>JAUCBN010000057.1:6783750-8115000 GCA_035048815.1 Abelmoschus esculentus | reverse complement strand
ACTAATGGCAATTTTATGAATGCAATGCTAAACATCAAATGCATGAATTGGTTTAGAATGCAATGCTAAACACAGTCTTAGAGTTCCTATGATAATACTAATGGCAATTTTATGATTGGTCAACTGATTTTTTGAATTTGTGAAAATATCTATTTTTCGAATTTTTTTTCTACAAAAAATTCCAGCAAACAATGGTTAAAGTTATTTTGTTGGAGAAAAAGAAATTGAAAATTTGCCAATTCATATGATTTGAACATTAAAAAAATAGTTTCAGTTTTTTATTACCTTCAAGCTTCTAAATTCCAACAAGTAAGGTTCGCTAAAAACTATTATGGTTTTTTTTCTCTTTTACAAATTGTTTCACCGATTTTAAAATTAAAAAAAAAAAAAGATTTTATCTGAAAAGATAGTAAAAATATAAAATTCTATAACTTAAAAATAAGAGAAAATAAGCTAACCGTATTTTAGTATGCCTCTTCAAACCTTAAATTCTACAACTTCAGTAATTTTATTAATAAGCCATGATGATGTTGACTTGAACCGTATAAAAACAAGAAAAAAAGGAACAAGATTTCAAAAACCACCAATATATGAAGAATAATCTCTCTTTTTTATGACCTTTTCATACTAGCATCAGGGAACCATTAACCATCATTTTCGCCCATTCAATCATTATAATTTATAAGTTTAAAGTCTGTAACTAAGTGTTTTCATCACTTCCACCGCTGCTGTCACCATTTATAAGGTGGTGACCGAAGCGTCGTCCATGACTAAACAACGTGGCTCCGATAAGATTCATATGTGTTCTATTTGTTACAAGACATTATTTTTGTCGGGTCAAGCTTTAGCTTTTTGGAAGACATATGCGACACCACTACGAGGTTATTGGTCCTAATAACAGCGATGACCATTGTGTTAAATCGTCGAGGCAAAATGAATTTACTTGTTGAACCAGAAAAAAATCAAGTATTAACATTAATCAAAAAGTAATTCATCCTGCAACCAAACCCAAACTATACATTACATACTTATCTAAAAAAATCTATAGTTTAGGTACGTATTTATAAGTTAAACAATTTTTTAACGATGTTATCTTAAAATACTAACAGAATGAAACTTTAGACATTTATTTCAACAACAAAAAGTTAGGCCTATATTTCAAAAAAAATATATAATTTAAGCACTTATTTCAGTTAAAAAAATATTTTCAGAAAAAATATATAGTTTAGACTTTTTTTTAATTAAGCCTTATTTATATTTCATGTAATCTTTTAAACAGATTAAAATAAAATTTATTTTTTTTATAAAAATTATAATTATATTTAAATAAATCATACACAAAATGAATTATAGTGTGTCTCGTTAAAAATATTTCAATTTTTATTTTAAAACATAAATATTCATTCTGTAATTTTTTTTCTTTTTTGCTGACGTTGCTAAAATAGACGTAACCCTTTTGGATTTTATTCGTCGAAACTTAGATTATATAAAAAATAATATTTAATACATAAATACTACGGATCAAAACGGAAATTCAGGTATAGTTTAGGGACTATTTGTTGATTAAACCTTAAAGAATCAAAGCGGGACCAATGCAATGCAAGTAGTGGGCGGCGGACAGTCAACTTTTGTACTGCTTTCAGTGCTTTGCTTCTGCTTAAAATTTACTCTACTCAGCGGCTGTGGTTGGTGTTTTAATCAGAAGAACAAAAATAAATAAATGGAGAACGGAAGCAGGCAAGTAGTTGTTTCAGCTTTGCAATTCGCTTGCACTGACCATGTCCCCACCAATCTCGCCACCGCAGAAAGGTTGGTTTTTTCTATCTCCTCCCCGTTGCTTCTCATTTCAGTGGATTTTATGGGACTTTTCTTTAATTTTGATATATTCTAGATTAAACCCATATCTTGGATTTGTCTTGCTACTCTTTTAATCTAATCTGTTACTAGTTGTTTTTGCAGGTATACTGGTTTTGTGGTTTGTTTTCTCTTTTCTTCATTTTAATCTCAATTTGTTTGAGTTTTAGAACTATGGTGTATGTTGGCTGCTTGATTGTACATGAGAATAAGACTATTTAACATGGGGTGAACCGATTAAAATTTAAAAGAAAGTGATATAGAGTCTGGTCATGGTTATCCACTTTTTTCAAGTTTAATTTGCTCCATTCGACAGTCCAAGTTTGAACTTTGTTTGGGTTTTAAGCTAAAGTTGTTACTTTTTGGTGTTTTTCTTCCATACTCACTCTTATGCTTCATTTCCAGCTGACAGTGAACGCCTGAATTTACTTACACCTAAAAGGCTATATGCCTTTTATCTACACAGGGAAAGAACTCTAATTGAATTTCATTAACTTCTTGGCTGAAGTGCTCATTTTGGCATCTGTTTTCTGATATGCTTATCTTTTTTCTTTAGCTCTAAATATTTCTTCAGCGCATTTGTGATATATGGCATGCAGTCTATAGATCTTATTTCAGTCTTAATTGCAACAACTATCATGAATTTTAATGCTATATTTTCCCTTGCTGGTGTCCTGTCTTTTCTTAGGATGCATGTCCGTTTTGCCTTGTTGTGTTTGGTCCTTTTCATTTTTGGAGTTCTGTAATCAATCTAAGCAAACACTGGGCAGGTTTTAATTCATATTTTTCTAACCGAATTGAAAAAACCCGGATTCTAGTTATTGCTGCATTTGATGTGTATTTAGATATCCTTGAATGCCTGATTATCTGCGTGTTCTAATCCCATGTAAAATAGTCTATGCTGAGTGCAAGAGCTATGGATCATGTCACTGATCAATTCACGGGAAAACTTGATTCAATTTATGAAGCCTTCCTCTTTTTGTGATCCTCATCTCTTGAAGAACCCTTCATTAATAATACATGGAACTTGTTAAAAGAAGCTCGTAATCTTGGACTGGTTAGGAAGAGAGTCTTAAGCATCTGTAATTGGGATGATTTCTGGATTATTATATTTTAAAGAATCGTCCTCTTAGAGGTCACATAGAAATTTATTCTTGTAAAATAAGAAACTAAAACTATATTGTAAAATAAGAAACTAAAGCAATGGACTTTTAGTTGCAATAAAGATACTAGGTAAAATAAATTCTTCTAATTAGAAATACTACCAGAGTAAGGTTATTTTCATCCCTTTCAATCTTTGGTGCCTTTGACTTCTTGTGACTAACGTGTCCCATATGTCACCTTGCCCACTTAGGCATCCAATGTCTACTTCGACTTTCTAATGCACTAGGTGTGTGCATGTCCACAGCGGCTTCTGAAGCATATGTATGAAACACACATACATATTAACTGATATCCCTCTCATACATTGATGTCAATTTGTTATTAAGAATTTGTTTTGTATTTCCTTTGAGTTTCAAAGCCCTTTTTATTAATTCATAGCAACATTTCTAATGGTTGCTCATACACTGTTCTGACTTTCATCTTTATACTAGTCGTTCCTTGTATTTTGGTTGTTTTCTGGCTCCTTTTTTATTGAATTGGTGTTTACAGTGCAAATCTGAGGGCAGTGGAGATGTAAGTGCAAAGATTTTTTGGCATATATTATATCCATTAAGTGCTAATTGATGATAGTTCATTTAAGGTAGTTTAGATGTCAGAGGCCAAGGCCTCCAAGTGTTGAATAAGATAAGTCGATTGGCAGAGGATGCCATCTCGGAGAGGGGGGAGAAAACTAAATACTAGTTGTTGTTGTTTTTTTGTGTGTGTGTATAAATATAGAAGTTGTTTTACTAGCCTACTAACAGTATGGTTCCAAATGGAGCATGGTAATGCAATATGATTCATGTAGTTGTCCTCATGTTGTGAGGCATCGCTCATTTGGCTGTGGTTGTCATTTTGTTTTCTATCCTACTCTACTTTCACACACATGTAGTGTGATATTTTGTGGTACTTCCCAATGCTTTTTGGTAACCTTCTCTTTTTTCTGTTATTTATAAAACGACTTTCCTCTACACAGGCTGGTTAGGGCTGCTCATGCCAAGGGCGCAAATATCATTCTTATTCAGGTATGTGCCATTCAATTTTATAAAATCTAGCAGACTAGCACTCAAGATGTGTTCAACCTTCTAATAAATGATTCCCTTTTTTCTGTTTGCATTCAGTTCCTTTTTATTTTTTGGTTCATCTTTCACCACTGCAGAAGTTGTATACCATTCCTCAACTTCGACACACTGTCTACCTAGCAAATGCTGCACAATATGCATAAAAAATAAATGATATCAATGGAATGCATGCTGTAACCAAAAAAGTGAGAAGTGGCTGGAAAAGAATTTGATCCAGGGAAAAGAGAGAGGAAAACATCAATAGGTTGTGATGTTAAACTAAGATCAAGATAGGCACTTTTTGCTTATCTTCTTTTAACAAATAACACAATAAACTAGATTAGAATATCTTCCCTAAGAAACTGATTGAGTCAGGGATTTTTGAAATTATTCTAAGTCCTAAGAAACAGCTTATGTTAAGATATAGCTGCTACTTCTAGTCTTCTTAATAGACTAAAAATAACTCCTTAATGCTGTGAAATCCTGGCTTTCCAAAATGAAAATTTGAAGGGAAAATGGCTCTAACTTTATTTTCTTACCATTTAGTTTCTCTCATTTTCTCCAATACATCTACAATTCTGTAGTTGGTGGTATGAATATAATAGAGAACAAGCTATCCAAATGATTCAATTTTTCTTCTACTAACTACTTCCTTCGCATTTGATTTAGTTTAACTTCTATTCTTGTGTCTTTATGTGTCTTCAGGAACTGTTTGAGGGTTATTACTTCTGTCAAGCACAAAGGGAAGATTTCTTTAAGCGTGCTAAGCCTTATAAGGATCACCCTACCATTAAAAGGTAAATTCACTGCCTTCTAATTTCTAAATTTAAGTTGATTGGTTGTATCAATGCCTTGTTTCTCTCATAAGAGCAACTAAACTTGCTTTGACTTGCAGATTCTAATTATTTACTCTATTGGACTTGTGTTTGTCTACTGCACATTTTCAGGATGCAGGAACTCGCAAAAGAGTTGAGTGTGGTGCTACCAGTTAGTTTCTTTGAAGAGGCAAACAATGCCCATTTCAATTCTGTAGCTATCATTGATGCTGATGGAACCGATCTTGGACTCTATAGGAAATCTCATATCCCTGATGGACCAGGTCTCTAGAAAAGTTAATGCTTCATAGCTTCAATATGATATAATGCATTTTGATTTTGGTTTTGATTATTAAAATTGAGTTTCCTCCCTCTCTTTCAGGATACCAGGAAAAGTTCTACTTTAATCCGGGAGATACAGGCTTTAAGGTAGGTACTTAGTAAAATCTTGATTCAACCGATGCTAACATTTTCTTTTTCAGAAACTTCAAGTTTTTACGTTGATTGTCTAGATTACTTAACATATGGGATGCTATTGACAACAGGTTTTCCAGACTAAATTTGCAAAGATCGGAGTTGGTTAGATATTCTTTTTCTTTTCCTCTTAGACAATTGTACTCTTTATATCATGAAGCTTGCAAGTTTATTACAAAATATTTCATCTGTCACTTGAATGAACCTATGTATGGGATATCTTATGTTGTTGCCATTACAGTTACTGTCCTGGGGCTAGAATGTGTTGGAAACATAAATTAACTGCTAAAATGTGTCTGCTTATTTCATCTTTACTTGCAAAACAAGGATGTGGAAGGCAACCTAAAGTTACTGCTTGATTTTGTATGTCAGCAATATGTTGGGATCAGTGGTTTCCGGAGGCTGCCCGTTGTATGGCTTTGCAAGGTGCTGAGATATTGTTTTACCCTACGGCTATCGGCACCGAACCGCAAGATGGAGAACTTGATTCTCGTGAGCATTGGCAGCGAGTGATGCAAGGGCATGCTGGTGCAAATGTGGTAAGTTGGAACTTGGAAGACTGGTGAACTAAAAATGCCTTCTCCAGGTTGTGATCATCTTTTGTTGCTCTTACTGTATAACAAAGGGTTTAGTCATCCTGATTATCCTTCTATTATGAAATTTAGAGAGTAACTGCTAGAATGTAAACAGCTAATGGATATCACGTTTATATAGGTACCTCTGGTAGCTTCTAACCGCATCGGAAAGGAAATTATCGAGACAGAGCACGGGAAGAGTGAGATTATATTCTACGGCAATTCCTTCATAGCAGGTATGAATTTGACAAGTCGTCTCTCTTCCAGTAATTAGACATACACATCAACGTTTACGAGTTCGAAATAAGTCCAAATATCAATTCTTGGATTCCAGGACCAACTGGGGAAATAGTTGCAGCTGCAAACGATAAAGATGAAACTGTTCTCATTGCACAGTTTGATCTTGACAAAATCAAATCCAAAAGAAGTAGCTGGGGGATGTTTCGTGATCGACGTCCCGATTTATACAAGGTGCTTCTGACATTAGATGGCAGCAAACCTTCTCCATGATTCAGGAGCTTAACTTTAAATATTATGATCATTTCAGCGATGTCTTAGATATCTTGGACACAGCTTCGAGTATTAGTTTTCTTGAGGGTTTAGTTTAAGGTTGAGACCGCAAGAAAGTCTATTTTAAATAGCTATAATAAGTTTAAAGCCAGAACTATCTTATTAATAAAGAAAAACAAGTGGTTTTAACCTTCAATTTTTATAGAGTTCCAACTCTCCTGTGTGCAAGTTATGCTAGGCCGTGACAAATACCAGTGGTTCACAATGGGTTTAACAGACCGGAAGATAGTCTTGCAAATGAATCTGATCTAGGAAATAGAGGAACGGCTGACACATGCCCTTTGATTTAAACAGAACCAAGTTAAGATTGAAGTCAATTTTCGTAGTGAAAATGCATATCGAGTCATTCGGATTGAGTCATTTCGGATCTATGAAACCTGGTGAAGGAAATATGCCCATCAAAATGTATTTCATTGAGATTGCAATTCCCTTCTAGGACAAAATACAACAGGAAATGTTGTTTCTCATTCTTTTTGTTAGTACATGAATGCAAATCAACATTCTTTTTCTTCTCTTTTATCATATTGCAATGTGGCTAATGAACCTTTGATTATTTATCTGATACTTACGAGATTTGCCTTGGCTCTTTACCATCACCACTCATCAAACATCCTTGTCGTTCCATTGATTCATCATTCGGCTGCATGCATAAACTGCAGCTTCAACCGCCCATCTTCCCTAAAAGCATGCAACAATTCTTGTATAGGGGTCCTCACCTGTTTCAGCACCAACCTCCCGTCGTACCTGTACGATTTGAATGAAATCCACAGCTTCCCGCTCTTCGCTATGCTCGAAATGGGCGGCGGAAAGTCTCCTACGTTGTTGGATCTCCTCTGCCTAACGACCTTCAATTCACCATGCACGTTCCCTCCCTTTCCATTCACAGTGCCGCTCGCTCTATCCGTCTTATCTTTGCTGCTTTGCCAGTCGTTTCATCTCATTATTGGCGGTGTCGTCCTCAGTATCATAACAGCTCTGGGAAATCAAGCCCTTGGGTGCACACATGCAGGCCCTCCGAGTTGGACGAAAAGCTCTTTTTGTGGACCACCTTTGGGCTGCTTGAACTACTAATGTTGTTTAAATCTTCCCTGGAGGAATGCTTCATATTGGTGAAGATTTCAGTGAAAGAAGATTTGTTTCCATATTGCCGGAGGATGTGTTCAAGGACACCACAGGCAAACATGGGTAGCTCTCCACTATTCTCTTTCAAAAGATGAATATATCAAATTGTCTTAAAATTTAATTTTGATTTTGTTATATCAATAAAAGAATATCATAAAAATAAATTTTTAAGCATTTTATTGTATCACAAAATGACAAGGTTTATAACTGTAAATCAAAACTTAAACCCTACAAATCTTTTTAAGTGTTTTCAAGTCAATCTTAAGTTTTTCACACAAGCATTTCAATACACCTGAAAAATGTTCTGATACGGCCTTAACTAAAAATACTATTGAAAGAATCCGTTTTGATACGATGTTCAATTGTTTCTATACGTATTCTTCAGGTTCCAAAACATGATCTTCATACCGTTTTGATACGGTAATAAACTATTTTAATACGGGGTTTTAGATTTTTAAAATCTTTACATTTATTATTCGTACGTTAACCTTATTAGTTATTGGAAACCGAAATGTTTAAAAAAATCAGTTAACTTGTATCGATACGTCCTTGAAGCGTGTCGAAACGGTTTTTGACAATAACGTTTGTGAACTAACTTATTTCGATACGGTTTGGTCCGTTTAGAAATACCCTTATTTTTATATGTACAATGACTCTTTTTTTAAGTCGCCTTTCTATGTATCAATATCGTAGGTTACAGTTGAGCATTTAGTGAAATAGAATTACAGCTCAACGAAGTATAAATATAAGTCTCCAAAGCAATAATAAACAAGAATAACACTACAAGTAAAAGTCCATTGTTTTATAGTCTATTGAAAAATTCTATTGTACGCAACTTGTTGTACTTCTTTAGAATTTTTAATTTTAAATTTAGAGAGTGTTATTCTATATTGGGATAAACAAATTCAAACCTTTATAAGGTCTTCTTAAGTTTATCATTTTTTAAGTAATTTTTGATCGAATTTTAAATAAAAAATTTGATCAGTTATAAAATTTCTTCTTAATCCGAGAAAAATGGAGTTCTAAATAGTGAATTATTGAAATCTTCAATAAAATGAATACTTAGTGAATATAAAACTTGTTTAAGCGAACACCTCTAAAATTTCTTGTATCCATTTTTTATATTTTTCTCACACCCTTTCAAAATTTAATTTATCAATTCATCCATCTGGCTATTTTCATTCGATCAATCATCTCAACCTATAAACATTTGAATTGCAAAAAAAAATGATTTTAAAATGTTAACAAGTGAAAATCAATATTTTCGGGGTAAAACCATGGCCGAAATCATTCCGTGAGACCATCCAATCCAAGCTGCCACCATCGGACTATGGCCTTATTTTCATCTAAAAGACGGACGCTAACAAATGAAAAACAACATTTACGTTCATATGTAAACAAAACTTCCAATGTTTCGAGCTCAGAATTCTTAAGATTCCAAAAAAAAATACATAACAGAAAATTTCAGGATGCTGCTTAAAACTGATATAACAGTATTTAATCCCCTCCATACATAACTCTTAACACAAAGGTAAATGATAACTCAAAAGATCCTGCTGGATGGGCCCATTGTACTCTTTAAGTAGAGGCACCTCACCTACAATTAGTACAAATTCTTTCAGATTATGTGATGAACTTGAAATAACAGCAAAATCACATACATTTAAACTATCAAGGTAGATAAACATTATGTAGGAGTAGCCAAGGGAACTCACATTTTTCCAGTTTTTCTTAACAAGGAAACAAAGAAATTGACCTCATTTGCACGTTTTGGAAGATCTGCTTCTCCTCCATAGCAACATTCCCAACTGCAACACCCATGCAAAGCACCTTCTTTAGCTGGAACTTAACCATTGCCTTGGTCTCGTTCACTTTGGACTCTAGCGATTCCTAGTGAGTAATAAGGGTCGGGAATTTTCCTGCATTTCTCACCAAAATCAGCAATAGAACACAATTTAACCCAAGATTTGCCTAAGAGAATACAACTAAAACATTGATGAAAACAGATGCAATAAAGATGCTCATAAAGAATGCTTGCCTGCTTTGTTGAGACCAGGACCCAAGAGACGAGGGATCTGCTTGATGACAGATTCAGAAGCCAAAAAAGCATGATACTTCTTGGCAAGCTTCTTCACCAACTTCTTGTTCTTGTTAAGTTTCTTAAGAGCTTCCACATCCATATAATCCAAACCTATTTTCTCTACCTGCAGTACAGATTAAAACATTTAAAACAACAAGCCTCAATGCATAAATCACCACTCAAACATGGTATACACCACATAACCCCCTATACCGAGTCCAAATACAGCATACCCTCGAAGCAAGGTAAACAAACAAACAAACAAAATTACCTCTTCAACATGTTGAGCATCTCCAAGCATGCATATCTTTATCTTAGGGCGAGGAATGTGTGGCAGCTTTACTAAACCACTGAAACGTTTGTCCTTTTGGGGTCATAGTTTTTCAACCCAATCTGCAGCTCAATGGTCTTAGTAAACTTATGCTGCTTCTCCTTGGATTGAGCTACTATGGATGAAATAGCTTCTCTAAGGGCATCACTCTGAAGCTTACTGTAAATAAGAAACCCCAAAAATCTTTTAGGTTATAAACCATACACTACCATATAAGAGTCAACAAAATGCTTTACAATCCAGCATAATGAAGGATTAATGGTCCAAGACAACATAAACAACTCCTAACCATAAAATAAATACCCAAAACTATGCATAGTTCATATTTCATAGATGAAAATACGCAACATATCATCATATAAAATAAAAACGGATCCAAACGCTTCTACTTCAAGTCCAGTAAACCAAAAACAATACTAAAATCCTAAGAAATTAATCAATACATAAAATGAATTTATCAAAAAGTTACAGTTGAAGAAGAAACATCAAGCCAACAAAATGAAACAAAAAATGACACGAAATTACATTACCTCATCTCCAAATATCTGTTCTTTCCACGAACAAACTATAAAACTTACCTGTAATGCCAAGTTGTCAAGCCATAAAAAATTGAGAAAACAAAAATAGATTTGATAAGAAAGGGAGTAGACAGTAGTTACCAGAGGAGAGACAACCCTAGCCGCGACTGGAGCTTAGTGGCTGGAGATGAAAAGATATAGCGGGATCAACTATAAAAACCCTAGCTATTGTAAACTGAAATCGGGCCAACAGTTGGTTTAGACCGGATTCATTTGGGCTGACACATGGTTTGGTTTGGTTTGGATTAGGTCTACACAAAATTATTTTGGACAGACCGAAACAGTAAAAATATTGCAGCCTATTTTTTTCTTTAAATAAAAGCATGAAATGGACAAATGGTTAAGATTTAATATGTTAAAAAAGTATTGTATTAGTCAAGTTAAACATTTTTTCTTTATGCTAATGAAATTGTCACAGGGTCAAAGTTTTGACGCAGGGACAACCACCCCGTGCGGCACCTCGGGTCTCTCACATACCCGAAGTTCAGCCTTAACCATCTCGATGCTTACTGGTTTCGCCCTCCCATGGGCTCATCAGGGAAGCGGGGACAGCTCCCGACCAGTGTGGTGCACGATCAGCACGCCCATCCGAAGATAGGACAGTTGCTCGGCACGTACTACACCCTTAATGTTATCCCGCTCCCAAGAGTTAAGCACAACCAGAAAGCATCTCGCCCGGTCCCGCGTTGCTACGATACACGGACCGTGACAATCTCCCCCACCTGATTCATGCACGCCCTCGTGCATGGGGAGGAAACTCTTTCCCTTCTTATATTAGCCAGGAACTAGTGTGCAATTCTCCCAAAACTCGCCCTCTAACTGGGGCCGCCCTCCGATGCTGGGCAAAGGTCTACTTGCAACCACCCCATTTACCAAGGTGTCACATTGCAGCTCGACCATCTGGAGAACTTTCGTTGCGGCTTCCTGCCTACCCGTCCTCGTCTTAATCTCTTTCTAGAGGACCCACTCGCGAACACCCCCTTCTCATTAGGGTGCGAGCTACACTGGCTCGTCCACACGACTCGCTCCGCAGCACATGGGGCGCTTGGCAAACTCGACAGCTAGCACACGGCCACGCTCTGATACCATCTGTCACGGGGTCAGAGTTTTGACGCAGGGACAATCACCCCGTGCGGCACCTCGGGTCTCTCACATACCCAAGGTTCAGCCTTAACCATCTCGATGCTTACTGGTTTCGCCCTCCCATGGGCTCATCAGGGAAGCGGGGACAGCTCCCGACCAGTGTGGTGCGCGATCAGCACGCCCATCCGAAGATAGGACGGCTGCTCGGCACGTACTACACCCTTAATGCTATCCCGCTCCCAAGAGTTATGGCAAGAGCATCTTGACTTAGCCCAAGCTTGTTTGCACAAGGCGAGAAAGCGGACTAAGAAGTGGGCTGATCGAAGGCGCAGAGACGAAGAATTTCAAGTTGGCGACCAAGTCCTTGCCAAGCTTCACTTGGTATTGAGGAAACCAGGAGTGCACAAGGGGCTTGTGCGACGGTACGAGGGACCATTCAAGATCGTAAAGCGAGTAGGTGTTGTGGCCTACAAACTGGAGTTACCGCCAAAGCTCAAGGTACACCCGGTTTTCCATGTAAGTATGCTCAAACCATTCCACGCGGATACTGATGACTCGGATCGAGGCAAGTCACATAGAGCACCGATAGGAGTGAAAGTCTCCTATGAGAAGGAGGTTCGAGAAATCCTAGCAGATAGGATTGTCCGATGGAAGAATCATTGACCAAGGCAGGAGTATTTTATCCAATGGAAGGGACTTCCCGACAGCGAAGGGAGTTGGGAACCAGTCGAGGACCTTTGACAATTCCAAGACAAGATTGCCGAATTCCACTCTCAAGATGCAACGAGGGCGTTGCTAAATTCAGTGGGGGAGAATGTCACGGTCCGCGAGTTCCATGAGCCCAACGGTGGGGTTGATGCAGTCCAATCCGTCCAAGCCTATCTCACCAAGGTTTTGGGTTTGTCAAGCCCACTAGAATAGCCCACTAAAGTAATGTGAACATAGGAGATTCTTTCCTTGTATAGTCGGGAATATTCTTAGAATGATGCCTTTTGTGGTTGGTGGGAATTAATCCTAGCCATCGATGTAATTTAATTGTAACCGTTGGATGGGATAAGGGCCAAGTATAAATATAGGCTCACCCCTCCTCATTTTGTCACTTCATCATTAAGAAATACAAAGCATTCCACTCAAAAGCTCTCTGTCTTATTTGCCTTTCTTCGCTTGTATGCTTTCCGCGAGTTACAAAGCTTTGAGGGCTTTGTGTAGAGGCTGACTTAGGCGAGTTGAGTCCTAAGGCCGCACGGTTTTGCTAGAAAGGTTCTAGACCCGTGACAGATGGTATCAGAGCGTGGTCGTGTGCTAGCTGTCGAGTTTGCCAAGTGCCCCATGTGCTGCGGAGCGAGTCGTGTGGACGAGCCAGTGTAGCTCGCACCCTAAAGAGAAGGGGTGTTCGCGAGTGGGTCCTCTAGAAAGAGATTGAGACGAGGACGGGTAGGCAGGAAGCCGCAGCGAAAGTTCTCCGGATGGTCGAGCTGCAATGTGACACCTTGGTAAATGGGGTGGTTGCAAGTAGACCTTTGCCCAGCATCGGAGGGCGGCCCTAGTTAGAGGGCGAGTTTGGGAGAATTGCACACTAGTTCCTGGCTAATATAAAGAAGGGAAAGAGTTTCCTCCCCATGCACGAGGGCGTGCATGAATCAGGTGGGGGAGATTGTCACGTTCCGTGTATCGTAGCAACGCGGGACCGGGCAAGATGCTTTCTGGTTGTGCTTAACTCTTGGGAGCGGGATAGCATTAAGGGTGTATCGGGAGCTGTCCCCGCTTCCCTGATGAGCCCATGGGAGGGCGAAACTAGTAAGCATCGAGATGGTTAAGGTTGAACCTCGGGTATGTGAGAGACCTGAGGTGCCGCACGGGGTGGTTGTCCATGCGTCAAGACTCTGACCCCGTAACAAAATGCTCTACATTCCATTATATATCGACACATCAACCATGTTCACAATTAAATGGCATTTACAATGTTATTTCTATGGTCTCACACACATATATATCGACACATAATCAAGTAACTTTATTGATAAATAAAAATAAAACTCAATCTAATAGATATTTTAAGACATAAAAAATAATAAAAATTGATAATTTAGAAAAAAAAAATGTTGCACTATTCAAATTAAACACTTTCTATTTGCACTATAATTTAGTACATTATAAGAAGAGTTCTTGGAGAATTGTCAAAACATAAACTAGATGAATCTTTAAAATCAACAAACATCTTTCACTCATCTTCTAAAAAACAACAATCAACTATAGATTACATTGACAAATAACTCAAAAGGGATCAAATTTTATGGACCATCCAAAACAAACGTCATAAGAGTCAACAAACAAACACCAAAATTACAAAAAAAAAAAATCATAAAAATATAATATAAGACAAATACATACCATAATAGTAGAGAAAACATATTATATAGGTAAAACAAAAACATAATAAGATATACAAAGAAAATAATAATAATAATAATAAAAACATGAATTATCATCGATTGACAACTAGTACTAAAATTAGTGTCATCGTTAATTGATAAAGAAAAAAAATCAAAGAGAAAAAAAGCCCGATGCTCACATGCATAACCAATGTATAATATGATTTAATATGTATATTTCTATTTAATATTTTAAACATGAACCATAAAATGTGTAACCATACATGATTCATGGTATTCGTTTCGTCAAAAGTGAATTATCATTTAATCTTTTACTATGAATTTTATTTTAAAGATTACTACACATGAATCCCCATTCTCTACAACATTATGCTCTTTGGCTTTGATTTTCTTTGGATGTCTGCATCCAACAAATTCTTTTTCTTCTTGGAAATTCTACCATTAGGTTCCAACTTGACCGATTTGGGATTTTGTTTATTTCAATTACTTTTTGTCTTACCCTCCTTGACGATTTTATTAAGCTTTTTGATATTATATTTGTTGTTCTCTTTTATTCGAAGTCTAATAACTAATTCTTTCATCGTCATTTTTTCTTTCGTGCTTTAGATAATTTTTGAAATCGTTTCATCTAGAAAATAGATTTTCAGTTATAATTGGAAAAATTATATCATGGGTTAGGTCCACTACCTGTTCATGGGACCAACCGATAAAAACTGCTCACTTCATTAATTTTTCCATGTCATAATTTTTTCCCAAGTGAATCTTCACTTGGAAAATCAAAAAATAATGAGGTGGACAGTTTTTATTGGTTGGTCCCATGGATGACGTGGTGGGACTGACCCATGATATAATTTCTCCATTTGAAGGGATTTACTTATCATTATTCTCTCAGTCAGAATCCAAAAAAAATATAATTAAAGTTCATCCCTTAATTTACTATTGATTTAAAATTAATCATAATAAAATTCAAGAATTTAAAAACTAAAACTCTTTAGCTATTTCATAAACAACATACACCAATTATAAAGAATCTTGTAATCCATTAAAGATGTAATTTCGACATAGAAAGTCAAAATTTTTTCAAGTGATATTAAAGGCAGTATTATAATTTACCTCTCATTCTTTAATAGATGTAGGATCTTCTTTTAAAAATTTTATCAACTTCAATATGGTCAGATAGAATAATATCTTATGTTGTCAAGTTTTAATTTTTTTTAGAAATTTTTTAACTTGTCATTTTGCGTAACTGTTACTACAGATGGGTCAAATTCAAAGTTTGTGTAAAAAATAATACCTTAATGATTGATTTAGGTGAATCAATGGAGCCTTCCGTAGTCATCGTTCTATTCGAAGAAATAAAACTAGAACTAATAATAATTTTAATAAACAAAAAATTATTTCTTGTTTATCTTAGATTTTGATATTATCAGAGATAGAGCTATGTGAATTTTGGGAGGGGCAGGAATCCCTCCTAATTTTTTCGTATAATTGTATTTAAAATCATTCTTAGTTTAAATAGTGATGAAATAAGGTTTTTGACCCTCCCAACTTTTAAATATAAAGGCTTAATAAACCTTTCCCTCTCCCAATTTTTTTCGTATAATTGCATTTAAAATCATTCGTATTTTAAATAGTGATGAAATAAGGTTTTTGACCCTCTCAAATTTTAAATATAAAGGCTTAATAAACTTTTCCCCCAAAAGTTTGATCCTGGCTCAGTCTCTGGATATCATATAAAATCAATAAAAACTTTCTTTTAATGACAATTTTTGTAAACAAATTTCTTCGTACTTCAATATTTAAAAATCCATTGAAACAACAAGATAAATTTCAAACACAAATTATTTGTTATCTCAATCTCAAAATCATTTTTGAATTGTCTCAGATTAAAAGATGCGCAAAAGATGTGTCTTAAGATTATTATAAATATAAAATTTTGATATGATAAAAGAGAAAATAAAATATTATAAAATAAAAAAAAAACACTTGATTCGATTAGGAAAAATATAAAGGAACATGTTGAGGCTTGTAGTTATGCAATTTTTTAAAAAATATTTATAAAATAAATACGTGATTCAATCAGAAAAAAAATATAAAAAACATGTTGAGGCTTACAATTATACAATTTTATTAAGATAGATTTTGGTAGTGTTTGAGTTTGTCGATCGTTTACTTCCCATGATACAATAACAAGATGATCAACTACAATAGTATGACTATAAAAATCATGAACTATGCTTTTATCTTTACTTATCACTGAAAATACTAGTGTAAAAGAAAAGGGTTTTGAGTTGTGTCTCAACCTTAAAGATTGTCACGATATTTATAGGAGATTCAAGTAGGAAGATAATGAAAACTAAATATTCCAAAATAATGATCAATAATATTGTGGTCGATTCAATTTGAAAATAATCAATTAATATCATATTCAATTATATATATATATATATTTCTATGAATTGCAAGTCATTACTTTTTTATTATTTAATATAAAAAATTCTAAATTATCGGGCATCTTTATTGTTATTGTATTTACCCAAAAGCTAAAAACCTAATTCTCTCTCAACCCCTCGGCCGCCGTTTTCCTTCCCAAATTTTATCTTTTTTTAGTTTTTCGTTTTGATCGTTCTCTTTGATCGGTGGTCGACAATTAATTTTAGTGTTGGTTGTCGACCACCGAATCTATTTCTTTTAATTGTTTTATTTTAATAAGGATCTCTTTTTTCTGTCTTTGTGACACGCTTTTCTCTGTCCTTGTGACATGTTTTTATTTTTGTTTGGGGGTTTGATTCGTCTGTCTTTATGGTATATTGCAACATACCCTAGCGATTGGTTGTTGTTCGCACAGAGATTCAATCGATGCTAGTTTTCTGATTTATTGTTTTGTCGGTGGTCACTTGGAAAGACTTATCCCCACTCGTTTGATGGTTGTTTGTCGATAAAATCAGTCATGGGTAGCGGTACTTTTTGCACGATAGTTTGAATCGCCTATAACTCCTTCCTTCACTATGCGTCTCGTGTGGACAGAGACAAGGAGATTCAGGAAACTGCTGAATTTTATTGGTATGCTTATTTCTATAGGAATTTTATTTTTCTTTATTTTTGGGTTGTAAGAATTTTAGGATTTTTTAATCCAATTATTTTGCTTCTTAATTATGTTGTAATTATAATTTTCTATGGATTTAATAAAAATTCAGTAGCATTTATCAAAAAGAATCTAAATTATCTTTTAATTTAGAGTATTCAAAAGGATATATTTTAAAAAAAAATTAAAAATCCATAAGTCAACATTGAATTAGTGCACCATCTAACCCAATGGGTTCAACAAGCTTTTATTTGCACTCTCCTTATGCTTGCATGCATAGCACAATTTCAAACCAAACCCTTTAACAAGTTATAAGTGGGTTAGTCTATACAAATACTTTTTATGCTTGTTATTCTATCAACGTGGGATAAAGATTTTCTATTTTCTCGCATAATTCACGAGTACCTTACTTTTAATACCAATTTATTATTTAATCATTCTAAACATATAAGATATTTTTATAAAGATCTTATAAAATAATATATGAACCCATAATTTTATCATTCAAATCTCTACCTTTATCCATAAAAATAGGATCCAAATTTACTAATTTATCATATATTTTTTTCCAACATGCTTGGACTCCTACTTTAAAATTCTTAGTACTACCATTACTTCTATATATATGCCTTGATTTTTGTTCATAGCGAATAAAAATCATCTACTCGATATCTTAATTTATATCTCACATTAAAAATATTTAGTTTAAAATTTATAATTGGGGTTTGTATTTAAAGTATAAAATTTAATTTTTAAAATTTAAAAATTAAAATTAAATATAAAATTTTATTTTTAGTATTATGACATAAAAAAACGTGAAAAGGATATTTTTTCCACAAATTTATCATAATTTTTTATCTGAATTTTTAAACCTGTGGGGGTGAATCTTTGAATTTGGATCGACAATTGGAAATTCAAAGTCTGCAGATCCTTTTAATTTTAAAACTTTATTTGTCTTTGGACCCTTATCCAAAAGTTTCCTTCCTTCTCCGTTACCATTTTAATAATAAAGTTGTTAGCTTAGACTAAATGGTAAAATAAGAAGATTTTGAAGGAATAATTAACAACTATAGTAGGTGATGCTCGCTATGTCTTATTAGTACGTAGCAGTTATGTTAGAGAACAGAATCATTATTTTTGTATAATTTAATGAAATTGTTATTAAAAATAATGACAAAAATTTGAGATTTAAGTTCTAAACTTAACTAATATTTCCCCTCTTAAATTTATGAACTTAATTAAGATTCTCATTATTTTAAAAAAATCTTATTTACTTTCTCCCCTCTTTTTATCAGTGTTTGTAAATTTTTTACTGTCAACGATGATATCAGTCTTATAATAATCGTTTGTCGTTCGTAATTTTTTATTCTTTATTTTTAGTTTTTAATAAAAAATTTATTTTAGATTTTTTTTCACATATTTTATTATGTCTATTTTGTCGGTCTTTTTGAAATGATTTTCTCGATGTATTTTTCATTTACCTTTTTTATGATACTTTTGTGTTAGTGTAGCTATTATCACAACGTACGTCCCTGTTCAATAAAGATCAACAATCTAGTATGATTACTTCTCTTTTACAGTAATTTACAAATGAAATCAAAATTATTATCAGAGAAAATTCGCAAATTTGATTATATTTATCATTTTTCCTACATCGATACATAAGCCTTTAATTGGATAAAAATAATAAAAATTTGATTAACAAAATCTAAATTTATCAGAGAAAATATGCTATATAGATTACATTAATATATACACATTTAGATTGATGAGAAATTATATTATGGGTCAGTCTCACCACGTGGTCATGGGACCAACCACTAAAAACCGTCCACCTCATCAATTTTTTTTATGTCATATTTTCTTTTCAAGTGAATCTTCACTTAAAAAATTATTTTTAAAATAAAATTACAATAAATATGAGTGAAGATTCACTTGAAAAAATATGACATGGAAAAAATGATGAGGTGGGTGGTTTTTAGTGGTTGGTCCCATGGATGACGTGGTGGGACTGACCCATGATATAATTTCTCATCAGTCCCACCACGTGGTCATGGGACCAACCACTAAAAACCACCCACCTCATCAATTTTTTTATGTCATATTTTTTCAAGTGAATCATGAGAAATTATATCATGGGTCAGTCCCACCACGTCATCCATGGGACTAACCACTAAAAACCACCCACCTCATCAATTTTTTTATGTCATATTTTTTCAAGTGAATCTTCACTTAAAAAATTATTTTTAAAATAAAATTACAATAAATATGAGTGAAGATTCACTTGAAAAAATATGACATGGAAAAAAAATATGAGGTGGGTGATTTTTAGTGGTTGGTCCCATAGATGACGTGGTGTGACTGACCCATGATATAATTTCTCTTAGATTAATAGAGGTAAAGTGATTTTAATTAATAAAATTCAGTTTTTGCTAAAAATAAAACTAAATTAAGATCCCAAATTTAGAAAGATAATAAAATCTTATAAAAAAAAAAACATTTGATGATGAAGCGTAAAGTTATACATCGGCAAATATAAAATTTAATTATTTTAAGGTAAATTTTCTGTTTAATCATCTATTAAAAAAATATTGTGGTCATTAAATTATTTTTTATAAATTCGAATGATATATTTTAATTTAAAATTGGTCATTTATAGTTACTTTTTTATAAATTTTATTAGAGACAATAGTATAGTCTGATATAATAATAATTTTAGGTAGATGAGTTTAATAAGAACAACGATCACAGTGATAATGACAATGATTGACAACATGATAATATTACCTTGTGATGATAGGTCAAGATCAATTGATATTGTATATCCCATCCGATTGACGACTCTCCCATGGTATCCCATCTAGGGGCGTAAATGAGTCGAGTTGAGCTTGAGTAGTGCTAAGCTCGTCTTGTTAAGATTTTGAGTCGAGTTCGAGCTTGAGTAATTTAAAACGAGCTTGAAAAATCTGAACTCGTCTCGACTCATTAAGAACTCGAGTCGAATTCAAGCTTTTTTCGAGCCTAATCAAGCCAAGTATTGACTGATCTTTGATCGTGTTAGACTCGAGTAACTCTTATCTCTCACGTCTCATTTATGCCTAATGGAGGAAAAACTTTGTTACAAATTCAAGTTGGTTAATTTTAGGTTTTAGTAGGTTAATTTTGAGTTTAAGACTTATGTTTAGGATTTAGATTTTATGATTTTAAGTTTAGAATTTTAGATTTTAAATTATAAAAATAGTATATTTATATTTTCGAGTAGCTCGTGAGCTTTTCAAGTTGAGTATCATGTAGCTTGGCTCGACTCGTCACGAAACTTCCTATTTATAAGTATGGGTTATACTTTAAATAAAAAAATAAAAAATAAAAACTCGAGTCGAGTTCAAATGAGTCCAATCGAATCGAGTTTTGACCGATTCAAACTCGAGTAGCTCGCGATCTGTCTCGTCTCATTTACACCCAATCTCATCACATCATCCACGAATCAAACTACAATAATATTCAGCTTTTGGGGAATCCATGGCAGCTTCCTAATGAGAGATAGTAAAGTTATGATTTGTGTCGGTTTCGATTCGAGTTAGTTTAGATTTGATTATATTCTGTTTAGATTTAGTTTGAAACCGTTTTGATTTTAATTTAAATTTATGATGATATAGGTCAATTAAATTAATTTTAATTAAATCAATAAATGATTGGTCGATTTTAGTCATCATGTCTTCGGATCATGTTAATTTTTTGTTTCAACTAAAATCTAGGTCATATTCAATTTGGATCAATTTATTTTATATTAAATTCATATTATATATTGGTTCTTGAGTAAGGTAAATCGATTTAGGTCTTATGCAAAGAATCTAAAATAACAATCAAAGAATCTGAAACAAGCTTGGGAGGTAGATTTTTCAAAGCTATTATCATCTTATGCAAATTAACTAAGCAATACAATTTAATTTACTTCTGATGCTTAAATAACAAGCAATTCGAACTTAATCCTTTCTACGTGTAGGTAAACAAAATCTACTAATGCTATAATTAAGGTTGGTATTTGATCTGGATTCATCACCATTTCCTACGTACATGAATCTAGAACATGTTGCAGGGTTTATTGGGAACAAAATTATGTTATTAAGAACATTTAATTATGCTAACTCAAATGAACTAATCCATCATCTGTTTCTTTATTTGTTCAAAAACTCCTATTTTTTAGACCAATAATTGGTGTCATTAGGGAATAATTGGTAGATAGGGATGTAAACGAGTCAAGTCATGTTCGAGTAGTGTTGAATTTGACTCGGCTCATTAAGAACACGAGTCAAGTTCGAGCTCGAGTTGTACCCAATAGTATTAAGCTCGTCTTTCTTGAGTTGAATCCAATCAAATAAGGTATTAACCAAGTTGAACTCGAGTAGCTCATGATTTATCATCTCATTTATACCCCTATTTGTCTAATAATAATGATAATAATTATTGAGTGGATTTATTCAACAACAACATTATTGTTGTTGTTGTTGTTATCCAATAACATACATTTTAATATATTTTAATTTTAAATAATTAAAAAATTTAGTATATTATATATTTTTAGTAATTCGTGAGTTTTTGAATCGGATATAGAGTAACTCAGCTTGACTCGTTAAAAACTCAAATCTAGTCCAATAAAATTTAATCAAGTTGAATTTGACCAAAATAGACTTTAATAACTCTTAATCTGTCTCATTTCGTTTCTAACTCTAATTCCATCACCTTAAACTCGATGTTTAAGTTCGTGCTCATATTATTTTTCTAATGTTACAATCACATTTAAGAAATTATGTATTATATAAATTATAAAATATTTATGTATTATTTTATGTATATAAAATTATCAAATTTGAAAATTCTCACTCTACCACACATTAATAAAAATAGTAATGAACTCAATAATACTGTTCATAGATATCTAAAACCCTTTCTCTAAAGAAAAACACAATTATTTAAATATGTGCCTTTCTTTATTTTTATCTTTATCTTTATCTTTATCATTTTTTTTGGGTTAGACTGTCTGCAATTTAAGGGTAGCTTTGAGCAGGGATTGAGTCACGTTATAATTGGGTGGAGCAATCGTCCCTCACTCTCGAAGAATTTTTTTTTACTTTTGTTCTTTTATTTAAATTTTTTAAAAATTATTTTTTTATGAATTTGTTTCCTAGTTTTAAACATTCATGTTTTGCCCCTTCAACCCTAAATCCTGACTCTATCCTGACTTTGAGGATATATATATATATGCAAACAGGTATTGGTTTGAATGTCTACATACAAAGTTTGGGACACTGACAATAAAGAAACCTCACCTGATAATGGGGGATTTAGCTATTAAGTAGGGCATTTTCCCCTTCAACTCTTCAAATTATAACGTAATTGTTGAAATATAAGCGACAAATGAATAAAAATCAAATATGTAAGAACAGAAGATTTTAACGAATCTCAATAATATGTTTATGTTTTGAGGAGCAATGAACGAATGTTCTTTTAATAATTTTGATCATTTAATTAGGTTACAGTCATAATGTATATAGAAGAGTAACCCCAGTATAATTACAAAAAAACATTGTACTGTACCACGAGGATGAAGCCCGCACCCTAAAATTATTTAATCCCAGCCCACAGACTAACTCAATTTCTTTCGCTTTTTATTCTTGCTCTAACATTTATTTTTTACCAGTATAAAAATCAAGTATAACAATAATTATAGTTTTTAGCCCCCTCTTCCTCCCAATAAAAACAAAATTATAATCAAAGAAAAAATAATCTAAAAATGTGTCATTGAGGGAGGTTTAGGTGATGAAAGGGAGATGGATGTTGACTCATCAACAAAAGGGCATAATTCCAAATAAATCCATCTCAAAGATCAAAGCATTTATAAATACACAAGGAGGGTGGGGGTGCCTTGTTCACCATTATTTTAATGTTGTCGTTGGAAAGTTTTGAGCCACAAGATTAAACAAAATCAAAGGCCATTATTTGAAGAAAGGAAACAGATTTGAGATGTTTATCAAGAAAACCACCGACTTCTATTTTAATATCAGTCTCTTTCCTTTTTATTAAGAAAGAAAACCTTGTGTTATCTGATATTCCCGTTGAATTATGAGCTATCCATTTATTATATTAAATTTTTTATATAAAAATATTTCATTCTAAAAAATAAAACACATGTTAATTATATTATTATATATTTGTTTATTTTATTAGTATAGTACTTTGAAGAGATGAAGAGGTCCAGCAAAATCAACTAAGAGAATTAATCTCTTAGTCCAAATGATAAATATATTATTACCTAAATATATTTCGAAGGCGTATATATAAAAATCTTTATTAAAGGATTATCCACCACAATTTAATATATTATATAAATAGATTAATCAGATTAAAATCTAAAAAAGATATAAAAAAACAACAACAGACAGTTAAAAGAGAGTGGAGTTGGAGTGGGTGATTCTAGCGGGTTCCTGTATTTGTTTTTTAAACTCAACAGAGAGGGTCAGCAAGGACAAGATTTTGTGAAGTACCATGATAAAAGAAACAAAACTGAGTTTCCAAAACCTGATACTCTTACAAGACAACAAGGTGCTGTAATTACAGCAAAAGTCTATCCCTCCTTCGAAAATAAGAAAGATAAAAGAGATCAGATTGAAGAAGGAGACACCCAATCAAAGGATCAAAAGTTGCAAGCTTTTCATTTTATCTTCTTCTTCCTGTTCCTTGTGCCTCTCCTTCTTCAGCAACCTTTAGTTTTCTTACAAACTCATAAACAAGCTAAGGTGAACAAAACCAATAGCAACTTCGGGTGTTTTTTTTTCTTTGTGCTGCTGCAACATGTTTCTCTTTAAGCCGTTTCTGGTTTGGAGAATGGTCTAAGGAAGAACAGGTCTTGCATGGCGAACCATAAAGTTGGGGAGACCGGTTTGATTGACTCGGGACCTCCGAATCACCACCACCATCACCATAATATCCCTTATTCAATTCTTCATGGAATGAATGTTCCCACAAGTTTCATGTATCTTCTTTTTCCTTCTTTAAAAATTGTTCCTTTCAACTTTTCTCAGCTTCTGTTATATTTCTTCTTAATCACAAGCTGCCAATTTTGGTCTCTCAGCCATCAAGAAGGATCTGCGTTTGGCTTTGTCGAGCTAGAAGAAGCAATCGTGCTGCAGGGAGTGAACATTCGAAATGATGAAGCTAAAACACGTATGCTCATTAACTTGTATCATCTCAGTTGTTTTTCTACATATGTCAGCAAAACCTACCATCCTATAGCTAGAAGCAGAGAGAAAAAGGGTAAAAAATGGGTTTTCTTACCATTTCCAGCACTGTAATGATACCAAGGCAAGACACTTGAATGGCGTGAGGATACAAACATAGAAACAATGACCTGTTTTGCATGATGATTTCTATCATAACTGTAAAAATATGATAAAATAGCAAAGCAAGCTGATTTATTAGGTAGCTTTGCTTTGCTTCAGCTTCAGCTTCAACCTCTGAAAAATCTTTGAAAAACGATCTTCTGAGATGGCTTTTTGTGTTTGTGTGGCAGCTTTATTCACAACAGACAGAGCAGCGGCTACACTGGAGATGTTCCCTTCATGGCCAATGAGATTCCAGCAAACCCCAAGAGTAGTTTCTTTTTAACCATTGTTTGACCATTTATTTCAGACAGTACTAGACTGATTCACAGTGGACCAGTTTTTCTTAACAGGTTTCTTATATTGAAAGCTGGTTTAAAATTTGATTCCATACAGGAAAGTTCAAAATCAGGAGGGGAAACAACCGATTCAAGTTCAGCAGTGAATACAATCTCCAGCAAAACTGAGAACCAGCTTGAACCGGAATCTCCCATCAGTACTAAAAAGACAACTCCTTTGGATCATCAACAGCAAAAACAACAAGACATGGCAAGTGATATCTCAAGAACCAGAACATCACAGAATCAACCTGCTGCAAAACTACCCCAAGAAAAGGTCCTTAAAAGTTAAAATCCAGTTCATTCTCTCTCTCTCTTCCCTTACTATATCCCAAAACCCGAGGGAAAACCGGAAAAGTTGGTATATTTTTTGTTGTTATTACTATTTAGATCCTTCTCTCTCTAGGCTTATCTTTACTCAGAGGGGGTACAAAGATCCCAACAAGCCCTCAGAAAATCAAAGGATTCAGAGTTTTTTCTGGTTCCTGAACGATTTTCTGATCAATGTCTTGCGTGAAAATAGAGATAGAAACACAAATTACGCATTGGAAAGCAAAGGGAGAATCTGTACTGCCTTTGTTTTTTCTTGTACCATAAAATCATGACACCACGTTTCGTTCAATCCCTACAACAGAAAGATGAGATTCTTGTTTTTTTTTTTATACTGTAGAAATCAGTTTCGGAATTAGAGAAAAAAGAAACCTCCCAAATTAGTTGCTTAAGCTATAGATAGGTAATAGTTTAACTGTTAATATACATTTATTTCTAAACTCTTTTCTAGCCTACCAAACAGCCAAATGCTCTCATTTTCCTGACCAACTTCTTGTCTGGGTTTGATAAGAGTCTTTTTTTAAATCACCAACCACTGCATCCCCCCCCCCCTTTTTTTTTTCTCTCTTTTATCCATTTAATAATTAAATGGGTGTTATTTCCTCTAATTATACAATTGTTAATACATACGTACACTTTTTCTATGATGTTGCAGAGAAGGGGTTCAACTTCTGAGAAACAGCTTGATGCTAAGGTACAAATAAAAAAAACATCTTTATTTCTTGGAATTGTTTTTATTTTAGATAAATCTGTTTAAAAATTGCTGTTCCTTTTTTTTTTCCAGATACTGAGACGATTAGCTCAAAACAGAGAAGCCGCAAAGAAAAGTCGTCTTAGAAAAAAGGTTGTCTGACATGAAGATTTTTCATACCTTTAGGATATAAATAATTTAGCTCCAGACATAGAAGAAATATTACATGCATGGAGTTTGCTTGATTTCTTGTCTTAGAAACAGGTTTACTTGTCTTGAAACAGGCTTATATTCAACAACTAGAATCAAGTAGAATAAAGCTAATTCAACTTGAAGAAGATCTTCAGAGAACAAGAACTCAGGTTCTCTTTTATTTCTTCTTTTTTCATTTCTAATTTTACCAGCATAATTAGAAACTATATATTTTGTATTTTAATAATGTGTAATAGGGATTATTCTTAGGAGGTTGTGCTGGTGCTGTTGGAAATATCAGCTCTGGTAAGTTTGACAAAATTTACTGCAAATTTTACTCAATTTTGAAGGATATGCTTATGTTGCAAAAATTAAAAATATATATTTTGTTTACTTAATTCAAATATATGTATTAGTTGTTAATTATTTTGCTAACATTAGAGTTAACGGATATGGTAAGTCCATAATTTATTTATTCAGCTGTTGGTATAAACTTCTCCACTTCCAGCAAAACAAGACATGCCACTTATATAAAACATTATTAGAGTATCAATTTAAGATATTGCAATTGGGATTATATATGTTTATATGTGTGTTGTTTCGATTTAGGGGCTGCAATATTCGAGATGGAATATTCGAGATGGTTAGAAGATGATCAGAGGTACATGTCGGAGCTTAGAACTGGATTAAATGCACACCTTTCCGACAGTGACCTTCGGATAATCGTGGACACTTGCATCTCGCACTATGATGAAATCTTCCGGTTGAAGGCCGTTGCCGCAAAGGCAGATGTTTTCCATCTTATAACTGGCATGTGGACAACTCCGGCAGAACGATGCTTCCTTTGGATTGGAGGTTTCAGGCCCTCCGAACTCATCAAGGTTTGAATACTCTGTGTTTATTCGAAATTATCTAAAAAAATATGGGAAAACATGGAAATGCCCTAAACGCTAAAGCTAAGGAAATGCTAACATTATTTTTTTCTAATCACTGATCAGATATTAATATCACAATTAGATCCATTAACTGAACAGCAAGTGATGGGGATTTATAGCCTCCAGCATTCTTCACAACAGGCAGAAGAGGCACTCACCCAAGGCCTCGAACAGCTCCAGCAGTCGCTGACCGACACCATTGTTGGCGGTCCGGTCATTGAAGGAATGCAACAAATGGCTGTTGCCTTAGGCAAACTTGCCAACCTTGAAGGCTTCGTTCGCCAGGTATCATCAGAAGTACTATATATAATTCTTTTTTCATTAATAAAACCAGATAGTCATCTGAGTTGATCCGTTTCGAAATATTACATAATTTTTCATATTATATGAAAGAGCGGAATCCGATGTATTTGAGTTATTTTATTATCCTTGATTGCCATTGAAAATGACCTATGGCTTAAAAAATGATAGGTTGAATTTGTTGAACAAATAAAAATCATTTTAGCCCTGAAAATTTTATATTGCTTTATCCGCAAGAAGTCCATTGCAATGTTAAAAGCTATGGGATTGGTCTATAAAAGTTCCCATCGAAAAGGTAGTTTGATAATGACATCTTCTGAAATAAAAACCCTAGCTTGCCTTCAACAGTCGATGGAAATTGTGAAATCGACCCAATACTAAGATGAACTTCAATTGCATATATATATATATATATGGAATCTACATAAACTTTTCTTTTCTCATAAAACTCATAATTTTATACATATTTTGGATCGTTGGATAAATGAAATGAATAGAATCTACATAAACTTTTATTTTCTCACTTTTATCTCAGACTTAATTTTGTGATGTAGGCTGACAATTTAAGACAGCAAACCCTTCACCAATTACCTCGGATATTGACGGTTCGACAGGTAGCACGGTGTTTTTTGATTACCGGAGAGTACTATAGACGTTTACGAGCACTCAATTCCCTTTGGACGTCTCGTCCTTGAGAGTAAGATCTCTTCTTATCTCTAATTACTATATCATGTTAATATATATAGATTATTATTCTATATACTAGCCGTATAATTAATCAGGGATGGAGTTAAGATTCAATATTAGTAGGGGCAAGATTTTCTTAAACTTTTAAATTTAAAAACTAGAAGGGACAAATATCCTTATTTAATTAATATTTAAATTAAAAAAAGACTAAAAATATAATTATACAAACCCACCCTATACATAGCAACTGTCTCTATAATTAATGATAAATTTTGTATGATGTAGGAGCATGATGAGTGATGATCCCTCGTGCCAAACAACAGACTTGCAGATGGTCCAACCGTCATAGATATTTCTCAGACTTTTGATAAAAAAAAAAGAATTCCCAGTATGATCAAAGTGCTGTATTTTCCACAATGAAGTTGCCATGCAAAACATTATAGTATATTGGATTTTATAAAGCTACTTAAGTTAGAGGCTACTTTAGGGCTTTCTTTTTCTATTATTATTCGGTTTGTCCATGTAAATGAAATGAAAAAAAAATTAATTTTAATGAGCACTATGGAGCTACCTTTCTCTTTTCTTTGAAAGTAACTCAATTATCATATCTCTATATAATGTAAAACTAATTTAATTAATTTGAATCATTCGTTTCAATCATTTAATAATTAAAAAATATAAAATTTTAAGATTTTTACATTGTGTAACCCGATTCTCTCTTTTATATGATATTTCTATATAAAATCTTTTCTCATTAAATTTTAGGATGTCACCTGGCTTGTTAGTTCACACATAATCAAGTAGGTTTCATGTACTTGCTCTTGTGTGTAAATGTGGAGTTGATGTCTAAAGCTAAGACTATGTCGAGGCAAAGCATTGTCTTGTAATAGAAATACAATGAAGACATTGTGGGAAATGTGGAGTTTCTTTTGCATTCTCTTCCTTTAAAACAAGTGGTTGTGATCTACGCAAAGAAAGCTTCTACTCTTTCTTTTTTTTTTTTTTCAAATTTCAAATTAATTAAAAATGTAGAAAATGACAAATACAAATATAATTATACTTGAATTCAAGATATTGTTGTTTAGCTAAATACGGGTGTAAATCGTACTTCTTTTTATTATGTCTTTATTAGTGTATTTATTTTAAAATAGTAAGTTTAGAATTTAGGGCTTGGGGATTTAAGACTAGAGATTATAGCTAGGATTTAGGAAAATTAGGAGTATGATATATTTTTAGGGTGTAGAGTTTAAAATTTAAGATATGAAAATTAAAGTTAATGTTTAAAATTTAATTTTTAATAATTTTTATTGTGAAATATAAAAAAAATATATGATTAAGAATGAAGGATTTTTGTGAATACTACACTTTGCCCGTGCCCACCCTGAAATTTTAAAAGTTTATATATTTGACTTTGATTTTTAAAATTTTTATGAATTAGTTTTTAAATTTTTAAAATTTTAATGATTGTGATTTGTGGTCTGAAATTTTAAGATTTTTATAAATTATGTTTATCTTAAAAAAATATTTTGATTTGTTCATACCCTCACATATATTTCTAGATCCACCATTGTTGAGAAGTACTATATTTTAATGGAAAAAAAAAGACTATATATCTTAAAGTGTTCTTTATAATAAAAATATATATTAGATCTATCTAGATTTAATAAGTTAAAGAATTTATAAAAAAATATTAAATTAGTACAATAAATTTTTAACATATTTTATATTTAGGGTAATTTACTCACGATCACTAAATTAAAAAAAAAAACTATTTTGACGGTTGATTTCTTTGCAAAAAAGTTCATTGACGTTAGTTTATTTTAATTTTAATCACTCGTTAGTGATATGTCATCGTATTATGAAGACATATCACCATAATTCCATTGTCATTTTCTTTTTTCATTTTTTATGTCAGTTATTGATTAGTGATTAAATTATATATTATTTTATTAATAATTACTCTTTGATTGATTGTTATAAATTGCTAATTTGGATCTTTTCATTCATTTTCCATGCAGGACATTGAAGATAAGAAATCTAGCATAAAAGGTGAAAATTCTGTAGATTTTTGATTTTCTGGATTCATGGCTGGATTCACGGGCATGATTTCCGGGATGGCTGCTAGCATGTCAAAATCAACATTTTTTGGATTGGCTAGCTGGAAAATCTGAATGGATAGGGACAACTAGGCAAATAGAGTGAAATCTGGGATGTGTCTTCGATTTACGAACTTAATTTTCGGAATTTTGTCTTTTTACCTTTGTTATCTTTGTAATTCCTAAGCCTATAAATACCCACTCTTGGGAGAGGCTAGAAGACTCATCATCATCTTTCATCTTTTCATTTTGTGTTTTGCTAGTTTGTTTTAATTACTTTTGTTCTAAATAAAGTTTTCTTTTCAATTTTATTTTTACTTTCTTTTATTTTATGTTTATAAGTTATTTTCAAAACATGTCAAGCATGATAAACAATATCATGCTTGGCTAATTTTCTCAAGCCAAAGAGCTAGCAATGAAAGGATTCGATCGTGAGATTCGAACAAAGCACTAAATTCCCTTTTGGGATACATTCTCGTTTTTCTAAACGTAAAAGCTTGGCAATCGGCCTCGCTTACATTTTTTTAAATTACTTGTTATCAAAAAGACGTCGTTGGTTTGTAAGTTGTTTAAAAATATAGTTGGGAGGAAGGATCCGCCTGTGGCATTTTGACTTCCTGTGAACACACTTAGCGGCGGTCTGCTAAGGAAAAAACGAGATCGGAAACGATTCTCGGTGAGACAACTTCCGAGTCGGGCTTTTCCAATTTTTAAATTAAGTATTTTAACGACGATAGACGTGGCTAATTTACTTAAGAATTGGCTTCCGAAGATAGACTTGGGAAGATCGGTTACATGTGAGAAAAGCAAATTGCAATGGGTTAGGCCTTGTAGACTGTAACCGACATGAATCCTGAAGGAAAATACATTTCAATTATCGAAAGAATCCAATCAAAGCTAGCTCGAGGCTATTTTATTATTTGTGATATCTCAACTTATTTTCTCTTCTACTTTTTAATTAATTGCTTCATTTCACTCTGATTATTTTAAATCTCGACTATCACCCCCTTTTTATTTATTTTCATAGATCCTAGATTAAAAACAACGATCAATTGGATTAGGAAATACAAAATTCCCTGTGGATCGACCCTCTTCCACTATTCTACCTTTCTCTATTTATTTTATTTTCGAAGAGGCTTTATTTTATTTTTGACGAGTTAAAATGATGCTTGTCAAAATTGGCGCCGTTGCCGGGGAAATTTTCGACAATTTACTAATCAAATTTCTTTGTTTTTATGACCAGGAAAAACCTAGGTACTTTGGTGAAGTACAACCTGGAAATCAAAACAAGCGCTCGTAGAAATCACGGTCAAACGCTTCGACGAAAGAAACAACAAAAGGAACAACAATCTACTTCCGCAACACCATCTCGTGATCAATCCTTTGAAGAACCATCAATTGACACCCATCAAGCAACACCAAACGTTAATCCTACACTTGAACCAAAACGAATGGCGAACCAAACAATAAGAGAGTTAGCTGTCGCACCCGCCGTGCAACAACCACTTTGCATCGCTTTTCCTCATGGTGATACCCCCTTTCAACTCAAAACGGGTTTAATCCATCTTATTGCAACCTTCAACGGTCTTCCTAGTGAGAGCCCACATAAACACCTTGCCGAATTTCATATGGTGTGCAGTAGCATGAAGCCGCAAGGAGTTTCGGAAGATCAAATTAAACTAAGGGCGTTTCCTTTTTCTTTAGCGGGAAAAGCCAAAGAATGATTATTTTATCTTCCGCCTAATTCGATTATTACTTGGACTGAACTATCTTGTATTTTTCTTGACAGATACTTTCCTGCGGCAAAGGCGAGCGAACTTAGGCGAAGCATCTTGGGAATCCAACAAAGGAACGATGAAACTCTTTACGAGTAAGTACCGTTTCGCTAGAAAATAAAATAGACAAGTTAACTGACATTGTCAATTCTCTTGTTTCAGGCAAAATTGGAGTTGCAAAAGTTTATGGAGTTTGCACTATGCCAGACCATCCGACAGACTCATGTCCATTACTACAAGATGAGTCGGGCGCCAATGTTAATGTGATAAACAATTTTCCGGGTCCTCCTCAACGAGCGTACAACCCTTATGGTAGCACCTTTAACCCCGATTGGAGAGATCACCCAAAGATGAGCTATGGGAGTAGAAACCCAAACTTTGAACCAAAACCACCTATTTTTCAAAATCAAGCTCCACAAAAAACTTCCCTTGAAACCATCGTCGAAAAATTGGCTATCTCGCAAGAAAAATTTCAAACTCAAGCTTAATCCCACTTTCAAGAACTTGACAAACAAATAAGCCAATTAGCCCAAACCGTTGGTCGTTTAGAGTCTCAAGGCCGACTACCCTCACAATCCGAGACCAATCTGAGGGAAAACGTAAGCGCTATGACCTTGCGGAGTGATACCGTTGTTGCACCTAAACCGATCAAAGAAGCAGAGAAAGAAACCAAAGAGATTGAAGAAGACGCTTCATCAAAAATTCAAGAAGAAAATTCCTCACCTTCACTTGTTTCAGGTAAAATTGTTCCTAACTCTTCTTTTTCTTCTACTTACGAGACTCCTCCTCTTTTTCCCGGGAGACTTACTGGACGTAACAAGAAATAAGAGGAGAAAGAAATTCTCGACATATTCAAGAAAATGGAAATTAATATTCCACTACTTGATGTTATCCGAAAGGTACCCAAATATGCAAAATTTTTGAAGGACTTGTGCACAAATCGAAGGCGATTGTTTGGTACTGAGAAGGTAAATCTTGGCGAAAATGTTTCGGCTATTTTTCAAAGACGTTTACCACCCAAGTAAAAAGATCAAGGAATGTTCGCAATTCCATGCAAAATCGGAAACGTCAGAATCAAGAGAGCAATGTGTGATCTAGGCGCATCTTTTAACGTCATGCCATTAAGCGTCTACAACAAAATTTTGACTGAACCATTAGAGGAGACGCGGGTAACAGTTTAACTTGCTGATCGGTCGGTCATTTATCCTGAGGGAGTATTAGAAAACGTGTTGGTAAAGGCAAATGATCTTATTTTTCCAGCTGATTTTTATATTATTAACATGGAAAATGACTGCAACAACATTGGATCGAAAATTCTGCTTGAGCGCCCTTTCTTATCAACAACACATACCAAGATCGGTGTTCGTAGTGGAATCTTAACTATGGAATTTGACGGGGAAGTGGTTAAATTTGACGTATATAAAGCCATGAAATATCCTGATTCAGTTGCAAGTTTGAATTTTGTTGATATTATTGATCCTTTAGCCGATGATTTTATTGAGACTAATTTGTTTCGTGATTTTTGTAGGGAACTTGTAGATCTCGACAATAATGATTTAGACAAAATGATTTATTCCCTTTCATCTATTTTTAATTTTCGCCTAACACCTTCCACATCTAAACCGCTTCCTTCAATTTTGCAAGCACCAAAATTAGAATTAAAGCAACTTCCTGCGCACTTAAAGTATGCATTCTTGGGCGATAACGAAACCTTGCCAATAATTGTCTCAATTGAATTATCAATGGAAGAAGAGGATGCGTTGATGGATGTTTTACGCACCAATAAAAAAGCCATTGGATGGACTCTAGCCGACATTAAAGGCTTGAGTCAATCCATTTGCATGCACAAAATCAAAATGGAGGAAGGCGCGAAACCAATATGAGAAGGCCAACGACGTTTAAACCCACCAATGATGGAAGTTGTAAAAGGTGAAATCCAAAAATTACTTGATGCCGATATAATCTATCCAATCTCGGATAGCAAATGGGTTAGTCTGGTCCATGTTGTTCCAAAGAAGACCGGAGTTGAAGTGGTCAAAAGCGCAGAAGGCGAAATGGTTCCTACAAGAGTACAAAACAGTTGGAGAGTGTGCATTGACTATAAAAAACTTAACTCTCAAACCCGAAAAGATTATTTTCCCTTACCTTTCATTGACCAAATGGTTGAAAGACTTGCAAAAAAATCGCATTATTGTTGTCTTTACGTATTTTCTGGATTTTTTCAGATATCGGTGGCACCCAAAGATCAAGGAAAGACGACATTTACTTGTCCTTTTGGAACATTTGCCTATCGGAGAATGCCTTTCGGACTTTGCAATGCACCCGCGACATTCCAACTGTGTATGTTGAGTATATTTTCCGACTGCGTTGAGCGAGGTATTGAGGTATTTATGGACGATTTTACCGTCTATGGTAATTCTTTCAACCAATGCCTTTCTAATCTTTCTTATGTCTTGAATCGTTTGCATTGAATTTAATTTGGTTTTAAATTATGAAAAATGCCATTTCATGGAAAGTAAAGGATTAGTTCTTGGGCATATTGTTTCATCAAAGGGAATTGCCGTTGATAAAGCAAAAACTGACATAATACGCTCACTTCCATACCCCACTTTGGTGAGGGAGATTCAATCTTTTCTTGGGCATGCAAGATTTTACCGACGCTTCATAAAGGATTTTTCTAAGTTGGCGCAACCGTTGTGTTGTTTGTTACAAAAAGATGTTGAATTCAACTTAGATGATTCTTGCAAGGAGTCATTCGATACACTAAAAGAAAAGCTTGTGTCCGCGCCAATTGTGCAACCACCGGATTGGAGTTTGCCATTCGAAATAATGTGTGATGGCTCCGATTTAAGCGTGGGGGCGGTCCTCGTCCAAAGAAAAGGAAAAGATCCACATGTTATTGCTTATGCCTCGAGGTCCCTCGATTTGGCTCAATGAAACTATTCAACCACGGAAAAAGAAATTATTTTGGCAGTAGATTATGTTTCGAAATGAGTCAAGGCGAAAGCCACTCGAGAAAATGATGCAAAAACAACAACTAATTTATTGCGTGATTTTATTTTTTCCAGGTTCGGAGCTCCAAGAGCAATTATTTGTGATAGAGGGACTCATTTTGTTAACCGAGTAGTTGAAGTGTTAATGAAAAAATATGGAATGACTCAGCAGATATCAACATCTTATCATCCGGAAATGAATGGACAAGCGGAGGTTTCAAATCGCGAAATTAAATCCATTCTAGAAAAGATCGTCAAACCAAACCGAAAGGATTGGAGCTTGAAATTAGTTGGTGCATTATGGGCATATCGCACGACATATAAGGGACCAATCGGCATGTCACCATACCGACTTGTTTTCGGCAAGCCTTGCCATTTACCGGTTGAACTTGAACAAAAAGCATTTTGGGCGATCAAAGAGTGCAACATGGAAATGGATGCGGTGGGCGAAACACGAAAGCTGCAGATCCAAGAGCTCGAAGAAATACGTCAGAATGCTTACGATAGTGCAAAAATTTATAAAGAAAAAAACGAAACAATTTCATGATCAAAAGATTTCTTTTAAATCTTTCACTATCGGTCAAAAAGTTTTATTATTTAACTCGAAACTTAAAATTTTTGCAGGCAAACTTCGATCGAAATGGCTCGGACCTTACACTGTCACTCAAACATTTCCTCATGGAGCAGTCGAAATAGAAGAAAATTCCAGTACCCGATTCAAGGTTAACGACCAACGATTGAAGCCATATTATGAGAGTAAACCAATCGGATTAATCGAAGAAATTGATCTCGAAGAACTGAAATTTTAATTCGAAAGGTCGTCGAGCTAACGACGTTAAAAATAGCGCTTGATGGGAGGCAACCCATTTTATTTTTCTTAAAACTCGTGTGGTTTGTTTTTATTTTTCATTTCGTCATTTTTATTTCATATTTCCAATTTGAATTTTGTAGGTACCTCGTTAATCACAATCAAATAAGGACGAAGCAAAGGGATTAAAGCAAATACCAACCAAAGTCAAGTCCTTCTTGAAGCAAAAATGATGACAATAAATTGGGGAGTATTTTCACCCTCTCTTTTGCACCTTATTTTATTTGTTCATATTGGGACAATATGATTTTAAGTGAGGGGGTGGGATTAGAAATCAATTAACTCTTGCTTATGCTTTGTGATTAAAATTGAGTTATTTCTTAGTTAGAATTGTTGTTAATCTTGGTTGTTAATTTCTAGTTTGATTTAATTTCCTTGTATTTCTTTGTAAATTCAATCTTGTTCTTGATGAATTTAGGATGCATGATAGCATGCCATAACTATTTTATTTTCCTTGGTAATTTCATGAATTTGTCGATTGAATTAGATGCAAGACTTAGTTCAATAAACCTTTCATGTGAGTTTTGAGCCTAATGAGTATACTTTTTATTCTTGCTCTTTGTTTCATTTGAGTGTGCCAAACTAATTGATTGCATTCTAGAACTTGAAACTTGATACTTGTTGAGACTACACATTTTGAATATGATGCTTTAATATGATAGAGGCATTAGGATTAAAACCATATTTCTTCCCGAATAAAATAGCCTACCCATTTTATTTGCTTACCCCTTAGTGAACCATTTTTGAGCCTTAACCTTTTCTTTGTTCACCATGTTTTAAACTCAAACCAATTTTTTCTCTCTTTTTGTTCCCTTTTCAAGATAAAGGTGAAGTTATTTCAAAAAAGAAAAAAAGAAAAAAACCCTTCAAAACAGTGCATAATCGAATAAAATAGTTAAAAAAAATACACTGTTTGAAAAAATATATATATACAGTGCAATGCAAAAAAAAGAGAGTTTGATTCGAATAATTCAGAAAAATACATTGCAGAAAAATAGAGCAAAATGATTCGAATAAACTGCAAAAAAAAAAAAAGAGTGAAAAAAATTCTTTCTTCTCTTTCATTTTTATTTCCCTTTAATAAATCTTTGAAATAATTTTCCCTTTGTCTTGAATTTTCAAACCCCATTTTCAACATTTATCCCACCCGAACCTTAACCCCATTATAACCCATATTGAAGTCCTCTTGATTTTTGCATAATTTTCATATTAAGTAGTGGAAACTAGATTGGGTTACAAGCATATGGTATTGGATTGATTAGTTTAGGCTTGAGAGATTCTTTCACCCGAAACACTTGAGCGAAATGAGTGAACCAATGTGAGGAGCTGAGTCTTGTATTCTTTGAAATTGATAGACGATTGAAATACCTTGGTAGATATACACTTAATTGATTATGCCTTGCTTGATTGATCTTGAATAGCAACATTTACTTGATTTAGTTTACTTAAGAAATCTTGGAAATTCTTTGAAATTGGAGTTGACAACTTAAGGTTTTTAGCATGATAATTGAGAAAATACTTGAGGACAAACATTGAATAAGTGAGGGGGAATTTGATTAGTGCTTAAATTATATATTATTTTATTAATAATTACTCTTTGATTGATTGTTATAAATTGCTAATTTGGATCTTTTCATTCATTTTCCATGCAGGACATTGAAGATAAGAAATCTAGCATAAAAAGTGAAAATTTTGTAGATTTTGATTTTCTGGATTCATGGCTGGATTCACGGGCATGATTTCCGGGATGGCTGCTAGCATGTCAAAATCAACATTTTTTTGGATTGGCTAGCTGGAAAATCTGAATGGATAGGGACAACTAGGCAAATAGAGTGAAATCTGGGATGTGTCTTCGATTTACGAACTTAATTTTTGGGATTTTGTCTTTTTACCTTTGTTATCTTTGTAATTCCTAAGCCTATAAATACCCACTCTTGGGAGAGGCTGGAGGACTCATCATCATCTTTCATCTTTTCATTTTGTGTTTTGCTAGTTTGTTTTAATTACTTTTGTTCTAAATAAAGTTTTCTTTTCAATTTTATTTTTACTTTCTTTTATTTTATGTTTATAAGTTATTTTCAAAACATGTCAAGCATGATAAACAATATCATGCTTGGCTAATTTTCTCAAGCCAAAGAGCTAGCAATGAAAGGATTTGATCGTGAGATTCGAACAAAGCACTAAATTCCCTTTCGGGATACATTCTCGTTTTTCTAAATGTAAAAGCTTGGTAATCGGCCTCGCTTACATTTTTTTAAATTACTTGTTATCAAAAAGACGTCGTTGGTTTGTAAGTTGTTTAAAAATATAGTTGGGAGGAAGGATCCGCCTGTGGCATTTCGACTTCCTGTGAACACACTTAGCGGTGGTCCGCTAAGGAAAAAACGAGATCGGAAATGATTCTCGGTGAGACAACTTCCGAGTCGGGCTTTTCCAGTTTTTAAACTATTTTAACAACGATAGACGTGGCTAATTTACTTAAGAATTGGCTTCTGAAGATAGACTTGGGAAGATCGGTTACATGTGAGAAAAACAAGTTGCAATGGGTTGGGCCTTGTAGACTGTAACCGACATGAATCCCGAAGGAAAATACATTTCAATTATCGAAAGAATCCAATCAAAGCTAGCTCGAGGCGATTTTATTATTTGTGATATCTGAACTTATTTTCTCTTCTACTTTTTAATTAATTTCTTCATTTCACTCTGATTATTTTAAATCTCGACTATCACCCCTTTTTATTTATTTTCACAGATCCTGGATTAAAAACAACGATCAATTGGATTAGGAAATATGAAATTCTCTGTGGATCAACCCTCTTCCACTATTCTACCTTTATTTATTTTATTTTCGAAGAGGCTTTATTTTATTTTGACGAGTTAAAACGACGCTTGTTAGTTATAATAATCTCAATCAATAACTGACGCTATTTTAATTAAAAACATAAAATTACAAAAATATGATAGTGTCATTAAGTAAATTAATTTCTATCTACACGAGGAATGATTTAATTATATTTTTACTTACTATTTTCTATGTCATAATTTAATATTATTTTATGTATTAGAACTCTAATATTAAATAAAATTTTTGAATTCAAATCAAACTTCAGTCACACTTAAACTACATAAATTGTCAACTTTGAACCACACGCAACGTGACAAAAATCCACTCTCATTTTATATCTCAACACTATATATATATATATATATATATATATATATTTTAAAAAAACACTACAAATTTAAATTATTAAGTTATAATCTTGAATTCTAAATCTTAATCATAAATTTTAAATTCAAAAAAATACAACGTACCTTAATTCATTAAACTAAACCTTAAACTTTAAAATTAAACATTAATCTTAAACTTAAACTTATTTTTTTAGTGTGAGATATAGATAAAAACACCGAAAAGACATAAATTTCTATTATGTACCTATTGATGTTGCGGTAAGTATTGGATGATTCCCCAAGTTAACATTTATTTTTTTGTATTATTTATATCAATCAGATGACGACATTAACATAATTATGAGAGGATTAACAACTTGTACGAGGATGGAAAACGTCCATCCTTAATTATATCTCTTTTGGTATTATATTTAACAAAAATGAATTTAGGGTTTAAGGTTTAAAATTAAAGTTTCAAAAATTAGAGATAAAATATATTTTTTAGAATATAGAGTTAGGATATAAATTTAAAGTTTAAAATTTAATTGTTTGATATGAGCACCAATGACAAGGACATGTAGGAGTACCCAAGTGGCCCCATCACACGTGCAAGGGCCAAGAAGTTTCAATCAGCCATGGAAAGCTTGTTCATGTCAAGCTTTGAACATGGGGAAGTGGAATTCACAAGGGAGAATTACTTTATTTTGCTTATGCATAATTTTGCATGAGAATATAAAGTTTTTTATACATATTAATGCATTGAATAAGTGTGCTGATCATTTAAGCATGCATAGTATTTAAGCATCTAGTTCATTTAGGGAAGTAGTTTATCTAGTCTTTTAAATAAACTATTTCATTCATGCATGTAGTCATTAATAAAGTTAGTTCATTGATCAAACTAGTTCATTCATTAAACTAGTGCATTAATAAAACTAACTCTTATATTTTTTATGCATTTTTTTAATTAAAATTTAAATAAAGTTTACCTGTATGATAGGTGAATGAGGGAGATGAACAGTCACACAAAATGCAAGAATAAATGTCATATTGATCTCTATTTTTGAGCTTGATCCGGGACGATTTGAGTCTTGAAGTCTCTTTAAAGTTTATTCCTCTATACCTTAGCTTTCCAACGCCTTTTGAATCACCTTAATTCGATATCGGAAGCTTGAGATATGATCGATTTACCGAAGATAGTGCAGACTGGAATTTTCATTACGGGAATTTTATGCAAGGATGATTTGGATGAGTTTGAGCCAAGGAAGAGTCCCTTCATCTTCATCCAAGATACAATTCATTCAAGGTCTTCTTTATTCACATATTCAAGTCAATTCAAAGCTGATTTTTATTCATACAAATGAATGCCATCATTATGCAAATAATCAAGGCATTCAAGTCACTTTTTCATCATCTTTGGAGGCTATTTGTATTCTACATGAAGACAAGCAATGAAGGCCCTCTTAATGCATAATACTATGACATTCAAGAAGCTTAATTAGCTTGAGGATCAACATGGAATTGGAAGAGACACTCTCCTTTTTCTACCAAAATGTCTACATACATCAAATGTTCATTTTCATCCTCTTTTTCTCCATGAAAGAGCAAGACAAGGCAGCCCAAGAGTCCTTCCATCATTTGGACGAAATTATATGAATATTAAGCCTAAATTAAGTCCAAATTCATCACTCATACCTTGAACATTCATCCACTTAAAGATAGGAGAGAAAACAAAGCATTCATTTACATTCATCACCATAAAGATGAAGCATTCATCTCTTGTTGTAAGACTCTTTATATGGTTCCTATGAACACTATAAATAGGAACATTTCCTTCATTTTTATGACACAACTTTAGATATAAGAAAACTCTTTTGAAAGGTTGCTTTTAGCTTTGTTCTTGCGAGAACTCTATCGGCTTCAAGTAAAGCTTGTAGTCTTCATCCATTTCATCTTAGTATCGTGTTGGTTCCTAACTCCTTATAGCTAGTGGGTCACGTGACACACTTCTACCACATCGAATCCATTATATTATATTGTTGGTTCCTAGCTCCATATAGCTAGTGGGTCATAATCTATTTATCCCTTAAAGTTACATACCAACGTCATTTTCATTACACATCCCTAACATTCCTTCATTTAGAATCATCACACTTCCATACACTTAAATCTCTTCCATATCCTTCATTCCATCATTTCTTTAATATTATTCTTATTTCATTCTTACGCTTTATGTTTATGAAATTTAGCATACCAATTCTTGTGAAATTTGTTCTTACTAGAATCACGATCAAGCAACATCATATATGACCTACCGAGTTCATATCATTGTTGCAACCCCTTTTACAAGTGGCTCGACGTTTTTTTCTTTAAAAACAAAAATCATTTTTTAAAGGTGTGATTGGATCACCTAAAAACGGGCCATTTTAGTAAAATCATTTTGTTTTATTAAAACAACAATTTTTTTGGTCTGCAAAAAACAAAAAGAAAAAAGGGGCTCGGGGTCGGTACGTGTGAGGAAGGGTTAACACCCCCACAACGCCAAAAAATTGGTACCTAGCCGATTTTAAAATTTTTTAATGTCGGAATTTGCAAGTTTGTATAAAATTTAAATTATTGTTCATTTATGAATTTTGATTCCATTTTAACGGTCCTACCGTCAGGAGAGTAAACTTTAATCACCGCCAGCATTTCTGGCACTAACCCGTTACTTCCTTTTGGTAAGAAACCACATTAATTAGATTTCACTTTTTAATCAAACAAACAAAGAAATTTTAGTGTGTTGATTTTTTTTTATTATTCTAAGTTAGTAATTATTAGCCTAAAAATGTCTAAGTAAATTTTACATATTAGGGTTCGAATATTATTAAGTGTGTTTTATTAATTTGATGTGAAAAGAGTTTTTTACTAAACTTTAAGTCTCTAAATTAAACTAAGGTTTTAATACTAAAGAACCGAAACCTAAGAGTTTTACCCAAACTAATACTAAAAAAATTTAAATAATTTAAATTAAGAAACTTAAAAAAATTTTAAAACACAATATATCCCTTAAAAATATGAAATAAATGAAATTAAAAAAACTCACTTTATTTGAAATGAGCATAAAGCCCAAAAACACTATTATTCAATTTCAGTATTAAAATAAAGATTGAAAACACATTTTAAAAATTTATCAAGTGTTCCTATAAAAATATTAAAAATGAAGAATAAAGATTTATAAAATAGTATAGAATTGCTATAATTATAATTAAATTCAAAATAAAAAAAGTAAAGAAAAAAATACTGGAAAAATAAGCTTTCTTCTTGTATTCAATTTGAAATTTTCAATACAAACTTGAGAGCTTTCTCTATGTGAGTGAGTTACAAGAGTGGAAGATGAATGTGAATTGTGGTGTTTGGTGTGTGTTGTTGTGTGTGTGATTTACAAGTGGTGGGGAAGGGGTTTATATAGTGGTTTTCAGCCCACAAATACATAGAAAATAATTAAATTTAATACACAAAATCTTTGATTTTTGGGTAAAAGAATTGCCCAAAATAATTTTGACTTGATTCATGTCCAAATTTGATAGAATCTACCCAAATTTGAATGATCTCCTTTCCTTTTTCATCTTTGGTCGATCTAGAATGATTTTTTTTTCTTGATTTTTTCCATATCAAAATTGACATCATTCCTCTTTTTCTTTGATTCTGATTTGGAGCTAATCTGAAGGGTATTTCCTTCCATATTTTCCATTGAATTTGATTTTGGGTTAAAAATCAGTGACAACATTAATATTTTAATATTTTTAGTGCGAAACATAAAATGAAAAAATTAGTTGTTCAAGTGATTTCATGCAGTCCAACGAGGTCATTAAGTAAATAGAAACTAAAGTAACTTGGATTCAAATGGATTAAAATTATTGTGGGTAAGTATTTTAAGTTGGAGTAGATAAGATTTGAATTCTATTAAGACATGAAAGTATTAGGGACGAAAATTTAATCTAAATTTGATTTGCATATGATTCGATTTGAAAAAATTATTTGATTTACATTTTATTAGAAAAAACTCGAACCTCAATCTGAATAAAGGATATGATTCCTTATAGGAGGTGGATTGAATATGGATATTATCAGAATATGATTCGAATCTATATCTGTTTTATATCTAAATTCGAATCAAGACAATTATGACTTTTAATTCTTTTAAAAATATCATTTATACTATTTACATTAAAACAATAAGACAATATATACAGTAAAAAAAGTTAACCTAAATACATTAAAATTAACATCATATATATTAGATAACTTGGAATAATAATAAAACAAAATTAACTTATATATAAAAATCTCGTTTTTGGTCCGGGTCGAAATTGGTTGGACCTTCAAAATCTCGTCAAAGATTAGAGTTGCCATCAGTCGTTTAGAATAGGTACGACTGAAAACCTATGAAACTAATCTACGTTAGGAATAGATTTGTAATCGGGTTCGGGAGTCGATTACGTCTGAGGAAGGTTATAGCATCCTCACAACGTCCAAAATTGGTACATAAAAGGGGTTGTATTGTCTACCAAGCTTCAAAGGTAGGTTAATAGCACTATTATATAAAAATTAACTATATAAAAAAATTGAAGAACATAATATAAACATATACCAAAATTAATTCAAACATAAAAAAATTAAACTATATAAATTGAAAAAAAATTCTACTTCACTACTCTAATAAAATATGGTTAAAATCTAATTCACAAATTAATTAAATTAATAAAACCAACTAATTATTAAATTAAATCTAAACAAATTTATTGGTTCAATTATTAAATGAATTTATGAGTAAAGATCTAATTAAAATGGATTTAAACCTAAAAAACTAAAAGGAAACAAAAACTAAAATTAAAGATTTAAACCTAAGCATCTAAACCTTTAGAGGGCCTATAAAGTGATTTTTCCATAATTTTTATAATTGCCTGCATACTCACAATTTCAATTTTGAAATTGAATTCAATTTAATTTACTGACACACCCCAATACATGCGATCTTCCTCTTTCGTACCGAGTTTTTAAGGTTCGAAACATTTTTTTATATCACTGATCAAAATTAATTAAAGACAGGATAATCAAATACTTTTTAGTTCTCAAAATCTTTTTCATTCTCACTTGTCAGTTTATTTTACATACAAAAAAATAAATAAAGGAATGAAGATAACAAATAAAGGAAGATTTGAATTTTTTTTTACCTCTTTCAAAGTTGTCTCCACCACAAGGTAATAACTTGATTTCCTTATTTTTTACTCTTGCTCGAGTTTCCTCACTAGAACTCCTCTCTTTTAGTCTGATTTTCGTAGGATTTTCTTTTGTATTTTTTTCTTTTGTTTTCCTAGAGGGTTTGGGAATATATTTATAGTGTGAAAGTAGGTTTAATGAGGAGTTTGTACTCCAAAAATTTAGGGATTAGTTGAAGTTTTTGCTTGGTGAAGAAGAATTTGAGAGGAGCTCAAACTCCTCTAGGATTTTTTTTGATTTTTTAATTTTTTTTCATATTTTTAGATTGGATCATTCTAGATTCTTTTATATTTTTGATTTTTTTTAAAAATTTCCGGATTTTTTTTGAAATTTATTTATGTTTTATATTTCTGAATTTTTAATTTTTATTTATTAGTAAATTTTATTAGATTAGATTTGATCCCAAAATTTGTTGCATACAACTACCCCTCTTTGCTCATTACTCAAGTGGAGGAAGTGAGCAAAGACTAAGAACAAATTTTTCCAATGATAAACAACCTAGTAATGATGACACTTTATTTTAGAGGTAGGTGGTGAGGTAAATGATGATATTCTTTATTAGAATCTTTAATGATGATGCTCCATCTCGGAGGTAGTTGATGACATTCCTTCTTGAAAGCTTAATGATGACACTTCATCTCGGAGGTAATTTGTGACATTCCTTCTTAGAAGCTTTATGATGATACTCCATCTCATAGGTAATTTGTGGTATTTCTTCTTGAAAGATTTATCATGACACACACTCCATCTCGGAAGTAATTTGTGGCATTCCTTCTTCGAAGCTTAATGATGAAACTCCATCTCAGAGTTAATTTGTGGCATTCCTTCTTGGAAGTTTTATGATGACATACACTCCATCTCGGAGGTAATTTATGACATTACTTCTTAGAAGCTTAATGATGACACTACATCTCGGAGGTAGTTTGTGGCATTCCTTCTTGGAAGCTTAATGATGAAACTCCATCTCAGAGTTAATTTGTGGCATTCCTTCTTAGAAGTTTTATGATGACATACACTCCATCTCGGAGGTAATTTATGACATTACTTCTTAGAAGCTTAATGATGACACTCCATCTCGGAGGTAGTTTGTGGCATTCCTTTTTGGAAGCTTAATGATGACACTCCATCTCGGAGGTAATTTTTGGCATTCCTTCTTGGAAGCTTAATGATGACACTCCATCTCGGAGGTATTTGATGATATTTATTCTTGAAAATAAATAGTGATACTTCATATTGAATGCACCCTCTCTTAGAGGTCAATTATTTCATTCTAAAAAATGCACATGTTCCTAATGCACTTGGCTCATATGCAAGATGTTCAAATACTTTAAATGCATGAATATTAGATTTTTATTTTGAATTTTTTTGTCTTTCTTCAGATCACGATCACTGTACTTCATCTTCTTTACTCTACGTCGTGCTTCTTAAGTTCTAAAACTTTCCACTGAGCATCATTTTGTTTTAAACCATTTATTCAATTAATACATCGAATATGAAAACATATTTTAGACCCCCTTGAGTAAAGCAACAAATTCATCAAAGAAATGCACAGATGATAAAGAAACACAAGGTAGCAAGATTATTGAAAATTTCTTCCTTATTGAATGAAAACGGCCTAGGCATTTAGAAGTGATAATCGAATGTTTGAGAAAATTTCGAACAAAAATAAAAAATAAATACCCCCTTAAGATATCAATTACAAGGACTCCTCTGATATCTCGCTCAAGAACCTTTTTTTGCATGTGACTTCTGCTTAGTAGAGCTTAAGTTATTGACCAACATCTGAATAAATATGAACTTTATTCTTGGACCATTTTTGAACTCATTACTTGAATCTCCCCATAATTTCAAGGCGCCCTTTGCAAGTTTTCACCTTGGATTCTTTGCTTTATTTTTTTTCTTTTTTTACTAGTATGGACCTTTCGGGTTTTTACCTATTCGTGGTTCTTTTTTTTTCTTTTACCAATAGGACCCTTTTGAGTTTTCACCTATTGCTGTTGATATGCATTCAAGCATAATAGTTTTCACAGAGTCCGAGTTCACAAGATTTTATAACTCATTTCTATCCATCTCGGTTAAGATTAATGTTCCACCTGAGAAGGCTTTTTTCACAATAAACGGTCCTTCCCAATTTGGAATCCATTTTCCTCGAAAATCATTTTGCATAGGCATAACCTTTTTCAAAACAAAATCTCCTTCAAAAAATTATCTTGGTCGGACTTTCTTATCGTGAGCCCGAATCATTCATTTTTGGTATATCTGCCCATGACAAATCGCCTCCAATCTCTTATCCTCTATCAAATTTAATTGATCATATCTGACTCGAGCTCACTCAACTTCATCGAATTTAAGTTCCATTAAGACATGGAGTGATGAAATCTCAACTTCAATTGGTAATATAGTTTTCGTTCCTTATACTAAAGAATAGGGATTTGCTTCTGTAGATGTTCTTGAAGATGTACGATATGCTAATAATGCAAAAGGTAGTTTCTCATGCCAATCTTTATATGTTATCGCCCATTCATTTTTGGGCGATAGGGTGTTAGCTTATGATGTTTTATCTTAAATTGTTCACAAATTTCTGTCATCATTCGGTTATTCAGATTTAAAGCATTATCAGAAATAATCCTTTCTAGTAGACCATATAGAAAAATTATAACTCTTTTGAGGAATTTTCATACTATCGATCTAGTTACATTTGCATACAAAGCAACTTCTACCCATTTGGTAAAATAATCAATCATTACAAAGATGAAACGATTTCCATTTGATGTCTTTGATGTAATCAGTCTAATTACATCCATACCCCATGTTGCGAACGACCACAGAGTTGTTATAACATGAAGAGGTGATTAGGTTGTATGAATTTTATCTCCACAAATCTGGAATTTGTGACATCTTTGAGCAAAATTGATGCAATCTTCTATCATAGATGTTCAGAAATTACCCAACCTCATAATCTGCCTTGACATATTGAGACCATTTGCATGAATTCCGCAAATCCCTTCATGAACCTCCTCAATTATCTTTTTAGCCTCATGACTTTGTATGCATTTGAGTAACATTTGGTCACTTCCTCTTTTGTATAGGATTTATCCATCGAGAATGTATCCTGTAGCCATTCTCCAAATAGTTCTTTTATTAACATTGGTTGCTCCCTCTGGATACTTTTGATACTTAAGATATTGTAAAATATCATAATATCAAGGGTGATCATCTACCTCTTCTTTGATGACATAACAACTAGAGGATGATTTAAAGATACTCATTTGTAAGGACATTATTTTAGTTTCTCTATTTGCTTTAAACATGGAAGTTAAAGTTGCCAATGCATCTGCCAATTGATTATCTTCTCGTGGGAGATAATAGAAGGATATCTTCTTAAAATTTTTCATTAATTCAATAATGAGCTTGCGATATTCAACCAATTTAGCATCTTTTGTTTCCTAATCTCTACGAAGTTGATAAATCATCAATGATGAATTATAATATACTTTAAGGTATTCTATTTTTCGTTGAATTATTGCACGAAGTCCCATTATACATGCTTCATATTTTGTTATATTATTGGTACATTCAAATTTTAGTTGCCCGGTAAAAGGATAGTAATTTCCTTTAGGAGATATTAAAATTGCTCCGATTCCATGCCCAAGTGCATTAGAAGCCCCGTCAAAATTCATTTTCCATTTTGTTTCGCTAGTTGGTTAATCTTCACTACTAGTTAAACACATAAGGTCCTCATCAGGAAAGTCAAAACTCAAAGATTTATATTTTGGTTAAAAAAAACTTGCTAAAAGGTTTGTGATAGCGCTATCTTTGATGGGTTTTCAGTTTACATACTCGATATCATACTCAAAAATTAGGATTTTCCATCGAGCCATTCTTCCTGATAAGCCTGGTGATTCCATCATGTAATTTATTGGATCTAGCTTTGCAATTAACCATGTTGTATGATATAACATGCATTGAAGAAGCCTAGGAACGGTCCAGATCAAAGCGAAACACAACTTTTCGATAGAAGAATACCTTAATTCACAATCAGTAAAATCTTTAATAAGATAATAGATATTTTTTTTCCTTTTTCCAGTTGCTTCTTGTTGAACTAATACACATCCCATAGAATTTTTAAATACCACTAGATACAAGATCAAAGGTTTTCCTGGAATAAGCGACACTAATATAGGAGGATTTGACAAGTATTTTTTAATTTTTTCAAAAGCTTCTTGGAATCATAAATCCCAAGTACCTGCATTATTCTTCCTTAGGAGAAAAAAGATGGGATCACATTTGTAATTTAATTGAGAAATAAAACGAGAAATATAGTTTAATCTCCCTAAGAAACCTCGAACTTCTTTTTGAGTAAAAAGAGGAGGGAGTTCTTGAATAGCTTTAATTTTATCAAGATCTACCTCAATTCCTCGTTTTCTGATAACAAACCCCAATAATTTTCCTGAAGAAACTCCAAAAGTGCATTTTGCTGGATTAACCTTCAATTGGAATTTTTTCAAACGTTCAAAAAGTTTTCTAAGATTGGTGATATGTTCCTCCTCTTACCAAGAATTAACAATCATGTCATCTACATAAACCTCGATTTCCTTATGCATCAGGTCATGGAATAAAGTTAACATGGCCCTTTGATATTTTGTCCAACATTTTTTAGACCGGATGACATCACTTTATAAAAAAATGTTCCCCACATTGTCACAAAGGTGGTTTTTTTCATATCTTTTGGTCACATTTTGATTTGATTGTAGACTGAGAAACCGTCTATGAATGAGAACAAATAATGCTTATCTGTATTATCCACTAACGTATCTATCTGTGGTAGAGGGAAGTTATCTTTAGGACTAGAACGATTGAGGTCACGATAGTCAATGCACATTCGTACTTTTCCATTTTTCTTGGGTACCGGAACAACATTTGCCACCCATTCTCGATACTTGGCCACTTGTAAAAAGACGACATCATACTGCTTTTTTACTTCTCGTTTCTGAAGTAACATTTCTGGCCTCATTCTTCTAAGTTTCTGTTGTACAGGCTTACATTCAAGCTTTAGCAGAAGTTCATGCATTACAATGTCTGTGTTCAGTCCAAGCATATCTTGGTAAGTCCAAGCAAACACATCCTTAAACTCTTGAAGTAGAGAGATGAGTTTGTTTATTGTCTTTGGAGATATGAAAGTACCAATTTTTACTTCTCTTTTATCATCTTTGTTTCCAGATTCACTATATCTATCGATTCTTGGTGAGGGAGAATTTTATTATTCTCATGTTCTATTAGTCTGAATAGGTCAGGAGATAATTCACATTCTTCATATTTTTCATTAGACTCATGTTCTCCTAAGCATGTAGTCTCCTCAAAATCGATTTTTGAACTCGAAGCAATGTCATTCATGTAATTGATATCTAAAGGCCTGCAAATAAACAAGAAGGAATATATATACAAAGCTCGATGAAAGAAATGATATAAGATAAAAAATAAGACCAAATTGGAAAGAAAAATATGCTCATTTATTGAATTGATAAACTTATCCCTAAATGGGGGCCCTTACAATAAATTACCACTACTTTAGGGCTCAAGTAATGAGTTAAGTTTTGAGCATTACTCTGATAAAGATTTAAAAATAATAGGGAGTTCAATAGCGGTCCAATTATTTAAGATATAGCTTGGAGGACAACGGTCGATCTATGATCGATTCTTTTCAATTTCACCTTCCTTTTTGTTGTATTTATGCTCAGCTCTTTAAATTTCTCTAGTGGTAGTAGTAGGATCTCTCTTTCCTTCCCAGAATGAATGTGACTCCAGATACTAAGGTTTCTGTAATACGAGGAAGCACCGTCACTTTCCTTTCATTACTTATGTCGGTCAGTCTAGCTCTTTTTTGTGTTCGCTTTCTCAATACGTGTTTTATCTTCCTTTGTGGGTTAGGCTTGAATCCCACACCACCCCAATCATATTTCAAGAATGGTTGTATCGCCGTGTGCATTCCTTGAAAGAACTTTCCAAGTCATTTTCCTGATTTAGCTCCTTTCCCAATTGTGACACCCTCGCCCCAGGTTAGGAGACGGGAGTGCCGACCGGACTTACAAACTTATAACTAAATCGAACATGTATTCGTTTATAAGATATTTCGAATATTATATGTAAATTCAAGTCTGACTTATGTTTTACAATTCCGAGTGCTCGTTGCACATATCAAATTCGAGACCAATTTAACTCTTTTCTAATTACGAATTCGTTAATCAAATTTAATTTACTTATTGTTCAATTTGACCTTAATCTAAAAGTTGGACCCAAAGAACCAAGATGTGAGACTCTCAAACCTTAATCTCAAAGATTGAAGCAAAAGTGATTGAAGGTATTGAAACACTCATTTAGTGTATCGAAATAGGGGTATCGAAACACAGTTCGATACGGGTCACAAGCGTTGACCTGTTGACCCTTTGACCAAAGACTAGAGCAGCCTGATTCGATACAAGTATCGAATCGAGGAGCTTACTGGAGGTTTGGGTATCAAATTGGGTATCAAACCCGATTTGCTACTAGAAGTCGTGGTACCGAAACGGATGACAGGTGTTCCAAAACACCTGTCATCCATACTTATGATTTTCAAGGGGGTATCGATACGCATGGGAATGGTATCGATACCCTTGCTTGAGTTTGCAGGTTCTAAGCATTTCACTTACTTTAAACTCTATCCAAAGGTCACCTATATAACCTCAAACCATTCTTATACAGTAAGGGACACTTCTAGCATGTTTATACCTCCCTATCAAGATACCAATTCCCTTTTCATTTAACTGATCCCAGTCACTTTAGGATATCCTTAACTAGTGTATCATTCTCTTTACATTCATCCAATTTAGCATTCAAGCTAACCTTTATAGCATTCATTTCAATTCCACTAAGACAACTAGCTTAAACTCACCTTGTCTTTAAAGATTACATGTTCATGCCAATCCATTTCACTTAAGTCATATTCAAAAGGGCTCTTATCTAGCCTCAATCATTTCTAGACTCTAAAGGATAATTCTAACAAGTTTAGGCAACTAATATCAACTAACCAATTCTATGCATTTAACCAATATTCATGTTATTCAACGTTTAAGACAGCCTTTAAGCCATGTGCTATCACTATGGCAACTAACATACCCATGATATAATCTTAAAGTTCACATGTCAACCATCTTAGTTCTAAGTTTCTCATGCCAAGACAGTTAACATACATACCAAATACTTATATCAAAAGCCAATATGCCAACTATAGGCCGAATCCCAAATGCATCAAACTAGCCTAATATGATCACCATGTCTTAAGGCTTACATACTAAAACAAATAACAAAGGCCATTTATATATATAAACCATATACTAAATCTCAAAATGAATAGGTTATTCTAAGCATGATCACTATGCCACCATACTCTAGGAGTTAGCAAAAAGTACAAAATACCATACTTGGCTTGCTTATGGTGCTTGCTTACTATCAACCTCGATCTCAATTTAGCTCCTTTGCTCGATAACCTATTGCTTTGGGAAGGAGGAAACAAACGGTGGTAAGTAATTATGAGGTACTTAGTGAGGCAGCCCTAAGTCTAACTAATGTAGACATTAAACATATAACAAGGTTTACATGCTTCAATTAAGCATTAAATCAAATTCATAACCATATTACCACCAATCATGCAAAGGATAGCAATCAACAAATATCATGCTTATCAAGTATCGTATGTAACATGCTTATCATGTATTTTATGTATCATGCTTATCATGTATCATATGTATCATGCTCATCATATATCATATGTATCATGCCATTTGCATACAACCAATTTCACAACTAGATGCTCATGTACTAACTAACATGTTTAAGCACATATGTCTCATTAGCTAATATCCATGTTCAAAGCTTTCATATTCAAAATCATATCAAAGGATACTTTTAGCCACATATTCAATCAAATCCTCTTTAGCAATTCCATAATCAGATGCTATTTATAGCAACAATCTATCTCAAATGCTTCATTAGCAATTTAATAGTCGAATTCAAATGCTTCATAAGCAAATACATATTCAAATGGTCTTTCCATATCTTAAGTTTAATCTTTCGGTTTAATTTCAAATGATGCCTTGGTATAGTTAGGATAGGTAAGAGAGTCATCATAAGTACCACGAAGGCACTGACAGAAGTACCACAAAGACACTGACAAAAGACACCCACGGTATCTACAAATGGCGACTAACCACCAATCAAAGGTACCCATAGTACCGAAGTACTGAGCAAAAGTACCGAAGTACTAACAAATGAGCTCAGACCTAGGCATGTCGTACTATCTATGACCAACTATCGACCAAGGCTTAATCAGAGTCTCATATTCATTTGATCTTTCAATTTGTATTAACCAAGTTCCTTATCATAAATAATGTTCATAACATGTTATCAACAAAAGCATAATGTCATGCTATCATACCAAAAGCATATATCATGATATCATACCAAAAGCATATATCATGATATCATACCAAAAGCATTCATTTCATGCTATCATACCAAAAGCATATTTCATGCTATCAAACCAAAATCATATATCATGCTATTATCACGACATACATATCTTGTTACCAAACGAATGATCAAATCATCATAAACATGCCTCATGCATGACTCACATACCTACCTCCCGTGTCGCGTGCCATGACTTACCTCGACATTTTCGAGCTATGCATATGTACTAAGACTTAACAAATTAACATACAATTATGGTATCACACAAGCCATTTATAATTAAGCCTCCTTCCCTTTTTACCAAATATATAATTAGTCCAATTTCATGACAAATCAAATAAACAAAGAGGGTGGTTAGGACCTAGGTCCTAACCCTAAAGTTTGCCACACTCACAATTGGTTCCAAGCACTCAAGGGTTGAAGATGGTGATCCCTTTGCCCTTCTTTCTAGCTAGATCGAGCCTTTGTTCTTCTTCGATGTCCTCTCCTCTTGGATTCTCTAGCAAACCATATTCACATAGAAATTCATTAGGATATATCCAAATCACTTAATTCGAGTGATAACATGCTTAACAAATGTAAACATTCACATTTGTTCACTAGGGACTGCTTTGCTACCCTTTAATGAATCGATCATATCTCCTAGCTCCCATGTCCGATTTTAGCTCATTTTACTTATTTCGAAATCTAAGAATATAATATAAAAGGATATATTAACCTCACATTTTAATTCTTCCCCAATCAGTACCAGATTTTATTCGAATCAGACCTGTCCAGATTCGGGACTGCTCGGACAGCCCTTACGGAAAGGCTTATAACTTTCTCTACAAAACTCCGATTGAGGTTCTGTAAATTTTCGTATAAACTAGATACATGAGGCTATTATACTGCAAAATTTCAGCCCTTAATTCCCACAAATTCAACCTAAGAGATTTTTCTAAAGTGGCTACCAAGAATTGCATTTCTAGGTAAATTTTGTCTAACTTACTTTCCTTGGTTTAAAATCTAGTCCAAATTTTTCTAATAATTTTCCAGCCTTTAAACATCAATTTAGCATATAATAACCAATTTTTCCAGCAGCCAATACAAGTTTACATCCTACCAAAATTTACAACATTTATAAAAATTACTAATTTCCTAATAATCACAATCAACATGCATGATTTATTCTAACTCATGGCATCACATATATCCAACTTTTAAATCATACAATATACATTTTCTAAGTTAGAATATCAACATTACCTCCCTACTAATGAGCATGCATCCTCATCTAAACCCTTGAACCAAAACAGCCCCACCAAGCTCTTCCTCTCTTGCTTTTCATTTTCGATAATGGGGGTTTCAAAAGGAAGAAGATGAAGTCAAATAATTACTATTCCTTTCACACTCTTAATCTTTCTTTTTTATGTCTTGAAACTTCTTTTCTTTTTGGTCAAGGAGGAGTGTCAAGGGAGAAGAAGAAAGGTTGTTTTTCTTTTCTTTTTCCCCACCAAATGAAGTTGCCGTCCAACCCCCCAATTCCTATTTTCTCTCTCTCTCTTTTTAATTAATGGGATAGAAAATCCAATTAAAATGGATCCTATTGGTCCACCCTTTGCCAAATGGATTCCCATTATCCATCTCTTGACATGTGTCTATATTTTTGGTAAAATTACTCAACTTTGCAATTTATATTTTCCTATTGCATGCAAACTCTCTTGTTTTGTCTTTGTTTCATTCTAATCATCTTAATTTAGCTCTTTTATTTTTCCCTTGTTTCAATTGAGTCCCTCATTAAATAACTTTGACCATCAATTAGTCAATGATTCCTTCTAAGCCCCATTGAGGGTGTTACAATTCTCCCCTCCTTAAAAAGAAATTCGCCCTCGAATTTACCTGAAGGGAACAAATGCGGATATTGCTCTTCCATTGTTGCCTCGGGATCCCAAGTAGCTTTTTCCTTCTTGTGATTCCTCCAAAGGACTTTTACCAAGGGAACATTTTTGTTTCGAAGTCTTTTAACTTCTGGATCAAGAATCCGGACCGGTTCTTCTTCATAAGACAAGTCGAGATTCAACTCTAATTCTTCCGGTTCCAAAACTTGAGAAGGATCGGATCTATACTTTCTAAGAATAGAGACATGAAAGATATTGTGGATCTTATCGAACTCACTAGGGAGTGCAAGACGATAAGCCACGAGACCAATTCTTTCAATAACTTCAAAAGGTCCAATGAACCGAGTGCTAAGCTTTTCTTTTCTCCCAAATGTGAAGACTTTCTTTCAAGGGGAAACTTTTAGGAAAACCTTGTCTCCCACATTGTACTGAATATCTCTTCGTTTCAAATTTGCATAAGCCTCTTGTATGTCAAAGGCTTGTTTCAATCGATCATGAATGATTCAGACTTGTTCCTCAATTTCTTGGATCATCTGAGGTCCCAAAATCTTATTTTCTCCCAATTCTTTCCAAAATCTATAACACAAGCACATAGCATATCTTCTAATACTAGTATTACTCTTTCAGACTGACCATCAGACTACGGATGGAAAACGGTGCTAAGATGCACTTTAGTTCCGAGGGCTTTCTGCAACGATTTCCAAAATCTTAATGTGAAGTTCGGATCTCTATCAGAAATGATGGACGTCGGCACACCATGTAGCCGAATTACCTCACGGATGTAAAACTTGGCCAAGTTCTCCGAGTTCATGTTCTTTCGAACCGGAATGAAATGTGTAGACTTGGTGAGTCTATCAACGATCACCCAGACAACATCATTCTTTCTTGGTGTGTTAGGCAAGCCAATAACAAAATCCATCGTTACTCGATCCCATTTCCATTTAGGCAATTCAATAGGCTGAAGCAATCCCGAAGGAGCTCGGTCTTCAGCCTTAACTTTATGACAAGTCAAACATCGGGATACAAAGTCTGTGATGGTTGCTTTCATGCCAGGCCACCAATACAAAGATTTCAGATCCTTATACAGCTTAATAGAATCATGATAGATCGAAAATGGACTTTGGTATGCCTCTTGTAAGATATCTCTTTTCAGTTCTTCATTATTCGGAACACAAACTCTATCTCGAATGTAGAGCAATCCATTTGAATGGATGGAGAATTCAGCAGTAGCTTTCGAATCAAGCTTTGAAACAATAGCTTGAAGTTTAAAATCAGATTGCTGAAGATCTTTGATTCTTGAAATCAGATCAAATTAAACCTGAAGTTCAGAAAAATATCCTTGCTTTCAATATACTCGAAGATGAACATTAATTGTATTTGGGGCTACAAGGAAATTTTCAAAATCAGCTACGGATATTTCAAGGAAATTTATAACATTTCAAAGTTATCAAATAGCTTACCAATTGCCAGTTTACGACTTAGAGCATCGATGTTGCATGTAGAAATAGCGCAAATTGTGCAGTGTACACGTCGCAAGTAATAAAGTGATAAGTATTTATCGTGTATCGTCTCCACAGGGATTGGTGTACTTAATATGTCTTCTTTAGTATTCTTGTCCTATAAAAGTAAAGTAAAGACACAAGTAGGAAGGATGTTTGAGTCAACTAATTAAATAAAAACTAAATAAAGGTAGTGAGAACGAATGAGGAGAGTGGGCAGGATCCAGTTGCGTTGTACTGTGGAATCGATCGACTTGTTTCTGTCCAATGCTATCGTATGAATCTGCCTCGTTAGTACTGCAGATTACTGCCTCGGCAGCGACAATGCGTTTCTGCAGCGGCAATCCCTTGCTCTTAGGTAGACCACACTAAGATTCGGCAAAGTGTCCTTGGATGGCTCCGCTTATCCCTAATTCGAAACTCTGTTAATAATTAGTCCTTGATGATACCTCCCGGCGTGAATCAATTATAACTATCAACCAATCTCACATTTCTTTTAGCCGCTGAAACTCCAACCTATCCCTAGGCCGAGTTAGTATTTTTCAAATACCGTACTTACTCCTTTCGTCAATCTAACTCTCCCGAGTCTAGATAAATAGATTACTCACAAACTTCCCTCCCGGGATTGGTTGCAAGAACAAAGAATGACAAAGAGTAAGCAAATCTTAATGTTTTATTGTATTGAAACGAGAAACAAAGTACAGTCTCCTCTCACAAGTACTCGACAACCTTCACCTAACCCTAAGAAAGCTTAGAACATAATGAAAGAAAGAACACAATATAATTCTTAGGGTTGAACTCTCTCCAAATCGGCTCTCCTAATACATTGGACGGCTATGGTATATATAGTCTAGGTCTAGGGCAAACCTTTCCTAAGTAGGAATACTACTTGGAGTAGGATTACAATTATTCCATTAAATCAAAATATTTCCAAGTTTATTTCAACTAGGAGGCTTTTACCCCGTGGACTTTGACTTAGGCTTTCCTCGCGCTAGCCAGCTTCGATCCATGTGTTGCATGTACATAATCATCCAGCGTATTTTTATCTTCCAATCGCCTACAGTATTGATGCTGGAGCTTTAGTTGCTGCCGCGGCCCAGCTTCTGCCTCGGCCTCAACCCTACCTCGGCAGTACTTGTTCCTGCATGTACAGAAGATATCGTAAATTCTGCATTTTTATGTAAATATTAGCTTTGTGAGTTATAATAGCAGAATATCCGAATATTGCATATTAAGCGCATGCATCAGTCCAAGTAAGTGTGAGATAAGTGCTTATTGCCCATGAAAGGTGTATAAAATAATGATCTTTTGAGCACTTATCAATCGACCACCACATTGGCCTTTCCGGGATGGTAATCAATGACTAAGTCATAGTCTTTTAGCAATTCCATCCACCTTCTTTGTCTCAAATTCAAATCCTTCTGAGTCAGGAGATATTTAGGACTTTTGTGATCAGTGTATAGGTAACACTTCTCACCATATAAGTATTGTCTCCACATCTTGAGGGCAAACACAATAGCCACTAACTCGAGGTCATGAGTAGGGTAGCTCAGTTCATGAGGCTTCAATTACCTTGATGCATGATAAGTGCTCAACACACTATCACTTTATACTCCTTTTATCGGCATTTATCACCAAATATTCACCCACTTGAACCAATGCATGTGCTTAATATGATATATTTAGAAGTTATACTTAAATAGATAATATTTATAGAAAAAGGCACGTTTTACTGCATTTTCATATCTGTGCAGGAGAACTAGTGCCGCGATAGAGACAAGGCCGAGGCAGGACCTGATGCCGAGGCAGCAGCAGGAAGACAGGAAGCAAAGTGATAGGCGATGGAAAGACAAAAATCCAAGGAACGTGTCTGGACTTGAAGCCCATGAATCGGAGCTGGCTAGCACAAGGAAAAGCCCAAAGGAAGACCACGCAGGAAAGCCCCCTTAGCCGAATTCAAACTTGGAAATATATTATTATTATGTACTTGACTTGTTCCCTACTCCAAGTTGTATTATACTTAGGAAAGGTTTGCCCTAGGTCTAGCCTATATAAAGACCTAGCCACCCAATGTATCATAGATCGAAATACCTAGGGAGAGCCGACTTCTACTCTTGTTTCTTTCCTCTCCATCATGTTCTAAAACCTTCATAGGGTTTAGGTGAAGGTTGTGGAGTATTTGTGAGAGGAGATTGTACTTTATCTTTCATTCAATGCAATAAGAATTATCAAGGTTTGCTTATCCTTTGTTATTCCTTGTTCTTGCATTCAAGCCCGGGAGGGAAGTTTGTGAGTAATCCATTTATCTAAGCTCGGGAGAGTTAGATTCACGAAAGGGGTAAGTACGGTGTTTCAATCGCAAAATACTAACTCGGCCTAGGGATAGGTTAAGAGTTTCAGCGGCTAAAAGAAGTGTGAGATTGGTTGGCGAGTATAATTGGTTCACGCCGGGAGGTATCATCAAGGACTAGTCATCAACAACACTCTGACTTAGGGATAAGCGGAGTCATTCAAGGACACTTTGCCGAACTTTGGTAAAGTCTACCCACGAGCAAGGGATTGCCGCGACAGACAACGTTATCGCTGCCCAGGCAGTAAACTGCAGTGCTGCCGAGGCAGAGATATACGATTGCATTGGATAAAGACAAGTCAATCAAGTCCACAATACAATACAACTGGATCCTGGCCCATCTCTCTCTCTAATATTTCGACTCTTTACTTTTATTCAATTATTTTAGTTTAAATAAATCACACCCATTCACTTGTGTTTTTTATTTTTCTACAGAGCAAGAAGATAAAGAAAGCATATTAAGTATACCGGTCCCTGAGGAGACGATAACTCGATAAATACTTATCACTTATTACTTGCGATGTGTCCACTTGCACTAAACGCGCACTTTTGACAGGCGACAATGCATAAGCAACCACATTATTTTCTTGCATCAGAACACAACCTAGACCCGAATGTGAGACATCATTGTACACTGTGAATTCCTTGCCTGATTCCTGTTGAATAAGAACAGGAGCATGGGTAAAAGCTTGCTTAAGCTGATTAAAGCTTCTTTGTTGGTCGTCTGACCATTCAAACAATTGATCTTTTTTGGAGAAGCTTACTTAAGGGAAAAACAATAGTGGATAATCCCTTAACAAATCTCCTATAATACCCGGCTAAACCAAGGAAACTTCTGACCTTGCTAATATTTCTCGGAGGTCTCCAGTCTAAAATAGTTTGCACTTTCTTAGGATAAACTTTGATTCCTTCCGCCGAGATGACATGGCCAAGGAATGACACTTTTGATAACCAGAATTCACATTTGGAGAACATAGCAAACAATTGACGTTCCCGAAGAGTCTGCAACACAATTCAAAGGTGTTCTGAGTGTTCCTTCTTATTTTGAGAATACACCAAAATGTCATCGATAAAGACGACTACAAACTTATCGAGATGAGGCCGGAATATTTGATTCATAAGATCCTTGAATACCGCCGGGGCATTGGTTAGCCCAAATGGCATCACCAAGAATTCAAAATGGCCATAACGAGCTCTGATGGCAGTCTTAGGGACATCTTCCTCTTTTAATCTCATCTGATAATACACTGATCGAAGATCAATCCGAGAGAACACCGCAACATTCTTGAGTTGATCAAACAAATCTTCAATTCTGAGCAAAGGGTACTTGTTCTTAATGGTAACTTGATTCAGTTGTCGATAATCGATACAAAGTCTCACTGTATCATCTTTTCTTCTTTATCTCATGAGGTTTTTAATTACCTTATAGCGTAAGTTACCATATTGCCTCTTTCATTAAAACTCCTGTCGCGTGTCAAAAGTGCGCAATTAGTGCAAGTGAACACATCGCAAGTAATAAAGTGATAAGTATTATCGTGTATCGTCTTCACAGGGATTGGTATACTTAATATGCCGTCTTCGTCTTCTTGTTCTGTAAAAAGGAAAAATACAGGTAATTGTGGTTTCGATGAAACTAAATAAATTGAAATAAAGAAAACTAAGAATAAAGATGAAGTCTGATTAATAGAGAGAGGTCAAGATCTAGTTGCTTTGTATTGCGGAATTGATTGACTTGTCTCTGTCCAATGCAATTGTATATCACTGCTTCGGCAGTACTGCAGATTACTGCCTTGGCACCGACGATACTGTCCGCCGCGGCAATCCCTTGCTCGTGGTTGGATTTTACCAAACTTCGGCAAAGTGTCCTTGGATGACTCCGCTTATCCCTAAATTGAAGTACTGTTGATGACTAGTCCTTGATGATACCTCCCGGCGTGAATCAATTGTACTCATCAACCAATCTCACACTTCTTTTAGCCGCTGAAACTCTTAACCTATCCCTAGGCCGAGTTAGTATTTCGTGATTGAAACACCGTACTTATCCCTTTCGTGAAGCTAACTCTCCCGAGTCTAGATAAATGGATTACTCACAAACTTCTCTCCCGAGCTTGAATGCAAGAACGAAGAATGGCAAAGGATAAGCAAACCTTGATAGTTTTATTGCATTGAAACAAAGACAAAGTACAATCGCTTCTCACAAATACTTAACAACCTTCACCTAAACCCTAAGAAAGCTTAGAACATAATTTGAGAGAAAGACAACATTGAATCTTAGGGTAAACTCTCTATGAATCGGCTCTCTTAGTACATTGGACGACTAGGTCTTATATAGTCTTGGCCTAGGGTAAACCTTTCCTAAGTAGAATATAACTTGGAGTAGGGAACAAGTCATGTACATAAATAAAATATTTCCAAGTTTAATTCAACTAAGAGGCTTTCCCGCGTGGCCTTGTTTTGGGCTTTTCCTCATGCTAACCAGCTCCGATCCACGTGCTTCATGTCCAGAAACGTCCCTTGGATTTTTCTTTTTCGATCGCCTACAGTATTGCTTCCTGGCTCTCAGCTGCTGCCTCGGCATCAGGTCCTGCCTCGGCCATGTTGCTTCCGCGGCACTTGTTTCTCCTGCACATATATAAAAATGCAGTAAAACTTGCCTTTTCTGTAAATATTATCTTTATAAGCATAACTTCTAAATATATCACATTAAGTACATGCATTGGTCCGAGTGGGTGTAAATTTAGTGATTAATGCCCATAAAAGGTGTAAAAAGTGATAGTGAGTTGAGCACTTATCACACCCCCAAACTCGAACTATTGCTTGTCCTCAAGCAATGCAAACCATCAATTTGCCAAACTCTACTATCTCTTGGTCTTATGTTTCCATCTATTCTCCTCACCATAACTATGCCTATTCTTTTAGACTTAACCTTTTGGCTACCCAAGGGTTTACCTAGAAACAAACTATAAGATTTGGTGAGTGTGTGCGTTTTTGTGGACAAGTTTGATTAAAGGCTTTCTTAGATAAACTCTAAGTTCAAGACAAGTAGAATTTGATTAAGTGTTCTTTTCTTTTCTAAACAACCAATTCTTGAGCCAATTTCGATCACCTCACGGATTGTGTTTTTCTCTTCACTAGTTCTTTCTTTCTTTTTGATATTCCTTATAGCATACTAGACCCAATTTTGGGCACCTCTAGCATGAAGAAGAGTAATTCCTAGAGCCGGTGATAGGCACCTCTAGTCACTTTCCCAAAAATGTAAGTCTTTATCACCTAAGTTCATTAAAAGAATTCCTATAATCCAACAAGTCCCAAAAGTGTTTAAATTTTATCCTATAGTAGGCTTCTAAGTTTTTATCCTTGAGTATCCTAAGGTTAAACCTTCTTAACAGGACCTAATCATGGTAAGGAGAAAGATTTCTATAGCCTTAAAGAATAAACTAAGGCAATACTAATGATAAGTAGTGCAAAAGTATAGGCAAATGATTCAAGTAAGGCGGGAAGCATAAAATTTAAAAAAAATTCACTTAAATACTCCCTTTTCTTGGCAAGGCCTCGACAGTAGATTGTTGTCTTGGCAGTGGCTCTACAACCCCAAACTCGAACCAAGCATTGTCATCAATGCTTTATAGTAGAAGAGAATAGTGGGCAACACAAATATGAAAGAAATAAGCAGCATATCAAGAAACAAACAGCAAATAAAATTGAATATATAAAAAATTTAAAGAGACTCCGAAGAGCTGCTTGTAACAATTTTTCTTCGGGGTCGTGTTGCTGATTGCTTCGTTCTTGGTGAGGGCGATGGTTGAGCTTTTGCTTCCTGGGGCGGTTGGACTCTTGTGGTTGGTGTCCGTGGCATTGGAGCATCCACTTCTTCTCCTTCTTCCTCGTCGGCAATCTCTTCGGTGATCATGATGTCCGTTCCACCTTCATTTGCTGTGGCTGCCCCGGTATGGTGTGTACTTGGTCCTGCAGCGGTTGAGCTCTGATGTACATAGGCATCTATCTCTGTTGATAGACTGCCCATGATGATAGGGGATCGTGGTCGAGTGTTGAAGACTGCCATCTGCTTTGATGGTCTTCTACTGGCAGATGCTGCTGCGGCGGAGTCTGCTGCCCTCGATGGGCCGGCAGCATGAAACTGTGGTTGAGGGCCCGCGTGGAAGAACGGTCTCGATCCTCCTGGAGCTGGTGTAGTCTCTGTATAGGGTGCGGCTGTGACAAACATGTTGCTTGAAAATTCTGGAAACTACGCCCCTTGGTCTGGAAAGGCATGGAGCATCATTTGGGCAAGGGTGCTGTTGAAGTTCCTCTGATACTCCATGTATCTTTGCTGCCTAAAATCCATTATTGCCATCCTCTAAAGTATCTCCTGGTACGGGTCTGCTGCGGCAGTGGTGTGAGCAGTGTCTGGCATGTCTGTCGTGTATTGGGCCCCGACAGCAGTATCAGCAGTGAACTGATGAGGCGTTGCTTGGACTGGTTCCGCCAGCGTGATCTGCATAATTTTGTGGCAAAAGTCTCTGGTCCATCCAAGCCTTTGGGGAGTGTATTCTTCCGTGTCTTCTATTGTTACACCTGCAGCAACACACAAACCAGTGATCAAACAAGGGAAATATAATGGTCCTCTATCCTTCTTACCGCATTCGTAAATTTCGCGTAAGATGATCTCTCCAACGTTAATGCTCCTTTTGTTGATGATCGATTGGATAAGCATCAATCGCTTTCGGTCCACCATGCTGTTGTGGGATTTGGGGATGAGGCGTCTCTTGACAAAGGTGTTCCAAAGCTTGGCCTCGGGCTTTAGACTCTGCCGTGCTACAGATCCTCTATGGGCACCGGTTTCCCATGGAGTATTCGTGTAGCAAAGGTCGTCTTTAATCAACTCGTAATCTTCGGCAGTGATATCCTCCATGAATTCAACATGTACATCATGGTCAGGTGTGAGGCCGTAGAATTGGTTGATGGTCTCAGCATCTAGCTGGACAGGCCTGCCTCGGCAGTGGACAAAGATGGAGTCTTTGCTTGGTCCGTGCGCATAGAATTCCCGCACGATGGTAGCGTTTGCCTAGGCAGGTTGTAGGCAAAAGATTTCTCATTCTTGGTACTTGATCCTGTCGAACAGATAGTGTTAGATGCCATAATTTTTGTCATCCGAGTGTTGGAACCCTTGTTCCTCCTACAACTGTCGGGCAATGAAAGACCTATTGAAGCGGTCTTCAACATTGGCTGGGGCAAAGCGCTTGTAGGTGGCCATAAAGATTGTGAGAGATTAATTTCTTGGAGATTTTCTTGAAGGACTTCTGAGAATTTTAAGAAAGGTAGGCAGAGAGTATTGTGAGAGCAAGATTGTTGAGTATTCTAAAGAAAACAAGAATGCAAGAGTGAATAGTTCAAGAGGGAGGGGTTGGTTATATAGGCCTCGGCCTTGTGACCGTTTGAACAACTAGCTGTTTTGTAGCCGTTAGTCTTTACTGCTGTTTCCTTTTCTACCGCGGCAGATATCTCGGCAAACTAGCCGTTACACTGTTCTGCCTGTTGAAACTGCTGCGACTCTAACACTGTTTTCTGCCTCGGCAGAATTCCTGCTATGAACTACTTCTCCTTTATTCTTGCTTATTATCCTAAATAAAAATTAAACACAAACAAGAAAAAATACTTAAAGCAAAAACACAATTTAGAAAAATAAATATAAACTAAACTAATCCTAATATAATAATAAAAAAAGAAAAGGGAAAAGATTAAGTCATTGGAGGAGTGCATGCAAATGCATCTCCTAAGGTGTTTATCTCTTGCTGGCCATAATTAGAATTCAGATGTTGGCCACTCCTTTTTGTTTTATGTCCATCCTTATGTGTTGCTTCCACTTTGAGCTTGATCTTTTTGCCAAATAACCTGCCGAGCATGCTGCCAAGGCAGGATATTTTGGTGTTTGTTGTGTGGATGGCTTTGCACTCTTCTAGATCTCATATTTTTTGAAATTGTGGAATTCATTGAGTTTAATTTGTTGGTCATTAACCCTCATTGTCAATTCTCCTTTTTCCATATCAATTAAGGTGCGTCCAGTTGCAAGGAAAGGTCTCCCCAAGATGATCGGTTCATTATCATCTGCTTCACAATCAAGGACAAGAAAATCAGCGGGAAAAATAAATTTATCAACTCTTACCAGTATGTCCTCGATTTTGCCTTCGGGTTGCACATATGATCGATCCGCAAGTTGGAGCATAACTGTTGTAGGTTTTGCCCTTCCTATTCCAAGCTTTTGGAAGAAAGATTTGGGCATTAGATTGATGCTTGCTCCAAGGTCACATAGGGCCTTACCTTCATAGTTGTTACCTATTGCACAAGGTATGATAAAGCATCCAGGATCCTTCAATTTTGGTGGCATGCGATTGTGTAGCATTACCATGCATCCCTCGGTAGCAGCCACTGTTTCGAACTCACCTAGTCTTTTTCTCTTAGACACAATGTCTTTTAAGAACTTGGCATAATTAGGCATTTTTCAATTGCCTCTACGAATGGTAAGTTGATATGGACTTGCTTTAAAATATCAAGAAATTTCTTGAATTGATGGTCTTGTTTTTGCTTTTTCAACCTTTGTGGGAAGGGTGGTGGTGGTCTCCTCTCATCCAGAGTTTATTTAGTTTAAAATTTAATACCTGGCACCACTAGTGTTGTAGCTGTCTCGGCAGACTGTTGAGGAGCTGCTAAGTTCTCTGCAGTGGCAGTGTTATCAGGATCAGTTTGTTCAGCCTCCTCTTTTGCTGAGTCTGATGATGGAACTTGGCCCGCTAGAATTTCCGTCTTTTCCTTCAGCTATAAACCACTCCTGGTAGTGATTGCTTTACACTGTTCATGGACCATTACCTTAGCAACTTCAGTATTGCTAGATAGTCCTCCTTGTGGTCTAGTGTTTATATTTTGAGCAAACTACCCAACCTGAGTTTCCAATGCCTTAATTGTTGCCTCTTGATTCTGAAACCTCATCTCAGTCCTGTTTATGAACGCATTTGTTCTTTTGATGAAGTTGCTATTCTCTGCCATGTATGACTCAGTTTTCATCATGAATGCTTTCAGAGAATTTTCCAAGGAACTTACAGATTGCTGCTGCATCTGCTGCTGCGACATTGGCTGCTGGACCTGCGGCGGCGGCAGATGTTGCATTGGTTGCTGGAATCCTGAGGGTTGGGTGGTTGGGTTTAAAGCATTGTTAGGATTGCTCCATGATATGTTCGGATGCCTCTTCCACGAGGGATTGTATGTATTGGACATCATATTGGTTCGGTTATAGTTTCTAACATACATACTGGTTTCTTGATTCATACAATCAGATGAATTGTGGTTACCTCCACATAAATCACAAAAAGAATCAATCACCTTAACCTCATGGGTATTTTGTTGTAGTTTCAAATTTTGCATCATCTTGGTAAGAGAGGCCAATTGTGCTACCACTGAATTTATGTGTCTAACTCATTCACTGTGGCTTGGCGTCTTACTCCTCCTCGCCTAGATGTAGGGAATTGAAAATCGTTCTATGCGAGTTTGTTTAATATCTCAATAGCTTCCTCAGGTTCCTTATCAAAGAGTGTTCCGTTCACCGAGGCATCTAACATCATCCTTTTCGGGGCATTCGTGGCATTATAGAACATGGTCACTTGTGTCCATAGAGTAAATCCATGCAAAGGACACTTGTGCAGTAACTCCCTGTAACGCTCCCATGCCTCGTACATCGGTTCTTCATCTGCCTGTCGAAAAGAAGTGATTTCATTACGAATTCTATCGTATAAATTTGTAGGATTAAAACGTGTAATAAAATCACGACAGAGTTCACTCCAAGATCCAATAGATCCTGCTGGAATGCTATTTAACCAGGCTTTTTCCCTATCCCTCAGTAAATAGGGGAATAACTTCAATCTCAAGACATCTTCATGGACTCCTTGGATTTTGAAGGAATTGCATATCTCTATGAAGGACTTGAGGTGCTGCCTTGCATCTTCAGTTACAGACCTACTAAACTGTCCAATAGTGTTATGCATATTGAACATGACAAGTTTCAGTTCAAAGTGGGTTGCTTCTATCTCCGGTGTAACGACTCCTGGGTTCAACCTATTTAAATCTTCTTCCAGGAAGTCTCTGATAGTAAGCTACCGCGGCCCTGGTGGCGGCGGAAGACCTCCATTGCCGGCGGGTAAGTTTTGTCCTGCCGGGTGATCTACCATAGCTTCTTGGATTTGTCTCCTCAACCTTTGTTGTGTACGTTCGATCTCTGGGTCTAACTTGTATAAAGGGTTGGTTGGGTTGGCCCTGGTCATACACCAAGAAAAAACAAAGTAAAATAAAAATAAAAAAAAAGAAACAAGAGAATAAAGAAAACAAAATTTAGTTGCCAATCCCCGGCAACGAAGCCAAAAACTTGTCGCGTGTCAAAAGTGCGCAATTAGTGCAAGTGAACACATCGCAAGCAATAAAGTGATAAGTATTATCGTGTATCGTCTCCACAGGGATTGGTATACTTAATATGCCTTCTTCGTCTTCTTATTCTGTAAAAAGGAAAAACACAGGTAATTGTGGTTTCGATGAAACTAAATAAATTGAAATAAAGAAAACTAAGAATAAAGATGAAGTCTGATTAATAGAGAGAGGTCAAGATCCAGTTGCGTTGTATTGCGGAATTGATTGACTTGTCTCTGTCCAATGCAATTGTATATCACTGCTTCGGCAGTACTGCAGATTACTGCCTTGGCAGCGACGATACTGTCTTCTGCGGCAATCCCTTGCTCGTGGTTGGATTTTACCAAACTTCAGCAAAGTGTCCTTGGATGACTCCGCTTATCCCTAAGTCGAAGTACTGTTGATGACTAGTCCTAGATGATACCTCCCGGTGTGAATCAATTATACTCACGAACCAATAACACACTTCTTTTAGCCGCTAAAACTCTTAACCTATCCTAGGCCGATTTAGTATTTCGCGATTGAAACACCGTACTTATCCCTTTCGTGACTCTAACTCTCCCGAGTCTAGATAAATGGATTACTCACAAACTTCTCTCCCGAGCTTGAATGCAAGAACAAAGAATGACAAAGGATAAGAAAACCTTGATAGTTTTATTGCATTGAAACAAAGATAAAGTACAATCTCCTCTCACAAATACTTAACAACCTTCACCTAAACCCTAAGAAAGCTTAGAACATAATTTGAGAGAAAGAAAATATTGAATCTTAGGGTAAACTCTCTATGAATCGGCTCTCTTAGTACATTGGACGGCTAGGTCTTATATAGGCTTGGCCTAGGGCAAACCTTTCCTAAGTAGAATATAACTTGGAGTAGGGAACAAGTCATGTACATAAATAAAATATTTCCAAGTTTAATTCAACTAAGAGGCTTTCCCGCATGGCCTTGTTTTGGGCTTTTCCTCATGCTAACCAGGACCGATCCATGTACTTCATGTCCAGAAACGTCCCTTGGATTTTTATTTTCCGATCGACTACAGTATTGCTTCCTGGCTCTGTAACATCTCGGTTTTGGGGTTAGTAGTTTGAGTGTTAGTTGGGGAAATTTGATTCGGGTCGAATCGGATTCCTAGGGTTCGTTATTCCATGAAAAATTAAAATAATAGTATTTTAATCGGATAAGTAATGATTTTGTGAAATGGTTCTAAAAATATTAAAATGGTGTTTTAAAGTTAAAGGAATATTATTTGAACTTTAATTTGATTTTTAATTAGGCTTAATTTTGTGCTAGTGACTAGATTGTAATTTTGGGAAAGTTTTGGGGATTTAATTAGTAATTTTCGGCAATAAGGATTTTTAGTGACTAAATTGGAAAGTAAGCCATACTTAGAATCCTTAGAGGGCCATAAACCCAATTTATTATTAATTAATGATTTATCCACCAAAATTGTTTTTAAATTGTTTTATTTAAATGATAATTCCATTTTCTCATCTTTTCTCTCAAGATTTTCTCTCATTTTATCTCCATCTTCTTCTCCAAATATCTTCAATTTCTTGCTGATTTCTTCATCATTTTTCAACAAGATTTACTTCATTTTATTCATCCTTTCATTCTCTACAAAACCTACTCATCAATTTTGCAAAATCAGCATCCATTTTCAAGAAATCAAGGGAGGATTTCTCATCTTTTTGGTGGAGCAAATCTTTAAGGTAACTTTGCTGATTTCTAATCTTCTTCTAAGGTTCTTTATTGAAATTCTCAAGTATTGGCTTGCTAATCAACAATGGAAACTTAATTTTGTGTTTTTAATTCTAGATCTATGGATTTTATGGAGGTTTTTGTGAAATCTTTTTAGATCCCAATTAATGTTGTAATTAGGTTGATTTAATTATGATATTATTTCAATTAAATGATTAATTAAGTGTTGAATTGATGGCACATTAATTTAATCCCGGAATAATGTAATCGATAGTGTTTTAAGGTGGTTTTCGGTTGTTTTAGGGGCTGTTTTAGGTGTTCTAATGTTGCTGGAGGTATAAGGATGGTTTGGAAGTGTTTTTGGTTCATAATTGAAGTGGATTAGATGTTAAATTCATTAGGTTTTGGGTTGATGTTGTTTCGGATGCGTTTCGGCTTAGTTTCAGCCTTTTCGGCTAGGATTTTGGTAGTTTTGTGAGGGTTAAATGTGGCTGCTGTTTTGAGCATGTTGTGATGTGAATATGCTCTGTTTTTAATGTTGTAGATGTAGTGCAAGAAGGTGCATAAGTTGCTGGTGCGTTGGCGTTGCCATCGGAGCATCGGCGAGGGCTCGTTTCGCTTGTCGGTGAGTGGTTTTGGATTTAAAGTGAATCGCATTGGTTCGGTTTTGTTTTGGGGGCTATGGAATAGTGTGAAAACTTTCCATAGTTCAAGAGTAAGTGTTTTAAATGATGTTGATGCATTACCTCGATTTTCGGTTATTTTCGGTAATGGCATATATGTGAACAATGATTCAATATGATTTTGGAATTGCATATATTTGATTTTGAAATGATGCATGCATGTGTTAATTGCTGAAAATGCATGGTTTATTAAGGTATTCATGGTTTATGTAAGCATGAAAAAGAATTTGGAATATGATGAAGTTATTTGCCCTATGTTGATAAAGCCGTTGAGCATGATTTTTAGTTCACATGATGAACATTTAATGAGTGCATTATGAGCAGCAAGTTAACATGCATGATTGGAATTGATATTGGCTTAGTGACACTAACCTTAGATTCGAATACAAATGACGTGTCATTAGGATTGAGTGCACTATAAAAATAATGAGAATAATGATGATGTCTACACGTAAACAAGGGTGACTTTGTGTCCGACCGTGCGTGTAGAGTTTGCCTACATGTAAACAAGGGTGACTTTGTGTCCGATCGTGCGTGTAGAGCTTTCCTATATGTAAACAAGGGTGACTTTGTGTCCAACCGTGCATATAGTTGACCCATGCGTAAACAAGGGTGACTTTGTGTCCGACCGTGCGTAGTGGGGGTAACATGTATACAAGGGTGACTGTGTGTCCGACCGATGCATGTTGAGACAAAGTGTCTCCAATTATGGAAAAAGGAATCCGTGTATTCGGTGAACTAAAAGTTCATATTAAGTGATCACTAGAAAGCCAATATGCATATATGAAATGGAATGATTTATTTGTGCATGACACATGAAATGTTTTGACATTGTTGATAAGCATGTTTTGGTTTTACATATTTCAAATAAGCATGAAGAGTGCAAGTATGAATTTATAAATGATTTTGAACTTGTTTTAGAGCTTCCTCACTAAGCATGTTGTGCTTAAGCTCTCTCTTTTCATACTTGTAGAAAAATAGAGATATTCGAGGCCACGTTCGGAGCAAGGGAACCAAGGGGAAGAGTTGTCTCGATTTTTGGTATGTTTTGGCAAATAATTTGGGCTTGGCAATGTGTAAATCAAACCCTTGTGAAGTGTGTGAATTTTGCTTTCGTTAATGTCGTAATAAGACCTCTAATGTTTGGATTGTTAATCGATGGACTATGGTGTTGTTTGGATTATTGAGACATGGACATGAATGAACATTGTTGATTTTAAATCATATTTTAGGAAGCATGCCTATAGATTGTTTGGGGTCGTTGATGTCATAAATGTATGCTTTAAATTGTTCCTTATGCTTAGGAAATTATGCATATAGTTAAGGGTGATCAAAGGTTATGTTTGAGTGGGTGGAATTAACTTAGAATGTTCAAACTTGTCAAAGTGCACAGGGGGTATCGATACCAGTATCGATACCATAAGGCTTAATCTGGGGTGGTTCGAATCATGGTTCGATGCAATTACTCCACTGGACGCTGGAGTATCGATACCACCTATGGGGGTATCGATACCAATAGCCTTCGAAGTGCAAGGAGGCTAGCTCCACGATAGGGTATCGATGCCGAGACCTTAGGTATCGATATCGAGACCCAAAAATGACATTTTATGTGTGGAAAAAAAATACGTTTAGGGTCGGATGTCTTTCCATGATCGAATATAGATGCAACGAATGTTATTGGGTGTTGTACTATCACCAGGAAGCATGATGTTAACTTGAATTCGCATTGGTAAATTAATGATAGACTTAGTCCCTATGATGTTGTGAGCTTTACAATTAGGTCCCTATTGTATGAAACATGAAATTAACGATGCAATAATGGACCGTTTGTTCTGAACTTTGTTATGAGTATGCTATGCATGTTTAATTGAACTATGGTAGATCGCATTACTGGTTTATTGTTGAAATTAAGAATTTATTTGTGTTTTGGTCCTTATATACCGGTGTGAGAATTGAATGATCAATTGTGAATCGAACGTTTCCATTTTCGTTACGCATGACCTCGACACACATAGGAACTTAATTATGCATCTAGTTAAGAAGAAAAAAAAACATATCGGTTTTCAGGGTTGTTTATCGAATTGGACCTTAACGGGTTTAGTTCGATATTCCCCATGTGACCCGTTAGTGCCGGTTTCGTCTAGGCCGGGCTAAGGGGGTTACAGGCTCTTAGCTGCTTCCTCGGCATCAGGTCCTACCTCGGCCATGTTGCTGCCGCGGCACTTGTTTCTCCTGCACAAATATAAAAATGCAGTAAAACTTGCCTTTTCTGTAAATATTATCTTTATAAGCATAACTTCTAAATATATCACATTAAGTACATGCATTGGTCCGAGTGGGTGTAAATTTAGTGATTAATGCCCATAAAAGGTGTAAAAAGTGATAGTGAATTGAGCACTTATCAACTCCCTTCAATCCTATTTAAGATCAAGGATGCATTTCATTATCTAAGATTGGTTGGATAATGGTTGAAACTTAAGTCAATGCTTACTTATTGTTTCTCTGACTATTCCATTCATATTATGGATTCCCTCGTTTTACACAAGATAGACAGTAGGAGTTATCTATTCGAGGTATTTATATGTTCGAGAATATGGGGCTCTTAAGCCATCCTTAAGCTTTATCTTATAATTCGAGGTGTTCTCGGAAGGATCATCAAAATATTCTGATAAGGTAGGCATCTTAGTCAAACCAAATTCAAGTTCTTCCTTTAGGACCTCATCAACAAAACTGAGATCAATTTCTTTATCAATCGGAAGGGGTGATTACTTTCATATAAATAGCACAGGTTCCACTGAGTTTTGCCCTGACCAAAGTGGTAGTTCTGGCAAAACTTATAATTAGCATAGCGAGTAACTTTATCGTAATTCCCCGAACTATCAACAAAACTATTCGAGCTGAAGACTTATTTACCGATCGAGGTTTCAATACAAAGTTACTTTTCTGAGCAGGAGTCTAATTCAAAGGATAATCACTAGAATACTCAGGCTTCTTGATTTCCCGCAAGGCTTACATTTTTACTTTTATACTTCTCAGAGACTTGTCATTAGGGGAGGAATACTTAATTAGACACGAGCCTTAAGCTCCAATGTATTGTTGTTCAAGAAGTCTTATAACAATGCCTAGTGTACTAGGATCATAGGCTTTTATACTAAAGCCTATTTATTACTTCTTTATCGTTGTTCTTATGACAAATCATTCCTTTAAACTTACACTCTTATGACATTTCAAGCTTTTACCAAGGAGGACTCCTTTTCATCCTCACTCAAATTTCTCATTCGAGGACTTACAGGACTTTCATCGTCCTGAGCCAATCTCGTATCAACCATTCTACAAAAAGGGCAAACAAAAATCATTTAAATAAGAAAAAACACAAGTACGGTATACAAAACTCCTAGGTGGCATAGTTCAATCCTATATGATGCATGCATGTTCGTTTCGGCCCAAGAATCACGTAACCGAGAACTCTGATACCAATAAAACTGTGACACCCTCACCCCGGGTTAGGAGACGGGAGTATCGACCGGACTTACAAACCTATAACTAAACCAAACATGTATTTGTTTATAAGATATTTCGAATACTATATGTCAATTCAAGTCTGACTTATGTTTTACAATTTCGAGTGCTTGTTGCACATATCAAATTTGAGACCAATTTAAAACTTTTTTAATTATGAATTCATTCATCAAATTTAATTTACTTATTGTTCAATTTGACCTTAATCTAAAAGTTGGACCCAAAGAACCAAGATGTGAGACTCTCAAACCTTAATCTCAAAGATTGAAGCAAAAGTGATTGAAGGTATCGAAACATTCATTTGGTGTATCGAAACAGAGGTATCGAAACACAGTTCGATACGGGTCATAAGTATTGACCTGTTGACCCTTTGACCAAAGACTAGAGCAGCCTGATTCGATATAGGTATCGAATCGAGGAGCTTACTGGAGGTTTGGGTTTCGAATCAGGTATCAAACCCAATTTGCTACTGGAAGTCGTGGTACCGAAATAGATGATAGGTGATGAGTGCATAAAAGTCCTATTTTTATTACCATTTTCCCACTCGATATTTACTAATAAAGGACATGATTCAAGGACTCTAATAGATATTTTTGCATATTTTTCATACTTCAGCATCTAAACCTATAATTCATGAATTCATCTAATAATTGGAATAAAACAGATGGATTTGATAGTTTAATTAATAGATAGTTTTCTTTCTTTTTGTTTCGAATCCGGGCAAAATAGAACCGAATGGTCCCCTCCTCTCTCGTCAGCCTCGCAAACAGAAAAAGACAAAGAATCAACAAACATATGCAAACAAAAGAGGACAGAGGATATTCAGAGCCAATAACCAATCAGAAATTTTTATTCCTTTTTCTCTTAAATCATGTAAAAAGCCCCAAAATCAGAATGTAATGGCTAGACGGGTTTTGCATCAAGAAGCAATACAAGAACATTTTCCAGAGCATCTTCTTTCCTATTTATTTTCAAATAATCGTAAAAAAGGTTGAAGATTTTAACTTCTGAAAGGGAGTCTGGTTCTCGTCGCCGGCTTTCTTCTTTAAGTCTCCAGTCGCTTGTTTCTTTCGTTTGATTCTGAAATCGGTTGTCAAAATCAGTTTTTGACAAACGATTTTGGTTTCGGTCTCCAAAAGCTTAGATTCCAAAAATATTTCAAATTAAAAAGGTTTTTGTTTTCGATTTGAAAAATCAAAAAGAAAAAAGGGAATTTTTTCGAAATTTTTCAACCGTTGTCGGCCGCTGCCAGCGGAGCAACGGTTGGAATCTGGGTTTGTAAGGCTAGGGTTCTTCAAAATTCCAGAGCGTTTAAGTTCTTTTGTTTTTCTGGTTTTGAATAAGTGAGAAAGAAGAATGAGCGTTTCTTCTTGACTTTTCGTTTCTTTTTAATATTAATTACCTATTTTATTAAAATATTTATTTATCTTCCCTTAAATACCGTGCTTAAGTTTGGTCAGTTTTTAAAAATCAAAACTCATTTCTCTTTTCATAATTCCTATTATTTCTCCATGTTTACTGTGCACATTTAAGTCTTTGTTATCATTTCCTTATTTACTGTTTCAAATCCTTACTTACTTTTATATTTTATTTAAGTCTTTTCATTCTATATCATATTTATTTTGTATTTTAAATGTTTTTTATTCATGTAGTATACATTTCCTATTTAATGTATTATCCATTTTTTTATATATACATATTATAGGAAAAATACTTTTCGCACATAACTTTTATTCATAATTATTTATTAGTTATATTATATATTTGTTATATTTCGTTTCTTATTTTTCATATTATTATGTTATGTAGTATACCTATGTAATTTATACTTTTGTATTATATTATATATCTCCAACATATATATCATACGTGCTTTATTTATTTATTTATTCTTTTATTTGTACATTTATTGCATTATTTAATTCATTTATTTATTCTTTGCTCAATCGGTTTTACGGTGACCCGCAAAGGGAGTGATCCGTATTATTTATAGCCCGTTTAGTGTAAATAACTAACATCTAACATTTAATTTACTGCTTTTATTTTATCGCTATTTACTTTGTTGTAATTTAATTTACGCACTTTATTTCTCTCGAATTTATTTTATAATTTGCTCCTATTTATTTTATTTATTTGCTCGTATTTATTTGTGTATATTTGTTCAACATATGACACATTAGTTTAATTAATAAAATATGTGGTATCTCAATATTCGGTCGTAACGGGCCCGACACTAAACGTAGTGGTGGCGGTGTATGCGTTTACCTTCGAATATCGAGGTCTTTAAAATATATTCGCATTCTTAAACGGATAATAAATTAATAAAAATATGAACTTGCAAATTTCTAATTCGGGCAATTATGTTCGATTAGGTACGAATTTTTGGGCGGTGTGGGGTATTTTATATCCGATCCGTAACTGACTCCCGAACCCATTTTTTTAGAATCTCTGGTTTTAACGGTGTTCGGTCTACCAAAGTGATCGGTGGCGACTCCAGTATTTTTTTAAAATAAATTCCATTTTTATTCTAAATAATCCTCAATCCTTTTTATTTTTGAAATCCCTAAATTTTTATAAATACACATTTTTAATCTCTTTTCTAAATTAAACTCTATTTTTTAATAAAACTCCAAATTCACCAATTTTCCACTTTTAACCTAATTTTTGAACATTTTTCTAAATTAAACCCTAATTTTTTAAATCCACCTAAATTTCCAACTTTTTAACAATCCCCAATTTTTCAAAAATAAACAAAGATTTTTTTTCTAACGACCCCTACATACTTTAAACTTTGTATTTTTTAATGACGGGAGGGTCGTTACACCTCCCTATCAAGCATACCAGTTCCCTTTTCATTTAACCGGTCCTAGTCACTTTAGGATATCCTTAACTAGTGTATTGATAAATGCTCAACTCACTATCACTTTTTACACCTTTCATGGACAATAATCACTAAATCTACACCCACTTGGACCAATGCATGTGCTTAATGTGAGATAATTAGATATTCTGCGTTTGAAGCATATAAAGATGATATTTATAGAAAAGACGAGTTTTACTATACTTTTGTGTCTATGCAGGAAAAAATATTGTCGCGGTAGCGACCGAGGCCGAGGCAGCAGCTGGAAGACATGTAACGATATTGTAGGCGAGTTGAAGAGAAAAATTAGCTGGACATTTCTGGACAAGCAGCTCATGAATCGGAGCTGGGTAGCACATGTAAAGCCCAAGTCAAAGGCCACGCGGAAAAGAATCCTAGTTGGAGTAAACTTGGAAATATTTTATTTATGGACTCAACTTGAGTCCTACTCCAAGTTATACTCCTACTTAGGAAAGGTTTGCCCTAGACCAAGCCTATATAATCCCTAGCCGTCCAAGAGAAGGGGAAGAAAGAAGAGAGTTTTCGGCAAAAAGCACTTAGCATCATAGAGAGAGCCGACTCCATCTTAGATTTTAGATTTCTCTTTTATTCTTTATTATGTTATAAGTTTCTTTAGGCTTAGGTGAAGGTTGGAGAGTATTAGTGAGAAGAGATTGACTTTTGTTTCTTGTTTTAATGCAATAAAATATCAAGGTTTGCTTATTCTTTGCCATTCTTTGTTCTTGCATCCAAGCTCGAGAGAGAAGTTTGCAAGTAATCCATTTATCTAATATCGAGAGAGTTATATTCACGAAAGGAATAAGTACGGTGTTTCAATCGGGAAACACTAACTCGGCCTAGAGATAGGTTAAGAGTTTCAGCGGCTAAGAGAAGTGTGGGATTGGTTGGTGATTACAATTGATTCACGCCGAGAGGTATCATCAAGGACTGGTCATCAGCAGTACTTCGACATAGAGATAAGCGGAGTCATCAAAGGACACTTTGCCGAACTTTGATAAAGTCTACCCAAGAGTAAGAGATTGCCGCGGCGAACAAGCATCATCGCTGTCGAGGCAGTAATCTGCAGTACTGCCGAGGCAGTGTTGTGCGATTGCATTGGACAGAAACTAGTCAATTGAATCCACTGTACAACACAACTGGATCCTGGCCACTTCTTTAATTTGTTTATCTTCTCTTTATTTAGTTTTCTTTATTTAGTATTCATCAACCCCAATCTTACTTGTGTTTTTATTTTATTCCTTTTCAGAGCAAGAAGACAAAAGAATGCATATTAAGTAGACCAATCCCTGTGGAGACGATATCTGATATACTTATCATTTTATTACTTGCGACGTGTTCACTTGCACAATTTGCGCACTTTTGACACGCAACAAGTTTTTGGCGCCGTTGCCGGGGATTGGAAACTAAATTTTGTTTTCTTTATTTTCTTGTTTTTTATTTTTATTTTTATTTTACTTCGGTTTTTCTTGGTGTATGACTAGGGCCAACCCAACCAACCCTTTGTACGAACTAGATCCAGAGATCGAACGTACACGGCAAAGGTTGAGGAGACAAGTCCAAGGAGCTATGGCAGATCATCCGGTAGGACAAAACTTACCTGCTGGCAATAGAGGTCTTCCGTCGCCAACAGGGCCGTGGCAGCTTACTGTTCGAGACTTCTTGGAAGAGGATTTGAATGGGTTAAATACAAGAGTCGTTACACCAGAGATCGAAGCAGCCCACTTTGAGTTAAAACCTGTCATGTTCAATATGCTCAACACTATTGGACAGTTTGGTGCGTTTATGACTGAAGATGCCAGGCAACACCTCAAGTCATTCATGGAGATATGCAATTCATTCAAAATCCAAGGAGTCCATGAAAATGTTTCGAGACTGAAACTATTCCCCTATTCACTGAGGGATAGGGCAAAAGCTTGGTTAAATAGCATTCCAGCAGGATCTATTGGATCTTGGAGTGAACTCTGCCGTGTTTTCATTACGCGTTTCAATCGTACTAATTTATATGATCGTATACGTAATGAAATTACTTCTTTTCGACAGGTAGATGATGAACCAATGTATGAGGCATGGGAGCGCTATAGGGATTTACTGCACAAGTGTCCTTTACATGGATTTCCCTTGTGGACACAAGTAACCATGTTTTATAATGCAACCAATGCCCCAACCAGGATGATGTTAGACACATCTGCCAATGGAACACTCCTTGATAAAGCACCTGAGGAAGCTATGAAATCTTGAACAAACTTGCCAAGAACGATTTTCAATTCCTTACATCAAGGCGAGGAGGAGTAAGACGCCAAGCCAAAGTGAATGAGTCAGTGGCAGCACAATTGGCCTCTCTTACCAAGATGGTGCAGAACATGCAACTATAGCAAAATACCCATGAGGTTAAGGCCATTGATTCTTTCTGCAATTTATGTGGAGGTAACCAAAATTATTCTGAATGTATGCAGACTCAAGAATCCAGCCTGTATGTTAAAAACTATAACCGAAATAATATGATGTCCAACACATACAACCTCTCATGGAAGAGGCATCCAAATTTTTCATGGAGTAATCCTAATAATGCCTTGAATCCAATTACTCAACCCCTAGGTTTCCAACAACCAATGCAACATCTGCCGCAGCAGCCGGTCTAGTAACCATTACCGCAGCAACAGATGCATCAGCAGCAGCCTGTAAATTCACTAGAACATTCTCTGAAGGCCTTTATGATGAAAACTGAATCATACATGGCAGAGAATAGCAATTTCATCAAAAGAACAGATGCATTCATAAATAGAACTGAGATGAGGTTGCAGAACCAAGAGGCAACAATTAAGGCACTAGAAACTCAGGTTGGGCAGTTTGCCCAGAACATAAATACTAGACCACAAGGAGGATTACCTAGCAATACTGAAGTTGCTAAGATAATGGATCATGAACAGTGCGAAGCAATCACTACTAGGAGTGGTCTACAACTAAAGGAGAAAGTAGGAAACCCAGCAGATAAAGTCCCACCAAAAGAACAAGAAAAGAGGACTTGGATGCTGAACAAACGAATCATGTTACAGCAGAAAGCACTACCCCAGCAGAGAACTCGACAGTACCTCGACCAACTACGAGGTAGATAAAAACCCAGTGGTGCCAGGTATTAAATTCCAAACTAATGAAACCCTGGAAGAGATGAGACCACCACCACCTTTCCCACAAAGGTTGAAAAAGCAAAAACAAGATCATCAATTCAAAAAATTCTTAGATATTTTAAAGCAGGTCCACATCAACTTTCCATTGGTAGAGGCAATTGAACAAATGCCCAACTATGCTAAATTCTTGAAAGACATTGTGTCTAAGAGAAAGAGGCTTGGTGAGTTCGAAACAATGGCTGCTACTGAAGGATGCAAGACAATGCTGCACAATCGCATGCCACCCAAACTGAAGGATCTTGGATGCTTTACCATACCTTGTGCGATAGGTAATAACTATGAAGGAAAGGCCTTATGCGACCTTGGAGCAAGCATAAACCTAATGCCCAAATCTGTCTTCCAAAAGCTGGGAATAGGAAGGGAAAAACCCACAACAGTGATGCTCCAACTTGCGGATAGATCATATGTGCAACCTGAAGGAAAGATCGAGGACATACTGGTAAGAGTTGACAAATTTATTTTTCCCGCTGACTACATTGTCCTTTATTGTGAAGCAGATGACAATGCATCGATCATCTTGGGGAGACCTTTTCTTGCCACTGGACGCACACTCATAGATGTGGAAAACGAAGAGTTCACAATGTGGGTTAATGACCAACAAGTCAAACTCAATGCCTTCCACAATTTGAAAAGATATGATGATGCAGAAGAATGCAAATTCGTCCACACCATAGATGCAGACACCAAGATATCTTGTTTCAGTAGCAACTGCCTCGGTAGCATTCTCGGCAAAATATTGGGTAAGAAGATTAAGCCAGAAGTGGAGGAAACCAACAAGACAACATACTGTCCAGACATACGGGATGCAATAAAGATCAAAACGAAAAGGGATGGACATGAAGTCAAAAAGAATGACCAACTTTTGAAACATCATTCTGGCAAACAAGAGATAATCACCTTAGGAGATGCATTTTCATGCACTCCACCAGTGACAGAATCTCTTTCCTTTAATTTTTATATTATTAGGATTAGTTTCGTTTAGAGTTAAAATTTTTATTATATTTTATCTTTAATTATTTTTGTTTATGTTTAATTTTTAGGACAATAAGCAAGAATAAAGGAGAAATAATTCACAGTAGGAAAAGTGCTGCCGGAGCAAAAAATAGTGTCAGAAGCTGCAACAGTCCAAACGGGTAGAACAGTGTAACAACTAGTCTGCCGAAATTCCTGCCGCGGCAGTAAAGGCAAACAACAGTAAAGGCTAACGGCTACAAAACGGCTAGTGGTTCAAACAGCTACAAGGCCGAGGCCTATATAAGCACTTCCTCTTGAACTATTCACTCTTGCATTCTTGTTTTTCTTTAGATTTACTTGCTAATCTCTTTCTCACTATACTCTTTGTCTATCTCCAAGATTTCTTAGAATTTTCAGAACCTTTCCAAGAAACTCTCCAAGATCCTCAAATCTTCACCATTCATACATGGTTTCATACAACAGATTCGCCCCCGCTGCTGTTGAAGAACGCTTCAACAGATCCTTCATTGCTCAGCAGCTATGGGAAGAGCAAGGGTTCCAACACTCTGATGAGGAGAATTACGACATTGAGCATTATTTGTTCGACAAGATCAAGTATCAAGATTGTGAGATCCTTTGCCTACAACTTGCTCAGGCCAATGCCACCATCGTACAGGAATTCTATGCGCACGGGCCGAGCAAGGACTCCCTTTATGTCCACTGCCGAGGCAGGCTTGTTAAACTCGATGCCGAGACAATCAACCTATTCTATGGCCTTACACCTGAACGTGATTATCATGTTGAATTCATGGAGGACATCACCAACGAAGATTATGAGCTGATAAAAGACGAACTTTGCTAAGAGAATACTTATTGGGAAACCGGTGCCCATAGAGGATCGATAGCAAGGCAACATCTTAAGCCCAAGGCCAAGCTTTGGATCACCTTTGTCAAAAGACGCCTCATCCCAACCTCCCACAATAGCACGGTGGATCGAAGGAGATTGGTGCCTATTCAATCAATCATCAACAAACAGAGCATCAATGTTGGAGAAATAATTTTAAAGGAGATATACAAATGCGGTAAGAAAGATAGAGGACCTTTATATTTCCCTTGTTTAATCACTAGTATTTGTACTGCTGCAGGTGTACCAATGGCAGAAACGGATGAATTCACAGCCCATAGACGAGGGTGGACTAGAGACTTCTGCCACAAAATCATGCAAATCACACAAGCAGTGCCAGTCCAGGCAACCCCTCAGCAGTTCACTGCCGATATAGTTGTCTGGGCCCAGTACACGGCAAACATGCCTGACACTGCCCACACCACTACCGCAGCAGACCCATACCAGGAGATACTTCAAAGGATGACAGCTATGGATCTTAGGCAGCAACGATACATGAAGTATCAAAGGGACTTCAACAACACACTTGCCCAAATGATGCTCCATAACTTTCCCGGCCAAGGGGTGCGGTTTCCCAAGTTTCCTCCAAACTTGTTTGTCACAACTGCACCCTACACCGAGATGATTCCAACTCCAGGACCACGACCATTTTTCCCCACTGGCCCTTAGCAAAAATTTCATGCTGCTGGCCCATCTAGGGCAGCAGACTCTGTCGCGGCATCATCTGCCAGCAGACGACCTTCAAAGAGGAGGGCAACCTTCAACACTCCACCAAGATCCCCCATAATTATGGGCAGTCTATCAGCAGAGATAGATGCCTATGTACATCAAAGTTCAACCGCTGCCGGGCCAAACATTCACCATGCCAGGGCAGACGCAACAAATGAAGGCGGGACAAACATCATGGTCACCGAGGAAATTGCCGACGAGGAAGAAGGAGAAGAAGTGGATGCTCCAATGCAACGGACACCACCAACGAGATTCCAACCACCAAGACAAGCCAAAACTCAACCATCTCCATCATCAAAAGTTAAACAGTCTGCGGCACGGCCACAAAAAATAATTGTTCCTAGCAGCTCTTCCAAATCTATTTAAATTTTACATATTCATGATGCCTTAATATATATATTTTTACTTGTCTTGTTTTCTTCTTTATTTCCTACTGTGTGCTATTTATAAGCATTGAGGACAATGCTTGGTTCGAGTTTGGGGGTGTAGATCCACTGTCGAGGTAATCTACTGTCGCGGCCTTGTCATGAAAGGAAGTATTTAAGTGTTTCTTCAAAATTTTTATGTCCACCACATTACTTGAATAATTGTCCATACTTATGCACTGTTTTTCATCAATATTGCCTTAGTTTATTCTTTTAAGGCTATAGAAATCTTTCTCCTTACCATGGTTAGTTCCTGTTAAGAAAGTTTAACCTTAGGATACTTAAGGAAGAAAGCATAGAAGCTTACTATAAGATGGATCCTAAAAACACTTTTGGGACTTGTTGGATTATAGGAATTCTTTTAATGAACTTAGGTGATAAAGACATACATTTTTGGGAAAGTGACTAGAGGTGCCTATCACCGGCTCTAGGAGTTACTCTTTTTCATGCTAGAGGTGCCCGAAATTGGCTCGAGTATGCTAAAAAGAATATCAAAATAAAGAAGGAATTAGTGATGAGAAAACACAATCATTGAGGTGCCTGAAATTGGCTCGAGTATGCTAAAAAGAATATCAAAATAAAGAAGGAATTAGTGATGAGAAAACACAATCATTGAGGTGCCTGAAATTGGCTCAAGAAATTATTGTTTTAAGAAGAGAACACTAAATCCAAATCTACTTGTCTTGAACTTAGAGTTTGTCTAAGAAAGCGTTTAATCAAACTTATCCACAAAAACGCACATACTCACTAAATCTTATAGTTTGTTTCTAGGTAAACCCTTGGGTAGCTGAAAGGTTAAGGCTTAAGAATAGGCATAGTTATGGTGGGGAGAATAGATGAAAACATAAGACCAAGAGAGAGTAAGGTTTGGCAAATTGATGGTTTGCATTGCTTGAGGACAAGCAATAGTTCGAGTTTGAGGGTGTGATAAGTGCTCAACTCACTATCACTTTTTACACCTTTCATGGACAATAATCACTAAATCTATACCCACTTGGACCAATACATGTGCTTAATGTGAGATAATTAGATATTCTGTATTTGAAGCATATAAAGGTGATATTTATAGAAAAGGCGAGTTTTACTGTACTTTTGTGTCTGCGCAGGAAAAAATATTGTCCCGGCAGCGACCGAGGCCAAGGCAGGACCTGATGCTGAGGCAACAGTTGAAGGACAAGTAACGATATTGTAGGAGACTTGAAGAGAAAAATGAGCTGGATGTTTCTGGAAAAGCAGCGCATGAATCGGAGCTGGGTAGCACATGGAAAGCCCAAGTCAAAGGCCACGCGGAAAAGAATCGTAGTTGGAGTAAACTTGGAAATATTTTATTTATGGACTTGACTTGTGTCCTACTCCAAGTTATAATCCTACTTAGGAAAGGTTTGCCCTAGACCAAGCCTATATAATCTCTAGCCATCCAAGAGGAGGGGAAGAAAGAAGAGAGTTTTTGGCAAAAAACACTTAGCATCATAGAGAGAGCCGACTCCATCTTAGATTTTAGATTTCTCTTTTATTCTTTATTATGTTCTAAGTTTCTTTAGGCTTAGGTGAAGGTTGGAGAGTATTAGTGAGAAGAGATTGACTTTTATTTCTTGTTTTAATGCAATAAAATATCAAGGTTTGCTTATTCTTTGCCATTCTTTGTTCTTGCATCCAAGCTCGAGAGAGAAGTTTACAAGTAATCCATTTATCTAATATCGAAAGATTTAGATTCACGAAAGGAATAAGTACGGTGTTTCAATCGGGAAACACTAACTCGACCTAGAGATAGGTTAAGAGTTTCAGCGACTAAGAGAAGTGTGGGATTGGTTGGTGATTACAATTGATTCACGCCGAGAGGTATCATCAAGGACTGGTCATCATCAGTACTTCGACTTAGAGATAAGCGGAGTCATCAAAGGACACTTTGCCAAACTTTGATAAAGTCTACCCAAGAGCAAGAAATTGTCGCGGCGGACAAGCATCATCGCTGTCGAGGCAGTAATCTGCAGTATTGCCGAGGCAGTGTTGTGCGATTGCATTGGACAGAAACCAGTCAATTGAATCCACTATACAACTGGATCTTAGCCACTTCTTTAATCTGTTTATCTTCTCTTTATTTAGTATTCATCAACCCCAATCTTACTTGTGTTTTTATTTTATTCCTTTTTAGAGCAAGAAGACAAAAGAAGGCATATTAAGTAGACCAATCCCTATGGAGACAATATCTGATATACTTATCACTTTATTACTTGCGACGTGTTCACTTGCACAATTTGCGCACTTTTGACACGCAACATGTATCATTCTCTTTACATTCATCCAATTTAGCATTCAAGCTAACCTTTATAGCATTCATTTCAATTCCACTAAGACAACTAGCTTAAACTCACCTTGGCTTTAAAGATTACATGTTCATGCCAATCCATTTCACTTAAGTCATATTCAAAAGGGCTCTTATCTAGCCTCAACCATTTCTAGACTCTAAAGGATAATTCTAATAAGTTTACGAAACTAATATCAACTAACCAATTCTATGCATTTAACCAATATTCATGTTATTCAACGTTTAAGATAGCCTTTAAGCCATGTGCTATCACTATGGCAACTAACATACCCATGATATAATCTTAAAGTTCACATGTCAACCATCTTAGTTCTAAGTTTCTCATGCCAAGACAGTTAACATACATACCAAATACTTATATCAAAAGCCAATATGCCAACTATAGGCTGAATCCCAAATGCATCAAACCAGCCTAATATGATCACCATGTCTTAAGGCTTACATACTAAAACAAATAAAAAAGGCCATTTATATATACAAACCATATAGTAAATCTCAAAATGCATAGGTTATTCTAAGCATGATCAATATGCCACCATACTCTAGGAGTTAGCAAAAAGTACAAAATACAATACTTGGCTTGCTTGTGATGCTTGCTTGCTATCAAACTCGATCTCAATTTAGCTCTTTGCTCGATAACCTGTTGTTTTGGGAAGGAGGAAACAAACGGTGGTAAGTACTTATGAGGTACTTAGTGAGGCAGCCTTAAGTCTAACCAATTTAGACATTAAACATATAACAAGGTTTACATGCTTCAATTAAGCATTAAATCAAATTCATAACAATATTACCACCAATCATGCAAAGGATAGAAATCAAAAAATATCATGCTTATCAAGTATCGTACGTAACATGCTTATCATGTATTTTATGTATCATGCTTATCATGTATCATATGTATCATGCTCATCATGTATCATATGTATCATGCCACTAGCATACAACCAATTTCACAACTAGATTCTCATGTACTAACTAGCATGTTTAAGCACATATGTCTCATTAGCTAATATCCATGTTCAAAGCTTTCATATTCAAAATCATATCAAAGGATACTTTTAGCCACATATTCAATCAAATCCTCTTTAGCAATTCCATAATCAGATGTTATTTATAGCAACACTCTATCTCAAATGCTTCATTAGAAATTTAATAGTCGAATTCAAATGCTTCATAAGCAAATACATATTCAAATGGTCTTTCCATATCTTAAGTTTAATCTTTCGGTTTAATTTCAAATGATGCCTTGGTATAGTTAGGATAGGTAAGCGAGTCATCAAAAGTACCACGAAGGCACTGACAGAAGTACCACAAAGGCACTGACAAAAGACACCCACGGTATCTACAAATGGTGACTAACCACCAATCAAAGGTACCCATAGTACCGAACAGAAGTATCGAAGTAATGGGCAAAAGTACCGAAGTACTAACAAATGAGCTCAAACCCTAGGCATGTCGTACTACCTATGACCAACTATCGACCAAGGCTTAATCAGAGTCTCATATTCATTTGATCTTTCAATTTGTATTAACCAAGTTCCTTATCTTAAATAATGTTCATAACATGTTATCAACAAAAGCATTATGTCATGCTATCATACCAAAAGCATATATCATGTTATCATACCAAAAGCATTCATGTCATGCTATCATACCAAAAGCATATGTCATGCTATCAAACCAAAACCATATATCATGCTATCATACCAAAAGCTTATTTCATGCTATCAAACCAAAATTATATATCATGCTATTATCACGACATACATATCATGTTACCAAACGAATGGTCAAATCATCATAAACATGCCTCATGCATGACTCACATACCTGGCATCCCGTGCCGCGTGCCATGACTTATCTCGACATTTCCGAGCTATGCATATGTACTAAGACTTAACAAATTAGCATACAATTATGGTATCACACAAGCCATTTATAATTAAGCCTTCTTCCCTTTTTACCAATATATAATTAGTCCAATTTCATGACAAATTAAATAAACAAAGAGGGTGGTTAGGAACTAGGTCCTAACCCTAAAGTTTGCCACACTGACAATTGGTTCCAAGCACTCAAGGGTTGAAGATGGTGATCCCTTTTCCCTTCTTTCTAGCTAGCACGAGCCTTTGTTCTTCTCCGATGTCCTCTTCTCTTGGATTCTATAGCAAACCATATTCACATAGCAATTCATTAGGACATATCCAAATCACTTAATTCGAGTGATAACATGCTTAACAAATGTAAACATTCACATTTGTTCACTAGGGACTGTTTTACTACCTTTTAAAGAATCGATCATATCTCCTAGCTCCCTTGTCCGATTTTAGCTCATTTTACCTATTTGGAAAGCTAAGAAGATACTCTACAAGTATACATCAATCTCACATTTTAACTCTTCCCCAATCAGTACCAGATTTTATTCGAATTAGACCTATCCAGATTCGGGACTACTCGGACAACCCTTAGGAAAGGCTTATAACTTTCTCTACAAAACTCCGATTGAGGTTCCGTAAATTTTCGTATAAATTAGCTACATGAGGCTATTCTAGTACAAAATTGCAGCCCTTAATTCCCACAAGTTCAACCTAGGGAATTTTTCTAAAGTGGCTACCCAGAATTGCATTTCTAGGTAAATTTTGTCTAACTTACTTTCCTTGGTTTAAAATCTAGTCCAAACTTGTTCTAATAATTTTCCATCCTTTAAACATCAATTTAGAATATAATAACCAATTTTTCCAGCAGCCAATACAAGTTTACAGCCTACCAAAATTTACAACATTTATAAAAATTCCTAATTTCCTAATAATCACAATCAACATGCATGATTTATTCTAACTCATGGCATTACATATATCTAACTTTTAAATCATACAATATACATTTTTTAAGTTAGGATATCAACATTACCTCCCTACTAATGAGCATGCATCCTCATCTAAACCCTTGAACCAAAACAGTCCCACCAAGCTCTTCCTCTCTTGCTTTACATTTTCGATAATGGGGGTTTCAAAAGGAAGAAGATGAAGTCAAATAATTACTATTCCTTTCACACTCTTAATATTTCTTTTTATCTCTTGAAACTTCTTTTCTTTTTGGCCATGGAGGAGTGTCAAGGGAGAAGAAGAAAGGTTGATTTTCTTTTCTTTTTCCCCACCAAATGAAGTTGTCGTCCAACCCCCCCAACTCCTATTTTCTCTCTTTTTTTTAATTAATGGGATAGAAAATCCAATTAAAATGGATCCTATTGGTCCACCCTTGGCCACATGGATTCCCATTATCCATCTCTTGACATGTGTCTATACTTTTAGTAAAATTACTCAAATTTGCAATTTATATTTTCCTATTGCATGAAACTCTCCATTTTTGTCTTTGTTTCATTCTAATCATCTTAATTTAGCTCTTTTATTTTTCCCATGTTTCAATTGAGTCCCTCATTACATAACTTTGACCATCAATTAGTCAATGATTCCTTCTAAGCCCCATTGAGGGTGTTACACCAACAGTAAACCTTATTCTCATCATAGTATTTTTCAAAAGTTTAGGTCTTGGAATCTTCTTTCTTTCATAAAAAAGAAGTTGCATTCACAAATTCAAGTGATCAAAATGTACACTCAATTGCATTTTCATCTATGTCTATGTACGGAGCATCAGTTGATGCAGATAAAATAATATCATCTTTAGTGTCAACACTTATAAGAAATTCATCAATCACAAATTTAACCTTTTAATGAAGTGTTGATGGTACTGCTCCAGCAGCATGAATCCAGGGACGTCCCAATAAACAATTATAAGTAGGTGTAATGTTCATATAATAAATTCTACATTATACGTAGCTGGACCAATTAAAAGTGGGACATCAATTTTCCCCAGTACATCCCTTCTAATTTCATCAAATGCACTTATAGTTGTCAACTAAAACATGGGGTAATATATGTAGTGTTTTCATGGGCATTGATAAGTGCTCAACACACTATCACTTTATACACCTTTTATCGGCATTTATCACCAAATATTCACCCACTTGAACCAATGCATGTGCTTAATGTGATATATTTAGAAGTTATACTTAAATAGATAATATTTATAGAAAAATGCACGTTTTACTGCGTTTTCATATCTGTGCAGGAGAACTAGTGCCGCGGCAGAGACAAGGCCGAGGCAAGACCTGATGCCGAGGCAGCAGCAGGAAGACAGGAAGCAAAGTGATAGGCGATGGAAAGACAAAAATCCAAGGAACGTGTCTGGACTTGAAGCCCATGAATCGGAGCTGGCGAGCACAAGGAAAAGCCCAAAGGAAGACCACGCGGGAAAGCCCCCTTAGCCGAATTCAAACTTGGAAATATATTATTATTATGTACTTGACTTGTTCCCTACTCCAAGTTGTATTCTACTTAGGAAAGGTTTGCCCTAGGTCTAGCCTATATAAAGACCTAGCCACCCAATGTATCAAAGATCGAAATACCTAGGGAGAGCCGACTTCTACTCTTGTTTCTTTCCTCTCCATCATGTTCTAAAACCTTCATAGGGTTTAGGTGAAGGTTGTGGAGTATTTGTGAGAGGAGATTGTACTTTATCTTTCATTCAATGAAATAAGAATTATCAAGGTTTGCTTATCCTTTGTTATTCCTTGTTCTTGCATTCAAGCCCGGGAGGGAAGTTTGTGAGTAATCCATTTATCTAAGCTCGAGAGAGTTAGATTCACGAAAGGGGTAAGTACGGTGTTTCAATCGCGAAATACTAACTCGGCCTAGGGATAGGTTAAGAGTTTCAGCGGCTAAAAGAAGTGTGAGATTGGTTGGTGAGTATAATTGGTTCACGCTGGGAGGTATCATCAAGGACTAGTCATCAACAGCACTCTGACTTAGGGATAAGCGGAGTCATTCAAGGACACTTTGCTGAACTTTGGTAAAGTCCGCCCACGAGCAAGGGATTGCCGCGGCAGACAACGTTATCGCTGCCGAGGCAGTAAACTGCAGTGCTGCCGAGGCAGAGATATACAATTGCATTGGATAAAGACAAGTCAATCAAGTCCACAATACAATAAAACTGGATCCTGGCCCATCTCTTTCTCTAATATTTTGACTCTTTACTTTTATTCAATTATTTTAGTTTAAATAAATCACACCCATTTACTTGTGTTTTTTATTTTTCTACAAAGCAAGAAGATAAAGAAAGCATATTAAGTATATCGGTCCCTGAGGAGACGATAACTCGATAAATACTTATTACTTATTACTTGCGATGTGTCCACTTGCACTAAACGCGCACTTTTGACACGCGACAAGTTTTTGGCGCCGTTGCCGGGGACTGACAACTAAATTTTGTTTTCCTTATTTTCTTGTTTCTTGTTTCTTTTTCTTTTTCTTTTACTTTTGTTTTTCTTAGTGTATGACCAGGGCCAATCCAACCAACCCCTTATACGAGTTAGATCCTAAGATTGAAAGAACAGGGTTAAGGTTGAGGAGACAAATCCGAGGAGTCATGGCAGAGGTTCAGGCAGGACAAAACATACCTGTCGACAATGAAGGTCTACCGTCGCCACCTGGGCCGCGGCAGTTGACTGTCAGAGATTTCTTGGAGGAGGACTTAAATGGACTAAACCCAGGAGTCGTTACACCCGAGATTGAAGTAGCCCATTTTGAACTTAAACCTGTTATGTTCAACATGTTAAATACAATTGGACAATTTGGTGGGTCTGCAACTGAAGACGCAAGGCAGCATCTCAAATCCTTCATGGATATTTGCAACTCTTTCAAAATCCAAGGAGTCCATGAAGATGTCTTGCGATTAAAGCTATTCCCCTATTCACTGAGGGATAGGGCGAAAGCTTGGTTAAATAGCATTCCAGCGGGATCTATTGGATCCTGGAGTGAACTTTTCCGTGATTTCATTACTCGCTTTAATCCTACTAATCTATATGATAGAATTCGTAATGAAATTACTTCTCTCCGACAGGCTGAAGACGAACCAATGTATGAGGCATGGGAACGCTATAGAGAGCTATTGCACAAGTGTCCGCTGCATGGATTTCCCTTATGGACACAAGTGACAATGCTTTACAACGCCACAAATGCCCCAACAAGGATGATGTTGGATGCCTCGGCAAACGGCACACTCCTGGACAAGGCACCCGAGGAAGCTATTGAAATTTTGAATAAACTCGCAAGGAATGACTTTCAGTTTCCCACATCTAGGCGTGGAGGAGTAAGACGCCAAGCCACGGTAAACGAATTAGATTCATCAAGTTCAGTGGCTGCACAATTGGCCTCTCTTACCAAGATGGTGCAAAACCTACAATTACAAAACAATACCCGTGAGGTCAAGGTAATTGATTTATGTTGTGATTTATGTGGAGGTAACTACAATTCTGTTGATTGCATGAATCAAGAAACCTGTATGTATGTTGGAAACTACAACCGTAACAATGTGATGTCCAACACATACAACCCCTCATGGAAGAGGCATCCAAACTTATCATGGAGCAACCCAAATAATGCCTTAAACCCAATCACCCAACCACCAGGATTTCAGCAGTCAATGCCGCAGCAGCAAGTCCAACAACCGATGCAGCAGCAGCAGATGCAGCAACAACCGGTCAATTCATTGGAAAACACGCTAAAGGCCTTCATGATGAAAACCGAGTCATACATGGTGGAAAATAGTAATTTCATCAAGAGGACCGACACCTTCATGAATAGGACTGAGATGAGGCTACAAAATCAAGAAGCGGCCAAAAAAACTCTGGAAACTCAGGTTGGGCAGTTTGCTCAATGTATAAACACTAGACCACAAGGAGGCCTACCTAGCAATACTGAGGTTGCTAAGGTACTAAGCCATGAACAGTGAAAGGCAATCACTACCAAGAGTGGTCTACAGTTGAAAGAGAAGATCCCAGAGAGCCGAACCCAACCGGCGGATCAATCAAGAGAAGAGGCTGAGCAAACCGAGACTAACAACATTGCCCCGGCAGCAAGCACTGCAGCGCCTGAGCAGTCTGCCGAGGCAGCAAAAATTCCAGTGGTGCCAGGTATACGATTCCAAACTAAAGAAACCCTAGACGAGATGAGACCACCACCACCTTTCCCGCAAAGGTTGAAGAAACAAAAACAGGATCAACAGTTCAAGAAGTTCCTCGATATCTTGAAGCAAGTCCACATCAACATACCATTCGTTGAGGCCATTGAACAAATGCCCAACTATGCCAAGTTCTTAAAAGATATGGTATCAAAGAGAAAACGAATAGGTGAGTTTAAGACAGTGGCTGCCACCGAGGGATGCATGGTAATGCTGCATAACCGCATGCCACCAAAGTTAAAAGATCCTAGTTGCTTCACTATACCTTGTGCGATAGGAAAGAATTATGAAGGAAAGGCCCTATGCGACCTTGGAGCAAATATAAACCTCATGCCCAAATCAGTTTTCCAAAAGCTTGGAATTGGAAGGCCGAAGCCTACAACAGTGATGCTCTAACTCGCGGATAGATCCTATGTACAACCTGAAGGAAAAATCGAGGACATACTGGTAAGAGTTGACAAGTTTATTTTTCCTGCCGACTTCCTTGTCCTTGATTGTGAAGCAGATGACAACGCACCGATTATCCTTGGGAGACCCTTCCTAGCAACTGGACGTACATTGATTGACGTGGAAAAAGGAGAGTTGACTATGCGGGTCAATGACCAACAAGTCAAACTCAACGCATTCCACAACTTAAAGAGGTATAACGATCCAGAGGAATGCAAGGCCATCCGCAAAGTAGACAATAAGATATCCTGCCTGGGCAGTCTGCTCGACAGGATATTCGGCAAGAAAATCAAGCCCAAGATGGATGGACAGACAACACTAAGGAGCGGCCCACAACAGATACACAATTTGGGCCTAAGGGAGAAAATAATTTTGGGAGATGCATTTGCATGCTCTCCACCAGTAACCTAACCTCTCCCTTTTTCTTTTCTTTATTATATTAGGGTTAGTAGTTTATTTTTATTTTTCTAATTATTTTCGTTTTCAGTATTTTTCTTTTGTGTGTTTAAATTTTTATTTAGGAATAAAAAGCAAAGATAAGGGGAAAATAGTTTAGAGCAGGAACTCTGCCGAGGCAATACAACAGTGTCAGAGCCGCAGCAGTTCCAACGGGCAGAAAAGTGTAACGGCTAGTCTGCCGAGATTCCTGCCGCGGCAGAAAAGGAAACGGCAGCAGAAGGAAACGGTTACAACGGCTAGTGATCTCAACGGTCACAAGGCCGAGGCCTAAATAAGACACTCCTTCCTCTTGAACTATTCACTCTTACTTTCTTGCTTTCTTTAGTATTCTTAACAATCACTCTCTCAATTACTCTCTGCCTACTAATCCCTTCTAATTCTCCAGTTTCTCTTCAAGAAAACCTCCAGGAACTCAATTTTCTCATTCTTGATGGCAACTTACAAAAGATTCGCCCCAACCAACGTTGAAGAACGATTCAATCGATCTTTCATCGCAAGGCAACTATGGGAAGAATAAGGGTTCCAGCACGCGGATGAAGAGAATTACGGCATTGAACACTACTTGTTCGACAGAATAAAGTACCAGAAATGGGAAATATTCTGTTTGCAACCTGCCCAGGCAAACGCCACAATCGTGCGGGAGTTCTACGCTCATGGGCCCAGCAAAGACTCCCTCTTTGTTCATTGCCGCGGCAGGCCTGTACAACTTGATGCCGAGACGATCAACAACTTCTACGGCCTCACACCGGACAGTGATCTCCATGCTGACTTCTTGGAAGATATCATTGTCGAGGACTATGAACTTATCAAAGACGATCTTTGTTACGCGAACACTCCATGGGAAACCGGTACCCATTGGGGTTCCGTAACAAGACAAAGTTTGAAGCCGGAGGCCAAGATGTGGAACACCTTTTTCAAACGACGCCTCATCCCAACATCACATAATAGCACGGTGGATCGCAAGAGATTGGTGCTTACTCAATCCATCATCAACAAAAGGACCATCAGCGTTGGAGAAATTATCCTACGGGAGATTCACGAGTGCGGTAAGAAAGATCGAGGACCATTGTATTTCCCTTGCTTGATTACGAGTTTATGTGTTTCTGCAGGTGTACCCATTGAAGAAACCGATGAATACACACCCCCAAGAAGAGGATGGACCAGAGAATTCTACCACAAAGTCATGCAGATCACACAAGCAGAACCTGTCCAGGCAACACCGCAGCAGTTCACTATCGATACTGCTGCTGGGGTCCAGTACACGACAGATATGCCTGGTACTGCCCACACCTCTTCCGCAGTAGACCCGTATTAAGAAATCTTGCAGCGCATGGCCGCGATGGATCTTCGACAACAACGGTACATGGAGTACAAACGGGACTTCAATGGAACGCTTGCCCAAATGATGATGCACGTATTCCCGGACCAAGGCGTCCAATTCCCGGAGTTCCCAAACAATATGTTCGTTATTGCCGCACCCTACACCGAGACAACACCAGCCCCAGGAGAACCGCGATCGTTCTTCCATCCGGACCCTCAGCCCCAATACCAGGCTGCTGGACCATCTAGGCCAGCAGATTCTGCCGCGGCCTCATCTGTCAGCCGAAGGCCATCCAAGCGGAGAGCTGTTTTCAGCACCCCACCAAGATCGCCAATTATCATGGGCATTCTATCTGCCGAGATAGATGCTTATGTACACCAAGGCTCCACTGCCGCCGGCCCAAGCACACACCACACCGGAGGAGCAACTGCGATGGGAGGAGGAACGGACGTGATGATAACCGAAGAGATGGCAGATGTTGAAGAAGGAGAAGAAGTAGAAGCCCCGATGCATAGGACCCCACCCACTCGAGTCCAGTTGCCGAGGCAAGCAAAGGCGCAACCATCGCCCTCCCCAAGGACAAAGCACATGGCATCTAGGCAAAGGAGAAAAATTGTTACGAGCAGCTCTTTGGAGTCGCTCTAAAATTCTTTGTCCTTTATTTCTATATTCAATTGCTTTTACTATCTTTCATTGCTGCATATAATTCATACTCTGTTTCGCCACTTATTCCTTCCAAATATAAAAGCATTGAGGACAATGCTTGGTTTGAGTTTGGGGGTGCAGATTCACTGCCAAGGCAGCAATCTACTGCCGCGGCCTTGCCAAAAAGGGAGTATTCCAGTGATTTTTTTATTTTTTATGCTCCCCGCCTTACTTGAATTAACTGCATACACTCTTGCACTGCTCATCATCAGTATTGCCTTAGTTTATTCTTTAAGGCTATAGAAATCTTTCTCCTTACCATGTTTAGGTTCTGTTAAGAGGGCTTAACCTAAGGATGCTTAAGGATGAAAACTTATAAGCTTACTATAGGAAGAATTTTAAACACTTTTGGGACTTGTGGATTATAGGAATTCTTTTAATGAACTTAGGTGATAAAGACTTAGATTTTTGGAAAAGTAACTAGAGGTGCCTACCACCGGCTCTAGAAAATCTCTTCTTCATACTAGAGGTGCCCGAAATTGGCTCTAGTACGTATTAAGGAATATCAAAAAGAAAAGACAAAAAGGTTTTTAGTGAAAAGAAAAACAGAAGTCTTTGAGGTGCCCGAAACCGGCTCAAGATTTGGGGTTTGGAAAAGAAGAGAAGACTTAACCAATGTCTATTTGTCTTGAACTTAGAGTTTATCTAAGAAAGCCTTTAATCAACTTGTCCACAAAAACGCACACACTCATGAATCCTATAGTTTGTTTCTAGGTAAATTCTTAGGTAGCCGAATGGTTAAGGCTTAAAAGATAGGCCTAGCTATGGTGGGGAGAATAGATGGACATGTAAGACCAAGAGAGAATAGAGTTCGGCAAATTGATGGTTTGCATTGCTTGAGGACAAGCAATAGTTCGAGTTTGGGGGTTTGCATTGCCCACACTATCACTTTATACTCCTTTTATCGGCATTTATCACCAAATATTCATCCACTTAAACCAATGCATGTGCTTAATGTGATATATTTAGAAGTTATACTTAAATAGATAATATTTATAGAAAAAGGCACGTTTTACTGCGTTTTCATATCTGTGCAGGAGAACCGTGCCGCGGCAGAGACAAGGCCGAGGCAGGACCTGATGCCGAGGCAGCAACAGGAAGACAGGAAGCAAAGTGATAGGCGATGGAAAGACAAAAATCCAAGGAACGTGTCTGGACTTGAAGCCCATGAATCGGAGCTGGCGAGCACAAGGAAAAGCCCAAAGGAAGACCACGCGAGAAAGCCCCCTTAGCCGAATTCAAACTTGGAAATATATTATTATTATGTACTTGACTTGTTCCCTACTCCAAGTTGTATTCTACTTAGGAAAGGTTTGCCCTAGGTCTAGCCTATATAAAGACCTAGCCACCCAATGTATCAAAGATCGAAATACCTAGGGAGAGCCGACTTCTACTCTTGTTTCTTTCCTCTCCATCATGTTCTAAAACCTTCATAGGGTTTAGGTGAAGGTTGTGGAGTATTTGTGAGAGGAGATTGTACTTTATCTTTCATTCAATGAAATAAGAATTATCAAGGTTTGCTTATCCTTTGTTATTCCTTGTTCTTGCATTCAAGCCCGGGAGGGAAGTTTGTGAGTAATCCATTTATCTAAGCTCGGGAGAGTTAGATTCACGAAAGGGGTAAGTACGGTGTTTCAATCGCGAAATACTAACTCGGCCTAGGGATAGGTTAAGAGTTTCAGCGGCTAAAAGAAGTGTGAGATTGGTTGGTGAGTATAATTGGTTCACGTCGGGAGGTATCATAAAGGACTAGTCATCAACAACACTCTGACTTAGGGATAAGCGGAGTCATTCAAGGACACTTTGCCGAACTTTGGTAAAGTCCGCCCACGAGCAAGGGATTGCCGCGACAGACAACGTTATCGCTGCCCAGGCAGTAAACTGCAGTGCTACCGAGGCAGAGATATACGATTGCATTGGACAAAGACAAGTCAATCAAGTCCACAATACAATATAACTGGATCCTGGCCCATTTCTCTCTCTAATATTTCGACTTTTTACTTTTATTCAATTATTTTAGTTTAAATAAATCACACCCATTCACTTGTGTTTTTTATTTTTCTACAGAGCAAGAAGATAAAGAAAGCATATTAAGTATATCGGTCCCTGAGGAGACGATAACTCGATAAATACTTATCACTTATTACTTGCGATGTGTCCATTTGCACTAAACGCGCACTTTTGACACGCGACAGGCATGACATTCAAGGCAGATCCATTGTCAACTAAAACATGGGGTAATATATGCCCATTACAGTGGGTGATTATATGCAATGCTTTGACGGGTCCCATACCATCAGGAAAAATTTCATCTTCACTAAAAGAGATAAAATTATCAGCATATAAGTTGTTCACCAATCTATCCAGCTTGTATACTGAAACATCATTTGGGACAAATGTTTGGTTTAACACTTTTAGTAAGGTATTCTTGTGAGTCTCCAAAGTTAGTAACAAAGATAATATGGAAATACGAGTTGGTTGTTTTTGTAGTTGCTCAACTATACTATACTCGTTGTGTTTGATAAATTTCAAGAATTCTTATGTTTCCTCTTCATTTACAGGTTCGTTAATTTTTTTATTTTTATTCATTTAACAAAAACTTTTCTTTTGGCTTAGTGCCCCCTCTTTCCATTGGTTTTGAAATGTCAGGGGGATAACACCTTTCACTTTGAGTGAAATTTCCAACTTCACTGATCCCTATAGATATGATTTTAGAATCATCCTTCCCTGTAATGGTCATGTTACAACCATAAATACATGGAACTTTTCGGTTACTCTTGTATGGGTAAGGATAAGGAGTCTCGATTGCCAACCGTGGTAGAGGTTTCTATACTCCTTCATTATAAATACGTGGCCAATTAATCACAAAAGGTCGACTACCTTCACCACCATTTTTGGAAAATTATTCATCTATTGTAAAAACTTCATTAACTTCTTGATCCCGCTCAAAAAACTCGATTTCTTTATTATCCATCAGATCCTGGACAATATTTCTAAACTCATCACAATATTGGATTTAATGGCCATCTTCCCCGTGAAATTCACAAAATTTCCTTCTATTGCTTACAATGGCACCATGGTTAGGACTTAACATTCCTCTTTCTACCATTTTCCTCCATACCCATTTTAATGGTGATTGCACTTCAAATAAGCTTGTTTTAACCTTAAACTCATCACTACTCATCACAACATTAACCCTCGGTTCTTCGTGTGTTGGCAAAGGATTGTTAGAAACATTAGGTCCATCTAACGTATTGAATTGAAGAATATTTTGATTAATCAAACTTTGAAACCTTATTTTGAGAGCTTTAAAAATTTTTATTATATGTCCAGGGATTCCAGCATGGAATTCACAATCTGCAGAAGGCTCATACCATTTTGGGTATGGCGGCTGCAGTGGTGTGAGAAAAACGGGAGATACCAACCTTTCTTATAATAATTTAGCATACAAATCTTTGTAGGAAATCGAACTATGAGTGAAATACTACCTTTCTGTGTTAGTCCTTGACGGTTTGCGTTTACCTTGTAATTATTTTTCTTGGATTAAAGAGGTGGTATTAAGTTTCGAATATCTTGTTGGATACACGAATTCTGGTGGAGATTGATATTTGGGATATGAGTGTCCATCATTTTCCCAACATTAACTTCATTTTCTTTCTTTTTGGTATATGACTTTTTGGAAGCCTCGAGACTGATAAGTCTCCCGCTTTTAAGGGCATGCTCAATTGCTTCACCTGTTGTCACTAGATCATCGAAGTCTTTAGTGTTACTACCAACAAGCTTCTCATATTATACAGATTTCAAGGAATTGATGAAGAGAGTTGTTGTTTCTTTCTTGAGTAGTGGCGGTTGGACTTGTGCAACCATATCTCTCCACTGTTGGGCATATTGTCGAAAAGTTTTATTATTATTTTTTACATATTTTGGAATGTTAAACGATCATGAACAATGTCTAGGACATGTTTGTATTGTTCTTTGAAAGCCCTTTATAAGTCTCTCCATTTGCTTATTTGGGCTATGTTCAATTGATTGTACCATCGTATGGCAGAACCAGACAATCTATACTGAAAACAATGGATTAACAACTTAGCCTCGTTTCCATACCCTATCATTTTCCGACAAAACATGTTAAGGTGGGCATTGGGGCATCTTGTGTTATCAAATTTCTCAAACTCTGGTACTTTAAATTTTAGAGGTAAAATTAGATCAGGGACTAAGCTTAGCTCCATAACATCAGTTCCACTGAAGGCATCAATACCTTCCATAGCTTTGATTCTTTCTTCTAAGAATTTGAAATTATCATCATTGGTTTTAGAAGATTTGAGTTATAATTTCTTCAGTTTTTCCAACTCAACAGGGTCAAAAAAATTTGGGACTTCTGGTTAAAGGATCCATCCCACATATTCGAAACTAGGTGTTGGTTAGAAAATTAATAAGATAAAACAATATTCGCACAAACAAAAAAAGAAATATTATTAAATAAACTTAAAAGAAATAAATCATCCATCAACCTGATCATCCTAAAAATAACTAAAAAGAAAAACAATATTCGTAAAACAAAAATCCTTCAACAACGTTTTTAACATTAAAAAAAACTATCACCACACTCGGCGATATAGTTTAACTTCATTTCCCAGTCTCTTGATTCTTTCTAGGAACTTGATCTACTCATTAACAAAGTGTGTAGAGGGGTTGATCCAAAATCTCAAATATTCAGCTTCTTTCGCTAAATTGATGATATGCTATGCTATTTTCCGGATTTGAATAAGATCTTCATTGATCAAGTCATCTCTCACTTTAATTTCTCCTTGAGCAAATTGATATCGTTGGTCCCACTAATTCTCACTAAGCTTGAAATTTTTTTTCAGGTCATCTATTAAATCTCTATGTTGTTGCAATGAGTTTTCTAGTGCTTCTATCATCTCCTTCAAAGACCGGTTTTCGAGTTCGACCACTGAGTCTTGTTGTTGGTAAATGTGAATAATTTCCTGTAGAGATGGCAAATCTTCCTGTAATTCTTGGTTTTGGGCACGACTAAACATGAGATCGTTAAAATTGTCGTATTTGCCTGTTGGGTCACTTATAAATCAGTTGTATGCTCTTCTAGTTAATTTTCTTTAGTTTTCAATAAATTTATGCAACGTTTTGTGTCATTCTCACGTTCACGGAGCTCCTCTTCTCATTCTTGTAGAGTTTTTCTCAAGTTGTTATTCTTTAGCTTCACTTGAAGCCTTTGATAATTCCTTTACAAATCCTTGTAACCCCTAAATTTAATCTAATTTCTTAAATTACTACTTAGGGTTTACACTATTAAAACTTGTTTCACACGTTAGGGTTTATTTGAAATAAATATAAAAATTCTAATAAATTAATTAAATCGAGAATAACTAAAATACTAAATAATACATAAAAAATATTTTATAGGTTCAACACAAAATTATAAACAACAATTGCAAAATCCGAATAAATGTTCAAATTCTATGACCGAAAATGTTAACTGATATTAAAATAAGTCTGAAACATTATAAACGTACGGATAATTAGAAATTCAGTTTTAACAGTCCTCTAAGTATCGAAGTTTAAAATTGAGTATCTAAAACAGAAACTAAAATGGTGTAAGCTAGGGAGCCTAGTGTGTCTCTAGTGTGCAGAAAAGCAAGATAACAAAACAAATTAGAACAAATGATGTAATGTATGCATGATATGCACCTAACACCGAACGCCATCAGAAGAGTAGGTTCCCCTGAACCACTCTAACTCCATCACACCAATAGAAATGGAATCTTGACCCGAAGGTGGAGCCATTGATCAAAAGTGATTATATCACTAAACTTTCCCGTACAAACAATCCAACCAATGCAATGACATGAACAAATAAAGAGTCAGAATATGTGCCTTAAAAACTAACAGGAAGCATGCATGGTAATTTCGAAATCAGAAATGTAATTATAAAACTTAGAGCATAACATGATGAATTATTTCAGAAAAATCACAGGAATGATGCAAAAAAAATGATTATACAGAATTAACAGAATCTGAACACACAATAATAAACAGATTTGTCGAGAGAGACACATCTGAAGCAAATAGCTCAACGTTGAGAATAACGTCTATTGGACTCGGCTCTAGCACTAGGTCGAGTGGAAGCAGAACCCAAGAATAAAATATACGTATGACTCACTACTACTATGCCACTAAACAGAAAAGTACACTAAACAGAAATATACCGAAACTCACGTGTGTGTCCCAAAGTCTGAGGAGAAGGAGATCGTCCAGGAGGAGAAGGAGGAAGATGCTCGGGCTCTGAATCTACATTACCTGAACCAAACAGTAAACAAGTTTTCAGATTCCGGTAAAGACAACTTTTAAATAAACATTCAAACTAAAAATCCTTAAAAACGAAACTTCGGGATATAATTTTAAAAAAGGATTGCTTCATCAAACTCAGGACATCGAAAAATATAAAGTAGGATCGAGTCCAAAAAATTCAACGCTGACATCAGCACTGGTCAATGTTGATGTCAGCAGATGACGTCAACAGAGACGTCATTAGATGACGTCAACGGTGACATCAGTAGATGACGTCAACGGTGATGTCAACAGGGTTCAGGTCGGGTCAGTCTCGGTTTGGGTCTTGGGTCGGGTTAATCGGAACATGGGACGGGTCGAGTTACGGGTCGCGGGTCAATCGGATGGACACTAGTTTCCGAGATTTTCCCAAGAAAATCTAAAAATTCCCAAATTTTCTGGGAAAATCCAGAAAAACCCAGAAAATTTCCAGAACCCAATTCAAGAATTTGAGCACTCCCCACCCTCTGATTCGAGTCTAAAACCGATTCAACACCTTAACAAAACAAAACCTTAACATATTTGAACTAAACAAAACTATTTCCTTCCCTTACTTAAAAACAAAGAGAACAAACCCCCTTTCAAAAAACATTCAAACTATATAAAGAAAAAGAAGAACACTTACCAGATCACGCCAAATATTGATTCGAAAGAGAAACTGAATGGGCAGAAGGATTACACGATTGAAAGAGGAAGAGAGAATGAAGGAATTTAATCCATAATTAAAAAAATATAGCGGAAGCCATTAAAGCTTGAATCAAAGTTAGATCGGGATATCATGGGAGGGATTGTTATCAAATTTAAAATGGTAAAATTACACAATAAGGGTCTGATGTTTTATGATTTTTCAACTAAACCCTCATACTTTCTGAAATTGAGAATTAGTCATTGAATTTCAGAAACAAGAAACCCTAATTTCTAGGGTTCGAACTAGGGATTTCAAAACAATTAGGGTTTTTAATTTGGGGTGAAAATTGGGGTGTTACAATCCTTATTATCCGCACTCACAATATCTAGCTGTTTCTCAAACTTGTTCGATTGATTCTTAAAATACGTCACATCATAGTCAAGTCTTTCATTTTTAGATTCTTATTCAGCGATCCTTTTATGTAACACCTTTTTCTCTTCCTCGCATTGTAACGACCCGGATTCGGATCCGAGTGTCGGGTTAACCCGAGGGTTTGGGCCTCGGTTTTGGGCCTGAGTTAGTGTGGTTTTGGGCCTTTTGGGGTCTTGAATTGTTGGACTGTGTTGTTGGTTAGAGGGTATTATGGTAAATGCCTAAATGTAGGAAAAAGAAGGTTGGTGGTTTTATTTTTCCTGCAGAAATGACCTCACCCTGCTCTCTTTTCTTCATTTCACCATATTTGAATCAAAGAAAAATAAAAGAGAAAAAGGTTGAATCTTTGAGAGGGTAGTTGGAAATCTCATTTTTGTGGTAGAGGGAATGTTTTAGGGCTCATGGTGATCTACAAAACAAGGTAAAAATGCATAATTTTGGTGAGGATGAAGGTTTAAGTTGGGATTATGGGTTGAGTTCGAGAATGGGTTTTCGGAGCTTAAAATCTGAGTCTTTTAGTGTTTTTAAGCTTTAAAAATCATCCCCAAACCGTCCTTAATCGTTGTTCATCTTTATCTTGTAGAGAAAGATGTTGTAGGGCCATCTTCAAGCTTGGGAAGGTGAAGGCTTTGTGTGGAAGAAGAGCTCATTTTGCTATTGTTGTGGCTAAGGTTGGTACCCTCCAATTCCCCTTGCATCAATCATATCATCAATAGAGTGCATTTCATGTTATTATGTGCATGATTGCTTGGTTGCTAAGCTTGAGGTCTTTAATTGTGAAATTCGTATTAAAACATTTTAAGGTCTAAAAGTGAATAAAAACTCATCTAAATGTCTTCATTAATTTGTGGAAACAATTTGGGATTAATTGGATTAAGTTTGAGGGAGTATTTTTAGAAATTTCGAAGTGCAGACTTGTATTTTCGTGCAGGGGTATCGATACCTGAAGGCCACGTATCGATACCCCTAAGAGAGAAATAGGCTAATTTGGGAAGGCGTTTCGAAATGCCTTGCCCATGTTTCGATACGGATCTTTACAGTGGCATCCCTTATTCGATACTCGTATCGAATAGGATAAGACCTCCTCAGTTGACCTTAGAGTTGGTCAAAACGTATCGATACCCGTATAGATACAAGGTGTTTCGGGGGTGTATCGATACAAGGCGTTCCGATACCCCACGTAGGGTGTATCGATACCCTTGGGGAAATTTTATATAATCGTGAGGTTTTGAACTTGAGGCTTGGTAATAGTGATTAGGATCTCCTATATATCATTTAAACTATAAATGGATCGTTAAAACTGAAATTTGGTAATATTACTCCCGATGGACTAGGAATGGAGAGGTCTTAGTATATCTTGATGTAAAGATCCTAGGTGGATCGCTTGTGTGTATTTGAGTCCTTGCATGATGGAAATTCGGATATCCAAATAAATGTTACAACATAAAGAAGACCATCCGATGTAACATTCCAGGTGATTTATTGAAGACCATTCCGAATGTAGGATCTCGATATTGTGTGGACGTGGGACTCATTCGAAGATTCTCGATGTAACATTCCGAGTATGGGATTTGGAGGATCCCGATCCTGTGTGGACGCGTGCCTTAAATCCCAGATGTAGGATCCCGATGTTGTGTGGACACGGGCCTCACTATCTTGTGTTGTTTGTTTTGACATGTATATGCTGAGTGCGTTAGTATACATCTCATTATGCCATGTGATAGGCGAGCATGCTAGAGCCATCATACCATGCATGATATTACATGTCTTGCTTTACTTTATTTATGATATGCATGATGTTAGCTGATTGACGTGTAACCACTGAGCTTTTGTAGATCATTATTTCAAAATATGTTTTCGTGTGTAGGTTAGGTGAAACCGGTTTTGGAGGAGCACCATCAAGGTTGGGATTTCAGCATCGACTATGTATCAGAGTACAAATATTAGATGTAGTGGGCTAGTACTTGTCGAACCCTATGTATTGTAACTTTATTATTTATTATTCGAGTCTAATGTTTTAAATGTATTGTATTAAGTTTAGCTCCGTATTATTTTAAATATTGGATTATTTCATATTTTGGATTTAAAATCTTTGGTACGTTATGGTCTTATTTGGACTTGAACTTTTTTACGTAGGCTTGAAGCTGAAATTTTGAAATATAGGTTTTGGGTTGGAGTCCCAATGCGGCACCGGGTCGAGGGTGTTACACGCATTCTTGTCTAACAGTTTCAGCTTCGCTTTGTATTTCTCTGAACTGTTCCTCTAATGTCTGAACCTTTCCTTTACTTGGGGGCGAAATGTTGCAGTTTTTTCTCTAAGCTCTCCAAAATTGATAATATCTAGAAAGTTTTAGGGCTGCAAGTTTGGCCTGGTATGGATAAGCCAAAGCCCTAGAGATCTCAAGAATCTGCTTCGTAGACCTTTCATTAAAATTGAATTCACACAATCCTAACCCCCTTGTTACTGGAACAAACTGTAATGATCCGTATTGTCTCGAGACTAATAAATGAGCATATCCAGTTGCACCCCAAATCCCAAGAATAGGGACCCAATCAAATGCATCACACTTATAAAAAAATATAAGTATGGTCCAACCAATAAGCTCTCCAGGTAATGTCCTCAACCCTCAAGTCTTGTAAAATTTATTCCCATTGTCCTATTAACTTCTCCTTTCTCGGCCCTTCTGCTAAGAATTCTCGTAATGGTGAATATTGTGGAGTATGAACATGAATAATTGATTTCCTCTTTGCCCTTAGGTGTCTATGAATCCATACGGTGAGAAGTTGTGCACACCCAATAAAATATACACCTTCATATTTTTTTAGGATATTAAGAGATCGAAATATTTCTGCCAAGATAATTGGAGTTGGTTTAATGTTTTTCTCAAGTTTCCCAAACAAGTCTATCACTGATGATTCAATATGTCCAACTACTTTTGGAAAAATGATCAAACCGTATATCCCTAAAGCGAAAATATCAACTTGTTTCCTCGGATCAGGATGTGAATGAATCAACCCTAGAAGTTTATCCCAAGTAATAGTATTGCTTTTTCCTTTGTCTTGGAACTGAGCCTCCACCCATGACATGCTTGTCCCAGTCAAAGCCGCAAGTTTCTCTTTTTACGTCATCTTAGGTTGAACCCCTTTCACATAAATCTGAAATTCATGCACTTTCCTTAGATGAAGTAATGCATCATACTCTTCTATTGTCGGTGTCATATCCTCTACATTAAATGTGAAGTAATTGTATAAAGGATTCTAGAACTGTGCCATGGCCCGTATCAAGCCTTTATCTACATGCACTCATAACAAATAGGCTATGTCTCCATATGCACCGTACATCATCTGTCTCCTATCAATACTTCAATGGTTCTAGATATATTCTAACTCTTGAGTGTTGTTCTGTTTGAGTTGAAGGTGAACATAACCAACAAATTGATCATTGGTCTTGCTAAAACACTTTCACCTCTTTTTCTCTGGGAGTTCTCTAACCATTTTTGAACATCATTGTTCTTTTCTGGTACACATTGAACTCTTTTGGTCATAGTGAAGATTTTTTTATCAAATCAAATTAATAACCAACACCTTTATATTATGATGATGATGCACATGCATACAAACATAAACAAAAATGAAAATTTGGTTAATAAATGATCATATATACAAAAAATATAAAAATTACGATAACTGAATAAAATATAACATATGCTTACATATACAAAAAAAATAAATAACATGAGTTTATAAAAATATGAATATAAAACATGCTTGATTATATAAAATAAAACAAAGCAAAGAAAAAAACAAATAAAATATAACACATATTAATATATCAACGGGTAACGTAATAAGGTTTAGGTTTATTATTGCTCTAAATAGGGTAGGTCCCTACGGTTTATTACATGAGGTTATGGTTCTAGAAAGGGTACCCAAATTTTCCTTATTGTCGCCTACTAAGGCTAGTAAGGCCCTTACTCCTCCCATATTATAGGATCACAGAACCAAGTTCAACTCGAGGGGATGCACTTTCTTATGATCATACGAAGGTTACCCTTATAAAGTAATAGATCACATGCAACCTGGAGGTAACTACTATCACATATGGAGGTTAACCTCACGAAGGAGCAGCGTTCTGCCCCACTTAAATAGGACTGAGCTCGAGTAGAAAGCTTATGGAATGATGCAACAAAATATCTACCATTTTTGTGTCTTGACTCTCTTGAATGTTCCACAGCAGAGTTGCCAAAACTATGGACATAGTTTTCGGTCCAGGTCGAAATTGGTTGGAACTTCAAAATCTCGTCAAAGATTGGAGTCTCCATCAGTCTTTTGAATAGGTACGATTGAAAACCTATGAAACTGATTTGTGTTTAGATTAGAGTTGTAATCGGGTTCGAGAGTCGGTTACGTGCGAGGAAGGTTATATAATCCCCACAATGCCCAAAACTAGTACCTAAAACGGGTTGTATTGTCTACCAAGCTTCAAAGGTGGGTTACTAGCACTATTATATAAAAATTAACTATATAAAAAAATTGAAGAACATAATATAAACACATATCAAAAATAATTCAAACTATATAAATTGAAAAAAAAAATTCTACTTCACTACTCTAATAAAATATAATTAAAATCTAATTCACAAATTAATTAAATTAATAAAATCATCTAATTATTAAATCAAATCTAAAAAAATTTATTGGTTCAATTATTAAATGAATTATGAGTAAAGATCTAATTAAAATGGATTTAAAACTAAAAAACTAAAAGAAAACAGAAACTAAAATTAAAGATTTAAACCTAAGCATCTAAACTTTGGAGGGCCTATAAAGTGATTTTTCCATAATTTTTATAATTACATGTAGATTCACAATTTCAATTTTGAAATTGAATTCAATTGAATTCGCTGACACACGCAACTCGCTGATACACACGATCTTCCTCTTTCATATCGAGTTTTTAATGTTCGAAACTTTTTTTTTACATCACTGATCAAAATTAATCAAAAGCCAGAATAATCAAATACTTTTTAGTTCTCAAAACCTTTTTCATTCTCACTTCTAAGTTTATTTTACATACGAAAAAAATAAATAAATAATGAAGATAAAAGTACACACAAACGAGGCCCAAGTCACATAGCATTAACAATCTCAAAAACCTTACTTACCATTGTGTTGTAACACAAGCTCGAACATCCAGATCCCATTATACAAATTCCCACAAGACAAAAAATAACAATTTTAGTATATACCCTGAATGAGATCGAGTCACACAACATCAGTTCATGCACTCTACTTGAAAACCTTCCTCGAGTACACACAAAAAAAGCCCAACTCACATAGCATTAATAATCTCAAAAATCTTACTTATCATGGTGTTGTAATACAAGCTCAAACTTTCGGATCCTATTATACAAGCACCCAAAATACAAAAAATAACAGTTTCAACTTATACATCACAGGCATGTAATAAAACATAGGTCTACACGAGTTTAATTCTTATTATATGTACATTATATTCACATATGGGGTTATAACTATTGTTTCTCATCTTTACAACTTGTTTTATATCTTTAGAGACGCATTAAACCCTCTACTTCGAATTATAGGACCATTAAACAAAACCTTAAAATTTTCGAACAAATTACTATGTACGTATTGATACACTTATCTGGATATCGGTACAACCTTATCGTATTGATATTCATTATTAAGTACAAGTACTTCGTTTACGTCGAAATAATTGAATGTTCAAGCTCCATAAAACATAAACCATTTATCTGGATAGTCGTAAAATAACAGAGAAAAGGACAATACCTGTCCTTTCTTGTAGCATCTCGAACACTTTCCTTAAAGTTCTTAAGCTCCTCTGTTGCCAATGGAGGGTAAAGTTTGGTGTGAAACTAGGAAAGAGTGATACTCTGGTGCGCTATTTCATTATAAAATAAAATTAAAAAAACAATTTAAATATAAAATATAAAAATATTAAATATTTGATTTGAAGTATTTAATTATAAAATTCCTCGAATATTTTTTATCAAATATGTAATATTTAAATTGAAAACCAATTTAAATAAATAAATAAATAAATAAATAAAATAATCATTGGTAAGATCTCTCCAGGTTTTAAACCATGCTAAGATAATCATCGCTACATCAATAATTTCAATCTGATTATAATATTTTGAAGAAAATAAATAAATAAAATGTATATTGCTGAATTAAAATTTCAATGAATAATAATTTCATATAGGGGTGTGCAAAAAATCTAAAAAACCAAAATCGATTACGAAACTCGAAAAACTCGAACAAAAAATGGTTAATTGAATCAAAATAATCAATTTTGGTTCAGGTTTTTATTTTTTTATATAATAACTGATTCGGTAACGATTTATGATTTTGATATAAACCGGGTAACCGAACCGACCGATTATATAATATATTATAATATTATATGTTATTTTAATATTTTATATTAAAAATAGTTTTTATTTTATTTTTTATTCTTAAAAATAAAATTATTATTTTATTTTATAAAATTTAAATATTTAACTTACTAGTATTAAAAAAAATACTAACATCATATGTAACCTTTTTAAAAGTATATATTTTTTCTAATATATTATTAAATTTTATATTTTTAATAAATTAAATGAAAACATGTTACCCGAACCGAATTTTTCGGTTAACCGGATAAACGGTTAACCGGTTGAATGATTACGGTTTAAGATTAGGAATTAAACAATCTGAACTTATCAGTTAACCAAAATAATGTGTTATAATTAACCAAATCCGGTTTTGTACACCCCTAATTTCATATCGACATGTTCTGGGCTGAACTATACAAGCTGATAAGGCTTTTTTGAATTAATAGTCTAAAATATTTTTTACCCAAATCTATACTATGAACTCCAAACCCAAAACTCTATGCAGTATATATACACAAAATCAGACCAAAATCTTTAAATTTTATATTTTTTGCGCTAATCATAGGAAAAATGACTCGTTTTTTTAATTATTTTTAAATAAATTTTGTATTATGAAATAAAAAATGGATTAACTCAAAATTTTAAATAATTAATTGATATTTTATATATTCGAATCAAATCGTTCAATTTTGTATGACATATTGCATAGATGTCATGTAAAAATATGAATAAATGTATATGTATATTGTATATGCATATATAATATCGTTAAATTGAAATTAATACTTATTATAATATTATCAATAATTACAATTAAATTTATATATAAACTTGAAAATTTAACTTAATTGGATTCGAATCAAATTTTATAAATTTAACTCGATTTAAAAAATTTAAATAAAGTTTGAGTCATTAAATAAAATTCGTAAACTCGTAGAACTTAATTTTTTTTTTTTTTGACTTAACTCAATTCGACTTAATCGAACGTACAACCCTAGTTATAAACATATGGAAACGTGAATTCTCCATTTGAACAAATATACCCTACGATTGACCAAACAAGTGCATAAGACTTCTAAAAATTGGCTCAGTTTTCCAGAATTAGAAAATACGCAACGGGCATGCGAGAGAGAAAGTTCTTAATCTAAAACGTAGGTTAAACCAAAAATAAATAAGCTTAAATCTGAAAAAGAAAAGAAATTCAAGTAAATCGACATAATAGCAAATTATCTAAATATTATGTAGGCAGCAAATTTCGTATTTAATTATATTTAAATATAATTAAATAATAATAATAATAATAATAAAACTAATTAAATAAAATATAACATCTAATAATTAAAGATATTCATATAATCTTATTTTATATAAATTTAAATTTCGATATAAAAAAACAAAACATCTTTATTTAATAAAAAAATAAATTCGGACCGCATTGATTACATTTATTAATATACCTGATATAATCCCTGTGGAAATTCCCTTGAGACTTTTTACATTCTTTTTGTTTTTCCTGGTCCAGGTTCTGAAATTATACTCTACAAAGTTTGGTATGCTTCCATTTAGGACAACCTATCAACCCCTTAAAACTGGCGTTTACTTTTATTTTTAGAGGTGACCTAAAGTCAAAGTCAACTGGAAATAAAATCATCATTGTTTCATATGACTTCGATAATTAGATTATTATAAAAATTAAAATAAAGTAGGACGATATAAATATTTAAAATATGTTAAATTGATTATGTTTAAAAATTAAATAAAAGAAGCTGTCAAAATAAACTACTAAATAGTTGAATAAATCGGATTTAAAAAATATGAGTAGAGTTCAACCAGTTTGGATTATTTACTTACGAATACAAAAGGTTTCGATCAATGTTTAAAACTAATAACTAAAATAAAGCTCGGGTGATTATATTATCTCATCTGAAAAAGCTTAGAATTATTAATCTTATATGAGTTTTGGAATGTAAAAGTAACGAAGTTATACATCCTATCAAACATGTTTTTTAAAGAGAGGATAATAACTTTATAATAAGTGGTATCAGAGTGACCGTTTGACTGTTCGATTTTACATTGAACACCCATAAGTGGAGTAGACAAAATGAACAATTATCATGAAAATGAAAGCTCATGCAAGATTATTCAAACCTATATCAAAATACTTGAATCCCACACACGAGTATCTTTGTGATAAAGATACTCAAACCCGAATCACATATAAAATACTACAATCTTTATTATTGAAATCGCTACATAAATTTCAAACCCATACAAATTTTAGCATAATCAACTCATACAAATATTTCAAAAATTATATAATACGGTAAGAAAAAAATTGTAATTACCGACAAGTATTGGGTACGTTAGTAAGGTAAATTGCACATTTAAGGAAAAAAATGTAAGTTCAAATTTTAAATATGATATTATTTGAAGACATAATCTTACATCTTAAATACGGACGATACAATGAACATAAATAATAAAAAATAATCATTTGAGATTGTGGTTACAGATTGTGAAGTTGCCTGGAAAATAGAACCCGCCTGTTTGAACTAGAGACTTGAAACCAAACGAAAAGCAAGTCTCTTACGTTGACTCTAAGGCATTGGGTCTAAGGAATAGGATTAGACTGGGTGTGGTGTGGAAATATGTTTGTTGGAACGTGGAGTGGAATGCTTCAAAAAAATTTTGTTCAACCCTACACATCATTAGACAACAGTTGTCTCATTCAACACTTTAGTTTTGTCAAATTCGACTCTCATACTATGCACAGCAAAACACTTTTTTCTAATGAATTCATTTTTTAATAAAAAAACTTTAATATATAAACTGTGTAAGTTATATAAATTTGTTCATTTTAAGGTTTATGATGTTAGGTTAAAATTTAAAAAATTATGTAATATTTTTTATACGAGTATAAAATTAAAATATAATTTTTAATAATATATTATTAAGTTATTTAGATTTCTCTCCACCATGATTTCAAAGGAATTTTTAACTAGACTTCATTTCCTTTTTCTAAAAATATGTTACTTAGATTTGGAGAAATTATATGTTTTATCTAATTATAATTATCCATTTTATCACTATATTTTAAGTTAATTTTTTTCAAACCAATAAATCTTCACTCATTTTTTATATCATTTTAAAAAATATATTTTTCTAAAAATTAAATTACTCATATAAATGATTAGTGATGAAATAAGTGATTTTTTATTAGTTAGGGATCACGATGACATGACGAACTAAGCTCATAATATAATCTCTCTTGCATTTGATACACGTTATATATGAAAGTGATAGAGAAATTATATACTGAATCCTTTCCACCACGTCATCTATGGTCCAAACCAATCAGATTCATTCATCTCATATTTTTTAAAAGTGAATCGTTATCTCTTTCCTACATGTAATTAGTGGGTGGATAGTTATCAGATAATTACTTAAAAATAAGCGAACCTAATTGCATGGACCATAGATGACGTGGTGAAAAGGATCCATAATATAATCTCTCACATATAAAAAATTAAAATTTATTTAATAAAGATCACATGCGAAGTGGTAAAAAAGTTTGGAAGAAACCTTATAAATATTACGATAGGGTTTGTTATTTTATTAAAAGTATATATTTTTTATTTTATTTTTTAAATTAGCATATTTGTTATAATATTTTATAATTTAGATTTAGTTTAATTTAATTTTAAATGATAATTAAAAAATATCCTTAAAAGCTGATTTAAAAGTTTAACTGAATCCAACTTTTAGAATACTATAGTAAATATTATATTTTAAGAATTAAAATAATAATGATTATATTTTTGAAAAAAATAAAAATATATTTAAGTTAAAATTTTAAAAATATAAATCTTAATATATTTGAATTTAATTTTTTAGATAAATAATATTTTAATTATTTTTCTCAAAGTACAGAAAAAAATAAAAAAATCATTACAATGTTAATTTTAGTGATGGAAGCATTTTACTATTATTAATTCGTGGGTTTTAATTGTTTTGATTGACGCAAGGCTTACAAAATGATGATGACTTTATGAGTCAGCCTATGTAGGCAGACTTTTAGCTTGGAATATTTAAATATTTAATTAAACCACTAAATCAACTATATTCAGCTAGTCATTGCTTTGATTTCTCTTTAAATCTAATAAACTTTGATCATACGTAGTTGATCATGAGAAATGTCACCTTACAAAGTTAAAATGATTTTACATAATTCGAAAAAATTAGATAAATTTTGTTGATTAATAAAATTAACAAGTGACTGATAGAATTTTAATGGTGGTTATTATTTTAAATTCAGATGTAATTTCTTCGGTATCATTTAGTATTTTTCGAGCAAAGGATCATGTTTTATTATGTTGTATACATATTTTTATACTATTCAAACAAGTATCAGAACACGACTGTTACGGTGTTTTGATGTTTTATTAGCGGAAATAAAATACTTAAGACTTATTGTTTTAGAAAAGAGGACTAAATAATAATTTTTGATAAATTCAAAAACCGTGAGTGAAAATTTCATTACCGAAGTATAGTTAAGTTCGTTCCATGCTTGGATTCCAAGAATCGACTTAAATAGAGGTTCTAGGGACTAAAACTTAAAGAATTCAATCATTTTCCAACTCACAAACGACTGATAATCAGGGTTTCGAAACCCTTCAAGAATGTTTCGATACCTTAGAAAAAAATAGGGTGGTTTCAAAATGCCCATTAATGTTTCGATAACGAGCCGAGACCTTGCTCGGTACCCTACGTCTCAAGCCCGTATATCGAAATGACCTTGCCCCCATTCCGATACATTTCGAAACTGCTAAACACCGTATAGAAACCTCTATTTTCTGTTTTGATACGCCTGCTTCAAAACACACTAGTGTATCGATACAATTTCCTCCAATTCTGAAACCAAGTTCACTAAACTCTAGATTTCCCTTAAAATTTTCCTAGGTATCGGTACAGAAAGACCCTATTTTGATACACCCTACCAGACACTACACTTTTATAACTTTTAAGCAGCTCTGGATGTCTCAAATCACAAGAAAAAGTCTAAAATCCTAAGCAAGGAAAAACTGTACTTCATTTGCATACTTTAGATGCGTCCAACCTAGTTATTCTAAAGTTCTCTATGTCATGCAACATTGCAAGTATTCGTTGAGAAAAGATTAGAAACGTTACTCTAAACCATCTACCAACCAACACTAGTAATCCAAACCAAACCAAAGTTAACCAATGGTTCATTACATATAGCTCATGAAAGTCTAGCAAACTGATTCACTACCCATTACCACCATACTACTAATGAATTGTAAAATGCTTAAGATTAGCCTTGAGTAAAAGAAGCTTGGATGTTTTCTTACCAACACGGATTACAACCTTAGCAACAATTAATCTGCATTGAGTGATAAACAAATGGGCATAAGCTAAATGCTTAGTGAGGATTGCTCAACACATTCATCTCAATGCAATTCAAGAAGAGATTCCTCTTTAATTTTCCCTTTTAAATCGTGCTCAAAGAAAACATATATTCTTTACGTAAATATACCATAAATCATCTCATCCAAATCACCATGTGCCACCACATCATGCATTATTATGCAAATTAAGTCTCAAGTCTTATATGCAACAAATCGTGCAAAGTTTACAATATCGCATGTACAATATCTAAGTACAAACGATCCATTTCATGCTTAATGGTAATATAAAAACAGTGGCATGCGGTATATCAATCTATATTGGCTTAGATGTGATACCAGATGACACTACCCCCATCCATAAAAGAGTAAAACAGAATATACAGATAAACGAGCTCATGATGGATCTACCCTCATCATGCTTCATGATAGAACTACCCCTACCATGGAATAAATATCTCGTCCGGGATAGCACTACCCCCATTGTCCGGATGTGATAAAACTAATCCTATCACACGACATTAGAATTGCCCCTAATGCTCCTCGAGAAATGACACACGTAAAAATTTTATATATTATAGTGCATTCACACCCTATTGATCAACCAATATATCTGAATACTCTAGACACACCACTTAGCCAATATATCAAGTTCAAACCATTGTTCATTTGTTGTCCCAAGATAAGTACAAAATGCATCTTGTAATTCATTCTAAAACTAATGCATTCATCAAACCGAAGTCTCAAATCTTTTCTCAATGCAACATGACATTAACTATAAATGTCTCATGACATACTCAGCATGATAAGCTCATTTCTAAAAACATTTAACAACATTAAATACATATCAATGAATATCATGAGCACAATGATGCAATATCATGGGTTAAAAGTCTGAAAGGTTTGGATTTCGTTCCAAGTACTTACTTCCAAGCATAGGATGATTTTTCATACCTATCCTATGCTTCTATACCTCTGAAAAACACTAAAGAAGTATTTAATAACCAAGGTCACTCAATGATGATGTTTCGCTTCCTTGCCGAAACCCTTCTCGCCAAACACGAAGGTCAAGAAACCTCTTCCACGTTGTCCCATGCTATTTGAAAAACAAAAAAAGAGGAAATTAGTTCACCTTTGCAAAAAAATCCCCTCCTAAAGAAAGTCTAAACAACAACTACACTAACATCCCAAAAATTCCTCCGAACAACACCGATACACTACCGGAACACTTCCACACCCAGCCTTAACCCTAAATAAAGAAACAATCAAAAAGTAAGACTAAAACCAACCAAAAATATTCTTTAAACATGCTTAAACCAACAGGTAAGGCACAACACACTCAAACCTCCAAAAACTACTCAAAAACAACCTAGATCTTAGCCTAAAAAGTCTAGTTCAGGATTAGATTGATATAACACAACACTTAACACCTTAATTAGCCAAAATCTCTATCAAAAACATCATTTAACCCAGCAAAATCAGATCCATACAAAAAGATCAAGAAATCATGAAAACCTTTATTAAACAATCACTAGTTCATAGAAATCTTTTAGAAAACCTTGTAAAAGAGACTTTAACTTGTGAATTTCAATAAAGAACATATAATTAGAGGAAGAGAACCAATTCTTACCTCTAATTTTAGGACTCCACCCTCAACCTTGTTTAAGAACAAGAAAAACAAGAAAATCCAATAAGAAAACACTAAAATTAAGGAATAAAATCAAAAGGAGAAGTAAAAACCTTATTTACCTTAGCTAGATTGATGAAAAGATGAGACAATTGAGAGATAAATCTAGAGAATTCTGACTTTGGAAGAGGAGAAAAGATAAAAGTGTTTTACGTAAAATGGTTATTTTAAGAAAAAATTGTTAAAACCTAATTAAAATGATTAATTAATCACCTAATTATTTTTAATTAGATGATGATTGATAGGTTGAACCCTCTGTAAAAATTTGGATTAAATTCCCCCAAGGATTCTAAGTTATGTCCCTTTTACATTCTAGTCACTAAAATAGAAACAATTTTAATTTTTACAAAATGGTCACTAGTTTCCAAAATGTCACCCTTCCGGGTCAAATTTCCAAAAATTGATTTGATTTAAGCCAAATGTAGAACAAATAAGAATTTTTAAATATTTTTAGAAGTCTCAAAACCACCAATTACTAACTAAATCCTGAAACTAGTCTGACTCGTTTAAAACTGGTTCGAATGAACCCCAACCCGACTCGACTAACTTCCAAGTCCGAAATCGGGATGTTACAATGATGCTACCATGTTCGCCTAAACACAAGTTATTATGCATGTATATTATTAGCACACAACATATGAATATAAAAGAAGTCCACACAACATCTCATAGTTTATATAATATATATATATTTATATATATGTAGTACGGCCCGCGACCACTAAGCATCGAGATCATACACTACGAGCAGGGCCTACGTCCACTAAACATCGGGATCCCATACTCTAGGATGAGGCTCGTATCCACTAAGTATCGGGATCCTACATCCATGCTTAGAATGGTCCATCAAGCATCTTCGAACTGGCTCGCGTTCACTAAGCATCGAGATCATACGTTCAGAAAATCTTTGAATGTTGCAACACTTTAATCATATATAAAGGGTGTCCAGACCCACCACGTAATATTATAACAATAGGTAATACATCAACACTAAGCAAGGTCCCTAGCAAACCATATTATATATTTATATCAACAATACCTTTATTGGTTTTCAACACTATTCAATTATCTACTAATTACCAATAGATTAATCAATTATCTCATAAACGGGGTTAAAATATCAGTTTCTCAGTTTTAGTATTCATTTTACACCTTACGAGACCCTTAGGACCCTTTACCTCAAATTATAGAATCCCCAAACGAAAGTGTTAATTTTTGGACAAATTACCCAACGAGTAGCGATACGCCTATATGGGGTATCGTTATGCCTCCCCAGTATTGATACGTATCCTTTTCGTATCGATATGCTAAGCTAAAAATCTTCGAAGAGACCAAGATAAAACCTACTCGTATTGATACGGTCCTACCTCGTACCGATACTGAATCAAACCGATATCGATACACCTATTTGATGTATCAATATGCACTTTTATGCTAAAACTTAATGTAATAGTAGTATCGATTTGCCTCTACGTACGAATACCGAAAAACATCTCTGGAATTTGAATTATGCAGGGTGTATTAGTACATGGGCTTACGTAACGATAAACCCCTTATATTTCACCCTCCCATCTACTCTAGTGTATCGATATGGGACCATCCTGTATCGATACCTCTGCTCGAAAATACAAGTTTAGGGTGGAAATTCACTAAAATTTTCTGCTCAACCTACATGGTTGTTCACCCTTCATTCCTACACGTTATTGGTATGATTCTCAGTGTGTTTATGACCATTTTAAAACAATTTATCATTCAAGCACAAAACCACCATTAAAGAGTTCTTAAGCAACCAAAACAATTCAACCAAGGCAATCATGCATGCAACCAACCTATTTCTATGAAATTCATGATGCTAGTTAGTTGGAAGAGTATCAACCTTAAGTAAAAACAACAACAACCACGTCCTCCTTCTTCCCTTCAAGCCCTCTCCTTCCCAAAGCTTTTAGAGGGCCCTCTAACTTGCTTTTATACAAAGAGAAGATAAGTAGTGAATTAGACAACAATATGAATGATTATCAGAGTCTAAGAACACTGAAAAAATTAAGATTAAATCTCCTAACATAATACTCTTGTTCATGACTCAACCTCCACCCTTAAATCTCATTTCCCCTCAACCCCATACATGTTTATCTTTTTTGGTAGATCAAAAGCAACCCTACAACTCCTTTTTCAGCTCTTAAATGAGATTTACAACAACACAACAAAGATGGAACCTTTACTAGATTTCTTCTCTTACAAATTGGGGAGGAAGAAGGGAAGAAAGGGGAGAAGAATGACCTCACTTCTCTATAGGTCATTAAACCCCAAACCCTCATTTTCATCCCTTTATGTAGTTACCAAAAACCCACAACTCAAATCCCCAAAGCCCAACATCAACCCAACACACATAAGCCCAAAATCCCAATAGGGTCCAAATCGTCGAAGAAGCCCAAAGCTTCGGTTTAACCCGACACTCGAATCCGAATCTGGGTCATGACAGATTCTCTCAAGGAACTGGTTAGACGTTGCATATATGTCATAGTTATTCTGCCTCATGACCTTATTTGTATTTATGGGGAAACCGAACTGTAAAGCTATGTCTTGTAGGGTTATCGTGTATTCCCTGACTAGAAAATAAAATGTGTGGGTCTCTGGTATCTATCGTTCAATCAATGCAATTATCAATATCGAGACCACCTTATAGACACATACAAATGTCTCATTATAAAATCCCGCTTGTTGTAAGTGACGAACAATACAAGCAGATAACTTCTCCGACATCATCCCTTAACGAAGAATTGAATGTTGATCATCCCATATTTAATAAATTAAATTTAATTAATAAGATTGTACAAATAACATACATTTCTTACTCGAAGATAAATAAATAAGTTATAAATTATTTATGCCAATATAAGATGAAATATGTATATGGTCCAACTGTTAAGGGTGCTCATATTCGGGTACCCAAACTTTTTGGGTATAACACATGGCCCGTTACCCAACCTATGTAAACCGGGTAACCGCAAATTAGGTACCCGGTAATCCGGGGTATCCGAATTTTTTTTTAAAATAATTTAATGTTTAAACAATAATTTAAACCACCAAACTAAATTTCATCATCAAAATATCCAAATTACATCATTCAAAGTTTCAAACATCAGATAGTTTAAAATTAAAATTGCATAATTCAGATATAAAACTTATAAGCTTAAACAATATGCAACTAAAATCCATTCAAATCATCAAAATACAACTAAAAATATATTTTTCATTGCTTTGAAACTTCATTTATCTGGTCGATAATAATTTTTAGTTGCTCTAAAATTAATTCTTGCATTTCCACATAAAACATTTTAAATATATGTTAATTATCAATAAGTCAAAAATAAATTAACAAGAATTTAAATAAATATTACAAATAAAAATAATAAATTGAAAACTAATATTCTTTCATATTTTTAAATGTTAACAATCTCTCCTCTATCATAATGAGGTCATGAGAAGCACAAAGTCAATCTTAAGTACAAACTAGAGCTTTATCTCCATCAAATCTCCAAAGCTACATTGTTTAACTTGCAAGTGATTACAAAAACACAAACACAAATTTCTTCCATAACCAAATCATGTCAGAATGATTGATCAATTCTTTCAAAAAAAAAATTAGTACAACCACTAAAAAAATATTGTATAAATAAAAAATAATACAAAAAGAAAAATAAGGATGTAAACCTATGATATCCCATTCAACAGAGAAACTATTTGAAGAACAAGAAATTGAACAAGACCTTATTTTAATAGATAAAGTATATAGAGTCGAGAGAGAAATAGAGATTCGATTGATAAATTAAAAATAGACTAACCTTCAGATTTACAGTGATGACGGAAAGAGATAACGTAGTAGCAGATATCAACGAAACAAGTCTCCTGACCGGTCGTCGATGTAGGGTGGAGATGAGAGAGTGAGATACTATTTGCTTGAAAGGCGATTAGATGAGAGATTGAAGATGAGATGAGAGAGTGAGAAAATTAGGGATTGCTTACTGTTACTTGGGACTGGAGCGATTTTAAAGTAATAAAAAATAAATTAAAAAATAATTCAGATATCGGGTAATCGGGTACCCGAATATGGAGGATTTTTTAAATCAAACCCTACATGGATACTCGAAAAAAATACCTAGGTATTGGTTAGTCGCTCCAAATGTGCTCCAAATTATTATTCTTCACCTCTTTCACTCAACTTTAATTAACTCAATTTTTCTCTCCTAAAACTACAAGTCGTTCCAATTTATAGACAAATTTCAACGAGGACACCACCTGTAAGTGGTGTCTTCAATTAAATAGGCGTAACTACTACGCCTTTCCACTTTCCAAGTCAATATTATAGTAATTGGATGGATTATCGACTCAATAGCCACTATTTTATATATCTAAAACGTCGACTCAAAATATGAACCTTCAAATTCAACGATCGTGGCAATTCAATTATTTCCTACTATAAATACAAATATTTTATGTCAATCATGCCCGGTAATTTTTTTTAACTAAAATTAAATATTTAAATAAATTTTAGAAGTTTGATCACTCAAATTTGTTAATGTAGATATTTAGATAAATATCGTATTATAATAACAAAATAGAGTGAAACCTTTTAATTTGAAAAAAACTCATTTTAGGGATTTTTGAATTAGGTTTAGATAAATAATTGTAAAGATTTTTTTATCCTTTTCAATTATAAAAAATTCCCCAAATAATATAAATTTAAATAACTACTAAAATTAATATATAAATAATATAAACATGTAAATTTTAAAATTAATAAAATTATATTCAATATATAATTTTATATATAATTACTTTTAAATTTAATAATTATTAAAATTATACTAAAAGATAATGATCATATTTGGTAAACAATATTTTGAGCTAAACATATAGGTTTGACACATCAAACCCATTAATTCGGATGTTTGATGAATAAAGGATTATGGTGAAATATTTAATTTTTAAAATTATAATAATAGAAGCTTTTGCCCGTAAAAATTATCTAAAATCTTCTAATAACCTAAATTTAATATTTTTTTATTTTAATTTAGATAATGACACTTAAAAACTAATATTTTTTTATTTTCATTTATTCTCGCGCAATTGTGAGAACAAAATTATAATCGGTCTTTATAAAATAGGATATAAAATTGTATTTTAAATTTGTTTTATTTTTCTCTCAACTAAGACACTTATCTCTTTTTTTATTTTGTTTTGATCGCGGACGATGATATCAGTTTTAGTGCTGATATTCATCATCTTCAGGTTTTCTTATTCTTTGTTTTGAATTTTATAATTTTAGTTTTTTTATTTAATTTTCAATAAAATTTTATGTATTTTGGTTATTTTTTCGTGCATCTTATTGTATTTTTTTTTATATTTTTTAAACATTTTTTTTATTATGATACCTCTTTATTTTATAATACATTTTTTTATGATATATTTTTCAAATATTTCTGTTATTGTTTGATACTTTTGTAGTATTCTTCACTATATTTATTTTTGATTTGAATTTATTAGTAATCATAAATAGTTCCATCTCTTTTTATATTTTTCTATAGTTATTTTTCAATATAACCAAAAATATGGAGTATATCAACACCTTTGAAATTGATGTAAAAATATATTTACAATTTTTTTAAAATGATTTTACGTAGTTCATGTCTGACAATTTCCTATGGATTTTACATACAATAGACTTCATATATTTGCTTTAATACAAAGAGGAAATGTGCAATATGATGGAGCAGCCTTTTAGTTTTTATTTTATTTATTTTTAATTTTGTAAAAAATTCAAAACTTTATGTTTTTATTTTTTTTTATTAATAAAGCTGTCTAATTGCAAAAAAAAATTACATATATATACAATATAATTGTAACGACCCGGATTCAAATCCGAGTGTCGGGTTAACACGAGAGTTTGGGCTTCGATTTTGGGCCCCGAGTTGAGTGGTTTTGGGCTTAAGCTTGTTGGGCTTGAGCGGTTTAGGGCCTTAGAGGTTTTAAGTGGAGGACATGTTGGTAATTTCATAAATAATTGAAAGAGAGGGTTTTTGTGAGGGTTTTTTGCTGCAGAAAATCTGAAAATGGTGAAGTCACCATTGTCCCTTTATCTTCATCTTTCTTCCAACTCAAACAAGAGAGTAAAGGTGCTCATTTGTGTTTGAGGACTGTGAATCACATTTTAGTTCAATAGAGGAAGTTTTAGAGCTTGGAGAGATCTATCTTTTAAGGTAAAGAAGGTTAGTTTTGGTGGAGGGAGTTGGTTTGTGAGGTTGAAGAAGGAAATCCGAGTTTGGGTTTTTTTTAAGAGTTGTTTTCTGCTTTCTTGATGTTTTTAAGAGTTAAAAACATCCCTAGCTTTGTCTTATGGTTGGTCTTCGTCCTTTTTTGTAGAGAAAGAAGTGGGAGCTTCATCACAAAGGTTGAGCAAGGAAAAGGCTTGAGGAGGGTGGAAATCGTTGTGTTGCTGTTTTTGCTCAAGGTTGGTACTCCTAACTCTTCTCTTTATCATTCAAATCATGGTAGAATGCATGACATATAGATTTTGTGCTTGAATGCTTGAGTTTGAGCTTTGGAACCATTAATGGTGCCCGGTATCGATACCCCCTGCACGAAATGCAGGACTGCACTTAGAAATTTCTAAGGATTCATCCCAAACTCGGTCTAATCAATTCTAAAGTGTTCCTACTCATTCTTAGGAAGGTTTAGAGTGTTTTAACATCAATTTCATATCATGTATCGATACCCTTAAGGGAAAAATAGGCAAATGGGAAGGTGGTATCGATACAGGTTTCGATACCAAACCCTCTAGTGGCACCTTCGATTCGATACTCGTATCGAAGCGGGTAGTCCTCCTTTTCATTGACCTTAAAGTTGGTCAAAGGGTATCGATACCAGTAAGCTCGCCAAGATAAGTAGTGATTGAGGTTCGAAAATTGTAATCAAGGGACCTAATGAATCTTAAAACAATGAAATAAATCGTTAAACCACTAATGATGATATAAATCCTGAAAGACTAAGTTATGATGAGTCTTGGTATATTTTGATGTGAAGATCCTAGGTGGATCATTTGTGTGTATCGAGTACTTGTTTGATGGAAATCCGGATATCCAAAAGTGTTGCAACACGTCGAAGGCCATTCGATGTAACATTCCGGGTGATGTATTGAAGACCTTATTCCGACTATTGGGCGGCCTCACTTGAAGATGTTCGAGGTAACATTCCGAGCATGGGATTGGTTGGGCGACCTCCATCCCTTATTTTCCGAAAGTTGGCGGGCCTCATTCGAAGATGTCCGATGTAACATTCCGGGCATAGGATTTGAGGGTAGCCTCAATCCTGAGTGTAGGATCCCGATGTTGTATGAATGCAGGTCCCACTCTTGTGTGTTCTTTATGATGTGACATGTATATGCTGTGTGCGATATTATACATTGTTTATGCTATGTGATAGGCAAGCATGCTAAACCATCATATCATGCACGATATTTATATGATTGCTTTACTGCTTGTGATATGCATGATTTTGGGCCGAGTTCGGCGTACCCACTGAGCTTTTGTAGCTCAGCGTTCGAAATGTGTTTTCGTGCGTAAGTTAGGTGAAGCTGGTTTCTGTGGAGCACCATCGAGGTTTGGATTTTAGCATCGACTTGTGTCAGAGTATAATGATTAGATGTAGTGGGCTAGTACTTTGTCGAACCCTATATGTATTGTAACTCTGTTTAATTATTTGGGTCGAATATTTTAAATGGTTTTGTAATATTTGGAGCTCCGTATTATTTTAAATATTGGACCATGTTAGTTTTGGATTTGAAAACTTTGATATGTTATGATTTTATTTGGACTTAAACCGTTTTTACTTGGGCTTGGAGCCGAAATTTTGAAATACAGGTTTTGGGTCGGAGGCCCAATGTGACATCCGGGTCGGGGTGTTACAATAATAATCATTTTTTTATAAATTTTATATATGTACAATATAATCATAATTATTACATATTACTTAATTTTCACTCTCCCTTTGTAACCAGATTAGTAATTTCAAGTAAAATTTATTTAAATGTTAAATTATAATAACTCATGTCGAAAAATATGATTTAACTCAAAAATACTAATGCTCAAATCATGAATATACGAGTACATAATAATAGTATCCTACTTAAAATAATTTATACTTTCACTAAGATACAATTAATTTTTTGTACGGACTAATTTAAATCGACTTTGATCTTACTTTAATTTTAATGGGTAAATCTTTCCGTAAGAATTTTCTGGGTATATAATATTTTTAATCTAAGGCTTATTTAAACAGAATTAAACTGTTTACCGTTTGGATTGACCACCGTTGACATTTTAAATCTAACATTTGATATAAAATTCTTGTCAAATCCTATCATGAGATTTACGACTTCAGCCTCGAGAGTTCACCTAACTTGAAATCTGGCCTAATAAAGACTTTTGTGTTGATATTTGTATCTTCGTTAAGGCTAAGAAGCATACAGATCAAATGGGCAGAAAAAAGAGATGTGACTAGAATTGGTGATTTCGCAATCTTGAATAACGGGATCTGGTTTTAGTCATGGTGAGAAATTGTTAATGGTGTAAATTATCTGTTTTTTAATTGTATTTTTTTTTATATTTTTACTTTAAATTAATAGATTTTAGGTTTAAGGTTCATGGTTAAGAGTTATAGTTAGGTTTAAAAACTTAGGAGTAAGATGTATATTTTAAAGTGTAGGATTTATGATATAGAAAATTAAAATTATAATCTAAAATTTAAATTTTAAATTTAAAAAAAAAAAAACAAAAAAAAAAACACAATAGAGAAAAAAAAAATTTACTCGTCATTAATACGTGGATCAAACATATTAATCAATTTACCAATTCCATATTCTAAAAGTGAACATCTATCGCTTTCTATATATAATTTATTATAATCATCACTTTACCAATTCCATTAGGTTTACAAATGATTAAATTGGAAAGATAAAGATAGATTAATCAATTTTTTAACTTATTAATCGGATAACATTATAGATAAATAAAAGTAAAACAAGAATTAATATGTTTTAAAACATTCAGAAACAACAAATACGATGATTTTTTTTTTAAAAAAATAAACGATGTACTGGTCATATCAAACATTTCTTATTTGCACCAAAGAAAATTCTATTGTAAGAATGATCATTGGGATTCCTTAAAACACGAATTAATTGAAGTACTCAAAATCAGCAGCCACCTTTCACACATTTTCTCAAAGGCGACTATCAATTAAAGAGTTCTAATTATATTAACCAAAAACATAAAAGATAATTAAATTATCCAATACTAAACTTTAATATCTAAACCTTAAATCTCTAACCTTAACACTCTAAATCTTAAACTATAAACCCTAAACGTTAAACTCTAAACTTCAATTTTTAACCATAAACCCTAAACTTTAAATTCTACGTCCTACGTAAATCCATAAACCAAAAATTCTAATATAATCTCTTAAACCCTTAAATTAAAAGACTTGTGTAAAGTTTACGAACTCGTGTATCAAAATATTTTTCTTTATTTTAAAGCATTCTGTTAAGAATTTTATATTAGCTTGACTTTAAATTAAATTAGTTACAAGATAAGTTTTTGATTAAAAAAAATACAAGTTTACTATTGTTGCCTGAAACGTAGGAATAAAATAACAGTAAACATTGGGAAATTAAGTGATTTCGTTTTCGACTGAGCTAAAGAGATAGGGTCCAGGGTTGTTGGTGGATGAAATATCTAAAGCAAGAGGTACAAATTTGGGGCATCAAATAGTGTTCAAAAGAAAGAAAGGTGGAGAAAAAGATGATGGAAAAGCATGCAGAAAAAATACAAAAGGAAAGGGTTATTACATGTTTATCTCCTGAAAATCCGCTCACAAAATCTTGTCGGAAAAAATAAAATCAAAATTATTAATAATAATCAAAGAATTGATAGACTGAAGGCTTGAGCTTGGCTCCTACAAGAAGCCTAGATGAGTTTTTATTTCCCAATTGAGATATAATGCGGTCAATCTGGTCCGGAGATAGAATGGGGTGTTGAGTGTAGTCGTATCCTTTAAAATTTTATTTTTTATATTTAATATATATTTTTTATATTTTTATTAATAATTTAATTCTACCCATATAAATTCTTACAATTTTGTAATCTAATCCCTTATATTTTTTGGTTTTATTCCTTATAAATCATTTTAAAAATTTTTATAAAATAGAAAAAATACTTTTTTACATAAACTCACATTCTAACGTATCATAATATACAAAACAAGTACGAATCATCTTGTCTTAATAATTAAGAGAACGATTGTTGTTTTTGAAGGTCACGGATTCGAGCACTAGTATTGCATCACAGTAATTGAGCGATCAATGTTTAATGATTGAGAATATATTTTAAAACAAATACTACTATGATCATTGTAACTGGTATAAAAAAAAATATACAAAACAAAATGAACTCCTGCTCATCACTATGACAATAATAAAATTTTAAAACCAAAAATATTTAACAAATCACGATTTTTAATGTGAAAAGAAGGAATAACAATTGGGATTTAAGCATGAATTATGTAATTTTATTTACTAAAATACTTACCTGGTTCATGAACAAAGCATATTATTAAATACTCAGTTGAATAAATATGACTAGTTATCTTTATTCCATCCTTCAAAGGATTGTGTTCCACATTAAATTGATATTTACCGAGTCAAATAACAATATAATAAAAAACCATGTGTTTTTTATAAAATAATTAATTAATAAATTTAGAATTTAAAGATAACTCTATATTTTAAATTTTAAAATTTACGTCTTAAAAATAAATATAAATTTCATACTCTCTAATCATGTTTTCTTACACGGCCTTTAAAAGTTTTCTAAAATTAATTTTTAAATCCTAACATTATTTTTCATATACTAAACCTACACCTTAAAAAATACACTATATCCCTAATTTTTTAAACCTTAATCCTAAACCTTAAACCTATTGTTTTAAGTACATGCATCAATAGAAGTAAAATAAAGGGACAAACTATTTGCAAACCGTAAAAGTATAACATACACCTAATTCTCTAATCCTCAAATTTTAAACCTAATTTTTTAGTGTGGGATATAAATGAGACAAAAAAGGGCAAATAATTTATATTCGAATCTAAAATGTTTCACTGCAGTAATTAATTTTAATTAGGTGTACTAGCAAATTCATTATGCCAAACTGTTGAAAAACACCATGGCGTATATGACACTGATTTCCCAAAATTACATATGTGGCAAAATAGATATGTTTTTCAGCAGCTTACGTTGAAATCACGCTGCATAAACCTGGTTTAACCCTAAGAATACAGTAAACTTTTACCCTTTCATCTCAGTTTCCTTTTCTTTTAGGTATTGACTCAATGCTTTGAGGTCATCTGTTGTGTGGTGCGTTGGGTTGGTCAAGTTTCATCATACGCTAAATAGAAAGAAATACCCACAAAGACCACTGTTGTTGATCCAGATGTGTGTTTACATTGTAGACGATACTGCTGTAGGATGCTCTTGGGATTATATTTATGCAGGTCATTTTCTTAAACCCCACCACTAATCTCGCGTACTCTCCCCTCTAAATCAAACAAATGACAAAGGTGAAGAAAAAATATGGTACTTGGTCCTAAAAGACAAACCAAACCAACTTTCAGAAACCAGCTGCTATATTTGCAAGGGTTGAGGCTTTTTCACACACAGAAAACTACCTTATTTTCTTCTTTCTTTTTCCTTGTGGTGAAGATGGGTTTTAGGAGCTACCAGGCTGAGGAATTTCAAGCTCCTACGTTCATTGAATGGCTCAAGCCATCTTCCTCTCCTACTACTTCGTCGATATCGTCATCGTCGAATGATCAGCGAGTTCAGTTTATAAACCCCATGGCTATCCTGAGACTGCCTGTTTCATTTCAGCAGCAGCAACAGGATGAGGAGCAGCCGGCGCGGGAAACTATACGTTGCCTACCGCTTTTAAGTCAGCTGACGGAGAACAAATCGGTGAAAGAGAGTGTTGTTAAAGAAGAAAAGATAGAGAAAGTTGCAGTTTCTTTGCACATTGGGTTGCCTAACAGTTGTGAAGGAGATCCTGGAGATGGTTGTAAGAATCCAGTTGTTGAAAATAAGGTTTTTAAGGAAGAGAAAGAAGAAGACATCAAGAAAAGCTTCTCCCATGGCTGTTCTTTTAACACGGAGAGTAGGTTCTGGATCCCAACCGCAGCACAGATCCTCGTTGGCCCCATGCAGTTTGCTTGTTCCATCTGTAGCAAAACTTTCAATAGGTACAATAACATGCAGGTCAGTCCATTTTTCATCTTTTCATTTGTTTAATCTTATGAACTAATTATATATATATATATATATATATATTGATTCCACGCATGCGTATAAACAAATTCAATTAGGTTTTAGTCCTTATTGCATGCAGAAAACATGTTCGTCTTTAATCAATTCGTCGGTATTGTTTAGGAAAAGTTACACAAAATTCAAATGATTATCTTGTTCATGGTATACATAAAAATAAATATTTTTTTTGATAATTTTAAGGTGATTATAAGGTATTATATATTTATATTTTTTATTAATTTTTTTAATAAATACAGATCTTACAAATAAAACTATAAGAACTAAAAGAAAAACACGTATGAAAATTGTAATGAAAACAGAAATAGAAGGGAGGAAAACATAAAAACTATAATTAAGCAAGGGCAAATTTACAAATAATTTATGGTCCTTCCATGTTTCACCATGGCCAATAATTTTCTTTCCATTTGATTAACTCCATTTGTAACTAATTGGTAATTAAATTTGGTGGCAGAAAACAATTTTTTTTACTGAAAATTGTATGAAACTATGATTGAGGTAATTTATAATTACGAATGGAAATCTAAAATAAGAAAATGGCCTTAGCTTGTAAAGTAGATATCAAAGGATTGGGATGATCTAAAGTAGATGTCAAAGGATATGGATAATTTTGTTGGACAAAAATCCTATGTCCTTTTTAATATATATTTTTGTGTTAAAAATATCAAATTTTAAGTCTTAATTTTAAACTTTAAATTCTAAATCCTTAACCATAAAAAATATTCTAATTTAATACTCTAGATCTTAACCATTAAAACTAAATTTAAACTCTAATCTTAAATCATAAATCTATTTTTTAATAATGAAGCATACGTATAGACACTTGATTTTGTTTTCATTTGTTAAGGGTACTAAACAATGGACATAAGTCATTTGTTTTTTTATTGTGCTTCCTTTGGTGACCCTATTTTAAAATAGTAGGTTTAGGGTTTAAGGTTAGGGTTTAGAGAATTAGGGGTAGAATATATTTTTAGGGTTTAAATTTCAGAAATTAGGGTTAGGAGACATAATTAGAGACAAAATATTTTTTAATGTAAAGCATAAAATGAAAAATAATTAGGAGCAAAATATTTTTGTTCTTAAACAATCCAATTTATTTCTTTCAAAATGCAAAATGTTAAGGATTCTGGCTCTCAAGTTATTTAAAGAGCTTCATTTTTACGACTTTGGATGCTTATCTTATTACTGAGTAGAATTTCCTTTCTTTAATCACTTTAATTATTCAATTTTCACTCTCTAATCACTTTAATTATTCCACTTTTAATTAAAAGACATATCTTAATGTTCCGTGGTGTTGCCTTTTTTGCTTAGTAATCATATCTTAAACATCACTGGATGCAAATTAACATCAAATTCTGAAATTATTTTCTAATTTTCTTTTACAACATAAGAATAGGAAAAGTAATTACAATTTATAAATATTTTTTATTAAATAGAGAAGTATTTAAATTCTCAAAGTAAATATGAGAATTCGAATTCATACAAAATAAGATAATATGAACATTTTTAGTAACTCAATGGATTAACTGATCTTGTGATTAAAATTATTTCAATGTTAAGAGTTTGTGTGAATGAGTTGAATATTGTTGGTACAGATGCATATGTGGGGGCATGGATCAGAGTACAGGAAAGGGCCAGATTCACTTAAAGGAACACAACCAGCAGCAATGCTGAGGCTGCCGTGCTATTGTTGTGCTCAAGGCTGTAAGAACAACATCAACCACCCACGGGCCAAGCCATTGAAAGACTTCCGGACACTCCAAACTCACTACAAGAGAAAACACGGTGCGAAGCCCTTCATGTGTCGGAAATGCGGCAAGCCATTCGCCGTCAAAGGGGATTGGAGGACCCATGAGAAGAACTGTGGAAAGCTGTGGTATTGCACTTGTGGTTCCGATTTCAAACACAAGAGATCCTTGAAAGATCACATCAGGTCATTCGGAAAAGGCCATTCTCCTCATCCTTCTCTCGAAGGATTCGAAGACATCGACAAGGAATCCGAAGATGAAGTCACTCACTAGGGCGTTCCATGTCCAAGTACCCTTTTAACTTGCATGTTTCTAAATTAGGTATTGCTTTAAAAGTTTCCTAGGCTTAATCCAAATAAGCTTTGTGATAAATTTTAGGGCTGAGCCTCAGAAACTTTTTTAGGTGCTACGTTAAATGGGAACAGGGTTACCTCAAAGTGGTGAAGTGGATGAATTTTCTTCTCTTCAATGGTTATTTCCAAAGGGAGAAAATTTATCATCTTCATTGCTGACTGGTAATCTTTTAATAGTATGGGGGATTTGTATTGTTTTCTAGACAGTTTAAAAACTTATCTCTTGTGTCTTTATATGTCTTGGCTACCATCATGATCTTAATCATAATTTCCAATCAATCATGTTCTTTATGCTTTTAATTCTAAAGTTTAGTACGTGCATCGTTAAAGGAATAGAAATCCTTACCCACAAGTGTTGGGTGCAATGGCAAGACACATTATTTTCTCAGGTAGATGATCGGAGTTCGAATCTTGAAGAAGATATTGTCGGGAGAGTCAAAACTCACGAACATGAATCATCATAAAAATTAAATTCTAAACCCTAACCCTAATTTCTATATCCTACATCATTAACCCTAAAAAATATAATATAGCCTAAATTCTAACCACAATTACCAACCCTAAACCCATTATTTTAAGTTAGGGCGTCAATAGAGACATAATAAAGAGATAGACGATTTACAATCATATCAAACGTTTCCCACGCGAGAACTTTTCAATTAAATTAATGCGTGTGTTTCGTTAATTTTAAAAACAATGGTTAAACCCTAGTGAGCTAAAAGGAATTAAGTTAATGATTCATATTTTTCATCGAAAAATGCACTTTATTCATGTCTTTTGAGTATTTGGTTGAAAGGTAAAGGAAATCAAAAAGTTTGGTTAAACATTTGATTACCTTAATTACCCATATCATGGTACCAACCACGCGCATATAATAAAGTTAATAAATGCTATTTTGATATATGAATTAGATATTTTCTTGAAAAATATTTTTTTTATAATCATCAATATTTAATTTATTGATTAATATTATTTGAATACGATAAAAGTTCATTATAAGAGAGATCTTTTCATCTTAATTTATTTTATTTCCTATGTCATGATTTAAAATCTTAGACGTTATCTAAAAAACTTAACGCCTCATCCTACTATACCATCTAATCATTGATAAAATCAAATAATTATAATTAAATAAATATATATCAACTAAATTATATATAAAACAAATAATTAGGTGAAATAAATTAAACTTTACACTTTCTATATATAAATTGTTAAATAATGTATAAATGATGTCAAAAATCATGTAGCCATAGTCAATGCTTACAAAATTTGACATTCTTTTGTCAAACTCGGAGGTTTCACCAAATCATCCAACAAAAGAATATGCTTATGATTAGGTATAAATTAAGCTGAAAAAAATGGAGAATCCTTGCAGTTTTATGAAAATGGCTTTAATTATGTATGAATTGTTATGTATTTAGTTTATATAAAGAGTTCACAAAATGGGTGAAAATTATGTATTTAGTTTACTTCACAATCATGTCTCTATTGGCGTCTTTACTTTAAATTACTAAGTTTAGGGTTTAAGGTTAGGAGTTAGTATTTAGAGAATTAGGGATATGATATATTTTTTAAGATATATGGTTCAGGGATTAAAACGTAGAAAATTAGGGTTATAGATTAGAATTTAATTTTTAAGATTTTTAACAAGAGGCATAGAAAGAGACACCATTAGAAGGCAGGAGATTTCTACTCTCACAAAATACACAGACTATGGTAAATTATATTATAAGTCATTTTTATCATATCATCTATAAGATCAATTGACAAGTGTATAAAAGTCCTAAATATTATATCATATTTCTACTCGATTATTACTTGTAAAGGACAAATTTAATGATAATTAAGGATAATTCTGCATATTTCTCATTTCCCAAAATTCATGCACTCACTTTGTCATTTTATCTATTATTTGGTGTAAAACAGGTATGGTTAATGGTTTTCTGTTTTAATCAGGAAATAACCATGCAAGTACAACCAGATAGATAAATGAATGCTGGAACATGAGCTGAAATGCAAGGATACACCTGCCACGACAGCAGATCGCCCGCCGCGGCAGTAGAGGAAAGATGATAACTAGTGCTTGATAGATGAAGAAAAATGTGTTGAATCCAGTGGACGCTAGGGGTGATAATGAGCCTAGCCAGCTCGCGAGCTACTCGGGTTCGACTCGGTCAAAGCTCGGCTCGAGTGAGCTCGACTCGGGCTCGGGTTCGGCTCGGGATTTAAACGAGCCGAACCGAGCTTACCCAAGCTCGTGAACAGGCTCAGAATAATTTTATATATATACATATATATTTATATACATTAAAAATAATTTGTTTAGCAAAGAAAAATAATAAAATAATTGAATAAATCAACTAAAAAATAAATTAAATAAAACAAATTGAATATTATCAACTAAAAAAATTTACAAAACTAAAAATAAAAAATAAATTATAAATAAATAATAAAAAATATAGAAAATTGTCAATTTCGAGCCAAACCGAGCCTAAGCCCGAGCCGAGCCGAGCCGAGCCTGGCCTGGCTCGGGCTCGGCTCGGCTCGTTATCACCTCTAGTGGACGCTATGCGAGACAAAACGGAAGAGAAGAAATAGAGTAAAGCCATGGTCAAAGCTAACGTAAAATTAAAAAGTTAAATTAGGAAATAGAATAAAAGAGTTGAAATTCAATGAGGAAATGTATTCTTTTTCTTTTAGAACTCTTATTTATATGCAAATCTTTAACCTAGGCTTGACCTATATAAAGCAAAACCCTAAGGCTAGGAAGACAAGTCGGCTCTCATAGACAAAACCCTAGCCGCCAACAAAACCCATCATGTTCTAAACTCCATCGAGGCTTATGTATTTTGTGGAGTAGTTGGGGAAGAAAGTTGTATTTTATTTGAGAGTTATTAATGCAATCTTATTTTTCATAGTTTATTCTCTCTTGGTTTTTACTCTTTTTCACTTACGAGCTTGAAAGATAAGTTTGTGAAGAAAAACATATTGTCAAATATCGGGAGAGTTAAGCTCATGAAACGAGAGAATACGGTCTTTGATCATGGACATCGACTAATCCAGCTTAGAGATAAGCCAATCAAGATTTCAACAACTAAAAGGAAGCATACAATCGGTTGCTATCCATCCTTGATTCACACCGGGAGGTATCATCAAGACGTAGGTTTCAATAGTTTCCTCGCTTAGGGATAAGGAAGAACAATTTTGGATGCTCTGTCGAACTATGGAAAGTTGAGTTGTCGACAAGGCATAACCCCGCCGAGGCAATTGAGATGACCCTTTGAGCGACCCGCCGCGGCGTCAATTCAACCTCATGCATTAATAACTGGAAAATAAGTGCAACTGGATTCCCCTCTTCAAAGCAAACTGCCTAGGCTTACTTCTATCATTATATTCACTTTAATTATTTTGTTTTCTTTTATTCTTAGTTAATTTGTCATTACTCCAAATTATTTGTGCTTTTACTTTTAAAGTGCAGGTTTATTGTGTAGTATAGGTTGCAGATTTATTGTGCAAATTATTGACAAAAGGTGAAGAAATCCGAAGACTCTAGCTTGTCACCACCAATCAATTAAATGCAATTATTTTATTATTTTTTTATTTGATCTTTTTATCAAGTGAATTTTCACTAATATTTACTATAAATTAAATTTAAAAATAATTTTTACTGAGTAAAAATTCATTAAATAGTAATAATATTTTAGATTGATTTATTTTTTTCTTTATTCGTTAAATAATAATGTTTTATTTATTTTTCTTGGATTAACCTCTATTTTATAGCACCACACTCCCGCTGCCCCAATCTCCATCAAGCCCTGATGGATTATAGAACGGATTGTGCAACTCTCAAGAAGTAAACCTCAAACACCAACCCACTTATTATAAGTTAAGAGAATAATACATAGGAATTACAAAGGATCTGATATTTTAATAAGAGAATACTTAACAGAATAATTAACCACAACTACATACAGTTATACACTTTACATAACAACAAACTTTTGACAATTTCAAATCCAACTTCTGGCTTAAACTCCTGAACACTGCTGTTGAAAAAAAATGTTATAGATACATTTTAAAATCTGAGGTTTTGAACCTTCTGAACTGTACTAAACTCTTGTACTTTGCTGTTGTAAGATTGTTGTAGATAGATTCTAAAATTTACGTTGTTTAGCAAGAACATAATTTACCTTTTCCTTAACAAAACTAAGATCTAACTCAACATGTTTTAGTTTTACATGATGGACCGAGTTAGTAGTGTGTACGATTGCACTTGTATTATCACACCAAATGACTGGCGTTGTTAGGGTGTTTATTTTCGGATATCGGATCGGATCGAATCTGATTTTTTCGGATATTCGGGTTTTCGGATCGATGATATAGTGATTCGTATCCGATCAGGAAGAAAACGGATATATGCATATTCAGATATCGGATATTCGGATCGGATAGTTGGATATTCAATTATCCAAAAATATAATTTTATTAAAATATTTTTTTGAATTTAAAGGTTGTATCTATGAAAAACAAATTAGAATTTTGAATATAATAAACAACAAATTATTAAATATACCAACATTCACATTTATAAAAGTATATTTTTTAAAATTTAGAATATAACAAGCACTAAATTGTTGAATATAACAAGATTAATATTAATAAAAATTTGAATTTTTGGATTTTCGGATATTCCGAAACTTGAAATATTGTGATCCGTATCTGATCCAAAAAACTTAAAATCGGATCGGATATCCAGTCCAAAAATAAAAACAGTATCGAATATACTAATTTTTGGATCGGATCGATAGATAATCAGATCGGATATTTTTGAACACACTAAATATTATAGCGTGTTTTATACCAAGTTCAACTGGTAAAGATGTTATCCATATAGCCTCAAACATTGTATTAGTTATTCCTCTGAATTCTGCCTCAGTGGAGGAGCGAGATACGACCGCTTATTTTTTTAAACACTAGGCAACTAAGTTATTACAAAGATAAAGCAGTAGCCTGCTGTAGGCCTTCTGTCTTCTGAGCATGCTCCTCAATCTGAATTCGTGTATCCAACCAAAGTAGTGTCGGTGTAGCATCAAAAAAACAATCCATGTTTTAGAGTGCCTTTGAGATATCGAATAATTCTTCTAACAATTTTTTAATGCTTATCTAAAGGAGATTGCATAAATTAATTAACCTTATTAACTTCACTTTGAATGGCAAGTCATGTGGTTGCAATATGTTGAAGTGTTTTAACCACTTGTCGATACAATGTTATATCAAGATAAGAATCACCATCAGCGGAAGAAAAATATGGTACTGTGACTATTAGTGTAGGTGTAGGAGCTGCATTAACAAGATTAGAAATATGTTTCTTTTGACTAAATATTATCCCTTGATCAAATTGTAGTATAATCATACTAAGAAACAAATCTATCTTGTCCAAATCTTTTATAGAAAATGCAGAATTTATTTTCTTTATTACTGTCTCTACTTCAACTAGCTATCTTCTGTAACCACTAAATCATCTACATATACTATGATATATAGTTTACTATTATTTAGCTCTCGGAAAGAAAGAGAAGCATCAGCCAATAATTCGGTGAATTTAAGATTACTTACCAAATGAGCTTGAAATTTCTCAAACCAGGTCCAAGGTGCTTGCTTGAGTCCGTATAAAGACTTTTCAATACGACAAACTAATTGACTTTCATTTGAATATGTTAACTCGAACACTAGAGGTTGTTTCATGTAAATTTCCTCAACTAAATCATCTTTAAGAAAGTGTTATCCACATCAATCTGTTTAAGAACCATCATTTACTAATAGCTAAGCTTAAAATAATGTGAGTCGTTATAGGCTTGATCACATGACTGTAGTTTTCACTATAATCAAACCCAACTTGTTAAGAAAAGCCTTTAATTACTAATCTTGCTTCAAAACGAGCCACCCTACCATTTGAAATTTTCTTTTCCTTAAATATCCATTTGCATCCAATTGGAATTCTTTCAGGTGGTAATCTAACCAAATCCTAAGCTCCTTTATGAACTAAAACATTGATTTTCTTTTCAACTACATCCCTACTTTCAGCTATACTCATAGCTTGATGAATGTCTTTGGGTTCATCTAAATTAAATTTTGTATAAAGAGTTTTAGGCTTGAACACACCTGATTTTGATTTAGTTTGTTGAATAAACGTTAAATGGTATATTTAGTGAATCTTAAAATTTAGAAATTAAGGGGAGTTTCAAAGTTCAAAGGTCGAAGGTTAATATAGGAGTTATTGTCCATTATAGAATTTAATATAGGAGTTACTAATCTTTATGAAATTTAATATATGATTTACTAATCTTTATAGTTTTTATTATATAGTAATGTTTGGTGTCTATATAAAGACATTTTTTATTCCTTTTGTGAGGAGAGATAAGAAAGTGTGAGAGTGATAAGAGAGACAAGTGATAAGAAAATAGAGAGTGATAAGAGAAACAAGAGTGCAAGAGAGAAGAGAGAAAGAAGACAAAAAAGATTAAGAGGAATAAAAGAAAAATATTTTAAAATAGTATAGTACTTGTCAACTATCCGAGCAATTTTATTTGCAGGAAATTTCATTTGAATGCTATTTAATTTAAGTCTTTAAATTGGTATCAGAGTTAGTGACAAATGTGACGGGTCAAATGTTGCTACCACGACTAACAAAGACAAACTACGAAAATTGGAGTATTCATTAGAAAGCTCTCCTTGAATCTCAAGATGCATGGGAGGTGGTCGAAGAAGAGTTCGAAGAACCAACAACTACCACGGGATATACGACGGCTCAAATCAATGCGTTCAAAGAGGCGCGATTGAAGGATAATGTGGCACTATGTATGATGTTCCGAGCCGTTGACGAGTCAAGCTTTGAGAAGATTTCCAGGGCAATTACTTCAAAAGTAGCGTGGGACATTTTAAAAAAGGTGTTAAAAGGAGTCGACCGAGTTAAACAAGTGCGTCTCCAAACTCTTCATAGTGAGTTGGAGAGCATGAAGATGAAAGAGTTAGAAAATGTATCTGACTATATCACGCATGTTCAAGCCGTGGCGAACCAACTCATTCATAATGGTGAAACATTACCCAATGCGCGAATTATGGAGAAGATTTTGAGATCAGTAATCGATAATTTTGAGAATGTTGCGTACGCTATAGAAGATTCAAAGAACTTCAGACTCTCACAGTTGATGAGCTCATCGGTTCTCTCGAGGTACACGGACAACGTAAGAAGAAAAGGAAAGAGGATACACTCAAGCAAACACTTCAAACTAATGCGTTAATCAAAGACGAAAATGTACTTTATTCTCAAAATTTTTAAGGTAGAAGGCATGGTCTTTAAGATCGTGGAAATGGTCATGGTGGTCAAAGCGACAGTCATGAAGGGTACTATAAGGACAAGGGACAGTTGAGCCAACCAAATTGGCATGGAAGAAGATACAGTCGAGAAATAGGTGGTCGATCAAATTATTCCAACATCGAGTGCTACAAGTGTTACAAGTATGGTCACTACACGAAGAATTGCAACTTTGAAAAATGGTATAACTGTGATAAAGTGAGGCATTATGCAAAAGATTGTCGAGCCGATAAAAAGGTAGAAGAAACAATCAACCTAGCCTTGTAAGAAGAAGCAAATGAAGGTTCTTGATTGCTAAAAATAAAGTCAACATCAATAATGACACTTTGTGGTACCTCGACTCGGGAACAAACAAAAGAATTTCAACCAAAAGAATTTCAAAATAATTGAAACAAAAAATGAAGTCAACATCAACAATGACACTTTTTTGTACTTGGTTGAATTTGCTAAAATCAAAAGATTTGTACAAATAACACAATGATTTTAGAGTGGCTCGACCATGCCTACATCCACTAACTTCGCAAACAACTAAGAATTTCAGTCAATTCACTATGAATTCAACCTTTTACCGGTTCAAGGGATAATCGTTACAACCTTATCGTTTGGACTTGGCTAAGATAGAACCAACTCTAATTTTTGTCTAAAGCTAAACTAGAACCTCTCCTTTTACAAAGGTATAAAAGATGTAAACTATTAAGCCTCTCAAAGGTAGGTGTTTACAAGAATTTAGCTCATAAGAAAGTACAAAAGATATACAAATGAGCTCTCTAAAATATGTACAAGAGAAATAAAAAAATTTGGCTTTACACTCAAATTCTCTTGATCAACATGCCTGGATATCTTCTCTTCTAATTTAAGTGTCTTTGGCTTTTATTTATAAAGTGAAATAAAAAATTAACCTTTGGAAAACTAACCGTTAAAAACTAGCCGTTAGAAAACTAGTTGCTGGGGACTTTAATTAATTTTACAATATTTTTTCAAGTTCAAAAATATTTTTATTGAGTTATATCAAAATAAATATTTTAAGAATCTCCCCCTTTTTGATATAACGAAATCACTTGAAAAATTATTTTTGAGATTCCTTCCCATTAGTAAAAATAAAGTTTAAATGAGAGATTAAAGTTTTAAAGTCATTAAAGGTCTCCCTTATTTAATTGAAAATTCAAATTTTCAAAATATTCTTCCCATTTTTGTTATATAAAATATGATTCAAACAAAGTTTGGAAACTTTAAAAATCTATAACAATGAAGAGTTTTAAAAAAAATTAACAAAATAAGTTTTGTTTAAAATGACTCCCCCTTACTCATTGCATCATATTTTTGGTATAAAAATAACATTTAGAAGAAATTGAATTTCAATTGTTATATTAATCAAAATAACATGCACAAGAAATTTAATTATCCAAGACTTATAACAAAAATTAGATAACCAAAGATAAATAATAAAAGCAATAAGCTTAGAGGTTGCCCAATTTCTTCATGTGTGTGACTTGAGCATTCTTTGATCTTTAATATGCTTGTCATTGCTCCATACACTTACAAAAAACATTTATTTGGATTTTGGTATCCAAATTGCTTTAGATTCATTTACATTAATTGCAATGTCTTTAGTTTCTTTTGGAACTCATACTTGTTTAATCCTATAAGTCTTTATTTTCTTTTTCTTTGTTTTTGAAAGCTCTAAAACATTTTTTAAAATTTTATTTTTGGCTTTCAAAATCGTTATTTGATTTCAAAAGAAAATCATTTTCAATTTCAAGTTTTCAAATTATTTTCTTAAATTTGGAATTCAAGGTCTCAAATTCCAAAAATAATTTATCGTAAGCATCTTGAAACTCATTAAAATAGTAAAAATCAAACTCACTAGAGTTAGATGATACCTTGAGCTCATTTAGAGCCATAACATTTTCCACCTTGGATGGTTGGATAAGGTTTGCACTTGATGAGATTCAATCTTTCTTCTCTTCTTTGGCATAGATTCTATCAAGTTTCTCTTCTTTGGCACTTTTCATGTGGAGACTTTCTTTGGGTGTCTTCATTATGGTAACAAAGAAGGACGTGCATCGCCTTGGCGTTTAGTTTTGCCTTCACATCATTGACACTCTGTTGCTTCTTCTTCTTCTTCTTCTTCTTTTTGGGAGCTTCCAAGTAGCCATCTTCAACAATATCTCAAACCCTAAAATCATGAGAATTGATGAAGAGCTTCATGATATTTCTCCACTAGAAGTAGGACACGTTATAGAGCAACCTTCTTCAAAGCAAACCATTTACTTTAACGGTGGAATTGGATCGATGGATCTTTAATCTCGGATGTTAGTTTGAATTGATGGATACGAGGCTCTGATACTAATTAAAAGGATTGATGCGCAAGCTCGAATCGATCACCGATAACCATCAAATGATTTGTTTTTGGTACTTGGTTGAATTTGCTAAAATCGAAAGAATTGAAAAAATAACAAAATGATTTTAGAGTGGTTCGGCTATACCTACCTTAGCACACAACTAAGTGTTTTAACCAATTCAATATGAATTCAACCTTTTTATCGGTTCAAGGAATAACCGTTACAACCCTATCTTTTGGATTGTGCTAAGATAGAACCAACTCTAGTTTTTTTCTAAGGCTAGACTAGAATCTCTCTTTTTACAAAGGGATAAAAGATGTAAACTAGGGGTCCGTTTGTTTCAATGAAAACTGTTTCTAGAAAATAAATTCTGAAAAATGAACTACATTTTTTAGAAAACTGATTACATAAATCATTTTCTTGTGTTTGGATGAAACTGTGTAAATCATTTTTTGTTGCTACAAAATTATATTCTTATCCATACATGTATAGAGCACACAATTTTTTTTTCTGTTTCTTTACCAAACTGCTCAATGGATCTGATATATTATATTTGGATAATTACAACAATATGATTTCATATCCTAATTTAAAAAAATTGAGATACTTCAAATTCTATAAGTAATTAAATTAACATAAATGCATAATCCAATCGTATACCTAAAATTTCATAAGGAATGATACCTTTAATTTCTAATGGAGTAATAGTAATTGTTTCTTCAACTATCACAAATGACCCAAAACCAATTTATCCCTAAAACAATCTATTCAGAAACTAAAACATCACAATAAATTACTAAATTCAATAGTCAAAAAATACAAAAATTAAATGCATTCAAGCTACACATCAAAATTAAATACATCCAGACTAAAATTTGCATAGTTGCATGTTCCAGTAATAAACTAAAAAAAATCAAAATTGTGAGAGAAGACGAATGAAAAAAATGCAAAATTTAAGTTAAACCAAACAAGAAGTCAAAACAATTTACAAAAATTAAAGAAAAGAAATAAAACCCACGATTGAGAGGGTGCAAACATGAATATTATAGAGGTCAAACCCAACCAAAGCTTGAATGAGATAAGCAAAGCTAAAGGAATTAATCATTTTCTTTCTCGATTGATTATCAAAACAATAGGATTGGAGTTGTCGTTTTCATCACTAGCAAAAATGGATGTCTCAGTAGAGTCATCAACAATTTCAAATTTATGTTGCTCATCTTTTTTGTCGCTGTCAACGTTTTTTTCTTTTCTATTGAGAAAAATTTTCGCAGTGAAGATCAGAAAATGAGAAGGATAGAATGTCGATGATAGAGAGAAAGATAGTAAAAGAATGATCGATCGATAAAAAAGATAGTGAGATGGTGAGATGAGAGTAGAAGGATGGGGGGGGATGAATAATCTTGGGAGACTGACTTACCGTCAAATTTTCGGTAAGTCAATTTAAAAAAATCTTTTGTATTTTTTGGTCAACGGTAGTTTAAATTCTATTCATTGTGTTTAGTTTTCTTCAACCAAACACTGGAAAAGGGAGAAAGTGTTTTTAGGAAAATAAATTCCTTCAAACAAACAGACTCTAGTAAACCTCTCAAAGGTGGGTGTTTACAAGAATTTAGCTCACAAGAAAGAGTACAAAAGATATAAAAATGAACGTTCTTTAAAATATGTACAAGAGAAATAAATAAATTTGCTTTGCACTCAAATTCTCTTGATCAACATACTTGAATATTTCTCTTCTACTTCAAGTGTCTTTGGCTTGTATTTATAAAGTGAAATAAAAAACTAGCCGTTAAAAACTAGTCGTTGAAAAACTAACTAGCCGTTAGAAAACTACCCGTTGGAGACTTTAATTAATTTTACAATACTTGTTCAAGTCCAAAAATATTTTTTTATTGAGTTGTATCAAAATAAATATCTTAAAAAATATTGAGAAATATTTAGCCTCTAAAAACAAGTACGTAAAATTTAGGACCCTAATAATAATTATTGAAAAAAATAGATCTTTAATGTAAGTATTAAGAAAAATTGGACCCTAATAAAAATATAATGAAAAAATAGATCTCTTATAATAAATATCGAAAATAAATTTTAAGATTAGACTCCTAATAACAAGTATTAGAAAAAATTGAGACTCTTATAACAAGTAACGAAAAAAATAAATTTTAATAGTATATATATCAAAAAATATCAAAGAAATATTTCTTAAGAGTAGACCCCTAATAATAAGTATTAAAAAGATAGACCTCTAACAACAAGCACTCCAAAAAATTGAAACTCGTAATAATAGATAATAAAAAACTAAATCATCATTAAAATTAAATATTTTTGATAAAATATTAAACACTTATAATTATAAACGATGGACCCTAAATAAGGGTGAACCCTAGACCGTCACCTTATGGTCCCCCACAGATATGACTATGAGGCAGAGTTTTTACCTTAGGAGAATTTGCAACACCTTGAACTGGTTTTCATGTGCTGTAGATAGTAGAAAATTCATGACTGAAAAATTTAGAAGATACAAAACGATCTTTTTGCAACTTAAATCCTTCTGAGTTTTTTAAAAAAGAAAAACTTCTTCATTAAACTTGATATATCAAGAGAAAAATCCTTTTGATATCAGCCTGTTATGAAATAGCCGTTGGAGGGTGTCAAAGTGCTGCGAACGAGACTATAAACACTTCTCCTAGGTTGTTGGAAAAGCAATTGCTCAAAGTGTAGAGATAGCCTAAAAGCTTCTAACAAATCCTTGGGTTAAAAAACCCACACCAATTGACCAATCTCCCATTTCAAGTTTTTAAGAAAAATACCCATGACATATTGTTTAGACAACTGCAATTGGTTTAGGAAACTTACAAAATCAGCGTAGAACTGGTTGATAGACTATGTTTGTTGTATATTGACCAACTCACCCATTGGATCCACCAATTCATTTGGAGCAAACTTGTTTTTCATGGACTTGAAGTACTGCTCCTAGTGCAGCTTCTCAATTCCGCCACCATTCCGTACCAAGAAATGATGCCATTGTAAAGCGTCGCCCTCCAAGTTAAGCATGACAACCTTAATCTTCGATGATTCAGGGATCGCTTCAGCCGCAAAGTACTGTTCGAGTTTAGACCACCAATCTCTGAAATTGGATCCATCAAAAGTAGGTCATCGAAAACAAAAAGGCATAGACACCATCTCATTAGAACCTTCCCCTTCCTTTGCTGCTTCAGGGGAATCAACATTTTCATCCACTTTCCTCCACTTGTGTCTCTCGGATAGAGGTGCTCCCAATACACTAGTCGAAGCACCAGCCTTACCAAGCAAGGCTTCAAGCAACGCCTTAACATCTTTCAGCTCCAATCGAATCCCTCCAAATTCCTCGTGCAAGTTCTGAACTTCTATGACGATTGTCTTCTCAATCTTCTCTTCCAATCGCTTCTCTAAATCCCGAAAGTTTGATTGCATCCTTGACTGTTCTTGTTGTGACCAGGTCTGAACACCGTCTACCATGGCCAAGACCGAGGCTCTGATACCTTTGATAGTCAATCAAGCGACATAATCCAAGAAAAATAGAAAACAAGGGAAGAAATCTGCTGATATCTTATAGATTCAAGGAAGAAAAGGGGGTGGGGACTTTAGAGATTAGAATCAACCACTCAAAACATAAGAAAACCCTACCTTTATCCTCTCTTACTTAAACCATATAAAACGCACCGTATTAATTAAAACAGAAATAAAAATAAAATATAAGCAAAACGCAGCACTTTGACACCCTCCAACGGCTATTTCATAACAGGTTGATATCATCTTTTTTGGAGAGACACTTATACCCTCGTTGATTTGAGTTATACTCGAAAAATACAATTGGCTTTGATCTGTAGTCCAACTTGTATCGATTATACTTTGAAGCCACTTTCCTGTTAATGAGAGAAAGGGATGGATGACAGTAGTAAGGAAGGATTGCATTGTATGCATCACTGGATTGTGATGATAGTAGTAAGGTAGTTATGTTATGTCGGAATTGTGTTATGATATTTATAACCAAATAATGGTGATGCAGGCGCAGCCACTGCAGAGCCCTATCATTTTCATTTGTTTTGTTGTTTTATGATCTAGGATTTTATAGTATGAATTATAGGATTATATTATTAAGGCAAGAATTATATTTTTCACTTCCTTTAACCTAACTTGTCATACTTGTTTAGTTTAAACAAGTAGTCTTTAAACCATCTTTATGGTAGTTAATTTCTTATATACCTTTGTTCTGTTTATGTGCTTGTACATTAGGTTTCTGCTTGTTTATCTTATGATATTTAATCCGTTTGCCCTTTTCTACTAGTATTTCTTCATCAAACCTTGTATCAAAGTGGACGGGGGAAAGTGAAAAGCTGGTTTCAAACCTCTTCCAGATGGCTAGTGATAGTGCCCCCTTCCATTATTTTCATCGACGAAATAGATTCTTTGTGTGGCCAGCGTGTAAAGTGTAAATCGTATACCTAATAATCGTTTTTTATTGATGCTTTCACTTTAAATTAGTGAGTTAAAATTTAGGGTTTAGGTTCAAGGTTAGAAGTTTTAGTTAGGGTTTAAGAAATTAAAGGTAGAAGGCATTTTTTTAAAGTGTAGGGTTTAAGGTTTAACGTTGAAAAATATGATTAAGGTTTAAAATTTAATTTTTTAAAATATTTTAACAAAAAAATAAAAAAAAACTACGGTTAAAAGTCTGGAGATTTCTACTCAGCGTGTACAGGGTAATGGCGTGAGCATCAAGATGTAATAATTTCTAGTGCAGATGCAGATATTTTTTTACTGCATTTAAATTACTAAGGGAAATTCCTAAAATGTCTTTGCCCCAAAGTTGTTTATATTATATTCCCATGGTTCACATTCTTAAAATGTCTGAGTAGTTTCATTCTTTTTTGCAATAGTTTGCTCTTATGTAATACCAGTCCAAAATTTAAATTGGTTTAGATAAACCTTTTGAAGACCTTTCAACCCATTTAAAGAAGTTATGATAGCTCAAGCTTTCTCAATTGTTATGCATTTAGAAAATCTTTCAAATGTAATTTTTTGAGTTTATCCAATATATATTTATGTAAAATGCTTTTTTGTTCTAGTGTTTTGCAGCATGCTTGTATCTGTACCCTAACTTTTGGAAGATTTCCATGTTGCTGTTTTTTGTACGACAAAGTGCTCATATCTTATTTGTCTGTTCTAGATTTTGATAAAATTAACTCATGATACCCTCCAAGATTTGAATATCTAGGAATGAACTTGATGTTGAAAAAACAGTGAAAAATAAACAACTTTGAGCCAAATTTTTGAGTAGTAAAGATGGAGATTTAAATAAGAAATTTGTTGATTCTTATTCTACTACATGAAATTTTTACAATGGTATCTCATATGCTCAAAATGGTTGAGTGATAATGAGAAATTGATGCTCAAAATAAGAAGATTGTGAATAGAATAAAGAATAAAAATCCCTATAATCCCACGTAGATGAGATAAATGAAATGAGAAATGTTTATTTACACTTAACCACATTATTGCTTTTAAATTACTTTGAGATGACTTTGTGTGCACTACAAAGTGATTGATAATTATCTTAAGGGAATTGTATTTGCAGACCTCAACATCTCAAAATTATTTTGGTTTGATTTTTCTAAATTTAGTTTTTTATATTTAAATTTTATTTATTTGATTTATATCATCTTATATTGATTACTTTGTTACACTTTTTATTTTTCAGGGTGTGGGAAATAATGATCAAAAGTCCTGGTTCTTGCAGCAACAAATACTCCCTATGTACTAGATCAGGTAGGAGAATATTAGAATATATTTTCACTATGTTTACCTTGAATCAGTAAAAGGTGGATACATGCTGAAAATAGGTATTTTCAGCCGAGAACAAGGTACTTTCAATAGATAACAATGTGTTTTTCTATATTATTTAAACTTCTAATTACTGACTTAGTAATAAACTCTATTTACACTGTTACAATCCAGAATATCTATTGTTTACTAATCAATTTTTCTTATAGGCCATCTGCCGACGATTTGATAAGCATATTTACATTCCTCTCCCACATCTAAAGGCTCAGCAACATATTCTCAAAGTACTTGACCTTTTCTCTGACATGTCCCTTCTGAGATGCTTGATACCGGGACGTGTGCAACATTGTGCTTGATCATTTTATCTGTCTCTTACTCTGAATTATATATTTCCAGTGAGTCTTTTAACTTGTGTGTTTTTGTCTGTTTTGTGTTTTGACCAGTTAAGAATTTTCTTTTTGAACCTGTTCGAAAAACCCAAATGCCATGTTTTTCTTTAAAGACACCTAATGATATGTGGATTCCATGTGGATCAAAGCAATCTGGTGCTGTCCAAATTACTATGCAGGAATTGACAGCCAAAGGATTTGTAGCACATGTATCAGGAATTAATCTAACAACTAGGTCCATTTATATGAAATGGGATGATAAAGTATTTTATTAAATGTTTTATTGCTCTTGGTTGTAACTTTTGGTTTACATTAGGGGAGAGTATTCGGGTGAGTATTCGATCGAGTCGAGTTAAAAAATTTCGATTTATTAGAGTTTACGAGTCATATTTTACCATTAAAACTTTATTTGAAATTTTTTCGATTCGATCCGAGTTTAAGAAATTTGAGTCGAGTTGCAAGTTCTTATATAATTTAATTCTAATTTCAACGATTTTCTCTAATCATACAAGATATGTAACAACTAAAAAGTGTTAAAAAAAATAAAATAAGTAAAATATGTTTTGATGGTTGCTAGTTATATAGGTTTCAAACCAACAACCTTTAGGTTTGTTAGCCAAGTTCCCAACAAGCTCTTGTGAGTTAATCTCCTCTTTCTCACTTTTATTTTGTACCAGAGCTTTATTAAAATAAAATAAAATATCAAATCCATATTAAATTTTCCCCTACCATTTTAGAAACCCCAACATTCTAGAGACTTCCCTTAACCAACCCCCATCTTGTCCCTTACACCCGACCACCATTGATCTCATCCATTGCCGCGTTGTGACCTACACAATCATCAATAATGTGTTCTCCAACGAGTCCCAAGCGAAACCCCCTCCTCACTCGTCGGATCACAGTCCCGATCACCGAAAATCGAAGCTCAAAGCTCTAGTGACCTAGGTTGGACATCTCTTTTCTTTTCCTTATTTCCAGTCACCATCGACACTGCCTAGGCGCGTCGCCAGTCACCTCGTGCTCACTGTGGCGAGACGAGCAAAAATCCTCTAACAGCGTACCCGTCCGATGTCGACAAAGCCTTCATCAGAAAATTATCCCATTTTAAAAAGTTTAGTAAGGATTCTTACCTTTTGAATCTTTTTTTTGGGTTTTCTATTGGTCTCAATCTAGTGTTTTGATGAATTTGGGGAAATTTAAAGTTTAGAGAGGCATTTTCCATCCGATTTGGGTTGCGTGTGGCCTTCACACACTGCCAGGGTGATTTTCAGTCGCCCTGGACAGTGGCTTGGAGACAACCGGTACAAACTAGTTCAAACTTGGTTTGAACCAAATCGAATCGGTCTAACCCGAGTCAAACCGAACCGGTCTAAACCAAGTCAAACCGGACCAACCGAACCAAACTAAGTTAACCGTTAACCCGACCCGTTGACCCGTTGAATAGTGACATCAACATGTCGTAGTGTTGACCGCTGACATCATCATTGACTTTGACCGATGATGTCAATGTTGATCTGGTTGTTGACGTTAGCGTTGACTGATGATGTTAGTGTTGACTTTGACCAAAAAATCAAAATTTTCTAAAACTCCTATTTTATGTTTATTGACAATCGTGAAGTTCGTTTCGCAAAATTTAAACCAGAAGGCCTCCAAATCGAACTTTAAAGTTTTAAGTCAAATTTTCTTCTAAGTTAAATTTAAGTTTAATGCTTAAATAAAAGGACTAATACAAATATTTGACTAAATGTATGATCTCATATTCTTGTACTAGCCCAGCCCATCTCCTCCCGTTTTGATCGACCGCGAGATCGATTTGACTCGTATGTATCATTGTTGCGTGAATAAATTCAGTATTAAAATTCCCGAAATTAATCTAAAATTATTTGTATATTAGGGTCTAGCACTAAAGTAGAGCGTGGCTCAAACTCCCAGTATATCGTTTGTTTGATTCTTCCTTTTTGAGGTGTCTTCCTTGTGTGCGATATCACTATTTTATCATTGTTTTTCCTGTTTAAATATGCCTTTCATGTGCATATGAATTTTTTTCTAGATTTACATGTATACGTTGCGTTTTGGATGTATATGTTGCACTTTGGAACTTAAGCCTGATTATACCGTGTTTTGATATATTCTTGATATACCTTGCATGATTTCTTGATTCGATATATATACATGATACTTCTGTTACTATTCTTGTTACTACTGCATGACTGTTTCATTAAGGTATTTGGGATATTTTGTGAAGTGCCTGAGGTTCAGCCATGATCCAGTTGGTAATTCCGCTTGTTTACGGTTCCTAACTTCGGCTAGGGTAATTATGCCTGTTATTGATTCTCATGCTTCAATTGGGGTAATTCCGTCTGTAACCCAAGGTAATCCCTTAGACTGATACCTTTTCCCTATCGATATCTATAGATAGGCAAACCAGACTTGGCACTTGGAGGATCTACACATTTCCTTGTTTTATATTTTGATGTAATATTTAAATCTTTCGATTTGCATTTCGGGTGACTTGTGCCTATATTTTGTTAACAAATGTTTTAATTAGTTTTATGGATGACGATATTATGATATATTTTATTTTAGATGATGATCATGTTTTGGACTTGTATCATTAAATCTTATCTTGTTTAAGTTTTAATCTTGAAAATATATAACTACTCTAGATCGAGCTTTTTGCATAGACCAATCTAGGGTTACATTTGGTTGGGATCAGAGCTTTTAGTTTTATAATTCTCGGACCATGATGGGTCCTAAATAAAATATTTTTGTTTATTTGATCCATTTTGAAAGAATGTCTGTTAAGGCCATGTCATCCATTATTACGTACTATATGACACTTCATTGCCAAATCTAATTCTAAAAATTTTATCCTTTTAGATTACTTGAGATCTATGAGTACCCTTAGAGCTCGCTTATCCTGCCGTGGGTGAGGTCGAGCGACCAGATTCACTGATCTAGTAGAGGAACCGTTTATAGATTCTCTTCCGATTGTTCCTCCGAACCCTATTGTTTCTGCTAATATTAATGTAACGACTGAACCGTTACCTACTACGAGCATTGATATTACCACCCCAGTCAAAGGGGTACCAATATCGAGTTCTGAGCCTGCGATGATAGTGTCATATAAGACAATGAGTAGACAGTTTCTTTATTTGATTCAGGGAGTCGTTAGAGCTTCGAGTCCCAGAGACCCCTATATGCCAAATCTTGATCACTAATAGAGTGAGAACTTTTTCTGGATCCCTTATTGGTACACCGTCTGATGCTACAACCTGGTAATATGATACAAAGAGGCGTATGGATCAGCAAGGTTTGGATCCGGCTAAGAGATACTTAGGAGTAATATCTATGCTTGATGGTAATACTCACATCTGGTGGGAATCTATGGTGAGTAGTGTACCCCAATACACTATTTTGGTACTTCTTCAAAGAGTGGTTCAAGAATCGCTTTCTGGGTGAGCGATTTTTAAAAGAGAGGCGTTAGGCTTTTAAGGAATTGATATAGGATTCTATGACAGTGGCCGAGTAATCAAGATCAGGACCGAGACCGAGATCGAGGTAGAGATAAGGACATCGGGAAGGACCATGGTCGTTCTGAAGGACATATCAGTCAAAGTGAGTCCCAGGATTCTCTAATAAGAGGACTCACACTAGACCGAGTCAAATAAGTAGTTCTTACCATAGGCCCGCAACACCACAAGAATCTACTGTTATTTGTGGTGGTTTTTAAGTGTTCTCATATGTACCAGTTTGTGACTTTTGTGGTAATCTGCATAGAGGATAAGTGTAGGAAGAAGGTGGGGGTTTGTTTTTGATGTGGATCTTCTAATTTCCCTCATCCACCTTCTGTAAGCTGATCATCGACTTAGACTCTTGTACACTCTCAGAATCCTTCCAGGTCTTAAGCATCTGATCAGATACCAGTTTTAGGGCGTTATTAGAGTAGAGTTATAGGGTATATTGTTAGATCTGATATTAGGGTTCGAGGTAATTAGAGTGGCTTGCCATCAGTGTCTGAGTTTCAATAGTCAGCACTTGTTTATTTCACTAGATGTTATTGCAGGTACTTTTACCATCTTTTCTATTCCATATTTTGCATTGCTTGACAATGACTCCACCTACTTTTACATATCAAAATCAGTATCTAGATACTTTTTGATCTTAGTTGAAAACACCGAGAATGTTGTTACAATTATGAGCCATGTGGGGAAATCCTTATCGATGAATAAAGTGTTCAAGAGATTCACCTTGTTGTTGAAGGGAAATATTTATGGCTTATCTTATGGAACTTCCATTGGAGGATTTTGATCTGATTCTAGGAATGGACTAGTTAATCAAACATCGTGTTAGTTTGGATTGCGAGTTAAAAAAAAGCTACTTTGAGAACTCTTGATGGATGGTATGTAGTTCTGGTTTGTGAACAATGGGGATATCTATCTAATGTGGTATCTGTTTTATCCGTTGAAAGAATGATCCGAAAGGGATATGAGACCTTCATTGCTTGTTTCCTCAATACAAAGGGGTCCTTATCCAAAATCGAGGAAATTCATATTATTAATGAGTTTCCTGATGTTTTTTCGTATGAGTTACCTAGATTGTCTCCAAATAGGGAGCTTGAGTTTGAGATTGAGACTTATCATGGGTTAGAATTAGTATCCATGGCTCCGTATCGTATGGCTCCGAAAGAGCTAAAAAAGTTAAAAGTTCAGTTACAAGAACTACTTGACAAAGGTTTCATCTGACCTAGCACTTCACCTTGGGGAGCTCATGTTCTCTTTTTAAAAAAGAATGATGGTTCTCTTCGATTATGTATCGAGTACCGAAAGTTGAATAAGTATCCTTTACCCATGATTGATGACATTTTTGATCAGTTTCAGGGAGCCAAAATTTTCTCGAAGATTGATCTTCGACCGATTATTACCAGTTAAAGATTAAGGGCTATGATATTGCCAAGAATGTTATCCATACCAGATATGAGCACTACGAGTTCTTAGTGATGCCTTTTAGGTTGACCAATGCTCATGTCTTATTTATGGATCTGATGAACCGTATCTTTCGACCCTACATAGACCGTTTTTTGTTGTATTTATTGATGATATCATGTTCTATTCTTGTTTAAAGAACAATCATGTGGAGCATCTTAGAATTGTGTTATAGAGTCTCATGGAGCATCTTTTATACGCTAAGCTAAGTGTGAATTATGTCTCAATGAGGTGACTTTTATAAGGTATGTTGTTTTGGCAAAAGGCATCCATGTAGACCCAAGCAAAATTGAGGTTATCACCAGTTGGAAGCCTTTTAGGAATGTGTACGAGATTAGTAGCTTTCTGGGCTTAGCTGGGTATTATTGAAGCTTTTTCAAGGGTTTTTCCATCATTTTTGCCCCTTTGATGAAGCTTTAGAGAAAGGATATCCCGTTTGTGTGATATGGTGCCCAACAATCTAGTTTTGACCATTTGAAGAAAACTTTGACTCGAGCTCCAGTTTTGATCCAACTTAAATCAGGAAAGTATTTCACAGTCTATAGTGAAGCTTCATATTCTGATCTCAATTGTTTCTTGATGTAGGATGGTAAATTAATCGCTTATGCGTCTCGGCATTTGAGACCACATGAGTATAACTATCCCACCCATGATCTTAAACTTACGATTTTTTTTTATTTGAAGATCTGGAGGCACTATCCCTTTGGCGAGAAGTGATATATCTATAGTTATAAAAAATCTTGAAGTATATCTTTACCCAGAAAGAGCTTAATCTAAGACAACATCGTTGGTTAAAAATTCTCAAAGACTATGACTGTAAAATTGAGAATCATTCCAGAAAAGCCAATGTTGTGGATGATACCTTGGGTCGAAAGACCATATCAGACCTGAGATCTTTGTTTTCCAAGATGAATATATATGATGATGGTAGCTTACTGGCTGAATTACAGGTTAAATCGTCTTTATTCGAGCAAATTAAGGCCAAACATCATTTTGATGACTCTTTACTTTCTTTCATGCAATAGGTTGAGCTAGATGGGGTTCTTTGTTTTAATTGTCATTACTGTATACCCAATGACGACGAGTTACGACATACCATTCTTAGAGAGACTCATAGTAGTCCTTATGTTATGCATCCCTCAGGATATATGATGTATAAGAATTTGAACAAGAGGTATCGTTGGGTAGGAATGAAAAAGGATATCTCAGACTATGTATCTAAATGCCTGACATGTCAGCAGGTAAAAGAAGAACATCAATATCCTTCTGGTCTTTTACAATCTATCAGGATTCCGGATAGGAAATAGGAATGAATCATGATAGATTTTGTTATCAAGTTGCCTTTGAACCCGTCCAGAAAAGATTATGTTTGGGTTATAGTTCATTGACTAAAAAATTCAACTCACTTTATTCTTATCTGGATCACTTATTCTCAGGAGAAACTGGCTAAACTGTATATTTCTAATATTGTTAGACTAAATGGGGTGCCTTTATCTATCATTTTTGACTAAGATTCGAGGTTTATTTCCTAATTTTGGACAACTTTATAGTCTCCTTTGGGCACCCATCAGAATTTTAGAACATTTTTTCATCCCCAGACAGATAGTCATTCTGAGAGACTGATTCAGATCCTGTAAGATATGTTACGAGGTTGTGTGTTAGAATTCCTATGTAGTAAGGAGGATTTTTTGTCATTGGAAGAGTTTACATATAATAATAGTTACCATGCGAGTATTTGTATGGTACCTTATGAGGCTTTGTATGGTCGTAGGTGTTGTACTCCTATCTTCTAGACCGATTTGTATGATCATAAAACTCTGGGCTCTGAGTTGATTCAGGAAATTGAGGAGACTTTCAGATTGATCTAATATAGCCTGGATGAAGCTTTTGCTAGACAAAAATCTTATGTTGATCATAGAAGAAAGGATATTAATTTTGACTTCGGTGATCAAGTCTTCTTAAAAGTCTCACCATGGAAGAAAGTATGAGATTCAAGCGCAAAGGAAAGATGAGTCCAAGATTCATTGGACCATATTGTATTTTGAAGAGAATTAGGCCTGTTGCATATCATTTTGAGTTGTTTTCCCAACATAGCCATATTCATGGTACTTTCCATTTATCTATGTTGAGACAATATCATTCGGATTCGAGTCATGTTATTCAGGTTCAGGACGTAGAGTTGCATCCGAACATATCCTATGAGAATGAACCTATATATATCTTAAAGTTTGACGAGAGATTTCTTAGGAACAGATGCATCCCTATGGTAAAAGTTCATTGGAGTAACCCTTCTAATGCAACCTGGGAGATCAAGGAATCAATGAGGGAGCAGATCCTGCATCTATTTAACTCAGGAAAAATTTCAAAAACAAAACTTGTTTTTAGGAAAGGAGATTTGTAACGTCTGGAAAGTGTTAAAAAAATAAAATACATGTTAATGGGTGGGTAACCTTTAGGTTTTCTGGCCAAGTTCCCAGACACTTGAGCTAACAAGTTCTTGTGATCTAATCTCCTCTTTTCCACATTTATTTTGTACCAGATTTTTATTAAAACAAAATAAGATCCATATTAAATTTTTCTACCTACCATTTTTGGAAAACTCAATATTCTGAAGACTTCCCTTGACTGACCCCCATCTCCTCTACCATCACGTCATGGCTTACACAATCACCATGAGCAAAACCCCTTTCCTCACTCATCGGATCACCGTCCCGATCATCAAAAATTGATCCTCAAAGCTCCGGTGACCTAGGTTGGATATCTCTCTATTTTTACTTATTTCCGACCACAATCGATGCCACCCAGGCACTTTTTTAGTCTTCTCGTGCTAACCGTGGCAAGGAGAGAAAAAACCTCTAGTAGTGCACCCGTCCAACTCCGACAAAGCCTTCATTAGAAAATCATCCCATTTTGGTAAGTTTGGTAAGGATTCTAACCTTATGAATGTGTTTTGGGGTTTTTGTTGGTCTCAATTTTGTGTTTTGTTGAATCTTGGTAAATTTTGAGTCTGGAGAGGTATTTTCCGGTTGATTTGTGCTACGAGTGGCCTCCACATGTCGCTAGGGCGACTTCCATTCGCCTTGGATAGTGGCCCATAGTTGATTGGTCTAAACTGGTTCAAACCCGATCTGAACCAAAACCGAACCAGTCAATCGAACCAAATTGAGTCAACTGTTGACCCATTGACCTAACTCATTGACCCGACCTATTAACCCAACCTGCTAAACTGACCCATTGACTTGTGATGTCAGCATTGACTTTGACCGATGAAGTCAAATGTTGTGACCTGGCTGCTGATGTCAGCATAATGTCATCGTTGACTAATGATGTCAATGCTGACTTTGACCAAAAAGTCAAAATTTTCTAAAACTACTATTTTATATTTTTTGACATCATGAGTCCATCCGTGAAGTCCGTTTCACGAAATTCAAACATGAAGGCCTCCAAATCAGACTTTAAAGTTTTAAGTCTATTTTTCTTCTAAGTTAAATTGAAGTTTAATGCTTAAATAAAAGGACTAATACAAATATTTGATTGACTATAGGATTTCATAGTCCTTCCAATCGTATATTGGTCTAACCCATCTCCTTCCGTTTTGATCGATCGTGATCCGATTGTGACTCTTATGCATCAGCGTTGTGTAAATAAATTCTGTATTAAAATTTCTAAAATTAATATAAACTTATTTGTATATTTGGGTCTAGCACTAAAGCAGAACGTGACTTGAACACTCAATAGATCGCCTGTTTGATTATGCCTTTTTGAAGTGTGTTACTTGTGTTCAATATCATTGTTTTTCTTGTTTAAATAGACCTATCATGTCTACGTGACTGTTTTTCTGGATTTACATGTATACATTGCGTTTTGGAACTTAAGCATGATTATACTATGTTTTGATATATGCATAATATACCTTATATGATTTCCTAATTCGATATATATACATGATAACCTAATTATTACTTGATACTTCTGTTACTTTTCCTGTTACTACTGCATGATTGTTTCATTAGGGTATTTGGGATATGTTGTAAAGTGACTGAGTTTTATCCCTAATTCGGCTAGTAATTCTTCCTGGTTACGGTTCTTAGCTTCGTTTAGGGTAATTCTACATGTTATTGATTCATGTGCTTCATGTGGGGTAATTTTGCTCGTAACCCAAGTTAATCCCATAGGCCGGCGGTACCTTTGCCCCATCGAGTATAGGTTAATGCCTATATTAGATACTATTCTGGAAAACTGTATCCAGGAGTTTGATTGGAGGGTAGCATGTCATTCATATACGTGACTTGATTTCTGATACTTACTGTTTATATGAATATATCTGTGTTTTTATTATGCACTGTTGGAACATACTAGGCTCCATAGCTCATACCCAAATCTTTTCCTTTTTAGATATCTGTAGATAGACAAACCCGAACTTCCAGAATCTGCATATTTTCTAGTTATATAGTTTGATTTAATGTTTAAATCTTTCGATTTTCATTTAGGGTGACTTGCGCTTATATTTTGTTAACCGATGTTTTAATTATTTTTATGGATGACGAGATTATGATATATTTTGTTTTAAGATGATAATCATGTTTTGGACTTTTATCATTAAATGTTATTTTTTTATGTTTGAATCTTGAAAAAAATGTGTCTACTTTATATCTGTATTTTCGCATAGGTCGGTCTAGGGGTTACAAGATATGTATGTATATATTTCTTCAATATTTCTTCATGTATCAATATTTTTTTTCATATTTTCATATATATATATATCATAAAAAATTGAGACACTCATCTTGAATTTAAAAATAAATTCTTCAATTACTAAAAAATTCGATTTATTCAAATTTTCATTTTATAACTCAAACTATATTTGAAAATTTTTCGAGTTGAGTTTATAAAATTTTTAGTTGGATCAAAACAAGTTGAGTATTTTCGCTTCAAGTCGAGTTATTTGGTTTTTTTGACTCGAGTCGAGGTTTGCTCACCCCTAGTTTAGATAGACTAGATTACATATGATTTAAACAAAAGCGTCTATTTGGCTAATCTGATAATAATATATTTCATCCTCCGATTGGTTGGTTAATTTAATTAAGTAAATTAAAATTAAGACTATATTAACATAATAGGTAAATGTAATTCCACTTTTTATTTGATTAGGTCCAATCTGATGGGAATATATGTCATCTTCTGGTTTATTGGTTAATTTAATTAATTAAATTCAATTTAGTATAAAATTTATATAATAGGTAAATATAATTCATCTTATTTTATTTCTTTCATTTGATTAGGTGCAATTTGATGGTGATACTTGTTGTCTTTTGGTTGGTTGGTTGATTAGTAATATATTTCATCCTCCAATTGATTGGTTGGTAAATAAAATTAAAACTAAATTGATATAATAAGTAAATAACATAGATAGAATGTGTGATTTTATAAATTTTTATTAATTGCCTTGTCATACATCCGATAGTTTTTTAATGATAATAATAAAAATAGATCAATTTAATAAATTTGGTAGTCTGATTGATGAGTTGTTTAGTTCCTCAAACATAATAAGTATCCTCAAATAGTTCGATAGACACCAATATAATTTATCCTTATTACTAAGTATTGAATTATTTAACAAAATTTTAAATTTAGTAGTGTCAAATAAATACTTAACTTTAATATTTTATTTTTTATATTGTTAATAGATTATTGTCGTGACCATTTTAAAATCGAGTGTGAAAATAGTTCGACTATTAATTTTTAAAATCTGGATTTTATCATTTTATTTATTAAACCTTGAAATTAGGGTTTTTAGGATTAAAATGGTTTTTTATTAATTAATTAATTATGAAAAATAATGTTAATTTAAAAACCCATATTAATTAATTGAGAAAAAAATCAATTTACCTTTTATTCGATTTGAAAACGATTTGGAGTCGCCACCAGTCAATTTTGGTAGGCCGAAAAACTTTTGTAGTCAAGTTTGGGTTGAGAGTCGATTACGCGTAGGGAAGGATTAGCACCCCTGTGAATGCCCATTATTAGGTTTGAAATCGGTTCGATTTCGGTTTAATTCAGTAAGCCATTTTAATAACCACCGGTTTTCAGTTCGGTTAACCTCGGTTATCGGTTTTTCCATATTAACGTTAATTTTTTTAAAAAAATGTATTTTATCTTGACAAAATAGCTTTATTTTATAACTTTTAAACATTAAAAGATAAAAAAAAAGTGAAATATTTTTCATAAATATTTATTAAAAACTTATTTTTAAGTAAAAATAAAAAATACAAAGATATCTATAGTATTTTAAGTATAAAATATATATTTTTACCTTATAAAAATAATTAAAAATCAATTAAAAACTCAAATTCGGTTAACCGCGGTTAACAACGGTTCGTAAATTTATGAACCATAATACCTCAGTTCGATTTGGTTTTCGGTTTTGCGATTAACCATACTCAACCCTACCATTTATCGGTACCTCAATTTTGTAGACATATTTGGCAATTTTACAATGGCAATTCAAATATGATTTACTTCGTAATTATTAATTGAGTTTATATTTAAATAGAAATATTCTTTCAATATAAATATAGAAAATATTCTTTCAATATAAAAAATATTCTTTCGATTATCTCTATTTATATTCTAAAAGAATATCGTCTATATCAAAGGATTTATGCATGATTAATTATGATCTTTTATTTTTAAATCCCTAAACTAATTGACTCTAACGTTTTTTACTTATTATTCAAATATTACATAATTCGAAACTTGTATGTGACGATACCGAGTTTTATTAGGGCACCACCAAATTATGAAATCTATTAAATTATTGAACTTATTAATTTACTATAATTATTTAAATTTATTATGGGTCCCTAAATTCTTTATTTAACGCTTATTAATTTACTATAATTATTTAAATGTATTAAATTATTGAACTTAATTTAAGTTCTAACTTAATAGGGTCTGAGTCTAATTTATATTAATGTCTTTTAAATCTTCTACTGCAATTTAATTATAAAATCAATCATATATAAAATGAATACATAATTAAAGGAATATATAAAAGAATCTTCTATTTCCGACCGCTGTGTCCACCGCCATAAACCCCTAAAACTTTGAAAACTCACCAGATTTTCCTCCTAAACTCCAATTTCCTACCCGATTTATCAGAATCAACCACCTTCCCCGATTCTAAGCCTAGATCTACTCGAATCAAACCCCTCTTCACTCATTTTCGATTCCAACACAATCGAAGTCCTCACTAGAAACTACAGATAAGTTTCATATCTACGTGTTGTTCACTTTTTAGTAGATCTAAGTTTCTATTTTCATTTATCCAGATCTGCTATTCTAATATGCTCCCGAAATGATTTTTGCAAGGAATAAGGGGTTTGGAAGAGTCATTACCTTCGAAGAAAAGTTTATAAATATCGAATGGGATATGTATATAAAAAAAGGTTTAGTCGATCTGAAGTATGTATTGTAAAATTATACAAACAGTGACCGAGCTAAAAGATAATTAAAGATATGATTAGGGATATAAAAATATATAATTGGATTAATTTTAGGTCACACTTTTTTAGATAAGATCAAATCGGATACAAGTTATTTTAAGTTGATTTGATATTTTAACTCAATTCAGAATAGGTGCGAGACAATTTTAGGTTGGATACATTTAGGGTCGGGTCGTTTAGGGTTGGGTTCATTTTAGGTTCAGGTCTAAACCAATTAATTGACAAGTTAATTCGACTTCGGTTGAACTTCAGGTCAGATTTATTTCAAGTCAGATTCATTTCAGGTTGGATAATTGCAAGTCGATTCCAATTCAGGTCGAGTTAATTCAGGTTTCGAATTTGTATTAAGTTTGAGTTTGACCTAAATAGTTAACAACTTTGGATTGAATCATTTCAAGTGAATTATTTAACACCTTTTATGAATATAAATTATATTAAAAATAAATATTAAGTATTAAAATGAAGAAAATATCATTTATCATATGATCTATATCTAAAATATTAAAGTTAATTATAAAAATTAGAAATTAACAAAAGTCAATTTTGATGAAAAATAAAATTTTCGGGATTAACACATAAACAAAAATATCATCATACTAAAAATATTGGTATAAATTAAAAAAAATGAATAAGTTTAATTTGAAGTAAAAATAAAATTTTAAGACTATAATGAAAAAAAGATATTAAATAAAAATTAAAAACAATAAACCAAATCACCAACAAATAAATAGGGACAATTTATACTAAAAAAAAAAGGTTTTATGGACTATAATAAAAAAATATAATTATATTAAAAATATTGAACTAAATTAAAAAAATTAAAAGTAAATAGTGATAATCTAAATCCTTAAACTCAACCCTCAACCCTCAAATCTTACATTCACTCAAAAATAAAGTGCAAACTGAACTCTTATGTCTTTTATGTGTAAAAATAAGAGAATAATATAGCATGTCATTAAAATGAATTTAAGTATATTAATTCATATTAATTTAACAAATCATTTATATTAAATGAGTTAATATTAATCATATTAAATTATTACTAAGCATTAAATTATATAACAAAAATTTTAAACTAAGTAACCTCAAATAAATATCTAATTCTAATATATTATTATTTTTTTATATTTTTAATTGCCACTATATCTAATCATAGTTTTTTTTATATGATATCATAATAATATCCCTCCAAAATTTATTATATGTTATAATAACATTTTAAACGTAAAAATTCTCGGTTTTTATTATGTGTTATAATAATTTAATACATTTAGTACTAACTAATTCAAAAGATGGAAAATTAATGATATTATTATTATTATAACATATGATATACTTTGTTTAAAATGAGAAATTAAATGTTATAATAATAATTTAATATGTTTAGTTATAACTCAATCAAAATTAATAATAATAATAATAATAATAATAATAATAATAATAATAATGTCCCTAAAAAAATGATTGTGATATTCTTTCAAAATTTTGAGTGGCTTATTTCTAATTCCTTCAAAAATTTTGTGTGACTTATATTCCCTTAAAATTTTTAAACTAAAAGTAAATTAATCTCAAACCTAAAAATTAGGTGGCTTATTTTCCTATAAAATTTAGTCTTTTTCCTTTTGTATCAATTGTCTTTTTTTGTCTATACCAATTGTTTTAGTTTAATTCAATTGAGTCTCAATTTAGACTAATTTGATTGAAATTCTACATTTAGTTTTAAAATTCTTTTAATTATGTCCGTGATTTATGTTTTTAGATTTTAATTTAGCTGAATTAGATCCTAAATTTAATAAATTAATTCAATGTGGACGTTACTATTATAACTTATAATAAACTTTGATTAAATATAATTATACAAAAAATTTTGATATGATGTAAACATGTAATTTTACACATGATGACAAGAACTTGAAATTTAAAATTTTAATTTAATTTAAACTTAGTAGTTCAAACTTGACAAATAATTTATATTGAATGAGATATACTGATTGACCTAGTGGTTAAAGGTGCACATATTATCTCATCTTGTATGGGTTCGAATCCCCTTTTGAGAATACAATCTTTATTTAATAAAAATAATAATTTATATTGAATGACTTAGTAATAAGTATATTGAATTATCACTGAGCATTAAATTATTTAACAAAATCTTAAACTTAGTAGTGTTAAATAAATATCTAAATCTAATCATTCCTTTTTTATATATTTTTAATTGATTATACATGTATATATGAGAAAAAAAATTATTTAACACTTTAAATTGGTTAAAAAAATAAATAGTTTACATTTATCAATACTTAATACTTGTAACAACCCGAAAATCGGTCTAGCCGAAATTATGTTTCGGTGACCAGAATTTTGTACCGAAAAATCTTAAATATAAATATCGAAACCCTTTTTTGTATTCAATAATTAAATAACGAAATCTTAATTAAGTCTAATTTTGGCATAAGGATTTAATTGAGAAGAATAAAAGATATTTAATGATTATTGATGGATAATTAGTAGTTAAATAATTTCATAGGTTGATTACCTATATAGGTAATTAGGCTGTTGAGTTGGTTACTTATATAGGTAATTAGGATATTGAGTTTGTTCATTGATAGGTTGTTAACCCTTTCGGCATTTGTAAAAATGTAGCTATGCATGCTTCATAATGTATACAAGTCAATAATATGCAATTTTAGTAAAGATAAGTTTCTGGATAGTGACTAAATTGTAAATGATTGAAAATTTGAGGGTAAAAGTACAAACGTAGGAAAGTCGAGTGACCAACCTTGTATTTTTACCTTTTAAGATGTGAGTCACCTCCTTGCTGAGACTCTTTCACGTGAAGAATTGGAAACCTTGTCATTTAATATGACACAATTTAATAGGAAAGGAAAGTAAGATATGATGAGAATTTTTTTATAATTAAATATTGATTTTCCTTAATGGAAGGAAAGCTTGTGATTGGCTATTGAAAAGGCAATCACATAGATCCTCCTTGGTGCATGATAAGTTTAGAAAATCAAGAGGAAAAATGTAACCCCTAAAATTTACCTAATTTCTTAGATTAAAAGTTAGGGTTTTCTATACTGTAATTTAATTGGCAAGCTAGGGCTTTTATAAAATTAAATTGATATTCGAAAAATTATTAATTATTTAATAATTTTAAATACTGAAAAGTTAAACGTTTAAAAATATAAAGTTCAACCCATAAATAATAAACATTAATAATTCAGAAAATTTCGAGTAAAAGTCCAAAGTCCTAATTACAAAAATAATATCCAATAAAAGTTTATAATCCGGAAATAAAACTGTAAAACATACGATATTAATAAACTGAATCAGGATCCTCCAAGTACCGTACGATGACTAGGTCTGAGATCTGAAACAGGAAACTAAAAGGGTGTAAGCTAGGGAGCCTAGTGTGTCTCTAGTGTCAGATAACAGGATTACAGAACAGTGTAATGCAGATGTTATGAAGTATGCATGATATGCACCCTAACTCAGAACACCATCAGAAGAGTAGGTTCCCCCCCGAACCACTCTAACTCCATCACACCAACAGAAGTGGAACTCGACCTGCAGGTGGAGCCACTGAACATAAGTGGTATTATAGAGAACCACTGAACAGAAGTGAATAAATCACTAACTTCCTCCGAACAATAATCCAACTAGATATAATGTCATATGCAGATACAGAATCAAAATGCAAGTCTTATATTCTAGCAGGCGGCATGCATAATTATCAGGATTAGAAATGTAACTTATTGACAGAACATGGCATAATGATGTATGTACATGCTAATATAAGACAAAAACTGAATACACAAAAATTAACGGAATTTACAGAAGAGAACACACCTGAAACAGAAGACTCAACGTCGATACTGAAGTCTACTGGACTCGGCTCTACCACTAGAACGAGCAGGTGTAGAACCTATAAATAACAGAACGTTAGACACACTACTATGCCACTAACAGATAAGTACACGTAACAAAAATAAAATGACACTCACGTGCGGGTCCCGAGGACTGATGAATAGGAGGTCGTCCAGGAGGAGGAGGAGGTAGGTGCTCGGGGTCGGAATCTACGTCACCTGAAGCAAACAGAAACGATTTTAGAAACCACTAAAGATAACTTCCAGATAAGGCATTCGAACATAAAAGTCCTAAAAACGACACTTTGGGTTCGAATTTCGAAAAACGGACTGCTCCATTGAACTCAGGACGTCGAAAAACATAAAATGGGACCGAGTTAGAAAAAGTCAACGCTGATGTCAGCATTGGTCAACGCTGACGTTAGCAGTGACGTCATCAAGTCAATGCTGACGTCAGCGGATGACGTCAGCACAGATGACAACAGCATGGATGACGTCAGCAGTGACATCATCAATAACGTCAGTAGTGACGTTATCAGGGTCGGGAGTCGGGTCACGGGTTGGACGGGTCGGGTTTTCGGGTCGGACGGTTCTCCAGGAACTTTCCTAGGAAAATCTGGAATTTCTAGAAATTCCAGGAAAACCCAGAAATCCCCCAGATTCAATCCTTGCTTTTGATTTCGATTCTAAAGGCCTTAAATTCAAATTAAATTCGATCAAAAACACCCCCAAACTCCAGAAATCAAATTAAACCCAACCAAAACTAATCAAAACAAAACCCCCACTATTTAAACGATACTCACAATCAATCGAACACTCCCCTATTAAAACGATTGAAAACAGAGGTATAAGCCGTAAAACAATAGTTACGAAACTGAAGAAACAAGGATAAGGAATGAATCCTTACCTGTAACCACCAAACAACACAAACCGGAAGCCACGAAGAAGATGATTCGAAACGATTCAAAACTTAACGGAAAGGGTCACGGTTGATCCGAAAAGAGGGAGATCAAAGGGAAAAATAAAACTCGGTTGAAAAGAAAAGAATTCAGACATGGGTTACAAAAATTCTCTGAAATATACTCGAAAAGATAAGGAAGAACGATTAACATTTTGAAAATGGTATAATTACCCTTCAAGGGTTTGTACTTTTCAGAATTCAAAGACACCTCTAGTTTTCTGAAATTACAAAAAATGTCACTAATTTAGAAGAAAAAAACAACCCAAATTGTAGGGTTTAGAATTAGGGATTTAGCAAAATAATTTGGGGAAGATTTGGGGTGTGACAACTCTCCCCCCTTACAGAAATTTCGACCTCGAAATTTACCTGGATCAAAAAGATACGGATATTGAGCTTTGATAACTGACTTGGGCTCCCACGTAGCCTCATCATAACCTCGGTTACGCTAGAGAACCTTAACCATTTTAATGGTTTTCCTCCGAAGGACTTTCTGGTCTTGAGCAATAATCTCAACAGGTTCCTCCTCATAGCACAGATCTGGACGGATCTCAAACTCCTCAACAGACAGAACATGAGAGGATCAGACCAATAACGTCTCAGAACAGAAACATGAAACACATCATGGATACGATTGAGTTCTGGTGGTAACTCAAGCTAATAAGCTACAGGCCCAACTCGTCTGATGATACGATAAGGTCCGATATAACGGGGACTGAGTTTGCCCTTACGGCCAAAACGGAGTACCTTCCTCCAGGGAGATACTTTCAGGAAAACCTCGTCACCAACCTCAAACTCAAGATCTTTACGCCTTAAATCAGCGTAAGATTTCTGTCTATCAAAAGTGGCCTTAAGCCGATCCTGAATCAATCTGACAGTCTCCTCAGCCTCATGAACAAGATCTGGTCCCAATAACCGATGCTCATTAAGCTCAGTCCATCCAATAGGGGTGCGACACTTACGCCCATATAGAGCCTCATATGGTGCCATCTTAATACTGGTCTGGTAACTGTTATTGTACGCGAACTCTGCCAATGGTAAGAAATCCTCCCAACTACCTCTGAAATCCAGAATACATTCTCTCAACATGTCCTCTAGGATTTGAATCACACGCTCAGACTGACCATCGGTCTGAGGGTGATAGGCAGTACTGAAGTTCAACCGAGTACCCAGAGCAGAGTGTAGAGAACCCCAGAACTTAGATGTAAACCTTGGATCCCGATCAGAGATAATAGACAGAGGTACTCCATGCAACCGAACAATCTCAGAGATGTATAATCAGGCCAACTTACTCAGAGGGTAAGTAGTTCTAACAGGAATGAAATGCACAGACTTTGTCAAACGATCAACGATGACCCATACAGAATCCTTCTTTGACGGAGTCAGAGATAACCCAATGACAAAATCCATGGTCACACGCTCCCATTTCCACTGAGGAATCTCGATATGCTGAAGGAGTCCAGATGGACGTTGATGTTCTACTTTGACTTTCTGGCAAGTCAAGCACTTTGATACAAAACTGACCACACCACGCTTGAGACCCTTCCACCAATATTTTTCCCGAAGATTCTTGTACATCTTATCACCACCAGGATGCATAGAATATGGACTATCATGGGCTTCCCGAAGGATAACTTGTTTCAACTCAAAATTCCTGGGAACACAATATCGGCCCCCAAAACATAAAACTCCGTCCTGATCCAAAGAAAAGTCCTGAGAAGTTCCTTCATTGACCTTAGCAATACGATGGGCCAAGAAAGGGTTATTGGGCTGCTCAGTACGAATATTAGAGATCAGGGTAGGAACAACACGGAGTTCAGCCAACAGACTACCATCCTCAAATAAACTCAGCCGAGCAAATAGAGCTCTCAGATTAGAAATGATGTTGCGACTCAGAGCATCCGCAACGACATTAGCTTTACCAGGGTGGTAATCGATCTCACAGGCATAATCCTTTAGAAGCTCCAACCATCGTCGTTGTCTCAAGTTGAGCTCCTTCTGGGTGAGGAGGTATTTCAGACTCTTATGATCTGTGAAGATGTAACACTTCTCACCATAGAGATAGTGTCTCCAGATTTTCAAAGCAAAGATCACCGCTGCTAACTCCAGATCGTGGGTAGGATAGTTACACTCATGTGGTTTCAATTGACGAGAAGCATAAGCCACTACCTTCCCGTCCTGCATCAGAACACATCCCAAACCGGTGTACGAGGCATCACTATAAACTGTATAGGGTTTCCCTGACTCAGGCTGTATCAGAACCGACGCTTGTGTCAAAACTGATTTGAGTTTCTCAAAGCTCCCCTGCTGGGCCTCAAACCAGATAAACGGGACATCTTTCCTCAGAAGCTTGGTCAACGGAGCAGCAATAGACAAAAAACCCTTCACAAACCTCCGGTAATAACTAGCTAAACCCAGAAAGCTTCGGACCTCCGCCACATTCTTAGGCTGTTTCCATTCCATAATAGCCTCAAGTTTCTTCGGGTCAACCTAGATACCCTTAGCTGAAACAACGTGACCCAGAAATACAACCTCGAATAGCCAGAACTCACATTTGCTGAACTTTGCATAAAGCTGTTTCTCTCTCAGAGTTTGTAAAACTATACAGAGATGTTGCTCATGCTCAGCCTCAGACTTAGAATAGACCAGGATATCGTCAATAAAAACCACAACAAACTGATCCAGATAAGGTCGAAACACCTTGTTCATCATGTCCATAAATGCAGCAGGGGCATTAGTAAGACCGAAAGGCATAACTAGAAACTCATAGTGTCCATAACGAGTCCGGAAAGCTGTTTTGAACACATCAGAATCCTTAGCCTTGAGCTGGTAGTAACCAGATCTCAAGTCTATCTTAGAAAACACAGAGGCTCCTCGGAATTGGTCAAACAGATCATCAATGCGGGGAAGAGGATACTTGTTTTTAACCGTTAACTTGTTCAAATTTCGGTAGTCAATACAGAGTCGAAGTGACCCGTCTTTCTTTTTAACGAACAAAACCGGAGATCCTCACGGAGAAACAATGGGTCGAACGAAACCTCGATCCAGAAGTTCCTGTAGCTGAACTTTGAGCTCCTTAAACTCCTTCGGAGCCATCCGATACGGTGCCATAGACACTGGAGTAGTCCTCGGAAGTAACTCAATACAAAACTCCATTTCCTCCCGCTTAGGGGGTACACCCGGTAATTCTTCTGGAAAAACATTCGGACACTCACATACAACTCGGATCTTATCCATCCCAGAATTAGATTGCCTTGGATCAAGAATGTAGGCAAGATAGGCCACAGATCCTTTCCTGATCATCTTCTCGGCTTTCAAAGTAGAGACAAGATTAGATAGAAACCCTCTACGCTCACCGATAAGGGTCACCTCACGGTCACAGTCCAGAGTAACTCGATGAGCAGACAACCAATCCATCCCCAGAATCAGATCAAACTCCCCGAGTGGTAGCTCCATCAGATTAGCCGGAAAGATTTCCCCATGAACCTCAAGAGGACAATTCTTATAAACCTTGGTAACCTCCATAGGGTTACCTACAAGAGTATAAACAGAAACAAAACTACCCACATCCTCTACAGGAATTTCCAAATAACCCGATACAGAACTAGAAACATAAGAGTGTGTAAACCTATTATCAAGCAGTGCAAATAAAGAAATAGCATGAACAGAAAAAGTACCAGCAATAACATCTAGCTCATCTCGGTCCTCATGCCTCCTCGTAGCATAAACCAAGCCGGGTTGGGATCCCCCTGATCTGGCAGCTCCTCTGAACTGACTATGTTTGCCTCTACTACCAGTACCAGATGTAGCAGGTCTACCCTAACCTCTTCCCCCAGTTGGGGTCTGTACTGATGCCTGAGATTGCCCCGGAGTATAACCAGGCTGTGGAGACACTAGACAGTCTCTAAGACGATGATCAAACGAACCACATCGGAAGCAAGCCCCGCTCCTTATCCGACACTCTCCAGAATGCCATTTCTTACAGAAGGAACACTGAGGTAAGGCTCGAGTACTAGTGGATCCAGCTCCACTAACAGCATGAACAACAGAAGTAAATGGTCTAAATCGTGCAATACTCTGTGGCTCAAACTCATCACGACCCCTCTTCCGGGACTGAAAACCCTGACTATGCTGTGCAGGTACCGCAGGTTGTCGTCTACCTCTATCCTGAACCTGAGTCTCTAACTGAACCCTTAAGCTCTCGTTACGCTCGGCTGTCCTGGCACACCGAGTGATCATCTTATATTCCGTGTCGTGGTGGGTGGCTACAACAATCTTCAAAGATACACGGAGTCCCTTCAGAAAGTGATCACACTTTTGTTTCTCAGTAGTCACAATACCAGGGGCATACTACAGCAGACGGAGGAACTCAATCTCATAATCATTCACTGACAGGTCATTCTGTTGCAGGTTCAGAAAATCCTCACGGCACTTAGCCAAATACTCGGGTCCAACATATCTATCCTCAAAAGCCTGTCTGAAGAACTCCCAATCTATCTTATCCGAAGCAGTCACTCTTTCCTCTGCCTCCCACCAGTTCAGGGTCTCTCCCTGAAGCAATGAAACAACTGCCCTCAGTTTCCTATCTGAAGGGTATTCCATCTCTACGAACAGTCGCTGAAGCTTCTTCAGCCAGTAAGTACTCTGCACCGGCTGGGTCTGTACCAGTCTTACCATCGAACATGGTCATCCCAACAGCCAAAAACTCTGTAGATATAGGTTTCCTAGAACCTTCATTCTGCCGCAAATATCTAAGCAATTCTCTCTGCATAGTTACGGAGTCCAAACCCATAGTCTCACTGTCTCTAGATACATATGGTCCCTCACTCTGGACCGGTTGATCATCCTCGACTTGTTGAGCCTCGGTCTGAACCTCAGGTAAATCCTTCCCTCCTATGTCATGGGCCAAACTCTGGTTATGCGGCGGTTCCACAGGAGGCGAAACATCACTAGTAGATCCAGCAGAAAAACCTCGACCACGGCCTCGGCCACGACCTCTATCGGTCGCTGAACGTGTACTTCGACGCGGTGGCATAGTAGAGTATCTACAGAAGGACAAACAAAATCCTAAATTAGAATCGGTACTTGGAGAATTATTCAAAATATTTCAGAGAATTCAAAATACGAGTCAAAACAAGAATCCAGATTTACAAATAAAATCATCAAAATTATTTTCAAATCAAAAATCATTTTGGACCTCACAGTCCGAGGGTTGAACCTAGCTCTGATACCATTAAATGTAACCCCTAAAATTTACCTAATTTCTTAGATTAAAAGTTAGGGTTTTCTATACTGTAACTTAATTGGCAAGCTAGGGCTTTTATGAAATTAAATTGATATTCGGAAAAATTATTAATTATTTAATAATTTTAAATACTGAAAAGTTAAACGTTTAAAAATATAAAGTTCAACCCATAAATAATAAACATTAATAATTCAGAAAATTTTGAGTAAAAGTCCAAAGTCCTTATTACAAAAATAATATCCAATAAAAGTTTATAATCCGGAAATAAAACTATAAAACATATGATATTAATAAACTGAATCAGGATCCTCCAAGTACCGTACGATGACTAGGTCTGAGATCTGAAATAGGAAACTAAAAGTTTGTAAGCTAAGGAGCCTAGTGTGTCTCTAGTGTCAGATAACAGGATTACAGAAAAGTGTAATGCAGATGTTATGAAGTATGCATGATATGCACCCTAACTCAGAACACCATCAGAATAGTAGGTTCCCCCCAAACCACTCTAACTCCATCACACCAACATAAGTGGAACTCGACCTACAGGTGGAGCCATTGAACATAAATGGTATTATACAGAACCACTGAACAGAAGTGAATAAATCACTAACTTCCTCCGAACAATAATCCAACTAGATGCAATGTCATATGCAGATAAAAAATCAGAATGCAAGTCTTATATTCTAACAGGAGGCATGCATAATTATCAGGATCAGAAATGTAACTTATTGATAGAACATGGCATAATGATGTATGTACATGCTTATATAAGACAAAAATTGAATACACAAAAATTAACGAAATTTACAGAAAAGAACACACCTCAAACAAAAGACTCAACGTCGATACTAAAGTCTACTGGACTCGGCTCTACCACTAGAACGAGCAGTTGTAGAACCTACGAATAATAGAACGTTAGACACACTACTATGTCACTAACAGATAAGTACACGTAACAGAAATAAAACGAAACTCACGTGCGGGTCCCGAGGACTGATGAATAGGAGGTCGTCCAGGAGGAGGAGGAGGTAGGTGCTCGGGGTCGGAATCCACGTCACCTGAAGCAAACAGAAACGATTTTAGAAGCCACTAAAGATAACTTCCAAATAAGGCATTCGAACATAAAAGTCCTAAAAACGACATTTCGGGTTCGAATTTCGAAAAACGGACTACGCCATTGAACTCAGGACGTCGAAAAACATAAAATAAGACCAGATCAGAAAAAGTCAATGCTGACGTCATCATTGGTCAACGCTAACGTCAGCTTTGACGTCATCATTGGTCAACGCTGACGTCAGCGTTGACGTCATCAGGTCAATGCTGACGTCAGTGGATGACGTCAGCACAGATGACAACAGCATGGATGATGTCAGCAGTGACGTCATCAGGGTTAGGAGTCGGGTCACGGGTCGGGTTTTCGGGTTGGACGGTTGAAAAGAAAAGAATTCAGACATGATTTACAAAAATTCTCTGAAATATACTCGAAAAGATAAGGAAGAACGGTTAACATTTTGAAAATGGTATAATTACCCTTCAAGGGTTTGTACTTTTCAGAATTCAAAGACAGACCTCTAGTTTTCTAAAATTACAAAAAAAGTCACTAATTTAGAAAATAAAATAAAATAACCCCCCCCAAATTCTAGGTTTAGAATTAGGGATTTAGCAAAATAATTTGGAGAAGATTTGGGGTGTGAAAAAAAGAAGTTAAAATAATTTATCACAAATGGATTAAGGGAACTACGCCTTGAATTCCATCGTTTTCTCACCCATTTCATCTAGCCCAAGCTTATACCTCCATTTTTGTTTTCTTCCTAGAGCAAGCAAGCACCTCAATCTCATCTTTGGTATTAAGTTGATTTCAAGATGCCAAATTAAAGCCTGAAGAGTGGTGAGTTAAATCCCTTTATTTGTTGTTAAATTCCATGGATAATTTTGTTTAATTTCAAGGAAAGGTTCTTGAAAGATTGGTTATGGAACCCATGTTTAAAGAGCATAAATCCATGAAATTTATGTCATCTTTAAGCTTGTCTAAGCCTAAATGTTGTTTCAACTCGTTAGAAAATCTTTAACAACAATTTCCATGATTTTGTCTTGTTAAAATTGTAGAAAATTGTTACATGTAGTTACCTGTATAGGTAAACAGTTCAAGAATTCGGTTACTTGTATAGGTAAACATTTCAAGTATTCGGTTACCTATAATGTAAACAATTCAAGTAGTCGGTTATCTGTATAGGTTACCTAAAGCGTATACATCTAAGCTTATATAAGTGTAAATGATTACTTTTGGTATACTATACAAATGAGAAACTCGTTTTCTTTCAGTTTACCATAGGATTCATCATCAATCTCTATTCAAGATAAGGGCAAGGAAGTTGTCATTCAAGAACTGTGAAGGCTCTTTTTGTCGAGGTGAGTGTAGTTGAGTCATGTGAGAAAGCAAATGTTTTTCCCATTTCATTATATCATTTATTTTTTACATGAATCATGACCATGACAAGGATATGGCATTGGATCCATGTAGGGTATTCTGGAAAGCTATGGTAAGCTTCCTTTAACGTATTAATATTCATTAGATCATTGAACACGAAATTTAATTATTGATGCATTGAATTATTGAAATATTGATCACTGAGCATGTCATTGAAACATTGATAATGTTATCATTGCTATTGACACTAATATGGATAATTGATTATATTGAAATGACCAAGCATGTGATATGGATCATTAGACTCATCGACATAGACTTAAGGGTCAAAATCATTGTTATTGATTTATTGGAACTATGGATAATTTCATTGGAATGGTCTATTCGCCTAAATGTATTGGACCTTGAATTCGAGTGAAAATAGGATACAATTGGCATGCCATAGGATTTATGAGCTCATTGGTATGGGTGGACTACGATCCTTGGGCTACGGCCTATTTTTTGGCGAGGCAGAGTGATGATTTGTGTATTGGTCATTTTGGCGAGAAGGAGGGATTAGACCATTCATTGTATTGGCGAGGCGTAGGAAATCCTTGTATCCTCTATCTTAATCAATCCAAGGGTTTATAATGACTTATTGATTTCATTATTATGGAATATTAATCATTGATGCATTGATATTGAATATTGAACTATTACCAAGAATCATTGAATATTGGCCTAATTTGAAGTTATGGCATAAAAGCATGTTATTTGTATGCATTTTGTACATTGATATTGTTATTGACTACCTCACTAGGCAATATATGCCTAACGCATTCAATTTCATGCTCTTTCAGGTTAGAGTCGTTGAAGAAGAGATGGATCCCTTCTACAAGGCATTGATAATGTGTATGTTATGCCTAGACTCTAATTAGGCAAAATAAACCCCAAGTTAAATTGCATAAATGGCTAAAGGTACATACTTGAGACTAAAAGGGTAAAAACCTAGTAAATGAACTCAGAATGACCTAAAATTTGGGATGATATTAGAATATGGTAATTATAGTTTCTGTTGAATAATCAGCATGGTATCGTCCAACACCAGTTACCTCTGTAGGTATTTACATTGTTCATAGAAACACTAATTACCTCCATAGGTAATTAGTTATCTCTCAATTATCATAGGTTACCACCATAGATAATTACATTTCCCTTAGTAACATCAGTTACCTCCGTAGGTAATTACGTTTCCTCATTAACTCAAGTTACCTCTATAGGTAATTACGTTTCTCCTATCATGGGTATCGGAAGGGTTTCTGGACGTTTTGATACGTTTAAAACTAATCAACTTGGTTAACATGTATTTGGTTAAGGCGTTCTGATACAACTCTATGTTGTACCAAAACGAATCCTTAGAATAAATGATATTGATAAGTGCTTAAAATAGTTATTATTTTGTGCTTAATTACTCATTGGTTTGATAAATATGTTATTGATCTTGCAGTTTTTCGTGTGATTTTATGCAGGACTCTGAATCTGGAAAATGCACTTAAAAGGCCGATTTCTGAAGTTTTTTTATTTACTGGATCGAGTCTGGATTCGTGGTCTCGACTTTGGGCTTGAAATTTGACGTGGCCTTTTGTTAACAGCTTCTAGAAGATGACGTCAGCAGACGCGTGATAACTTATCAAAATTCTAGATAGTTTATCAACCGCGTTTTGAATTTCAAATTAAGATTTATCTCTTTGTAATTTGAATTTAAATATTTTTAGGATTATCTTAGATTTATCTCTTATTTTTAGGGTTTGTAGAAGGCTATAAATACCCACCTTGGGTAAGCCTAGAACTCATCTCTCAAATTCTCTTTTAATTCGAAATTCCTTGGGTTATTTTCTTCTCTTATTTATTTATTTTTTACTTTATTTTCTTTTTATGTCGAGCATAATTTCTTCCATAATTATGTTCGGATAAATTTTTATTAGCCAAGGGCTTAAGCGATGACTCGATCAAAACGTGAGGATTGAAAAGCACACATATAACTTCGTATTTTTATTTCTTTAAAAGTTTTCTTTTGAACTTATTTTTTTCAAATTGATTTTAAAACTAAAGATTGACTTTAGTGAAGATTTTAATTTGATCATTTATGTGGGAGGAAGGATCGGCTATTGAAGTAATCCGACTTCTTGGGAAGACACTTAGCAAATTGATTGTTAAAGCGAAAACTAAAGATTGGATCAGTTATTATTGAAATAACATAATCCAAGTCGGCTTTTGAGATTTAAATGATTTTATCTACAAACATTGAGTTGGTGGATTAATCCATGAAACCAATATCAAAGATAGACTTGGGTATTCGGTTTAGAAGTTTTGCTTCAAGGATTGAACTTAAAAGCTAAGTGCCGACGTAAAATCCCGAAGTGAAAATATTTTTACGATGATCTATTTAATTCGAGTCGAAGCGAAAGCCTAAGGCTAGTTTTTATTTTTTTAAATCATTCTCTTTATTTCATCCTTAATTACTTAGTTTTATTTCGACAACTTCCCCCTTTTTACTCGAATATTATTCGATCAACCTTTTTGGATCACTAATCAAACAGAGCACAATCAAGAAGTTTCTAGTCCCTGTGGGATCGACCCTTACTTCTCTTTTACTACATTTAATTTCCTATTTATTATTTGAGAATAAGGAATTTATTTTTGACACTTTACGACGCGTGTCAAAATTGGCGCCGTTGCCGGGGACTATGGTAAAGTTACTGATTTATTTTGTTTGATTTTTGACCAGGAAAATCTAGAAAACAAGTCACGATGGAAGACGACATTTGAACCATCCAACAACTTAATGAGGCACCTAATGATTATCAGCCGATGTGCATAATATTCCCAGATGGCGATAAACCATTCACTCTCAAAACAAGCATGATACACCTCCTACCGATCTTTCACGGATTGCCGAGCGAAAATCCACAAAAACACCTTAAGGAATTTCACATGGTTTGTTTGAGTACAAAACCACAGGGAGTTTCTAAGGACCAAATTAAACTTCGTGCTTTCCCATTTTCTTTAGCTGATATAGCAAAAGATTGGTTATTTGATTTACCTTCAAATTCTGTTACAACTTGGACTGATAAGGCTCGTCTTTTTCTTGACAGGTTCTTTCCAGCAGCTAAGGCGAGCGAACTAAGGCTAAGTATCCTGAGTATCCGACAAAAGGATATAGAAACCTTATATGATTACTGGGAGCGCTTTAAAAAGCTGTGTGCGAACTGTCCACAACACGGCTTAAGCGAACAAATATTACTCCAGTATTTTTATGAAGGTTTAACGCCTATGGATATGAAGGTAATAGATACGACAAGTGGAGGAGCACTTGTCAACATGACTCCAAATGCGGCTAGAACGTTGATATCTACCATGACCTCTAATTCGCAGCGATTTCATTATGCAAGTGAACCATCTCGACGAGTTCACGAGGTAAGTATCGTTTCATTGGAAAATAAAATTGATAAATTAGCTGACATTGTTCAATCTCTTTTTTGCAGATAAGAATGATGCAATTGGACTTTAGGAGATATGTACAAGACCAAAGTCATCATTAGAGTCCATTGTTGAGCAACTAGCAATTTTCCAAGAGAATTTTCAAAATCGTACTGAGACCCACCTACAGGAATTAGATAAGAAAATGTCCCAATTAGCTCAAACTGTAGGATGACTAGAATCAAAAGGAAAACTCCCCTCCCAAATAGAGTTAAACCCTAGAGAAAATGTTAGTGTTATCATCCTCCGAAGTGGAACATTCGTTAATTCTGAAGTTCCAAAAGAAGCTACTACACAACCAGAAGAGGAGAACGGAACGTCAACTTTAGAATCCCAAGGTATACCTCCTTCAGTCTCACCACCTCCCCCTACCATTCCTCAAAAGATCGCACCACCATTTTCGTCAAGATTGACGAAGCGCGACAAAAGAGTTGAGGAAAAGGAAATTATAGAGGTGTTCCAAAAAATTCAAGTTAATATATCTCTTTTGGAAGTGATCCTACAAGTACCAAGGTATGCTCGATTTTTAAAGGAGTTGTGCATTAATAAGAGAAAATTAACTGAAAATGAAAAGGTAAATCTGGGAGAAAACATTTCCGCGGTATTTCAGCGAAAGCTTCCGCCTAAAATGAAAGATCAATGTATGTTCGCTATTCCTTGTAAAATAGGAAATATTTTTATTAATCGTGCAATGTGCGATTTAGGAGCTTCAATTAATGTTATGCCTTTTTCTGTTTATAAAACGATCACTAATGAGCCTTTGTAGGAAACAAGAGTGACTATACAGTTGGCAGATCATTCCATCATATATCCTGAAGGAGTTCTCGAAAATGTTCTGGTAAAAGTCGATGTTCTCATTTTTCCTACTAATTTTTATATCATCGACATGGAAAGCGACAGAACGAACACTTGTTCTAAAATTCTTTTGGGATGACCATTCATGAGTACTGCACATACAAAGATTGATATAAAGAAGCGATATTTTAACAATGGAATTTGACGGTGAGGTAGTAGAATTTGATGTTTACAAAGCAATGAAATATCCTGATCAAGTTGAAAGAATTAACTTTATTGATATTATTGATCCACTTGTTGATACATTTTCAGAAACTAATTTTTTCAATTTTTTTAGGGATCAAGAAATTCGCTATGAAGAGGATGAAAGGGAGTTGAAAAATATTTTCTTTGTCAATTTTAATTTGTCTCTAGCTCCTACTAAACCTAAACTTTTACCTTCGATTTTGCAGGCACCTGAAATTGAACTTAAGGAATTACCGGATAATATGCATTTTTAGGAAAAGATAATTCTTTGTCGGTAATTATCTCAAGTAAACTTTCGAAAGAAGAGGAGAATAGTTTGGTAAGTGTGTTGCGCGAAAACAAGCAAGCTATTGGGTGGACCATTGCCGACATCAAAGGACTTAGTCCTTCGACTTGTATGCATAAGATAAAAATTGAGGAAGGAGCGAAACCATCCCGGGAAGGACAACGTCGGTTAAATCCACCAATGATGGAAGTCGTGAAAAAAGAGATACAAAAGCTTCTTGATGCCGACATCATCTATCCGATATCAGACAGTAATTGGGTAAGTCCGGTCCATGTGGTTCCAAAGAAAACCGAAGTAACGGTAGTTAAAAATTCGGAAGGTGAGTTAGTTCCAACACGTGTGCAAAATGAATAGCGCGTGTGCATCGATTACAGGAAGTTGAATTCTTTAACTAGAAAAGATCATTTTCCACTTTCGTTTATTGATCAAATGATAGAACGTTTAGCTGGAAAATCTCATTATTGTTGTCTTGATGGCTTTTCAGGTTTCTTTCAAATCCCTCTAGCACTTGAAGATCAAGAAAAGACTACCTTTACATGCCCATTTGGCACGTTCGCCTATCGATGAATGTCGTTTGGACTATGTAATGCTCCAGATATATTTCAGAGATGTATGGTAAGCATATTTTCCGATTACGTCAAGAAAAGAATCGAGGTATTTATGGATGATTTCACAGTTTATGGTAATTCTTTTGACGAGTGCTTATCAAATTTGAAAAAGGTTTTAAAACATTGTCTTGATTTTAATCTTGTATTAAATTATGAAAATTGTCATTTCATGGTTGATAAAGGGTTAATATTAGGACATATTATTTCATCTGATGGGATTGCTGTAGATAAAGCTAAAATCGATATTATTCGTTCATTTCCTTACCCCCAAAATTGTGAAAGATATTTGTTCCTTTTTAGGTCATCCAGGATTCTATCGCCGGTTCATCAAAAATTTCTTAAAAGTGGCGCAACCTTTGTGCAATTTATTGCAAAAAGATCAAATTTTTGATTTTGATCAAAAATGCATGAATGCTTTTGACGAACTTAAGGAGAAGCTTGTGTCATCCTCAATCGTTCAGCCGCCGAACTGAAACTATCCATTTGAACTCATGTGTAACGCATCGGATGCAAGAGTAGGGTCCGTACTTGGACAAAAGTTCAGAAAGGAACCCCATGTGATAGCCTATGCGTCCAAAACGCTAGATGCCGCTCAGCGAAATTACTCGACTACTGAAAAGGAGCTTTTTGCTATTATCTTTGCTTTAGAAAAATTTCGTTCATATCTTTTAGGCACTAATATTATTGTTTATTTTGATCATGCAGCGTTGAAGTACTTACTTAATAAGAAAGAGGCGAAACCCCGCTTGATCCGATGGATTTTGCTCTTACAAGAGTTTAATCTACAAATCAAGGATAAAAAGGGTTGTGAGAATTTAGTTGCAGATCATTTAATCCGACTTTCCGTTCCTTAACATGGTGAACCAATCGAGGAAAAATTCCCAGAGGAACATTTATATATTGCGCAATCAATGTTGCCATGGTATGCGGACATGGTTAATTATTTAGCCACGGGAGTACTTCCGCCTGATTTACCACGTTTCGAGGTAAGCCGAATTAAGCGAGAATCTAGATTGTACATTTGGGATGATCCATACCTATGGAAACATTGTTCAGATCAGGTAATTCGATGTTGTGTTGCCGAAAGCGAGGTAAGTTCAATCCTTCAATTTTGTCATTCTTATTCTTGTGGGGGACATTTTGGACCCAAGAGAACTGCGCACAAAATACTTGAATGTGGATTTTATTGGCCTAACATTTTTCGTGTTGCTTATTTATTTTTTAAATCTTGTGATAAATGCCAACGTGCCGATAATTTGAGTCGTAGAAATGAGATACCTCTTAATCCCATTCATGTTTGTGAAATATTTGATGTGTGGGGTATCGATTACATGGGTCCTTTTGTTTCGTCTTTTGGTAACTATTGTATAATCCTAGTTGTTGACTATGTTTCGAAATGGGTAGAAGCTAAGGCTACTCGTAATAATGATGCTAGAACTACTGCCGAATTTTTAAAGTCTTGCATTTTTTTCAGGTTTGGCACTCCAAAGGCAATAATTAGTGACCAAGGAACTCATTTTGTCAATCGGATCATTGAAGCATTAATTAAGAAATATGGTGTCACTCAAAGAATCGCTACAACTTACCATCCACAAACGAACGGACAAGCCAAAGTTTCAAATCGAGAAATAAAATCCATCTTGGATAAAATTGTATAGCCGAACAGAAGAGATTGGAGTTTGAAGTTGAACGATGCCTTATGGGCATATCGTACTGCTTACAAAGGTCCTATCGGCATGTCCCTATATCGCCTTGTCTTTGGTAAGCCGTGTCACTTACCGGTTGAATTGGAACATAAAGCCTACTGGGCGGTAAAAGAATGCAATATGCAAATGGATGCCGTCGACGAAGCTAGGAAACTTCACATTCAAGAACTTGAAGAAATTAGACGCAACGCTTACGACAGTGCTCAGATTTATAACGACAAAACAAAAAAATTCCATAATCGCCGTATTTCTTTTAAATTTTTTAGTATTGGTCAGAAAGTTTTACTTTTTAATTCCAAATTAAAAATTTTTGTAGGAAAATTGCGATCAAAGTGGACAAGACCTTTTACTGTGATTGAAGTTTTTCCCCATGGTGTAGTCAAAATTCAAGACGATTCTGGAGTTCGTTTCAAAGTGAATGGACAACGGTTGAAGCCATATTATGAAAACGCCTTTGTCGGTCTAATTGAGGAACTCGACTTGAACATGCCTGAAGTCTGAATCAGGTCGTCGAGCTAACGACGTTAAATAAAAGCGCTTAATGGGAGGCAACCCATTTTTACTATATTTATTTATTTTCAATATATTTTATTTTATTTGTTTATTTAGGTTCTGTAGCGACCTTTTTATTAAATCGAGTTAGAAAATAAAAGGTCGCTAGTGGAAAAATTATGTCAAAATTAGAAAATTAAGGATTAAATTGAAATATTGATTGGAAAGGAAAATTTTGATTTGAAAAGGGGAAATTTGAAAATTGGGTTAAAATTAGGGTTTTATAGATAAAAAATAATTTTGCAATTAGGGATTTTATGAAAATAATTGAAAAGATTTAAAAATAAATTTAACATGGTTAAAAAATGAGAAATGTTGGAAAATAAATTGAAAATTAATTAAAAAAATATTTAAAAACAAAAAGAGTCGCCACCGGTCACTTTGGTAGACCGGACACCGTAAAATCAGAGATTCGGAATTAAAAGGGTTCAGGAGTCTGTTACGGTTAAAAATGGGGTTAGCATTTTTAAACCGCCCAAAATTGGTACCTTAAAAATATTTACCGCTTATTTAATATTAAAATTTCCAAATTAAAGTGGCAATTAAGTTAGTATTTAATTATAAATTCGGATTTATTTTAAACGTTTCTTTATTCGAAAGTAAGCGCATACACCGCCACCACTACGTTTGGTGTCGTGCCCGTTACGACCGAATAAAGAGACTTCGCACTGAATTAAATTAATTTCAAAGTGCACTTAGAAGAACAAATAAAACATATGGTCATTATGTACATGAAAGATAACAACAAGACAAATATATAAAAACAAGAAACCAAACCACAAACCCAATATTCGAAAGGAAACGAATGATTACCACCACCGCGATTGGTATTAGTCAAATCCACTCCTAATAACAAAATAAGCAATCAACACATTAATATCCATCATTCAAACAAAACAAAACAAAGGCATGGGAGACGAGACAAACAAGAAAAAAAAAGAGAGACATGCAAGCTCGAATATATACACATACGAAAATATATACGGTTAACATACAACATGGCATAGATTAAATAATAAACAAACACCTATTAAGCATAAGCCATAAATCAATAAAAGCATAAATAGAACTACACTGTAATGTACAAGAACGACCAAATATAAAAAGAAACATGCAAACAATGTTATATGATCTATACTAATAACATTTGCCATGACATGAAAGCAACACACATTGAACAAACCATTGTAAATAAATAACTGTATAAGAACATATGAATGAAAATACATAAACATTACGAACGAAACCTATAGCAAAGCACAAACCTATCTATAATTCAAAACTGCTATATTAGAAGCTTTTAAATACTAAAAAACATGTTGAATTTATAAAACAAAGTCATGTGAAAAAACTAATATAATATAAATGAAATAACCTAATATATTCTAATATAAAGCAATATGAAAATGTAATTAGGAAATAAATAAACGGATATTAACTTTATATTTAAAATAAATAAATAAACAAATGAGTGAATAAAATGTATAAAAACAGTAAGATAATAAATAACATACATGCTAAATAAAACAAGTAAAAAGGTATAATATTTGATTTATATGAAAACAATAAATGGATTAGTGTAAAAAGGATATGAAGAGATTTCCATGGGCTAGGTAGGATCCTTGGATTGAGCATAAGCTTGACCCAGAATGAAAGCAAACCGGGCACAAGTCTTATCCAGAACAGACCTCATGAAGGCATGAGTTGGATGTGAACAAAGGGGGTCCCCTTTTCATTTCATTTGTCCTCTTCGACAAAATCAAAAGAATTAAAGAGTCCATTTCCTTCAAAACAGAAACCTAGCCGCAGTTGTCTTTATCATCGTCGATGCTGATCCCGGTCGGTTTCCAGAGAAGCAAGACCATCGTTTAAGAGCTCATGACCTACTGTCTCCATCCGTGGTTTGGGTTTCGTCGGGACAACTTTAGATTTTGCGAAATCATCAAGAACGCAACTGGCTTCCCTCGCCCAGATCTGACCAACCGACCGTTCGATCGTCGTGGTTCCAATATATGTTGTTCTCCGCGCCAAGAACTATCTTTCTACCGTTGGGATTCGTCGTCGGAGTCTTCGTTCGCCGGCGACCTCCACTGCCAGAGGTAAGAAATCCTCCCTATTTCGTAATCTTCTTTGTTTCCTTTTGAAATCAAATCCGAACCTCTCCTATTTTAAGAATGTTCCCTTTCTTTTATTTGAGTGAAAACGTTGTTAAATGGATGCGAAAAAAAAGATAACGATTTCTGGAAACTCTTTGTTTTTCATTTCATAACTGTGGTGGGGAAGAATGAATCCCTTACAACGCGTTTGGCTTCTCTTTATAGCCAATGTTACAATCGAAAAAAGAAAAGAAAATGCTACATGCTATCTGTTGCATTTTGTCCGGATTCATTGATAATTTCTGTTGCCGAATACCTTTGAATTTTACTGAAATTTGTTTGTACATAGTTCTGATCTCTGCATTTTTGGTGGTATGAGTCTCTGACACCGTCCTTTTTCTTTGTTTGCATACGGACGTGGCTGTCGGGAGGAGAGGGACCACTGGCGACGTGTCCGGCGAGGGAGACGGTCTGCCGGATAGCCGAAGAGTCGTGCTTCGATTCCACGCGCGCGTGGAGAATCTGAAGAGCCAGCTCGTGGGCGTCGGGATTCCAAAAACCTCTTCTTGTTTTAATCTCAGCCGTTGGATCACAGATCTGATCCAACAGTTGAGATGTGGTTGTGCATGGAAAATAAGGGGTAAAGTAATAATAATAATAATATAATAATAAAAAAAAAAGTAAAACGAAGTAAACAAATATATAATATAAAATAATAATATATATAATATTTTTAAATTTTTTATTTGAATATGTAATAATAGTAAATAGAATAAACAAAAAGAAAAGATCATAAAATAGGGAAAACTTATAATATTTTTATTTTTAAAGCCTAATATTAGAATTGGTGGTCATAACCTAATACTTTTTTTTGATATATAATAATGAGAGTAATAATATAATAAAAACAAAGTAACCGAATGTTAAATAATATTTTAATAACAAAATAACAATTAGATAATAATAAATATATAAAAATAAATAAAATATATACAAAAATAGTAACATAACATTTTAGATTTCTTCGAGCGTATGTCATGGTGAACGGTCCCTCTTTTCGAGCATATACCGTGATGGACGACTCCTCTCTTCAAGCGTATGTCGCGATAAATGACCCCTCTCTTCGAGCGTATGTCATGGTAAACGATCCCTTTTTTTGAGCATATACCGTGATGGACGATCCTTCTCTTCGAGCGTATGTCGCGATATATGACCTCTCTCTTCGAGCGTATGTCATGGTGAACGGTCCCTCGACCGTGATAGACGACCTCTTTCTTCGAGCGTATGTCTCGACATATTACCTCTCTCTTCGAGCGTATGTCATGGTGAACGGCCCCTCTCTTTGAGCATATATCGTGGTAGGCGACCCTTTTCTTCGAGCATATGTCGCGATGTATGACCCCTCTTCGAGTATATGTCATAATGAGCGGTCCCTCTCTTCGAGCATATACCGTGATGGATGACCCCTCTCTTCGAGCGTATGTTGCGATGTATGACTCCTCTCTTCGAGCGTATGTCATGGTGAACGGTCCCTCTCTTCGAGCATATACCGTGATGGATGACCCATCTCTTCGAGCGTATGTCATAATGAACGGTCCCTCTCTCTGAGCATATACCGTTCTGGTATTAAAGAAATTCTTTGTTGGTCTCTATATGTTTTCAATAGTCTCTCTATTGTTTTTTTTTCTTCTTTTTTTTTCTCTTATATTCTTTTTCTTTTCATTTGTTTTTTCTCTTTTTCTTCTCTTCTCTCATATTTTTTTATATTCTTTTTTTTTCTTTCTTTTCTTTTTCTTTTTTCTCTTTCTATTCTTCTCTTTTTTCTTCTCTTTTTTCTCTTTTTTCTTCTTCTTCTTTTCTTTTCTTTTTCTCTTATATTCTTTTTTCTTTTCTTTTCTTTTTCTTCTTTTTTCTTTTTTTTTCTTCTTTTCTTCCTTACTTTTTCTTTCTTTCTTCTTCTCTTCTCTTTTCATTATCTTTTTTTTCTTTTTCTTCTTTCAGGAATTTATGATTCTTTTAAAATTCGTTTCTTCTCAATAGATCAAATTTCTTATCAATCTTCAGAGCTTCTGTTTAAAATGCACAAAATGCAATGATGAAATAAAATGAGAATGCTAATGATGCATGGATATCTAACCTAAATGATGTATTAATATTTAACCTAGATGATGCATGAATATGATTATGATTTGAATTTTTGAATATATAATATAAAATAATAATAATATATAATATTTTTTGAATTTTTGATTTGAATATGTAATAATAGTAAACAGAATAAACAAAAAGAAAAGATCATAAAATAGGGAAAACTTACAATAGTTTTATTTTTATAGCCTAATATTAGAATTGGTGGTCATAACCTAATATTTTTTTTGATATATAATAATGAGAATAATAATAATAATAATAATAATAATAATAACAAAGTAACCGAATGTTAAATAATATTTTAATAACAAAATAATAAATATATAAAAATAAATAAAATATATACAAAAATAGTAACATAATATTTTTAGATTTCTTAAAAGAAAGTAGCATATATAGTAATGTATATATATTTACAAAGTCAAAGAAAAAGAAAGTAGATACTAATTAAAAAATATATTAATATAATGTTTTTGAATTTTTTATCATATTTTTATAATAAAACAAAATTAAAAAAACTCATTATTACACTTTTTACTTTTTTGATTTTTTTGTCATTAACGCTAAAATTAACTAAAGCCTATTATTTAAGACAAAAATAAAAAATAAAATGAGTTTACCCCAGATAAAATTAGTGATTACAGGTTCAGAGAAATTATTTTACACAGTAATACTTTTAGATTAAGTTTTGTTTTATCCATTTATATTTTAAAATAAATCTTTATCTTCGTTTTATATTTTGAATTATTTTTATCTTGATTTTAATTATTTTATTTATCTATTTTATAGATTAAGATTTGAAATAAATTTGAATTAAAGAGATAAGCCCAAATAAATTCAAACCGATGTATCGAGGAATTATAAGCGGACACGATCGTCATTAGATCGGGGAGTATTCATTTTCCGTCTCTTTAATGTGTATATCATATTTTGAGATAAAACGGTTTAAGTGAGGAGGGAAAGATTGTATGATCAGGTTTTACCTTGCTTATTTTATGCTTGGAATTGGGCTATTTTGATATTAATATGCTTGAAATCTCTTGTTGCATTTCATTTGATTTGTTACATATCTTATATCTTCTTGATGGATTTTAATCTTGCTTTGATTGGAATCTAGGATGCATGATAGTGTGTTGGCATGGTTAGTTACTTTTGATTAAGAATCATTGATGTTCCATGATTGGTTAATTGAAATTTTGCTAAGCTTGATACAAATACCTTTTTTGTGAGATCTTGAGCCTAATGAACATATCTTTTCATTCTTGCTCTTTTCTTTATTTGTGTGTACTGAATTGATCTTTAGTATTCTAGAACCTATGATGCAATATTTTTTGAGACTACATTCATTTATATGATGCTTTAGAATGATAGAGGCACCATCTCACTTCCTAAAAAGCCTACCTTTAATTTTTATCCCCTAGTGAACCACTTTGAGCCTTCACCCTTTTCTTTGTTTACACCTTATTAATGCAATCCAAACCTTTTATTTTTTCATATTCCCATCTTTTTGCACCCTTGTCCAGACTTAAAATGATATTTATTCCACGAAAAAGAAAAGAATAAAAGAAATTGTGCATTCGAATACAAGAAAAAAAAATAAAAAAAGAGTTCGAAAAAAAAAGAAAAAGTGAAAAGATTCGAAAAAAATGAAAAAAAGAATAAGGTTACCAATGTGTGCATTTCGAAAAAAACAGAAAGAAAAAATGAATGATAAATTTCGAAACTCTTGGAAAGAAATAAAAGTTGGTTCCTTGATTTACTATTTTCATCTCTTTGCGCTTGAATTACATCGTGGATTGTTTTTTATATTTATTCTTTTGTCTTGACACTTAACCCTTCTTTTTCGGTCTTTTTCCCTACCTTCATCCTATCCCTGTTACAACCTTGCTTAAAGACCTCTTGACTTTTGCATCATGTTCAATTTTAGTAGTGGAGATTAGATTTATTTGCAGGCTTATGGTAGTACTTTAATCAATTTCGGTTTGAGCGATTCTTTTGAACCTAAACACTTTGAGCGAAATGAGCGAATCCTTGTGAGGGTATCAAGTTTGCATCATTAGATTAGCTAAGAATTGGGATGTCTTGTTTCTTTTGAAATTGTTTCTAGTCTTCCACATGCTTGATTGTTTCTTAGTTATAATGATTGCTCGATTTTTCTTTCATTAAGGAGATTGAGACTTGTAGTGAATTAATGGTTGAGAACTTGTGATTTTGGTATGTTAGTTGAGGAATACTTGAGAACAAGAATTAAATATGTGAGGGGGAATTTGATAAGTGCTTAAAATAGTTATTATTTTGTGCTTAATTACTCATTGGTTTGATAAATATGTTATTGATCTTGCAGTTTTTCGTGTGATTTTATGTAGGACTCTGAATCTGGAAAATGCACTTAAATGGACGATTTTTGAATTTTTTTATTTACTGGATCGAGTCTGGATTCGTGAGCTCGACTTTGGGCTTGAAATTTGACGCGGCCTTTTGTCAGCAGCTTCTAGAACATGACGTCAGCAGACGAGTGATAACTTATCAGAATTCTAGATAGCTTATCAACCACGTTTTGAACTTCAAATTAAGATTTATCTCTTTGTAATTTGAATTTAAATATTTTTAGGATTATCTTAGATTTATCTCTTATTTTTAGGGTTTGTAGAAGGCTATGAATATCCACCTTTGGTAAGCCTAGAACTCATCTCTCAAATTCTCTTTTAATTCGAAATTCCTTGTGTTATTTTCTTCTCTTATTTTTTTTACTTTATTTTATTTTTATGTCGAGCATAATTTCTTCCATAATTATGTTCGGATAAATTTTTATTAGCCAAGGGCTTAAGCGATGACTCGATCAAAACGTGAGGATTGAAAAGCACACAAATAACTTCGTATTTTTATTTCTTTAAAAGTTTTCTTTTGAACTTATTTTTTTCAAATTGATTTCAAAACTAAAGATTGACTTTAGTCAAGATTTTAATTTGATCATTTATGTGGGAGGAAGGATCGGCTATTGAAGTAATCCGACTTTCTGGGAACACACTTAACAAATTGATTGCTAAAGCGAAAACTAAAGATTGAATGAGTTATTATTGAAATAACATAATTTAAGTTGGCTTTTGAGATTTAAATGATTTTATCTACAAACATTGAGTTGGTGGATTAATCCATGAAACCAATATCAAAGATAGACTTGTGTATTCGATTTAGAAGTTTTGCTTCAAGGACTGAACCTTAAAAGCTAAGTGCTGACGTAAAATCCTGAAGGGAAAATATTTTTCCGATGATCTATTTAATTCGAGTCAAAACGAAAGCCTAAGGCTAGTTTTTATTTTATTAAATCATTCTCTTTATTTCATCCTTAATTAGTTAGTTTTATTTCGACAACTTCCCCCTTTTTTCTCAAATATTATTCGATCAACCTTCTTGGATCACTAATCAAACAGAGCACAATCAGGAAGTTTCTAGTCCCTGTGGGATCGACCCTTACTTCTCTTTTATTACATTTAATTTTCTATTTATTATTTGAGAATAAGGAATTTATTTTTGACACTTTACGACGCGTGTCAGATATACTGACTTTGAGAGTACTGTATCGATACGACCAATAGGCGTTTCGATACAGGTGGTTGTATTCTAGAAATGTAGCCTATGACTATCGAAATTTATGCTTAAAGCACTGAAGGAGTAAAAGTTTCAAATTGATCCGGAAACAAATATGATCCCTCCTACCTCATATCGAACAAAGATTATAAAATGTAGAATAATAATATCGTAAGTTGAATTGAAGCACCGAAGAATATCATCCAACCATCGAAACTTTCGACCCAGTTCCCTACTAGGCTGGGAAGGGGTGTTACAAAACTATACATTTATCCACTTTAAATTCATCAACATACACTTCCTCAAGTATATGTCAGGTAAATATCTAGCTAAGTCAATATCAATTCAGGTCAATAACAGGTCGAATTCAAAACAAATTAGGTAAAATCAAATCTCGAGTTGATTCAATCGAGTAATATCGGTTATCTACTAGGTCAATCTTGGGTCTAGGTTTCTTTCAGTCGTGTGCAGGTTGGGTTTCAGGTTCATAGTAACATGTTCAATTCAAGTTTGGGTCGTTTTTGGTCAGATGCAAGTCGAATTTGATTACTATAGTAATAAGTCCAACTTGAGTTCATGTCAACTACAGTTGATTACAGATCAGTTTCGAGTCATCATATTCTTAGGTCAAATCAAATTTTGACTCAAATAAATTTTAATCGAATTTTTGGTTTAGATCAGATTTTTATATCCTTAGATATGTGTTATACGAAGTGATTTATTGAAACTCGTACTTCCTTTTGATAAGATTGAATTAAATTTTGACAATTGTGGATGTTTAAAGACAAGAGTTTGTTACGAGGGATAATTGGGCATGTGCTATTACTTGGGACAACTAACGAACATAAATTGCTTAATTTTTGAGGTCTATATGTCGTTGTGGTATTGAAATGGTTTTGTTTAGGCATATTTGTGAAAATGCACTCTGTTTGAAAATAGTTGGCATGTGTTGTGCTGGATTTTAAATATAACATGTTAAGATCCATAAACACCGAATTGGATATGCTTGGGAAAAAAGCGTTAATGTTTTCTTAATCGTACGTCAGCTGAATTTTATTAGAAATCAAAATATAGTCTAAAAAATTGAAATTATAGCAAAAAAAAAATGACGCACTAAATTTAAATTAAAAAAAATAGAAAATGAAACTCAAATGAACAAAACACCTCAAGTGGATTACAAAACATTGACAAAGATGAAACACTAGAGAAATAAAAACCCCAACTCTTCATAGAGACTATTTCGTAAATAAGATTTGATTGCATTGACAACGAATCATAAAAAGAGACCAATCTAATGAAGACTGCCGATAATCTACAAATTAAAGTCTAATATCGTAAGAAACGTATATATGAAATAAAATCTATCAAAACAATAAACGATAAAGTGTCATAAGACAAAAAAACATACCACAAAATAAAAAAAAAAACGTGCCAAAAGACAAAAAACGTATCACAAGAAAGACAAAATCTAAAAAAAAAAACATAAATTTAATATAAAGAAAAAAGAAAAGGACTACTGACCATAATGATCGATACTCAAATTAATACTACCGTGAATGAATCAAGAACTAAATAAAAAATTTGGGCCAGAATTGAAAAAATGGCCCCATTAGTATTGTTATCGTTGATTCTTATATTATATGATTAAATGATTGATTGAGTTGTCTGGATATGATTATTATGCCTAAATATACTTCAGTGATTTTATACGAGAAAGGCCGGGGGCACTCAACACAATTACACGAGATTTAGTGGAGGTTTTATTCCATTGGAGAGAAAATTGTTGGTAGGGATGTAAAATCAGATACTTGATGGGGTTTAAGTAGAATTATTTGGAATTCAAGTAAATTTAGGCAAAGTTAATGATTGATTTCGAGTTCAGTTGGGTAAATTGTTGGTAGGGATGTAAAATCAGATATTTAGGTAAAGTTAATGATTCAATTCGAGTTCAGTTGAGTATAAGTCGATTTGAGAATGGGTCAATGTTAGATTGATCTTAATTTAGATTTGGTACATGTTGGATCAGATTAATTTTAAATCGAGTCAATATCAAATTCGAGTCAAATAATTTAAGTCATAGTCTATTAATAATTGAATTAATTCAAATTCAGATGGACTTTGAATTAGATATCTATCAAGTCCTATTCAAATCACATCAAGTTTAGATAAACTTTTGAAGGGTACTATCGGTTTTGGTGAACTTCTAGTCGGGTTTTTACTGAATATAAATGAATGTCGAGTTTGATTATTTCAGGTATATATATATTGTTTTATGTCTTTCATTAATTGTATAAAGTATTTTAAAAAAATATGTTGTAAGATTTAGGCTATTTGAAAAAAAAATTAAAAATTGAATTTTAAATTAAGAGATTAATTTCCCTCACGCCAAATATTTTAAATGCTCTTTTTACTCGTATAAAAACAACTACACAAGAAACTCTAAATCTGCAAAACCTAATTTAACCTATTAGAGCCTTAAGACACTTGTAATCACCGGAATTCGTCCGGGGAGTCGCCACCAATCGTTTTTTTAACGGTGCGATTAGAACACCAAAAACGTGTTTGCAAAACCAGAGCTAGATACGGGAGTCTGTTACGCGTGAGGAAGGGTGAGCACCCTCACAACGCCCAAAATCGGCACCGGTCGGTTATAAAATATTTTGTACGATCGAACGGATAAATTCGGTATTCGAATATGTAATAAAACGGTTAATAAATATTTAATAATAATAATAAAACATTAAAATAGGAAAAGTATAATTTTTCAGGGACTAATCTGCAAAAACAGAAAACATTTAGGTTAAATAATATAAAATAAGGATGAAATTAAAGTAAAATGTAAAATAATGGGTTTAATTGAACCAAACAGTGACCAAAATTGAACTGGAAACAAACTGGAGAGCCGGAGCGAGGACACGCTGGGAATGCAGGGACTACGGCTGGAATTTTCCCCTAATTCCAGGTAAGGCGCGGGTCTGGGCCGGCTAAACGGGTTCGGGCATGGGTATCCATTGCCAAAACGGCGCCGTTTGGGACTTGAATACCGGCACCAAAACGGTGCCGTTTTGGCTCCAATATAAAGGTTTTCCACCCCCTTTATTTTTCTTCAGCATTCATTTGTTCTTCTTTCTCTTAAATGAAAGAAAAAACCAGAGCCTCAAGAGCTCTCTAAGGTCCGTCCGGTTATCCTCTCCGACCACCGTGCACGGCCACCGGCCGCCGTGCCGGTGGCCGGAATCAAAAAAGAAACATTTTTTCCGGCTCTCTTCGACGTGGTGGACACAGATCCAGCCTCAGTTTTTCACGAACAAGCCTCTATCAACGTAGATCTACGAGATAAGGATTAGAATCTCTATTTTTTTTTACCTTTTTTCTTGCTTTTTTGGCTTCCAATTGGTACTCGTTTTTTCTCTTTGTTTTGGCTCGGGTATTGTAGTGATATTCGATGATGTTTTGCTTCGAATAATGCTCTGTTTTGATTGATTTTCTCTCCGGTTTCTAACCGGTTACAAGGAGTTCGAATGGGTTTTTTTATACCCATTCTTACATGCATTTTATATTCAAAGAAAAAGGAGTTTTATCATATTCTTTCTGCAAACCTAGATCTAATCATACTTATTCCTTTATTTACAGGTTGATGCGACGATGGGCGGTGATCGTCCAGAGGAACGAATAGGAGGGCACGTGATTACCACGCGCGATTCGAATAGCCGCGCGTGGCGGCCACGCGAGGTGAGCTGGCAAGCACAAGGATGAACGACGGCCGGTTCATGGGGGTTAGGGTAATGGGATTAGTTTAGGGTTAGTTAGGGTTTGTAATGTAATATCCCGAAAATCGGGTTAGTAAACGATTCGAATGATTCGTAAATTAAAATCGAATTACATGATTAAACGAATTAAAAGAAGGGACTTAATTGAATTAAATGAGAAGTTAAGGATTGCATGTTAAATTTCTAATTGCCCTTAATTGTCCTTGAACATGAATTTCTAGAAGAGTTTTAATGAGGGACAAAGTAGTCTTTTATACCCCATTAGAGATCAAACAAAAATCAGCCAAAATTGCTCCTTTCTTCCTCATTTTCACGACAACTAAGAAATTAGAAGAGGGGGAGTCCTTGAGAGAGAATTTATGAGAAGCCATTGAAGGAAGGGTTAAAAGTTTTGCATGGTGGTGAAATTGGTCTAGAAACTCAAGATAAAAGGGCCTTGGTATGTTCTTTCTCCCTAATTCGAAAATTTTAGGGTTTTGAAGTTTTGGGTTTTGATTATTCTATGACATTTATGAGATAATGAGGTTGATAGAAACACAATTTAAAAATTATGATGCTTGGGTTTAGTTTTTGAAGCATGAATATTGAGTTAAGAAGTTTGAATTTGGGGTTTTGTGAATACATTATATGTGTTAATTAATTTGATATATTGATAAAAAAAGGGGATAAATTGATGTTGATTTTGTGATTGAGGTGCTGGAAATTAATGAGATCAATTGGAAATTGAAAGTATGAATTGAGAATTAGCCGAAAATACTTAGAAAAGCTATTCCGAGTAGCCATCTTCAAAAAATTTCCTAAGCCACGTTTGGAGGATTTAGGAGCTGAAATTTTGCTGTATGATACTCTTGAATATCTAGTTTAAGGGAAAATTTACGGAACCTCAATCCGAGTTCAGTAGAAAAAGTTATAAGCTTCTCCGTAGGGCTGTTCGGGCAGTCCCAAAAATTTCGGACAAGTCTGATTCGAATGAATTCTGGTACTGATCGGACATGAATTAAAATACGAGGTTAACTTATCCTTGTAGAGGATTCTCCTAGCTTTCCAAAGAGGTATAATAAGCTTGAATTATACATGGGAGCTAGGAGATACGATCGAATAACGAAAGGATAGCAAATCTGTCCCGAATAAGCAAACGAGCAAAATTACATTTGTTAAAGTAAATAATCCTTATAGTTAAATGGTTTGGATATGCCCTAATGAATGTATATTTGTATGTGGATTACTAGATAATCAAAGAGACGAAAATATAGAAGAAGAGGAGAGACTCGAGCAAACTCGAAAGAAGGGCAAAGGAGTCACGATCTACAATCCTTGAGTTGCTTGGAGGAATAGTGAGTGTGGCAAACCTTGGGGTTAGGACCTAGGGTCCTAACCATCTTTGTATTATTCGATTTATTTGTATTGTAACCGGACTAATGAAATATTTGGTAATTCGAGAAGGAGGATTAATTGTTAATAACTTGTGTGTGATGCCATGTTTTAGTGCTAGATGTTAGACTAGCTTAGAACATTTGCATAGCTCGGAAATGCCGAGGTAAGTAATGGTACGCGGCTTCAGATGCCAGGTATGTGAGTCATGCATGAGGCATGTTTAGATTGGTTTGATTACTCGAATTAAAGCATGATATGTATGATTTGATATGATAGCATGACATAAGCTTTTGACTTGATAGCATAATATATGCTTTTGATATGTTAATACGATATATGCTTTGGATATGCTAGCATGATGTATATGCTTTTGTAATGGTAGTTGATGAAGATGCATTGGATATTAGCATGATATGGACATCCTATGTGATAAGAAACTTGCTTAATAAAAATGGAAAGATTAAATGAATTGGAAACTCTGATTGAGCCTTGGTCGATAGTTGGTCATAGGTAGTATGGCATGGCTAGGGTTTGAGCTCATTTGTTAGTTTGCCCAGTACTTCGGTACTTCTGTTGGTACTATGGGTACCTTTGTTGGTGGTTAGTCACCATTTGTAGATACCATGGGTAACTTTTGTTAGTGCCTTCGTGGCACTTCTGTCAGTACCTTTGTGGTACTTCTGATGACCCGCTTACCTAGTCAAACTATACCAAGGCATCATTTGTAACTAATTTGAAAGATTAAAATTAAGATATTGTTATTGAGCATCCGAAAATGATATTGCTATAAGCATTTGAAATGATATTGCTATTGAGCATCCGAAAATGATATTGCTATAAGCATTTGTTATGATATTGCCATTGTGCATCCGATAATTGTATTGCTATGAGCATTTAGTATGTTAGTACTAATGATCATTTGGAAATGATATGGTTATGAGCATTTGATATGAGGTTGCCATTGAGCATATGAGCATGAAATTGTCATCGAGCACATAGTTTGCGAATTCGATTAGCATGCTAGTGACATGATCCATGAAAATGAATTAAGCATGAAAAGCATGACACTCTTCACACATACGATTGTAATGTTAGTATAAACATGATGGATTGTTAAATTGGAGTACGCTATGTTGATATATGTTTGGTGTCTAATTGGTTAGACTTAGGGCTGCCTCACTAAGTACTTCGTAAGTACTTACCACCTCTGTTTCCTCCTTCCCAAATAACAGGTTATCGGACTAAGGGGTTAGATCGGCTTTGATCGCAAGCAAGGACACCAAGCAAGCCCAAGTATGGTATTTTGCACTTTTGAAACTCCTAGTTTATGGTGGCATATGAAGCATGCTTAGAATGATTTATACATTTGATATTTAGCATATGGTTTGTATATATGTTTGTTCGTACATACGGTATGTAAGCCATAAGGCACATTGTACTTGGTAGGCCTTGCATATTTTGAGTTCTCGGCCTATGGTTTGGGTAAGTAGGCTTTTGGTGATATGCATATGTTAAGTAAGAAATTGTCTTGAAATGTCAAACATGAACTAGGTAGGATAGCATGTGAATCCTTAAACTAGAACATGAGTATGCTAAATGCTATAGTGGGAAGTCCATGACATAGTTGTGTCTTGAATGTTATTGAACATGGTTAATGGCTTGATTAATGAGCTGGCTAAATGAATCGATTTAGTGGAATGATACATGCTATTTAAACATGTTGGATATTGTCCCTTATGGTTTAGGAATGGGTTAGACCATATAGGTGGTCTTTTGGTAGAGTCTAAGTGTTTAAAAAGGATAGAAATCTGGAAAATTTGGCGTGGGTATCGATACCACTTACATGGGTATCGGTACCACCTTTGACAGAAACGAAATGGCATCGAAGCATGGTTCGATGCCAAGCTTCATTTAAGAACTCCCTGGTTCGATGCCAGTACCGAGCCAGGCCCCTCTCAGCCTTAAGCCATTAGGTCCTAAGAGTAGACCAACATCGATACCTGGTTCGATACTGGGTCTTCCAGTAACGAAATGGCATCGATGCCAGTATCGAACCAGGCTACTTAACTTAGTCAACGAGTCAACAAGGAGGTCCAGCATCGAAACATGGTTCGATATTGGGACTTCCAGTAACGAAATTGCATCGATACCTGTTTCGAACCAAGCTCCCTAGCCTCGGTCAATGGGTCAACACAGTTGACCTGTATCGAACTAGGGTTCGATACCCTTGTTTCGATACCCCTCTATAGGGAGTATCGATACCCCTAGTTAATTTTCGGTTCAGCTCGAGTATGAAAAATTTGCCTGACCAATAAGATGATATTAATGATGACTGAACGAATTAATTTGGGTTAGAGTTTTAGATCACGTTTAATGGTGATTGTAATTGATAAATGAATGAAAATTTAGAATCGAATTGGTTAATTGCATAAGTATGGAAAAAGTTTTAAATTGTCCTTGAATTAGTAGGCACAACTCGTATTTGAATTTGAAATATCATTGAAACGAACACAATTCCCGGTTTAATTACAAGTTCGAATGTCCGGTCGACACCTCTGTCTCCTAACCCGGGGCAAGGGTGTCACATTTATTTGGTATCAGAGCTTCGGTTACGTGATTCTCGAACTGAAACGAATATGCATGCATCATATAGGATTGAACTATGCCACCTAGGAGTTTTGTATACCGTACTTGCTTGTGTTCTTGCTTATTTGAATAATATTTATTTACCCTTTTCTGTAGTATGGTTGATACAAGATTGGACCTAGGAGATGAAAGTCCTGAGGGTTCATCAAATGAGATTGAGAATGTGAGGATGAAACCGAATCCTCCATTGGAACAAGAACCACCTCCGGTGGAAGCTGCCCCTGAGCAGGTAACCCCGGTTATACAAGATGTTCAGAGAGAATGCCTTTTGAGTATGAAGGGGATGTTTGATCAGCTGGTATCTGAATTGAAACAAGATCGTCCTGCTCCTGTTAATGTTGTGCCGAGTAGGGCACCTATCGAGAAGCTTGCTCGATATCGAGCCTATACCTTCGCGGGTTGTAATGAGGATAAGCCCGAGGAACATGAGCAGTGGTTAGAAAGAACCACTCAAATTCTGACTAAGCAACTGCAATGTACCGATGAGCACAAGCTCGAATGTGCTATCTCGCTTCTAGCTGATGAAGCCTTAAGTTGGTGGGAAACCACAACCTTGACTGTTCCTACCGACTCTGTTACATGGGACTTCTTTGTAGAGGAGTTCAAAAAGAAATATATAAGTGAACAGTATCTGGCCGAAAGAAGAAGGAAGTTCTTGCATTTGAAGCAGGCTAATAGGCCTAATGAGCAATATGTGGCACACTTCTGCAAGTACTGCAAATATGGTGCGGAGTACATCAAGACTGAGAAACAGAAATGTCAGATGTTCATCGATGGGCTAAATGATGAGATGAGCCCTATGTTCACAGCTTTGGGGATCACTGATTTTCAGATCCTAGTTAACCGGGCTATTGCTACCGAAGCCAAGATGAAGGCTTCGGAAAAGAGAAAAGGTGGGAATAAAAACGACAAGAAACGTAAATGGGAGGATAAGTCTGAATGGAATGTGAAAAAGACCAAGAATCAAAGAGAAGGCTCCTCAACCTACCACCATGAGTCCAAAGGCCATTATGTGCCGAGACCTCAGTCGGCAAATAGACCATCGACCCCAGTTGCATCTGTTCATAGCACGGGGAATTCTGGAAAAGCTCAAGCTTGTCAGTTTTGTCAGAAGTTTCATGCTGGACCTTTTCGGCTTCAGATGAAACTATGTTATGCTTGTGGTAGATCAGACCACTATATCAAGGATTATCCTCAGAATCCAAATAGAGGCACACCTCAGTCTCGTGCGTATCAGAGTCCTCCACCTCAGAATAGAAACAAGGGCCCAGGACAGGCCCATTCCGAGAACAAAAGCAAGGGAAAGGAACGTCAATCAACCCCTCCTCGTCAAGAATCTCGAGCTCCAGCTAGAATGTACACCATTCGTGGTAGAGGAGAGGAAGAATCTCCTGATGTTATAGCAGGTACCGTTGAGTTAAATTTATGCCCTGCTTATGCTTTAATAGATTCAGGATCTACTCATTCCTTTGTAAGTTCTAAAATGCTTGTAAAAGTTAGATTAGAGCCTGAAAATGTTGATAGGGGTCTTGTAGTATCAAACCCAATAGGAGGTATAATGAATGTTAACCTCGTTTGTAAAGACTCTCCAATCTCAATTCGAAATATTCCTTTTCGAATTGATCTGTTTGTACTACCCGAGTGTGAGTTTGACATAATATTAGGGTTAGACTGGTTGACCAAACATGAAGCTTGGATCGACTGTCAGAAGAAAAGATTGTATCTTCGTGGTTTGGGAAAGGAGTCAATCCTCCTAATTGATAAAAAGCCAACTTCGATCTTTGCTGCTATGGCTCTGCAAGATGAGTATGATTTCGGTTTGCCGAAAATCCCAGTGCTATCTGAATTTGTTGATGTTTTTCCGGAGGAACTTCCTGGTCTTCCTCCGACTAGAGAAGTTGAATTCGGAATTGAAGTTCAACCTGGGACTAATCCGGTGTCAATTGCTCCTTATAGAATGGCACCAATTGAATTGAAAGAGCTCAAAAAGCAACTCCAAGAGCTACAAGATAAGGGATTCATCCGTCCTAGCTCTTCGCCATGGGGTGCTCCAGTTTTGTTTGTGAAGAAGAAAGATGGAACAATGAGGCTTTGTATTGACTACCGACAACTGAATCGGGTGACCATTAAGAATAAGTACCCTTTGCCTAGAATTGAAGATTTGTTTGATCAGCTCAAGAATGCTACGGTATTCTCTCGAATCGATCTTCAATCGGGGTACTATCAAATGAGAGTAAAAGAGCAAGATGTCCCTAAAAATGCTTTTAGAACTCGATACGGTCATTTTGAATTTTTGGTGATGCCATTTGGGCTAACCAATGCTCCGACTGCATTCATGGATCTCATGAATCGAATCTTTCGACCTCATCTTGATAAGTTTGTGGTCGTCTTTATTGATGATATTCTGGTGTATTCTCGAAATAAGGAGGAACACGCAGAACACCTTCGAATTGTTTTACAGACTCTTCGGGAACGTCAGTTATTTGCCAAGTTCTCGAAGTGTGAATTCTGGTTATCGGAAGTGTCATTCCTAGGCCATGTCATCTCGGCTGAAGGAATTAAGGTCGATGCTAAGAAGGTGCAAACTATTTTGGATTGTAGACCTCCGAGAAATGTTGGCGAGGTCAGAAGTTTCCTCGGTTTGGCCGGGTATTATAGGAGATTTGTTAAGGGGTTCTCCACTATTGCTTTGCCCTTAACTAAGCTCCTCCGAAAAGACCAATTGTTTGAATGGTCAGAGGACCAACAAAGAAGCTTTGACCAGCTTAAACAAGCTTTGACTCATGCTCCTATCCTTATTCAATCGGAATCTGGCAAAGAATTCACGGTGTACAGTGATGCCTCACATTCGGGACTAGGATGTGTTTTGATGCAAGGAAATAATGTGGTTGCTTATGCATCTAGGCAATTGAAGCCTCATGAATTGAATTACCCTACTCATGACCTCGAATTAGCGGCTATTGTTTTTGCCCTCAAGATATGGAGACATTACTTGTATGGTGAGAAGTGTTATCTATACACCGATCACAAAAGCCTTAAATATCTCCTAACGCAGAAAGATTTGAATTTGAGGCAAAGGAGATGGATGGAATTACTAAAAGACTATGACTTGGTCATTGATTACCAACCCGAAAAAGCCAATGTGGTGGCCGATGCTCTTAGTCGTAAACCGACATTGGGTAAGCTATTTGATAACTCTAAAATGTTATAAGCTTCCTTTAAATATCTGTATCTGATTTTGAAAATTTCCTTGTAGTCACGAATTCGATTAATGCTTATCTTCGAGTATACCGAAAGCAAGGATTTTTGTTTGAACTTCAGGTTCGGTCTGATTTGATTTCGAGAATCAAAGACCTTCAGCAATCTGACTCTGAGCTCCAAGCCATTGTATCAAAGCTTGATTCGAAAGCTAATGTCGAATTCTCCCTCAATTCGAATGAATTGCTCTACTTTAGAGATAGAGTTTGTGTTCCGAATAACGAAGAATTGAAAAGAGAAATTCTACAAGAAGCACACCAAAGTCCGTTTTCAATTCATCCTGGTTCCGTTAAAATGTATAAAGATTTGAAATCCTTATATTGGTGGCCTGGCATGAAAGCAGCCTTCACAGACTATGTATCCCGATGTTTGACTTGTCAGAAAGTCAAGGCTGAGCACTGAGCTCCTACGAGATTGCTTCAGCCTATTGAATTGCCCGAGTGGAAATGGGATCGAGTGACAATGGATTTTGTTACCGGTTTGCCTATTACACCGAGAAAGAATGATGCTATTTGGGTGATTGTTGATAGACTCACCAAGTCTACGCATTTTATTCCGGTTCGAAAGAGCATGAATTCGGAGACCTCAGCCGAGTTATATATCCGTGAGGTGATTTGATTACATGGTGTGCCAACATCAATTATTTCTGATAGAGACCCGAACTTCACCTCCCGATTTTGGAAGTCTTTGCAAAGGGCTCTTGGAACTAAAGTGAATCTTAGCACTACTTTTCATCCGCAATCTGATGGCCAATCCGAAAGGGTGATACAAGTGTTAGAGGATATGTTGCGTGCTTGTGTTATCGATTTTGGGAGGAATTGGGAAAGGTCCCTACCCTTAGTGGAATTTGCATACAACAATAGCTATCAAGCATCGATTCAGATGGCTCCTTTTGAAGCTTTATATGGGAGGAAATGCAGAACTCCTTTATGTTGGTCTGAATTGGGATAGAACAAGGTTTTGGGACCTCAGATGATCCGGGAAACTAAAGAACAAATCCGAATTATTCATGATCGTTTGAAACAAGCCTTTGACAGACAGAAGGCTTATGTAGATTTGAAACGAAGGGATATTCAGTACAATGTGGGAGACAAGGTCTTTCTAAAGGTTTCTCCTTGGAAGAAAGTCTTCAGATTCGGGAAAAAGGGAAAGCTCAGCCATCGATTCATTGGGCCTTTTGAGGTTATCGAAAGGATTGACCGGTGGCCTATCGTCTTGCACTCCCTAGCGAGTTTGATAAGATACATAATGTGTTCCATGTCTCTATGTTTTTTCTCTTTGTTTTGGCTCGGTTATTGTAGTGATATTGGATGATGTTTTCCTTCGAATAATGCTATGTTTTGATTGATTTTCTCTCCAGTTTCTAATCGGTTACAAGGAGTTCGAATGGGGTTTTTTATACCCATTCTTACATGCATTTTATATTCAAAGAAAAAGGAGTTTTATCATATTCTTTCTGCAAACCTAGATCTAATCATACTTATTCCTTTATTTGCAGGTTGATGCGACGATGGGCGGTGGAATCTGGAGTGGGCAGTGACCGGCCAGAGGAACGAATAGGAGGGCGCGTGACCACTACACGCGATTCGAATAGCCGCGCGTGGCGGCCTCGCGCGGTGAGCTGGCAAGCACAAGGATGAACGGCGGCCGGTTCATGGGGGTTAGGGTAATGGGATTAGTTTAGGGTTAGTTAGGGTTTGTAATGTAATACCCCGAAAATCGGGTTAGTAAACGATTCGAATGATTCGTAAATTAAAATCGAATTACATGATTAAACGAATTAAAAGAAGGGACTTAATTGAATTAAATGAGAAGTTATGGATTGCATGTTAAATTTCTAATTGCCCTTAATTGTCCTTGAACATGAATTTCTAGAAGAGTTTTAATGAGGGACAAAGTAGTCTTTTATACCTCATTAGAGATCAAACAAAAATCAGCCAAAATTGCTCCTTTCTTCCTCATTTTCACGGCAACTAAGAAATTAGAAGAGGGGGAGTCCTTGAGAGAGAATTTATGAGAAGCCATTGAAGGAAGGGTTAAAAGTTTTGTATGGTGGTGAAATTGGTCTAGAAACTCAAGATAAAAGGGCCTTGGTAAGTTCTTTCTCCCTAATTCGAAAATTTTAGGGTTTTGAAGTTTTGGGTTTTGATTATTCTATGACATTTATGAGATAATGAGGTTGATAGAAACACAATTTAAAGATTATGATGCTTGGGTTTAGTTGTTGAAGCATGAATATTGAGTTAAGAAGTTTGAATTTGGGGTTTTGTGAATACATTATATGTGTTAATTAATTTGATATATTGATAAAAAAAGGGGATAAATTGATGTTGATTTTGTGATTGAGGTGCTGGAAATTTTAGGAATGAGATCAATTGGAAATTGAAAGTATGAATTGAGAATTAGCCGAAAATACTTAGAAAAACTATTCCGAGTAGCCATCTTCGAAAAATTTCCTAGGCCACGTTTGGAGGATTTAGGATCTGAAATTTTGCTGTATGATACTCTTGAATATCTAGTTTAAGGGAAAATTTACGGAACCTCAATCCGAGTTCGGTAGAAAAAGTTATAAGCTTCTCCGTAGGGCTGTTCGGGCAGTCCCGAAAATTTTGGACAAATCTGATTCGAATGAATTCTAGTACTGATCGGACATGAATTAAAATATGAGGTTAATTTATCCTTGTAGAGGATTCTCCTAGCTTTCCAAATAGGTATAATAAGCTCGAATCGGACATGGGAGCTAGGAGATACGATCGAATAACGAAAGGATAGCAAATCTGTCCCGAATAAGCAAACGAGCAAAATTACATTTGTTAAAGTAAATAATCCTTATAGTTAAATGGTTTGGATATGCCCTAATGAATGTATATTTGTATGTGGATTACTAGATAATCAAAGAGACGAAAATATAGAAGAAGAGGAGAGACTCGAGTAAACTCGAAAGAAGGGCAAAAGAGTCACGATCTACAATCCTTGAGTTGCTTGGAGGAATAGTGAGTGTGGCAAACCTTGGGGTTAGGACCTAGGGTCCTAACCATCTTTGTATTATTCGATTTATTTGTATTGTAACCGGACTAATGAAATATTTGGTAATTCGGGAAGGAGGATCAAATGTTAATAACTTGTGTGTGATGCCATGTTTTAGTGCTAGATGTTAGACTAGCTTAGAACATTTGCATAGCTCGGAAATGCCGAGGTAAGTAATGGCACGCGGCTTCGGATGCCAGGTATGTGAGTCATGCATGAGGCATGTTTAGATTGGTTTGATTACTCGAATTGAAGCATGATATGTATGATTTGATATGATAGCATGACATAAGCTTTTGACTTGATAGCATAATATATGCTTTTGATATGTTAATATGATATATGCTTTGGATATGCTAGCATGATGTATATGCTTTTGTAATGGTAGTTGATGAAGATGCATTGGATATTAGCATGATATGGACATCCTATGTGATAAGAAACTTGCTTAATAAAAATGGAAAGATTAAATGAATTGGAAACTCTGATTGAGCCTTGGTCGATAGTTGGTCATAGGTAGTAAGGCATGGCTAGGGTTTGAGCTCATTTGTTAGTTTGCCCAGTACTTCGGTACTTCTGTTGGTACTATGGGTACCTTTGTTGGTGGTTAGTCACCATTTGTAGATACCGTGGGTAACTTTTGTTAGTGCCTTCGTGGCACTTCTGTCAGTACCTTTGTGGTACTTTTGATGACCCGCTTACCTAGTCAAACTATACCAAGGCATCATTTGTAACTAATTTGAAAGATTAAAATTAAGATATTGCTATTGAGCTTTCCACTGATCATATGGGATATTCTCGGGTCTTTGGGTATGTGCCAAATCTCTTATCGGTGAATAATGGTCGAAGCATGCTCGATACGAAGATCTTTCCGGCTTCCAAAAGTGACTATGGAACCATACAAGCAACAGTTGAGCGCAACCAATAAACCTTCCTTCACCACTCATTCTACAAGCGGTAAGCGATCGGAAAGTCTCGGCGAGGATGGCGGGAACCGGAGTGATACCTTTGTCGAGATAGTCAAACAATTCCATAACAGCGTCATCTATATACCCGAGTGGCTTGGGAAAAACGACTAACCCGTAGATGGCCAGTGCAAACATTTTAACCTGCTTTTCACATTTAGTCTCTATTTGAATTAAATCCCGAATATCCCTCCAAGCGATGCATTTGGTTTCACCCTTCTCCTTGATTCGGGACTTCGCCCATTGCTCATTTTTTCCGGTCAATTTTAACAACCTTTTCTGGAAAGCAAGCGAATCAGGTGGTTTAAAATACACCTTATCTGACTGGAATCTCAGACATTGGATTAGGGCAGTATACTCTTCCACCGTTGGTGTGATATCAACATCTCCCATCGTAAAGCAACTATACGAGGGATTCCAGAATTGGGCCAGGGCTCGAAATAATGCCTTGTCAATGCTTACGTCAAGCAGGTATGGCAAGTCTCCGTAATTGGCGAAGAACAGACTTTTAGTGTCATCGTCCCACTGATCCCATATATATTTCAACTCTTGCAACTGATTCTGTATCGAGGCAATGCATGTAAAATCGCTGAGGTCGGTCTTTTCACCTTCCATTATACTGTCCCCTTTCTGATATTGGGTTTCCTCTGACCATCGTCGGATTCGGAGGTTGGCTTCCACCTTGTCTAGAAAAGGGTTCTCCATGGCTGAGCCTTTCTAACAGTTGTCTCGTTATCAACACCTTTTTATTTTATTAAAAAAGATGTCCATGAAAAACAAGAAACGAAACAGGATAAACAAATATCATTAGTGTCAGATCCAATAAATAATGAACGAGATAAATATGATGCATGTTGCATGAATGATAGCTCAATAAATAAATAACAGAAATAATAAATGAGAAATAAATAACGGAAATTAAAGGTATAAATAAAGAAACCCCCCGCTCTCTCTCCTTCTAAAAAAAGAAAAAACTTATAGGGTGACCCTCTAAATGGGCAGAGGTCCGGCATGACGGCTCTAAAGGTGGGCTTCTAGGGCTCACTATATGTGGTTCGGCTCTAAAAGGTACCCGAACAAAATTTATTATCCTACTAAGGATAATAAATACGATTCAGGGGGATACGTTTCTCTAAGTCTATGCGGAGACGTAGGTCTCACGAAGACAAAGGGAAAAATATCCCGAAAGCAATTCACCATCCTACACGGAGGCAGAACCTCACGAAGGAGTGGTTTCATGCTCCCACTTAATCGGACGGAACCCGGGTTGAGGGTTAATGAAATGATGGACCTGAAAAAGATTTTAAAAACGTTAGTAAAATATTTTAAATAAATAAATAAATAAAATTAATCGAATTTATATTTTTGATCGTTAAATAAAATGTAACCGACGTTGTGGCTCGACTCGCAAAAGTAAGTCCCCAGTGGAGTCGCCAGCTGTAATCACCGGAATTCGTCCGGGGAGTCGCCACCAATTGTTTTCTTAACGGTGCGATTGGAACACCAAAAACGTGTCTGCAAAACCAGAGCTAGATACGGGAGTATGTTACGCGTCAGGAAGGGTGAGCACCCTCACAACGCCCAAAATCGGCACCGGTCGGTTACAAAATATTTTATACGATCGAACGGATAAATTCGGTATTCGAATCTGTAATAAAACGGTTAATAAATATTTAATAATAATAATAAAACATTAAAATAGGAAAAGTATAATTTTCTAGGGACTAATCTGCAAAAATAGAAAACATTTGGGTTAAATAATATAAAATAAGGATGAAATTGAAGTAAAATGTAAAATAATGGGTTTAATTGAACCAAACAGTGACCAAAATTGAACTGGAAACAAATTGGAGAGCCGGAGCGAGGACACGTTGGGAATGCAGGGACTACGGCTGGAATTTTCCCCTAATTCCGGGTAAGGCGCGGGTCTAGGCCGGCTAAACGGGTTCGGGCATGGGTATCCATTGCCAAAACGGCGCCGTTTGGGCCTTGAATACCGGCACCAAAACGATGTCGTTTTGGCTCCGATATAAAGGTTTTCCACCCCCTTTATTTTTCTTCAGCATTCATTTGTTCTTCTTCCTCTTAAATGAAAGAAAAAACCAGAGCCTCAAGAGCTCTCTAAGGTCCGGCCTGTTATCCTCTCCGACCACCGTGCATGGCCGCCGGCCACCGTGCCCGTGGCCGGAATCAAAAAAGAAACATTTTTTTGGCTCTCTTCGACGTGGTGAACACAGATCCAACCTCAGTTTTTCACGAACAAGCCTCTATCAACGTAGATCTACGAGATAAGGATTCGAATCTCTATTTTTTTTTACCTTTTTTCTTGCTTTTTTGGCTTCCGATTGGTACTCGTTTTTTCTCTTTGTTTTGGCTCGGGTATTGTAGTGATATTGGATGATGTTTTGCTTCGAATAATGCTCTGTTTTGATTGATTTTCTCTCCGGTTTCTAACCGGTTACAAGGAGTTCGAATAGGGGTTTTTATACCCATTCTTACATGCATTTTATATTTAAAGAAAAAGGAGTTTTATCATATTCTTTCTGCAAACCTAGATCTAATCATACTTATTCCTTTATTTGCAGGTTGATGCGACGTTTGACGGTGGAATCTGGAGTGGGCGGTGATCGCCCAGAGGAACGAATAGGATGGTGTGTGACCACCACGCGCGACTCGAATAGCCGCGCGTGGCGGCCACGCGCGGTGAACTGGCAAGCACAAGGATGAACGGCGGCCGGTTCATGGGGGTTAGGGTAATGGGATTAGTTTAGGGTTAGTTAGGGTTTGTAATGGATTGAATTTTATTTAGTTTGGGTCATCTGTTGGGCTTGAGATTATTTAGGATATTGGATTTAATATTTGTAATAGGTCTGAAAATTATAATATGGGCTCTGTAATGGGTTATTACATCACTATTGTTTTGAGAATTACTAACCATGTTTCAACATTTCTTACTTTTGTGATTAACTTATTAAAATCTTATTCGATTTTGGGAGAAATAATTCTCAAATTGTGCACCTGGGACAACAAATCGTAAAGGTTTTATATATGTTATGATTTTTGGTTATTTTTTAGTTTATTCATTTAGATATAATTTAATATTTATTATTTTTATAATATTTTAAAAGTTTTGATAGTTTCAATTTTAATTTATCTATTTTCATATTGTTACACTCGAAAATCCAATTTAGTTGAAAACTAGATTCCGACGATCGAAAATCCTACATCTACAGTTTAAATTATAGCATTGATTTTTGATTAAATAGACAATTATTTAAGTATTGGATCCCAATTTAGTATTGCGTGATTGTGAATGTCAGCAAAACAGATGCTCTTGGTCCGATTTGTTTGCATGGATAAATAGAGAAGGTAAGGGGAAGACATTGCGCGCTACTATTCTCAGAATGGCTTGGGGTGGATTAAATTAATACATCTGGCAGGAAAGAAATGGGAGAATTCATGGAAGACAATCTCGTAGGGCTGTTGCTATCTTTAAAATTATTTAAAATGACGTTCGTTTGCGCTTATTGGATTGTAAAAATCTTAGTCTAAATGATAGACTAACTTGTAAATGGAGTTTAAGATAGATATCATTTGTATAAGGGATTCTTATACATGAAGTTTTTATGGGTTTCTTGGATGAATACAAGAAAAAGAAAAGAAAAAGCTGAAATAGTAAAAGTAAGGAATTACCTTGACGAACACTAAATTATTAGTCTAATTTTATTTTTACCACTAAACAATTTTTTTTTATCAATTAGATCATTAAACTATTATCGAGTCACTGACCATTAACTATTAATAGAACTATAGACATGATAATTAAATAAATTTATATAATTATATATTTAATTGTACTTCAATATTTTATTTGTTTGCTCCTAACATTAATTCGAAAAAAATAAATGAAATTAGATTGTCGAGTTAAAGACTCAAACTTAAGATTGTTATGGGAACAGAGCTGCCTCGCCATATGATCCAATCTCATAATGGTAACCGTCTATTTTAAAGATAAGAATTAGGTAGAAGGGATAAGTGGGTGTGCCTCTACTCTTTACCATTACGAAACATAGATTGGTTAACTGTTGAGGTCTATATGTATTTGTGGTATTGTGGGTGTCCCTGTGTTATTCAATTAGTTGACATGTTTTGTCTAGAGTTCTAAATATAACCTGATGATCGATAAATATCGAATTGGAGCTAAAACATAATCGGAAAAGATTTGAGTTATATGAAGTGATCGATTGAAACTCATTTTATTATGGCAAGATTGAATTAAATTTTGACCATTTTGGATGTTTAAAGACGGTAGGAGGGATAAGTGGGAATGTGCTATTACTTCGGACAACTATGAAACATAATTGCATTCTGTTAGAAAATGGTTGGAATGTGTTGTGTAAGATTCTAAATATAACATGTTAGGATTAGTAAACACCCAATTGGATATGTTTGTGAAAAAGTGTAATAATTACCACTAAAAGTGATATCATTGTCGATTAATAAGAACTAAATAAAAAACCGGAATAGAATTGAGTAAACGACACTATTAGTATAGTAATCATTGATTCTTATAATATTTGATTAAATTATTGATTGAGTTGTCTGGGCATGATTGTTATGCTTAAATATAGTCAATACAATTACATGGGATTTAGCGGAGGTTTTATTCCATTGGAGAGAAAATAGTTGATAGGGATGTAAAATCAGATGTTTGGATGGATTTCAAGTTGGATTATTTAGAATTCAGGTAAAATTAAATAAAATTAATAATTTGATTTGAGTTTGGTTGGGTATAAGTCGACTTGCATATGGGTTAATGTTGGATTGATCTCAATTCAGAATTGGTTTAGTTTGGATCAAGTTAATTTTAGGTCAGACCAGTACTAAATTTGGATCTTAATCAATTAATAATCAAACTAATTAGGGTTAAGATGCACGTCGAGTTGGGTAAAACTATTCTTTATTCATTGATTTTTATGGTGGATCGTGGTAATATTTAGTTATTGATGTCATGGAATCTAATTTTCATGGAATCTAATCTCAATCCTTATTGATTTCATAACTAAATGTTGCTATGAATTTAGTTATTTATTTGAATTCATGGAAACTATTGTAATCTCGGTTATACGTCTTTGTGTTAGCTCAAACTATCAAAGTTGAGAAATCACCAATTTCATTAAAGGTTAACGCATCAAGAGCAAGGTAATCACCGTCCGGGAGTTTTGAAAGCTTTGTGAAAATCAGTGTGTAATCAAAGTCCTAAGAATAATTAAGTGCCTTCTCGATTTTATTGCCCATTATTTAATACATTGCGAACATACCTACAAGGTATGAATAGATCAAAATTCTTGAAAATCTATATGGGTAAGATCTTTACATTAAAATATTGATATTGATTTTATTGGATTATTGATCAAAATTACTGATATTATTGAACTATGAAACAAGGCTATATAAAACTTGTCATTGTTATTGATATTGTTATCATTATTGACTTGAATCACCGAATATTACATTCAAATTGATAATAGATACAATCAGCATACCATAGAATTCATGAGTTTATTGGTGCATAATTGACTACGATCCTTTTTATAAGAGAGTATTGGTGATGCTGGGGTGTATTGTGATTCGCTCTTTCGAACCGCAGGAGAGTCAACCGCCACCCTCATTTTCTTTACTTTTTCACTAATGTCATAATCAAAATCTATCAACATCATAAGCTCCTTAGTCATAGTGAATCGACCCTTCTTCTTTATTACTACATTATTATTTTATTTTATTTGACATTAAAGATAATTTATTTGATAATTACGATGTTTGTCACAAATTATTATATTAAAATAAATAAATTCCAGATTTCTTAAGGTGAATCAGAAAATAAAAAGAGCGATAAAGTGAAATAAAAAGTTCTAGAATCGAGGTCCTTCCTTCTCTACTTTTATATTGTGCTTGTTATAGTTATATACTACTTATAACTTAATTTATCCAAATTCAATAATTCTCTTATTATTCTATTTGTTGTTGTCATATATAGAGTTTGATAAATCGTCAAGTTTCAACGAAATTACATTTTCATTATTTTGTAATTAAAAATATAAAATAATCAATAATAAGAGTATAATATATTTTTTATTGAAATAAAGGAAAATAATTATTTTCATTAAATCTATTATTTGACTTAATGATGTATCAAGTAAATAAAATAGGATAGAACTGTGTCATGTGATAGTAATATCAAAACCTAAAAAAAAACTTCAGATAAATAATTGAATTTTTATTTAAATTAAATTTTATTTCCATTTTATACATATAACTAACAACATGTTAGAGAAAGTGAGAAAGTTGGCATTGAGCAAAACTTTAGCCAACTTTTTTGTACGTTTGAAAAAAAAAGCCGACAAAGAGTTTGGTAAGAAAAGTAGTGTATTAATTGTGCATAATTTTATACCTCTATTATTATAATATTTTTTATTTAATTGATATCATACGTTTAATCATATCAATTTAATTAAAATAAAATATTATTCTTTTAAATAAAACTTAATATTATTATAATATTATTTTTCACTTTTATATATTTATTAAATAAAACAATTAAAATATCGATATTTAATATTTAAAACCAACACTAATGAATCGATCTATAAGCATTTATCATTAAAATTATAAAGATATGCAAAATAAAATTCTGTATAAAATATTTTTAGGTCGTAGGTTTGAATTTATTTAATCCCACCATCACAATGCATAATCTCAACAGTGCAACTTGTCCCCTGTAAAAACCCTATCTTCGACAAATATAATTCATTTAGTGTTTTGTTTGTCCAAATCTGATAATTTATTTAGTATTCTGTTTCTTGTTGTCGGGAATGGAATTTGATAAAATAACCATGTTTCTTCAAGACAAGACCATATTAGTCACTGGTGTGAATGGATTTCTAACCAAAGGTATTGCTCTTAATCTATCTACACTATGCAACTATGCTAATGAAAATTTAAAAAAGTTAATATTTAATAATTACATATTTATACCACGGGTTTTCAGTATTTGTGGAGAAGATACTAAAAACTCAACCAAAGATGAATAGGCTCTATCTTCTTTTGACGGATAAAGATAAAAATTCTGCCATTCAACGCTTGAATGATGAGGTAAAAGCTGATATATGTTTAATTCAATTTTTGGAATGTTCCATAAATAAAATTAAAATTTCCAAAAATTAAAATGAAATCTATGTCTATTTATATAATAATTTAATTTTTTTTTCAGTTTATTTTACTTTCAGTTATTTTGTAAACGGTATTGTCGATATTTGATGAAGTGATTGTTATTCATGTTTTACCATAATCTTTGTCATTTTATATTCTATTTTTCATATTTAATTTTATTAATTCTTTTCATTTTTAATAAGGAAGTTTTATGCTCTTTTAGTTTACGCATATTTCCCCTATTTTTCAAAGTTAAAACTTACGTCGTCTATTTTATTAACAAATTGATGATTATTTTATTATTTTATTGATTTATCTTTACTTTAGACCTCATATACATTCTCTAATATTAATAAGAGTTTATATTTACTTTTTAAATCATACTAACGTATATGTATAATTATCTTAATTCAGTTTTTTCATTCATAATGTGAGTATTCAAACCTCTAACCTAAAGTAAATTACTTATTATCTTGTCCCTGTATAATAATTGGACGGTGATAATAATTTTTTAGTAAACCTTTAGAATTGTATAGTTTTGCCTCAGGTAAATAATTGAATTTTATTTATATTAAATTTTGTTTCCATTGTATATATATAACTAACAACATGTTAGAGAAAGTGAGAAAGTTGCATTGGGCAAAACTTTAGCCAACTTTTTTGTACGTTTTGAAAAAATATAGCCAACAAAGAGTTTGGTAAGAAAAGTAGTGTAGTAATTGTGCATAATTTTATACCTTTATTATTATAATATTTTTTTTATTTAATTGGTGTCATACGTCTAATCGTATCAATTTAATTAAAAATAAAATATTATTCTCTTAAATAAAACTTAATATTATTATCGTAATATTTTTAACTTTTATATATTTATTAAATAAAACAATTAAAAAAACGATATTTAATATTTAAACACAAAACTAATGAATCAATCTATAAACATTTATCATTCAACATGTAAAGATAAACTAAATAAAATTTCGTATAAAATATTTTTAGGTGGTATATTGATCGCATCTAAATAGGTATCTTTATCCCACCATCACCATGCATAATTCAGTAGTACAAATTTCATTCTATATTCTGTTTGTTTAATCGCATCTAAATAGGTATCTAAAACAAACAAATTTCAGATCAAATAACTCTGCTTAGTATTCTGTTTGTTGCTATCAGATATAGAGTTTGATAAAATAACTATGTTTCTTTAAGATAAGACCATATTAATTACTGGTGCGACTGGATTTCATGCAAAGGGTATTGCTCTTACTATGAGTTAATATTTAATCATTACATGTTTAAACTATGAGTTTTTCAGTATTTATAGAGAAGATACTAAGGACTCAACCAAAGGTGAATAAGCTCTATCTTCTTTTCAGGGTTAAAGATGAAAAATCTGCCATACAACGTAAATAATATATATAAACTTCCAAGTGTTTATATAAACTAAATCGCTTAATTGATTTGTTATGGAAAAATATTTTTTCTATAATTGTTTATTTACATTATTTAAATTATTTACTTATACGAGTTGATAAAAATATTTAAAATGGTCCAATAGCTGAAATTTTCCATTCTATATTATTATTTGTGTTACATTGTCTTTAGTGTATTTTAATTTAATTGATATTTTATAGTAAAATTTATCATAATTATTCAAATATTATAATAAATCCATTTATATAAATATTAAACAATAAAGTCATTTAATTAATATTAATTTATTATAATTATAAATTAAATTATTTAATATTAATTTTTAAATATGAGAATTCTAATAAAAATCAGGGTAAACTACATCATTAGTCGCCAAATTATTATTGTTTTCTATTTTTTTTCATGTGCTTGGGTATTAAATAATATATTTATAAACGTGTGAAAACGATAACAATAATCCTACAATAATACGAAACTGTTAAATTATCAAATAATCCTATAAATATTTGATCAAGCGATTATCATGCATGTTTTACTATAACCTTTATTATTTTATATTCTATTTTTCCTATTTAGTTTTTTTTTTCATGATATAAATGTTATTATGTAAGTCAAACCCAACAACTCATTCTTATATTACGGGTACGTTGTAGATGTAAATTTATGTTATTCAAATTGATCACACGAAACTGTTAAAAATGATTGAAATCTACGACTTACACAAAATGCATTAAATCATAATAATATTTAATTTAGCATATTTCATGATTATTTAAATTTATTATTAATGTTTATTTAAATAAATTATTTAATAATAAGAAAGGATTAAATCATACTAACACATATGTATGATTTGTGAGCAGATCATAAGCATAGAATTGTTTAAGGTTGTTCGTGAAAAATAGGGTTCAAAATTTGATGACTTTGTATCGAGTAAAATCGTAACGGTAACTGGTGATATTTCTTTTAAAAATTTTAGAGTTAGAGATTCCACATTAAGAGAAAATATGTGGAAAGAAATAGAACTTATTGTAAAATTCGTTGCCACAACAAATTTCAGTGAAAGGTAATTTTCATTTTTCTTTTTTCTAAGGTTAAACTATACTATTGGTCATCAAATTAATAAACTGTTTTAATTATTGTCATACAATTATAATCTTTTCGATTTCATCATTAATATTTTTCATGGTTTCCTATTAAGACAATTTCTGGATTTCGTAAAAGATGACTAAATTGGAATCAATCTCCTTTAATTTCCTCGTATTGTTTCATCATTAACTTTTAATCTCATCAAACATATAAGTAAATTTTCTTTATGATTCTTTTAATTTCCTCGTATTGTTTTTCAAGGTATGATGTTATTCTGGACGTCAATACATTTGGAGTTTTCAATGTTTTGATCTTTGGAAAGAAATGTTACAAAATAAAATTGCTTCTTCATGTATCAACGGGTAATTATTGATTTTGACATAGATCTTAGTTTATTGTAATTATTTAATCTATTACTAGAATTTTTATATATTCTTGTGTATTTGATCTATTAATTGTAATTAAACAATGGTTTCACTTTTTTAGCTTACGTATGTGGCGAACAAACATGAATAATATTAGAGAAACAATTTTATATGGTCGAGACTTTGAAAAAGACAACTAGTTTAGACATCATCCATGAAAGGAAAATTGTAAAGAAAAAATTACTTCAATTACGAGAAAAATCTCTCTCAGATGAAGCACAAACAATAATAATGAAGAAATTCGGCCTCAAAAGGTTTCTTCTTATATATTTAACACTACTATTCTCATTTCACTTTTATTCAGAATCGCGACATGGCTATAATAATTTTTTTTATAAATATTAGTAATATATTTAAAACATAATTTTTATTGTAGTGTACAAAAAATATTTTAACTTAGAATAACGAAGAATAAAAATAATATATTTGATAATAAAACAAGTTGTATTTATTTATATTATACAGAGCAAAATTGAATGGGTGGCCAAACACATGTATTTACAAAGGTAATGGGAGAGATGCTTTTAGAAAAATTCGGGTTTTAAATTCATATTAATTAAAATTATTAAGTTTGAGTTTGATACAAATAAGTAATTAAGTAAATAACCGATATACTTTGTGTTGAATGGTTGACCATTCATTTCGAAATAATTATTTAATATCTAATGTCTTTAACTAGCATGAATCTTATTAAAAATAAATATTACGCACTAGACTAAACAAAAATATCATCAAATGATTCATATCTTAAAAATTGGGCTAAATTACAAAAATTAAAAATTAATAATGAATAAACATTGGACCGAAAAGAATAAAATTTTAAATTAAAAAGGATAAACATTAATAAAATAAAATAATATCTTGTTAAAAACACTAAACTAAATTAAAAAATAAATAGTAATTAATTTGAAATAAAAATAAACTTGTAATGACTAAATTGTAAAAATTATAAATTAATAATAGTTAAATTCGGTGAAATTTTTAATTTTAATATACTTTAATACATTTATAATTTATACATATAAAATATAGTTTATTACATTTCAAAAATAAAAATATAAAATTTATACTATATATGGAATATATTCTATATATAGAATTTATATTATGTATGGTATGATATTATATATAGAAATATAAAATGTATACTACATATATGAAAATATATAATGTATAATATTATATATAAAAAAATATATAATATGTATGTATATATATATTTATAATATATAAGTATGTATGCAAGTATATGTATAGTTATATACTATATAGTATACATCAATATATATATATATATATACTTACTATTTATATATATATATACTAGATGTATATATTAATATAAATATATATAATATACATTAATATATATTATAGTCTATATAATATATTAAATATATATTAATATATACTATATATATATAGTTTAATATATATATATATATTATACTTTATGTATTAATGTATTATATATGTAATATATAATATACTTATAATATATAATATATTTTAATATATATAATATTATATATAATATACTTTAATATATATATATATACTTAAATTTATACTAATATATGCATTTAATCTGTTTATAAATTAATGTATGTATATGTGTAATATGTATGTATGTATGTATATATATATTTATAATATATAAGTTTGTATATAAGTATATGTATAGTTATATACTATATAGTATACATTAATATATGTATACTTATTACTTATATAAATATATACTAGATGTATATATTAATATATATATAATATACATTAATATATATTATAGTCTATATAATATATTAAATGTGTATATATATAATATTAATATATACTATATATAATATAGTTTAATATATATAATATATTTATATATATTATACTTTATGTATTAATGTATTATATGTGTAATATATAATATACTTATAATATATAATATATTTTAATATATTTAATATTATATATATAATACACTTTAAATAAATATATACTTAAATTTATACTAATATATGTATTTAATTTATTTATGAATTAATGTATCTATATATATGTATTTAATTAATGTATGTATATTATTAATTCTTTAAGCTCAACACTAATCCCTTAAGACCAAATCACTAAACTAATTATCTACGATCAAATTGAAACAATTTTAAAATATATAATTTGATTTAATTAAATAAGGATCAAATCGAATAAAAAATAAAATTTAAAATTTAATTTTTGAGTGATCATAACCAAATTAAAATAATTGTAAAATAAGATATACAAAGGCGCAATATTCGATTTTTTATGTGCGTGAAATTTTTTACCTGATCTAGAGTAGTGTCAAATAAATATTTAAATCTAATCTCCATTTTTTATTTTCAATTGATTATATTTTACTCAAAGTTTATTATTTGATTATAAGTTGTAATAATAATAATCCTCAAAAATTTATTATATAGATTAATTCAGTCCAAATTTTTTCCCCTCTTTTTTATATAATAATCAAAATTTATTTTTAATTCCCTCCAAAATTTTGGGTAACTTATATCCCTCCAAAATTTTTAAATTAAAAATAAATTAATATCAAACTTAAAAAATGAGTGGCTTATTTCCCTCCAAAATTTTATTTTTTTTCATTCCTTTTTATATAATAATCAAAATTTATTTATAATTCCCTCCAAAATTTTGGATAACTTATATCCCTCCAAAAATTTCACACTTAAAGTAAATTAATCTCAAACTTAAAAAAAGAGTAGCTTATTTCCCTCCAAAATTTGGTCTTTTCACTCTTTCTTTTACCAATTGTCTTTTTCTTCTTTATCAATTAGTTTAATTAAGTTTAGATTAATTTAATAAAAATTTACATTTGATTGTAGAATTCTTTTAATTATGTTTATACTTTATATTTTTATATTTTAATTTAGCTTAATTAATTCTAAGCTCAATAAGTTAATTTAACTTAATTAAATATTAATTTAAAACTATATTTTTAATGAAATATTAATTTAGAATTATAATTTTTAATCAAATATTATTTGAAAATTATAATTAAAATTAAATACATTAAAACTAAATAAAATAGTAAATAATTTAATTTAATTTAATTTAATATGTAATACTAAATTTAAATATTAATCTCTAAATTAATTATCATGTCTAATTCTATTTTTATAAGACTAATTATATTTACTAATATTTTAAATTCATCAAATTATAGATATACTTAATTATATGTCATGTAAATATTAAGTCTTGTCAATATTATTTCAAGTAAATAACAGGTCGGGTTCAAAACAAGTCGGGTAAAATCAGGTCTCAGGTCGATTTAATCGGGTAATATCGGTTATCTGCCAGGTCAAACTCGGGATCTGGTTCGTTTTAGTCGGATACAGGTCAGGTTTCGGGTCTACAGTAACAGGTTGAAATCTGGTTTAGGTCATTCTCGTTCGGATACAGTTCGGGTTCAGTTACTACAGTAACAGGTCCAACTCGGGTTCGGGTCAACAATAGTCGTATACAGATCGAGTTTGGGTCATTACATCCTGGGCCAAACCAAGTTTTGACTCGAACAGGTTTTAGTCGAGTTTTTAGGTCGAGTCAGCTTTTTACATCCCTAGCTCTTTGTTACAAAATCCTATGAAAATAAAAGATCTTCTAAAGTTTTTGTACTCTTATTTCACTAAAATCCCTTGGATTGATATAAACAAACAAATAATTAAAGTTAATAAATTAACGATGATTAGCAATGCTGGTCTATTTTTTCTCAGTATGCAACTCAAATACGTACTCCCACTCAAGGTTTGTCATTCTTGATTTTCATTTTTTGCATTCAAGTTATTCCCTTGCTCATTATAATTTGTAATCTCAATATTCAGGTGTTATATTTGATGAATATACACAGTGGTCAATGTTTGAAGTAAACTTATACAAAACATAATCGGAAAATCAAGTTTGGAATCCGATTCGCAAAACTTTACAAACCCTATGTATTCTTCAATGGAATGTAAGTATGTTTCTTGCAATTGACTTGTTATATTTACAACAAGTTTAGTTTAACTTTCATTTTCATCACTATGTTTTTTTTTTTGAAAAGTGGAATGGGGAATAAAATCAACATTTTTATTTTTTTTTCTCTCCCGAACAGTTTTGATGGCAGAAATTTAGAGACGTTGAAAAAAGTGGCCGAGGAGAGAGCCATTGATGTAGCTGAATTTGATTTCGATTCTAAAAATATTGATTGAGAAGATTACATCATAAAGATTCATATTCCGGGACTTCTAATACTAGGACATAGTTAGCATATCTAATTAAAATAATCTATTACACATACAATGTTGTCGTGTGTTATAATATATTTGTTTGTAACTTTTAAGAGTTTGTGAGAACCATATTTGTTGCCATTATCATGCATCCAAAATAAGTTGTTTGAGTTGGCCATACCATGGATTTTACTCCGAGGCTTTCAAAACTGATGTGTTATTATATTTCTGAATAAATTCTTGTGTTAGTTGCTTGTGTTGAATGATATATATCGATGGAAAGTCATTTAATTGTTATTTATTTGTTTATTTTTAAATTATGAGATAGATATGATTTAACAACCCCATTTTCAAATTGGCGTATAATTTACGAAAATTGGGAGATCAATTTATGGAAATTGGGTATGGCCATGATTGTGATTTGCTCATTTTAGTTTGATAGACAATATATTTGAAAGTAAATTGGCGTGGTGTGCTTTTAGAGAAAATCGCATCATTCGCAAAATAGTTTTTTTGTGGCGTTTTTTTAGTTTTATTTTTAGCACAGCTAAAAACTTTCTCGGCGCTTAGAAAAACACCACAAGTACTACCGCTAAAATCTGCGCCGCAATAGTTTGCGACGTTTTTTTAGCATAAAACGCCGCAAAAGTTTAGATCTTGTGAAAGAAAATACTACAAATAACTTATTTTTTAGCGGCGTTGGTGACAAAAATCGCCGCTAATAACCTGTTTTTTATTGGCGTTTTCGATCACAAACGCCACTAATAATACCTTGATTTAAAAAATACAAATACAAATAAAATTATATTTTACAATAATATATCAACCAAAGCATAGTTTCAAGATATAATTTAAAAGACTTCCAAAATAAATAAAAAATTTTATATAATTTTTTGACAACCATTTTCACTTGTTATTAACAAGTTACAAATGAAATAGCTCCTGCAGAATTCATTAACTATAGGGAAATAAAAACAGTTCACCTAGTAAATCAAATCTTAATTTTAACAACATTTTATGTTCTAATCAACTTAATTAGGAATGTATTCATGGCAGCCAAAAATAAAAGCACCCTAAAAGCTTCACTGAAATTTGTGCAAATTCATGTTTGGTTCCTGAGAAATATTTAAAAAATCAAGAAACAAGGAAAGAAAACTAATTAAAATGAAACCCAAAAGAATCTTTTTTTTTTTACGTTGAAGTGAAATATTGGTACGACAAATGTGACTTTAGGCGTGAATAGAGTTTACTGATTAGTGAGAATAGATTTTTGATTTTGAAGTTTTAAGTTTGTGTGGGGATTAGATTTGGAAATGAAGACATGATTTTTCGACAAAACAAGAGAAGGGAGGCCAAGGAGTGATGTTGGATTGGATGAAATGAGGCAGGAAAAAGATTGTTGTAGAAATTAGGGATTTTAGGTATTTTGATTCGGGGATAAAAGGGTGAGGAACTTTCTAAAGGGAGTATTATACCGTCAAAATAAATCCGAGTTTAACCTATTGCGGCGTTTGTAATACAAACGCCACTAAAATACGAATTATTGTGGCGTTTGTGGGAAAGCATAGCTAGAAAATATATCTATTGCGGTGTTTGTGATATAAACGCCACTAAAGTACGAGTTATTGTGACATTTGTCGAAAAACTCTGTTATTAAACAAACCTACTACGGCGTTTGAGACACAAATGCCTTTAAAGTATAATTTATTCTGACATTTGTTATAAAACGCCATCATATATCATTTTTACAACGGCGTTTATTCTCAAGACAAAATCATATTAATCACCAGTCATACTAGATTTCTAACAAAAAGTATTGCTCTTACTTTCTCCAACTATGCTAATGAAGATTTTGGAGGGTTTATAACCCCTTAATTTTGACTTGAGGCGTACGGTAGATTAAAATTGTTATTTTTAAAACTTTAACGTTAAGTAATCTCAAAAAGTTATTCAAAAACAAATTTATAAACCAAAAGATAGGGATACAATTAAAAAGTAAATATTCTGATTTAAAATTAATAAAAACTAAATAATTGGTTCTACGCATGAATTTTAGAAGCATTTCAATCCCTAATAATCCTAAAATAATTAAATAAAAATATCTGTAAATAATCATACTGAAAATAGTAATAAAATGTGTACGGTAGAGATCTCTGAGTACCAACTCCTAGTGTAACATGCCGGTTTTGGGCTTAGAAGTTATTAGACTCTAAACTAGGATTAGTTTCGGGTTAATTTTAATTAAAGATATGATTTTTATAAAAATTCACAATATTTAAAAAACGCCATTAATGAAATTTATAAGGGTTTTGAAGAATCAAAACACCCTTTTTCTCATCTTCTTCAAAACTAAGTTAAAAACTCTCGAAAACCCCATTCTTTATTTCTTCATCATCCAACATCATCCAAGATCTTTTTCAAAAGGTAATTTCATATTTGACTTGTCCTTTTAATTTCTTATCTTTTGATAGTTAAAAATCTTATTTTTATCAAGTCTTGTAGAATCTCTATTTTTCAAGATTTGATGAGAAAAATGAAGATTTTGTTGAAATTTTGAATGAGATTAGTAAAACAAAGTTTAAGGATGCTTTTGAACTCTTTAATGAAGTTAAAACATGTTAGAAAAATGGTTTAATCTTAGTAAATCCAAAACTAGTCTTAGGGTGGATCTTTAGAGTTGTTGTGCTTGAGTTTTTGGTTGGATTTTGTTGCAAATAAAGGGCTAGAGGTAAATAGAACCTTGGTAGGTGTTTTTAGAATGTTAAATGATGGATTTTGTGTAGTTAAATGAGGTAGATGATTGAATTCCCGAAGTGCCTGCATTAGACAATTTTTGAAAGTGGAAAATGAGTGTTTTGGGGGTGTTTTAGTGTGGAAATGAAGGGCTGATGGTTATACTACATATGAGTGATGTTTTGGACATGTTTCGAAGTGTTTTAGGTGTTTAAATTGAAGGGTAATGGCTGTGCTTTGCATAAGTACGAAAATGAGAATATTTGAGATGATTTTGGCTTTGAATTGTTGAGAAAATATTGTGGATTTGTGAGCTAATGTAAAATAGTGAATTTGTGGTTGATTATGAGGTTGATACTTTAATTTTGGTTGGTTTGAAGCAGCATATTTGGTTTCGGGTGATTCGAGTGCAATTTCGGAAGGTTCGGGGTTCGATTTGGCTATCGTTAGAGTTGTGTGGTGAGTGGAAAAATGTTTTGAACTTGGTCTTTGTTCAAGGAAGATTTTGGGAGTTTGGATTAAGCTTGATAAGCTAATCCAAACTCAAGAGTAAGATCTACCGATTTTACTTATCTTGTATGCTTGTTAGATGGTAAAAATTGGAAAGCTTGTTGTGTTTAGTTGTTGTCAATGACATGTTAATTGTTATGTTGAGTTGTGTTTATTATTTATTGATTAATGACATGTTAATATGCCATGTGAGATATTTGTAAGGTAACTGTAAGATGTTGGAGGTTATGCTTATAAGTGGTAAGTAAGACCACTCGAGTATGGTAAGAAATATAGCCTGGTGGCTATGTAAGACCAATAAGAGGTGTAAGATGTAAGATTTGTAAGATAATATTATGGTAATGATGTTGGCATTCATTGAGTCATACCGGGTATAATTGGTCGACCAATAGGATGTAAGAATAGTGCACTATGATACAAAATTCGCATACGTGTCAGATAAATTCGGTCGTGTCGGACAAAACTCATATACGTGTAACATAAATTCGGCCGTGTCAGATAAATTCGTATGTGTGTAAGACGTTTCCGCATATCCGTGTATAATAATTGAGTTTGCCAACATACTTATCTTAATTACTATGAATATGTGTTTTTATGTTATGTTGTGGACTTTGGTTGCTCTCGTAGGTTGTAAGATGCTATGATGTTGATGTTAGTATTTATTTTCAAATAAAGCTTGAACCCTGCATTGCCGTAGTTACGTTTTTGAGTTCTGCTCACTAAGCATTTATGCTTACACTCTCGTTTTCCGACAATGCAGATCGTTAGCTTAGGAGTTAGCACGGTGCGAGGAAGGGCGTCCAAGTGTGTTGCTCGTTAGCTTAAGTATGATTTAGTTGCAGTAATGTATTAGCTAGCAATGGGATATACTATGTTATTTAGGAGCGTTGTTTGACTCCTATGTTGACTTATGTTTTGGATGATTTCATGCATATTTTATATTCGCCATGGTTGCCTTGAGTTAGAATGTTGATTTATGTTTTGAAGTTATGGTTATGTGGATATTATCTTTGATGTTGTTTGAACTCTTTTATGTATGAACTCTATGTTTTGTTGCTTGAGTATGATTCGAATGGATGTGTATGAGTTTCAAGCATGTGTAACCTGGTCCTTGAGTTCTTAAATGCCTTATGCATGTTAAGTATGCTTGTATGTGGTTGTTGGGTTAATCCTTAGATGTTTGTGCTTTAAAATTCATCTAGATACAGGGGCTTTCGGTTTCACCTCGTACAGATACGCCAATGTCGTTTTGAGCCTTCAGGCTTTCGGCAAGCCTAATAAGGTTTGTAACCCCTTAGCCCGGCCTAGACGGAACCGACACTAACGGGTTACACGAGGAATATCGAACCAAACCCGCGAAGGTCCGATTCGATAAACAACCCTGAAAACCGATATGTTATTTTTTTCTTAACTAGATGCATAATTAAGTTCCTATGTGCATCGAGGTCATGCATAACGAGAGTGAAAACATTCGGTTCACAATTGATCATTCAATTCGCATATAAGTACATAAGGACCAAAACGCAAATAATTTTTATTCCTATTGTAATCTGGAAACTCAACCTACCATAGTTCAATTAAACATGCTTAGCATTCTCACAACAAAATTCAGATCAATCGGAGAATTATAGCATCACCAATTTCATGTTTCTATGATTATGGACCTAAACGTAAAGCTCACAAATCATAGGGACTATAACCAACATTAATTAACCCATAAGAAGTTAAGTTAACATCATGCATCACGGTGATATTACAACTCAGAATATTATTCATTGCATCTATATTCGATCATGAAAAGACATTCGATCCTACACGTAATTTTCAACACTTAGAATGTTATTTTTGGTCAAGGGTATCGATACCCCCAAAGGTGGTATCGATACTCCAGCATCCAGTGGGGTAATTGCATCGAACCATGATTCGATGCCGCCCAAAATTAGCCTTGGGTATCGATACCCTTACTAGAGGTATCGATACCCCCTGTGCAATTCACAAAATCCGGGCGTTAAGAGGAGTTCCATCCACTTAAACTCAACCCTTAATCACTCCAAGCTATATGCAAAGTTCCTAAGCATAAATAATGATAATAAACACACAATTATCAATATCAATGACTCCATACAATCTATAGGCATGCTTCCTAATATATGATTAAAATAAAAAAGTTCATGCATGTACATGCTTCAACGATCCAAAACAACACCATAGTCCATCAATTAACAATCAAAGCAATATAGGTCTTATTACAACATTAACCAAAACAAAAATCACACTCTTCACATGGGTTTGGTTTACACATTGCCAAGCCCCAAGTTATTTGCCAAAACATACCACAAATTGAGACAACTTTTTCCCTTGGTTCTCTTGCTCCGAATGTAGCCTCGAATGTCTCTATTTTTTCTACAAGTATGAAAAGAGAGAGAGCTTAAGCAAAACATGCTTAGTGAGGAAGCTCTAAACGAGATCGTCAATGCATAAATCAAAAATCTTTTTTTTTAAAGTCATACTTGCATCCTTCATACTTATTTGAAATATGTAAAACCAAATCATGCTTATCAACATTGTCAAAACATTTCATGTATCATGCACAAGTATATCATTTCATTTCATGTATGCATATTGGCTTTCTAGTGATCACTTAATATGAACTTTTAGTTCACCGAATACATGGATCCCTTTTTTCATAAATGGAGACACTTGGTCTCAACATGCATCGGTCGGACACATAGTCACCCTTGTATACATGTTACCCCCACTACGCACCGTCGGACACAAAGTCACCCTTGTTTACGCATGGGTCAACTATATGCACGGTCGGACATAAAGTCACCCTTGTTTACGTGTAGGCATCATCATTATTCTCATTATTTTTATAGTGCACTGAATCCTAATGACATGTCATTTGTATTCGAATCTAAAGTTAGTTTCACTAAGCCAATATCATTTCCAATCATGCATGTTAACTTGTTCCAATTTATTTTCATGCTTTCATAAGCCATGAATGCCTTTCCAAACCATGCATTTTCAGCAATTAACACATGCATGCATTATTTCAAAATCAAAGTCATGCACTTCCAAAATCTCATGGAATCATCATTTATAAAAGCCATTACCGAAATAGCCGAAACTTAAGGTAATGCATCAAAATCATTTAAATCACTTACTCTTGAATTATGGAAAGTTTTCACACTATTCCATAGTCCCCAAAACAGAACCGAACCAATGCGATTCACTTTTAACCCGAAATCACTCATCGACAAGCGAAACAAGCCTTCCCCGATGCTCCGACGGCAACGCCAACGCACCAGCCACTTATGCACCTTCTTGCACTACCTATACAACATTAAAAACAAAGCATATTCACATCACAACATGCTCAAAACAGAAGCCACATTAAACCTTCACAAAACTATCGAAAACCTAGCCGAAAAGACCGAAACCTAGCCGAAATGCATCCGAAACATCATCAGCCGAAAACCTAATGAATCTAACATCTAATACACTTCAAATATGAACCAAAAGCACTTCCAAACCATCCTTATACCTCCAGAAACAAAAGAATACCTAAAACAGCCCCTAATACAACCGAAAACCACCTTAAAACACCATCGATTACACTATTCCGGGATTATATTAATGTGCCATCAATTCAAAACTTAATTAATCATTTAATTGACATAATATCATAATTAAATCATACTAATAACAACATTAATTGAGATCCAAAAAGATTTCACCAAAAACCTCCATAAATTCATAAATCTTGAATTAAAAACACAAAAAATTAAATATCAATTATTGATGAGCAAGCCAATACTTGAGAACTTCAATAAAGAAACTTAGAAAAAGATTAGAAATCAGAATTTTACCTTAGAGATTTGCTCCACCAAAAAGATGAGAAATCCTCCCTTGATTTCCTTGAAAATAATGTTAATTTTGCAAAATTGATGAGTAGGTTTTCTAGAGAATGAAAAGATGAGTAAAATGAAATAAATCTTGTTGAAAATGATGAAGAAATCAACAAGTAATTGAAGAAATCTAGAGAACAAGATGGTGAGAAAATGGAGAGAAAATTTGGGAGAAAAGATGAGAAAATGAGAAGTTACAAAACAAAATAAAATTATCATCTAAAATAAAATCATTTAAAAACAATTTTGGTAGATAAATCATTAATTAAAAATAAATTGGGTTTATGGCCCTCTAAGGATTCTAAGTATGGCTTGCTTTCCAATTTAGTCACTAAAAATCCTTATTTCCGAAAATTATTAATTAAATCTCCAAATCTTTTCCAAAATTATAATTTAATCATTAGTGCATAATTATACTTAATTAAAAATCAAATTAAAGTTCAAATAATATTCCTTTAACTTTAAAACACCATTTTAATATTTTTAGAACTATTTCATAAAATTATTACTTATCCGATTAAAATATTATTATTTTAATTTTTCCCGGAATAACGAACCCTAGGGATCCGATTCGACCCGAATCGAATTTCTCCAACTAACACTCAAGCTATTAACCCCAAAACCGGGATGTTACAAGGTTGGTTTAGAGACCGTGTGCAGATACGTTGATCGTTTGGGATCGGAAAGGCTTTTTAAGGTTGGTTATTGGAATCGGGTCTTTGGACTTGGCTTCGATAATCCCCGTGTAGCCACCTCGGGTCGGCCTTGCGACTAGGCCGGGTCAAGGGGGTTACACCTAGGACGAAAGATCTGGAAAAAAAATAAACTAAAAGAATGATCTATAAAGCCCAGTGTGTCTCCAAAGTGTAGTTAAAGATCATATTATCACTCAGTTCACAATCACAAATATAATATATATATATCCTCAGTAAATAAACACAGAGAATGATGAATGCAATGTCACAAAGAATGCAGTCCCATACTCCAAAAACTAAATATAGTGGTGGTTAAATCAATCGATCGTTGTAGAGGTAGTTCCCTAGGACTCCTCACTCCTTATTTCAACAAAACGATGTGTGATAGAACCACCTTCCTCCATAAAATTCCACCCTATGCACATGCTATGCAATCAATGCCACAGTTGTCAAAAGTCTCATCACATATATTCTTATAGTATACGAAACACACAATTCAGATATTTTGATCACAATCTCAAAGTTTAACACAAGGTTCACAATATCACATAGCATGTTGTAGCGACCCTTTTTGAAATTGAGTTTGGAAATAAAAGGTCACTAGTGGAAAAGCTAGGTCAAAATTAGAAAATTAGGGGTTAAATTGAAATGTTGATTGGAAAATGAAATTTTGACTTGAAAATGAGAAATTTAAAAAATTAGGCTAAAATTAGAGTTTTAGGGATTAAAAAAAGATTTTAAAATTGGGGATCTTATGAAAATAATTGGAAAGATTTAAAAAATGGATTTAACATGGTTAAAAACAAATTAGAAATATTGGAAAACAATTTGAAAATTAATTAAAAAATTCAAAAACAAAAGGAGTCGCCACCGGTCACTTTTGTAGACCGGATACCGTAAAACCAGAGATTCAAAATTAAAAGGGTTCGGGAGTCGGTTACGGTTAAAAAACGGGGTTAGCATTTTTAAACCGTCCAAAATTGGTACCTTAAAAATATTTACCGCTTATTTAATATTAAAATTTCTAAATTAAAGTGACAATTAAGTTAGTATTTAATTATGGATTCGGGTTTATTTTAACGCCTCTTTACTCGAAGATAGACGTACACACCGCCACCACTACGTTTGGTGACGGGTCCGCTACGACTGAGTAAAGTATTTATTAATTCATTAATTATGGGATTGTTTGTGAATTCGAACGATAATTTAATACATGCAATAAAGATGAAATATACACATTGTAAAGGAACAAAATAAACATAGAAAAGGTAAAAAAAAAAAAACATGAATAAATATGACATAGCTAGATACAAAATATAAACAATATTAAGAGGACAAAACACAAATAAATAATGCACTCATGACAATCTAATTATAGATATAAAAAAGACATTTCATAATACAACACAATATAAAGATTTATTGCAATAATGTGAAATCTAGGTAAAGCATATACAAAACATGAGGGATGTATATAAATAACATACATTCTGTCAAATATAAAAACATGAAAGTAACCCTAAACAACACATGCACCTAATGAATTAAAAAAAAATAAAACAAAGCCATGATACAAACACATATATAATATACAATATGTACATAAACTAAATCAATGATTTATAAAGTAATATATAAATAAAACAAATTAATATGTACACATACAGATTAGTGGAAGGAAGCATGCGAATAAAGCCTATGTTGCACTAAACATTTTAATCACATGCTAAAAAAAACAATCACTACATATTCACAATACGAACAACTAAAACTAAATAAAGAGATAAGACTCAAAATTCCAACAAGATTTCATGTGAAACTAAAATAAAATATGAACAACAAAATGAATAAAAAAGCATAAAAAAGACAAGAAACTTAATAAAGCAAGTATACAAATAAATAATGCAACATAAATATAAACATGAACAATAAGATAAAATGCTTGAATAAAAAGCATGACAAAATATAATATCAATAAACAATATAACATGAAATGCATAAATAGATAATAAAATGTATAAAATAAAACAAATGCAATAAAAAGGACAAGCAAATAAAAATAAAATAATAAAATAAATTGAAATAACAAATTTAAATTCGGGAAAGGATTAAAATGAAGGAAAAATAAAATTTTAAGGTGGAATTCGAAACAAAGGGAAGCTTGTTATCTGATCAGTGACCAAATTGTAATCTTTTGAAAACTCATAGGGACCTAGAAAACGATTTATCAAAGCGGGAGGGTTTAAAATCTTAGTCCAATACACGGAGGGACTTGAATCGAATAAACCCCTTTTTTAAATGACGATTACAACGAATTAATGACCAAAATAAAATACGAAACAAAATTTCGGGGACTCGGGAAGTTATTTCTAAAACACGGAGACATTTAAAATGTGATAAACCCATTTTTAAAATGTTTAGGGGTATAAAACACAAACAGATAATTAAAAATGAACCCCCTTTTATTTTCTCTTAACCGAAAGAAAAAAAGCTAAAACTCTCTCAGTGTTCTTCAACCGAAACCCAGAACATGAAGGTGTTCTTCGTGTTCATCCAATTTTCCAGAACGCCGCCGTGAAACCCAGGTTCCGGTGGCCGGCGAACCTAAAACCACTAAAAACACTCCTTTTCAAAAAAAAAAAAAAACTGATTAAAACCTTAATTCACCAACATCAACGCCAAAATCTTTGTTTTTGAAACACTAGAAACGAAAAACCTTTTTTTTACTCAAAATAAAAGAACTAAGCCTCCCTCTCCTTTTTGGCTCACCACCGGTGACCCGAAGGTCGTTGGGCTTATTGCGATTGAAGAAGAAGAGGAGACGACGGACGATCGACACCAAACGGAGAAGGTAAACCAAAACTCTAAAGCTTTATTTTTTTGATATTATATTGCGGAAATGAGGAGGCTTTGATTACCTCAAAAAAAGCTTCTTTTCTATTGATTTTCGTGGTGGGGAAAAGTCCCGATTACAATGGTGGGGTTTGGTTTTTATAACCGAATTTACATAGAAGAAAAAAAGAAATTCCTAATGCTATTGGCTCTGTGAAATTTCTTGGATGTATTTGTCTCTGATATCTGCTCTCATTTTGCGTTTTTGCCTCTGAAATTTGGTCGGTTGTACCGCCCCTGATACTCTGAAATTATTGTCGATATTCACTGATTTTGTTGGCCGAGTGGCCTCTGTAATTGTCTATTTGTTGGCTTTGTGATTTCTGAATTTTGGTGTTATGGCTCTAAAGATCTGATTTTCGGACGAAATTGTTTGTACAAATCTCTGCATTTGTTGGTGTTGGATCTGATACTTTCTGTTTTTGATGCATGTACGAGTGGCCGGAGCGAGGGGCGACCACCGAAGATGTCAGACGGCGACCAGAACTCGAACAGACATCCGGGTAGTCGAATGGTCGCGCGCGTGATTACCAAGCGCGCGTGGGAAGCTGGGCGGTTGGACGCGTGGGCGCGTGCGGGTCCCCAAAAGCTTCTCTCGGTTCAATCGTGACCGTTGGATCGAGATCTAATCCAACGGTTCTGAGGCGTCTGCCCAAAGATAAGGGGGGGCTGTTAGGGTTTCGTGCTTTATCCGATTTGGGCTCTGTTGTTGGGTTAAGTAATTAATTTAGTGGGCTGTGTAATTTAAATGACGGGCTTATGTTATTATTGTTTTTTGGTTTTGTTTTGTAATGGACTCTGATAAAATAAATGGGCTATTTATTTCTTATATTGGTAATTATTTGATTATGTTTTTCATATATAAATATAATAATGATAATAATAATAATAAATAAATAACCAAAATAAAATAATGATATATAACAAAAATAATGACATTTAAAACTATAATGTTTTTGAGTTTTCTTTAAACTTAAATACATAATAATAATTATAATAATGAAAATCGTAATTAAAAGAAGAGAAATAGAAATTTGTATATACATAAAAGAGAAATTGAGAGTGAAATAAAATATAATATTAGTAATATATTTTCTGAATTTTGATTTAATAATAAATAATATATGTATATATAAAGGATGACAATAAAGTAGAGATATAATATTTTTGGATTTTTAGAATATAAAATATATGTACATATCATATATATTTTTTTGTATTTTTTTATATAAAAAGTGTGATAATAATAAATAGTAATAATTAAATTAAAAAAAATTAAGTAAAACATAAATAATAGACAAAGTGACATACTATAATAATATTTAACGTAACTAATAATATGTAATAAGTATAAAAAGAATTAGAAAGGGATTAACAGGGTGAAATAAATAATAAACAAATTATAATATATTTCATAGAATTTTTAAATTTAATACATATTTATAATCTTTTTGATTTTTAATACTTTTTATAAATAAACAAAACTAAATGAAAATTTGAAAAATAGCCTATTATTATATTTTTTGATTTTGTCATAAATGCTAAATTAACCAAAGCCCATTATTTAAGTTAAAAACGGGTTTACCCTGGATAAAATTAGTGATTACACATGTCAATATATCACAGAGTCATAGTAAAAAATATTCACAGAACACAAAAATATAGCACAGGAAGATAACAAACCTCTGGTCGCACAAGAATTAACGCTAACACGGGCGTTTTCCACGGTCTAAGCTAGGTCTTGGTCTAGCTGAGTCAGAACCTACAAATAAAGTTCTAATAAATAATCTAATTCTAAAGTAGTATTATACCACCTAAATAACTAAAAAGAACACAAAAGTGTATTATGAGCGATATTCGAAGGATTCGTTTGAACTGGTGGCAGAGGCATTGGAGGTAAAATGTCCTCCTCAGAGTCGACTTCGTTTGAAAAGACCAAAAAAATTCCCATTAAATTCTTACTCAAGTTTACTTACCCAATTCATAACTTAAAATGGTCAAAACAATAATTTCGAGTTCGAATTTGGCCAAACAAACTGTAGAAACGGACCCAGGACATTGAAAAAGATCAAGATAAGGTCTTTTGAAAAAGTCAACTCTGGTAAAAATGTTACTGATCAAAGTCAACGGTCAACTCTAGTCAAATTCAACGGTCAATGATCAACTCTAGTTAAAGTCAATGGTCAGAGTCAAAGTCAAAGTTAGCGGTCAACTATAGGGTTAATATTTAATAATTACATGTTTAAATCATTTTTTAGTATTTGTGGAAAAGATACTAAGGATTCAACCATAGGTGAATAGGCTCTATCTTTTTTTAAAGGCTCAAGATGAAAAATCTGCCATCCAACACTTGAATATTGAGATAGAACAAAATCATATCCGCTTAATTATACAGTTTTACACCGGTGTAAGACTAACAAACTAAAAAAGAATTGAGATTTGTTTGTAGGTACTTGTGTAAGACCTTTTAGTTACATAGTCTTACACCGGTGTAAGACTAATAAATTTGGATTCTACTGGCCCTCACTCTTTAAGGATGCTCAAGCATTTTACAAGGCATGTGATAGATGTCAAAGAACCGGTAACATCTCAAGGAGGAATGAAATGTCGTTGCAAAATATTCTTAAGATCGAGCTTTCCAATGTTTGGGGAATTGATTTCATGGGATCCTTTCCATCATCTTATGGTGATTTATACATCTTGTTAGTAGTAGACTATGTGAGTAAATGGGTTGAAGCAGTGGCTACACCCCGAAATGACTCAAAGACAATTTTGAAGTTTCTGCACAAAAACATCTTCACCAGATTTGGAGTCCCCAGAGCCATAATCAGTGATGAAGTAACCCACTTCGATAACAAGCTCATTACTAAGGCATTGCAATACTATGGAGTCAGGCACAAAAGACAAATGGCCAAGGTGAAATCTCTAATAGAGAAATTAAGCAAATTTTAGAGAAGACAGTCAACACGAAGAGGAAAGACTGATATCTAAAGCTAGATGAAGCTTTATGGGCGTATAGGACATCTTAAAAGACTCCTTTAGGGATATCCCCATTCCATTTGGTTTATGGAAAAGCATGTCATCTCCCCGTGGAGCTCGAGCACGAAACTTCTTGGGCCATCAAAAAGCTGAATTTGGATTTTAAGCTAGCTGGAGAAAAGCGACTGTTGGAGCTAAATGAAATGGACGAGTTTCGATCCAATGCCTAAGAGAATGCAAGGATTTATAAAGAAAAGACAAAAAGGTGTCACGTTAAACACCTTTTGCCACGACATTTCTTAGAAGGACAATACGTGTTACTCTACAACTCGAGACTTAAACTTTTCTCAGGAAAGTTAAAGTCTAGATGGTCTGGACCATTCTTAATCCATAAGGTTTATCCTTATGGAGTTGTGGAGATAAAAACACTTAGTGGAGATCGAATCTTCAAGGTCAATGGTCAAAGGCTGAAGCTTTATAATGGAGCTCTGATTGTGCGTGACAAGGAAGGCCCAAGCCTGCAAAATACTTGAGCATTTCTATCCCCCTCTTTAATTTGCTTTAGCATTTCAATTTCAGTTTGAATAAAAGTAGTTATCTTTATTTTTATGTTACTTTTATATTTCTTTTGTCCTTATTCAACACGTCGTTTTTGAAGGTACAATTTTAGAGTACTGTGCACCCACAAAGCACTGTGCAGAAGCAAGACTGTGCACAAGTGGCAGTCTGCACCAACGTTGCAGCCTTAGAGGAATTTTTTTAGGAATTATTTGAATTGGGCCATAAAGGAATAAGAGGCAAAGACCTTAAGCATACATCCGGTTAGTTTCCAAGGAGAAGGAGAAGAGTCCGGTAGGATTAAACCCCCCTTTACAAACTTTTTACATTTTCATTAATTACAAACCCTTTTCTCTCTCCCACTCACCATCAAAGTAACCCCCATCACACCTTTTTTCCTTCCCAATAACCTTAGCTGTCCAATCCTCTTACACGCTTATCATTACCTTTCACCATTCCCTCTCTCCAAAAGAAAATAAACCGTCCTTTTTTCCCCAAAAACATTCATCTTCTTCCCCCAAAATTCTCCAATAAGCTCTCCAAGAAAACTTCACAAAAATGGTGCGCTGCAAGAACACGGCTGAATCCTCGAGGCTTGCTGCTCAAGCAAGACCCATAGAGATACGCAAGTTCGAAAATGACGCAGCAAAAGACCGATTCCAAAAGATCAAAGGGAGATCGGTGCATCAAGAGAAAGGTTTCATCTTCGATGAAACCTCCATCAAGGACTTACCGGAGCATGTTGCTACAGTAATAAAGGAGCATAAGTGGGAAGCCTTCGCTCGCCACTTCAGCGTCAACAAGGACCAAAAGGCCATCAATGTGTCGCTTGTGAAGGAGTTCTATGCCCACTTCACAAGGCCTGGACAACAAACAGTATATGTGCGAGGAGACGCAGTCCCCTTCACGGCGAAACACATCAACGATTTGTATGGCGTTGGCAACGATGATGAGCACTCCATGTTCGTTGCTTCCATGCTTGGGCAAAGCCCATATTTCCTTCTGGAAAAGCTCTGCGTCCCCAACACCGAATGGGATGAGGCGAATACCACGGTGGACCACAACTCTTTAAGTCCGGAAGGAAAACCGTGGATGCATTTTATCAAGCAGAACCTGATGCCGACCAGCTACACTGCCACAATGAACCTAGCAAGACTACAACTCCTCCATTCCATCCTAAACAAGCGCTCGATTAACATCGGAAAATCATTTTGGAAGAAGCACATGCACGCTGAAAAGGAAGCAAAACCCCTCGTCTTCCCCTATTTGATCACTGCTCTTTGCCGCAAGGAGCAAGTGTATGAGGACCACGGAGTCTACCAACTGAAGGGAAGGCAGGGAATCACTCTGAAGAAAATCCAGAGTTGATGGAAACAGAAGAAAATGCTGTAGCAACTAGAGAGCCTCCTGCCAGACAGAGAAATGCTACAGCAGATTTCACTACCTGGCTGCTATTGTGGAAAGTATGCAAATTCAATTGGCTGATTTACATGGCAAGTTCATGACATACATGAACTATGTCTAGAAGAGCGATTTGGTGCTCCAGTTGAAATTCTGCGAATTGCAGCCAAATGGTGGATACAACTTCCCCGATTTCCCCACTCATATATTCCACCAAGATGAACCAGAGCCAGTGCCTCCTTAGCATACTCCGCCGCAACAACAATAGCAACAACAACAACCTTCACCAGTGCCCGAGCATAGCCTAGTATCGCCGCAACAACAAGAAAAGACCCTTACTAAACCAGCAAGAGATTATTCCCCTGCACCTGTTGTATCTGCTACAACATCACACCAGGTCCTAGACAGTCCATCAGTAACACCCAAGGAAAAAGGCAAAGGACCCGCCACTGAATCGAAGACCTCTGGGGTCCAGACAATACAAGTAAGCAGCGAAGAGTTCGACCTTAACTCACCTAGAGTTGAGGTTCGTCCTGCTGATCCATTTGATGCCCTCATCCCACGCCGAAAGGTGAAGCGCACTGCTGGACGACATGCTTCATTTGGTTTGGAGGAGGAGAGAACCCCCGATGCAACAACAGTACACGAGGAGGAGGACCCACAAGACCAACACGAAGAAGAGATAACTCACACTAATCCATCGCCACCGGAGCAGCCTGCGAAAAGACTTAAGCGCATGGCTATAAGGAAAACCAAACCCGCAAAGAAGTAAAAATCTTTACTCTTTGTCGCGTGTCAAAAGTGCGCGTTTAGTGCAAGTGGACACATCGCAAGTAATAAGTGATAAGTATATTATCGAGTTATCGTCTCCTCAGGGACCGATATACTTAATATGCTTTCTTCACCTCCTTGTTCTGTAGAAAGATAAAAACACAAATAAGTTGATTTGATTTATCTAAACTAAAATGGATGATCCACAATATCCTCTCCCGAGCTCAATTGTGAAAACAAAGAATAACAAAGGATAAGCAAACCTTGATAACTTTATTGCATTGAATGAAAGACAAAGTACAATCTCCTCTCACAAATACTCTACAACCTTCACCGAATCCCTAAGAAGGTTTAGAACATGATGGAGAGGAAAGAAACAAGAGTAGAAGTCGGCTCTCTCCCTAGGTATTTCGTATATTGTACATTGGGTGGCTAGGTCCTTATATAGGCTAGACCTAGGGCAAACCTTTCCTAAGTAGAATACAACTTGGAGTAGGGAACAAGTCAAGTACATAATTAAATATATATCCAAGTTTATATTCGGCTAAGGGGCTTTCCCGCGTGGTCTTCCTTTGGGCTTTTCCTTGTGCTAGCTAGCTCCGATCCATGGGCTTCAAGTCTAGACACATTCCTTGGATTTTTGTCTTTTCATCGCCTATAATCTTGATTCCTGTCTTTCTGCTGCTGCCTCGGCATCAGGTCCTGCCTCGACCTTGTCTCTGCCGCGGCACTGGTTCTCCTGCACAGATATGAAAACGCAGTAAAACGTGCCTTTTTCTGTAAATATTATCTATATGAATATAACTCCTAAATATATCACATTAAGCACATGCATTGGTCCGAGTTGGTGTATAATTGATGATTAATGCCCATAAAAGGAGTAAAAAGTGATAGTGTGTTGAGCACTTATCACACCCTAAACTCGAACTATTGCTTGTCCTCAAGTAATGCAAACCATCAATTTGCCGAACTCTACTCTCTCTTGGTCTTACATGTCCATCTATTCTCCCCACCATAACTAGGCCTATTCTTAAGCCTTAACCATTCGGTTACCCAATGGTTTACCTAGAAGCAAACTATAGGAATTGTGAGTGTGTGCGTTTTTGTGGACAAGTTGATTAAAGGCTTTCTTAGATAAACTCTAAGTTCAAGACAAATAGACATTGGTTAAGTGTTCTCTCCTTTTTCAAACCCCAAGTCTTGAGCCGGTTTCGGGCACCTCAAAGACTTGTGTTTTTCTTTTCACTAAAATCCTTCTTTCTTTTTAATATTCCTTAACACATACTAGAGCCAATTTCGGGCACCTCTAGCATGAAGAAGAGACTTTCTAGAGCCGGTGATAGGCACCTCTAGTTACTTTCCAAAATCTAAGTCTTTATCACCTAAGTTCATTAAAAGAATTCCTATAATCCAACAAGTCCCAAACGTGTTTAAAGTTTAAAGTTCTTCTTATAGTAAGCTTCTAAGTTTTCATCCTTAAGCATCCTAAGGTTAAGCCTTCCGAACAGAACCTAAACATGGTAAGGAGAAAGATTTCTATAGCCTTAAAGAATAAACTAAGGCAATACTGATGATGAGCAGTGCAAGAGTGTAGGCAGTGAATTCAAGTAAGACGGGGAGCATAAAAATTAAAAAAAATCACTGGAATACTTCCTTTTTGGCAAGGCCGCGACAGTAGATTGCTGCCTTGACAGTGAATATGCACCCCCAAACTCAAACCAAGCATTGTCCTCAATGCTTTAAATTTGAAGAAATAAACGACAAAACAGAATATGAATTATGCACAGCAAGTAAAAACAGTAAATACAATTGAATTAATGGACAAAGAATATTTAAAGCGACTTCGAGGAGCTGCTTGTAACAATTTTCCTCTGTGGCATTGATGCCAAATGCTTTGTCCTTGGGGGGGGCGATGGTTGCGCCTTTGCTTGCCACGGCGGCTGGACTCGAGTGGGTGGGGTCCTTTGCATCGGGGCTTCTACTTCTTCTCCTTCTTCGACATCCTCCATCTCTTCGGTTATCATCACGTCCGTTCCTCCTCCCATTGCAGTAGCTCCTCCGGTGTGGTGTGTGCTTGGGCCGGCGGTAGTGGAACTTTGGTGCATATATGCATCTATCTCAGCGGATAGACTGCCCATGATAATTGGCGATCTGGGTGGAGTGCTAAAAACGACCCTCCGCTTAGATGGCCTTCTGCTGACAAACGAGGCCGTGGCAGAATCTGCCACCCTAGATGGGCCGGCAGCCTGGTATTGGGGTTGAGGGTCCGGATGGAAGAATGGTCGTGGTCCTCCCGGGGCTGGTGTCGTCTCGGTGTAGGGTGTGGCGGTGACGAACATGTTGCTTGGGAACTCCGGGAATTGTACGCCTTGGTCCGGGAAGGCGTGCAACATCATCTGGGCTAAAGTGCCATTGAAGTCCCGTTGGTACTCCATGTACCGTTGTTGTCGAAGATCCATTGCGGCCATTCGCTGCAGGATTTCTTGGTATGGGTTTGCTGCGGCAGAGGTGTGGGCAGTACCAGGCATGTCTGCCGTGTACTGGGCCCCGACAACAGTATCGGCAGTGAACTGCTGCGGCGTTGCCTGGACAGGTTCTGCTTGTGTGATCTGCATGACTTTGTAGCAGAAGTCCCTGGTCCATCCTCATCTTGGGGGTGTGTATTCGTCCGTTTCTTCAATGGGTACACCTGCAGAAACACATAGACCCGTAATCAAGCAAGGGAAATATAATGGTCCTCTATCTTTCTTATCGCACTCGTGAATTTTCCGTAGGATGATTTCTCCAACGTTGATGGTCCTCTTGTTGATGATGGATTGGATAAGCACCAATCTTTTGCGATCCACCGTGCTATTGTGGGATGTTGGGATGAGGCGTCGTTTGACGAAGGTGTTCCACATCTTGGCCTCCGGCTTCAAGCTTTGTCTTATTACGGATCCTCGATGGGTATCGGTTTCCCATGGAGTGTTCCCGTAACAAAGATCGTCTTTGATGAGTTCATAGTCCTCGGCAGTGATATCTTCCAAGAATTCGGCATGGATATCACTGTCTGGGGTGAGGCCGTAGAAGTTGTTGATCGTCTCGGCATCAAGCTGGACTGGCCGGCCGTGGCAGTGAACGAATAGGGAGTCTTTGCTGGGCCCATGAGCGTAGAACTCCCGCACGATCGTGGCGTTCGCCTGGGCGGGTTGCAAACAGAAAATTTCCCAATTCTGGTACTTAATTCTGTCATAGAGGTAGTGTTCTATGCCGTAGTTTTCTTCGTCCGCATGTTGGAAACCTTGCTCTTCCCAAAGTTGCCTAGCGATGAAAGATCGGTTGAATCGATCTTCAACGTTGGCTGGGGCGAATCTTTTGTATGTAGCCATCAAGATAGAGAGATGTGTGTTCTTGGAGGTTTTTCTTGAAGAGAATCTGGAGATTGTAGAAGGCAGAGAGTAATTGAGAGAGAGATTGTTATGAATACTAAAGAAAACAAGAAAGTAAGAGTGAATAGTTCAAGAGGAAGGAGTTTCTTATATAGGCCTCGACCTTGTGATCGTTGAAGCCACTAGCCATTGTAATCGTTTCCTTTTCTGCCGTTTCCTTTTTCTGCCGCGGTAGGAATCTCGGCAGACTAGCCGTTACACTGTTCTGCCCGTTGGGACTGCTGCGGCCCTGACACTGTTTTATTGCCTCGGCAGAGTTCCTGCTATGAACTATTTTTCCCTTATTTATTCCTAAAGAAAACGCACAAAAGAAAAATACTAAAAACGAAAATAATTAGAAAAAGAAAAAGAAAATACTAATCCTAGTATACTATTTAAAGAAAAGGGGAGAGGTTAGGTTATTGGTGGAGAGCATGCAAATGCATCTCCCAAAATTCTTCTCTCCCTTAGGCCCAAATTATGAATCGGGTGTGGGCCACTCCTTTGTGCTGTCTGTCCATCCATCTTGGGCTTGATTTTCTTACCGAACAATCTGCCGAGCAGACTGCCCAGGCAGGAGATCTTGTTATCTATTGTGTGGATGACCTTGCATTCCTCTAGATCATCATACTTCTTTAAGTTGTGGAATGCGTTGAGTTTGACATGTTGGTCATTGACCCGTATAGTCAACTCTCCTTTTTCCACGTCAATTAATGTGCGTCCAGTTGTTAGAAAGGGTCTCCCAAGGATGATCGGTGCATTGTCATCTGCTTCACAGTCAAGGACAAAGAAGTCGACAGGAAAAATAAACTTGTCAACTCTTACTAGTATGTCCTCGATTTTACCTTCAGGTTGCACATAGGATCAATCCGCGAGTTGGAGCATCACTGTTGTAGGCTTCGGCCTTCCAATTCCAAGCTTTCGAAAGACTGATCTAGGCATGAGATTTATGCTTGTTCCAAGGTCGCATAGGGCCTTTCCTTCATAACTCTTTCCTATCGCACAAGGTATAGTGAAGCAACCAGGATCTTTTAATTTTGGTGGCATGCGGTTATGCAGCATTGCCATGCATCCCTCGGTAGCAACCACTGTTTCAAACTCACCTATTCGTTTTCTCTTTGACACCATGTCCTTTAGGAACTTGGCATAGTTGGGCATTTGTTCAATAGCTTCAACGAACGGTATATTGATGTGGACTTGCTTCAAGATGTTGAGGAACTTCTTGAATTACTGATCCTGTTTTTGCTTTTTCAACCTTTGCGGGAAAGGTGGTGGTGGTCTTATCTCCTCCAGGGTTTCTTTAGTTTGAAGTTTTATTCCTGGCACCACTGGAATTGTTGCTGCCTCGGCAGGCTGCTCAAGAGCTGCATTGCTCTCTGTCGGGGAAGTGTTGTCAGCTTCAGTTTGCTCAGCCTCTTCTCTTGCTTGATCTGCTGATTGAGTTTGGCTCTCTGGGATCTTCTCCTTCAGCTGTAGACCACTCCTAGTAGTGATTGCTTTGCACTGCTCATGGCTTATGACCTTAGCAACTTCAGTATTTCTAGGTAGGCCTCCTTGTGGTCTAGTGTTTATGCATTGAGTAAACTGTCCAACCTGAGTTTCCAGCGTTTTTATGGCCGCTTCTTGATTTTGCAGCCTCATCTCAGTCCTATTCATGAAGGCATCTGTCCTCTTGATGAAATTACTATTTTCCGCCATGTATGACTCAGTTTTCATCATGAAGGCCTTTAGTGTGTTTTCCAATGAACTTACCGGTTGCTGCTGCATCTGCGGCGGCGGCATCGGTTGTTGGACTTGCTGCTGCGGCATCGGCTGCTGAAATCCTGATGGTTGGGTGATTGGGTTTAAGGCATTGTTTGGGTTGCTCCATGATAGGTTCGGATGCCTCTTCCATGAGGGGTTGTGTGTGTTGGACATCACATTGTTGCGGTTGTAGTTCCCAACATACATACCAGTTTCTTGATTCATGCAGTCAGAGGAACTGTGGTTACCTCCACATAAGTCACAGTATGAATCAATTACCTTGACCTCACGGGTATTGTGTTGTAACTGTAGGTTTTGCACCATCTTGGTAAGAGAGGCCAATTGTGCTGCCACTGAACTTGAGGAATCTAATTCATGTACCGTGGCTTGGCGTCTTACTCCTCCTCGCCTAGATGTAGGAAACTAGAAGTCATTCTTTGCGAGTTTGTTTAATATTTCAATAGCTTCCTCAGGTGCTTTGTCCAGGAGTGTTCGGTTTGCCGAGGCATCTAACATCATCCTTTTCGGGGCATTGTAAAACATTGTCACTTGTGTCCATAAGGGAAATCCATGCAGCGGACACTTGTGCAATAGCTCTCTGTAGCGTTCCCATGCCTCGTACATTGGTTCGTCTTCAGCCTGTCGAAAAGAAGTAATTTCATTACGGATTCTATCATATAGATTAGTAGGATTAAAGCGAGTAATGAAATCACGGCAAAGTTCACTCCAAGAACCAATAGATCTTGCTGGAATGCTATTTAACCAAGCTTTCGCCCTATCCCTCAGTGAATAGGGGAATAGCTTTAATCGCAAGACATCTTCATGGACTCCTTGGATTTTAAAAGAGTTGCAGATTTCCATGAAGGATTTGAGGTGATGCCTTGCGTCTTCAGTTGCAGACCCACCAAATTGTCCAATTGTATTTAATATATTGAACATAACAGGTTTTAGTTCAAAATGGGCTGCTTCAATCTCTGGTGTAACGACTTCTGGGTTTAATCCGTTTAAGTCCTCTTCCAAGAAGTCTCTCACAGTGAGCTGCCGCGGCCCAGGTGGCGGCGGAAGTCCTCCATTGCCGGCAGGTAAGTTTTGTCCTGCCGGGTGTTCTGCCATGGCTCCTTGGATCTGTCTTCTCAACCTTTGCCTTGTTCTTTCGATCTCTGGGTCTAACTCGTACAAGGGGTTGGTTGGATTGGCCCTGGTTATACACAAAAAAAAAACAAAAGTAAAATAAAAATAAAAATAAACAAGGAAATAAAGAAAACAAAATTTAGTTGCCAATCCCCGGCAACGGCGCCAAAAACTTGTCGCATGTCAAAAGTGCGCGTTTAGTGCAAGTGGACACATCGCAAGTAATAAGTGATAAGTATATTATCGAGTTATCGTCTCCTCAGGGACCGGTATACTTAATATGCTTTCTTCACCTCCTTCTTCTATAGAAAGATAAAAACACAAATAAGTTGATTTGATTTATCTAAACTAAAATAACTAAAATAAAAGTAAAAGATTGAAATAGTAAAGAGAGATGGGCCAGGATCCAGTTGCGTCGTATTGTGGAATTGATTGACTTGTCTCTTTCCAATGCAATTGTATATCACTGCCTCGGCAGCACTGCGGTTTACTGCCTGGGCAGCGATAACACTGTCTGCCGCGGCAATCCCTTGCTCGTGGGCAGACTTTACCAAAGTTCGGCAAAGTGTCCTTGAATGACTCCGCTTATCTCTAAGTCAGAGTGTTGTTGATGACTAGTCCTTGATGATACCTCCCGGCGTGAACCAATTATACTAACCAACCAATCTCACACTTCTTTTAGCCGCTGAAACTCTTAACCTATCCCTAGGCCGAGTTAGTATTTCGCGATTGAAACACCGTACTTATCCCTTTCGTGAATCTAACTCTCCCGAGCTTAGATAAATGGATGATCCACAATATCCTCTCCCGAGCTCAATTGTGAAAACAAAGAATAACAAAGGATAAGCAAACCTTGATAACTTTATTGCATTGAATGAAAGACAAAGTACAATATCCTCTCACAAATACTCTACAACCTTCACCTAATCCCTAAGAAGGTTTAGAACATGATGAAGAGGAAAGAAACAAGAGTAGAAGTCGGCTCTCTCCCTAGGTATTTCGTATATTGTACATTGGGTGGCTAGGTCCTTATATAGGCTAGACCTAGGGCAATCCTTTCCTAAGTAGAATACAACTTGGAGTAGGGAACAAGTCAAGTACATAATTAAATATATTTCCAAGTTTATATTCGGCTAAGGGGCTTTCCCGCGTGGTCTTCCTTTGGGCTTTTCCTTGTGCTAGCCAGCTCCGATCTATGGGCTTCAAGTCCAGACATATTCCTTGGATTTTTGTCTTTCCATCGCCTATAATCTTGCTTCCTGTCTTTCTGCTGCAGCCTCGACATCAGGTCCTGCCTCGGCCTTGTCTCTGCCGCGGCACTAGTTCTCCTGCACAGATATGAAAACGCAGTAAAACGTGCCTTTTTCTGTAAATATTATCTATATGAATATAACTCCTAAATATATCACATTAAGCACATGCATTGGTCCGAGTTGGTGTATAATTGATGATTAATGCCCATAAAAGGAGTAAAAAGTGATAGTGTGTTGAGCACTTATCACTCTTTCTTTTTATTTTTGCATATCATTTCATATAGTTGCATTGAGGACAATGCTAACCTCAAGTTTGGGGGTAGCAAAGCATTTGCTATAGCATTTTCATTTTATTCTGCATACATGTAAATTTGCTACAGCATTTGATTCAATTTAAGACAACTCTTAGGTTAGAATAAATGATTTTCGATGATGAGAAGTTTAATGCTTTTGAACTGAATCGTAAAAAATATTGAGAAAGAATAGAACTAAATTAAGACTTGATGCTTTGGAATTTTAATTGACACGATTGTATGTTTCCTATGCTTAAGTGGTCGAAATTTTCTAGAGAACTTAGAATCTATGCCTTAGTTAGTTCGAAAAAGAAAACTCCTTTTTGTTATCGTATATATATATATATAAAGAGAGATATGAATAAATGCTTTAGCATAAAATTGAAGAAGGACGCTTCTCTATGCAAAAGTTAGCTTAACTCTGAACATAAATAAATAATGTTACAGCATATGAGCGAATGAAAGTTGTCACGGGATGACTCTACCTACTAGCTTGGGGGTGAGACGTTTGCTCTATACTCACCTAGAGTTAAGGACGATAGTTGTGATGAGCTGACACCCTTCGAATCAGTTTATAAAAAAAAACTAAGTAACATGGGAGTAATTTTAAAGAACTAGGGTATAGTGAATAAGAGAACTTAGAATTTTTCTAACACTGTTAAGCATAGGCTAGATACAATCCCGCACACACATGCAAGGCATCATGTCTAAGTTTAAGTTCTTGAACTTCTCAATATAATGTAGATTGCTATAACATTTATTCTGAGGATTGATGTTCTGCTTAAACTGTTGTCGAAGATTGAAAGTAATTCCATAGCATTTTTATATATCATTGCTTGAGGACAAGCAATATCTTAAGTTTGGGGGTGTGATAACGTTCTAAAAAGCGTATATTTTATACCCTTTTACTTAATGTTTTGCTTGATTTCAAGTTTATTTGCATTGCATTTAGTTGCATTTCATGTGCATTTGCATTTAGATTAGATTTTTATTTTTTATTTTTTATTTTCTCTTTTCTCTTTTATTTTTAAAGATGTTTCTAGGGTATTTTTGCTGGTGGTGATGTGTAGATTGCCGGGGCAAAGTTGAAATAGTGGAAGAGATGTTGTAGCATAATTTTAAAGTGTTGGATCGGACTTCAAGTTGCTACAACATTGTGGGCGGACAAAATAAAACGGAAGAAAGGACACACCTACAGCCCACTGTCCTCACGCGGTATTTCCAGGCCAGCTACACCTCCCCTGCAACCCTGCATTTTGCTGTAATTCTCTGCAGAAAGTGTCAAGGAATATTCCTTGCACCATTACGGTACAAAATCCTAGAAGCCTCCTATAAATACAACATTAAGCCTCCTTCTACAAGTGTGATGAAATAGAGCTAAAAGAGTAGCTAAAGAGCCTAAGAGAAAAGGAGAGAACTTTGAGAGAGCAAGAGGAAGAAGAAAGAAGAAAGGTAAACACTTTCCTTCGTCTTCAACCTCTAGCCAAGCCACCATTGTTGGAGAGCTTCAAGCAAGGGATTTGTGTGACTTCGGGAGGAGCGACAAGCTAGGAAAGCTTCACGGGACATATGTAAGGTATTTCCTAGCTTGCCGCTCCTCTCGAAGTTGCGCAAATCGCTTGCTTGAATCTCTCCAACAATGATGGCTCGGCTAAAGGTTGAAGATGAAGGGAAGTGGCCGCCTTTCTTCTTTCTTCTTCCTCTTTCTCTCTTAAAGTTCACTCATTTTCTTTATAGCTCTCTTGCTACTTTTTCAGCTCTATTTCACCACACTTGTAGAAGGAGGCTTGAGGTTGTATTTATAGGAGGCTTCTAGGGTTTTGTGCCCTAATGATGCAAGGAATATTGCCTGACATTTTCTGTAGAGAATTGCAACAAAATGCAGGGATTGCAGGAGAGGTGCAGCTGGCCTGAAAATAACGCGTGAGGACAGTGGGCTACAGGTATGTCCTTTCTATCGTTCTGTTTTCTCCGCCCATAATGCTATAGCAACATGAGTTCCGTTCCAACTTTTAAAAATATGCTACAGCATCTCTTCCATTCTTTCAACTTTGCCCCAGCAAACTACAAAACACCACCAACAAAATACCCTTCAAAGCAACATCTTTAAAAATAAAAGAGAAAATAAAATAAAAACCTAATCTAAATGAAAATGCACATGAAATGCAACTAAATGCAATGCAAATGAACTCAAAATCAAACAAAACCTTAAGTAAAAGGGTATAAAATATACGCTTTTTAGAGCATTAACACTTTGTATCCACATCTAAGATCCTCATCAGTTCTTCTTCATAAGTTATATCCGCTCTTCAATCTCCTCAACCGAAAAAACATACGAAGGATCTGACCTGTACTTATGAAGCATCGACACATGAAAAACATCATGCATCTTATCCAGCTCCTCCGACAACCTCAACCGGTAATCTATAGGATCAACATGATCTAACACCTCGTACGATCCAATGAAACGAGGACTCAACTTACCCTTACGTCTGAACCTCATCACTTTCTTCCATGGTGAAACCTTCAAAAACACATTATCCCCGACAACATACTCCACCTCTCTATGCTTCATATCGGCATAAGACTTATGCCTATCCGAAGCTTCCTTAAGCTTAGAACATATAAGCTTAACCTAGTAATCCGTGTCATTTAACACTTGCGGTAAAGAAACATACTTCTGTCCAACCTCCTTCCAACACAAAGGAGTACGACACCTACTTCCATATAAAGCCTCAAAAGATGCCATCTGTATACTTGCTTGAAAACTATTATTGTAAGCAAACTCCACCAAAGGCAACTGTTTCTCCCACGTACCTCGAAACTCAAGGATGCAGCACCCCAACATATCCTCCAAAGTCTGAATAACACGTTTAGACTGACCATCTGTCTGAGGATGATAAGCTGTACTAAAGCTAAGCCTCGTACCCAAAGCTACCTACAAGCTCTTCCAAAAATTCGAAGTAAAACGCGGATCTCTATCCTATATGATTGACTTCCGCACACCATGCAACTTCACAATCTCTGAAACATACAACTCTGCTAGCTTATCCATTGAATACGTCGTATGCACAGCAAGAAAATGTGCACACTTTGAAACCTGTCAACAATCACCCATATAGATTCCTTCTTGGACGGCGTTAACGTGAGTAAGTAAGGAATAAAACGCGAATATTTTAAATTCTAATGGCAATGTAGAAATTCATTCCATCGAATTTCAATTAAACATACAAAGAGCACTCATAATAAATTTCAAACAAAACGGAGCATTCTAACATCACCAATTACATGCTTCACTAATTATGGACCAAAATGTAAAACTTTTAATTTTTGAGGACTATATCCAATTTAAGTTAGCCAACTTGAAATTAAGTCATGTTCATGTATAAAGGTGAATTAAAAACAAAAATAACATTTGTAGAAACCCTAATTGAACATAGAAAGATACCCGGGACTAAAATGCAATTTCAGCAACTAACAACCCATAAATAGATAGAGGTTTCCAAACTGCCCTTAATAGTTTCGAAACTTTGGTCACTAGTGAGGTTCAGGTATTGAAACTGAGCCCCAAGGTTTCTAAACCTAGGCTTGTTTGGCCTTAGGTATCAATGCCAGTCATAGAGGTTTTGATATGTCTGTGCCCAGAAACTTCAAATTAGCCCTTCTAAGAAGTTTTAACTCATTTAAGACACAACCATTGATAACCATCAACTATATGCATAATTTCTAGGCACCAAGAGCAAGTTAGATAACCAATTGAAACCATCATAGACCCCATAACTACTATAAGCATGCTTTCTAACTTTTTCTACAATATTCATAGTCAAGCAAGAACAAACATACCTCAAGCAAGCACAATAGCATACCAATCCATCCAAACAACAAGGAAACATGTTTATAGATCAGTTTTAAAACTCTTTTGCCAATTCAAAACAACCTCTGTAAAGGAAAAAGTTTACACATTGCCAAGTCTTATTTATTTTGCCAAATCATACCAAAAATGAGTAAGGTTTCTCCCCTTGAACCCCTTGCTCCAAATGTTGTCCCGAAAGCCTTTATTTCTCAGCAAGGATGAAAAGAGAGCTTAAGAAAAACATGCTTAGTGAGGTAGCTCTAAAAACAAGTTCATCAATGCAACATTTAAGACCATTTTAAAACCTTAACACATAACTTTTGTGCTAAGTTAAAAACATGCTTAGACAAATTATACTCATAGTCATTCTCAAATCAATTCATTAGTCATGCATATTGGCATTCAAGTGACAACTTGTTGTGAACCTTAAGCCCACAATTAGAGACACTTGGTCTCAACATGCATCGGTTGGACACATAGTCACCCTTGTATACATGTTACCCCTACTACGTACGGTCGGACACAAAGTCACCCTTGTTTACGTATGGGTCAACTATATGCAAAGTCGGACACAAAGTCACCCTTGTTTACATATAGGCAAGCTCTACACGCACCGTCGGACACAGAGTCACCCTTGTTTACGTGTAGGCAACAACAATATTTTTTATAATCTTTATAGTGCATTTTATCCTAATGACATGTCATTTGTATTCGTAACTATAATTAGTGTCACTAAGCCAATATCATTCCAATCATGCACGTTAACTTGCTGTTTCACAATGCATTCAAAATATGTTCATCAAGTGAACCAAAATCATGCTCAACGGCTTAAGCACAGGTAAGTCAATTAACCACATTTTGTTCGAAATCATTCCCATGCTTTCAAAAGAAATGAATACCATTATAAACCTTGCATTTAAAGCAACTAGCACATGCTTGCATCATTTAAAAATCCAATTTATGCATTCAAAACATTTCTATAAAAACATCTATAAATCCAATGCAACATAGCCAAAACATAGGAAATGCTTCTGAAACCATACAAATCACTTAATCTTGAACTATGGAAATCTTTTACACTATTTCATATTTCCAAAAAAAGAACCAAACTTTTTCGAATCGCTTTAAACCCAAATTCACTCACCGACAAGCAAAACAAGCATTTGCCGATGCTCCCACGGTAACGCCAATGTACTATCCATTCAAGAGCCTTCTTGCACTTCCTATACATCACCAAAACAGAGAATATACACATTAAAATATGCTCAACACAACAGAAACACAAAACCTTCACTAACTCTACCAAAAAACCAAGCCGAAAAAGCCGAAAACTAAGCCGAAACGTCCGAAAACTACTCCATCCACTAACCTAACGAAACTAAATCCTAAACCTCATCAAATATGAACTAAAAACACCTTCAAACCTTCCTTATACCTCCAGAAAAAATAGAGCATCAAAAATAGGCCATAAAACCACTCGAAAACCACTTCTAACAACACCGATTCACTTATTCTGGGATTAAAACTTTATGAGATCATTACAAGACTCATTTAACCATTAAAATAATTATAATTTCATAGAAAATCTTCCTAATTATAGACTTAATCAAGATCTAAGGTATTTTCTTTAAATTTCCATCAAAACTCCAAAATCTTGAATTAAAACACAAAATCAAGTTAATATTAATGATTAGTAAGCCAAATGCTTGGTAATATCAATTAAAGAACCTTATAATTGAAAAGGAAACAATAAATTACCTCTGAGATGCTTCCACCAAAATTGACTTGAATTCTTCTCTTGATTTTTTCTTGAAATTGGTTTTGGATTTTGTAAAACAAATTGAGAGGTTTTGATGAGAATGAAATGCTGATTAAAATGAGATAAATCTTGATAAAAATATAGAAGAATTCAGCAAAGGATTTAGGAAATCATGGAGAGAAAAATAGAGAGAAAATTGTGAGAAAATCAAGTGAAAAAAGAAAATGTGATTAACCGTCAATAAAAACCAATTTTGGTGAAAGATCTCTAATTAAAGTATTTTGGGTTAATGTCCCTCTAAGGATTATAAGCTTTGTCTAACTTTTCAATTTAGTCACAAAACCCAATTTTCAAAAAATTACAATTTTGCCACTAACTTTTCAAATTTTATATTTTAGTCACTACAATAGTAATTAAGCTTAATCAAACAAAATTGAGACTCAATTAATATTCCATGATCCTTAAAACATTATTTAGACATTTTTACAATTTTTCTAGAAATTTACTATTTATTTGATTAAAATATTAATATTTTAATTACCCATAATTGATGAACCGAAGAAATTTGATTCGACCTGAATCGAACCTCCCTAACTAATCCTAAAACTTATAGACCCAAATTCAGGATGTTATAATAATTCATCAAATCAAGGAGTAATTAAACACAAAATATTAACTATTTTGAGCACTTATCAAATTCCCCCTCACTTATTCAATGCTTGTCCTCAAGCATTTCTCAACTAACTTGCCAAAATCACAAGTTGCCAATCTTTAATTCACTACATGTCTCAATCTCCTCAATGAAAGAAAATCAAAGCAATTATTGTAACTAAGAAACAATCAAGCAAGTGGCAGACTAGGAACAATTTCAAACGAAACAAGACATTCTAATTCTTAGCTAATTTAATGATGCAAAACTTGATACCCTCACAAGGATTCACTTATTTCGCTCAAAGTGTTTAGGTTCAAGAGAATCGCTCAAGCCGAAACTGATTAAAGTATTACCATAAGTCTGCAAATAAATCTAATCTCCACTACTAAAGTTTGAACATGATGTAAAAGTCAAGAGGTCTTTAAGAAGGGTTATAACGGGGTAAGGTGAAGGTAGGAAAAATCCGAAAAGAGACTGGTTAAGTGTCAAGACAAAAGATATAAATCATAAGAAGTAATCCACAATAATAATGAAGCAAAAAAAGTTGGGAAGAGTAAATCATTTTTTTTTCAAGAGTTTCGAAACTTTTTTTTCTCTTCATTTTTTTCGAACAATACATATTGATACTCTTTATTCTTTTTTTTTTCTATTTTATATATATATATATATATTTTTACAAATACACATTTTCTTTCTTCCTTTTTTTGTGGAATAAATATAATCTTATGTCTTGACAAGGGTGCAAAAAGATGGAAATATATATATAAAAAAATAAAGGTTTGGGCTACATTAACAAGATGTAAAACAAGAAATGGGTTTAGGCTCAAAGTGGTTCACTAAGGGGTAAAAATAAAAGGTAGGTTATTTTAGGAAGTGAAGTGGTTAAACTTAAGTGCCTCTATCATACCTAAGCATCATATTCATGTATGTAGTCTCAAAAAGTATTACATCATAGGTTCTAGATTGCTAAAAATCAGTTCGGTACACACAAAATGAAGAAAAGAGCAAGAATAAAAAGATATGCTCATTAAGCTCAAAAAGTCACATAAAAAGGGTAAATGTATCAAGCTAGCAAAATTTCAATTAACCAATCATGGAAAATCAAAGAATTGTAATCAAAAGTCTCTAATCATGTCAACACACTATCATGCATTCTAGGTTCTAATTAAAGCAAGATTAAAATCCATCAAGAAAATTTAAGAGATACAACAAATTAAATAATTGGCAACAAGAAATTTCAAGTACATTAATATCAAAATAAACCAATTCCAAGCATAAAATAAGCAAGGTAAAATTTAAATTTTGCATGCAATCTTTCCCTCTCTCTCACTTAAAATGTTTTGTTTCAAAACAAGAATTAAAAACAACAGAGTAAAAAGAATACTCCCAGATCTAATGACGATCGCGGTTGCGACCACGTCCACGTCGTGATGCACTCGGACGAAGATATGAAAGAACTTACATGAGATTGGTCTCAATGGTGTTGAGTCGATCTTGAACCTCATGTAAGTCCTCTTGCACATTAGGTTGCGGGTTTGCTTCCGATGCCGGTTGTGATGTTGGCCTCCTTAGATACACAAGCTCATTTCGTGGTGTAATGAATCTAGGAGGAACCATGTATGGTGCATCGGGAGTTCCTGCAAGTAATCCCATTGAATCAAGGCATCTAGTATCTAATGCATCCATAACAAAGGCATAAGTAAACTCATCAACATTAAAATTCAATGGAAATAGGCGAGATGCGAGATGAGTGATATATGGACCAAGTATAAGAGGACGATTAAAACGAACTACCTTCTCAAAGGAACGAGCAAACCAATAACCCAAATTTACCTTGATGACGGATTGCATACATGATAAAAAGAACAATTCAACCTTACTCAAATAGGAGGTGGTATCATTACGACCCAAATAATTATATGCAAGGAATCGATGAATGTAACGAAGTGTGGGGACATGAATATGCTATCCTTTTGTTGGGCGGGAATTGAAATTGATTCCTACCAAGACGGTAAGTGCCTTATACGCAACATCAGTGTTAAAGTCCTGTGGAATCTCGAACAAAGATGTCAAATAACTAGGATCCGAGACATCAATCATGAATCCCATGGAAAAAATAAAATCCAAAATGCTCATATGGAAATATTGTCCAAGCAACCGAAAAGAAATGAAATTAGGCGAATGGATGGTAAATACTTTATTTTGCCGAAAAGTAAATGTAGCATAAAATTCAAAAACCAATTCATAATATGTACTACACTTAATTTCTGAAAATAAAGTCCAACCAATAGCATCAAAGTAATGCATAACAGATTCACGTAAGTTCAAAGTCTCTAAAGCATCAAATGGAATAAATTTTCAAAATTGAAACTTATGATGTAGAATGCTATTAAAACTTACCTAATCTTCATCGTCAAATTGTAAATATACTTTCAATACCTCTTCGATAGACACAAAATATGTTCTCCATCGTCGGTTTCGTTCGGTAAAGTCCGGCATACTTGGCGATGGTTCGCTCAGTGTAGTGCTATAAATTATGCGAACATATGTGCAAGTATACAAAGTCGTACAAGTAATAAAGAGTGAGTGAGTATCGTTCCCACGAAGATCGGGGTAAAGTGTAAGTCAAATTTGTCAAGGCAAAAAGGTGTTACTAAACAAAAGAAAAATAAATAAAATGATATAAACAAATGGAAATGAATATGTACGGTGTAGTGCTATGGTGAAATGCTATGACAGTTTTAGAATGCAAGCAACCAAAATATGTCAAGGTAGAATGGAATGGATGGTGGTGGCACGATAGATGTATGAAGGTGGTGTGTGAAGAGTATGGTAATATGATTGCAAGTGAACAACGGAAACAGAGGAAGTAGAGGAACACTTTGTAAATGCCAAGGCAAAAGCAAGATAAGAGAACATAGGTGAGCAATATGTCGTAATGATCCTCAATTGATGAGACTTACTAGGAATGATTGATGGGGGTTCTTATGGATTTCTTAACCTCACTCCTACGAACAACTAGCTACTATGTGTTCAATTCACTCGACAGAGGTTTCTAAGGTGTTCCCGCTCTCTCGAGTCAAAAGAACATGACAGTCTAAAATGTCACGGCATCTTCTCTTGGTCTCAGCAGTAACATCTATCCTATCGATAAAGCACACTCCTTTTAGTCGTTGAAACCCTCACCTAAGTCTCTATCGAGTACCTAAGGTCAGATTAGGCTCTGGTTACTATCCGAAGCCCATTGCTCACGTAGATCCTCCCTTAGCTCCTCTCGGATGATCTAAGGATCTATATCTAGGTTTCTCTCGAACACCTAACATGCATCTAAACACGGGACACTCTCATGCCTCTTACAATGCTTAAATGATTAAACACAATGTGCAAAGCAAATAAACAAACACATAGCATGCTAGAATATTCATAAAAAGATAAGTTAATCATCCTCAAAAACATCCACCAAATAAAGCTAACACATGGTGGGTGAAATATTTTAAGAACAAATATTAAGCACTAATACCATCCTTAAATCATGCACATAAACCTCTCAAAGATATAAAATAAAAATAAAGCAAAGGGAAATGTTAGAAGACACTCTCGGTGCGTGCTACCATCGGCTCTTCGACCTCTATCAATGGAGGGGCCTTTCGGACGGTGGTTAGGGAAGAAAGGTGAAAGCTTTTTGCTCTCCTTGTGCCTTAAAATTTGCTCTAAAGGTCCTCATTTTCCAAGGAAAAAGGTTTCTCTTTTAGAAGGTCACTATGCCTTATCAAATGGGGGTGAAAAACCCTATTGTTTGTTAGAAATTCCTTTCGCACCCCTGTTCACGTGATGGAATTTCTGTCATGGTGATAGTGGTCCCCTACTGAGGTGGTTGTTGTCCCATACTATGGTGGTTGTGGCCAGGCTGTAATGGCACTAGCTGACACTCCTATCAAAATATCTTCTTGTCTTTTAGTGCAGCACAATAGTTCTCCAGATTTGCCACGACATTTTCCCATCGCTATCCTTCTGTGAATGCCATGAAAAATTTCCTCTACTTCCCATTTTGCTTTACCTGCACAACATCAACCAAAAGCACGACCTTCCCCATAAAATAGCACCTATTGCCACACCAAAAATGCCAAGGCATAACTAGAAACTACATGCAATGTTATGATCCTTAATGCAACTAAATGCTCTTGTATGGGCTTAAAGACAATAAATAACTTAAGTAAAAAGGCTTGAAATATAACCTTTTTGCGGAGTTATCAGGCGACATTGTTTCTTCGTTGTGTTCTTCCTCAAAATTTTCCGCATGTGTTCCAAATACGAAGCTACTTTAATTCTGATCAAAGCTTGGTTGTTCCATAATGGACTCAGTGTCGTGAAAATTCCCAAAGGTGTCTGCAAAACCGAGAATGGTATGGTACATTAGCAAAGGTTGAATGGAAATAAGATCAGAACTTACCTCAGGTTCGACATGTCTTGTATATGCCGAAAATATCGAGAAGTTGGAATATTCGGCATCTGGCATTGGATGGTCCGAATTGGCAGCGGGTATCGAATAATAAGATGAAGAGGGGTCTTCTGCTTGTGATGGAGGTTGTCGAACAGGAAAATACTCTCCTAGAAACCCACACTGTTGGAGTCCGCAGAGGCATTGATCGATGTTGTTTGGCGCGAAGAGGAAGGGGCCATTCGTGAGCCTTTTCCTTGACGAGAGGAGTGACTGGTTTATGGACCAAAATGGTCCATGAATTGTGGTTCGGAAGCACCATCCCCAACTAAACCAACGTTCAGCCGTAATCTCCGGTACCGTCGAGGAATGGCAGATCTGAATATCTCCTCTGTTTGGTCTTCTACATCGACCATTGGTTGATCGGTCGAGCGTATTTCTGGTGATTCATGGTCGGGCAAACTTGGTTCCGGCTGCTGCGGCGATACGGGTTGTTGATCGTGACGGAGGGGGATTCCAGTGGAGTCACTCGGAACCTCCTCAAACTGAGGTAGGGCGAACCGGCGCCGATCGAAATTCACCATTGTGATTTGAGGAAGACGATTTACTTGGTTTCGGGTCCTTACCATGGTGGCGATTTAAGGTGGTGGGTTTCGGTAGTCATAGCAAGAAGAAGAAGAAGGTGGCTGCATGGGAAAAGAAAATAGGTGAGGGTTTTCTTAGGTCTTACCGATTTTGGGTCAAAGGTGGGGCCCTTCATGTTGCAATTTTGAAATCCAAAATTGTTGCTTGCGTAGGGTTCGGCTAACATGCGCCGAATGGAGGAAAAAGTTCTTCTAACGTGAGCCAAAAATTGGGTTCCTCTTTTCTGATTATTTCGGCTACTGTAGCCCTCTCCTTGGAAATTTATTTCAAACATACCTAAAAACAATCGAGATGAGAAATTAATTAAAAGAAATATTTATTAAAAATAACGAAAAAGGAATAAAGAAAATAAAAATAAAAATAAAAATAAAACAGAATTAAATTGGATGGGTTAGAAAATCGAATTCTTCAATTAAACCGACAAAGGCATTTTCATAGTATGGCTTCAAACTTTGTCCATTCACTTTGAAACGAACTCCTGAATCGTCTTGAATTTCGATTGCACTATGAGGAAATACTTCAGTCACAATACAAGGTCCTGACCATTTTAATCGCAATTTTCCTGCAAAAATTTTCAACTTGGAATTAAAATGTAAAACTTTCTGACCAATATTAAAAAATTTAAAGAAAATATGGCGATCATGAAATTCTTTAGTTTTATCCTTATAAATCTGAACACTGTCATAAGCATTGCACCTAATTTCTTCAAGTTCTTGAATGTCAAGTTTCCTGGTTTCGCCGATGGCATCCATTTGCATATTACACTATTTTACTACCAGTAGGCTTTATGTTCCAATTCGACCGATAAGTGACATGATTTACCAAAAACTAGGTGATATGGAGAGATGTCAATTTGTCCTTTGTAAGCAGTTTTATATGCCCATAAGGCATCATTCAGTTTTAGGCTCCAATCTTTTCTATTTGGCTTCACAATTTTATCCAATATGGATTTAATCTCTCGATTCGAAACTTCGACTTGTTTATTCGTTTGAGGATGGTAAGCTGTGGTGATTCTTTGAGTGACACCATATTTCTTCATTAACGCTTCAATGATCCGATTGACAAAATGAGTTCCTTGATCACTAATTATCGCCTTTGGAGTGCCAAACCTAAAAAAAATACAAGACTTTAGAAATTCGACAGTAATTCTAGCATCATTATTATGAGTAGCTTTAGCTTCTACCCATTTCTAAACATAATCAACAGCTAGAATTATATAACAGTTACTAAAATATGAAAAGAAAGGACCCATGTAATCGATACCCCATACATCAAATTTTTCGCAAACATAATAGGAAAATATATCAAAGGCCACTTGATTGAGTGAGACTAGAAATGCTTGGCCATGCTTGAATACGTTGATATGAGATATCACAAATTATTCATTAAAAGTAGTCCACTTTAGATATCAAGAAACATTAAAATAGGCTATACAAGTGTAACTATTCCAAGACTTGTGCCTATTAAAGATATAAAAGGACAAAAGGATATAATACGTTAAGATAGTTGGTCACGAACATGATACATCGAATCATTTATCTCTTGTAACTTAGATGACAATGATATATTGCTAGATGTCACTCATTGTTTATAATATTACAATTGTTCTAATATTATTACTAACGTTACAATGAGCCTACAGGGTTACACCCAATGGTTGAGAAGGAGCAAAAATATATACAAGTACAAGTAGAATATATTTAATCCCGAATTTTAAATAAAGGATATAATTAAAGTAATTATATCCCTTTTAAATTTGAATTAAATATAAATTCCGAAATTTAAGGAAATAATTAAAGTAATTATTTCCTAAACAAATTCAGAATCAAACTCTTGTACCTAGGGTTACACCTATATAAAGGATCTTTTGGTCTAGCAGCCAACACAGAGAATTTCGAATTCCAAACCCTAAAATCACGAAAAACAGTTTTTCAAGATTTGCTCTCTCAACCGGGTGAACTGAGTAGAGGCCGAGACGATATTCGTGGAGCCTAAAGATTCGATTGTTGAACGATCGTAACTGTAGAAGATCCCGTTGCAGTCTTTGCTTTTTATCAAGGAACCCAATGTAAGTTATCGCATCTTTTCCTCCTGAATTCGGATTAAACGTACATGGATCACTAGAAAGACAGTCATAATTTTGTTCCGTTGCGCCATGGGGTGTGCCGATGGTACCAACATAAAAGATATGAGCGAAATTTTTCTAAAGCAAAGATAATATCAAAAAGCTCCTTTTCAGTAGTCGAATAATTTCATTGAGCAACATCTAATGTTCTGGACGCATAGGCTATCACATGAGGCTCCTTTTTGATCTTTTGTCCAAGTATGGCTCCTACGCTCGTGTCCGACACGTCACACATAAGTTCAAATGGGTATTCCCAGTTCGGTGGTTGAACGATTGGGGCTAATACAAGCTTCTCCTTTATTTCATCGAGAGTATCCATGCATTATTGATCAAAGTCAAACACTTGGATCTTTTTGCAATAAATTGCACAATGGTTGCGCCACTTTTGAGAAATTTTTAATGAACCGGCGATAGAATCCTACATGGACTAAACAGGAACAAACATATTTCACAGTTTTGGGGTAAGGAAGTGATCGAATAATATCGATTTTAGCTTTGTCTACAGTAATCCCATCAGATGAAACCTTTGTTAAATTTGATAAACATTCGTTAAAAGAGTTACCATAAACTGTGAAGTCATCCATAAATACCTCGATTCCTTTTTCGACGTAGTCAGAAAATATGCTTACCATACATCTCTGAAATGTAGCTGGGGCGTTATATAGTCCAAAAGGCATTCTTCAATAGGCAAATGTGCCGAATGGACAGGTAAAGTTAGTCTTCTCTTGATCTTTAAGTGCTATAGGTATTTGGAAGAAACCTGAAAAATCGTCAAGACAACAATAGTGAGATTTTTCGGCTAAACGCTCTATCATTTGATATATAAATGGAAGAATAAAAGGATCTTTTCTAGTTAATGAATTCAACTTCTTGTAATCGATGCATACATGCCATCCATTTTGAACTCGTGTTGGAACTAACTCACCTTCCGAATTCTTATTACCATTACTCCAATTTTCTTTGGAACCACATGGATCGGGCTAATCCAATTATTGTCTGATATCGGATAGATGATGTATGCATCAAGAAGTTTTTGTATCTCCTTTTTCACAACTTCCATCATTGGTGGGTTTAATCGATATTGTCCTTCTCGAGACGGTTTTGCTCCTTCCTTGATTTTTATCTTATGCATACAAGTCGAAGGACTAAGTCTTTTGATGTTTGCGATGGTCCATTCAATTGCTTGCTTGTGCTTACGCAATAAACTTACCAAACTATTTTCTTCATCCTTTGACAACTTACTTGAGATAATTACCAGAAAAGAATTATGTTTTCCTAAAAATGTGTATTTAAGGTGATCCAGTAATTCCTTTAGTTCAACTTCAGGTGCCTGCAAAATTGAAGGTAAAATTTTAGATCTAGAGGGAGTAAGGGATAAATTGGAATTGACAAAGAAAATATTTTCCAACTCCCTTTCATCCTCTTCGTAGCGAATTTATTGATCCCTGTAAAAATTGAAAAAAATAAGTTTCTATAAATGCATCAATAAGTGGATTAACAACATCAATTGAATTTATTCTTTCAACTTGATCAGGATACTTCATTGCTTTGTAAACATCAAATTCTACAACCTCACCATCAAATTTCATCGTTAAAATACCGCTTTTTACATCAATCTTTGCATGTGCGGTACTAAAAAATGGTCGTCCCAAAAGGACTTCAGAACAAGTGTCCATTATATCGCTTTCCATGTCGATGACATAAAAATCAGCAGGAAAAGCGAGAGCAGCGACTTTTACTAGAACATTTTCGAGCACTCCTTCTGGATAAATGATGGAACGATCCACCAACTGTATAGTCACTCTTTTTTCCTTCAAAGGCTCGTTATTAATCGTTTTATAAACAGAAAGAGACATAACATTAATGGAAGTTTCTAAATCGCACATTGCAAGATTAATTAAAACATTCCTAATTTTACAGGGTGTAGCAAACATACCTTGATTTATCATTTTTGGTGGAAGCTTTCGCTGAAATACCGCGGAAACATTTTCTCCCAAATTCACCTTCTCGTGACCAACCAATTTTTCCTCTTTGTAGTGCACAATTCTTTTAAAGATCTAGCATACCTTGGTACTTTTCGAATCACTTCCAAAAGAGGTATATTAACTTGCATTTTTTTGAATATATCTATAATTTCCTTTTCCTCAACCTTTTTATCACGTTTCGCCAACTGTGACGAAAACGGTGGTGCCATCGGAATCCACATTTTTATCACGTTTGGTCGTTGTCTGCCATCGGAATTGACTCTTCAGTTATGTGATCAAAATGTGATTCTACTTCGGATGAAAATTCTAAATCACGTTCTAACTGTTGTTGTCGCAATCCACATTTTTCTCAAAGTCTTTGGGAGTGCAATCTTCGAGCGTATGCTTCAATTTTCGGGATGTATTCTCCTTGTTCTCCTGGTTTTTTCCTGGTCATAAATCAAATAAAACTAAATTAGTAACTTTGTCGTAGTCTCGGGCAACAATGCCAATTTGACATGCGTCGATCCTTGTCAAAATAAAATTCCTTATTCTCAAATAATAAATAGGAAATTAAATATAGTATAGTATAGGACAAGTAAGGGTCGATCCCACAGGGACTAGAAACTTCTTGATTGTGCTTGTTTGATTGGTGATCCAAGAAGGTTGAATGATATTTAAGTAAAAGGAGGTTGTTGAATAAAATAAACTAAGTAATTGAAGAGATTAAAATAGAGAAAGAAATTTAATAAAATAAAAAGTAGCCTTAGGCTCTCGCTTTGAATCGACTTTAATAGATCATTGGAAAAATATTTTCACTTCGGGATTTTACGTTGGTACTTAGCTTTAAAGGTTCAATCCTTGAAACAAAACTTCTAAACCGAATACCCAAGTGCTATCTTTGATATTGGTTTCATGGATTAATCCACCAACTCAATGTTTGTGGATAAAATCGTTTAAATTATTAAAACCGACTTGGATTATGTTATTTCAATAATAACTGATCCAATCTTAGTTTTCTTCTTAGCAATCAATTTGCTAAGTGTGTTCCCAAGAAGTCAGATTGCTTCAATAGCCGACCTTTCGTCCCACACAGGTGATGAAATCAATATCTTGACCAAATTCAATCTTTATTTTTGAAATCAATTTGATTTTAGAAATAAGTTCAAAAGAAAACTGAAGAAATAAAAATCGAAGTTATTGATGCAATTTTCAATCCTCACGTTTGGATCGAGTCATTGCTTAAGCCCTTGGCTAAAAAAAACTTAGCCGAGCATAATTATGGAAAGAATTATGCTCGACATAATAAAAAAATAAAAGCACGAAAAATAAAGAAAGAAAACAAGAGATGAAAGTGTAATACCCGAATTTCGTCCGGGTATACATATAAAATAAGGCCTACGTAAATATAATTAAATAAATAAATAATATTCATAAAAAATAAAATAAATAATTAATAAAAATAAAAAGTAAAATGGATTGGTTGTCATGGAATTGGTTACCAAATGGAAAGATAAAATTCAATGATGGGACGGTTCCTGGGAGTTGCAATTGTGACCATTGGCATATGGCAGTTTGGCAATTCTGGGATAAAGTAAGTTGGTTACCATTCATGAAGGGGGACGGTTCCAGGGGAGGACCAAAAACTGGAGACGAAAAAGAGAAGCAAAGGTAGTAAAAAGCCATGGGGGGAAAAACTGATCTGGTGGATGAAAAACTAACCGAAGACAGAACCGAGAGGAAACTAGGGATCCATCTTCTCCATGGAAAAAAGAACAGAGCATGGACGGGAAAAGCGATTCGCATGGAGGGTTTCATGTATTCGACAGTTTCTAGGGAGATGGGGGGATCGACATCATCACCAAACCGAGGATCTCAACACCAAGTCATGCAAGTGCCCCATGTGTGCTTGCAAGATTAATTTGAGGCTAGAGGTGTCATTGCAACAACAAGAAGATCAGGAAGCTATTTGGTGGGGAACGGTTCCTTTGCATATGACCCAAGACCAAACTGAAAAGGGAAGATTCTATCAACTTCATTTTTTTAAGAGTTGTGTAATTGATGAGCAAACTCATGGTTTTTGCACTCGGTGTTGCAGGTGTATTACTTATCTTCATGTGACGTGCGCGTCTAAGAGCATGATATGGCATGGAGTTACGTTGTTGAGAGAAATGGGCAACAAATGGGTGGAGAATAGTAACGGGGGATCATGGAAAAGAGAGCAGTAGAAAATGGAGGCAGTAGGAGAATTACAGGAGGAAAAGGGGGCAATTGTGAGGAGATTGGGTTCGGCCATCATGAGGCAATGATTATAGTGATGATGGTGGCCATGATGACTACCATGATGAAGAATAATGATTGCAGCAATGATGATGATGGCCATGATTGGTCATTATGGAGGCAATGATTAACGTGATAATGGTGCAATGATGAGGCGATGATGGAAATTTTTTTAGCCATGCGATGGACCATTTTCTTGGTGAAAGATCCATGGAGAGATTACATTCTAAATTTCGGCAGAGTGTGGGAGAAAGCTTGGAGTTCGAGTGTATAATTGCTTCAAGGATGACAAGCAGCTTGTATATTGTATTCGAGTACATGGATCATGATCTTGCAAGGCTTTCAACAACTCCTAGCATCAAGTTCACCGAGCAGCAGGTTGTAGAATTGGCCTCAAATTGAAACCGAGACATTCACGAAAAATTATTGAATACCAATGCCAAAGAAACATAAATCAATCCTTCACCGGACAACGAGGTTAGATCCATTTATCATCCAATTTCTTTATTTATGTCGATTTAAGCTTTTATTGTGTTATATTTATGAGGTTTTTATATCATATATGTAGGCTCTCATCTTTTAAATAAAATTTTATTAAGACCTTGTCTTTTACTTAGTAGTGTTTTATTTAATTATTTATATGTTTGCTTGCATGTTTTAAAATCCATATAGAATATTTTGTTAGGAGATCACCTAAATTTTCACTTAGTTAATTAAATTAGAGCCTTTTAGGATTAGTCAGTCTAATTAAATAAATAATTAATTAGGGAGATAATTGTAGTAACGATGGCATTTTAATCATATACCTCGGATACACTAAGTGGTCAGTGTTTTGACGTAACATTATGTTGGCCAATAGTGTACTTTGGTATCGTATTCGACGTGTCATCGAAACATAGAAAATGACAAATAACTTAGGATTAGAATTAAATAAAATTAATTAGGTAAATAATTAGAAACACCAATAGTAATTATTAATTTATTCGGTGTCTAGATGGTAGTGTCCGATCGTTCGGATGTTATCATAATACACTTGGTAAATTAATAATTTAATAGGATTTTAAATATTCAATCAGTGAAGCCTTATAGGTTAGAACTTAAAATCGATAACATAATAATTTATCATACATCTAAAATCTTTTGGGTCAGAATCTATATTTCCTTAAATACGAGTTAAGGTTTCCTATTATAGGACGTCTTTTTAAAAGCTCGTATTTAAAAGAAATGTAAAGGATATTCTCATTCGAATGATATTTATTTGACAATGACGGATTAAATTAATATTATTATTCGAAATGCCAAAATGCCACGTGTAATTAATAAGGTACCAATCTTGGGCGTTTGTAAGGGTAGTCCTTACACGTAACTGACTCCCGAACCCAAATGTTTTTAAAAGAATCTCTGGTTTGTTTTATGGTGTCTGTCCTACCAAAGTGGCCGGTGGCGACTCCAAGTTATTTTTCAAATAAAAAATACACGTTTTAAACACGACCCCGATTTTCATAAATTATATTAAAAGCAATAACATTCGATTTTTCAAAATTTATTCGCCAGGCTATTTTATTTTTCACACATTTCGGTTTTAAAATGGTTGCGACAGCTTGGCGACTCTGCTGGGGACAATTTTTTGAGAGTCAGGCCTAATAATTACTTACACGTGGCATTTCGGTATTTTGAATATAGATATTAATTTAATTCATTTTTGTCTGATAAATATCGTTCGGATAAGGGTGGTATTTTCATTTTGTGTGATATATTTGTCATTCATGCATCAGCTCTCAACCCGAGCTTTCACCCTTGAGTGGGAGTTAGATATTGTCCGACGTGATGCTATCTAGCTCCGAGTTTCGGATTTATGTCTACTTCCGGTATACTAACCTTACGCGTCGTGAGGTTTTCACCTCCGTTGTAAGGGACCTATACTACCGAATCGATGTCTTATTGTCGTAGTAGACGGTAACGACAGTTCGGGAACCCAGAGTCTAGATCCAAACCCACCTGTGTAGGGTAGAAACCTACCCCAAATAGAGCTAGACAGGGATCATAAGGTAAGGCGGTATGTTGCCGAAATGCCGCCAAAATTAGGATTTCTTTGTTTAACTGCTCTCTAGTTATTTTTATGCAAATAATATGTTCTCTGGTTATTTTTATGCAAATAATATGTTCTCTGGTTAATTTTTATGCAATATAAATTGTTCTCTGGTTATTTTTCGCAATTTAAAGTGTTTCATGTCAATTATTCTTATTCGTAATATTAATTCATCATACTAACGTTCTTTTTGGTGGTGTGTGAGTGAGTTCATATAGCATGCATTAGAGGTATCGATTAGAGAGCTAGTTGTATAGACAATAGTCATAAATTAAAGGGTTTGATATACAAGTGGAAGAAAATATGTCGGGGTGGATCATATTCGAGAAGACTCAGTACAAGATTAGAGTTAGTGTTCGGAGAGACCGAGTACCAGTAATATAGGAGTATTTTCAGAAGACCTCAAGAACAGTGCATGTCTGTCAAAATTAAGGGTAATTTGGAGATTTTTGGAAGACAGCCCGAAGAGTCATTCGATAAGGTTTTTTAGTTGCCGTCAGGAGAATGGTTATAACACCAACAACTACGAGGTTTTGCTACACTGTTCCAGTAGATGCAAAGAATTAGATTTATATTGGGTTTAGCATTTGTTCAAGCTTAAAGTCGGGTACCGGGGCAAGTGTAGATATAAGTGAGGCACAATAATTAGAAGGCGAAGATAGCTAGAAAGCGAAGACAACTAGAAAGCGAATATTTGATGGATTAGCTAGGGACATCTTAGGGTTATTGTTGATAAATGAAGAGTTAGAAAGGAAAAGAGAATGAGCCTAGGATCGATGTTCCGCTTTCTTAGATGACGGGAACTACCGAAGGATAAAGCTGAGAAATAGAAGAGGAATTTAGAAAATACACAACATGGAAAATCATTTTGCAAGTTTTGAACCAGCGTTCCAAGTGAAGGACAACATGTTGAAAGTCGGACCAGGTTAGTCACCAAGGTTATGCAGAATGGAGTTAGTGATCAACTTCAGAACCAAGTATAGGAAGTATCGGATATGTATAGATTTTGCTCGATAAAGTTGCAGACTTGTCAACAGATTTTCATCGATATACCAAGACAGATGCCGAACCAGACTGAACGAGGTGATCAACCAAGAAGCTCGAGCCGGTTATCTTCTATCAACAAATTGGCTTCTCCTTGTATTCGATCTTTTAGTTATATGAGTGTTGTCTAATGACTAGCTCTTGAAATTTATATCTCTTGCATTCATGCAATATAGAGTATATTTATATTTAAGTTGTTGTACATAATTGTGTTAACTTTTATTTATTTATTTATTTATTATTTTATTTATTCATAATATTATTTCATCATTTTGACATGTTGATATTTTTGCATCACATTGCATAGAGGTAATGATTCAAAAATGATTATCGAGTTAGAAGGCAATCATAATAGTTAAAGGGATTCGTAGGTCGAAGACGAGCTTGAAATTACGAGTCAGAGCTTGAGAAGGATGGTCAGTTTACCTGGAGATTACTCATTAGACTTTAGAGATGCTGAAATGCAAGAGTTGAAAAGACAGATGAGTGAGTTGAAGACCATGATGATGGACATGACTAAAGAAAAGAGGCATATGAAAAAGAAAGAAGAACCGAAAGAGAATCAGTACACATACAAACCACCACTTATAATTAGCGTAAACAAGCCGGCCGAAGATGTACTAGACCCAAAACCTGAGAAAGTCACAACGGTCTATGGAAAATCAAAAATGAAAGGAGTGTTCAGCCCGATAAAGTCGGTCGATCATCCAGAGCAAAGTTCAGGTTCCAAGATCCTTTTTCCTAGTTCCTAGAAGACAGAAAGTTGCAAGAATCGGTTTGACCCAATTCCCATTTCATACAAAGAACTATATCCTCAGTTGCTAGAAGCTCGACTAATAACTCCATATTTTATCTCACCATTACAACCGCCGTACCCGAAATGGTATGATGCTGACGCTCATTGTGAATTTCACAATGGAATACGGGGACACTCAATTGAAAATTGTATAGCTTTGAAACTTAAAGTTCAGGATCTGTTGAAATGCGGGAAATTAAAGTTTGAAGAAAAGAATCAGCCTAATTCAGGGGGCAGACATGAAGTCCGAGATAAAAGTATTACAAAGAAGCAATATCAATCAGTTTACGAGGTTCAGGTAATTAGGTTGATGCAAGAGAGAGATAACTTGGAATTAGAGTTAAAAACCTTGCGATCAGACTACCAAGATCTCGCTAGAGATGTTAAGAAGGAATGTTTAGAAAGCGAAGAAAAACAACGTGTCTAGCTACAGGGTTTAAGGGTAAAGTTACAAGAAAAAGATGATGACATAAAGGCTCCTGTTATTCAAGCACGAGAGATGGCTCAACAAATAGCAAGTTTAGCGGATGTGGCAGCAAAATTGAGTCAGAACATCAATCCGGCAATAGATCACAATGAGAAGCTAGCAGGGTTTTTAGAGGAAGTTAAGAAATTAGGGGTTAGGACTCGCAAATATCTTTAGTGTTTGATATTAGATGTAGTAAATCTTTTTACCTGAAATGAAAGTTATTCTATGATAATCACTTTTGGATCAATACTTTATTATATTCATGCATATGTTTATTTCATATTTAATATCATAACATTATTATTTATCAGCATTGCATTAGCACACTTGAATCTAAAATGGTTGAGGGTTCCGATGACAGTAACTCAACATTAATAAAAGTTTGAGAATCAGACATCATGGATGAGAATATGGGAGAAGTTGCAAGTATTCAAGAAAGATTACAGGAGCAGATGACAAAGCCTCAACCAAAGACAAATGACCAAATCTCGAAGCCATGTTTGACTATCTACCCTGGAGTATCAAGTTCGAGCATGAGTACGTTTTCCTTAGAACGTGTTGATCAATTGACAAATATGTGTACAGAGCTCCAGAAGAAAATTGAGGCAAGTAAAAAAGGAGCGAACTCCGAGTTTAGTGCAAAGGAGTTTTATCTAGTCCCTGATTTGGTTATTCCACCAAAATTCAAGATCCCTGTTTTTGAGAAGTATGACGAGTCTAGTTGTCCTAAAATTCACTTGACGATGTTCTGTCAGAAAATGGAAGGATATCTAGATAATGACCAAATGATGATTCACTACTTTCATGATAGCTTGACTGGACTTGCTGTAACATGGTGCAACAGATTGAGTCGAGAGCAGATCCGAACATGGGTTGATTTGGCGAAAGAATTCTTGGGGTAATACAGATATGTCATAGACTTGGCTCCAGATCGTCGGGCTTTACAGAATATGAGAATGAAAGATGATGAGAGCTTTAAGGATTACGCATTGAGGTGGAGGATGCTGGCATCTCAGGTGCAGCCACCCATGATAGAAGAGGAAATGTCCGAAATGTTTCATCAGAACCTGCCGTCTCCTTTCTTTGATAAAATGCTTGTAAATTCAAGGGGCAATTTTGATGCTTTTATGGCCCTTGGTAGGGTAATAGAAGTTGGAATCCAACAATGGAAAATTGAACCCAGGCTCAAAAGTTCCACAAAAGACAAGAAGCCGAAAAAGGTAAATGAATGTAATGTTCGAGGTTCCCGAAGTCGTAAAAGGAAAAGATCACCCAGTTCTTCAGGGCAACAATAAAAGATTCCCCAGAAAAGTGTAGATCAGAAGGTATTTGGAATGCCTATTGCCGATTTATTTCCTTATCTTGTTGAAGCTCATCATATTACTCCTAGACCAATGAAGAAAACGCTAAGTCCTTTTACTCATAGCTATGATCCCAACAACGTTTGTGAGTTTCATATGGGATTACCAGGTCATGCTACTAATAAATGTAGACCTTTATCGGAAGAAATCAAGAAACTAGTTGATAAAGGAGTTTTGACAAAGGAGTTGGTGCAACAATGGAAGACCAAAGAAAATGATCAAGATGATATGCCCGTTGAAGATTTAGAGCGCCAGGATTAGCTTTTACAAGATTGTTTAGAGCCATGAAAATTCGATCTTGTCCATGTCAAAACATCAAGAAAGTTTTCATCTTAACGGAAAGGTGTTTTTGGGATCGTGCAGAGTAATGCCCTGAATCATCCCAATTGCTTTTGCGCGCGAGCATTGGGTGTCTTTTGTAAGGGAGACTATTTCAATTCATTTGCTCATGATGCTTGTTTCATATATATTTTTTTCTCAAGTGGCAATCATTTCATATTCTTTAATTCTTTAATTCATATTATTTAATTCTTTTATTCACTGCCATAGAAAAACATTCTTTGTTATGGGTTAATTTTTGAACGCCCATACATTTATATATATATCATCAGTAATATCATTCTTTCAGGTCTTGAATACTAGTTACAGGATTGACCTTAAACCAAATTCATAGATCAGCTTCGATAATGTGACTCATTTCTATTTTATTTAGGCCATACGGAAAACATTAATGAGTGTTCAGGAACCACGGGAAAGTCCCTGATAAATTTTGAGTGAATTTCCTCTCAAGCATTGTTGACTAAGGTCTTTGATTGAAATGATAATCCAAAAAATCATCCAACTGAAGGTTGTTTTTCTTCGAAGATATCCAGGTATGGGATGATATTTGGTATTCTTTGATCTCCCTTCTCAAAGAAAGAAAATAATAAAAATATCATTTGTTGTCCCATTTTGAGCCTGATGTTGTTCTTCTTTCGATTCAACCCAAACCAAGGATCACCCCTACACTAGGGCAAAAATATGAGTGAAATGCAAAACCAAGAAGAATAAGATGAGTGAAGAGGAATATTTTGAATCAACACATAAAAATGAAAAAGTAGAGTGTAAGAGTTTGTTTCTGAAAAGTCAAGTTTAAATTGTTGACAAGAAAGTTGAAACAATCGACAAGAGAAAAATAAACAGAAAGTTCTATGAGATATTTTGATGAGATAAACCATTGTCAAAAGAAGTGGTGAAATGGAAATGACCTCTAGGGTGAAAACCCAAAAAGGGCGGTCTAGAGTGATCCATATAGAGAAAAGAGAAGTATTTCATCAGAGCATATTTAGATCAGTGCAAAAATAATCCTTGATTGTATTACCCTTAAATAATTATTTGAGCCTATATATCCTTTCTTTGATATCCATGAACCATAGCCTACATTACAAGCCACAAAAGACCATTTTGACCATATACGGGTATTGGAACAAGGAGAGTTAGTCTTCAGAATATATCTCGCTTATCAGGGTTAACCTTCATTCAAGGATTTTTAGTCTTCTAATGTTTGATCGAGATCAGAAAAGAGGGAAGAATTGGGTATGGTGAGCTAGTGAGAAAAAGTGTGTCACCTAAACATGATAGAATTCAGAAAATGGAAATGTTTCTCCTAGAAGTCTAATAAATCGGAAAAGGGTCACATTGGAGTTGATCTTTGCAAATTGGTTTGAAGGGTTTGTTGCATTCGGTATTCAAAGGCCTAATTTTATATTTTCTTGCTTGCCATGACTATCAAATTATTCAAAAATTCTCAAAATTAATAAAATAATATTTTGAGCTTATTCGCTTATTGTTTTAACAAGCATCTTGTAGATAAATTGATTAGATACAAAAAAACAAAGGATTTCATGGGAATTACTATGATGTACTAATCTTTTAAGTGCAAGCGGAACAAGAGGTGACCTCAGCACTTGGTTAATGATGAAAAGTCAGATAAGGAACAGATAAGGCTCAGAATGAAAAAAATATTCGAACAATGAAGATAGCGTAAATGAACATGGGGCAATCACGTACAGACTGTAATCCTTGCCGAGGTTCATGGTGATAATGGTGAATATTAGTCCAGCTTGATGAAAGTTCAGGGACTATAAGAGAATCAGCAAAGTATTATTGCACGTGAGATTTCAAATCAGAATGAATAAAGGAGTCTGAGAGAGGAAGCTCGAGAAGATCAGACAGAATACAAAGTTATTGTGGTGAGATGCTGTCATAATAGAAAAAGGCTCAATGAAGGAAATAAAGAAGATCAGAGTACATCCAAGTGTCCCTCAATGACCACGGTTCATGCATCGTGTGGGTAGGCATTCATAGGATAAAACATGCTAACTCATGCATTCAAAACATTTTTGGTTAATTTTAACAGGAAATTGCAAGAAAGCAATCCAGATCAGGACAAGCAAAGATCTGAGAGGAAGGAAATTTGAGAATAAACAGTTCAGAAGGTCGGCAGAGACCAGTATAGATTTCTATTTGAGGAGAAAGATTTCAACAAAGAAGATGAAGTTAAGCAAGATTTTACGTTTGAAGATGCGGTTTTTAACAAAATCTTTGTTTACCAGATTCTCGAGGAAATTCAAATGAAAAGAACAACCTTGAATTCCAAGATTTTTTTGAAGGAATTCAAATGACAAGAACAACTTCAAACTTTGGAGAAGTTCAAATGAGTAGAACAACTCTAGATTCAATATGAAGAAACAACATCAAATTTCATGACTTGATATCAGTCTGAAGAATTTCGTAATAAGAAGAACAGCTTCAGACTCGTCAATGGAGATAGAGAATTTCGTAATAAGAAGAACAACTCCATATTCCATTTTTAAATCCTTCGGGTCATCAATAAGTCCTTCGGGCATGATGTTAAATCCTTCGGGCATGATGTTAAGTCCTTCGGGCCGTTACCTTTGGGAGTGATGATAATATCATTTGCAAAATCAAGGGGGCAATTCGATCTTAAATCCTTCGGGTCATCAGTAAGACCTTCGGGCATGATGTTAAGTCCTTCAGGCCATCACCTTCGGGAGTGATGATATCGTTTGCAAAATCAAGGAGGCAATTCGATCTTAAATCCTTCGGGTCATCTGTAAGTCCTTTAGGCATGATGTTAAATCCTTCGGGTCATCTGTAAGTCCTTCGGGCATGATGTTAAATCCTTCGGGTCATCTTTAAGTCCTTCGGGCATGATGTTAAGCTTGAAGAAATTCATAATAAGAAGAACAACTTCAAACTTTGTTAGCGTAACAGAGGCCAAGAAGCTTAGACAAAATTCGTATTGTAATCACTGGTATTCGTCCGGGGAGTCGCCACCAATCCTTTTTTACGGTGCGATTGGAACACCAAAACTAAGTCTGCGAACCAGAGTTGGATCCGAGAGTCCGTTACGCGTGAAGAAGGATAAGCACCCCCACAATGCCCAAGATTGACACCTATCGGTTACAAAATATTTCATATGATCGAAAATATAATTTCAGTATATATATATATATATATTTTTGTGATCCAACAGAAAATGGTTAGTAAAATATTTAATAAAAATAATAAAAACATAATGATAATAATAATAATAATAATAATAATAGAAAAAGAAAAAACCATGAGCAAATCTGCAAAATAGAAAATATTAGGTCAAAATAGCAAAAATTAAGGGCTGAAATTGAATAAAATATGAAAATATAGGGCTAAATTAGAAAAATAATGACTAAAATGGAAGAAAATGCAAACTGCGCGGCTGAAATGCGATGAGGCTGAGAATGCAGGGACTACGACAGCAATTTCTCCATTTTTATCGGGTTATGTGCGGGTCGGGCTTGGATATGCGGGTTCGGAGCCGGGTATGGGTGTCAAAACGACACCGTTTTGAGCCATAACCCCCGACACCAAAACGGTGTCGTTTTTGTCGGCCTATATATGCATCCTTTCCTTTTTTTTCCATTATTTCATATGTTCTTATTCCCATCAAGTAACAAAGCAGAGAGTTCTCTGCTCCCTTTGGGTCTCCGGTGGAGATGAGTCGCCGACACCGTTCACCGCCACGCCGCACACGGCCGCCGTCACCGTCGCTGGAAGATGAAAAGTTTATACTTTTCCAAATGCTTTCGACGTGCTGAGTTCAACCACGGTGTTGGATTTTCGAAAAAAGGAACACAGAGACCTAGATCTAAAAAAAAGATAAGTGATTCAAATGTTTTTTTACCCCTTTTTTTCGTTTTTTGTTCTGATCTTACTCCCTTCTCGCTTTTTTGAGTTGATGATATTGGATATGTTTTTTTTGGTCAAATGCTCTCTATTTTTTCTATTTGATTCCTCTATTTTTTTTTATTCCAAAATCCTCTTCTACAGAGAGTTTTTAATCCGGTATTTATACTCGGATTTTTACATTATAAAATACATAAAAGTTAGTTTAGATCCGATTAAATCTAATCCTATTTTTTTTGCAGATCTGAGGCGACAGAGGCGGTGGAGCAGTGTGGCTTGGGCGGTGGCCGGCCATTCGGGCGAATCAGGGGAGCGCGTGACAGCCACACGGTATTCGAAACGCCGCGCGTGGCGGCCACGCGCGCTGAATTGCAGATTATGGAGTCTGCTACTACAGTGTTGGCTAGGGTTTAGGTTATAATATTAGGGTTATTTTTTATTTTAGATCTGATTTGGGTAATGGGTTTAATGGATATGGGCTTTGGGGTTATATTTATTTGGGTTGAGGGTTTTAATAAGATGGGTTATTACAGCTGCCCCTCTTTGCTCATTGTTGTGTAACAACAATAGAGCAAAGATAAAGAATAACTCATTTCATCTGATATGGTTCAAGGGTTCATTTTGGTAACATTGAAGTTCTTTTTGTAAGGCTAGGGTTTTTCCTGGTAAGGTTGAGGCTCCTTTTAGTAAGGTTGTGGTTCTTTTGGCCACCACTTCTTCTGCTGGAGTTTTGACTTGGTCTACTCCACCGCTCTTGTTTGCGAAATCTTCAAAATGATGCTCCATTGAGGAGAACAAAAGTTTGACTCATTGTAGAAGATAAAATATGCTTGGTCTGCAACGACACTGATGGTGTTGCCATCTTCAGAGAAAACTTGACCTAGGTGCAACACTGAGTATCCAGGTTTTGAAGTGTAATGTTGGATCTATTCCCGTCGTCAACGGAGGGTTAAGATCGAATTTCATCAATTTGAGTCCTACTAAGCCATCAACGGAGAAGCAGAACTAAGTTGGATCTATCCACTCCATCAACGGAGGGGTAAGATCAAGTCTGGATCATACTACGCCATCAACGGAGAAGCATGATTGAATGGGATCTGGCCGCAATATCAACGGGGACGAGATCAAGCCTTTAATTTGGATCCTACTGCACCATCAACGGAGAAGCAGGACTGAGTTTGGATCTATCCACTCCATCAACGGAGGGGTAAGATCAAGTCTGGATCATACTACGCCATGAATGGAGAAGCATGATTGAATGGGATCTGGCCGCACCATCAACGGGACAAGATCAAGTCTGTAATTTGGATCCTACTACGCCATCAACGGAGAAGCAGGATTGAGTTTTGATCTATCCACTCCATTAACGGAGGGGTAAGATCAAGTCTGGATCATACTGCGCCATCAACGGAGAAGCATGATTGAATGGGATCTGGCCACACCATCAACGGGGACGAGATCAAGTCTGTAACTTGGATCGTACTACGCCATCAACGGAGAAGCAGGATTGAGTTTGGATCTATGCACTCCATCAACGGAGGGGTAAGATCAAGTCTGGATCATACTGCGCCATCAACGACGAAGCATGATTGAATGGGATCTGGCCGCACCATCAACGGGGACGAGATCAAGTCTGTAATTTGGATCCTACTGCGCCATCAACGGAGAAGCAGGATTGAGTTGGGATCTATCCACTCCATTAACAGAGGGGTAAGATCAAGTCTGGATCATACTGCGCCATCAACGGAGAAGCATGATTGAATGGGATCTGGTCGCACCATCAACCGGGACGAGATCAAGTCTGTAATTTGGATCCTACTACGCCATCAACGGAGAAGCAGGACTGAGTTGGATCTATCCACTCCATCAACGGAGGGGTAAGATCAAGTCTGGATCACACTGCACCATCAACGTAGAAGCATGATTGAATGGATTTGGCCACACCATCAACGGGGACGAGATCAAGTCTGTGATTTGGATCCTACTGCGCCATCAACGGAGAAGCAGGATTGAATTGGATCTATCCACTCCATCAACGGAGGGGTAAGATCAAGTCTGGAAGATTTGAATATCTGATTCGAATGTGTCTTCAATTGATATCATATATCTTCTTTGTATTTTTCCCAAACGCACAGGGATCAACGGATTTGATATGCCTTTACCGGTAGCCGTTTGCTCCGGGCAAGCTGTACTGTTACTCTGGGTACAATCAGTTGGTACCAAAGGTTTAATTCCTTGACCATTTATAACAATGAATTTCAATGGACGTTTGAATGGTCCTTATCAATGCATTTTTCCCAAATGCACAAGGATTAACGGATTTGTTTTGCCTTTACCGGTAGCCGTTTGCTCCGGGCTAGCTGTACCATTACCCTGGGTACAATCAGTTTGCACCAATCACAAGATTGGATTTTTCAAAGGATTTATCTTCCTTCGACCATTCGCGAAAATGGATTTTAGAAGGACATTTTAATTGCCCAATGTCTTATTTCTACATGTCTTTGTCGATTTTTTCATTTCATTTTTCATCATCATTTTTCATTTTTCATTTTTCATCATTCATCATTTTTTGTTTTTCACTTTTCACTTTTCATTTTTTATTCTTTCATTTATTTTTTTTTTCAAAACAATTTTGATTCACATGTACTGTCAGTACAAATATGGAAACATGAAATCTGCATGAAAATTTGATCCACATGAAAATTTGATCCGCAACATGGTTGTCGAAAGAGCAAGGTTCTAACAAAATTGGCCCACCATGGAGGCGACATTGGAAAAAATCGTTTCTGCTACTCCATAATGGGTAGTTAGGACTTGAAAGCAAAATAAAACCTTTGTTAGTTATCGTTCAAAATTCTAGAGTCATTACCAGAAAAATCTGTGTTATTTTAGCCTTCTCGGGCATAAAGGTTGGTTATCGTGTTGTTGCCCCCTGATTAATGTCTTTCGGTCTCTTCTGCGGACCTGTTTATATGTACGAGCAAAAATATGTGCATCATGAATGCTTAATGTATGTCAAGTCTGAATGCATGATGTCTAAATGCAAAATATTTGAATGCATGAATGATTTTTCTGTTTTCAAAGGATGTCCCTAATTTATGCTCGATGCATGTTTAAATCTAAATGCATGGTTTGTAAATACAAAATGCTTGAATGCATGAATGCCATGATTTTTCAAGGGGTGCCCCTGATTCCACTGATCATAATGGAAGATGCTTGAAGTTCTCTGATTTGGTCTCCTTTCTCGAAATCTTTTCTCAAAATAGATGCCCCAAACAAATTTTAACAATCTGAACCTTTAAAGTGCAGGAATTCATATGGTCATGTTGTCCATTTAGGTGGTCTCTATCTTCTAAATTTGGTTCGCTCAACATTCAACCTCAAAGTATTACACAAAATATATTTCCATTGTAACTTGTAGTTTTATGCCCTTACAAAAGACTCTCGCTGCCAGTGGGCTTAGGCTAGCGAGATAGTTCACAAAACATCTCATTAAAAGAGGTGAAACTATAAGCGACCTACTATGGTCAAGGTAGAGCAATATCTTAGCCTAGCAGGCATAATTTGCTTTTGTACAGCTCAAAAACAACAACATTATCATTCTTATTTAGTGTCTTCATGCTTCGGCAAGGGATCCTTATTCGTGGACGTTTCAGCTGAGTCATCGAATCTTATCACTCCAAGTTTGATGAACTTTTCCACTAGCCTTTTGAAACTGAGGCAATTTTCGATTGAATGCCCCACTTGTCTTGCATGGTAATCACATCTTGCATTGGCATCGTACCACTTCGGGAAAGGGGGTTGTACTGGGGCTTGATAGAAGGGTGATACCACGTGTTTATCATGCAACTGTTTGTGTAGCTCTCCATAGGACATAGGTAATGGAGTAAATTCCTTCTTTTCAAAATTCTTTCTCTGATTGAAATCTTGGTTTGAGGAGTTATAAGTACCGGTAGTTGCATGTTGTGTCATCGTTACAGGCTTGGAATAATTCACATTATAGACTCCTGAAGAATTCACTTCACTGTCCTTCTTCTCATATGCTTGCCTTTTACGGGATGAACTTCCACCAGGGTCAATTCTGCCACTCTTGATGGCATTCTTGATGAGCTCACCAAATAATACCAAATCAGCAAAATTAGTGGTTGCATTGCCTATGAGGCGATCCAGGATTGGGCCCTCCAAAGTTTGGATGAATATAACCACCATATCTTTTTCACTAAGAGGGGGTTGGACTTGTGCTGCTACATCTCTCCAGCGTTGTGCGTATTGTCTAAAGCTTTCGTTAGACCTTTGTTTCAAGTGTTGCAAAGTTAAGCGGTCTGGTACCATATCGCTAACATGCTTATATTGCTCTAGAAATGCCTTGGCCAAGTCTTTTCATGACTTTATCTGATAACGATTCAATTGATTGTACCATTTAGTGGCGGATCCCGTTAAACTATCTTGAAAACAGTGTATCAGTAACTTATCATCCCTGTCGTATCTTGTCATTCTTCGACAAAACATAGTAAGATGGTCTCGAGGGCAACTGGTCCCGTCATATCTTTCAAATTCTGGGATTTTGAATTTTGGGGGTAACACCAGATCTGGGACGAGGCTGAGTTCATTGGCATCGAATCCAAGGAAGGCGTCTTCAACCTCCATAGCTTCCATCTTTTCTTCAAGTCGTTTGCAACGCTCCTCGATTTCTTTCGAAGTCTCGATCCTTGGTTTCTCTGCTTCGATCAACTGATCAAATTCTGAGACAAAATTTTCAGCTTGGTTGCCCCCTAGTTTGGCTTCTGGTGTGGAAGGTATGTTCATGGGACCGAATGTGTCGGTTGGATGCAATGGTAACTTCCGTTTAGAAAAAACCACCTGGGGATGAGCCTCTGATGGTATCTTAGTTTGAAGAGGAGTAAAACCTGAAGGGTACATGGGATCCTCAATCATGTCAGCGGGATTTGCCCCTGGGTCAATAACAGAAGCGTCTTCTTGCTTGAATCCGAGCATTTGTGCTAGTTTCCCGAGAATTTCTTGTTGAGATCTTGCAATCTGATCTTTCATTTCTTGTCAAGCCTTGGATAATTGGTCTTCCATTTTTCGTGTTAAATCATCCTGTAAATCCTTCTGAGTCTGCTCAATCTTATCCAATCTATCCTCGTTCATCTTCTTTGTCATGAGTCGAGTTCCGTAAGGATGCTGAATTGTCGTCTGGTCCAGTATTGCTGAGATAGGGGACCCCGAATATTAGTCCTGATGCTTTAAAAAAATGGATGCATGTGAATGCATGATGCATGACTTAGATGTGAAAGTGTCGATTTAAAAATGGTTCTCGAGTCCACTATTTGGAATTTGTTCACAACTTTGAATGTTGTATTAATATCTAGGGTGCTAGATTTTCTCCCGACATATTTCAAATTAAGAACCAATCGTGAATCGACACTTCATGCTCGTGAAGTGCAAAAAAATTAAAACATGATCGTGGTAATTGATGCGAAATGGATGATTATGGTATATTATGATGCATTCAAAAAGAAACGAAGTTAATTCACATTAAAATAAATAAATAAATTAAATTGCGAATACAATAACAATAGATAAATAAGCTCTAAATAAAGGCAACAAAACCTAAAAGGTTAATGACAAGCGGACAGAGTTTCGGCTTGATGACTCTAAGGGGTAGGCTTCTAGGTCTCACTATATGTGGTTTGGTTCTAGAAGGTACCCGAACAATACTTATTACCCTAATAAGGATAATAAGCACGATTCAAGGGGATACGTTTCTCTAAGTCTACACGGAGACGTAGGTCTCACGAAGACAGAGGGAAAATATCCGGAAAGCAATTCATCATCCTACACGGAGGCGGAACCTCACGAAGGAGTGGTTTCATGCTCCCACTTAAACGGAAGGAGCCCGGGTTGAGAGCTCATGAAATGGAGAGAGCTAAAAAAACATTTAAAAATATTAATAAATATTTTAAAGTAAATAAAATAAAGGATCACAAAATTAATATAAACCAAATTTATATTTTCGATCATTAAATAAAATGTAACCGATTTTAGGCTCGACTCTCTAAAAATCGTCCCCAGCGGAGTCGCCAGCTGTCATCGCCGGTATTCGTCCGGGGAGTCGCCACCAATCCTTTTTTACGGTGCGATTGGAACACCAAAAATAAGTCTGCGAACCAAAGTTGGATCCGGGAGTTTGTTACGCGTGAAGAAGGATAAGCACCCCCACAACTCCCAAGATTGGCACCTATAAGTTACAAAATATTTCATATGATCGAAAATATAATTTCAGTATATATATATTGTGTGATCCAACAGAAAATGGTTAGTAAAATATTTAATAAAAATAATAAAAACATAATAATAATAATAATAATAATAATAATAATAATAGTAATAATAAGAAAAAACCATGAGCAAATCTGCAAAACAGAAAATATTAGGTCAAAATAGCAAAAATTAAGGGATGAAATTGAATAAAATATGAAAATATAGGGCTAAATTAGAAAAATAATGACTAAAATGGAAGAAAATGCAAACTACACGGCTGAAATGCGATGAGGTTGAGAATGCAGGGACTACGACAGCAATTTCTCCATTTTTATCGGGTTATGCGTGGTTCGGGCTTGGATATGCGGGTTCGGAGTCGGGTATAGGTGTCAAAACGACACCGTTTTGAGCCATAAACCCCGGCACCAAAACGGTGCCGTTTTGGTCGGCCTATATATGCATCCTTTCCTTTTTTTCAATTATTTCATATGTTCTTATTCCCATCAAGTAACAAAGCAGAGAGTTCTCTGCTCCCTTTGGGTCTCCGGTGGAGATGAGCCGTCGGCATCGTTCACCGTCGCACCGCACACGGCCGTTGACCGCCGTCACCGACGCCGAAAGATGAAAAGTTTATACTTTTCCGAATGCTTTCGACGTGCTGAGTTCAACCACGGTGTTGGATTTTCGAAAAAATGGAACACAGACGCCTAGATCTAAAAAAAAGATAAGTGATTCGATTGTTTTTTTTTACCCTTTTTTTTCGGTTTTTGTTCTGATCTTACTCCCTTCTCGCTTTTTTGAGTTGATGATATTGGATATGTTTTTTTTAGTCGAATGCTCTCTATTTTTTCTATTTGATTCCTCTGTTTCTTTTATTCCAAAATCCTCTTCTACAGAGAGTTTTTAATACGGTATTTATACTCGGATTTTTATATTATAAAACACATAAAAGTTGGTTTAGATCCGATTAAATCTAATCCTATTTTTTTTTGCAGATCTGAGGTGACAGAGGCGGTGGAGCAGTGCGGCTTGGGTGGTGGCCGGCCATTCGGGCGAATCAGGGGAGCGCGTGTCGGCCACGCGCGCTGAATTGTAGATTATGGAGGCGGCTGCTGCTGCAGTGTTGGCTAGGGTTTAGGTTATAATATTAGGGTTATTTTTTATTTTAGATCTGATTTGGGTAATGAGTTTAATGGATATGGGCTTTTGGGGTATATTTATTTGGGTTGAGGATTTTAATAAGATGGGTTATTACACGTATTTTTTCAGTCTTTACTCGTCTCCTGCTCCACAACATTGAGCAAAGAGGGGCAGCTGTCATACCCGAATTTTGGCCTAAGGGCCTACGTAAATATAACAAGTAAAATACAATTAAATAAAAATAAAAAATAATAATAAAAATAGAAATAAAATAAAATAAAAAAATACAAAAAAAATATGAAAAAGAAAAGAAAAAAGAAAAAAAAAGAAAAGAAAAAATAACGAAAAAACGAAACATTAAAGATTTGTGTTTTATGCAGGGAAATAAAACCTTGAGCAGCATCAATCAGGTTAAATCAACAATGGGTTCAGACGAAAATGTTCAATCTTGAACAGGGAAGCGATGATAATGACAAATGAAAAGATAGTTTTTCAACTTAATCCATGTTGAATTTATATTAATTGATGGTTTCTCCTTTTGCAGAGAAGAATTCAAGGTTCAAAAGGAATTCAAACAACCAATCCAACAACAACAATTCAAGCTTTCATGGAATACGAGGAATTTCATAATGAGAAGAACAGCCTCGAGCTCCATCACTTGACAGGTTTCATGGAATACGAGGAATTTCGTAATGAGAAGAACAGCCTCGAGTTCCATGACATGTATTTTGCTTGAAGAATTTCGTAATGAGAAGAATAGCTTCAAGCTTTGTTAGCATAACAGTGGCCAAGAAGTCTAGAAGAAATTCATGTCTTTTCAGTCTTTGCTCGTCTCCTGTTCCACAGCATTGAGCAAAGAGGGGCAGCTGTATTACCCGAATTTCGTCCGGGTATACATATAAAATAAGGCCTACGTAAATATACTTAAATAAATAAATAATATTCATAAAAAATAAAATAAATAATTAATAAAAATAAAAAGTAAAATGGATTGGTTGTCATGGAATTGGTTACCAAATGGAAAGATAAAATGCAATGATGGGACGGTTCCTGGGAGTTGCAATTGTGACCATTGGCATATGGCAGTTTGGCAATTCTGGGATAAAGTAAGTTGGTTACCATTCATGACGGGGGACGGTTCCAGGGGAGGACCAAAAACTGGAGACGAAAAAGAGAAGCAAAGGCAGTAAAAAGCCATGGGGGAAAAAACTGATCTGGTGGATGAAAAACTAACCGAAGACAGAACCGAGAGGGAGCTAGGGATCCATCTTCTCCATGGAAAAAAGAACAGAGCATGGACGGGAAAAGCGATTCGCATGGAGGGTTTCATGTATTCGACAGTTTCTAGGGAGATGGGGGGATCGACATCATCACCAAACCGAGGATCTCAACACCAAGTCATGCAAGTGCCCCATGTGTGCTTGCAAGATTAATTTGAGGCTAGAGGTGTCATTGCAACAACAAGAAGATCAGAAAGCTATTTGGTGGGGAACGGTTCCTTTGCATATGACCCAAGACCAAACCGAAAAGGGAAGATTCTATCAACTTCATTTTTTTAAGAGTTGTGTAATTGATGAGCAAACTCATGGTTTTTGCACTCGGTGTTGCAGGTGTATTACTTATCTTCATGTGACGTGCGCGTCTAAGAGCAGGATATGGCATGGAGTTACGTTGTTGAGAGAAATGGGCAACAAATGGGTGGAGGATAGTAACGGGGGATCATGGAAAAGAGAGCAATAGAAAATGGAGGCAGTAGGAGAATTACAGGAGGAAAAGGGGGTAATTGTGAGGAGATTGGATTCGGCCATCATGAGGCAATGATTATAGTGATGATGGTGGCCATGATGACTACCATGATGAAGAATAATGATTGCAGCAATGATGATGATGGCCATGATTGGTCATTATGGAGGCAATGATTAACGTGATAATGGTGCAATGATGAGGCGATGATGGAAACATTTTAGCCATGCGATGGACCATTTTCTTGGTGAAAGATCCATGGAGAGATTACATTCTAAATTTCGGCAGAGTGTGGGAGAAAGCTTGGAGTTCGAGTGTATAATTGCTTCAAGGATGACAAGCAGCTTGTATATTGTATTCGAGTACATGGATCATGATCTTGCAAGGCTTTCAACAACTTCTAGCATCAAGTTCACCGAGCAGCAGGTGGTAGAATTGGCCTCAAATTGAAACCGAGACATTCACGAAAAATTATTGAATACTAATGCCAAAGAAACATAAATCAATCCTTCACCGGACAACGAGGTTAGATCCATTTATCATCCAATTTCTTTATTTATGTCGATTTAAGCTTTTATTGTGTTATATTCATGAGGTTTTTATATCATATATGTAGGCTCTCATCTTTTAAATAAAATTTTATTAAGACCTTGTCTTTTACTTAGTAGTGTTTTATTTAATTATTTATATGTTTGCTTGCATGTTTTAAAAATCCATATAGAATATTTTGTTAGGAGATCACCTAAATTTTCACTTAGTTAATTAAATTAGAGCCTTTTAGGATTAGTAAGTCTAATTAAATAAATAATTAATTAGGGAGATAATTGTAGTAACGATGGCATTTTAATCATATACCTCGAATACACTAAGTGGTCAGTGTTTTGACGTAACATTATGTTGGCCAATAGTGTACTTTGGTATCGTATTCGACGTGTCATCGAAACATAGAAAATGACAAATAACTTAGGATTAGAATTAAATAAAATTAATTAGGTAAATAATTAGAAACACCAATAGTAATTATTAATTTATTCGGTGTCTAGATGGTAGTGTCCGATCGTTCGGATGTTATCATAATACACTTGGTAAATTAATAATTTAATAGGATTTTAAATATTCAATCAGTGGAGCCTTATAGGTTAGAACTTAAAATCGATAACATAATAATTTATCATACATCTAAAATCTTTTGGGTCAGAATCTATATTTCCTTAAATACGAGTTAAGGTTTCCTATTATAGGACGTCTTTTTAAAAGCTCGTATTTAAAAGAAATGTACCTTTTTACTCAAAAGGATATTCTCATTCGAACGATATTTATTTGACAATGACGGATTAAATTAATATTATTATTATTCGAAATGCCAAAATGCCACGTGTAATTAATAAGGTACCAATCTTGGGCGTTTGTAAGGGTAGTCCTTACACGTAACCGACTCCCGAACCCAAATGTTTTTAAAAGAATCTCTGGTTTGTTTTATGGTGTCTGGCCTACCAAAGTGGCCGGTGGCGACTCCAAGTTATTTTTCAAATAAAAAATACACGTTTTAAACACGACCCCGATTATCATAAATTATATTAAAAGCAATAACATTCGACTTTTCAAAATTTATTCGCCAGGCTATTTTTTTCACACATTTCGGTTTTAAAATGGTCGCGACAGAAAGAAAACTCTAGGATTTTTGAATTAAGGATGAATGCGTTCTATGCTAACCCAAGGTGGGTATTTATAGCCTTTTACAAACCCTAAAATAAGGGGATAAATCCTAGATAATTATAAAAATATTTAAAATCAAATACAAAAAGATAAATCCAATTTTAAAATTCAAATTCTGACTGATAAGCTATTTGGAACGCTGATAAGCTATCACGTGCTTGCTGACGTCATCTTTTAGAAGCTGCTGACCGAGTGTCACGTCACCTTTTCATGCCCAAAGTCATGCCCACCAATCCAGACTCGATCCAGAAAATAAAAAACTTTAAAAATCGGCCATTTAAGTGTATTTTCCAGATTCACAGTCTTGCACAAAAACTCACGAAAACACTAAGACTAGTAACATAATTCATCAAATTAAGGAGTAATTAAACACAAATATTAACTATTTTGAACACTTATCACTATAAAAAATATAATATAGAAGGATAGAGAAAGAAGTACCTTAATTCTGAAATTTCTCATTTTCCCTTATCATCCCTTTCATTTTCTGATTGACCTTAGAAAATCTAAAACTTGTTAGTTTTCATTCACGGTTGAGATCATGCATAGTGATGGAGGGATAGAAACGCCGAGCAATTAAATAAATTCAAACCTACCATTAGAAACTTGTAGGGAACTCTATAAGTTAATTATATTTAATTAATGTTTATTATATGCTAAAATAATAATAATGTTTGAATTGAATTAACTTATTAAACTTAAGATCTGATTGAGCTAAACTAAAACTTAAAACATAAATTGCAAACATAATTAAAAGAATTTTAAAAATAAATATAGAATTTTAATTAAATTAATCTGAATTGTAAACAAAGATATGCTAAATTAAACGAAAGGAAATATGTAAACAAAGATAGGAAATCTAGCTGTGAAATGTTGGATTGTATTGAATAAAAACATGATAACAAGGAATTTGATTGATATGCTAAATGATGCATGAAATTCATAGTAATTTATAGAATCATATCTTGAACTTGAATTGATATTTTTCGTGTTCTTGTTGCATGATAGTCATCTAACTCATCTAGTAGGGATGAATTAAGAAAATTTTTAAATTCTCCCGGTTTTTGATTACCTTGTTGTTCCAGTAATGCTCCCGAATCGATTTTCTACTAAACCGGGGAAGATGTTTTACAATTAATCTCCTCAACATCACAAACTTTTATTGTGACACTCCTTTGTTCAATCTTCTATTGCTGTGACAATTATTTGTTTAGGCTCTTCCAATGTTGGAAAGTCTTTCTCATCAACTTACTCTCGATGTAGAAGTTCTAGTTGTTCCTCATATATCATTGAGGTATCTTTGTGTTGCTCCTTTTCATCCAACCTTGGGATTTCATTATCCCTAAAAAACGATTATCGGGGCATGTTATCCATGAAATATGTAGATCTCCTCAATTGATCTTTTGAATCCCCCAAAGGTGCATCCAACTTAACTATCCTCGCATCCATGGAATTTGATAGCTCTCTAACCTCCTCTATTGATCTCTTAAGTCTAACCAAGGATGCTTGAATCGTTTCCTTCAAGGAATTTGGATACTCTTGAAAAGGACTATATTGTCATGGCATATCTGTTGCAATAACAAATTTGTTTTAATAAAAAATTTAAGCATTTTGAACATACCATGAAGGAATTTGATAATGGTTCCATCTATGGTCCTTCATGTATCCATATCCATTAAGATTGTATGAAAAAATTTCAAATGAATTATGTTCTCCATAATAAGCACAAGAAGTTGGTTTATGTGATATGAACTCGTTGGGTTGCTCTCGATCTTTGCAAGGATGTGATCGTGTTGGTTAATTCTGTAAGATATGTTGAGATTTATTGAGGATCATCTACTCTCCCCGATTTGAAGCCTCTCGTGGGTTGGTATAGGTAATCATCGATGAATGTAAGAAATTCTTGATTTGATTGATTCTTATCTTCCAACATCAACTCTCGAATATATCGCTTCCTATCTTTCTACATCTTGAGGTTTCTTCAACTTGAAGCACACCTATTTTTTTGTGTTTTTTAAAAGAAAAAGATTTATTAAAAATAATAATAATGTAATAACAAAAACAACTAACACTAATTGTCAATCCCCAACAACGATTCCAAAATTCTTTTACGTGATTTGAGTGCAACACAAACGCTGCAAGTGTACACATCGCAATTAATAGTATAATAAAGATATTGTCTTCAAAGAGATTGGTTTGGGTCACTTTGCTTAAGTTATTACATTGTAGATAAAAACACAATTAATTATAATAGAACTTTAAATGTACAAGTAAAGAAAAATAAACAATTAAGTAAAAGTTAGATTAGATTGAATGAAAGAGAGTAGGTAGGGTTATCGTGAGTTATGGAGTGATAGTCGAACGAACCATTGTGGTAATTGAGTTCTCGCGCCGCTCAATCAATCCGGTGATTGGGCTCATTCAGATTGCCTAGTCAATTCCTCAAATATTTGGGCAATTTCAATTGAGGGAATTACTTGGGCAATTCAGCAACTACCTTTAAAACACAATGAAGATTTTTCAACGGTTTCTCGTTATCCCTAATGAAAAACTCTGTTTTTTGTGCATTCCTTTATGATACATCCCTATATGAATCAAGGGTAAACAATAACTAATCTTTTGCTCCTCTTAGATGTTGAAATCCCTAACTTATTCTTAAGTTGAATTAGTTTTCACTTGGTTGAAAACCGTGCTCATTCATTTCTTGAATCTAATGCTCTCGATATTAGGTAAATGGATGAAATCACAAGATTCTCTCCCAATTCATTCTTAATCAATTTAAGAACCAAGAATGAACAAACTTTAATCAGAAACAAACTCAATTATGAAAACAAAATCCAATTGTTCTCACAATCATAAAACATAATAACCCAAGTCAATTAACATCAATTAATCGTTGGGTTCAAAAGAGATACGAAGAATAGTCCCAATCATGAATCGAACAATAAAGAAAAATATGAAGATGTGTCCTACTCTATAACACCCTAAAATCTCCCTAAATCGTAAGTCGCTGCTTGAGAATTCCCTAATTCTAAAACCCTATCTTTTGGGAATTTTTAGTTCAAAAACCCTAATTGTCGATTAAAGGTCTAATTTTGTTTTAATTTTAATATAAGACCTATTTTGAGATAAAAATCAAAATTAGTGGCTCAAGTCAAAAAAATTTGGACCATTGTGTAAAATGAGTAAACCTTGGTGTCTTTTGGCTAACCCTAAAAACCTTAAGGTCGTACCTTGTACCTTTTTACATAGGTTTAAATCCCTTTTTCTCATTGGATTAACCCTAGGAGTTAGTATCACAGTTCAACAACCTCAAATCTCTTTCTCTCAATATCATCCCCCTTGTGTTTTAGATTGATTTTTCAGGCGTGTTACCAGTATGCATTCTCGACATTTCCGGTGGTTCTAAACTCCTCTCGGCCTCGCAAACCAACCCTGACTGACCGTCATCCCCTATGTTGCTCTTTTTCATCGAAACTATTAAGAAACCTTTCGGGGGGTTTCTCATCTTGCTATCGTGTTTCTCACCTTCCTCTATGCTTTGTCTTTATCAATTTAGTTTGGGTAAGCTTTTTAAGTGGGTTTTGTTTTGTTTCTCGGTACTATTGGTTATTCGAGTTTTGGTGATGGGGTTGTGTTTTAGGTTTCTGACGAATCACTATTATTGAGTTTCGTGTGTCATCATCGGCTTGACAGTATCGCCGTTCATTCCTCTTTGTAATCGTCATCTCTTTCTTGTCGCGGATAAGTTATCATCATCGTTCTCCTTGCTATCGTTCTCGAGGGTTCTAGAAACCTTAGAGTTCCTTATGCCAAAAGTTGTGAATTGTAAGCTTTGGGTTAACCAATGGGCTTTGGACCAAATAGTTTGAGTTATATGAGTGGAGTGTATGAGTTGGATTGTGGTGTTGGGCTGTGTAATCTGAGCCTAGTTATGTGAAATGTGGGTGTAGGTTTTTGAGGTGGGTTAGTATGTTTAGTGACTCAAATCAGTGGGTTTGATACAAATTAGTTTTGTAAATCAATTTTTGACCCATCCTATTTCAAATTTGGACCCATAGAACCCGACCTGTATTATTTTTGACCCGTTTTAACCTTTTAACGAACCCTACCCACTTTGACCTTTGACTTGGACTTAGACTTTTAACTGATTTGACATATGACTAAGCTTGACTTTTGACCAATTTGATCAATTAAATCCAAGTTGACTTCTACCATAGTTGACTTTGACTTTTACCTAGTTGATTTTTTCGGACGAACTTCATCTTGACTCTTTCGACGTTTTGAGTCGGAATTTGTTGTTTGTTTCGTCAAACTCAAAATCAAGAGGCAACCATTAAAAAACATTGGAAACTCAAGTTGGGTAGTTCGCTCAAAGTCTGAACACTAGACCTCAAGGAGGATTACCCTGCAATACTGAAGTTGCAAGGGGAAAAAGACATGAGCAATGTAAGGCAATCACTACTAGGAGTGGCTTACAACTTAAGGAGATTTCAAGCAGTCCGAATAAGGTTCCAACAAGGGAACAAGAAGAATCAAACAGAGAGGACATAGATACTGCATTAAGTGATCATGCCACAGCAGACAAGTCGATCCCAGTAGAAGGCACTGCCCTGGCAGAGAAATCCGCAATTCCACGCCAAGCGGTCGAGGCGGCACCAACACCAGTGGTACCAGGTATTAAATTCCAAACTAATGAGACACTGGAGGAAATGCGACCACCGCCACCTTTTCCACAGAGGCTGAAAAGGCAGAAGCAGGATTATCAATTCAAAAAGTTCCTAGATATCCTAAAGCAAGTGCACATAAATTTGTCATTAGTTGAGGCAATAGAACAAATGCCAAACTATGCCAAATTCTTAAAAGACATTGTTTCCAAAAGAAGAAGGCTTAGTGAATTTGAAACTGTTACCGCAACCGAAGGATGCATGGCCATGCTTCATAATCGCATGCCCCCTAAATTGAAAGATCCTGGCTGTTTCACTATACCATGTGCGATAGGAAGCCACTATGAAGGAAAGGCCTTGTGTGACTTGGGAGCAACCATCAACTTGATGCCAAAATCTATATTTCAAAAGCTTGGAATAGGAAGGGCAAAACCTACAACCGTAATGCTTCAATTGGTAGATAGATCGTATGTACAACCAGAAGGAAAGATCGAGGACATATTGGTAAGGGTGGATAAATTTATTTTTCCAGATGAATTTGTTGTTCTTGATTGTGAAGCAGATGACAATGCACCGATCATCCTGGAGAGACCTTTCGTAGCTACTGGACGCACTCTTATTGATGTGGAAAAAGGAGAATTAACAATGCGGGTCAACGAACAGCAAGTCACACTCAATGTTTTCCAGATTTTGAAAAGACATGATGATCCAGAGGAGTGTCAGGTAATTTGCACCAAAGATGCAGACAGTGCAATACCTTGCCTAAACAATCACTGCCTCGAAAGTAGTGACAGTAATTCTTCACAGCACTACCTCGGAGTACAATGGACGACTGCTACAACAGTGTATTGAACAGTGTGCCTGAAGCTGATGAAGTTGATACACAAGAGACGGAGGAAGTTAATTGGACAGCACACCTCCCAGGTAAGTACTTCGAACCTCTAAATTATCCAGGTAAGGACGAAAAATCTTCGAATGAGGAACCTTTAAAGATTAAATTAAAACCTTTACCTGATAAATTAAAGTATGTTTATTTGGGACCCAACCACATAATGCCCGTAATTATTTCTTTTGATTACAATTAGAACAGAAACAAAGCTTGATAGAGATGCTGCGGCAGCACAAGAAGGCAATTGGGTGGTCAATTGATGACTTGAAGGGAATAAGCCCAGCAGTTTGTATGCACAAAATCCTGTTAGAGGAAGATCATAAACCTACTGTGGAGGCCCAAAGGAGACTTAACCATGCCATGAAGGAGGTAGTACGCAAGGAGATAATCAAATGGCTTGATGCTGGTATCATCTACCCTATCTCTGACAGTGCATGGGTAAGCCCGGTACAATGTGTACCTAAGAAAGGAGGCATGACTGTGATAACCAATGAAAACAATGAGCTAATCCCAACTAGGACTGTGACCGGTTGGAGGGTTTGTATGGATTATCGCAAGTTAAATAAAGCAACTAAGAAGGATCATTTTCTGTTGCCCTTCATTGATGAAATGCTTGATAGACTCGCCGAAAAACCTTTTTACTGTTTTCTTGATGGTTATTCAGGTTATAACCAGATTGCTATAGACCCTAAGGACCAGGAAAAAATTACATTTACTTGCCCGTATGGAACATATGCATTTAGAAGAATGTCGTTCGGCCTTTGTAATGCCTCGGCAACCTTTTAGTGATGCATGATGGCAATTTTTCACGACATGGTGGAAGAATTCCTGGAGATATTCATGGATGATTTTTCATTCTTTGGAGATGACTTCAATCATTGCCTCGGCAATTTAGAAAAGGTGCTACAAAGATGTGAAGAATCCAACTTAGTACTCAACTGGGAAAAATGCCACTATATGGTTAAGGAAGGTATTGTTTTGGGTCACAAAATCTCATCACAAGGCATAGAAGTTGACAAGGCCAAAGATAAATGTGATAAAGAAATTGCCTCCACCAATTTCAGTCAAGGGAGTCAGAAGCTTCTTGGGTTACGCAGGTTTTTATAGGAGGTTTATTGCTAATTTTTCAAAAATTTCTAAACCTCTCTGTGCTTTACTTGAACAGGACAGGAAATTTGAATTTAGTGAGGAATGTATTGAAGCATTTGAGACCCTCAAGGGGAAGCTGATCACTGCACCAATCGTAGTCCCCCCAGATTGGGCCTTGCCCTTTGAAATAATGTGTGATGTTAGTGATCATGTTGTCGGGGCAGCACTTGGGCAGCGAAAGAACAATATGTTCCATGTTATCTACTATGCTAGTGAAACACTTAATGAGACCCAGATTAATTACACCACCACAGAGAAGGAATTACTAGCAGTAGACTTTGCCTTTGATAAGTTTCGATCCTACCTGATCGGAACAAAAGTGACTGTCCACACCGACCATTTGGCAATCAAGTACCTTTTCTCAAAGAAGGATGCCAAACCAAGACTGATTAGATGGATTCTTCTTTTGCAGAAATTTGATATAGAAATTAAGGACAGGAGAGGTACGGAAAACCAAGTAGCCGACCATCTTTCCAGATTAGAAGTTGGGGAGAAAAACATGCCACTGAAAGAAATATAAGACGCATTCCCAGACGAGCACATCCTGTAAATCTTAGCAGTAGCAGAAGACACTGCCGAGGCAGCAAGCATGGTAGTATACAACTGTGCTGCCACAACGGTAAGTGAGTATATTTTGGCAACATTGATAGAAGACCTTGCCGCAGTCACAACCACTCCCTGGTATGCTGATCTTGTTAATTACTTAGCCAGTGGTGTTCTACCTTATAACCTTAATTATAATGAAAAAAAGAGGTTTCAACATAATGCAAAGCATTATTTCTGGGACGACCCTCTTTTGTTTAAGCAATGTGCAGATCAAGTTATAAGAAGATGTGTTCTCGAGGAAGAGCAACAAGAAGTGCTCCGGCACTGCCATGATTCACCTTGTGGAGGACATTTTGGAGGGAATAAAACAACAACCAAAGTGCTTCAATCAGGCCTCTATTGGCCCACACTTTTTAAGGATGCCCAACTTTATTACAAGCACTGTGATCGATGTCAACGTACGGGCAACATCTCTAGACGTAATGAGATGCCATTGCAACTTATAATGGAAGTAGAATTGTTTGATTTCTAGGGCATAGACTTTATGGGACCATTCCCATCATCGCAAGGCAATCTCTACATCCTAGTAGAGGTGGATTATCTATCAAAATGGGTCGAAGCAATTGCTACACCACACAATGATTCCAAGACTGTGAAGAAATTCCTCAAGAGAAACATCTTCTCCAGATTTAGAGTTCCCAGAGCAATCATTAGTGATGAAGGTAAGCACTTTGATAATAGACTCATTACCGCAACCCTAAAGAAGTTAGGCATCACACACCGGATTGCCACAGCGTATCATCCACAGACAAATGGGCAGGCTGAAATATCAAACAGGGGATTGAAACAAATCCTTGAAAATGTGGTCAACCCATCTCGAAAGGATTGGTCTCACCATCTAGATGATGCCTTGTGGGCATATAGGACAGCCTACAAGACCCCATTGGGAACATCCCCATACAGGCTTGTATTTGGAAAAACATGCCATTTGCCCGTGGAAATTGAGCATAAAGCATACTGGGCAGTCAAAAATCTGTACATGGAATGGGAAAAAGCTGGCCAGAAAAGACTGTTAGACCTTAATGAGATTGAAGAATTCCGAGCAGCAGCCTATGAAAATGCTAAGATCTACAAAGAAAAGACTAAACGATGGCACGATCATAAGTTACTGCCGAGACAGCTTTTCAATTCCAAGCTCAAACTATTCCCAGTCAAATTCAAGTCTAGATGGTCAGGCCCATTTGATGTTGTTCAAGCTTATCCACATGGGGCAATCAAAATCCCAAAAAGATGGGCACGAGTTCAAAGTGAATGGCCAATGTTTGAAGCACTATTCTGGAGCACATGACATAAAGCTTGTGGAGACTATCACCTTAGGAGATGCACTTGCATGCACTCCTATTGTGAACTGATTTCATTATTTTGTTTCATTTTATTTTTTCTGCATTTTTAGGATTAGTTTTAGTTTAAAAGTTTTTTTTTTAATTTTAATAATTTTTCTAAGTATTATTGTTAAATTTAAATTTTGTTTTTGTTTTTAGGACAAGAATCAAGAATCAGTGTGAAGTTAGTCAGCACTCTGCTGCGGCAGAGCACAGTGTCAGGACCGCAATAGTCCAATGGGCAAAAATAGCCTAACGGCTAGTCTTGCGCAATTTCAGGGTCGCGACAGTAAATGCCAACGGCTAGAAACGGCTAGTACACGACCAAGGCCTATATAAGCACCTTTTCACCATGAACTATTCACTCTTGCACTCTTGTTATCTTTGAACTCTCTATTTACTGCTCTAAATTTTTTCTCTCAAATTCTCACAACTCTCAATGGCAACTTACAACAGATTTGCTCCCGCATCTGTGGTTGAACGTTTCAACCGCTCTTTTGTTGCTCGGTAGTTATAGGAAGAGCAAGGCTTCCAGCACTCCGATGAAGAAAACTATGGTATCGAGCATTACTTGTTCGACAGAATAAAATATCAAGAATGACAATTTTATTGCCTGCAACCTACCCAGGCCAATGCAACAATAGTGCGGGAATTCTACGCTCATGGGCCGAGCAAGGACTCTCTGTATGTCCACTGCCGAGGCAAGCCGGTCAGACTTGATGCCAAGACAATTAATCTGTTCTACGGCCTAACCCCTGATCGTGATGATCATTCCGCATTCATGGAGGACATCACAAACGAAGATTATGAGCTAATCAAAGATGACCTTTGCTACGACAACACTAATTGGGAAACCGGTTCCCACCGTGGCTCCGTGGCTCCATGGCAAAGTAAAATCTCAAACCCGAGGACAAGTTGTGGAACACATTTGTCAAGCGATGACTCATCCCCACCTCCAACAATAGCACCGTCGATAAGCGGAGGCTGGTTCTTATCCAGTCGATAATCAATAAACGCAGCATCAATGTGGAGGAGTTGATCCTCCAAGAAATTTATGAGTGTGGCCGGAAGGAGAAGGGGCCATTATACTTCCCCTACTTAATTACAGGCCTATTCATTGTCGCGGGTGTCCCAACCGAGGATACCGATGAAATCACCATCCATAGATGCGGCTGGACGAGGGAGTTCTGCCACAGAGTCATACAGATCACACAGGCAGAACCAGTCCAAGTGACTCCCCAACCGGACACTGGCGACACCACTGTCGGGGCCCAATACATGGCAGACATACCTGCAGCTTCACATAGTACTGCCACAACAGATGGTTATCAGGAACTACTCAACATAATGGCAGCAATTGACATACGGCAGCAACGCTTTATGGAGTATCAACGCGATTTCAAAACGGCGTTGGCCCACATGATGGTTAGTAATTTCCCAAACCAAGGGCCCCAGTTCCCAGATTTCCCGACCGGTATATTTGTCACAGATGCACCTTACACCGAGACCACTCCAGCTCTAGGAGGACCGAGGCAATTTTACACTACTGGCCCTCAGCAACAATTCCATGCCGCTGGCCCATCTAGGGTAGCAGAACCTACTGCAGCATCCTCTGCCAGTCGATGGCCATCCAAGAGGAGAGTAGTCTTCAGCACGCCACCCGGATCTCCCATCATCATGGGCAGTCTCTCGGCAGAAATAGATGCTTACGTGCATCAAACTTCAACAGCTGCCGAGCCAAGCACTCATCATGCCTGGGCAGACCCAATAAATGTGGAAGATGAAGGCGGGATAGACATAATGGCCACTGAAGAAATTGCCGAAGAAGTAGAAGGAGAAGAAGTAAACGCTCCAATGCAACGAACACCACCTACACGAGTTCAGCCGCCCCGACAAGCCAAAACTCAACCATCACCAGCAACGGAAGCAAAAATGAAACAATCAGCAGCAAGGTCTCGAAAGTTGATAGTCACTAGCAGTTCTTCGGAGTCTATTTAATTTCTAAATTTTTATGCTGATTTTATATCTTTACTTGTTCTTTTTCATATTTTGTTTCCTGCTGTGTGCCATGATCATAAGCATTGAGGACAATGCTTGGTTCGAGTTTGGGGTGTAGGTTCACTGCCGAGGCAATTCACTGCCGCGGCCTTGCCATGAAAGGAAGTATTTAAGATTTTTTTTTTTGAAAATTTCTTTTTATGTCCACCACCTTACTTGAAATATTGCACATACTTTTGCACTGCTCTACATCAGTATTGCCTTAGTTTATTCTTTTGAGGCTATAGAAATCTTTCTCCTTACCATGGTTAGGTCCTGTTTAGAAGTTTTAACTTTAGGATACTTAAGGAAGAAAACTTAAAAGCTTGTTATAAGGTTGATTCTAAAATCACTTTTGGGACTTGTGTGATTTTAGGAATTCTTTTAATGAACTTAGGTGATAAAGACTTGGATTTATGGAATGATAACTAGAGGTGCCTGAAATTGGCTCTAGTATATGCTTAAAAAAATTTAGCTAGTAATAAAACACAACCTTTGAGGTGCCTGAAATTGGCTCAAGTGTTGATACTATAGGAAGAAATCATAAATTCCAAAGTCTATTTGTCTTGAACTTAGAGTTTGTCTAAGAAAGCCTTTAATCAAACTTGTCCACAAAAACGCACACACTCACAAAATCTAATAGCTTTACTCCGAGTAAGTCCTTGGGTAACCGAAAGGTTAAGGCTTAAGAATAGGCATAGTTATGGTGGGGAGAATAGATGAAAATGTAAGACCAAAAGAGAATAAGGTTTGACAATTTGATGGTTTGCATTGCTTGAGGACAAGCAATAGTTCGAGTTTGAGGGTGTGATAAGTGCTTAATTTACTATCACTTTTTACACCTTTCATGGACAATAATCACTTAATCTACACCTACTTGGACTAAAGCATGTACTTAATGTGAGATATTTAGATATTCTGCTTTTGTGACTTATAAAGATGATATTTATAGAAAATGCAGGCTTTACAGCACCTTTTATGCAATTGCAGGAATATCTACTACCGCGGCAGTAACTGAGGCCGAGGCAGAACCTAAGGCCGTGACAGTACCTGGTGAACAAGTACTAATATGATAGGCGATCTGAAGAGAAAAATGAGATGAACATTTTTGGACAAGCAGCACAAGGATCGAAGCAGGGAAGAGCATGGAAGATCAAAGTCAAAGGCCACGCGGAAAAGAATCCTTGTGAGAATAAACTTGGAAATAAAACAAATATTTTATTTATGTACTTGACTTGTGTTTTACTCCAAGTTGTATTTCTACTTAGGAAAGGTTTACCCTAGGCCAAGTCTATATAAACCATAGCCGTCCAAGGAGGACATCATACACAACGCACGAGAGAAAAGAGTTCTCCATAGATTTTTAGAGTTTTCTTTTTTTCCATTATGTTCTAAACTTTCTTAGGGTTTAGGTGAAGGTTGTTGAGTATTTGTGAGAGAAGATTGAACTTTGTTTTCTTGTTTTATGCAATAAAATATTAAAGTTTGATTATTCGTTGCCATTCATTGATCTTGCATTCAAGCTCGGGAGAGAAGTTTGTGAGAGATTTATTTATCCAATATCGGGAGAGTTGGATTCACGAAAGGAATAAGTACGGTATTATTCTAGCTGGAAAATACTAACTCGGCCTAGGGATAAGTTAGAGTTTCAGCGGCTAAAAGAAGTGTGAGATTGGTTGGTGTTTATCATTGATTCACGCCGGGAGGTATCATCAAGGACTAGTCATCAATAGTACCCCGACTTAGGGATAAGCGGAGTCATCCAAGGACACTTTGCCGAACCTTAAAGAAGTCCACCCAAGAGCAAGGGATTGCCGCGGCGGACGTTGGTCTTCACTGTCGAGGCAGGAAACTGCAATTCTGCTGAGGCAGTGTTGCATTATTGCACAGAAAAGAAACAAGTCAATTGAACTCACAATACGATTCAACTGGATCCTGCCTATTCTCTAAATCTGATCTTATTTCCATTCACCATTCTCTTTTTATTATTTAGTTATTTTAGTTTTCAGAACAACCAATTTAATCTGTGTCTTTTATTTCTTTTACAGAGCGAGAAGAGGAAAGAAAGCATATTAAGTACACCAATCCCTGTGGAGACAATACTTGATACTTATCACTTTATTACTTGCGACGTGTACACTTGCACTATTTGCGCACTCTTTTTACACGCAACAGTTATTTCCTTTCTACTTTATTTCCTTAATTTTATCTTTTTCCTTCAAAGAAAAAGATTTTATAATTTCATCCCTCTATTATGTTGGCGTTGAAATAATTAATTTTTGATATATTCTCCGACCAATCAACACATCAACAAACTCATCTCATCTTCTCCTATCACTCTAATAGTTTAAATTTTTTCAAAATCATTTTAAAACGCGTAAAACTCAACCTAAAAACTAAAGGCCTAAAGATAATTTTAACCCTTAACGTTTATGATTTTTATCATTTTGGCCCTCATCCTTTTTTAGGATAAATTTAACCCTTAACCTATATCTTTTTGACAAATATCTCATTTTTTAACTAGCATAATGATTAGATAGTTAAAAAATTAACGATAATGGTGTCATATATATGTAGAATGATATTTAAGATTTGAGAATGCTTAGCAGCCTTTTAATTTAGATTTAATAATTTTTTAATATTTTATTTGAATTTTAATTGTTTTATATTTTATTTTAAAATAAAATTATATTTTACATATATTTATTTGTCATTGTCGTAAAAACTTTAACGATAATGACATATTATATATATATATATATATATGTTATATATATATATATATGTAGAATGAGGTTAGATGTCATGCTATTTAAAATATATTATCGCATATATATGACATGTCAATATGGTTAAATTTTGGACGTTCTAATCATTATGTTAGTTAAAAATAAGTTATTTGTCAAAAACACATAGGTTAAGGGTTAAATTTATCCAAAAAAAGAATGAGGGTCAAAATAATAAAAATTATAAACGTTAAGAGTAAAATTTATCTTTATGCCAAAACTAAAATATGCAATACTTTAAAACCATTCGACCAATGTAGAATTGAGATATACTACTCACTTCCTTTTTTCGACCGTTAAAATTTGGAAGAAGCTGCGTGGTCAATGAGAAATCAAAGAAAATATGAAACTATAGAGTTTTTTAAGAAAAACAAAATTTTAGTGTATTTTTTTTTAATTTTTAAAAGATAAAATTTTAGTCATAACGTCGTTAAATATTTAATATAAAGAGACTAAAATTGGAATAAATTAAAATTTTAATGATTTAATTAAAATATTAAATTTTAATAAGTAAAAAGTTAAAAGAAGTAAAAAATTGTAATTTAAACTTTCATTAAAGGGCGATATAATGGGAAAATAAATTAATGATAATTTATGAAATGAATTGCTGAATTTTACACGTCTTTATTCTACCTCTCTAATGTCACACTAAAACCCATTTATTTTATTTTTTTTCATGTCATATTTTAAATATTAATTAAAATATTAACTCCCCTTCCTTGTGTATAAATGCCTTATCAATGAATGGAAATTTTCTTCCTCTTCATTATTGTTCCGGATTTACATGATATCAGAACTCTTATTATAATTTTAAATATTTTTTAATTAGACTTAATAATTCTGTGTGAAAAAATATTTTATCCTTTTAGCTAAATTGATATAATTAATCCCATAACACCAATTAAATAAAACAATATACTGAAAGAGTTATAAAGTCGTGCATAATTAATAAACCACACTTCTTACCAAACTAATTGTTGGCTTAAATTTTGCTAACTATGCAAAAAAGTTGGCTAAAATTTGATCAAACTTCTTTTATTAATTTTTATATTCTTAATTTTTAAACCTAATTTTTTGAGGGTTTTAAATTTAAATTAATTTTTTGAACTCAATATTTTTTGATAAAATTGTAAAATTTTTGAAATTCAAGGTGTGAGGTTTAAAATTAGAAGTTAAGGTAATTTTTTTAAAATCTTAAAAAAATAATAACCAAATAGGTGTTTTACCTTTTTTTATAATTTTATATGGTCAAGTTTTCTAACATGATTTACTTTTATTTATTTAAATAAATAATATTATAATATTATAGTAATATATGTTTTAAAGTTTGACACACTCTTATTGTTTTTAAATTAAATTTTAATTCTCATAAAAATCAGTTATTTTTTTCGATATATACATATTATGATCTAAGAGAAAACCTTAAATTATTATGTCCATAAAGATCCTCTAAAGCCTATGTTTTCATTGTTTAAAGTGTTTGATTTTAAAACCATGTTATTCAGTAGATTGAGTCACTTTAGCTGATCTGTATTTTCTTCATGTACTATAAATAAATAATTTTTTTATAGTTTTACACTTTTTTGAATGTTTTGCTTTATGACCGGTATCGTTGACATCACGTACATACAATTTTAGAATATTTTTATGAAATATTTGATTTAAAAAATATGAAATTTATAAAATTAAAATTTATGAATTATGATTTATGAAGCATGTTTTATGAAATATTTAATTTATGAAATTTTTTAAGAATTTGAATTTCTAATCATCGTATCATTGTATGAGCATGAGTTGAGATTTGTATGGAGGAAGTTCAGTCGTTTCACCCCTTGAGTTGAATTCCACCTCGAATTGGCGGACGTAGCGAGGAAATTATGGAAACCTTCTTCATTTTTGATGGACGAAGTTAGGTACATTGCATTACGTTTGTGATATTGTATCATTGTTTTATATTTTTAAAGAATCTTAAGAAAATATTTGTGTTTTACGACTATAGTTTTCTTGCACTTTAGAGACACTAAGATTTTTATCTACTCCCCCATCGTTTATTCTTACAAATATCTTTGGGTTTTAGGCGACGTGGTACTTAGAGAATCTCATATTTTATTTGGTTAATTTATTGTTCAGTAAAAAACTATTTTTGGTGTTCTGATTATTATTTATTATTTTGGGATATTATGTAACTTCTTACTGGAGAAATTATTTATATTTTTCGGATTATTTAAGTATTCTTTTAATGTGATTTTATTTTTGAAAATTTTTATGTAAATATTTAAAAATTTACTATACTATTTATATATTTTATTTATTATAAGATATTTATTAAAGTATCGTTATATATTCCTTTCAAATTATAGTATATATTTAAAATTAGTATTGTAAGGATGAAGTTTTTAAACTTGACTTTCTAGATTCAACCTATTTTTTTGATATTTTTTAGGTGGTTACACTTCTTGATGTTTTATATTTTATTTTTTAGTATTCTATAGCAAAAAATTATCGTAAAGAAACCATGAACAATAATTACAACTCTGTATAACGTACAAAGCTATACAATTAATAAAATATTACCAACCACCTGTAACACTACAATTAATAAAATATTACCAACCACCTGTAACACTTTATTTTCGGCCTGATAGGAAACCGGATTAAAGTATCCCATTGAAAAAGCAAACAATCATTTAAAGACATATTTAGGGTCCTTTACCAGTCTTTTAAACATATTTAACTTGTCTTGCTAACCATTTTTATCTTACAAGGTTCACCTACCCTCATACTAATCAATTATTTAGGTTTGAGGGACAATTTTAAGTTTTACAAACTAAAGAACTGGAACGTAATTTTTATAATTTATAAGTCATTGTCTAAAAATTATCTTACCAATTTCAATGTTTTGAAGTTTTATTAGGAACGGGGATCATTTACCAACTCAATTTTATCTTTTAATTATTAGTGACTATGTTGCATAATCTAAAAACTTTTATTTTAACAACTTACCAGATTTTAACATCCTACTGTATCAATACTCTAGTCTAAATTTCAATATTTTTCTTCCATATAGATACTATATTTTCTGTAATGGTACATGTAACACCTCGATCCCGATCCAAATCAAAAGTATCACATTTGGATAACCCAAAACCCGATCCATCAAAATTTCTTTGAAACATGTGTTCCAAAATCTTCAAAAAATACCACATTTCATAAATCTGTGTAGACCAAAATAAAATAAAATAGAAGTGTTTGCAAATAGGAGCTCAATTTTAAAATATATAATCTGACTCAAAATAAAATACAAACTCGATTTATGGAAAGGTCATATGAATATAATAAGTCCAAACTAAATATCAAGTATTGTACTCTTTCATGGCTCCAATGTTGGGAAGTCCTCCTCGATGTGCTCCTCCTAAGCTACCTGTCTCCTACGCAACGGAAAAAAAAAAACACAATTCCTCACGCTGAGCTAACAACGCTCAGCGGTACATTTCTACTCTACTGCACTTCATGAATATCATAAAACAAGTATGCATGATAAGATAGTTAAGAGTGTACAGAAAGGCTTCTAGACTAAGGTTCACCTTTTAACCTACCTTAAATAGAGTTGTCAAATACTCATCCCAAGGCAACATTATATAAGAAGATTGAATGTTATAACAGGCTTACCTATTTAATTTAACACAGTGTATCAAGCTACATGAGTTCACCTAGCCTATCGAGTTATAAGTGACATATCCTAAAACGTAGCCCTTAGATATAAAATTAGTTATATCCATCAATCTATACAACGTACATATTTGCACACGACATACCTACCTATTGCCCACCATAGACCTACGCTTACCTGTGATTACCTAACCGCCGGGTTACTTGCTCATACTGCCCAAGTACCCCTCCCATTGATTTAAAATCCCATAACACATTATGGATAATTAAGGTTTAACATTTCTAATCTATTAGCTCACTTACAATATCCTCATTAGATTTATTTCATTAATTAAAGCCTTATAATTATGTGGTGTCCCATCAGCACATAACAGAGCTTCATAATTATACATACCTATATATATAACAAGACATGGTGGGAGAGAGATCGGCCCTATTATAACCGCCTAGATACATGGCATTATGAATGGTAAATTCATGACAATTTTATAGCATTCTTAATAATGAAATCACATATGTACCGTAGATGAGTGTGTCTGAAGTCACAAAACATTGAACCTCACACTCTTCTTACCTCGGGTGTGTTCGGAGTCACACATCATTGGACCTCAGAACCCCACATACCACAAGTGTGTCTGGAGTCACACAACATTGGACCTCAAACCTTACATGTAACACCTTTAAAATGAAAATAAAATAAATAATTATAGGAAAAGTATGGTTGTGGGGTGTTGAACCCACAACCTCAAGGTTCTTGGCTTAAGTAACAAGCACTTGAGCTGGTGAGCTCTTAATATATAATCTCCTTTTTCATGCCCTTAACCTATCCTTATTTCGGATAATAATAAAAATAATAATATTTGAAATATAAAAACTTATCCCATCAGATCTGGAATCTTCCCCATTCGAACCAATCAAACCTTTCGACTCCCTTACCTTCCCCATCTTCAATCCTCCGCCGATCTTCTCCACCGTCGCGCCGTGACTTGCACCGCCGCCACCTTTGAGCTCGTCGGCGAGTCCTGAGCAAAACACCCTTATCCACGCGCACGTTAGCTGTCGCAATCACCGAAAATCGAAGCTTAAAGCTTCAAAGTTTTAAGGGTTTCGGTCAAACCTTATCCACGTGCACGTCCACTCTTCTTCACCGTTCAAGGGAGAGAAAAAGTCCTCCAATCTTGCACCCATCCGATGCTAGCAACAACTTCATAGGAAAATCTCTCCAATTTCGTAAATAGGAAATTTTTGATTCGTTTTAGTTAATTATTGCTAAATGTTTGGAGATTTTTGGTTGAATCGGAGAGAAATCCTATTTTTGGAGTGTTTTCCGACCCGTTGATCGATTACTAGTGAAGTCAGCATGATGTTAGCATTGACCTGGATGTTGACATCAGCATGACGACAACGTTGACTGCTGACGTCAATGTTGACTTTGACCCAAAAAGTTAAAATTTTCAAAAAACCCTAGTTCATGTTTTTCGACATCCTGAGTCCATCCGTGAAGTCTTTTTCTCAAAATTCGAACCCGAAGGCCTCTAAATTAGACTTTAATGTTTCGAGTCAAACTTTTCTTCTAGGTTAAGTTAAGTTCAATGTTTAAATTGAGGTCTAATACCTATATCTGATTAATTGTAGGATCTCATAGTCCTCCCGATCGTGTACCAGTCTAGCCTATCTCTTCAAGTTTCGACCGATCTCGAGATCCGATCATGAATCGTATGTATTTTAAATCCATTATTTAAATTCCTGTATTAAAATAAATTTTATCTTGTATCGGTCCAGTATTGCTGCAGAGCGAGGCTCGAATGCCCAGTAGACCACCTTTCTGTTTCTGCCCATTTTGAGGTGTGTTCCTTGTGTGCTATATGACTGTATATTACTGATTTCCGTTTTAATCGAACCTAGCATGTGCACATGACTGATTTTCCCTAGATTTATATAGATAATATTTTTTGAACTTTAAGCATGATCAATTGTGTTTTGACTATATATCTGATGTATCTTATATGATTTTCCTGATTTGATACATACATGTTGAACTTATTAATTCCTGATATTCCTATCACTACTCTGTTACCACTGCATGACTGATATATTAGGATTGGGATGATGTGAAGTACCTGAGGTTCAGCCTTGATCCGGATGGTAATTCTGCCTATTTACGGTTTCTAGCTTCGATTAAGGTAATCCCGCCTATTATCGATTTCCGTACAATACTGGGGGTAATTCCGCTTGTTCCCTAAGGTAATTCCTTAGGCCGGTAGCTTTTCCCTATCGGGATTAGGTTAATGTTTGTATTAGATACTATTCTAGGGAACTATATCCAGGAGTTCGGTTGGAGGGTAGCATATCGTACATATACATGATCTGTTTTTCTAATATTACTGTTTATTTGATTTTACATGTGATTTGTATGCACTGTTGGAACACATTGGGCTCCATAGCTCATACCCATTTTCTTTCCCCTTTTAGATATTCGTAGATAGGCATCATGGATTTGGAACTTAGAGGATCTACACATTTTATGGTTATCAAATTTAATGTAATGTTTTAATCTTTCGAATTACATTCAAGGTGACATGTGTGAATTATTTTGCGAAGAATGTTTTAAACGTACTCTATTTTAGATGATGTTATCCAGATTGAACACTTTCTGATACAAGTCATGTTGATTATATTTGAAACTATAGTTACGATGGAACTTTTACCAGTACATGTTTCTTGATTACATTTTTGAATTTTGATTTATGCTTGTAAAAAAATGTGACCACTCTAGGTCGGGCTTTCCGCATAGGCCGTTCTAGGGGGTTACATTACACACTACGAATGTGTCTGAAGTCATATATCATCCGATCCTACACACATGGGTATCCAGATCATATACCAATAATCTTGTAGCCATATTCAATCAATAACATCATATGTATACAAGTAACCATCACATGACCATATATCTTTATAAATGATCATAAAACAGTTATACAAGTATCTTTTGCAAGTTCACATATTCAATCAAGGCATATCAAGACATTATGTTCACATTTTTATTCATAAGTCATATGTAAAGTCAAAAGTCTCGTTTCTCAGTTTTATCATTCATTTTAGGCCTAAAGAGATCCACCAAGGAAATTAACATAATTTTTTGACCCTCTTATCTCAAAGGATAAAACTTGAACATATTGGTTTGCGCATACCGATACAGCTATATAGGGTACCGCTATTCCCCTAATTGGTATCGATACTCATCCATCGAGTATCAATACCCAAACCCATTTGAGTCATCTAATTATTTTCCCCACACCCATATCGATAAACCTATTTGGCATACAGGAACCCAATACCGATACGAGGGCCACACGTACCGATACTCTACTTCAATAGAATAGTGGTAACGCTAAGCGCCCGCGTAAAGGTACCTAAAAACAATTCTAGAATTTCTAAATATGTCGGGGTACCGATACATGAGGAGTCGTATCGATACGCCCTCCTTAAAAACCCCATTTTCCTTTCACATATACTGATACGGGTGTCTCTCGTACCGGTACTCGAACCCATATTTCCAGGTATGGATCTCAAAATCACCTCTTCAACTAACCAAAAACCATTCTAAAACCTCCCCAAAGCTCTCCTACAAGTTATTTGGAGTATATTAAGTGAGTTTCTATCAATTTTATACCACATCAACCTTAACTCGAATTTCACCATTTTTAGGGTTCTAAGCTATACATACACCCACTAGGATTCAATAACCATAAAATCAAGCAGGACAATCATTATATGAGGCTAATGAAATTTAGAAGTCAGAATTGTAATGACCTTAAGCAACAAACCCGAATTAGAGATTTCCCCTAGCTTTTTCCCACCTCCAAACCTTGCTCTTGAGCTTTAAAATCTTCTCCCACAAAATCAAAAGATGAACCACTTAAAACAGAGATCTTGAGCTACTGAAAAACTTTTTTATGATAAAAGATTCGTGATTCTTTCTAACGAGGCCAAATTTTCCAACTTTTCTTTTTGCTTGAGATGAGAAGTAGAGAAGAAGATGAGGGAGAGAGATGAGAGTCAAACTTCTCCCTTTGCTACAGAGAAGCTCCCCAATAATTGGCAGATTTGTCTCCTAAGTGAAAATACATCCTGGCTCTTCAACACCTCTCTTCCAAAAGCTCAAGCCCAAACTCAAGCCTAAAAACAACATGAAAGGCCCAAAAAGATAAAATAGAGGCCCAACACGATCCCACAAGCTCAAACCCGTGACCTGACTTGACGATCCATGACTCGGATCAACACCCGATGTTGACCTGGAAAAATTGGATCGTTAGAGTACATCTACCATGATAGTTAAAATAGTTAAGCATGTATCGATCATGAGTATCGATACATGTAGCCGTCAAATTTTCCTATTTTGATTCTATAATCTGTAGTGATACATCCCTAGCCTTATTAATATTCAAGGTACCAAATAAAATTTTAATGATCAGTAACAATAGGTATTTTGCAACATCGCTATGCTTTTTAAACTAAGTTTTGTTGAGCATCTAACAACAAAGCTTCAGCAGATTACAGAAGTTCCAAAAGCTCATCAATCCCAGAAGTAGTTACAACTAATTCAATTGTTTGCTAACTGATTTGAAATTGTATTCAATGGGAGTTACACGATCATTCTTGTATCTTAGTTTTCCTATAAATAGGAAGCTTATCATTCTTGTAAATCATCTTTTCTCAATGAAATATTAACATTTCTGTCATACATTCTCTTCTCATCCATATTTTCTAATATGTTATCAGTCGCCAAAAGCCTTGGGGAATTCATTATGTTATTATGTTCTTCGATGTGCTAGTGGGTAAGTGATGAGTAACTAAAAGTCCTCATCTTTTATATTATTTTCTCATTCGATACTACTAATAAAGACATATTTAATGGCAATAATGAATAATTCTGCTTATTTTCTATATTTCAGCATCCCAATACTTAATTCATGAATTTATTTATTATTTGGCATAAAACAGGTACGGTTAATGGTTTCTTCTCTTAGACAGGAAACTACCACATAGGTAATGCCAGATAGCATGATGGATGCTGGAAACTAAAGCTGGAATGCAGATTAGTACCCACCTCAACAGCACTTGAAGGCCTCGGCAGAACTTAAAGGCCGCGGCAGCATCGGAGGTCGCGGCAGCACCTAGAACATAAAAGTTGATATGATAGGCAATCTGAAGAGAAAAATAAGGTGGACGTTTTAAGACAAGCAACATAGAAATCGGAGCTGAGGAACACATAGAAAGTTAAGGTCAAAGGCCACGCGGGAAAAGAATCCTTATAGGAATAAAACTAGGAAATAAAATAAATATCTTTTATTTATGTACTTAACTTGTGTTTTACTCCAAGTTGTATTCCTACTTTGGAAAGGTTTGCCCTAGGGCAAGCCTATATAAACCATAGCCTATGTAGAGAGGAGATATCTCGAAATCAAGTTTCATAGAAAAACCCTAAACTCCTCCATCGTCCCCTTGGGGTTTAGGTTAGATTGTGGAGTAGTTGTGGAAGAAAATTGTACTTTGTTTTCTTTTTTCATGCAATAAAATATCGAGGTTTGCTTATTCTTTGCCATTCATTGTTCTTGCATTCAAGCTCGGGAGAGAAGTTTGTGAGAGATCTATTTATCTAGCATCGGGAGATGTAGATTCACGAAAGGGATAAGTACGGTATTTCAATCACGAAATACTAACTCGGCCTAGGGATAGGTTAGAGTTTCAACGGCTAAAAGAAGTGTGAGATTGGTTGGTGGTTGTAGTTGATTCACGCCGGGAGGTATCATCAAGGACTAGTCATCAATAGTACTTCGACTTAGGGATAAGCGGGGTCATCCAAGGACACTTTTCCAAATCTTGATTAAGTCCACCCAAGAGCAAGGGATTGCCGCGGCAGACAAGTATCGTTGCTGCCAAGGCAGTAATCTGCAGTACTGCCGAGGCAGTGATGTACAATTGCATGAGGCAGAAACAAGTCAATTGAACCTACACTACGAAGCACTCCAACCTACCCCACTTTTCCATCCTTGATTTCTTGATCATTTATCTTTATTGCTTTAATTAGTTTCCTTAGTTATAATCCAACTCAATTATTTGTGTATTTACTTTTCCATTATGCAAGAAGAATAAATTGCGTAAGTAAAGCCAATCCCTGTGGGTTCGACATCTTAAATACTACAATCTGACAAAGGTGGAAGAACGAATGCTTCATCATAAAAGCAGGACTTTCTAGCCTCCATCAGATTTGGCGCTGTTGCCGGGGATTGGAGATTCCAACTTTCCTTTTTATTTTTCTTGCACTACTATCTTAGGAAATTAGTTTAATTATTTTTGAGTTATTTGTTTTATCTTAGGAAGGAAATTCAAGAAGGAGAACCATGAAGCACATAAAACAGTCCAAAAATCAAATCCACCGTTCCACCTAAGACGCGGCCAAGGTGGTTGGCCGCCCAAACGCAAGTGACGGCGGGTTTGTTGTTATCGAACTTCATCTCCCCTGTTTTATTTCATACTTCTTCATTATTGTTTTCCAGTGCAATTTTTAGTTTCTTTCTCAACAAACTCCACACAAACTGATGACCCTCAGGATACAGAAGAGGCCAAGATGCGACATATACAAATTGGTTTATCTTTTCCTTGTCTCTTAATTTTTCTTGTCTTTTATTGTTGCCTTACGTTCAGATGCATGCATTGAGGACAATGCATCCCTCGAGTTTGAGGGAGTATTGATCCAATCTTCTGCCTTAGAAAAATATCTGCCATGTATGGAAATTATTCGGATTATCCTACTATTGCCTTAAATTTTGTCTTTACAACAATTACAATTTTATGTAAAAAAATTTTAATTCTGCTGAATTTTATTGAAACTGCCTCGACAGCAATATATTCTCCAGCCGCCGCAGTAGTATGCACCATTCACCAGACTTGAATTCGGAAAGGTCTCTTAGGATTAAACTATGAGCCTGAAATCACATAAACACTGCTAGTCTTAGTTGATTTTAGAAGTTCTTTTCTTTGAAAAGCAATAACGACTTAGGCTTAGATTTTAACTAGAGGTGCCTATCACCGGCTCTAGTATAGTTCTTAGAAGTGCCCATCACTGGCTCTAGGACTCAACCTTTTTCCCACTTACTAGAGGTGCCCGAAATTGGCTCTAGTAAGAGTAGTTAACACTTAAGGTGTCCGAAAACTGGCTCAAGCAGTATAAGTATATAGCAATATGTATTTATATACCAAACAGGGAAAAAGGAAAGAAAAATAATTGAAGAAAAATCTTAGTCAGAAGTCTTGAGCTAGAAAAAGGATTAGAACTTAGAGAATCAACTTTAAAACAGCTACGCACACACTCACCAAGACTCATAGTCCAGTTCCGAGGAATTCCTAGAACCTAGAAGAGGCCAAGTCAAGAAAGGAATTCTACCGCGGCAGGCAGGACGATATATTACTTTAAAATTCCTTAAAAATCTATCTTTTGCATTGCTTGAGGACAAGTAATAGTTTGAGTTTGGGGGTGTGATGAGTACCTGAAAGTCCTCATCTTCTATATTATTTTCCCATTCGATGACTACTAATAAAGACATATTTAATGGCAATAATGGATAATTCTGCTTATTTTTCTGTATTTCAGCATCCCAATACTTAATTCATGAATTTATCTACTATTTGTCATAAAACAGGTACACCGTTAATGGTTTCTTCTCTTAGACAGGAAACTACCACATAGGTAATGCCAGATAGCATGATGGATGCTGGAAACCAAAGCTGGAATACAGATTAGTACCCGCCTTGGCAGCACTTGAAGGCCGCGGCAGCACCTAGAACATAAAAGTTGATATGATAGGCGATCTGAAGAGAAAAATAAGGTGGACGTTTTAAGACAAGCAACATAGAAATCGGAGCTAAGGAACACATGGAAAGTTAAGGTCAAAGGCCACGCGGGAAAAGAATCCTTATAGAAATAAAACTAGGAAATAAAATAAGTATCTTTTATTTATGTACTTAACTTGTGTTTTACTCTAAGTTGTATTCCTACTTTGGAAAGGTTTTCCCTAGGCCAAGCCTATATAAACCATAGCCTATGTAGAGAGGAGATATCTCGAAATCAAGTTTCATAGAAAAACCCTAAACTCCTCCATCGTCCCCTTGGGGTTTAGGTTAGATTGTGGAGTAGTTGTGGAAGAAAACTGTACTTTGTTTTCTTGTTTCATGCAATAAAATATCGAGGTTTGCTTATTCTTTGCCATTCATTGTTCTTGCATTCAAGCTCGGGAGAGAAGTTTGTGAGAGATCTATTTATATAATATCGAGAGATGTAGATTCACGAAAGGGATAAGTATGGTATTTTTCTAGCTGGAAAATACTAACTCGGCCTAAGGATAGGTTAGAGTTTCATCGGCTAAAAGAAGTGTGAGATTGGTTGGTGGCTATAGTTGATTCACGCTGGGAGGTATCATCAAGGACTAGTCATCAACAGTACTTTGACTTAGGGATAAGCGGAGTCATCAGAGGACACTTTGCCGAAACTTGGACAAGTCCACCCAAGAGCAAGGGATTGCCGCGGCGGACAAGTATCGTTGCTGCCAACGCATTAATCTACAGTACTGCCGAGGTAGTGATGTACAATTGCATGAGACAGAAACAAGTCAATTGAACCCACAGTACGAAGCACTCTAACCTACCCCACTTTTCCATCCTTGATTTCTTGATCATTTATCTTTATTACTTTAATTAGTTTCCTTAGTTATAATCCAACTCAATTATCTGTGTATTTACTTTTCCATTATGCAAGAAGAATAAATTGCGTAAGTAAAGTCAATCCCTGTGGGTTCGACATCTTAAATACTACAATCTGACAAAGGTGGAAGAAAGAATGCTTCATCATAAAAGTAGGACTTTCTAGCCTCCATCAGTTAGTTCTTCTTTTGTTCGTTCGATGGTGTTCTTTCCGATTGTTTCTATTTGTTGCAAATTGCTCAAGCATTAGAAAAATGATTCTAAAGCGTCGCCGATGTTCACTTTTGTTGTCATTTGTTGTCTTTCTCTTTTTTTCCCTTTAAATCCCTAAGGAGGAAAGCCTAAAAATAAGAATTCTGAATCACTTGGTTTTTCGCAAAGAATAAAGGAGAATCATTCCTTTGTGTTGCTGGTATTCGGGGTCATTGATTGATTTGATTCTACGGTGAAATATAATCTCTATCTGAAGATCTTGATGCTTATATTCATTCGATGAAACTGATCATTGCTGCGTTTTTTATCATTGTTATTGGAATTCTAGGTCATCGATTGATTTGATTCTATGTCACTCTCATCTCCAATCAGGTTAAAATTTGGTTCAAATTTGTAACTACTTCTGTGAGATGATTCTTCAATTACTTTTGTCGAGATTGATAAAGCTTGGACATATTTGATAATTAGTGTAGGATTGACACATCTTTTGTTCTGAATAACTCGTAATGGTTAGTCACTTGTTCCATATCTGTACGAGGAATTTTGTTTGAGATGGTAACAAACAACATGATTAGTTTCACTTCCAATCGAATTCCCTTCAATATTCGGTATTTTAAAAGTAACAACAAAATCAAAAAGTTAAGATCGATAATTGGTTATAGTTTGCTAAGATCAACAATAACTGCATTACAATACAAGATACCAAATAAGTAGAACATGAAGGGTACTGGAACATTTGAATTTGGTGATCATGGAGTTTTCCGATTTGTTGATTGTTGTATAATGTTTTCACTTGATTTGATCGAAGGCATTCTTAATGTTTTAGATTAGATAAGGAAGTCCTTTCTTCTTTTTTCCTGATTTACTTGTAAAGTAAAATAAAAATGAAGAGGGTCGACACACTCTTTGCTCTCTTGTTTGGTGTTTGGTAATTGGTGAATAAGTTTAGTGTTTCAAATTCTACAAATGGATTTATTGCTACCAGAAACTACTCTGCATCTATTTTTTAGCTGCTATTGTCGGTGCTATGCTTTACGGGTTATTGTTGGAAGCTGGGATTATTGGAATTGTGTTCAAAACAGTTTTGATGTATGTTTTTCTTTGTTTTCTGGTTCTCTTACAAGGTACTTGGAACTTTATGCTTTATAGTCAAGGGTCCATAGTAGAAAATCTCTGGGAGTGTATATTGTTTAACAACCTTGCTTTTCGTTAACCAGACAAAAGAGAATGTTTTCTTGTTCGAAAGAAGGCTTCAAATTACACTCGAAAGCTCGACGCTTAACAACCTTGCTTTCAACAAAAAGAAGGTTCAAATAAGTGAATAAGAAGACAATAAAGATTAAAAAAATCTAGAAAACAATCTTGGATGATTTTTTTTCCGAAATTGAAGTATTGTTGATCTGTGACCACACTTGTAAAGCAACCATGAAGGTTTTGAAACTACTTTCCCAAGAAACTCGGGTGAATGTTAAGCAACTAACAAAAAAGCTTTAGTAGATTACAAAAGTTCCAAAAGCATATCAATCCCAGAAGTAGTTATAACTAATTTAGTTGTTTGCTAATTGATTTGAAATTGTATTCAATGAGAGTTACACGATCATTCTTGTATATTAGTTTTTCTATAAATAGGAAACTTATCATTCTTGTAAATAATTCTTCTTTCAATGAAATATCAACATTTTGTCATACTTTCTCTCCTCATCCATATTTTCTAATAAGTTCAATAATACAAGTTTGTACTGATATGCCATTGTATGTATCGGTACGATTATATCCTTAATGATATTTTTCTTTTGATATTTAATTAGTTTAACCTATCAAATCATGTCCAAACATAATAAAATTTCACCATCTAATTAAAATTAACTGTTTTTATTAGTATACAAAATTTTATCTCATTTAAATTCGTTTACTAAAGTTTTACCTTTTAACCAAAAAGTCACTTCACGACATTTGTATGCTTTAACAAAGTTTGATTAAGTTATATATGCAAATATAGTCTCCCGTATCAATGTTGCTTATTTTCACCAATTTACTTAATCTTTTGCACAACATTACTAATTAAACATATAAGCTTATCAGTTACATGTCAATGATCATGATATCTACAATCTTGTGTTAAAAGATTAAAAGTATTTAACTTGCATAACTCATTTATATAAATTATTTATGTTCAAGTTTACCATACACACGTCACTATAAAAATTAACATATTCATGTTATATGCCATAATTTCATGAATTATAAGGAACGAAGACTTTTTCCAGAATACTTAAAGAATGTGACTTACAATCTATAACCAAAATTGATCCCAAAAAGCCATTAAAACATAAAATATATGAGACAAATGTTATATGTTCTTAGATACTTAGAGGTAGTTATAAACAATGCACAATAGTTCACCATAGCATGCATGACATTATATTATGATCTCATAGCTTTTCTAACATGATATTAATACATATAAAGCTCATATAACATTTTTACAATAGGAATTATAACATTAACATATCAATTCATTTTTTTTTTGGATATAGCAACCTTCGGATACATGGATCCTTTGTACACCAACATTTCATGTAGGCTCAAGCGTTGAGCCGTAGTTTAAGTAATTTCTTACAGAATCTATCCTTTTTACTCCTAATATAGCCATATTCATACCGTAATGATAAGTGTTTAATTACTCCTTGATTCAATGAGTTATGTTACTGATCTTGATGTTTTCTGTGTATTTTTGTGCAGGACTTTGAATCTGAAAAATACACTTAAATGACCAAATTTTGAAGTTTTTTTATTTTCTGGATCGAGTCTGAATTGGTGGGCATGGCTTTGGGAATGAAAAGATGACGTGGCACTTGGTCAACAACTTCTAGAAGATGACGTCAGCAAGTGAGTGATAGCTTATCAGCGTTCCAGATAGCTTATCAATCGTATTTTGAATTTTAAATTTGGATTTATATTTTGTAATTTGAATTTAAATATTTTTAGAATTATCTAGGATTTATCCTCTTATTTTAGGGTTTGTAAAAGGCTATAAATACCCACCTTGGGTAAGCCTAAAACATCTTCAGATCATCTTTTAATCCTAGAGTTTTCTTTCATTTTTTTCTTTCTTTGTTTTTTCGTGCATTTAATTTTTTATTTTATTTTATTTATATGTCGAGCATAATTCTTCCCATAATTATGCTCGGCTAATTTCTTTTTAGCCAAGGGCTTAAACAATGACTCGATCCAAATGTGAGGATTGAAAAGCGCATTATTAACTTTGATTTTTTATTTCTTCAGTTTTCTTTTGAACTTATTTTTAAAATTAAATTGATTTCAAAACTAAAGATTGACTTTAGTCAAGACTTTGATTTAATTACATGTGTGGGAGGAAAGATCGGCTATTTACGCAATTCGACTTCCTAGGAACACACTTAGCAAATTGATTGCTAAGAAGAAAACTAAGATTGAATCAATTATTATTGAAATAACACAATCCAAGTCGGTCTAAACAATTTAAATGATTTTTATACAAACATTGAGTTGGTCGATTGATCCATGAAACCAATATCAAAGATAGACTTGGGTATTCGGTTTAGAAGTTTTGTTTCAAGGATTGAACCTTGAAAGCTAATTATCGACGTAAAATCCCTAAGTGAAAATCTTTTTCCGATGATCTATTAAAGTCGAATCAAAGCAAAAGCCTAAGGCTAGTTTTTATCTTATTAAATTATTTCCTTTATTTTATTCTCTTCAATCATTTAGTTTCATTATATTCAACAACACCCCTTTTTACTTAAAACATCATTCAATATTTCTGGATCACCAATGAAACAAGCGTAATCATAAAGTTTCTAGTCCCTGTGGGATCAACCCTTACTTCTCCTTTACTATATTTAGTTTCCTATTATTTATTTGAGAATAAGAAATTTATTTTAACACTACACGACGCGTGTCACGTAATCTAATCTCTTACATGTAAACTCGAATAATCCTATGACATACATATTGTATCTATACTTACCATTGTCCAAAGAACCAATACTAAACCTCGACTCCATGTGATATATCAATAACCAATTTCACAATCAATTCTTATATATTAAAATTTACGTAAATAATCATAGTCATCAACAACAAGGTTACATCATTTTTACCTTGTCAGTGCTTACCAATAATTCCATGAGCAAGCATGCTCTATTTGTGTATTTGTTTCTTTATTTTCCACATGGTATGTAGGGAGGGCCCATGTATCTCCGAGTATACGGGAAATGGACAATATTAGAATCTTTTAATTTACATATGGCTTAAAGATGTTAAATTCCTTAGGTGTGTGTTTTGTAACCGGATTTGGCTTTAATTTCTTTTAACAATAATAAATAGAATATGATTCAATATTTTAATGCCCTTTTCATATTTTATTTATTCTACAAACAAAATTTAACAATCAAAAATAGTTTTTCAATCATTGGAAAATGAGCTTCGACTAGACCAGTATTTAGGTGATATAAGTCTAATAATTGAGTTATATCAATGCAATCCGAAAACTAATTAATTGACTTAATAATTGAGTTATATATGTTTTGTGGTTGTGCTTGTGCTGATCAATTATGTTAGTTGAGAAGATGTTTTTAGTGTTTTATAAGAGAGTTTGAAGGTTAATCTCGTTGGGTAAGGGCTGAAGGTTGTGTAGTTAGACATCGTTGATGTTTCAGTTGTGTTTTGGTGTCAAAAGTAGGTTGAATTGTGGTTTGGTTACAAGAGTTGTTGTGTTATGGTATTTGGTGCTATTTATGCACTAATGACTTTTTTTTTAATGTTTAAAAGCATGGGATAACATTAGGGCTAGTGGTTGAACGTACGAAATTATCTTCGGGGCTTGAATTCACTTCGGCAAAGCAAAAGAAGCAAATTTGGTGAGTGGGAGTATTTTATTATTTGTCAAAGGTTGAAAACAAGGTTTGAAAGTATATGATTAGTGTGAAATAATTATTCTATGTTCGGAAGTAAGTGAAGAAATGAATACTCTCTTTAATCGGCTTATCCCATGATTTTATTGTTGTTGCTCGTGTTTAAATTGATTGGTTACTTGCTATAAAATTATGATTTGAGAGTTATGAAATGCACATGAAAAATCCTGTGAGAATGACTTATGTAATGTCATTGTAGAATTAAGAAATTTTGAGAAATTTACATGGTTTATATGCATGAGATTTTGGGTTGAAACTTGAGTTGTGATGATGCATTTGGAACAACAAGATAACATGGTTTTATTGTGTATATTGTCTAATGATAAGATTATATTATAATCGAAAATATTGATCGATTAATAGGGTGTGAATGCATTATAATCTATAAAAAAAATTCGTACGTAAGATAAATTTTCTTGAGATGCAATAGGGGTAGATTCTATTATTTGTCTGATAAGTGTAGATTCTATAACATCCGAACAATGGGGGTAGTGCCAACCCAACCAAGGTGAGATTTCAAGATGGGTGTAGATCCATCACGTGACTTGGTGGGGTGAGCCATCAAGTGCCAACATATTCAAAATATTTTAATTATAAGGGTAGTTTTCATCTAATGGATAGGAATAATGATACGATGTAGCCTGTCGAAACGGACTTTCTTCGTATGTTACGGATCTAGGATTATTTTAAGCACGTTCCTGCAACAAGAACAACATGAAAACAAATCAAAGTTATATTCATGATGAAATTAGGAATAAAAGGGGAAAACGAAAACAAAAAGAAAAGAAAGAAAAAGTTGGTGTTTTGATGGATTTCAAATCGAGGAAGATGAATGCTTCAAGAAACATCCATGGTAGCAACTCAAACGTTCAACAATGGTGAATTATGTTGCTGGAATCAAAATGAAGTGGTAAACTCTAAAGAACCTACACAATCTACTGAGCAAACCCGAATCGAATCTGTTTAATGTTAAAAGGACTTGGACCCTCTAGATAAAAATTTAGGAACCCGAAGTTTCAAGTTTTGAAAATCAAAAACAAGTTTGCTTAGTGATAAACCATGTAAGACTTGAGCTTTAGTTTTGCATTGAGATATACAAGAGACATATAACACTTGTTGAGAAAACTATGTTTTTCTTTGAAAGGTATTTGAAAGCAGTATAAAAGTTAAGCATGACATGAGACATTGATGTTTTTAAAGATTTTTGGGCTGCATTGTATTAGTGTTTTATTTCGACCATCCATCATTAAGCATATTGCTTACGTTCCCTATTTTATTCCAAAAATGCAGAGTAATTTAGAAACTTTCGAATCAACGAGATAAAGTTCAAGAATCCAAAGTTATCAAAGTGAAAAACTCAAGCACGATTTTGATTCAAATAGTAGTAGTCATTTGCAGTGGAATAGTCTTTGATAATTGAGTAATTGAATTGAATATTATATTTTGGAAGCATAATTGATGTTACCTTTGTGGTTTGTAAATGGTCATTGGTTTGATTTGCTTTAATATGTCATGATTTGTTATGTTTTGGGGTTTATGTTTGTTTTTTATACAGTTTCCTTTGATATTAAGAAGAAGATGAATTTTATTCATGAAAAAGTTGAATTTACAAGAGATACATCAGTCTTATTTATACACACTTTAGCTAGCACCTAACTATACGAATAATTTGAAAATTAACTTCTATTAGCTGCTAACAACCTCCGGAAGTTGCTCATGACTTCTAGGACCCTTCAGGAGCTGCTCATGAGTGAGCATGCATGCCATGCAGACTCATGCACACTCAGTTGACCTATGTATATTGAGAACACTCTTAACTTTTGTCGGAACACCTCAAAGTACCCTCTAGACAGTGGTTTAATCGTCCCATCAACTATCTGACTGTGAGCTAGAACATAATTCACTTTCAGTTTGTTGGCAACTACCTTTTTTCGGACAAAATGTATATCGAGATCAACATATTTAGTTTTGGAGTGATACACTGGGTTAGCACTCTTGACAAAGGCACTTGAATTGTCACTCCAAACCACTAATGTGTCTGCAACCTTAATGCCCATGTCCCCGAAAAAAATCTCTAGCCAGACTACCTTAGAAGTTGCATATACCAACCCCTTATATTTAGCAATTGAGGGAATTGCTGGAGCAATTGGGCAAACTACCTTCAAAACTCAACAAAGCATTCCTCCGTGGTTCCTTGTTATCCCTAACGCAAAATTCTATTAATTGTACATTCATTGATACATATCTACCTGAATAAAGGGTAAACAATAACAAATCTTGTTCTCCTTTAGACGTTGAAATCCGTGACTTATTCCTAAGCCAAATTAGTTTTCCTCACTTGGTTGAAAAACATGCTCATTCATTTCTTGAATCTAACTCTCTCGATATTAGGTAAATAAATGAAATCATGAGATTCTCTCCCAATTTACTTGTAAACAATGTTAGAACCAAGAATAAACAAACTTTGATTGGAAACAAACTCAATTACGAAAACAAAATCCAATTGTTCTCACAACCATAAAACATAATAACCCAAGCCAATTAACATCAATTAATGGCTGAGTTCAAAAGATATATAAAGAATAATCCACAATCATGAATCAAAAAATAAAGAAAAAGATGAAGTTGTTTGCTACTCTGTAACACCCTAAAATTACCCCAAATCGTAAGATGTTACTTGAGAAATCCCTAATTCTAAGACCTTAGCTTTTGGGAATTTTTAGTTCATAAACCCTAATTGCCGATTGAAGTTCTAATTTGTTTTAATTTGAATTTAAGACCTATTTAAATATAAAGATCAAAATTAATGGCTCAATTTAGAAAATTTTGGACCATTGTGTAAAACGAGTAAACCTTGGTGTCTTTTGATTAACCTTAGGAGTAAACCATTGTGTCAAGCGTGTTACTGGTATGCGCTCTCAGCGTTGTTGATGGTTCTAAGATCCTCTCGGCCTCGTGAACTAGCCCCAACAGGTCGTCATCCCCTAGTGAACTGATTAAAGTTTAATAACAATGTATTTACCATACGATATAAGTCAATGCAATATTATGACCTTTTCGGTGTAGAGTTGCTAATCACCAAAACCAAATTTTGACTAAACGAATTTTTGAGGAGATATAAAAATTATCTCATAGCTAAATAATATTTTAAACTTTAAGAAAAATTCTTAAACAGAAGGCCTTTAAACAAAAACTTTATACTTAGTTAAGATAAAATAAGATATAACGATCATAGAGATTAAGAGATAATTTATTCTTCACAACTATAGTATATATCATTCAACCTAACACAAGCAACTATCACAAATATTTACCTAAAAATATAACACGTCAATTTTGAAAGCCTCAAATCCTTGGTAGGCTAAGTCCAACAAATTAGTTCGGATGAATGAAAATGGCCATAAATATTATTCTCACAAACTCCTAAAGTTATAAACAAATATATTATAACACGCGATAACATTGAATGTGTAATAGATTATTTTGTTTAGAGATAATAATTAAGAACTAATTACGTGCTTTAAAAGGCCTGGAATGTGAATATTCATGATGTAATCATCCCAGTTAATATTTTTGGAATTGAATTCAAACTCTACCACATCAATGTCTCTATCCTCAGCCACCGTTTTTAATATCTCCAAATTTCGGTCATCAAAACTGTTTGAGAGAGAAAAACATTAAAAATGTTAACTTTATTGAATCAAACTCATATTAAATGACAAAGAATATTGTTTTAATTCTTACTGACATTAAGTAAACTTAATGGTAAAACTCAAGTTAAATCTTGATCAACCCTCCCCATTCCCTTATCAAAGAAACATAGTGATGAAAAATGAAGGTTAAACCAAACAAGTTATAAATGTAGTAAGTCAACTGCAAAACACATACTTACATTCCTTTGAACAATGCATAAGGTTTGTAAAGTTTTGCTAATTGGATTACAAACTTTATTTTACGATCAAGTTTTGCATAATCTTTGTTCAGACGTTGATCACTAAGTATATTCATCAAATAGAGTACCTGAATATTGAGATTACAAATTATTGTAAGAAAATAACTTGAATACAAAAAATAAAAATTAAGAATGACAAACCTTGAGTGGGAGCATGTATTTGAGTTGCATACTTAGGAAAAACATATCGGCACTGTTGATCACCGTTACTTTACTAACTTTTACTCTTTGTTCATTTCTATCAATCCATGGATTTTTAGTGAAATAAGAGTACAAAAAATTTCGTAGAACTTCTATTATCATAGGATTTTGTAATGAAGAGCTGACATGGTAAACGGGCTCGTAAGAATATTGATGATTTGCGTAATGAACTTCCATAGCCACAATCATAGCATTTACCACCAAATCTACGGGTATCTGCATATGTAGCTTATAAATTCATCTTCATTGTTTTGATTTTCAATGAAAGGAAAAATTTCATAGCACTAATAAAATTAATAATAAAAGTATCTCACCACGTCAAGGGTAGAGTTAAGATTTCCAAGAAAGGATTTTAGTCTCCCCTTTCCATAACTCATAATAACACTATCGATAGTTCTATAAAATACATAAAAAATATTAGAAGAAATCATAAATAATAATACTAATAATAATACTAATAATGCATAAAAAATCATGGTGGAGCGTATAATAACACGAGAAAAATCGTAATTGAAGTTTCCTAAAAGCATCTCTCCCATTGCCTTTGTAAATGCATATGTGTTTGGCCACCCATTCAATTTTGCTCTGTATAATATAAATAAATACAACTTGTTTTGTCATCTAATATATTATTTGTATACTTCATTATTCTCGTCTAAAATATTCTTTTGTATAATACAATATAAATTATATTTAAACATATCACTAAAATTTATATAAAAAAATTGTTATATCTATGTCATGTTTATAATTCTAAGTGAAATAATAATAATAGTGTTAAATATATTAGAAGAAACCTTTTGAGGCCAAACTCCTTCATCTTTATTGTTTGTGCTTCATCCGAGAGGGACTGGTCTTGTAAATGAATTAATTTTTCCTCTGCAATTTTTCTTTCATGGATGATGTCTAAACTAATTGTGTTTTTCAAAGTCTCACCCATATGAAATTGTTTCTCTAATATTAGTCTTCTCCCTTCGCCGCATACATAAGCTAAAAAGGAACTATTAGTCAGTTATATTCAATAAATCAAATACATGGGACTATATGAAATTTCTAACCATAAATTAAATAATTACAATTAATAAAGATCTATATCATAATTAATAATTACCCGTTGATACATGGAGAAGCAATTTTACTTTATCACATTTCTTTCCAAAGCACAAAACATTGAGAACTCCAAATGTATTGATGTCCAAAGCAACATCATATCTTAAAAAACAATAAGAGGAAATTAAAAGAATCATGAAGAAAATTTATTTGTATGTTTGATGGGATTCAAAGTTAATTAATGATTAAATTATATTATTAGTCATCCAACTATTTAGGTGAAGCTAGTTTAGTCAATAGAATACAAAAGTTTATAATTTCACCACTAACATTTTAATCGTTTTCATTTTAGTCACCCTTTGCTATCCTTGATGAAAATGATTATTTGATTTTTTTTTTAATTTTTAAGAATATTAAGGATTAAATTTATGATTATAGAAATTAAAAATATCATAATATCGTTTTTGTTAACAATTTAATGGAAATTGGCCTAAAAGAACCCATTAAAAATATTAATGATGAAATTAAAATGGTTATAAGTTTGTAACAAAAATAAAAACACTTTACTAATTTGATGACCAATTGTATAATTTACCCTTAATTAATTTGGACAAAATATAATTCAAAATTACCTTTCATTAAATTCAGTCGTAGCAGCGACATTCACAATCATGTCTATTTCTTTTCACATATTTTCTCTTAATGTAGAATCTTCGACTCCTAAATTTTCAAAAGAAATATCACCGGCCACCGCTACGACTTTACTCGATATAAAGTGATCAAATTGTGAACCCCATTTCTCACGAACAACCTTAAACTATTTTGTGCTTATGATCTGCTCAAAAATAATACAGATGTGTTAATATTATTTAATCATTTATTATTAAATAATGTATTTAAGTAACCATTAAATATGTTAAAAGCAAATCTTTTTATGTGTTCTTGTATTATGTGTAAGTTATAGATATAAATCATTTTTAGTACAAGAATTAATAGTTAGGTTTGACTTACTTGTTCGATGGTTATTATTTAAGTCAATAATCAAAATTTGGAAAAATGTATAAATTAAATGATCAAATTATATTACATTAAATTAAATCAATAATTTGTATATAATAATACAAGGGCTAAATGAATAGCTGCATAAGTGGTTAATCCATATAATACAAGGGCTTCTAAAACATACACAAGTGCAATCATTTATTTAATATTGGAAACTATTGGATTAAGCATATATATATATATATAATTGCATTCTACCTCATCTTTCAAACGTTGCGTGGCAGATTGTTCATCTTTAGCCCTCAAGAGAAGATAGAGCTTATTTTCCTTTGGTTGAATTCTTAGTATCTTCTCCACAAATACTAAAATTCATAGTTTAAACATGTAATTATTAAATATTAACCCTCCAAAATCTCCATTAGCATAGCTTCATGGTGAAGATAGAATAAGAACAATACCCTTGGCAAGAAATCCAGTTGCACCAGTAACTAATATGATTTTGTTTTGAAGAAACATGGCTATTTTATCAAACTCTATCTCTAACAGCAACAAACAAAATATTAAACGAATTATTAGATTTGAACAAATTAAGTTATAAACAATATATAACTGTAAAATGTATAATATAAAAGGATATAAAATGAACTTGATCCTGGAACTCCTGGAACTCCTCATTTCCTCTTATCATCTTTTTTATTTTTTGGTTGAACTAAGAAATTTGGAACTTGTAGTTTTTATGCTATGCTTTGTCAGAGGTGGGGGGTTTTATAGGGGATAATTTGTGCAGTTGAGATTATATCCGTTTATGATGGAACAATTTAGATGTGAATTGTGATTAAATAAATTCAAACCTACCATTAAAAGCTTTTACCAAACTCTATAACTTAAATAATATTTTACATGCACGAACCCTCTAGCCCAAGTGGTTAAAGGAACGGTTGATCTTCCTAGAGGTCACGGGTTTGAGCACCAGCGATGCCAGCAGAGTGATTTAGCGATCAATGTCAAATGGTGGAGATTATATTTTAGAACAGATACTACTTGTAATTACTATTAACTTGTTAAAAAAATAATATTTTAGATTAAATTGTAATTGCCTTAAATATTTTAATGGAAGAGCTTTATTACACTTTGATCTCAACATAAAAAAATACATATGAATTTTTATATAACAATGGCTTAATTTTTTATTATATTATATTATATTATTTCTTATTTTATATAAATTATTATAAATCTTTAAATATAATTTTAAATTATTATATAATTATAAAATATAATAGGCATAAAAATAATTTTAAACCTAACGTTTAGACTTTTTATCATTTTGACCTTCATTCTTTTTTTAAATAAATTTAGCCCTTAACCTATGTCTTTTTGACAAATATCTCATTTTTTAACTAATATAATGATTAGACCGTTAAAAATTTAACGATGGTAACATATGATAATATATTTTAAATGACATGACATCTAAATTATCAAATACATACACGTGGAATATAATTTTATTCTAATATAAGATATAAAACAATTAAAATTCAAATAAAATATTAAAAATTAATTAAATCTAAAACAAAAGTATACTAAAAATTCTCAACCCTAACTACAATGTAATCAAAATCCTATCTAAAAAATAGGAACATAGTCGGAAAAGAAAGAATTTTGTAAAGATTGCTATCTATAAATCAAAGGTAAGAGATTTTGATACTAATCAATTGGGTTTTTATTATTTTAGTTTAGAATTTAGGTATTTCAGTGTTTAATTTAAATTAAAAGTTTAAGGTTTTGATATATAGTTTAATATTTAAATTTAAATTTAAAAATAGTAAGTTTGAGGTTTTAAGTTTTGAGTTTTAATTAAATTCAAAAAAATGTATAAAATAAAAAGCAGAGTAGTAAACTTATTTAAGGTTTAATAGCCAAAATATTTTAGATTTAATTAAGTGTTAAATTTACCTTTATGTCAATAAAATAATATAAATAATAATTTTTATTTAGTATTTTATATCATTTAATATTTATAAATTAATATAAACAAATTTAAAATTACTTGTTAAATAATTATAAAGTCGGATAAAAAGATTGATTTGTAGCATATTAAGAGGAAAACGAGCAAAATATTTCAATAGAACAAATTAAAAATTTCATCACTCATTTTTTTTTATTTTGTTCACTCAAGTTTAAGAATTTCTAATATAATCTTTTAATTTTTAATTTTTCCTATTTTAATTACTTGAGTGTTAAATAAAAATAGATGGATGAGATGTATACTGATACGAAACACTTTTTTTTTTTTACATTATAACATGTCATCTACGTTATTTTTTTCTCCTTTATTTTTTTAATTTTATCTTCTTCCTTCAAAGAAAATGGTTTTACAATTTCACCCCTCTATCACATTGCCGTTGAAATAACTATTTTTTGGCGTATTCTTCAACCAATCAATACACCAACAAATTCATCTCATCATCTCCTACAACTCTAATAGTTTAAATTTTTTTCAAAAATCACTTTGTAACTCAAGAAATTCAACCCAAAAATTAAAATATGCAAAACTTTAAACTTTAAACTATTCACGTTCTCTTTCTCGATTATTAGAATTTAGAAAAAGATGCTTTGTCAATAAAAAATAAAAGAAAATATGAAACTATAGGGCTTTTAAAAAAGTCCATAATTTTGGTATAACTTCTTAATTTAAAAAAAAAATCTAGTCGTAACGTGGTTAAATATTTAATATATAAAGACTAAAATAGGAATAAATGACAATTTTAATGATTTAATTAAATAATTTAAATTTTAATGACTAAAACAAGGATAAGTAAAATGTTAAAAGCAATAATGGGATTTAGATTTTAATTTGATGTTATTAAATTTAAAATTTTGTTAAATAGTTTAATGTTTAGCGATAATTCTTATATTTAGTATCAACTCTTTCAATATAAATGATTTTTTTGATTTAATAGAGATTACATTCTCGGATAGGGATTCATTCTTATACAAGATGTGACAAGGTGAACATCCTTAACTATTAGGCCAATCAATGAATCTCATTCAATAAAATTATTTATCTAATTTTGAACTAAATTAAATTTTTAACTTTCATGTTCATGACATCATGTTTACATCCATATCGAAATTATTATATGTTGTAATAATAATAATAATATTTGAATTAAATTAACTTATTAAACTTAGGATCTAATTGAACTAAACTAAAATCTAAAAACACAAATAAAAGAATTATAAAACTAAATTTAGAATTTTAATTAAATTAATAAATTGATTGAATTAAACAAAAAAAATTGATAAAAAAGAGAGAGAAAACAGAATTTTGGAGGGAAATAAGTCACCCATTATTTAGGTTAGGTTTGAGATTAATTTGTTATTATTATAAAAGAATTGTTTTCGGTTAATATGATTCTCTGATCGGAATATCTAAATTTATGAATTAATTTTAGTATTTTATTTTAATTTATTGATCCTATTTATGAAACTTTTGAAATATTAAATATAACAATATTTTTATTCTTGAGATTTTTAAGTTCTATATGTAACAATTAAAAAATTATTAAATATAACAAATAAAAATATCAAATATAAAAAAATTATCTATAAAAAAATTTTGAATTTTTAAATTTTTGTTAATTGAATATTTAATCTGAATGAAAAATTATTATTCATTTCTAATCTGAAATTTTTATCTTTAAATTTTGATATAAATTATTTAAAACTCAAAGATAAATAAAATATAAATTTTTTGAATCGCGTGAATAAATAAACAAATCAAATTAATCATTTTTTTCAATCTTATTCTTACCGATTTCGTATTTTATTATTTAAAGTGTTATATATCATAAAATTAAAAAATAAAAAGAATAATACGTCTAAAAAAATCCAAGTACAATAAATAGGTAAGTTAATAGTACGCGATGGATATATATATTGAATTGCTTTTATTTAAAGGTTGGCGTTTTAATTAACGCCCCATTTACTTTTAAGCCAATTATCACCATTTCGTTACGATAAAATCATGGTTTGTTAGTAAATAACAAATAATATATAAAAATAAAAATAATATTATTAATAATAATTAAATAAAAATAAAATTATAATATAATAAAAATAATAATTAATAAAAATTTGTTATGAATATTTATCTATGTGGATGTCTATCATAATAATAACACTATTATTAGGAATATTATCTTCATTAATTAGAGTTTAATATATTATGTACTTCTTATGCCTATACATAGATGAGTTTATGAAGGCATTGTACACAAGTCAATATTGAGAATAATACAAATATTTCTCTTTCTATCTTCTCTTAATTTGTTATTTCATTCTTGTTTTAGTTCTTTATTATTTTATTTACAACATGTTATCATCACGAGACTCTAAGCAACGGAGGTATTCGTCATTCTAATCCTTAAGGAGTTATGGAAAAGAATTTGTTACTAGCTTGAATCAAAGATAAGTTCTTCTCCCTCAATTATATTCTAATTATTGATTTATCTTTCTTTCTTAATTTTGACTTGATTTTTAATATTTGGTTGTTTGGTGTTTGTGTAGCGATAAAGTGACTCAATTACCGTGTTTCTTTTCGACAATTCCAAAAAAAGAATTTTGGTTTAATCTTTTCCTTTTCAATCCTTTGACTTGATTAATGAGTGTTGAATAATACACTGGTAAAACTGGCTACAGGCCTATGGAAAATAAGCTATTAAGTTAGGCAAAGGGTAAAAACCGATCACTATGGTAAAAGTCAATTATATTCTAATTAATTAATATGTTTTATGTTATGTTGGTTTAATCCGAGTATATTGGTTGAACATCCTGTTCTGCGAGGCTACTAGTCTCAAAGGAGGGTTCTTTTTAAAAGACCTTGTGGACTGGTTTAACAACGCCGCGTATGAGGATAAAATTTTTGTTCATTGTATGTATTGTATATATATTAGTTGATCAATTACTATTTAATAGTATGAATGTTATAAAGTTTATATTTGCTTGAAAAAATATTATTTTTATGTCGAAAAACTCGACTATAGACTTCTCCCAAGTTCAAGTTACGAAAATCGACTTGATCCAAGAATTTTTATGGGAGAGATTCCCTGAAGTGAATGCAAGCATTATGTTTATTCCTTACGATTATTGAATTTGTTTCATTCCTTGAAGTGAATGCAAACGTGATAATTCACTATATGGTTAGTGAATAAAAAACTCAGTTATGTGTCAGAGTATCATTGATGAGGATATGTTAGAAAAACATATTCCACTTTCCACACATTAATGTTGTCGTGTAGATACAATATCATGAAAATGTTTTAAATACCTATTAGTCTCCGCTCCATTCCCTGGAGTGAATGTGATATTTTATAGTGGAAAGAATAAATGTCACATTAATAATTGTGTTCATAATTGAGATCATAAAATAGGCATAGATAAGATGATTATTTTGAGAATCTTTATATCCACAAGAAGTGGAATTATAAAGATGACAAGAATGATAGAGATCATATCAAAATTTTTATGTTATCAATGCGATGGTACAAACCATTGATCTTGTACTTGTAAAATGCCAAAGTATTATGGACTTTTATCCATTATCATGAATGATAAATTAAAGAAAATATACACAGATTTTCTTTGTGGAAAAAATAATTATGGCGTTGTTAATCCAACTCAATTGCATATTGTTAATTTTCTCATAACCCTTGAAGGGAATAATTCGCCATTTATTTTATTTTCTTGATCTTTTATTTATTTTTTATATTAATTAATTAATTAATTTATTTTTATTTATTATTTATTTATGTTAATTTATTTTTTATTTATTTTTTATTTATGTTAATTTACTTTTATTTATTATTTATTTATTTATTTTTGTTAACTACTTTACATATTATTTATTTATGTTTTATGTTAAATTTTTTTCTTTAAAAAAAGATGATAACTCCCGGAATAAAATATACAATAAATTATGGCAATTTACGCTTAGAAGATAATGCAAATACTCATACAATACTTAAGCATAAGAAATATTTTCTATTTTAAATACAAGGGAAAATATGAGTATTATATCTCAAAGTACTAAAATATCAATGCTTCGGAAGAGCTTTTGAGAGTTTATTTTTGATAGATAACCGATTTGATATAATATGCTATATTTAATATTTTTCATTCCCCGAAGTGAATAGTGCAAAGCACATATTTTTTATTCCCTGAAGTGAATGAAATAAAGCACATATTAAACGGTGCATAATTATGCATATTTTCCCATTTTAAATGCAAGAGAATAGTATGAGTACTATATCTGGAAGTACTAATATCACAGAAAGCTCCGACTGAGTATATTGTACTACAGAAGAATTAGTACAAAATGAAGCTCATGCTATTGTAAACCAGATGTTTATTGATAATTTTACTTGGCATGACTAGTTAGACCATCCCAGTTCAATAATGATGCGAAAATTTGATGACACTTTCATGTAGTCATTTATTGAAGAACTAAGATATTCTTCATGGTAATTTTTCATGTGATGCTTGCTATGAAAGCAATTTGATTATTCAATCATCAACAGCTAAAATAGAGTGTAAATATATTAATTTTCTAGAACGGATACAAGGTGATATATGTGGGCCCATACACCTTTCTTATAGTCCATCTAGGTATTTTTATGATTTTTATCGATGCATCGACTAGATAGTTATATGTATCCTTGTTATTAACCCACAACTTGGTGTTTGCAAGGCTACTTGCTCAGTTGATAAAATTACGAGTACATTTTCCATATTATCATCATATAAAGACAATCGGTCTTGATAATGTTGATGACATCTTATTTTACATGTAGAATCACTAATTCGCATCAAGCCAACAATTGATCATAATTTCTCCCCATTAAAAATGGTTTTTGGTGTGGAACCAAATATTTCTCATCTTAGATTTTTTTTGTGTGTGCGATATTTCTTCTAATTGCTCTACCACAACGCACAAAGACGAGTTTGGTTGGGAATATATCAAATTCTTAACTTAAAACTTTAGTTTTCATATTCTTAATTTTTAAACCTATTTTTTGAGATTTTTAAATTAATTTTCTAAACTCAATTTTTTAATAAGATTGTAAAATTTTAGAAAATTAAGGTGTGAGTTTTAAAATTAGAAGTTAAGGTGATGTTTTGAAAATCTTAAAAAAATAAGTGTAAAATTTTAGAAATTTAAGGTGATGTTTTAAAAATATTATATTATATGTTTTAAAGTTTGACACACTCTTAAATACTGACATGTGTCGTGTAGTGTTATAATAAAATTCCTCATTCTCAAATAATAAATAGGAAATTAAATATTGTATAGGAGAAGTAAGGGTCGATCCCACAGGGACTAGAAACTTCCTGACTACGCTTGTTTGATTGATGATTCAAGAAGGTTGAATGATTTTTAAATAAAAAAGGGGGTCTTGAATAAAATAAACTAAGTAATTGAAGAGATTGAAATAAAGAAAGTAATTTAATAAAATAAAAACTAGCCTTAGGCTCTCGCTCTAAATCGACTTTAATAGATCATCGGAAAAAGATTTTCACTTCGGGATTTTACGTCGGTACTTGGCTTTCAAGGTTCAATCCTTAAAGCAAAACTTCTAAACCGAATACCCAAGTGCTATCTTTGATATTGGTTTCATGGATTAATCCACCAACTCAATGTTTGTAGATAAAATCATTTAAATCATTAAAACCGACTTGGATTATGTTATTTCAATAATAACTGATCCAATCTTAGTTTTCTTCTTAGCAATCAATTTCCTAAGTGTGTTCCCAGGATGTCGGATTACTTCAATAGCTGATCTTTCCTCCCACACAAGTAATCAAATCAACGTCTTGACTAAAGTGAATCTTTAGTTTTGAAATCAATTTAATTTTAGAAATAAGTTCAAAACAAAACTGAAGAAGTAAAAAAAACGAAGTTATTGATGTGCTTTTAAATCCTCACGTTTGGATCAAGTCATTGCTTAAGCCCTTGGCTAAAAAAAGCTTAACCGAGCATAATTATGGAAAGAATTATGCTCTACATAATAAATAAAATAAAATAAAATAAAAGCACGAAAATAAAGAAATAAAACAAGAGATGAAAGAAAACTCTAGGATTTTGGAATTAAAAGATTTATAGAAGATGTCTTCTAGTCTTACCCAAGGTGGGTATTTATAGCCTTTTACAAACCCTAAAATAAGGGGATAAATCCTAGATAATTCTAAAAATATTAAAATTCAAATATAAAAAGATAAATCCAAATTTAAAATTCAAATTCCAGCTGATAAGATATCTGGAATGCTGATAAGTTATCACGCGCATGCTGACGTCATCTTCTAGAAGCTGCTGACTGAGTGTCACGTCAGCTTTTCATACCCAAAGTCATGCCCACCAATCCAGACTCGATCCAGAAAATAAAAAAACTTCAAATATCAGTCATTTATTTATTCAATACTTATCCTCAAATATTCCTCAAATATTTATTCAATACAAGCACAAAATACTAACTATTTTGAACACTTATCAAATTCCCCCTCACTTATTCAATACTTATCCTCAAATATTCCTCAACTAAAATCACAAGTTGTCAATATTTAATCCACTACATGTCTCAATCTCCTTAATGAAACAAAATCAAAGCAATTATTGTAACTAAGAAACAATCAAGCAAGTGGCAAGACTAAGAACAATTTCGAATGAAAGAAGACATTCCAATTCTCAGCTAATTTAATGATGCAAAACTTGATACCCTTACAAGGATTCATTCATTTCGTTCGAAGTGTTTAGGTTCAAAAGAATTGCTCAAACCAAAATTGATTAAAGCATTACCATAAGCCTGCAAATAAATTTAATCTCCACTACTAAAAATTGAACATGATGCAAAAGTTAAGAGGTATTTAAATAGGGTTGTAACGGGGGTAGGTTGAAGGTAGGGAAAAAGACCGAAAAGAGGGGTTAAGTGCCAAGATAAAAGATATAAAACATAAGAAGTAATCCACGATTAAAATCAAGCACAAAAAGATGAAAAGAGTAAATAAATCAACCATTTTTTCCAAGAGTTTCGAAACCTTCTTCTTCTTCTTCTTTTCTCTTTTTTTTTAATTTTTTTTCTTATTCCAAATGTACACATTGGTACCCTTTATTCTTTATTCTTCTTCTTTTTTTTCTTTTGAAATCTTTTTTTTTATTTCTATTCGAATGCACTCTTTCTTTCTTTTTCTTTTCTTTTCACTTTTCTTTTTTTTTCGTGGAACAAATATACGATCTTATGTCTTGACAAGGTTGCAAAAAGATGGAAATATAGAAAAAGAAAGGTTAAGTGTTGCATTAACAAGGTGTAAATCAAGAAGGGTACAATCTCAAAGTGGTTCACTAAGGGATAAAAATAAAAGGTAGGCTATTTTAGGAAGTGAAGTGGTTAAACCTAAGTATTACATCATAGGTTCTAGAATGCTAAAATTAATTTCGGTACACACAAATGAAGAAAAGAGCAAGAATGAAAAGATAAGATCATTAGGCTCAAGATCTAATGACGACCGCGGACATGTTTAATTTTGCATAAAATTTTCAGTGTTGGTGTCGGATGCAAAGATGCCATGGTTCTGACCAAAACTTTGACGTTGCATAAACGAATCAATGCCATAAAAATTTCCAGAGGCTTCTACAAAACCAAGAATACGTTGGTATGTTAATAAGGGTGCAACGAAAATGGGTTAATAATTTACCTCTGATTTGGCATATCCCGAATATGCCGAAAACGTCGAGAAATTAAAATTTGTAGCATTCGGCATTGTCTAGGTTGAATCGGTAACGGGTATTGTTTGGTGCAGTGGAACAAGGGGTTGCCGTGAGTCTCTTTCTCGATTAGAACTGATCGGTTGTTGGTTGTGCAGGTTCATCCGAGGACGAGTCTCCAATGTCAGGTTGTGGTGGTGACACATAGGACTACCGGTGGAGTCACTCGGAACGTCTTCAAATTGAGGCAGAGTGAACTGGCGTCGACCAACATTCACCACCGAAACCTGAGGAAGTTGGCTACTGTAGTGGAAAAAAATGGTGGCTGCGAGTCAAATTCTGTAATGGGAAAAAGAAGCTTTAACAAAAATATATGGGAAATGGGGTCCACACTATTATCAATCAAATTTGAAAAATATACTCCACCAAATTTATCTCTTGAGTTTGAATTTATTTCAAATCTTAACCTGTAAAATAGATAAACCAAAAATAGAGATAAAGATTTATTTTAAACTGCTAAAGGATGAAACAAAAATTAACCTAAATAAATTATTACTGTGTAAATTTATTTAATTATTTTGAACCTAAGTAAACAAATAAATTAAAATTTAGTGAAAATAAATAAACAAACTAAAAATGGGTTGCCTCCCATTCAGCGCTTTTATTTATTGTCGTTTGCTCGATGACCTGATTCAGACTACAGGCGTTGTGACAAGTACTTCCTCCAATTTTTGCATTTCGTCCAACTAAGAGCTTCCCTATGTAAAATTTTGTGATCATCAATTTTTTCCATTTTTCTTGAAGACATATAGTCTTTGCTTTTCAATTTATCCGGCGGCAATTTCGGTTCAAAATTTGGTTCCTGCAAGATGGAAATGAAGTTTTAGATTTTAAAGGAGTAAAACGCAAATCAGAATGAATAAAACAAATATTTTTCAACTCCTTATTTTCTTTTGTCGTGTTGTTCTAATTCCCTGCACAAAACATTAGATACGTTAGTATTGATAGATTCATCAACTTTAGGTTCATAAATACCGATGATGCTAACATTTTCCATAGAATAAAAAAAATTATATCTTTATAAACATCAAATTCGACGACCTCACCATCAAATTCCATACTTAAAGAACCACTTCTCATATCGATCTTTGTATTCGCAGTGCTTAAGAATGGTCAAACCAAAAGTATATCTAAACATGAATTCGACTGTTCATTATCCATGTCAATGAAGTTGAAGTCAGCAAGAAAGATGAGATCAACAACTTTTACTAACACATTTTCAAGCACTCCCTCCGGGTAAATGATAGATCGATCTGCCAACTAAATGGTGAATTTCGTTTCGTTCAAAGGCTTGTTAGTAATCGTTTTATAAATAGAAAGAGGCATAATATTAATTAAAGCTCCTAAATCGCACATTACACGATTAATTAAAACATTTCCTATTTTGTAGGGTATAGCGAACATACCTTGATATTTCATTTTTGGTGGGAGCTTTCATTGAAAAATTGCTGAAACGTTTTCTCCCAAATTCACCTTTTCATGATCAGTCAATTTCATCTTTTTAGTGCATAATTCTTTTAAAAATCTAGCATACCCTGGAACTTGTCGAATCACTTCCAAAAGAGGGATATTGAGTTGCACTTTTTTTAATATATCTATAATTTTCTTTTCCTCAACTCTTTTGTCACGTTTCGTCAATCGTGATGGAAATGGTGGTGCAACTTCTTGAGAAATGGTCATGGAAGGTGGTGGGAGTGATGAATGTATACCTTAAGGTTCGGACATTGGTGTTTCTTTCTCCTTCTCCGGTTGAGTAGTAATTTCTTTTGGAACTTCAGGATTAATAATTGTACCACTTCTAAGGGTGATAGCACTAACATTTTCTCTCGGGTTTAGATCGGTTTGGGAATGAAGTTTTCTTGAGATTCTAGTCTTCTTACGGTTTGAGGTAAATGAGAAATTTGCTTATATATTTCCTGTAGCTGAATCTTAGTTCTGTTCTGGAACTTTTATTGGGAAATTTCTAATCTTTCAACAATGGATTCTAATGACGATTTCGGTTGTTGGTTTTGTTTTCCTTGCTAATAAGGTTGATTCTGTCTAAAGTTTGAGCCATATCTTAGGTTTGGATGATCCCTACAATTGGGATTATAGGTATTGGAGTTAGGGTTATAGGGTCTCTAGGAGGTTTAGGGAAATTTGCTAAGGCATTCACTTGGGCTTTATCATCCTCTTGGATGATCGGACAACAATCCTTCGAATGTTCAAGACTTGTACATATCCCATAAAGTCTAGCTGCATTCCTTTTATCTACAACAAGAGATTGAACAATGTCAGCTAATTTATCAATTTTGTTTTTTAATGAAACTGTACTTACCAATTTGATTCATAATTATTTTTGCTTTGAATGGAAGAGTTTGGATTCTTAGTAGGGGTAATTGGAAGTTGGATGTTTTTCTTATGTCTTCCCAATTTATTACTTGCATGGTGTCATAAGGGGATGCTCAGTTTTGTTACACTGTGGTTTATGCTAGTAATATTAGGGAAGAAAGGTGTTTGTTGTGCGTGATTTGATTGCTTTCAAAGGTAATCTTGGTGATTGTCCCTGGATGTTAGTTGGGTATTTTAATATTATCTCATGCCCTCGAGAAAGTTTTGATTTTAATGGCAGTCAGGTTACTACGGGTGGCATGCAAGAGTTTAATGATTGTTGTGAGACCTTAGATGTGCTGGATCATACTTTTACAGGGTTTTTCTATACTTGGTGTAACCTTCGTGACGAGGGACCTTTATCTAGGAAATTAGATAGAGTTCTTATAACTCAGTCTTGGTTTTCTTCTTTTTCCTGTTCTACTGTAGAGTTTCTAAATCCTAGTTGCTCAGATCATTACCCTAGTCATACTCTTTTACGGTTGTAAATGTTTCGTCCTCCTAGACCTTTTAAGTTTTTAACTTTTGGGCAAATCATGATGATTTTATGTCTATTGTGAGGAATTCCTGGGTTCTTCATGCTGTTGGTAATCCTTTGCACAAACTTTTTGTCAAACTTAAACGTTTGAAAGGTCCTCTAAAAAAGTTGAATCAAGAATTTTATGGGGATATATCAAACCGAGTCATTACTAAGCAAGCTGAATTTGATACTCTGCAAAAAGCTGCTATGGTTATGCCTATTGGAGAAAATGTCACTCAATTTAAGATTGTAGCTGCTGAATTGAAGGCTCTTTTAAATTTAGAAGAACAATTTTTTAGACAGAAGTCACGGGTGCAATACATTAAAGATGGAGACCAAAACGTGTCTTTTTTCTTCAGACAAGTAAAGGCTAAACACAAAATGAATACAATCTCATTACTTTACAATGGTGCAGGGGATAAATTAGATACTTACACAGCAATGTCCAATGAATTGGTCCAGTTTTACTCCAACTCTCTTGGTAGTATTGATCATTGGGTTGAAGATATTTCTGATGATTTATTGAGGGATATTCTAAGAGTTGAGCTAACTTCTAAAATGTTTAATGATTTAATTGCTCCTGTCATCAAACAAGAGATCAAAGAGGTGTTGTTTGATATGAATGGAAATAAAGCTCCAGGCCCGGATGGTTATACTGCAGCTTTCTTCTAGAAGGCTTGGGATATTGTAGGTGAGGATGTTCAGCTAGGGGTGCAATTTTTTTCTACCGGTATCATGACCAAGGCTATGAATTCTATTACCATTACATTGGTACCTAAAGTGGCTACTACTACAAAGGTCACTGAATTTCGACCTATTTCTTGTTGCAATATTATATACAAGTGTGTTACAAAGATTTTCACAAACAGAATGAAGAAGTGTCTCGCATCCCTTATCTTGCAGAATCAAGGTGTTTTTCTCCTTGAGAGGGACATTGTAGGTAATGTTCTCTTAGCTCGGGAAATTGTACAAGAGTATGGACGTAAACATATATCTCCTCGGTGTGCCTTGAAGATTGATTTGCGTATAACCTTTGATTCTGCTCATTGGGGGTTTATTAGTCAGATCCTCCGAGTTTTAGGTTTTCCTTTTCAGTTTCAGAAGTGGATTGAAGCGTGTGTCATGCATCCTTAATTTTCTATTTGTTTAAATGGTGGATTAACATGTTATTTCGAGGGTGCAAAAGGTTTAAGAAAGGGTGATCCTCTTTCCCCTTATCTTTTCATTTTGGTGTTAAATGTTCTTTCAAACCTCTGGAATTGGGTGAATAAATTTGGTGTCTTTGAGTTTCATCCAAGGTGCAAGGGGATTCAACTTACCCACCTTTGTTTTGTTGATGATTTGTTGGTATTCACAAGAGGTGATGTGCATTTTGTGCTAGGTGTAAAGAAAGTATTGCACGAATTTTACAGGATGTCCGGTTTGGAGATTAATGTAAACAAATGTGAGTTATTTACTACAGGGTTGTCTGAGGATATCATATGCTCTTTACAGCTTCAATCTGGCTTCAAGGTCAATTCTTTGACTGTAAGATACCTTGGTGTTCCCTTGATCACTAAGCATCTCTCTTTGGCTAACTATGATGGTTTAGTGAGTAAGATCATTGGTAGAATTCGAAGTTGGCCCTTTAAATGCTTAACCTTTTCCGGTAGGTTACAACTTGTTCAGTTTGTCCTTTTTAGTATACAAAACTTTTGGTGTCGCATGTTTCTCTTGCCTATGAAAATTTTGAAGAAAGTAAAGTAGTTGTGTAATGCCTTCCTTTGGAAAGGGGGAGTAGAAAACGCTCGAGGGGCTCGGGTTAGTTGGAATTCAATTTGTATTCCCAAGTGTGAAGGAGGCTTGGGTGTTAAGGATTTTGTTTCATGGAATAGAGATCGCATAGCATTTGGCTGCTTGTTATTCAAGCGGGTTCACTTTGGGTTGCATTGATGAACTATTATATTCTAAAAGGGGACTCTATTTCGAATGCTCAGCCTAAAGTTACTCACAGTTGGGCATGAAAAAAGTTACTTCACCTGCGAGATAATTTTGTGGCTATTTGGAGTGAATTGCAAGGAGGGTATAACACTAAGAAGTTGTGGAATATTCTAAGGCACAAGAAAGAAAAAGTTCCTTGGTGTACAGTTGTGTGGAAAGGACCTTCGATCCCTAAACATTCTTTTATTACTTGGCTTGTTGTTTTAGATAGATTGCTGAGAAAGATTCGAATGGTAAGCTGGGGTATCCAGATTGACCCTGGGTACTTACTTTTTGATGGGTTTGAACTTGAGACCCGAGATCACTTATTTGGATATTGCGCTTTCTCAACTCGAGTATGGCATTTATTTTTTCTTGCTTGCAAGTCACAATGGACTCAACGAGATTGGTCTGCTAGCTTTAACTGGGTTTTGCAGTTTGGGAAGGGGAAATCCTTGCAAGCTGCGATTGTGCGTTTAGCTTGGCATGGATTAAACTATCATGTTTGCAAAGAGAGGAACAACCGTTTACATGGGAAGCAATCATGTTCAACCGATTCTGTTTTTGAGCAAATTAAACATGATATTGGTTTATATTTTAATTCTTGTCATCTTTCTTTTGATAGGGATATAGACATTAATTGGGGTATAGTGTCAAATTAATTTTGTGTTTTCCTTTGATTGGTTTGTAAAGTTGATGGATGTGTACGGTTACTTTGGATGAATAAAAGTTCAATTTATCCAAAAAAAAGAAACTGTACTTACCTTGTAAACCCGTCGAGATGGTTCACTTGCAGTGCGAAAACGTTGTGAGTTGGCGGCCATGGCAGATATTAACGTTCTTGTCGTGGTAGGAGTCATGTTTACAAGTGATCCTCCACTTGCCGCATCAATTACCTTCATATCCATATGCGTTAAACCTTCATAAAAATATTGGAGCAATGTTTGTTCGCTTGAGCCGTGTTGTGGATAATTAGCACATAGCATTTTAAAGCTCTCCAAGTAATCATATAAAGTTTCGATATCCTTTTTTCGGATACTCAATATAATTTATCTCAGTTCACTCGCCTTAGCTGCTGAAAAAAACCTGTCAAGAAAAAGACGAGCCATATCAGTCTAGGTTGTAAGAGAATTAAAAGGTAAATTAAATAACCAATCTTTTGCTATATCAACTAAAGAAAAAAGGAAAGGGGCGAAGTTTAATTTGGTCTTCAAAAAATCCTGTGGTTTTGTACTCAAACAAACCATATGCAATTCCTTGAGGTGCTTGTGTGGATTTTCGCTTGGCAAACCGTGATAGATTGACAATAGGTGTATTAGGCCTGTTTTTAGAGCGAATGACATCTCCCCATTTGGAAATGTTATGCACATCGGTTGGTTATCGTCAGGAGCCACAGTTAATTGACGAATAGTTTGGTCATTGTCTGCCATCGAAATTGGCTCTTCAGTTATGTGATCAAAATGTGATTCTACTTAGGATGCAAATTCTAGATCACGTTCTAACTATTGTTTTCGCAGTCTGTGTTTTTCCCAAAGTGTTTGGGCGTGCAGTCTTCAGGCGTATGCTTCAATTTCCTGGATGTATTCTCGTTGTTCTCACGGGTTGTTCCTGGTCATAAATCAAACAAAACTAAATCAGTAACTTTTTCGTAGTCTCCAGCAACGAAGCCAATTTGACACACGTCATGTAGTGTCAAAATAAAATTCTTTATTCTCAAATAATAAATAGGAAATTAAATATAGTATAGGAGAAATAACGGTCGATCCCACAGGGACTAGAAACTTCCTGATTACGCTTGTTTGATTGATGATTCAAGAGGGTTGAATGATTTTTAAATAAAAAGGGGGGTTTGAATAAAATAAACTAAGTAATTGAAGAGATTGAAATAAATAAAGTAATTTAATAAAATAAAAACAAGTCTTAGGCTCTCGCTTTAACTTGACTTTAATAGATCATCGAAAAAAGATTTTCACTTCGGGAGTTTACGTTGGTACTTAACTTTCAAGGTTCAATCCTTGAAGCAAAACTTCTAAACCGAATACCCAAGTGTTATCTTTGATATTGGTTTCATGGATTAATCCACCAACTCAATGTTTGTAGATAAAATCATTTAAATCATTAAAATCGACTTGGATTATGTTATTTCAATAATAACTGATCCAATCTTAGTTTTCTTCTTAGCAATCAATTTGCTAGGTGTGTTATAAGGAAGTCGGATTACTTCAATAGCCGATCTTTCCTCCCACATAAGTAATCAATTCAACATCTTGACTAAAGTCAATCTTTAATTTTGAAATGAATTTAATTTTAGAAATAAGTTCAAAAGAAAACTAAAGAAGTAAAAAAAAATGAAGTTATTGATGTGCTTTTCAATTCCCACGTTTGGATCAAGTCATTGCTTAAGCCCTTGGCTAAAAAAAAACTTAGCTGGATATAATTATGGAAAGAATTATGCCCGACATAATAAATAAAATAAAAGCACGAAAATAAATAAAGAAAATAAGAGATGAAAGAAATCTCTAGGATTTTGAAATTAAAGGATTAATCGAAGATGTCTTCTAGTCTTACCCAAGGTGGGTATTTATAGCCTTTTACAAACCCTAAAATAAGGGGATAAATCCTAGATAATTCTAAAAATATTTAAATTCAAATACAAAAAGATAAATACAAATTTAAAATTCAAATTTTGACTGATAAGCTATCTGGAATGCTGATAAGCTATCACGCGCGTGCTGACATCATCTTCTAGAAGCTACTAACTGAGTGTCACGTCAGCTTTTCATGCCCAAAGTCATGCCCACCAATCCAGACTCGATCCAGAAAATAAAAAAACTTCAAAAATCGGACATTTAAGTGTATTTTCTAGATTCACAGTCCTACACAAAAACACACAGAAAACATCAAGATCAGTAACATAACTCATCAAATCAAAGGGTAATTAAGCACAAAATACTAACTATTTTCAACACTTATCAAATACCTAATTTGTTATTAAATTAAATTCTAATTCTCTTGAAATTAAATTATTTTTTCTTTATATATACATATTATGATCTAAGAGAAAACCTAAATTATTATCGCCATAAATATCCCCTAAAGCCTACATTTTCGTTTTTTAATGTGTTAAATCAAAACCATGTTTTATGAAATATTTGATTTACGAAATGTGAAATTTACGGAATTAAGATTAATGGATTATAATTATGAAGCATGTTTTATGAAATATTGAAGTTATGAAACTTTTTTAAGAATTTGAATTTGTAATCATTATATCATTGTGTGAGACTGGGTTGGGATTTGTATGGAGGGAGTTCTTTGATTTCACCCCTTGAGTTGAATTTAACTTCGGATTGGCAGACATAGTGAGGAAGTTATGGGAACTTTCTTCATTTTTGGCGAAAAATAGTTAGATGCATTGCATTACACTTGTGATATTTTATTATTGTTTTATATTTTAAATAATCTTAAGAAACTATTTATTTTTTACGAATATGTTCTTCTTGTATTTTAGAGAAACACTAAGATTTTTAGCTTACTCCCACCTAGTTTCTTCTTACAGATATCTTTGGGTTTTAGACGATGTGGTACTTGAAGGATCTCATATTTTATTTGGTCATTTTATTATTCAATAAAAAAATATCTTTAATATTCAGATTATTATTTATTATTTTAGGATATTATGTAACTTCCTAATGGAGATATTATTTATATTTTTTGGATTATTTAAACATTCTTGTAATATTATTTTATTTTGAAGATTTTTAAGTAAATATTTAAAAATTTATTATATTATTTATATATTTTATTTATTATAAGATATTTATTAAAGTATCCTTATATATTCCTTTTAAATTATAGAATATTTTTTTAAAAAAAATTAGCATAGTAAGGATAAAGTTTTCAAACACGACTTTCTAGATTCAACCTATTTCTTTTGAGTTCGGTCTAGGTTATTACACTTCTAGCATTTTTTATATTTGATTTTTTATTATTCTAGAGAAGAAAATTATCCTACAGAAACCATCAAACAATAATTATAGCCCGGTATAACGTACAGAGCTATACAAGTAATAAAATATAACCAACCATCTGTAAAACCCCATTCTCCGCCTGATGTAAAACTGAATCAAAGTGTGCTACTGATAAAGCAAACAATCATTCAAATACATATTCGGGTCCTTTATCAGTCTTTTAAACTTATTAAACTTGTCTTACTTACAATTTTTATCATACAAGGTTCATCGATACTCATACTAATCAATTATTCAAGTTTAAAGGACAATTTTAAACTTTTACAAACTTAAGAACTAAATCGTAATTTTTATAATTTATGATTCATTGTCTAAAATTTATCTTACCGATTTCAATGTTTTGACATTTTATTAGGAACTGAGATCATTTATCTACTCAATTTTATCTTTTAATTATTAATGACTATGTTGCATAATCTAAAAACTTTTATTTTAACAACTTACCAGATTTTAGCAGTATACCATTTTGACACCCTAGGCTAAATTTCAATATTACAGAATTTTAATATTTTTCTTCATACCGATACAACCTTTTCCGTAATGGTACAACTATCATAATCGTTAAAACAATTAAACATGCATGTATCGATACTAAGTATCGTTACGTGTAACTGTCAAATTTTCCTATTTTGATTCGATAATCCGTACTGATACATCCCTAGCCGTATTGATATTGAGGGTACCAAATAAAATTTTAATGATCAGTACCAATAGGTATTGTGTAACATCGATATGCTTTTTAAACTAAGTTCAATAATACAAGCCCGTACTTACACGCCATTATACGTATCGATACAATTAGATCCTTAATGATATTTTTCTTATGATATTTAATTAATTTAACCTATCAAATCTTGTCCAAACACAATAAAATTTCACCATCAAATTACTATTAACTGTGTTTACTAGTTTGCAAAATTTCAACTCATTTAAATTTTACCTTTTAGCCAAAAATGTCCCTTTACGACATTTGTATGCTCTAAAAAAATTTCATTAAGCTATATAGGCAAACATAGTCTCCCAATCAATGTTGCTTATTTTCTTTAATTTACCCAATCTCTTGTACAACATTACTAATTAAACATATTAGCTTAGTAATGACATGTCAATGATCATAATATCTACAATCTTGTGTTAAAAGATTAAAAGTATTAAAGTTTACTCATTTGTTTAGACTATTTATGTTCAAGCTTACATAATTTTAGGAATTATAAGAAACAAAGACTTTATCCAAAATACTTAAAAAATTTGACTTACAATCTATAACCACAATTGATTTTCGAAAGCCATACATGTTATCCGTCCTTAAAGGTAGTTATAAACAATTCACAATTGTCCACCATAGCATGTATGACATTATAATATGATCTCATAGCTTTTTAAAATAGTAGCATGCTTCCAACATGAATTTCAATACATATCAAGCTCATATAACATTTTCACAATAAGAATCATAATGTTAACATATCAATTCATATTTTTTTTTGACATAGTAACATTTGGATACGTAGATCCTCTGTACGCCAACATATCATGTAGATCTTAGTCTTGAACCGTACCTCAAATAATTCTTTACACAATATATCTTTTTTACCTCTAGCATGGTCATAAACGGACCGTATGACATACTAATTCATTATTTCTCTTAGACCAGTCCATATAACATATTAGAACAATACTGAGCCTTAATTCCATGCGATATATCAATAATCAATTTCACAATCAATTTATATATATCAAAATTTACATAAACAATCATAGGCATCAATAACAAAGATTACATCATATTTACATTGTCAATACATACCAATAATTCAATGAGCAAAGCATGCTCTATTTGTGTCTTTGTCTCACTGCAAAGATGAGAAATAGACAAATCAAATACAATAAAGGTGGCACGAAACTAACCCTTAAACACAACTACACTGAAATATAATCCGTATATTAATCTCCCAGCCCCTTTACTTTTCCATTTCAAATTTCATTAGGAATTTCTACCAAGTCATCATTTCCCTTCAAAGAACAAATCATTTTATCTCTGTACTATCTTAAACATAATAACTTATGAGAGTTTAACGATCCAACAATTATATAAAACATATTTCTTATATAGCTAAAATTAATATTGACCATCCTACAACAAAACAGAACAATAATTTATTATCTTTGATAATATAAATATCATTTAATATCACCCTCAAACTAAAAAAATTAACATTAAAAACTTGATAAAATGTGCGGTGTCAATTTAAACTTCTCAAGAAAACTTTACAATGTATGTTTTTGTAAGTTTATGTATGTCGAAACTTGACACTTATTAGCTAAATTCTCATCAATAAAAGATAACAATTATTAACAACATATTATAGCATCTAAAAGTTAAATATCCAGTAATAATTTACTTCCCAAAATCATATTAATCCAACATGCTACTTTCCAACAATTTATGAAGCCTACAAATAGGTATGTTGTAGAATAATATTTATGAAAACGAAAGATATGTTCTAGCGACACTTAAAATCCCTGAATATCATGGGGAAAGCATGATTTAACAAATGAGTAACTATAATTTTATATTGCCCGTAGCCATAATAGTTTTAAAACCCTTCATTTTTAAACCCTAATTATTTTTCTGTTCCTCAAGCACTAAAAACACTCCAGTGCCTTCAAGCACTATAAAAAGATTGGACATTCAAACCTTATTAGCGAGAGAAATTAGCAATGTCACAGATTAAACAAGTAAAGAGATGGTAGCAATGAATATCAACATATCTTTATCATATTTGCTTTTGGACATTTTTATTCTAGCAACAAATTCTATTATAAGATTTAACTCCTAGCACACTACACTAGTGTGTCCTTTTGCCACCTACCCACGTGGTATAAAGCTAAGTTTTTGTGGTGTCTCTACTCTCCCATGTGGTGAGAGCAAGGGAACTATATTATCTCTTATTATCTATTTTATTTTATATTCTCCACGTTTCATGGAGTGTTAGGAAACCATGAAATTGAAGCAACCACTTTCGGCACTTGATTAACGTCCTCAAATTTAGCACCTTCAGCACCTGATTAACGTCCTCAAATTCAGCACCATCAACACCCGATTAACGTCCTCAAATTTAGCACTTTGAGCACCTGATTAACGTCCTCAAATTCAGCAACTTCAACTAAGGCCAACAAGGGTTTTATTGTATATAAATATGAATGTTTATTAAGCTAAAAAACACAGAGAAGCTTTATATCAATCATCTTCATCTTTACACTAAATTTGTAAAAAGTTTAACATGGTATCAATTGTTTTTCCGATCCTGTAACCTCTCCATTCCACGTTTCTCCTTCTTTCCTGTGTTTCTTGCTCATTCTCGTCTTCATGGCCCTGCTAGAGTTCACTGAGACTATTCCAGTCTCCCATGGTGATGACGTCACCTCATAGATGTTTTCAAATAAAAGAATCAATGTCTGTTTGGATGACTCCAACTTTCTACTATGGAAGCAACAAGTTATTCTCACGATCCGAGGGTTAGGCCTCCAAGATTATATTGATCCGGATTTCGATCGTCCTGAGAAACACATTCATTGAGTATCTGGAGAGCGTGTGCTCAACCCTGTCTATAAGCAATTTCTCAAGCAGGATAGGTCCCTTGCGTCCTGGCTTCTTTCAACCGTCAGCAAGGATATTCTTCCTCAGCTTGTTGGAGCCGAAACCTCACTGGAAATATGGACTATACTCACCAGACTATATTCCAAGCTTTCAACAACGAAAGTAATGCATCTTCACTACAAACTTCGCTCAATGCTTAAAGGCTCACTTCGCATACGAGAGTACACTACCAAGATTAAGGAAATCTGTGATCTATTGGCCATCTCTGGCCACACGGTCTCTGCTGTGGACCACATCGCCACCATTCTAAATGGCCTCCCCGCAAAGTATGCTCCTTTCGTCGCATTCATTACTGTCAATTAAGTACCTTACACACTCGATGGCGTTGTTTCTGTGCTCTCTGATGCTGAGTCGCGTCTAACTAATTTCATAGAGTCTCCAGTTGGTATCAATTTCACTCACTATCAACGTGGACGTGCTCGTTCTTCACCTGGTTCATTTCGGGGTAGATCTCATGGTCGGTCCTCAGGACGGCCCCAATGCCAGTTATGTGGTAAGTTTTGTCACATGGTCAACACCTGATCCAGTTGGTTCTACTGAAGCTCCTCCAGTAACGGATGCTGCTCAGGTCAATTCTTTGGTTGCCAGTGAGCTGGGAGGGAATGCAATCTGGTGGTACCCTGATTCAGGTGCCACACATCATGTTACTAAAGACCTCACTGCCATGACCTCAGCCACTCCTTATGATGGTCAGGGTAAGGTTCATTTAAGTGACAATACTCCTTTATATATTACACATATTGGTAGCTCTACACTACTCACATCTCAGAAACAATTGTTGATTACTAGATTGCTTCGAGTACCATAAATTACTCGTAACCTTCTCTCTGTGTCCAAGTTTACTAGTGATAATGATGTATATATTGAATTTCACTCGACTGTGTGTTGTGTGAAGGATAAAAAGACAGACATTATTTTGCTGCAAGGAGTTCAAGAAGGCGGTCTTTGCCATTAGTTCAGCATGTTTCAGTTTCTGCAAATAAAGATGCTTCCATCTACTGGATTTGGCATCAAAGACTGGGGCATCCAGCACCTGATATCCTTCGCACTATCTTTCCCAAGGAAGTTTCTCTCCAAGATACAGTTTGTCGAGCATGTCAAATGGGAAAGATTCATGCCTTACCATTTCCCCATTCTACCACAGTCTACACTAGTCCATTTGAACTTGTGGAGGTTGATGTTTGGGGTCCAGCACCCATTGCTTCTTCTCGATTCAAGTATTATGTTTTCTTTGTTGATATGTTTTCGGGAAATTGTTGGACATATTTTCTTAAGGATAAGAGTGAAACTTCTCTTGTATTTGATATGTTTGTTGCTCTAGTGAAAAATCAGTTCTCATCTGCCATTAAGGTTATACAAACCGATGGTGGTGGTGAATTTCGAGCCCTTACTTCCAAATTCCAATTACTTGGCATTCAGCATCGCATCACATGCCCACATACCTCCCAAAAAATAGGGTTGTGGAACGAAAACACAGGCAGATCATTGAAACTACACTGTGTCTTCTTGCACAAGCATCGATTCCATTGAGATATTGGTCTCATGTTGTTCTTAGAGCTACATACATTATCAACAGGCTGCCCTCCAAGGCTCTTGCTTACATTTCTCCACATGAAAAGCTTACACAAAGACAACCAGATTATAGCTTCTTCCGTGTCTTTGGATGTGCTTGCTATCCCTACCTCAGGCCCTACAATCGGCACAAGTTTGACTTTCGGTCCAAGCAATGTGTGTTCTTGGGTTACTCACCACAACATCAAGGCTATAAGTGCCTGAATTCTAGTGGTCGCATTTATGTTACGAGACATTTAAAATTCGATGGAGTTTTTCCTTTTGCCATATTAGAAGCTGCTTCTCAACAGAAACCTAAGGAGTTTCTTTCTGATCCGGTTCAACTTGTGTCAACCTTCCACTACAACTGCCCCATCATCAGCTACGAGTCCACCACAGTCCAATCATCCTTCACCAGCCTCTCCCCCTAAATCATCATCTTCTTCTCCACCAGTAGTTGCCTCCGAGCCAGCTCCATCTACTCACACAACTGAGATAGGAGTTTCTCCACCTCCTGAAGTTCCTCCCCTTCCACTGACACTCATGTTATGCCTGTTGACAATCCTACTTCAGATCCAGCAGACACCAACATTGTGCCTGACATAGTGGAACCACCAGTGGATGATAATTCTTCTCATCCAGATCTTCAAGATGGCTTACATTTGCCACCCCCACCACCTATTTCGACTACCACCAACACTCATTCCATGACCACTCGCAGTAAACGAGGGATCTTTAAACCCAAAACTTATCTTCTGGAAGGTAATGAGGATGTGCCAGCAACAATTGATGAAGCCTTGATCATTCCAGAATGGCGAGCTGCAGTGATGGATGAATATTCAACTCTTCTAGCTAACGGTACATGGAAATTGGTCGAAGCTCCTCTTGACCGCAAACTTATTGGCTGTAAGTGATTATTTAAAGTGAAAAGAAATGCTGATGGCACCATCAATCGTTACAAGGCACAATTGGTGGCCAAGGGATATTCCCAGGTTGCTGGTCATGACTTTACTGACACCTTTAGTCCTGTGGTAAAAACCCTCACCATAAATGTTTTGCTATCTCTTGCTATCAATGCACAATGGAAGATACAACAAGTTGATGTAAATAACGCTTTCCTAAAGGGTGATCTCCGTGAAGATGTGTACATGTGCCAACCACCAAGATTTGAACAAATTGGTACGAATGGTAATCCAATGGTATGTAAGTTACTTAAAGCATTATATGGTTTGCGTCAGGCACCCAGAAGTTGGTTTCTTAAACTCAAAGGATTTCTTAAATCTTTGCAATTTCAACATGCCTTAGCTGATGCGTCCTTGTTCAAGTACATTGCTGGATCACAAGTTACTTACATCGTGGTATATGTCGATGACATTTTACTCACTGGCAACTCTGAAGATCACATCTCTGAGGTAAAACACAAGCTGCATTGTCAGTTCTCTCTCAAAGATCTTGGTACCATTGATTACTTTCTAGGGATGCAAGTTTTTTTAAGTGACACGGGCTTATTTCTTACTCAAAAGAAATACGTTGTTGAGCTGCTTGGTAGGACAAATATGATGAATGCCAAGCCAGTGGACACACCTATGGTAGTGTCACCCAAATTATGAAAAGTTGGTGGGGATCCTTTTCTTGAGGTCACGCAGTTTCGTAGCATAGTTGGTGCTCTCCTCTATATTTGCCATACTCGCCCAGATATTTCCTATGCAGTAAACAAGCTTGCTCAGTATATGCAGTACCCTACAACACTAGATTGGAGTGCTCTCAAACGCATCCTACGATACCATAAAGGCACCATGGAATTTGGCCTATGGTTTTCCTCTAATCCAACTACCAAATCAACTGCTACTCTTACAGCTTTTTCGGATGCTGATTAGGGGAGTGACGAGGATGATAGAAGGTCCATTTCAAGTTATTTTGTCTATTATGGTGATCATCTTTTTTCATGGAGTTCAAAGAAATAAAGATCCGTCTCACGATCCACTGCTGAGGCTGAGTACAGAAGCCTAGCCGATGCTACGTCTGAACTGGTGTGGATATAAAATTTGCTCAGTGATATGGGAATTAGAACCTCTAATTCACCCAAAATCTGGTGTGATAATACCAGCACAATGGCCATGGCTGCCAACCCAGTAATGCATGCCAAGACTAAGCATGTTGACTTAGATCTTCACTTTGTCCGAAAGTAATGAATCGAACGCTACAAGTGGGTATGTTCCAGCACCTTGCCAAATAGCAGATGTATTTACTAAACCTCTATCGACTCAGCAATTTGAAACATTCAGGAGCAAGCTTAATGTTGTCACTCTTGATGCCATAAAAGAACAAAAGGAAAGAAAGAAATGGGGTGAATGTTAGGAAACCATGAAATTGATGCAACAAATTTCAGCATTTGATTAACGTCCTCAAATTCAACACCTTCAGCACCTGATTAACGTCCTTAAATTCAGCACCATCATCACCCGATTAACGTCCTCAAATTCAGCACTTTCAACATCTGATTAACGTCCTCAAATTCAACAAATTCAGCTAAGGCCAACAAGGGTTTTATTGTATATAAATATGAATGTTTCTTAAGCTAAAAAACATAGAGAAGCTTTATATCAATCATCTTCATCTTTACACAACATTTGTAAAAAGTTTAACATGGAGTGATCCATGCATGTTTCATGTACTTTCTTTTCCACATGGTATTTAGGGAGAGACCATGTATCTCCGAGTATACGAGAAATAGAAAATATTAGAATCTTTTAATTTCCATATGGCTTAAAGATGTTAAATTCTTTAGGTGTGGGTTTTGTAGCCTGATTTGGCTTTAATTTCTTTTAGAAATAACAAATAGAATATGATTCAATCCTTTAATGCCCTTTTCATATTTTATTTATTTTACAAACAAAATTTAACAATCAAAAATAGTTTTTCAATCATTGGAAATTGAGCTTCGACTAGACTGATATTTGGGTGATATAAATCTTGAAAGATCTTGGTTAGTTTTCAGATTGATCTGTTTTGAGAGGTTTTATAATGATAATAAACATTTTTTAGGTTTATTACATGTCTAATAATTGAGTTATATCAATGTAATCCGAAAACTGGTTAATTGACTTAATTGACTTAATAATTGAGTTATTTTTATTTCAAGATTGTGCTTGTGCTGATCAATTATGTTAGATGAAAAGATGTTTTTTAGTGTTTTATAAGAGAGTTTGAAGGTTAATCTCGTTGGGTAAGGGCTGAAGGTTGTGTAGTTAGACATCGTTGATGTTTCAGTTGTGTTTTGGTGTCAAAAGTAGGTTGAGTTGTGGTTTGGTTACGAGAGTTGTTGTGTTATGGTATTTGGTGCTATTTCTGCACTAATGACTCTATTTTTAATGGTTAAAAGCATGGGATAACGTTAGGGACAGTGGTTGAACATACGACATTATCTTCAGGGCTAGAATTCACTTTGGCAAAGCAAAAGAAGCAAATTTGGTGAGTGGGAGTATTTTACTATTTGTCAAAGGTTGAAAACAAGGTTTGAAAGTATATGATTAGTGTGAAAAAATTATTTTATGTCCGAAAGTAAGTGAAGAAGTGAATACTCTCTTTAATCGGCTTATCCAATGATTTTATTGTTGTTGCTTGTGTTTAAATTGATTGGTTACTTGCTATCAAATTATGATTTGAGAGTTATGAAATGCACATGAAACATCCTATGAGAATTAATTATGTAATGTCATTTTAGAATTAAGAAATTTTGAGAAATTTACATGGTTTATATGCATGAGATTTTGGGTTGTGAACTTGAGTTATGATGATGCATTTGGAACAACAAGATAACATGGTTTTATTGTGTATATTTTCTAATGATAAGATTATATTATAATCAAAAATATTGATCGATTAATAGGGTGTGAATGCATAATTTATAAAAAATTCGTACGTAAGATAAATTTTCTCGAGATGCAATAGGGGTAGAATCTATTATTTGTGTGATAGGTTTAGATTCTATAACATCCGAACAATGGGGGTAGTACCAACCCAACCAAGGTGAGATTTCAAGATGGGTGTAGATCCATCATATGACTTGGTGGGGTGAGCCATCAAGTGCCAACATATTTAAAATATTTTAATTATAAGGGTAGTTGTCATCTGATGGATATGGATAATGATACGATGTAGCCTGTCGAAACGGACTTTCTTCGTATGTTACGTATCTAGGATTGTTGTAAGCACGTTCCTGCAACAAGAACAACATGAAAACAACAAGGAATCAAAGTTATATTCATGATGAAATTAGGAATAAAAGGGGAAAACGACAATAAAAAAAAAGAAAGAAAAAGTTGGTGTTTTGATGGATTTCAAATTGAGGAAGATGAATTCTTCAAGAAACATCCATGGCAGAAACTCGAAAGTTCAACAATGGTGAATTATGTTGCTAGAGTCAAAATGAAACGGTAAACTCGAAAGAACCTGCACAATCTAGTGAGCAAACTCGAATCGAATATGTTTAACGTTGAAAGGACTTGGACCCTCTATATAGCAATTTAGGAACCCGAAGTATCAAGTTTTGACAATCAAAAACAAGTTTTCTTAGTGATAAACCATGTAAGACTTGAGCTTTTGTTTTGTATTGAGATATACAGGAGACATACGACACTTGTTGAGAAAAGTATGTTTTGCTTTGAAAGGTATTTGAAAGCATTATACAAGTTAAGCATGACATGAGACATTGATGTTTTTAAAGATTTTTGGGTTGCATTCTATTAGTGTTTTATTTCGACTATCCATCATTAAGCATATTGCTTTTTTTACGGAAATTAAGCATATTGCTTATGTTCCCTATTTTATTCCAAAAATGTAGACTAATTCAAGAACTTTCGAATCAACGAAAAGAAGTTCAAGAATCCAAAGTTATCAAAGTGAAAAACTCAAGCACGATTTTGATTCAAATAGTAGTAGTCATTGGCAGTGGGATAGTCTTTTGATAATTGAGTAATTGAATTGAATATTATATTTTTGAAGCATAATTGATGTTACCTTTGTGGTTTGTAAATGGTCATTAGTTTGATTTGCTTTGATATGTCATGATTTGTTATGTTTCGGGGTTTATGTTTATTTTTTTATATAGTTTCCTTTGCTATTAAGAAGAAGATGAATTTTGTTCATGAAAAAGTTTAATTTACAAGAGATACATCGGTCTTATTTATATACAATTTAGCTAGCACCTAACTATACAACTAACTTGAAAATTAACATCTATTAGCTGCTAGCAACCTCCAGAAGTTGCTCGTGACTTTTAGGACCCTTCAGGAGCTGCTCATGAGTGAGCATGCATGCCCATGCAGACTCATGCACACTCAGATGACCTATCCTCCAATATCCTCCCTACTTTTTCCATTTTCTACCTTTGTTATTGAGAACACTCTCAGCTTTTTTCGAAACACCTCAAAATACCCTCTGGACAGTGGTTTAGTCGTCCCATCAACTATTTGACTATGAGCTAGAACATAATTCACTTTTAGTTTGTTGGCAACTACCTTTTCTCGAAAAAAATGTATATCGAGCACAACATATTTAGCTTTGGAGTGATACACTGGGTTAGCACTCATGGCAATAGAACTTGAATTGTCGTTCCAAACCACTAGTATGTCTGCAACCTTAATGCCCATGTCCCCGAGCAAAATCTCTAGCTAGACTACAAAGGTAGATCGAGCCCTCTTATGAGGACGACTATAAGACTCTTACCATGGCTGATATGTCCCCCAGATTGACCACGGTCCTTCCTATGGTCCCTATCTCTACCCCGCTCTCGGTCCTGATCTCTCATAGCCTTGCTATCAGAAAGTTTCTCAAAATCCTCAACAGTCTTTGCTTGGTTCACCAGGTCCTAAAATTTCACATCATGATGCGTGGCTACCCGGTCTCGGATACCAATGCGGAGACCCTCAAGAAACTTATCACATTTATCTTTCTCTGTGGCCACTATCCTAGTACCATATCTCATCAAATCTAAAAACTGTAGCTCATACTCGGTCACTGTCATAGTACCCTGTACTAAGTCTCTAAAGGCCTGACGCCTCTCTCTCATGTATCGATCACCTAGATAACGATTCTTGAACCGTTCCTTGAAAAAGTCTCATGTCAGCCTATAGGAGGATATACTACTAACCATGGACTCCCACCAGATATGGGCACTACCATCAAGCATAGACACAGCTCCTAGGTATCTCTTAGCTGGCTCCAAACCCAACTGATCCATTTGTCTCTCTGTATCATACAACCATGTCTCTGCATCTGAAGGTGCACTAGTCAAGGATCCAGAAAAGGTTCTCACTCCATTAGCGATTAGAATCTGAGAGATAGGAGTATCTGGCATTGCACCCGAAGCTCTAACAGCTCCCTGAATCAACTGAAGGAACTGTCTACTAAGGGTCTCATCCGTCACTGTAGCAGCAGGCTTGGTACTCGGTACTGATACCTCTCTGACTGGGGTAGACATATCAATGCCTACAGCAAGCTGAGGGTTGGGCGGTACGGTGGTACTAGCGGAAATAGGCAGTTCCAGAGGAATGATGGGCGGAGGATCACTAATAGGCTCCTCTACAGGATTAGCAAAACTGGTCGCTCGACCACGCCCTCGGGTGGTTCGGCGAGCTCTACGGGCGCTCATATAGTTCAGAAAATCTACAATGATAAAATTTAAGAGATTAGAATTGGCACGAGAGAACCATACACAATACAGAAGATATAGGTGACATGGCCTTACAGATATTAATTCATAACAGTTTAAGAGAAAACATTTTATTTAGGAACCATCACGGTCCGAGAGTCATAAAACCAAAGCTCTGATACCAACCAAATGTAACCCCCTAGACCGACCTATGCGGGAAGCCCTGCCTAGAGTGGCCACATTGTTCTTTAATTATAAATCAAGTTTCAAGTAAAATCAAATAACTCGTACGAATGAAAGATAAATTTGAATACCACTTAAAACATGTAAAAGTGCTACTAAAACAAGGTATCCTGAAAACATTTTTCGCAAAATAATTCGCAAAACCAATAAAATATAATATGTTTAAACCACCAGTAATAAGATATAGGCACATGTCACCTTAAACGCAAACTGAAAATTTTAAAATATTACATCAAAGAATAACCATAAAATATGTAGATCCTCCAAATGCCAAATCCGGGATGCCTATCTACGAATATCTGAAAGGGGAAAGAAAACAGGTATGAGCTATGGAGCCCATTGTGTTCTAACAGTGCATACAAAACACGAGTAAAATCAATAAATAGTAATAATAGAAAATCAGGTCACGTATATGCATATTATGCTACCCTCCAACCGAACTCCTAGATACAGTTTCCCAGAACAGTATCTAATATGGGCATTAAACTAAGCCCATTAAGGCGAAGGTACCGACCTAAGGAATTACCTTAGGGAACAGGCATTACTACCCCGGTTGAAGCACGGGAACCGGTAACAGGCGAAATTACCCTAACTGAAGTTAGGAACCATAAACAGGCGAAATTACCAGCTGGATCAAGGCTGAACCAAATTTCAAACACTACACATCACCCCAATCCTAAAGTAACAGGCATGCAGTGACAACAGGAATGATGATAACAGAATCAGGATACAACCAGACACTATGTATTTATCAAGTCAAGAGATATCATACAGGATGTATCAAGCATACAGTAAAATCATAATATAATCATGCTTAAGGTTCAAATAGATGTCTATGTAAATCCGGGAAAACAGTCATGTGCACATGCTAAATTTTATTAAAACGATTAAGCAATAATATTTAGTCATATAACACACAAGGAAACACACCTCAAAATGGAAGAACAGACAGGTGGCCTGCTAGTTATCCAATAAGTGTTAGAGCTTAAGGAGAAGTCTAAGTTAACGAGAAGTGTTAGAGTTTTTATTTAATATATAATTAGTAGTTTAGATTTATTAAAAGTCTTATTTAAATTAGAAATAAATATTATTTAAATTAGATATAAAGTATAGTTTTAGTTATATTAAAACTCTATATTAATAATACAGAGAAACACATTGTTCTCTCTGGAAAATATCTTTGTTCATCCTATTCAAACAAAAAATCCCTAACCACCGATCACACACAAACCACCATCATCCGTTGCATCCCCGGCCACCATGGCCCCTTTCTCACATGGCCTACTGGTGTTCGAGCCTCGCTCTGCAGCAGTATTGGATCCTAAGGATACGAGATAGAATTTATACTAATACTAGAGTTTAAATACTGAAATGTTTATTCACTGGGTTTTAAAAACATACGGGTTATGATTGGATCTCGAGATTGGTCGAAACGAGAGGATTTGGGCTGGATCGGTACACGATCGGGAGAACTATGAGATCATACAAACAAACAGGTATCGATATTAGACCTTAAATAAAACTCTAGACTTAACTTAACTTAGAAGAAAAGTTTGACTCGAGAATTTAAATGGAGGCTTTCGGGTTCGAATTTTGAGAAACGAACTTCACGGATGGACTTAGGACGTCGAGAAACATAAAATAAGAGTTTTTAAAAATTTTGACTTTTTGGGTCAAGTTAACGCTGACGTTAGCAGTCAAAGTCAATGCTGACGTCACGCTCATGTTAGCATCCAGGTCAACGGTCAACACTAAAGTCATTCTGACGTTACGGTCAACGGGTAGGTCAATGGGTCGGGTCGGTCAACGGGTTGGGTCAATTGACCGATTCAGTTCAGGTTGGACCGGTTTGTTCCGGTTCAAGATCAGTTATGACCGGTTTGACTCGAGTTGGACCGGGTTGGTTCGGTTCAGACCTGTCGGTTTCCAATAACCGTCCACAGTGGCCGGAAATCGCCTCCGGCGGCGCGTGGAGGCCACATGCGATCCTAAACGACCGGAAAACGCCTCTTAAGCCCAGATTTTCCCAGATCTCAACACTACAACAACAGATTCAAGCCGAAAAACTCCAGAAACGATTCATAATGGTTCGAAACTCACTTTTCGAACAAACTCAGAATATACTCTAACGAGGACCTTGTCGGTGTCGGTTGGGAGCAAGATCGAAGGGTTTTTACTCGCCCTTGAACGGTGAACCAGAGGGGACCGGTGACGCGCCTGAACGTCGTTGATTGGTGGCTGGATTTTGTAAAAATCCGAACGGATTTTTGCCTTAAAAACTCGAAGCTTTCGGCTTCGATTACCGGTGAACGGAGCGACGATCCAACGAGTGGTTATGGGGGTTTTGCTCAGGGAAGAGAGGCGATCACGGTGGTGGATGCGGTGCAAGACACGGACCGGCGGTGGAGTGGCGACGATGATCGATGATAGATTTGGGATGGGGGTAGGTGAGAGACGAAGGGTTTAATTTGATTCGAATATATGAGAGGGTTCTAGATCTAAAGGGACAAGTCTTTTATTTTCCGGATATATTAATACATTTTTTTTATTAGAAATGGTACAAATACTGGTTAAAGGGAAGGTGAGATAGTTTAATACACAAGAGCTAGATAGCTCAAGTGGCTGGATACTGGTCAAACAAATTGACGGTTGTGGGTTTGAAATCCCACAACCACACTTCCTATCTTTATATTTTATTTGCATATTTAAAGGTGTTACACATTGATAAATAAACAAACCAAATTAATCGAATATTTTTTTACGACCATATTCTTACCGACTTTACATTTTATTATTTAAAGTGTTATACATCATAAAAATTAAAAGAAAAGAGAAATAGGTCTAAAAAATCCAAGTACAATAAATAGGTAAGTTAATCGTACGTGCTGGATATAAATTGAATTGTTTTTATTAAATGGTTCGCGTTTTAATTAATTCCCCGTTAACTTCCAAGCCAATCACCACAATTTCAAACAAAACAAATCACCACAATTTCGTTATGGATAAAATCAAGGCTACCAGATAAAATAACAGATAATAAATAAAAAAAAATTATAATTATCTAAAAATAATAATTAATAAAAAAAATTGAATTAATTATTTTTACCGTATTTTTATAATCTTCTATGTTATTTATTCTTTTCGTCAATTCTCAATATTTTTATTTAAAATTTATAATCATAATTATAACAACGTATTAAAAAAATATAATTTAATTATGAATAAATATATATTTTTCCTCTCTCACAAATTTAGCATTTCACTTCATTCAAACAATCAATTTTGTTTATAGAATTTGTTTTGATACAATAATTTTTTATTGTAATTATAATTCTTGTCTAAAATTTATCTTACCATTTTCAATGTTGTGAAGTTTCATTAGGAACCGAAATCATTTACGTACTCAATTTTATCTTTTAATTATTAGTGACTAGGTTGCATAATCTAAAGACTTCTATTTTTAGTAACTTACACTACACCAAACTTGATGTATTGCATCACTTTTAGTGGTATTTTTTAAGTAAACATCGTTAATTTTAAGCATACCACGGTATTTATAGAAGAAACGCCACATACAGACAAAATTTGTGGCATTTATTTTAAAAACGCCATAAATACTTATATTTTAGTGACGTTTGTATGAAGAACTCCACAAATATTTTAATTTGTAGTGGCGTTTATGAATTAAAACGCTGCAATAGATATATCTATAGTGACACTTCTTGAAAAATGCCACTATACACTTTAATAAAACATTCAACTGTTGTCCCTTAGCTAGATCCCCAAATTAAACTCAAGCCCTAACTTTCTCCGGCCTCCAAATGCCTCTCATTCCCAAATCTCAAATCCCTTCGTTGTTGTCTTCACACTGGTCATCTCCGACAACGAAGCATCAAGGAATTGCTCTTATACCTTCAGCACCATCAACGAAAGATAATTTTGAATTTGTTAGTTTGTTCAGTGAGGACCGCTTGATCAACACGAGTTTGCCCGAAATAGGACTTGGATGATTGATGAGAATCCAACACCTTTGCTACCAAATGATTCTGATGGCAAGGCCTACATCGATTCATTGCTAAAGCCATCAGAAGATGATTTGAAGATCTGGCCACACAGGTGAGACCTATATCTTCTGCTATAAAACTTGTTTATTTTTTTATTATGTATGTATACTGATTATTCGTCTATACCCTTCCAGTTTAGAATTTCATCATCGAGTATATTTGACAACAAACGAGAATCTAAGTCTTATATCATGCATCAAAAATATTAATTGTAAGCCTTTTAGTTTCTCAATTGCTTATCACACAAATTTTTCCATATCTGATTTCATGTACATATATTTTTATCTTGCAAGTCCTTTGACCATTAGTACACTAAATTTTACACTTATGGAAAAGAATGTAAAGCACTCAATCATGGTATGTAATCCACAGATTTCTGCTTTAAAATCAGCGTTGTTGTAACATCTTGAGAACTAGACTCTTCAAAATTTGTTGTAGCATTAATCTCCTCAACCTCACTGAATTTTATTGTGACACTGCTTTGTTCAGTCTTCTATTACCGTGAAAATTATTTGTTTAGGCTCATCCAATATTGGTCACTCTTTCTCATCAACATGCTCTCGACTTGAAGGTTTTAGTTTTTCCTTACATATCATTGAGGTATCTTTGTGTTACTCCTTGTCCTCCAACCTTAGGATTTCAATATCCATAAGAATTGATTGTCGGAGCATGTTATCCATGGTATATGTGGATCTCCTAAATTGATCTTTTAAATCCCCCAAAGGTGCATCTAGCTTAGCTATCCTCGCATCCATGGGCTTTGATAGCTCTCTAACCTCCTCTATTGATCTATCAAGTCTAACCAAGGATGCGTGAATCATTTCCTCCAAGGAATTTGGATACTCTTGAAAAGGAATATATTGTCATGACATATCTATTGCAATAACAAAATTGTTATGATAAAAAAATTTAAACATTTTGATCATTAGCATGAAGGATTTTGTTAATGGTTTCATCTATGGTCCTCCAGATACCAAATGCATCAAGACTGTATGATATTTTTTCAAATGAATAATGTTCTCCATGATAAGCATAAGAAGTTATCATGACATGAACTCGTTGGGCTACTCTCGATCTTTGCAAGTGATTGTGTTGGTTAATTCCACAAGTTATGTCGAGATTGAGTGAGGATCATTTAATCTCCCCTCTTTGAAACCTCTCGTGGGTCGGTATAGGTAATCATCGGTGAATGTAAGAAATTTTTGATTGGATTGTTTTCTATCTTCGAACATCAACTCTCGAATATATTGCTTTCTATCTTTCTGCATCTTGAGGTTCCTTCAACTTGAAGTACACGTAATTTCTTTGTGTGTTTTTTTTTAAAATAAGTTAATAATAATAATAATAATGATGATGATGATGATGCAATAAAAAACATCTAACAATAATTGCAAATCCCAAGTAATGACACCAAAATATTTTTGCGTGATTTCAGGGCAACGCAAACGATACAAGAATATACGTCGCAAGTAATAATATAGTAAAGATATCGTCTCCAAAAAGATTGGCTTGTGGCACTTTGCTTAAGTTATTACAATGTAAATAAAAAACAATTAATGATAATAGGAGTTTAAATGAACAATAAAAAGTAAAATAAACAATTAAATAAAAGTTAGATATGATCGAATGAAAGAGGGTAAGTAAGGTTATCGTGACTTATGGATTGATAGTCGAATAAACATTCTTAGTAGTTGAGTGCTTACACCACTCGATCAATCTGGTAATTGGGCTCAGTCGGATTGCCTAATTAGTTCTTCAAATTCTTGGGCATTTGCAATTGAAGGAATTGCTCGAGCAATTGCGCAACTACCTTCAAAACTCAACAAAGCATTCCTCAGTGGTTCCTTGTTATTCCTAACGTAAAATTCTATTAATTGTACATTCATTGATGATACATCACCAAAACCAAATTTTGACTAAACAAATTTTTGAGGTGATATAGAAACTATTTCATAGATAAATAATATTTTAAACTTTAAGAAAAATTCTTAAACAGAAACCCTTTAAACACAAACTTTATACTTAGTTAAGATAAAATAAGATATAACGATCATACTGATTAAGAGAAAATTTATTTTTCAGAACTATCGTATATATCATTCAACCCAACACAAGCAACTATCACAAGTATTTACTCAAAAATATAACACGTCAATTTTGAAAACCTCAAATCCTTGGTAGGCTAAATCCATAAATATGATTCTCACAAACTCCTAAAGTTATAAACAAATATATTATAACATGTGATAACATTGAATGTGTAATAGATTGTTTTGTTTAGAGATAATAATTAATATCTAATTACGTACTTTAAAAGGCATGAAATATAAATATTCATGATGTAATCGTCCCAGTTAATATATTTGGAATTGAATTCAAACTCTACAACATCAATACCTCTATCCTTGGCCACCGTTTTTAATATCTCCAAATTTCTGTCATCAAAACTGTTTGAGAGAGAAGAACATTAAAAAAGGTTATTTTTATTGAATCAAACTCATATATAATGAAAAAGAATATTGTTTTAATTCTTATTGACTTTAAGTAAACTTAATGGTAAAACTCAAGTTCAATCTTGGTCAACCCTCCCATTCCCTTATCAAAGAAACATAGTGATGAAAAATGAAGGTTAAACTAAACAAGTTATAAATGCAGTCAGTCAACTGCAAAACACCTACTTACATTCCATTGAAGAATGCATAAGGTTTGTAAAGTTTTGCTAATCGGATTACAAACTTTATTTTACGATCAAGTTTTGTATAATCTTTCTTCAGACGTTGACCACTAAGTATATTCATCAAATAGAGTACCTGAATATTGAGATTACAAATTACTGTAAGGAATTAACTTGAATGCAAAACATAAAAATTAAGAATGACAAACCTTGAGTGGGAGCATGTATTTGAGTTGCATACTTAGAAAAAACATATCGGCACTACTGATCACCGTTTCTTTACCAACCTTTACTCTTTGTTCATTTCTATCAATCCATGGATTTTTAGTGAAATAAGAGTACAAAAAATTTCGTAGATCTTCTATTTTCATAGGATTTTGTAATGAAGAGCTGACATGGTAAATGAGCTCGTAAGAATATAGATGATTTGGATAATGAACTTCAATAGCCACAATCATAGCATTTACCACCATATCTACGGGTATGTGCATATGTAGCTTATAAATTCATCTTCATTGTTTTGATTTTTAATGAAAGGAAAAAATCCACAGCACTAATAAAATTAATAATAAAAGTATCTTACCACATCAAGGGTAGAGTTAAGATTTCCAGCAAAGGATTTTAGTCTCCCCTTTCCATAACTCATAATAACACTATCGATAGTTCAATAAAATACAGAAAAATATTAGAAGAAATCATAAATATTAATAGTAATAATTACAATATTTTAAATTTGAGATAATACCTGAGACCTTCAATCCAACCAGGGAAAGGTTGTTTATAACTACTTAAAATCATGGTGGGGCATATAATAACAAGAGGAAAATCGCAATTGAAGTTTCCTAAAAGCATCTCTCCCATTGCCTTTGTAAACGCATATGTGTTTGGCCACCCATTCAATTTTGCTATGTATATGACACGCCTCGTGTAGTGTCAAAAACAAATTTCTTATTCTCAAATAAATAATAGGAAATTAAATGTAGTAAATGAGAAGTAAGGGTCGATCCCATAGGGACTAGAAACTTCCAGATTATGTTTGTTCGATTGATGATTCAAGAATATTGAATGATGTTTTAAGTAAAAAGGGGGGTTGTTGTTGAATATAATGAAACTAAATAACTGAAGAGAACAAAATAAGGAAAGTGATTTAATTCGCTCTAAAAACTAACCTTAGGCTTTCTCTTTGACTCGATTTTAATAGATCATCGGAAAAAGATTTTCACTTCGGGATTTTACATCGATAATTAGCTTTCAAGGTTCAATCTTTTGAATTCCCATTTTTGAGAGAGAAGAGAGAGACGAGAAGAATATTATGAGGATTATAGAAACAGTAAACAAAGCTTAGAAGAAGACGACTGTGAATCTGATATTTCAAGAACATAGAAATACAAGAGGAGTGCAATACAATTTTTTTATTTGGCTTTAAGAGATAACCCAACTACTCTATTTATAGCTAGACCAAAACCCAAACTAACTCAACTACTTTTCTAACAAACAAACGGATTGAAATCTCAACAGATTTAATACAAAAGGTACACAGTACAATATGTTATATATACTTTATCATTCTCCCGGTTTTCTACCCTCCTAAAAAACTTGATAAGAACAAACACCAAGTTGAGACTGAAAGCTGCTAAACACAAATGGAGGAAAAAGTTTGGTTAAAGCATCAGCTATATGCTCAGAAGAAGGCACATAATTGACAACCAACTTTTGAGCAAGCACACGTTCCCTAACAAAATGCAAATCAATCACAACATGCCTCATCCTAGCATGATGAGTGAGATTCGCAGTAGTGGAGACAGTAGAGATGTTATCACACCAAACAACTAGTTTACTAGTGATGGTAATACCAAGTTTAGATAAAAGTTGTTCAATCCACATAAGTTCTACAACAGCATTAGCCACACTTCTATATTCGGCCTCAAAAGATGAGCGAGAGACAACAGCAATGGGATTCCCACCAAGAAAAATATAGAACCCATTTTTTGATCTCCTATCTTCCATAGATGTTGCCTAATCCGTATCAGAGTAGCAAATTAAATCAAACTGACCAGTGGACTTGTAACACAACCCATAGGAAAGGGTGCCACTTAGATAACGCAGGATTCGTTTTACAGCTTTCCAATGTAAATCAGTAGGACTATTCATGTATTGACTGACCTTATTTACAACAAATGTAATGTCTGGTCTTGTTAAACAAACATACTGAAGGGCTCCAACAATACTCCGAAACAAGTGAACATCTCCAAAAGATTGACTGTCATTAGCATACAGTTTAGTTGTAACAACCATGGGAGTTGGAATAGGAGAGGATTGAGCCATATTGACTTTGTTTAATAAATCAACAACATATTTCCTCTGATTTAAAAACAAAGAACATGACTGTTGTCGAACTTTCATACCAAGAAAATATTTTAAAGATCCCAAGTCTTTGAGCCGAAACTCAGAATTGATCATATGAACTATGGTGTCAACTTCTATCTTCCTTGTGCCAGTGATAACTATGTCATCAACATAGACCATAAGAAAGACTTTACTGTGATCAACAATTCTCAAAAATAAGGAACTATCAGACTTGGATGCCACAAATCCCATTTTGGTAGTGAGAAACTCTTTTAGAGATAGAAAACAAGCTCGAGGAGATTGCCTAAGTCCATAGATTGCCTTTTTTAAGTGACAAACTAATTGTTGACCATCCACACCTTGCATTTCAAAACCAGGAGGTTGGCTCATATAATTGTCCTCCACAAGTACACCATTTAGGAGAGCATTATTAATATCCACTTGCTTTATATACCATTTTTTCAACACTGCTGCTGCCAAGACAGTTTGAATGGTAGAGGCACGCACCACAGGACTGAAGGTTTCTCTATAGTCAGGCCCATACATTTGAGAGCATCCTTTCACTACAAGATGAGCTTTGAAGCGTTCAACTGAACCATTTGGCTTTCTATTTATATTAAATAACCACTTAAAACCAACAGATTTCCTAGAAACAGGCAAAGGTTGAAGTTCCCATGTCTTGTTCTTTATGAGGGCATCATAGGCATGGACAACAGCCTTCCAAAGAGGATGCTGAAGAGTTTCATGAATTGTCTCTAGTTCAACAGAGTCCAGAGTGGCCAAGAAAACCTTAGGCTTGACTATACCAGGTTTGCTTCTGGTGATCATAGCTTGTTGAGAACCAAGTGTATCAGATAGAGGGGAAATATGGATGTTGTAGAAAATGGAAATGAAGGTGGACAATTAATTGCTGGTGGAGGTGACTTATAGAGGTTGGTAGATGATGGAAATGATGATGCATCATTAGTAGAAGATGGAGGTGACAAATGGATGTTGGTAGAAGATGAAAATAGAGGTGGACAATTAATTGCTGGTAGAGGTGACTTGTGGAGGTTGGTAGATGATGGAAATGATGATGGATCATTAGTAAAAAATGGAGGTGACAAATGGATGTTGGTAGTAGATGGAAATGGGTGTGGAGGTGACGTATGAAAGTTGGTAGATAATGGAGACGATGATGGATTACTATTAGTAGTTGAGGATGATGTATGAATATTATTAGCAGATGGGGATGGACTATGAATATTAGTAGGTGGGATGTTCCTGTTGGAAAAGAAACACTAACTGAAGAACCATGTATATTATTTTTTGTGGGGGAAATAAAATTGGGAGACTATGATAGATGACACTTAGGAGAATATGTGAAAGTAGGTAAGACATAAACTGATGAATTATTGATGTTAACAACCGAAGAAAGAGATGGATCTAAAAAACTCAAAAAATCTGCATTGGAGATAGTAGTGATAGAGGAAGGCCATTGGTTTTTATTGTGTACGAAAGAAAACACATCTTTAGAGAACCTAACATGCCTAGATATATAAATTCTACCAGAAGTTGTCAAACATTTATAACCTTTATAAGCAGGAGAATAACCAAGAAAAACACATGGCATTGACCTAAACTGAAGTTTATGATTATTATAAGGCCTATGATTGGGGTAACATAGACATCCAAACATCCTAAGAAAACTATAATCAAGTTTTGTTCCAAATAATTTTTCATAAGGAGACATACCTGAATTAGCATTAGAGGGTAATCTATTTATCAAAAATATAGCAGTGGAAAATGCATCATTCCAAAAAGCCAAAGGTAAACTAGATTGAACAAGTAAAGATAAACCTACCTCAATAATTTGTCTGTACTTCTTTTCAACAATTCTATTCTGTTTAGAGGTGTATGGACACGAAATTCTATGAACAATTTGAAGTTGTTGCAAACTTGACTGAAGAGCTATGAACTCTCCTCCCCATCGGTTTGAAGCATCCTTAAAGAATGTGTAAGTTGCAACTGAGCTTGTTGAAGAAACAAGGTAAACACCTCTTTAACTTGTGATTTTCGCTTCAAAAAATAAACCCATGAATACCTAGAAAAGACATTAGTAAAAGCAATATAATACTTAAAATTATTAGAAGAAATGGGAGATGATCCCCAAACATCAGCCACAATTAATTCTAGAGGAACAAAATACTGAGTAGAAGAAGCAGAAAAAGAAAGTTTGTGGGCCTTGCCCAATTGACAAGCATTGCATAGAGAAGAACCATTATTCTTATTAGTAAAAGGCACATTACATTGAGATAAAGCATTGAAAAGCACATTTGCAGAAGGATGCCCTAACCTATTGTGTCATGTATCTAGAGACACACTATTAGCAATAGCCATACAAGGAGACCGAAATGAAGAAGTACATTTTTCTGCAGGCATAACAATATTCTTATCAAAAGACATCAAAGGGCTAACAGAATTACTAAAATCAGCAGGTATATGTAGTGTATAAATTCCTCCATATTCAGTGTCAGTGAGCAACACTTTCTTAGTGAATAAATCTCGAACTTGACAGTAGGCCAGATAGAATTCAAACGAAATCTGATTGTCTTGTGTAAATTTGGATACTGATAGTAAATTTTTGGTTATATGTGGAACAAATAGAACATTTTGCATATGTAAAGGTTTATAAGAAGTAACAATAGTAGACTGACCAGAAGCATTAACAGATAAAGTTTGACCATTACTAACTTGTACTTTACCTGTACCAGGCATGATAGTTCGTGGTTGTAAACTGAAAGCAGAATTAGTTAGGTGATGTGTGGAACCTGAATCATGGTACCAAGCATTGTCTTCCATAACATCAGTCAAAAGATCTTGCGGAACAGCAAAGCTAATAACAAATTTAAAGCAGAAACCTGAGCAGGAGTACTTGTTACGATATCACTAGAACTTTGAACAAGAGGTCTCGAAATAGAAGTTACAACAACAGAACCAAAGCAGGGTGCAGATTTAAGGTGATGTGCAGCTAGAGAAGCCGAATGCTCAAAAGGAGGAGGCTGAACATAATGTTGTGCCACTGAAGGCATTAGTGAACCTGTGACAGGGGTTAAAAAACCAGAAGCTCCAGCAGGATACACAACATTGTTGTAAGGAGCAGAAACAACATTTGGAGAATAAAAAGTAGACAAATGAGCTTGTTAAATAACACCCCTGCCATTGTAAATAGGTCTAGCAGATTCATTTTTAAAGGTTGTATCAAACCGAGAGTAGAATCTATCAACCAAATGTCCTAGCTTCCCACATAATTGACACTGAGTCGGTTCCTTCCACGACCTCGACCTCTACTAGGAGAGAAACCATAGGTATTAGTAGGAAACTGATAAGAGGGGTCAGAAAAGGGTGTGTCCTGTGGAATATTAGCTTGGGAAAAGTTCTGTTCTGAAACATAGGCAACAGTAGGAATAGAAACAGAGGGGGTATGTGGCTATGACTAGGGAACAGTAGCAACATGAGCTAGAGCCGTGACATGAGAGGGAACAGAAGATGGAGTCCTAGCCTCAACATCCAAAAGGACAGTACTAACATAGGTGAGATCAGAAGAACTAGGACTGGCCGTAATGGCAGTAACTACAAGACCGAACTCAACAGCTAAACCATTCAGCACAGCTGTGACATGCTCTTGTTCAGAAATTACTACTCCACAATTAGCCAAATTATCACAAATGGACTTAATCTTCATTAGAAACTCTTCCATAGTGAGGTCTTCTTTCTTTGTGAGTGTAACATTCGTCGATAAGACATAAGTTTGGATGTAGTTTTACCACTATACAAACGACGCAGGGAATGTCAAATATCAGAAGCAGTATTCAAACCTATTAGGTGAGGAAGAACACCTTGACTAACCGTGGACAAGAACCAGGAAGCTAAGGCTCCATCCTGTTCTTCAAAAAATTTAAATTCAAGATTGATTGTTACGACATCACCATTCCTGATATACTGAACTGGAGGAGTAACAATACTGTCAATAAACCTAAGCAGCCTATGTGTTTTAATTGTCAAATAAACCTGTTGATGCCACAGAAGATAATTGTGGTCATCTAAAACCACATTAATCTTTTTAGAAGAAAATAAGTTGCTAAAAGGCTGAGTATTAACAACACTAGAAGGCGCAGCAAGGACATAATCGTTGTCGGCCGATTGATTAGGAGACGGAACAGTTTCCATTTTATCAAGAAAACCACCACAACAAAAACACGAAAAGAAACAAAACAGAAGAGGGATGACCAAACCCTAACCACAACGAATCGCAACGAAACCGGAGAAGCAATAGCAGAAAATAAGCAAAGAGTAACAAAGAAAAATCTCACCAAGCCAATTGCAACAATCGCACAAAGCTACCGAGGGAATGGACACCTGAATCGAGCAAGATTGGTGGAACATCTTGTAGATCTACATTTCGCGTGCAACTAGGATGTGAATCACCCTAATTTTGACTAAGTATGGCTCAGATACCATGTTGAATTCCCATATTTAAGAGAAAAGAGAGAGATGAGAAGAAGATTATGAGGATTATAGAAATAGTAAACAAAGCTTAGAAGAAGAAGATTATGGATCTGATATTTCAAGAACAGAGAAATACACGAGGAGTGCAATACAATTTTTTTACTTGGGTTTAAGATATAACCCAACTACTCTATTTATAGTCAACCCAAAACCCAAACTAACTCAACTACTTTTCTAACAAACAAATGGATTGAAATCTCAACGGATTTAATACAAAAGGTACACAGTACAATATGTTATACTCTATTACAATCCTTAAAGCAAAACTTCTAAACCGAATACCCAAGTCTATCTTTGATATTGGTTTCATGAATTAATCCACCAACTTAATGTTTGTAGAAAAATCATTTCAATCATTTAAACCGACTTGGATTATGTTATTTCAATAATAATTGATCCAATCTTAGTGTAGCGGTCTAAAAAACCATGTTAAGTATCATCGCTAAAATATTTAATGTCTTCCACGTGGGATTTTTTTGGTTTAAAATGATTTTTAAAAAATTAGAGTCGCCACCGGCCGTTTTGGTAGACCGGACACCATAAAACCAGAGATTTTGAAATTAAGGGTTCAGAAGTTGGTTACGAATGGAAAAGGATTAGCGCCCCCACACCGCCTAAAAATTGGTACTTTGTTAAATTACCGCTTCATTAATATTAAATTTTTCGGGCTAATTTAACGATCAAATTAATTTGTAATTAAATGTGCACATTTATTTTAAAGCATCTAAACCCGAAGGTAAACGTCCAAACCACCACCACTACACTGGAGTTGGCCTCGCTTACGACCGAATTTAGAGGCCCGCATTAACAAATAAATAAATCGTTATGCATTTCTTAAACAAAACAATGAATTGAGATGTACACCATGTTAGATGACGTAATAAAATCTAACTTACATGTTATATGTAACACCCCGACTCGGATGTCACATTGGGCCTCCGACCCAAAACTTGAATTTCAAAATTTTGGTTCCAAGACCAAGTAAAAATGGTTTAAGTCCAAATAAAATCATAACATATCAAAGGTTTCAAATCCAAAAGTTACATAGTCCAATATTTAAAATAATACGGAGCTCCAAAAATTTCAAACCCATTAAAAACATTCGACTCGAATAATAAACAAAGATACAAAAATACATATAGGGTTCGACAAAGTACTAGGCCACTAAATCTAATAAATGTACTCTAACAACATGGTCGATGCTGAAATCAAACCTTGATGATTCTCCACGAACCGGCTTCACCTAACTTACGCACAAAAACACATTTCGAACGCTGAGCTACGAAAGCTTAGTGGGTACGCTGAACTCGGCCAACATCATGCATATCATAAGCAGTAAAGCAAAACATATAAAATATCGTGCATGATATGATGATCTAACATGCTTGCCTACCACATGGCATAAACAATGCATAATAACGCACACAACAGATACATGTTAAAACAACAACACAAGGTAGTGAGACCCGCGTCCACACAGGATCGGGATCCTACATCCAGGATTTGAGGCCCGCTTCCACACAGCATCGGGATCCTCTAAATCCCATACTCGGAATGCCACATCGAGTATCATCGAATGAGGCCCGCGTCCAAACAGCATCGGGATCCTACATTCGGAATGGTCTTCAAAATCATCACCCGGAATGTTACATTGGATGGCCTTCAACGTGTTGCAACACTTTTGGATATCCGGATTTCCATAAAATAAAGACTCAAACCACACAAACGATCCACCTAGGACCTTAACATCAAAACATATCAAGACTCATCAAGACTTAGTCTTTTTGGGGTTAAAATCATCAATAACGGTTTAACAATTCCTTTCATTGATTAAGATTCATTAAGACCCTTAATTACAATTACCGAACCTCAATCTCTACTTAACTTGGTAAAATTACGCAGCGGTATCGATACTCCTAAGTGGGGTATCGAAACACCCTGTATCGATACCCACCCAAAGTGGGTATCAAAACACCGGTATCGATACCAGTACCAATACCCTTTGACCAATTTAAAAGTCAACGAAAGGGGGATTATTTGCTTCGATACGGGTATCGAATCGAAGATGCCACTGTAGAGTTTGGTATCGAAACCTGTATCGATACCCCCTCCCTAACAACCTATTTTTCCCTCATGGGTATCGATACACGGGCCACCGGTATCGATATCCCCTGCACGAACTTGCAGGTTTCACTTAGAAAATTTTAAGGATTCTTCCAAACATTAAACTATTCGATTCTAAAGTGCTCCTACTCATTATTGGGAGTGTTTAGAGTGTTTTAACATCATTTTCCAGTCATCAAACTCATAAACCCGAAATCCACCATTAATGATTTCTAAGCAACAAACCGAGCATACATACACCATATCTACATGAATTCCATCTACCATGAAATGCATAATGATTAGAAGTGTTGGGAGTACAAACCTCAAGCAAGCATAGCAACCAAAACGAGCTCCACACCTCTTCAAGCTTTTCCCCTTCCAAACCTAGATGATGGATCTCCCACTTGTTTCTCTACAAAGTGAAGATAACAACAACTTAGAACCACCCTAAGATGATCCTTAAAGCTTAAAAACACAACCAAGTTAGGATTTAAGCTCTCCAAAACAAATCTCGTTCTCCACCTTAACCCCTGAAGAACCTCATAAGGCCCTATGTACCTTGGACTCAACTTTCCTTTGCGACCAAACCGGATGATCCCTTTCCACGGACATACCTTGAGAAACACTTTCTCACCAAGCTCATACTCGATGTTCTTACGCTTCTTATCCACATAAGCTTTTTGTCTGTCAAAAGCTGTTTGCAACCTCTCTTTGATGATCTGAACCTTCTCTTCGGTTTCCTTAATAAGCTCCGAACCCACTATCTTTCTCTCATTAAGCTCTGTCCAACACAAAGGTGTCTTATACCTACACTCGTACAAGGCCTCAAAAGGAGTCATCTTGATGCTTGACTGATAACTTTTGTTGTAAGCAAACTCTACCAACGGTAACTATTCCTCCCAACTACGAGAAAATTCCACAACACAACACCGAAGCATATCCTCCAAGATCTGGATAACTCTCTCAGACTGTCCATCTGTCTGAGGATGAAAAGTTGTACTGAAGTGAAACTTGGTATCTAAAGCCTCATGGAAAGACCTTCACAACCTCACTGTAAACCTCGAATCCCTATCTGATATGATCAATGTGGGTACACCATGCAACCTCACTATCTCCTTTATGTACAACTGAGCCAACTTTTCTAAAATGTAGTCCATCCTTACCAGTAAGAAGTGAGCCGACTTGGTCAACCGGTCAACTATAACCCATATAGCATCATGCTTCCTTAACGTCATCGGCAACCCGGTGACAAAGTCTATGGTCACTCGATCCCACTTCCATTGTGGAATCTGGATAGGCTGAAGCAAACCTGAAGGAACCTGATGTTCTGCTTTCACTTGCTGACAGGCCAAACACCTAGTCACAAACTCTGTTACATCTCTTTTCATGCACGGCCACCAAAAGAAACGACGAAGATCCTGATACATCTTGTTACTACTCGGGTGAATAGAAAACGGGCTACGGTGAGCTTCCCTCAAGATACGATCCCGTAGATCCTCTAAGGCTGGAACACACAATCGACCTTGAAAGTACAAGAACCCACCATCTCGTACATCAAAGTCTGACAACTCAACTCTCTGAACAGTCTGTAACTGAGCTACTAACCCCTCGTCTAACACTTGTGCCCTCTTTATCTCCTGAACAAGCGTGGGCTCCACACGCAACTCTTCCACATGACCTCTATCATTTGTCATCCTCAACCGAGCAAACAAAGCTCTCAAGTCTGACATGGACTTCCGACTCAAGGCATCGGCGACCACATTCGCCTTGTCGGGGTGATACTCTATGACACAGTCATAGTCCTTGAACAACTCTATCCACCGACGCTGTCTCAGATTCAACTCCTTCTGGGTGAGCAGATACTTTAAACTTTTGTGGTCGGTGTAGATGTAGCATTTCTCCCCGTAGAGATAATGCCTCCATATATTCAAAGCGAAGATAATCGCCGCTAGCTCAAGATCATGCGTGGGATAGTTCCTCTCATGTGGTTTCAACTGCCTCGAGGCGTAAGTAACCACATTACCCTCTTGCATAAGAACACAACCCAACTCATTCAAGGAAGCATCACTAAACACCACATAATCTTTTCCCGGTTCCGGTTGCATCAAGACCGGTGCCTCTGTAAGATAAGCCTTAAGCTGCTCTAAACTCTTTTGTCTCCTCTCATTCCAAACAAACGAAACACCTTTCTGGAGCAACTTGGTTAACGGTGCCGCTATGATCGAAAAACCTTTAACGAACCTCCTGTAGTATCTGGCAAGTCCAAGAAAACTACGGACTTCCGATACATTCCTTGGTGGTTTCCATTCCACCACAACTTGGATTTTCTAGGGATCTACTCGAATTCCATCCGCTGCGACTATGTGGCCAAGAAACACCACCTCTGACAACCAGAACTTACACTTACTAAACTTGGCGTATAGACGCCTATCCCTCAAAACCTGAAGAACAACCCTTAGGTGATAGTCATGCTTCTCCTCTAAGCGTGAATACACCAAGATGTCATCGATGAACACCACAACAAACTGATCTAGATAAGGCTGGAAGATTCGGTTCATCAATTCCATAAAACCTGCAGGTGCATTCGTAAGCCCAAATAGCATCACTAAGAACTCATAGTGTTCGTACCGCATCCTAAAAGGCGTTTTTTGGACATCCTCATCCACCACCTTCAACTGATAGTACCCTGACCTCATATCGATCTTTGAAAACTCACGTGCACCCCTCAACTGATCAAACAGGTCATCGATCCTAGGCAAAGGGTAACGGTTCTTGATCGTGACCTTGTTGAGCTTACGGTAATCGATGCACATCCTCATCGATCTGTCATTCTTTTTAACAAACAAGATCGGTGCTCCCCACGATGACACACTAGGTCTGATAAAACCTCTCTCAAGCAACTCTTGGATCTATTGCTTTAACTCTCTCATTTCCTTCAGTGCCATACGGTACGGTGCTGTGGACACCGGTGCTTTACCTGGCAAAACCTCTATCCAGAACTCTAACTCACAGTCGGGAGGTAAACCAGGCAACTCCTCTAGAAAAACATCAAGATACTCACAAACTGTCCTCAAACTCTCTAATGTTGGAGTTCCAACACTCATATCCACCAAGTGAGCTAAGAAAGCCTCACAACCCTGCTGGATCAACCTCTAAGCTGACAAAGCTGACACCACATTCGCTAAACACGGGTTTCTCTCACCTCTCACAACAAGATTAGAACCATCAGCCACTCGAAGCTTCAAACTCTTAAATCGGCACCCCAAACATGCATCATATTCGAACAATCCATCCATCCATAGGATTGCGTTAAACTCCTAAAACGGCAAGACCATAACATCGGCCGGGAAGATAGATCCTTGAACCTCGATCGGACACCTCCGATATACCTTATCCACCAACACATCTAACCCCAACGGACTTGTTACACGGACTCCCACCTCTAGATCCTCCGCTGGTAACCCCCACTATTACGATATCCCACTACGGATATACGAGTGGGTAGATCCCGAGTCCAAAAGAGCAACTATAAGGACGAAAAACAAACTGAATGTACCTGAGATCACATTTGTTGCAGCACAATCCTCCTGTGCTCTCACCGCATACTATCTCGCCGATGCTCTAGCAGTGGATTAAAAGGTGCCTCCTAATGCATGGCTAGCTCCGTCACGTGAGAAACCACGACCCCTCTGGGTCTGAAACACAATCCTCTAAGCCTGACCTGGTGGAGATGTCACAACCTCTGGGAAATCCCTCACAAAGTGCTCCGAAGACCCACACTGAAAGAAACCCTAGCATTGCCCCAACACGGTCCTCGATGATTCCGGCCACAATGGTTGCAAACCTGAAAACTGACAATCCGCTGCAAACCATCCGGACCCCTAGCAGAAGAAGACATAGATTGCCTCCTACGTCCCACAGACTCTGAACTCTGGTTCGACCTCAAACCCTGATTCGATGCTCCTTTACTTTGCTTCCAACAGCTCCTACTCCTACCGGAGTGAGACTGAGAGTTACCCGCATGACTCTGACTAGCTCAACCCGAGCCTCCCTGGCCAACAGACGGCCCATAGGTCAAACCCTGAACCTGCTCTAACGACTTGGCACTAGCAATCAACTCTGAGAACACCTTAGGCGGTGCAGCAGTGAGATAAGTCTGGATCTCCTTTCTCAGACCTCTCAAGAACCTCTTACATCTAATCTTTTATGTAGCAAAAAGCTCTAGAGCATACCGGCTCAACTGAAGGAACTCTTGCTCATAAGCAAAGATCAAACGGTTCCCCTAAACAAGATTGGTAAACCGCTCCCTCAAGGTGTCGATGTGAGTCTCACCCACATACTTACTCTCAAACTCCTCAAGGAAGTCCTCCCACTTGGGACGATGACGATACCAACCCTGCTCAACTGTCTCCCACCACTCTCTAGCATTGCCCTTCAGAAGAGACAACACACACGATAGCTTGTCCTCTGAACTCAGCCTCATCTGTCTCATTATCCACCTCGTATCATGCAACCACAGATCTGCTTGCACGGGATTATCCTGTCCCATACCAAAGAAGTCAATAGAACCCCACGAGGCATAGAAGATGGCCTCGGTATAGCTCTCACGATCCTACGTAAGGTCTTATTCAACTGAGCAAAGTAGTTGGCCCCTTGACCAATTGCATCATCCGATGGCACCTCTCGGGCTCATACTCATAGTCGGAGTCTCCTCCACGAGAAACCCAACTTTCTTCCTGACCCCTCACACGTCTTGGCATACTTAACAACTTCTGCACGAACAACAACAACAAACAAGATCACACCATCAAATTTTAGCTTTTAACGAAAGTACGATATTAACTCGTGGGCATATACTTTCTGACACCTATATAACACACTAGACTCCCTCGGGGACTTCCTATAACCGACTCAACCTAAGCTCTGATACCACTAAATGTAACACCTCGACCCGGATGTCACATTAGGCCTCCAGCCCAAAACCTGTATTTCAAAAGTTCGGCTGCAAGCCCAAGTAAAAACGGTTTAAGTCCAAATAAAATCATAACATATCAAAGGTTTCAAATCCAAAAGTGACATGGTCCAATATTTAAAATAATACGGAGATCCAAATATTACAAACCCATTAAAAACATTCGACTCGAATAATAAACATAGTTACAAAAATACATATAGGGTTCGACAAAGTACTAGGCCACTAAATCTAATAAATGTACTCTAACAACATGGTCGATGCTGAAATCCAACCTTGATGGTGCTCCACGAACCGGCTTCACCTAACCTACGCACGAAAACACATTTCGAACGCTGAGCTGCGAAAGCTTAGTGGGTACGCTGAACTTGGCCAACATCATGCATATCATAAGCAGTAAAGCATAACATATAAAATATCGTACATGATATGATGATCTAGCATGCTTGCCTACCACATGGCATAAACCGTGCATAACAATGCACACAACATATACATGTAAAAACAACAACACAAGGTAGTGAGTCCCGCGTCCACACAGCATCGGGATCCTACACTACGAGTAGGGCCCGCGTCCATACAACATCGGGACCCCATACTCAAGGAGGAGGCCCGTATCCACATAACATCGGGATCCTACATTCGGGATTTGAGGTCTGCGTCCACACAGCATCGGGAACCTTCAAATCTCATACTCGGAATATCACATCGAGTATCATCGAATGAGGCCCGCGTTCACACAACATCAGGATCCTACATTCGGAATGGTTTTCAACGTGTTGTAACACTTTTGGATATCCGGATTTCCATCAAACAAGGACTCAAACCACACAAACGATCAACCTAGGACCTTAACATCAAAACATATCAAGACTCATCAAGACTTAGTCTTTTGGGGGTTAAAATCATCAATAGTGGTTTAACAATACTTTTCACTGATTAAGATTCATTAGGACCCTTAATTACAATTACCGAACCTCAATCTATACTTAACTTGGTAAAATTACGCAGAGGTATCGATACTCCTAAGTGGGGTATAGAAATACCCTGTATCGATACCCACCCAAAGAGGGTATCGAAACATCGATATCGATACTGGTACCGATACCCTTTGACCAATTTAAAAGTCAACAAAAGGGGGATTATCAACTTCGATACGGGTATCGAATCGAAGATGCCACTGGAGGGTTTGATATCGAAACCTGTATCGATACCCCCTCCCTAACAGCCTATTTTTCCCTCATGGGTATCGATACACGGGCCACCGGTATCGATACCCCCTGTACGAACTTGTAGGTTTCACTTAGAAAACTTTTTTGGATTCTTTCCAACATTAAACTATTCGATTCTAAAGTGTTCCTATTCATTATTGGGAGTGTTTAAAGTGTTTTAACATCATTTTCCAGTTATCAAACCCATAAACCCAAAATCCACCATTAATGGTTTCTAAGCAACAAACTAAGCATACATACACCATATCTACATGAATGCCATCTACCATGAAATGCATAATTATTAGAAGAGTTGGGAGTACCAACCTCAAGCAAACATAGGAACCAAAACGAGCTCCACACCTCTTCAAGTTTTTCCCCTTCCAAAGCTAGATGATGGCTCTCCCACTTTTTTCTCTACAAAGGGAAGGATAAAAACAACTTAGAACCAACCTAAGATGATCCTTAAAGCTTAAAAACACAACCAAGCTAGGATTTAAGCTCTCCAAAACAAATCCCGTTCTCCACCTTAAACCCCCACTTAAACCCGTCTTTCCACCAAACTAATACTTCTTTAGCTTGTTCTATAGATCCAAAACGGCCCTATAACATCTTCTCTACCATAAAAACGATATTCCAAACATTACCCTTAAAGGTCTTACCTTTAACCAAGTCTTCTTGCAACCAAAGAAGATGAAGATGGGAAGAAAAAGGGAGAAGGAGATGATATCATCTCTGCAGGAGAAATAAAACCTCCATCCTATCTCATTCATCCCATTTAGAAATTTACTAAAATGTCCTCACCCAAACTCTTATGGCCCAAACCATTCAAAGCCCAACAAGCCTAAGGCCCAACAAGGCCCAAACTACACAAACTCGGGGCCCAAAACCGAAGCCCAAACCCCCTTAGGTTAACTCGACACTTGGATCCGAATCCGGGTCGTTACATTGTACGTATACAAATGCAGAATATGCAAATGGAACAAACATGATATGAAATGAATTCCAAACAAAAGTGAAACACCTACTAAAACGTGAACTAATGTGATTTTATTATTATTTTTTTTATTTTTGACTTGCTTGCTATTCTTTCTATATGAAAATTAAAAGGAAGACTAACATGTTCAAAACATTAAAATTTAAAATTGCCAGTTAATGCAACACAGAAACGATTTTAGGGTTTGATTAGAACCAAAACATCGAAGGGACTGGAAAGCAAGATTGGATGAAGTTAGCGGGATTTGGGGTGAAATTACACCCAAACAAAACGTTTACCAATTAACGATTGGATTGAAATAAAAGGGAAATTCGATTTTTAGGGACTGAGACTGTGATAAAACCAAAGGGAAGTCCTTAAACGTTTATATTAAATCACAGAAGGACTAACATGTTGAATAACCCAAAATAAAAGAAGTTTGATCTTAAAATGGTTTATCCAGCCAACATTTTCCCTTTTACCATTTTTTAAAATTTGAGTAAAGATAAAACTCTCTGGAAATCTCACCCTCAATCAAACTGAACCCACGTGTCCAACGAACTCAAGAACGAACACCCCAAAAAAGCAAACCCAGAAATTTGGTAGGGGTTCGAAGCCTCGCAGGAATTCAATTATTTTGACAACTTCCAGCATCATTGGCTTCCCCTTACATCTGTGAAAGAAAAATTTTCACCCCCAAATCTAAAGAACTCATAAGAGAACGGATAAAGCTTTCGGTTTTTCAAATCGAAGAAGAGAAAGAAGACATTCCCGGTTTCCTTCCATCAACAGCTCAACCGACCAATGGAGGATCATCGCCGGTGGAGACCACTTTCGAAAAGGGAGTCTTCTCTTTTCTCTTTATTTTTTAGTAGTGGATGTTTGATGCATGCAAGAATGAGATGAGAAGAGCAGCAAAGATTTTTATCAGAAACAAAACGATTCTGGATTTGTTCGATTGATGGTAGAAAAGTTTATAAGACTTTTTTTTTGTTTACAATGCTTCTCTGTTTTTTTTCTTTTAAACTAATTGAAAAATGAATCCCCCTTTTCTAATTACAATCGTTCCATATAACAACACATGGATCTGTTTTTGTCGCATCTCCTTTTCATTATCTCTGAATTTTTCCTGATTCTATGACTTTACAGATTTGTTCGATCTTTCCTACTTTCTAGAAACGACTCTCCCTTCTTGATGTCCAAAATTTGCAGGTCTAATGTTTATTTCTTTGGTTGTTTTCGAAGGTTTTCTGGACAAACGAAGCTGTGGCGTGCAGACGGATAATCAGGGTGACAGACGAAAGGTCAACGTTGATAGCGGAAAGGATGGGCGCGTGGTGTCACGCGCGCGTGAGGGCAGATCAACAACCGCCCATGGCGCGTGCGGCTTCTGGAATCCTCCTTCAATTTGATTCGTGGTCATCTATTGTTCTTTCAATCTGACATTCAGCATGCGAGGTGGCTGCAACAAATAAAAGGGTTAAGAGTATTAGGGTTTTCATTGTATCAGGCCTGAAAATGGGCCTTGTAAATAATTAAACATTAGTCTTGTAATTTAAAAAAGGACTTGGACTTGATTTTATTTATTATTTTTGGATTTTATATTTAATTTGGGCCAACAATACTACTAATAAAAACAATAATATTAAATAATAAAAACAACAATACTACTAATAAAAACAACAATATTAAATAATAAAACATATAACACGCACGAATTACATACATAAGAAAAACATAGAGCCTATACATGCATACTTGAATGTATCACACATACTTACATGCAACACAATTTTAACGCATTTAGTACACACATGACATATAACACAATGCATGAAATACATGAAACAACGTAAAATAGTGCAAAATTAATGGCCTTTATTTGAATTGCGAAAATTAAAAATTTTGATTTCTCCAGTTAAAAATAGGTGATTACAGTTGCCCCTCTTTTTCTGTTCTTGTAAAACAAGGACAGAGCAAAGACCATAAACATCCATTTTTAACCGACTTCCCTGTCAGTGGTCTTAGATTGTGTGTTTTTCTGAAATTCTCCACCTTCCTTGATCGAATTTCTTGGCTCGTAAGTCCTCTCGGTATTGAACTTGCTCGCCTTCCGGTAGCTGCAAGTCACTCCTATATATGACTATTCGCCTTTCGAGCAGATCTTGCGAAATAAAAGCTCATCCTATATAGAACTTCCATCTCTAGATCTTGAGTTGAGGTTTCTTCTGTATAAAACCTTCACTCTGAAGCCTTGAGTTACAAGCCCCTTCTGTATGGAACTTCCTACTCAAAGACTTTGATGAAGATAGGGGTCTATCCTGTATGAGACTCCATGTCTTCTACGTTGTCGGTTTCTCCTATATAAAATCTTCTACGTTGCGACAAATTTTGCAAAATAAGGTTCTTCCTATATAGAACTCTTACTTCTAGTTCCGGAGTTAGGGTCTCTCCTATATGAAACCTTTCACTCTGAAGTCTCGAGATGCATGTCTCTCCTATATGAAGCTTCATTCTCAAAGACGAAAAATAAAGATGGGGTCCTTCCTATATAGAACTCTTTATCTTTGTGCTGTCGGTTTCTCCTATATCAAACCTTCGCGTTATGGATGAACTTTTCCAATGGTAGCTCTTCCTGTATAGAGCTACGAGTCTCTATGTCTAGTGTGTGTGAGTTCTTTCTGTATAGAACTGTTGCAAATTCTTTTTCTATGAGACTTCGAACATGTTGGTACCTTCTAGATGGAACCTTCATCTCTGAGTCTTTCGGGACTCACGCCAAATGGCTGTCAATCTCGTTCAATTTCTCAGGACTCACGCCAGAAAGGTTGCCAATTTTTTCTGAAAACATCTGGTCAAGACTTATGCCGAAAAGGCTACCAATCTTCTTTTTGAATCGGGACTAACACCTTGAAAGGCTGTCAATCTTCTTTCTGAAAACATTTGGGTGTCTTAATTGCCTCCAGTTTCTCGATCTCTGTGATTGTCTATACTTAGTTTCTTCTTATTTTGGCGGCACTCACTGTCTGCCAAGTCATGTCTCAAGATATTTTCATTCTTTTCTTTTTTTCTTTTTTCTTTTTTTCTTTTTTTTGATATCCCAATTCTTACGGTCTGATTCTTTAAATTTCAAATGTTGACCTCTCTAGCCTAATCTCTCTTCTTCTTTTTTCTTCTCTTTTTTGAAAGGTGCAAACATGCACGGAGTCTCTCTTAAGGCCATCTTCTTGACCACTAACTGTCTTTTCCTGTAAGACAATTTATAAAAAATGAATGATGAATGAGCATTTTCACTATGCATGTGTTCGTGAAGTATGTTTGGGATGTATAAATGTAACCTATCTGTAGGTATGCAATGATGCATGAGCTTCTGTTAACTTTATTTCAAAAAATTGAGGCTACGGTCCTCATTCGGTTGACCTAGTAAACTTTATTAACCAAACTCTGTCAGTCTTGATGACATCTCTAGTTATTTCTGATCTAAGCTCTGATTTTGTCATTTTGCAAACAATGATGCCCCACTCATATTCTTTGTATCTTGTACCAAAAATCACATCTGAATAGGTACAACGGTTGATCGGACATCTTCATGTCATGACTTCATTACCATGCTTATCAAAATACCTCAATAGAGGCTGACTCTAAGTTTTCTTTAATTCTTAAAAATGATTTTACTTGCATGTATTTCCATATGCAACAAATTGAAAAAAATGTAAGTATATTGCAAAACAATTTAAAACATGTTTGCCTTCTTGAATGTCAAATACAATGACATATTTACCCCAATCTGGCAAAGAACAACTCTAATGAATAGTATATTTAAAGGATCCTCGACTATTGCGGGGATATACGCAAATACCTAGTTTCTTCTAGACCATCGGACTTTCAAAAGGAACAATCCCTTTCCTAGTGGATACCCTTTTTTCATGTGGCACTCATTATCTCACCTTCTTAACCTGCCCCATCCTTCCCTCATTTAGGTGTCGATCAGGCACTTCAAAGTTCGACGTTCCTTGATGCAAGGTTAACCTTTGGGCGAAAGTTTAATCTGAAGACAATCTCATTTAGTTTGGACGTCCATGAATGATCAAAATGTTCTTATCAATTAAAGATCCATGGTCAATGTAAAGATTTTTCTATTATCATTACCTTTCTCTGGGGAAATCAACTTATCACAGTCTTTTGTCTCGAGGATACTGATGGAGCAAACAACAATACCCCGAATTACTCGGCATAGTCATGACTTGAAAATATTACCATCACTCATAAAGCTAAGGCTTTAGCGGAGTGCCCCAGGATTGCCACACTCTTATTCGGATATGCCTATTACCAAGATCTGAACATAGGAGTGTTTTTCAATGCAAATTTCCTTATCTCGTTTCATTTCATTTCAGTCGTTGTCTCCTCTTTTTTTTACCATGTCATTGCTTCTAATTGTCTCTTTTAATGATTTCTTGATCTTTACACTTAATTTGTTTGACTTTATATCTTTTTAGGAATGTCATTCGTCATCTTATTCGGGGAAGTCCTGAGATAATCCTTTTTTTGAACATATGCTAAAGCAATTTTGCAAAAGTCACCAAAATGCTGAAGCAAAATAAAGTTGTCACAAAAATGCGGTAGTAAAATAAAACAAGGAATGGAGTAATAGATAAAGCTGCACAAACACAACACAGGGGAGAATTCAAGCTTAAGACATGATAGGCTTGATATGGCAAAGATCTTACTTTTTATCCTGAAAGCTTACTATTCTACTGGTTTACCAAGTGTTCGACAAAGTTTGCTAAAACTGCCTCCACTATCCCTAGTCAAAAGGCCTAACACTCGAAAATGCTAAGGTATTACCTCATGGTCTCAACCCTAACACTTCTAATGTTGATAAATTTCTACCCTTTTTAGTCATTGAAACTCTCCCTTATCCTTAAGGTGAGTTAGGATTCTGCTCCCACAGTAACCCATTGTTCATGTTGGTCTAGCTTTGTCTATCCCTAGATCTAAGCTTCCCGAACCCCTTAGTTACGACAATCTCCCGAGAGCTCTTATAAACCAAGGTTTAAGATAAAAAGTGTTATCTTTCATGAACAAAACACTTAGGTAAACACTGGAAACAGTAAACATTCATTCAAACAAAATAAAATAAAAAATCATCCATAACAAGCATAAGCAATACTAGTTTAGTTCATGGATAGGTTTAAAAAACTATTCACTTTTCCGTCTTTGAGATACATTTTCAATACTTAGAAATCAAACAAAACCTTAAGTAAAAAAGTATAAAATATACGCTTTTTAGAGCGTTAACACCCCCCAAACTTAAGATATTGCTTGTCCTCAAGCAATGACATATAAAAATGCTAAAGCAAAACTTTCAATTATTGACAGTAGTCTAGGCGGAACATCAATCTTAAGAATATAAATGCTGAAGCAATTACATGATATTTAGAAATTCAAGAACTCAAACTTAGACATGTTGCCTTGCATGTGTGTGCGAGATTTTATCTAGCCTATGTTAACAGTGTTAGAAAAATATTAAGTTCCCTCATTCACTATACCCTAGTTCTTAAAATTACTCTCATGCTACTTAGTTTTTTTTTCAAACAGATTCGAAAGGTGTCAGCTCATCACAACTATCTTCCTTAACTCTTGGTGAGTATGGAGCAGACATCTCACCCCCAAGCTAGTAAGTAGAGTCATCCCGTGACAAATTTCATTCGCTCATATGCTGTAGCATTATTTATTTATGTTCAAAGTTAAGCTAACTTTTGCATAGAGGAGCGTCCTTCTACAGTTTTATACTGAAACATTTATTCATATTTTTTTATACTATAGCAAAAAGGAGTTTCTTTCTATTCGAACTAAGGCATAGATTCTAGGTTCTCTAGAAATTTTTCTGACACTCAAGCATAGAAAACATACAATCGTGTCAATTAAAATTCCAAAGCATCAAATCCTAATTCAGTTCTATTCTTTCTCAATATTTTTCTAATATTCAGTCCAAGAGCATTAAAATTCTCATCATTGGAAATCATTTATTCTAACCTAAAGGCTGTCTTAAATTGAATCTTATGCTTTAGCAAAATTACATGTATGCAGAATGAAAATATGCAAATCAAAATGCTATAACAAAGACATTACTACCCCCAAACTCGAGGTTAGCATTGTCCTCAATGCGACTAAAATGAAACTATATGCAAAATAAAAAGAAAAAGAAAAAGATGCTTACTTTTTAGAGGATCTAGCTTTCCTCGTAGCCATGAGCTTGAGTCTCTTCGCTGGCTGTGTGCCGGCGGTCCCAACACAAAATGCCCTCCATACGAAGTTGCATGGCAATGGAATAAAATATCTTTTTGCTCTTCTTCTGGCACACATCGTCGAAGCAATTGGTCAGCACATTTCTTGAACAAATATGGCTCATCCCAATAGAAAAATTTTGCATCATGCTTGAATTTCTTTCGACCTTAGCTAGATAAATTAGGAGGCAAAATACCACTGACAAGAAAATTAACTATATCTGCATACCAAGGTAATGTCGTAGCATATAAAATTTTCTTCGATCTCAAAATCCTCTCCTAAAATTTCTGGATTTTCTAGCCTAGATAAGTGGTCTGCAACTTGATTTTCAGTTCCTTTTCTATCCTTTATTTCAATATCAAATTCTTGTAGCAAAAGTATCCACCTAATAAGTCTAGGCTTAGCATCTTTCTTAGTCACTAGGTATTTGATGGCAGAATGATCAATGTGCACTATCACCCTAGTTCCTATAAGATATTCCCTAAACTTATCAAAGGCAAATACTATAGCAAGTAACTCTTTCTCAGTGGTAGTGTAATTAATTTGTGCATCATTCAGAGTTCTACTAAAAATGGAAACAAGCAACTTCAAACATATTAATCTCAAAATATCTCAATTCCAAGCATAAAATAAGCAAGACATGCAATATTCCCCTCCCCTCACTTAAACCGTTTTGTTCCAAAACAAGAATAAAAATTAAAGAGAGGGAAAAGGAATACACCCCGATCTAATGACGACCACGAATGCGACCAAGGGGTTCTTCTAACGTAAGCCGAAAATTTAGGATATTCTCTCTGATAAATTCGATCACCGTGTTGCTTTTCCTTGGATTTTTATGTCAAATATTTGAATGCCTAAAACAGAAAATAAAAGAAATTAATTAAAATAAAAATAATAACATAAAATAAAAAAAACGAAAATAATAAAAACAAAAATAGAATTGAATGGGTTGCCTCCCATTAAGCGCTTTTTTAACGTCGTTAGCTCAATGACCTGATTCAGACTTCAGGTGTTCGCAATTCGAATTCTTCAATTAAGCCGACCAAGGCATTTTCATAATATGCCTTCAACCTCTGCGCATTTACTTTAAAACAAACTCCCGAATCGTCTTGAATTTCGATTGCACCATGAGAAAATACTTCAGTCACAATAAAAAGTCTTGTCCACTTTGATCGCAATTTTCCTGCAAAAATTTTCAACTTGGAATTAGAAAGTAAAACTTTCTGACCAATATTGAAAGATTTAAAAGAAATACGGCGATCATAGAATTCTTTTGTTTTATCCTTATAAATTTGAGCACTGTCGTAGGCGTTGCGTCTAATTTCTTCAAGTTCTTGAATGTGGAGTTTTCTAGCTTCGCCGACGACATCTATTTGCATATTACATTCTTTCACCGCCCAATAAGCTTTATGTTCCAATTCAACCGGTAAGTGACACAGCTTACCAAAGACAAGGCGATATGAGGACATGCCGATAAGACCTTTGTAAGCGGTACGATATGCCCATAAGACATCGTTTAGCTTCGAAATCCAATCTTTTCTGTTCGGCTTCACAATTTTATCCAAAATGGATTTTATCTCACGATTCGAAACTTCGGTTTGTCCATTCGTTTGAGGATGGTAAGCTGTGGCGATTCTTTGAGTGACGCCATATTTCTTCATTAACGCTTCAATGATCCGATTGAAAAAATGAGTGCCTTGGTCACTAATTATCGCTTTTGGAGTGCCAAACTTGGGAAAAGTGCAAGACTTTAGAAATTCGGCAGTAGTTCTAGCATCATTATTACGAGTAGCCTTAGCTTTTACCCATTTTGAAACATAGTCAACAACTAGAATTATATAATACTTACCAAAAGACGAAACAAAAGGAACCATGTAATCGATACCCCACACATCAAATATTTCACAAACATGAATGGAATTAAGAGGAATTTCATTTCTACAACTCAAATTACCGACACGTTGACATTTATCACAAGATTTACAAAATAAATAAGCATCACGAAAAATATTAGGCCAATAAAATCCACATTCAAGTATTTTATGAGCAATTTGTTTAGGTCCAAAATGACCTCCGCAAGAATAAGAATGACAAAATTGAAGGATTGAATTTACCTCGCTTTCGGCAACACAACATCGAATTACCTGATCTGAACAATGCTTCCATAGGTATGGATCATCCCAAATATATATCCGAGATTCTCGCTTAATTCGACTTACCTCAGAACATGGTAAATCGGGTTGAAGCACTCCCGTGGCTAAATAATTAACCATGTCTGCATACCATGGCAACATTGTTTGCGCAAGAAATAAGTGTTCCTCAGGAAACCTTTTCTTGATTGGTTCACCATGTTGGGAAACGGGAAGGCGACTTAAGTGATCTGCAACTAAATTTTTATATCCCTTTTTATCTTTAATTTGAAGATTGAACTCTTGTAAGAGTAAAATCCACCGGATCAACCGGGGTTTCGCCTCTTTTTTATTCAATAAATATTTTAGTGTTGCATGATCAGAATAAACAATAATATTAGTGCCTAAAAGATATGAACGAAATTTTTCTAAAGCAAAGATAATAGCAAAAAAACTCCTTTTCAGTAGTCGAGTAATTTCGTTGAGCGACATCTAGCGTTTTGGACGCATAGGCTATCACATGGGGTTCCTTTCCGAATTTTTGTCCAAGTACAGCCCCAACGCTCATATCCAACGCGTCACACATCAGTTCAAATGGGTAGTTCCAGTTTGGCAGTTGAACGATTGGGGCTGACACAAGCTTTTCCTTAAGTTCGTCAAAAACATTCATGCATTTTTGATCGAAATCAAAAATTTGATCTTTTTGCAATAAATTGCACAAAGTTTGCGCCACTTTCGAGAAATTTTTGATGAACCGACGATAGAATCCAGCATGGACTAAAAAGGAATGAACATCTTTCACAATTTTAGGGTAAGGGAGAGAACGAATAATATCGATTTTAGCTTTATCTACAGCAATCCCATTAGACGAAACAATATGACCTAATATTAGTCCTTTATCAACCATAAAATGACATTTTTCATAATTTAACACAAGGTTAAAATCAAGACATCTTTTTAAGAATTTTGTTAAATTCGATAAACATTCGTCAAAAGAATTACCATAAACTATGAAATCATCCATAAATACCTCGATTCCTTTCTCGACATAGTCGGAAAATATGCTTACCATACATCTCTGAAATGTAGCTGGGGCGTTACATAGTCCAAACTACATTCGTCGATAGGCGAACGTGCCAAATGGACATGTAAAGGTAGTCTTTTCTTGATCTTCAAGTGCCATAAGGATTTGAAAGAAACCTGAAAAGCCATCAAGACAATAATAATGAGATTTTCTGGCTAAACGTTCTATCATTTGATCAATAAATGGAAGTGGAAAATGATCTTTTCTAGTTAAAGAATTCAAGTTCCTATAATCGATGCACACGTGCCATCCGTTTTGCACACGTTTTGGAACTAACTCACCTTCCGAATTTTTAACTACCGTTACTCCTGTTTTCTTTGGAACCACATGGACCGGACTTACACAATTACTGTATTATATCAGATAGATGATGTCGACATCAAGAAGCTTTTGTATCTCTTTTTTCACGACTTCCATCATTGATGGGTTCAAACGACGTTGTCCTTCCCGAGATGGTTTCGCTCCTTCCTCGATTTTTATCTTATGCATGCAAGTCAAAGGACTAAGTCCTTTGATGTCTGCGATGATCCATCCAATAGCTTGCTTTTGTTCGTGCAATACACTTACCAAACTATTTTCCTCCTCCTTTGAAAGCTTACTTGAGATAATTATCGGTAAAGAATTATCTTTTCCTAAAAACGCATATTTTAGGTGATCCGGTAATTCCTTAATTTCAACTTCGGATGCCTGCAAAATCGAAGGTAAAAGTTTAGTTTTATAAGGAGCTAGAGAAAAAATAGAATTAAAAAAAGAAATATTTTCCAACTCCCTTTCATCTTCTTCATTGCGAATTTCTTGATCTCTGAAAAAATTAAAAAAATTATTTTCCAAAAATGTATTAACAAGCGGATCAATAATATCAATAGAATTAATCCTTTCAACTTGATCAAGATATTTCATTGCTTTGTAAACATCAAATTCTACTACCTCAACTTCGAATTCCATTGTTAAAATACAGCTTCTTACATCAATCTTTTTATGAGCGGTACTCAAGAATGGTCGTCCCAAAAGAATTTCAGAACAAGTATTGGTTCTATCGCTTTCCATGTCGATGGCATAAAAATCAGTAGGAAAGATAAGAGAATCGACTTTTACCAGAACATTTTCAAGCACTCCCTCTGGATAGATAATGGAATGATCCGCCAACTGTATAGTCACTCTTGTTTCCTTCAAAGGCTCGTTAGTAATACTTTTATAAACGGAAAGAGGCATAACATTAATTGAAGCTCCTAAATCGCACATGGCATGATTAATAAAAACATTTCTTATTTTACAAGGAATAGAGAACATACCTTGATCTTTCATTTTTGGCGGAAGCTTTCGTTGAAAAATTGCAGAAACGTTTTCTCTCAAATTTACTTTTCATTCCCGATCAATTTTCTCTTCGTAGTGCATAATTCTTTTAAAAATCTAGCATACCTTGGCACTTTTCGGATCACTTACAAAAGAGGTATATTGACTTGCACCTTTTTGAATATATCAATAATTTCCTTTTCCTCAACCTTTTTGTCGCATTTCGTCAATCGTTACGGAAACGGTGGTGCGATTTCTTAAGGAATAGAAGGGGTAGGTGGTGAAGGAGAAGACGAAAATGTGCCTTGAGATTTGAAATTTTTTGTTTCCTTCGCTTTTTCCAGTTATTCGGTGATTTCCTTTGGAACCTCAGGATTAATAACTGTACCACTTCTAAGGGTAATGGCATTAACTTTTTCCCTTGGTTTTAGCTTGGTTTGGGAAGGAAGTTTTCCTTGTGATTCTATTTTTCCTACGGTTTTAACTAAATGGGAGATTTGTTTGTCTATTTCCTGTAGGTAGGTCTAAGTATGGTTTTGAAACTTCTCTTGGAAAGTTGCTAGTCGCTCAACAATGGACTCTAATGATGACTTTGGACTTGTACCTATCTCGCAAGGTCTAGCAACGCCTTTTTATCTACAAAAAGATATTGAACAATGTTAGTTAATTTATCAATTTTATTTTCTAATGAAACTATACTTACCTCATGAACCTGTCGAGATGGTTCACTTGTAGAGTGAAATCGCTGCGAGTTAGCGGCCATGGTAGATATTAATGTTCTAGCCGCGGTAGGAGTCACGTTGACAAGTGTTCCTCCACTTGCCGCATCAATTACCATCATATCCATAGGCGTTAAACCTTCATAAAAATATTGGAGCAATATTTGTTCGCTTAAGTCGTGTTGTGGACAATTAGCAAATAGCTTTTTAAAGCGCTCCCAATAATCATACAAGGTTTCAGTATCCTTTTTTCGGATACTCGGGATACTTCGCCTTAATTCGCTCGCCTTAGCTACTGGAAAGAACCTGTCAAGAAAAAGACGAGCCATATTATTCCAAGTTGTAACAGAATTAGAAGGTAAATCAAATAACCAATTTTTTGCTATATCAACTAAAGAAAAAGGAAAGGCGCGAAGTTTAATTTGGTCTTCGGATACTCCCTATGCTTTTGTACTTAAACAAACCATTTGAAATTCCTTTAAATGTTTATGAGGATTTTCGCTCGGCAAACCGTGATAGGTCGGCAATAGGTGTATCAAGCCGGTTTTTAGAGCAAATGACGTCTCTCCATTTGGAAATGTTATGCACATCAGCTGGTTATCTTCAGGAGCTGCAGTCAATTGTCGACTAGTTTGGTCGCCCATCGTCACTTGTTATTTCGAATTTTCCTGGTCAAAAATCAAACAAAACTAAATCAGTAACTTTATCGTAGTCCCCGGCAACGGCGCCAATTTTGACACACGTTGTATAGTGTCAAAAATAATTCCTTATTCTCAAATAAATAAATAGGAAATTAAATATAGTATAGGAGAAGTAAGGGTCGATCCCACAGGGACTAGAAACTTCTTAATTACGCTCGTTTGATTGGTGATCCAAGAATATTGAATGATGTTTTAAGTAAAAAAAGGGGTTGTTGTTGAATATAATGGAACTAAATAATTGAAGAAAATAAAATAAAGAAATTGGTTTAAATATAATAAAAACATAGCCTTAGGCTTTTGCTTTGACTCGACTTTAATAGATCATCGGAATAATATTTTCACTTTAGGATTTTACGTCGGTAATTGGCTTTCAAGGTTCTATCCTTGAAGCAAAAAAACTCTAAACCGAATACCCAAGTCTATCTTTGATATTGGTTTCGTGGATTAATCCACCAACTCAATGTTTGTAGAAAAATCATTTTTAAATCTCAAGACCAACTTGTATTAAGTTATTTCAATAATAACTTGATCCAATCTTAGTTTTCACCTTAGCAAATAATTTTCTAATGTGTTTCCAGGAAGTCGAATTTGCTTCAATAGTTGATCCTTCCTCCCACATAAATGATCAAATCGAAATCTTGACCAAAGTCAATATTTAGTTTTGAAATCTAGTTGATAAAAAATAAGTTCAAAAGAAAACTTTTAAAGAAATAAAAAAACGAAGTTATTGATGTGCTTTTCAATCCTCACGTTTGGATCGATTCATTGCTTAAGCCCTTGGCTAATAAAAATTTAGTCGAGCACAATTATGGAAGAAATTATGCTAGACATAAAAAAAATAATAACAAAAAAATAAAAGAAGAAAAACTTTTATAAAAACTTAAAACCTAGAACAAAGAGATGGAGAATGAGAGATGAGTTCTAGGCTTACCCAAGGTGGGTATTTATAGCCTTTTACAAATCCTAAAAATAAGAGATAAATCTAAGATAATCCTAAAAATATTTAAATTCAAATTGCAAAGAGATAAATCCTAATTTAAACTTCAAAACGCGGCTGATAAGCTATCTAGAATGTTGATAAGCTATCACGCGCTTGCTGACGTCATCTTCTAGAAGCTGCTGATGAAACGTTGTGTCAGATTTCAAGCCCAAAGTCGAGCCCACGAATCTAGACTCGATCTAGAAAATAAAAAAAAACTTCAGAAACCGGCCCATTTAAGTGTATTTTCCAGATTTAGAGTCCTGCATAAAATCACACGAAAAACAGCGAGATCAATAACATATTTATCAAACCAAGGAGTAATTAAGCATAAAATAATAACTATTTTAAGCACTTATCATCCTCCGGTGTAGTTGTGCGATGAATGAAGTCCATCTTTAGAAAATCTTCTGCTGAGTCAGTAGAGAAAGGCTTTGTGGCAGCAGCAATGGCTGTAGGTGAGGATTGTAGTGAAACAGTGGCGGAGGCAGAGGCTGATTTTGCAGGAACAAGTGATTGAGGAGGTGGAGGTGGCATGGAGAAGTCGACTACGAAGGTTGGGAAGACAGTTGAGCAATCTGGGAACCGTTCTTGAATGGTTGCCAAGATAGAGTTGTTGAAGTCCTAGATATAATTCATGAAGGCCAGTTGCCTTCGCTCCATGCGCTGGAGTAGTGGTAGGACTCCATCTTCTGTTAGGGTTGTGGGTTTTGCTGCAGTCGACTGGTTTCGTCTTTGTGTAGTCATTTTTTGGACAAGAAGAGATGAAAGTGGTAATGGAAATGAAAAACTGAAGAAGAAGAAGAAGAGTGAAAATGGTAACCAGATGCCCATTTATTTAAAGGCAGAGATGAACGCTCTGTTTGAGGTAGAGACGTGATCATTACTTGTTGGCATGCACGCGATGCAACCCCAGTTGGCTTCCACTGGTAGAGGCTTCAATGCATCTTTCGAAATTTGGGCGGCATAAATCCCGCCCAAAATTTTGCTATCATTTTGATAAGACTGATAATTGATTGGGCCGGTAAACAATTCTTAGTCTTCTTTATTGGACCTAAATAAATAAGAAAAATAAAAATAAATAATATATGAGAAGTAATCAAAAAATTGCTAAAAATTAAATTGCAAAAAGAAAATATAATTTCTAAAGTATAAAAATAAAATATGTAAGATTAAAAAGTAGAATTAGGTTACTAGAGGACTGCAATTTAATGTATCTCCTAGAGTAACCATCTTCCCGTTTTTTGGTGGAGGAGGCGCTGATGATCCAGTTAATAATTCATCAGGTGGCTTCTTTTTTATGTGTTTGTGATCAGGGATAATGTCGCCGTGGTAGAGGTTGCCTTGGCGGGTTTTGTCCAGGAATTCTGTTTCTATATTGAAGTTAAATTCGGATTTAACCTTAATTCATTGGAATTCATTTGGTTCTTCCAAATGCCTCAGTGCCTTAAATTCATTGATCTTCACTTGTTGGTCATTGACTTGAATAACTAATTCACCTTTTTCGCAATCGATCAATGTTATCTATGTTTCTAAGGACGGCCTTCCCAATATGTCGGTAGGAAATATAAATTTATCTATGTCGCGTGTCAAAAGTGTGCGTTTAGTGCAAGTGGACACATCGCAAGTAATAAGTGATAAGTATATTATCGAGTTATCGTCTCCTCAGGGACCGATATACTTAATATGCTTCCTTCACTTCCTTGTTTTGTAGAAAGATAAAAACACAAGTGAGTTGGTTTGATTTATCTAAACTAAAATAACTAAATAAAAATAAAAGATTGAAATAGTAGAGAGAGATGGGCTAGGATCCAGTTGTGTCGTATTGTGGAATTGATTGACTTGTCTCTGTCCAATGCAATCGTATATCACTGCCTCGGCAGCACTGCAGTTTACTGCCCTGGCAGCGATAATACTGTCTACCGCGGCAATCCCTTGCTCGTGGGCAGACTTTACCAAAGTTCGGCAAAGTGTCCTTGGATGACTTCGCTTATCCCTAAGTCAGAGTGTTGTTGATGACTAGTCCTTGATGATACCTCCCGACGTGAACCAATTATACTCACCAACCAATCTCACACTTCTTTTAGCCGCTGAAACTCTTAACCTATCCCTAGGCCGAGTTAGTATTTTGCGATTGAAACACCGTACTTACCCCTTTTCGTGAATCTAACTCTCCCGAGCTTAGATAAATGGATGATTCACAATATCCTCTCCCCGAGCTCAATTGTGAAAACAAAGAATAACAAAGGATAAGCAAACCTTGATAACTTTATTGCATTGAAAGAAAGACAAAGTACAATCTCCTCTCACAAATACTCTACAACCTTCACCTAATCCCTAAGAAGGTTTAGAACATGATGGAGAGGAAAGAACAAGAGTAGAAGTCGGCTCTCTCCCTAGGTATTTCGTGTCTTTGTACATTGGGTGGCTAGGTCCTTATATAGGCTAGACTTAGGGCAAACCTTTCCTAAGTAGAATACAACTTGGAGTAGGGAACAAGTCAAGTACATAATAATAATATATTTCCAAGTTTATATTCGGCTAAGGGGCATTCCCGCGTGGTATTCCCTTGGGCTTTTCCTTGTGCTAGCCAGCTCTGATTCATGGGCTTCAAGTCCATACACGTTCCTTAGATTTTTGTCTTTCCGTTGCCTATAGTCTTGCTTCCTGCCTTTCTTCTGCTGCCTCGGCATCAGGTCCTGCCTCGGCCTTGTCTCTGCCGCGGCACTGGTTCTCCTGCACAGATATGAAAACGCATTAAAACGTGCCTTTTTCTATATATATTATCTATATGAATAAAACTTCTAAATATATCACATTAAGCACATGCATTGGTCCGAGTGGGTGTATATTTGGTGATTAATGCCCATAAAAGGAGTAAAAAGTGATAGTGTGTTGAGCACTTATCAATCTACTTTTACCAGAATATCTTCTATTTTTCCATCAGGTTGCACTTAAGAGAGATCTCCATTTGCAGCATAACCGTTGTAGGTTTTGACTGCCCGATGCCTAGCTTCTGAAATACAAACTTAGGCATTAATTTAATGCTGGCAACTAAGTCACATAATGCCTTTCCCACATATTAATCCCCAATCGAACATGGTATCATAAAACTACAAGGATCTTTCCTTTTTGTTGTGGCTCTATTGTACAGCATTGCCACACACCCTTCTGTCGCGGTGGTAATTTCAAACTCCTCAATTCTTTTCCTTTTCGATATGATATCTTTAAGGAACTTTGCATAATTGGGCATCTGTTTGATTGCCTCCACTAAAGGTATATTGATGTGTACCTGTTTAAGAATGTCTAATAACTTCTTGAACTGGTACTCCTACTTTTGTTGTTTTAACGTTTGTAGGAATAGTTGTGGTAACCTCAGATCTTCAATCCTCTCAAAACATTAAAATCGAATCTAGGTTGTTACTATGGTATCTTCTACTGCGGCATCCTCCTATGAAGATTCTTCTGTTGGTTCTTTCGCCTTAGTTGTTTCTTCTGTAACCTCCTTGGAGATAACTGTCTCGGATTTTGTACTCAATCCCTTGGTAGGTATCTCAGGGTGTTTTATCTATAGTCCACTTATGGTGGTTATCGCCTTACATTTCTCATTTGGACCTGTTATGGCGACTTCAGTATCGCTCGACAGACCTTCTAGGGGTTGGATGTTGATCCGTTGTGTAATCTGACCTACTGTGGTTTCTAGTGATTTTAGAGCAGCTTCATTATTTTGCATACGCATTTCAGTTCTGACCATAAATATGTCGGCTCGTTGAATGAATTTATCTATATGGGCTATATAAGAGGTGGATTGGGCCATGAACTTATTTAGCGTATTGTCCAGGGTTTGAATATCAGTCAGTTTTTGTTGTAGTATTACCTGCTATGGCAACTACTTTTGAGCTAGTTTGTTATTCTACTAAAATCCAGAGGGTTGCACATTCTGTTGTTGCGGGTTCAACGCATTGTTGGGATTACTCCATGAGAAGTTTGGATGCTTCCTGCATGTAGGATTATATGTGTTGGACATGTTGTTTCGGTTAAATTTTCCAACATAGAAGCTGAATTTTGGGTTTTGTGGGCACTCATTCGAATCATGGTTTTCGCTACATATATCCCCAAAGGCGGCGACTGCTTTTAGTTCTCGAACATTGCTGGGCTTTTTCAAATCCTTGACCTTGTTAATGTTGATAATTGGGCTAGGATTGAATCTGAAGAGTCCATATTTTCCATACCTCTCCTTGTTCCTCACCTCCTAATAGTGGGATGTTGATAATCTTTCTTAGTGAGTCTATCCAGAATTTCTAGAATTTCATGGGGTGGGCGATCTAGAAGTGTGTCATTGGCCAAAGCATCAAGTATCATCCTTGTGGGTGTGTTCACCGCATTATAGAATATGAATACTTGTGTCCATTCGGGCAGTCCATGCATTAGGCATTTTCTATAGAGTTCTCTATATCTTTCTCATGCCTTGTACATAGATTTATCATCATCTTACCTTAAAGAAGTGATGTTGTTTCTCAATTTTTCTGTCATGTCTGTGTAACTAAAACAGGCAAGAAAACTACAGCACAGTTCCGTCCATGAACTTAAAGATCCCAGTTGGAGATTGTTTAGCCATGACTTCACCCTATCCCTCATTGAATAGGGGAATAACTTCAGTTTAAGTACGTCGGCGGATACTCCCGGTAGCTTAAAGGAATTGGACATCACTAAGAATAATTTGAGGTGCTGCCAAGCATCCTCGTTGGTCGAACCTCCAAATTGTCCTAAAGTGTTTATCTGTTGAACATGACCGGTTTAAGCTCGAAGTGTTCTGCATCTATGTTTGGCATGACAACAACAGGTGTCATCCCATCTAAGTCCTCCTCTAGATAGTCACGAACAGTTCGTACGCATTCTTTTCGAGGGAGATTGTCTGGGTCAACTACTTCAAAGGCAGTAGGATTGATTGCCTCGGAAGCATTCATGCCAGCGTTGTTCCCCTACTGGTCAGCTGCTTGATTCATCCTTTGTCGAAGGCTTCTTGCAGTTCGCTCGATTTCAGGATCAAAAGGGTAGTCGTCAACTGATGGGTTTTCCTTGTTCATGCAACGAAACAAACCATATTATATTAGGGTACAAAAGAGAAAATAAAAATAAAATAAAATAAAATTAAGAAGGTGCATAAGTAATATGCGAGAAGGTTAGAACGCCAGTCCCCGACAACGACGCAAAACTTGGTAACGGCTTTGGAGTCTTTCAACTAAGCTTCCACCTTTTCCCAAGTTGTAGTATTTCTGATGTCAAACCCACAGGAACTGAATTACGTACACAACACAATATTCCTACACTTTGAACATAAAAAGACATAAGTAATGGTTTGATGATTCATTTAATTGAAAAGAAAAGAAAACTAAATAATTAATAAGAATTGCAATGAAATAAGTAAGGCCAGGTCGTTTGCTTTGTAGAGGTGAATCCAGTTATAATTATTGTTCACTTATTAATGCATGGGGTTGAATTGCCACCGTGACGGGTCGCTCGAAAGGTCGCCTTGGCTGTCTCGGCGGGGTTATGCCTTGTTGACAACTCAACTTTTTATAGTTCGAAAGAGCATCCTTTATTGTATTCTCCTTATCCCTTATTCGGAGAACTATTGAAATCCACATCTTTATAATACCTCTCTGCGTGAATCAAGGATGAATAAAAACCGATAGTATGCTTCCTTTTAGTCGTTGAAACCCTTTTGGATTAGTCAATACCCATGAGAAAAGACCGTATTCTCTCGTTTCGTGAGCCTAGCTATCCCTAGTCAAAGAAAAATATATTTTTCCTTGCAAACTTATCTCTCGAGCTCGTATGCAAAGAAGAGTAAGAATCAAGAGAGAATAAATTATGAAATTAAGAATTGCATTAATAAATCTCAAATAAGTTACAACATTCTTCCCCAACTACTCCACAAATAACCTAAGCCTCGATGGTAATTTAGAACATAATGGACTTTTCAGCGGCTAAGGGTTTTGTCTATGAGAACCGACTTGTTTTCTATGACTTAAGGGCTTGCTTTATATAAGCCAAGCTTATCTTAAAGTCTTCATAAACTATAGGAGTTCTAAAAGGAATAGAATATTTTTGCATATTAAATTACAATTCTTTATTCTATTTCCTAATTTTACTCCTTTCAGGATTTTTGACTTCTGTTGACATTGACCATGGCTTGACTCTTTCTTTCCTCGTTTTCTTATCTTTTATGGAATCAACACTTTATTCTCTATCTATCGAGAACCAGTTGTCATCTTCATTCTGCTGCCGCAATAGTAAATATGCTGCCAAGGCGGGTGTATTCTGCAATCAACTTCAGCTTCCAACATCCGTCGATATTATCTGGCATTACCTGTAGGTTTATTTCCTATCTAAGACAGAAAATAATTAACCGTACCCGTTTTATACCAAATAATGAATAAAATAACAATTTAAGGCATGGATGTTGGAATATGGAAAACATGCGGAATTATCCTTTATTGCCTTTAAATTTGTTCATCACTAGCAATAATCGAAAGAGAAAATGATATAAAAATTAGGAATTTTATGCACTTATTACTTCAAGTACCAAGTTACCTAGACAGTCTGAAAAAAGACTAAAGAGGTGTAAGCTAAAGATCTTAGTGTGTCTCTAAAGTGCAGTAAACACAGTCTCAATTTCACATTAATATCTAAAGAAAATAAAAAATTATATACAAATCATGCAAACACATAGCATGGTTGATGCAAAACACAGAACATGATCCAATCTAAAAACTCAAATCATAGTGGTGGCACAACCAACCGACCATAGTGGAGGTAATTTCTAATAACTCCTCACACTTATTTTTCCAATTACAATATGGTCAAACAACTTCTTCCTCCATACAATCTCATCCCATGTACATGAAACACAATAATGATTATAAAATACATAATCATATCATAATTTATCGTATTAAATATGAAGATCACAATTCTGATTATTTTAGTATAACACAATTATCACAGTTTAACACAGTATGCACACTACCACAATTCACATGAAGTCACAACATAGAATAACAATCAGGCATATAGTAAAACCATTTACAAATTAAAAACATATAGCACATGAAGAGAACACACCTCTAGTTATCAAGCTCTAACGTTGAGAAGAAAGTCTCTCACATTAAGTTCTATATGAATTATATTCTACGAGAAGTTCCATATTAAAATGTATTCTAACATAAACACTATGTCATCTAACTCAATTTTAAAAGGAAAAGCTACTCACCAGAATGTCTTAATATACGTGCATGATGTGATCGAAATGATGAAGACGGTGATGATTCATCTTCTTCAGAACCAATAACATATGAAACGTAATAATTATACATTAAATCTCAAAGTCTCATAAGTTAGTAAACTCAAAAATTCTTGCAAAATTGGATTTTCAAGTTCGAATTAGGTAAAATAGACTAAAAATTGATCTCAGGATGTCAAAAAAGTTCATATCATGGTAAACTGTCAAAGTCAACAGTTAATAGTCATAGATTGTGGCTAATCTTGTATTTCATGAGAGAAAAAAATATTAAGATTGATTGCTATTTTATTCGAAAAAGATACAAAAACTAATACACGCTGAGTTCGTGAAGTCTAAAGCATAATTTGAAGATATAGTGACTAAAGCTATCGCAGTACAACAACATGAATATTTTATTTTCAAGTTAGGGTTTAAGGATGTTTTTAAAATACCAGGTTAAGGGGGAGTATTGAAATTACTTTCAGTTGTGTATTTGTTAGTTTGTTAATTCTGACAGTTAAAAAGTTAACATTGTTAGTTAGATGTTTAAATGTAATATAAATAGTGAGTTGATGTAAAGTTGAATATTTGAATGAATGAAATTATTTTTCTCATATCACCGGACCATCATTTCTTATTATTGGGTTATAATTTTTTGATTTTTAAGAAATCAAAGACTTTCCCATCTTGATGCAGAAGCCAATAATCGGTCTTCTAGTTATGGGATAAATTGTCCAGTCTGAATCACAATATGCCAACAATTTACACTTGCTTGATTAACTAAAGAAAACTCTTTTTCTTGCATTTTTCTTAATATATCTCACTATTCTCAAAGCTGCACCGAAGTGACATTCCTTTGGTTACTACAAAAATTAACTCAAAGGATGTACATCATATGTAATGTCTTGCTTGGTATGAATTAAATTGATAATGCATTTAACTAAGGAAAATTGTTTTATCTTGCAACAAATTTTCATTTGTTGTCAATGCTTCATTATATTTAGTTGTTTTAGATTTTTTTTGTTTTGTTCAAGGGGTGTTGAAAATTTTTTTGCTCCCCTATCCCAACATCTTTTATCAATTCAAGTACATACTTGGGCTAGTTCAAAATGATTCCTTTTTCGATATTATAACTTCTAACCAAGAAAGTATTTTAATGAATCAAGTTCTTTTATCCTAAATTTCTTATTTAGGTTCTCCCTAAGATCAGTAATCATCGCTTTATCATTTTCAATGATCAATAGATTATTAATATAGATAAATAAAATGACTATTTTGAACCCTTGAAGCTTAGTAAACAAAGAATAATCATACTTGTTTTGTTGATATAAAATATCCACTAAAGCCTCAGTGAGTTGAGTTCCATTGTCCAAATGCTTGTTTTAACTCATCAAGGGATTTACGTAGTCTACACACCTTATTCCCCCTTTTCTAAGATTAAGAGGCAACCACTACAACCTAGAAAAGGGGAATATGGTTCGGTGTTGCTTCAACCGTTACAACCTAGCATCCAATGCTCAAGAATCATTAGATTCTTTAGTTGCTTGAGGATACCTTTATCCTTCCAAAAGAGTTCTTAGTTGTTTTGACCATTGGAATTGGAATGGAATTGTTTGTTGTTTTTTTATACAGAATGCTCATTTTGTTGTAAGGTGTATCGATGCATGAGAAACTTATATTGATACGTTCTCTTTAATAAAGAACCGTGGAACTTTGAATCAAGAAGGGTGTATCGAAACACTCTTAAGCATATCAAAACGCTATTCCCTGTATCACTACAACCAATCCGGTAGAGACAACTCCTAGCCCTTGTTTTTTTTCAAATAACCGTTAAGGGCATATCAAAACGCCATAGGGTTAAAAAAACACAATTATCCGTATCGATATGGTAAAGCTTGTATCTATACGAAATTAGAAAGTGTTGAAATATTGTAGCTTTACACCCTCAAACGTATCGAAACATGTTACCCTTTATATATATGATCACGTTGAAAACAGAAGTTAACTATTTTAAAACATTTTGAAAACTTTCAAAATCTTTTAAAAACTTGTCAAACTTATTTTCAACTGGTTTAGACATAAAAATTATTTTTAAATCTTTTCAAAATAGTCCAAAATATTTTTTAAATATTTTATCTAAACAAATATCTTAGCAAGTTCTCCCTTTTTATATAATATAACCAACTTAAAAAATTATTTTTGAATCAAAGATTAAAGTTTCAAAGTCATTAAAGCTCATCCTTATTCATTTGAAAATCTAATTTTTCAAAAAAAAATAATCTATTTTTGTTATATCAAAAATTATTCAAATAAAAATTTATAAACTTTTAAGTCCATAACAATGAAGATTTAAAAATAAATTTGGCAACATAAGTTTTTTTTTAAATGGCCCCTTATTTTCAATGCTCTAACACAACTAACAAAAAGAAAATCAAGTAATTTTTTGTATCCAAATTGCTTTGGATCTATAAGCATTAGTAGCATAAAAGTTAGTCCCCTTTGAAATCTATTTTTCAATTTCGTCCTTATACCATTAGCATAAGAAACTAGTCACTTTAGATCATAAAAAGACCATACAAGTGAAAGGTTATAGACCTAACCAAAAGACTTGAATGAAAAATAGATACGGACAAATTTAATTGTATTGAAAAACAAACCACAAAAAAGATTAAAATATTGAAAAGGGACAAAAAACTCCAAATTAAAACCGAGACTTGTGAGGAACTATCCATGAATATAAACCGCATATTGAAATTCAATTTGATGGTCCATAACAGAAAAGATCAATATGATTACAAATGAGCTTCATCTTAGTTATTCGTGGTGTCGGCAGAGCCACCTCGGATAAAACATAACAGGGAATGAAATCGACAAAGACATGCCATACAGGCAAATTATATGTTATCACCCATATAATCATACTCAATTCAATGAAATTGTTTGATCTTAGAAGGGATGTTTTATAATTTCGCACGAGATAAGCTATTTCTTGGTTTCGTTCAATCAATAATAATTTAATTATTTTTAGGTAATAGTAAATAAAAACAACGCTCATAAGGATTTCTATTAAAACCCAAAAAATATACGCGTGCCTATCATACATACAAAAATAAAAAAAAAGGTAATCGACAACTATCGTCAAAACCGGTGGTAACATCGGTGAACTACTGATCTATCACTGGTCATTCGAAGAATCCTTCCTCCTTACCTTTAATTAAGCACAATTGTATAAGGATTCTAAAGGAAAGGGGTTAGCCCAACATGAGGGCTCTACTTTGTGTAAAAGCTACTCCAAAGCACCCTTTTGCGTAGAGAAAGCTCTATTATCACCCTCACCTACCCCCTTCAAGGAATCAACCAAGAGGTGTCCTGAAGTATGTTAGAAAACAATATTTTGGCATCTTCCTCTTCCTCAGATATAATCTTGCAGCGAAGATGAAGATTTTCTGCCTGTTGGACGAATAACTAATTGGTTGTTAGGATATTATTGGAATTAGTTGAGATTAGTTTGTTAAACCATTTGGATTGTTAGCAATTATTTATGAGTTGTGGGCAATATAAGTCTAATATTTGAAATGGGTAAAACCATCCTTGTTAATCCTTCATTAATAAAAAAAATAGATATATTTCATTCTATTTTAATTTTTATGCCCTAACCATCGTTCATCATCATCTTACCCTACACATAAATCTCGTCCAGTGTTCTATTTTCTATGGATATTATGTCGCCCTTCTCCTATGGTATCATTCGCCATCGATTTTGATGTCATTCCGTTTTCGCTCTATTGATTGACTCGTTCAGTTGTTGGCGTTCTAATATCGATGTTTGTACCATTGTTGGGAATTATATTTTAATTTTTTTTATCTAAACTGCTTGATCGTTTTTGTACATTTGATGTTTGTTGAAACTTATTATTGTTTGGATAATTTATTTCTTCATATTTTTATTGAAAATTGATAAAGGCTTAGATTATGTTCAAGAATAATGTGGTGTTCCATTGCTTTACTGTCTTCTATTGTTTCTCACAAGGTACACATGAAACTTGAGACTTAACATTCAAGTGTTTAACAACCTTAGTCTCCATTAACTAGACATAAGAGGGCGTTTTCTTGCTAGAAAGAGGGCTTCAGATTGCATCCGAGAGTTCTTAGCTTAATCGTCTTACACCCAACAAAAAGAATAATCAATTAAGTGGTGAAAGAAGACAATGAAGTTGAAAGATAAAAAAATTTCAAAAGAAATTTTGAATGAAAATAAATTGTATGATAGAAATGTTATTAAAGAAGAACGAAAGGATGATGAACAACATCGATTCTCGAAAAATTAACAATAAAAAATATGGCGAGTGTTCTTAGAAGTTTAAGAAAAGAAGAAAACAAGGTGAATGTTGACGAATAACTAATTGGTTGTTAGGATGTTATTAGAATTAATTGAGATTTTAGATTAGTTTGTTAAACCAGTTGGATTGTTAGCAAATAGTTATGAGTTGTTTAATCTTTGTTATCAGTTTGTTAGTATTTGGGTTAGTTTATTAAAGATTTTATTATGGTCTTGGTTTATATAATCTCATCACTTGTATTGAGCAAAACACAAAGATTTTATTCAAGTTTAATAAAATAGTTTTCACATTTATTTTATCTGTTTATCTTTTCCACAACTCAATCATCATGTCTCTTTCAAACTAAATGTCAATCTCCATCTCATGCCACTAAGTCGCCCTTCTAATCGGATGGTTTTGAGGAAAGATAAAGTTTGTTGGCTTTCAAGTATTGAGAGAACCTATGATAGAAAATTAGAATATGTTTTTATTGAAACAAAGAACTAAAGATGGATTAACAAGAATGGTTTTATCCATTACAAATATTAGGCTTATATAGCCCTGAACTCATAAGAATCCAAATGGTTTAACAAACTAATATAAAATCTCTATTAATTCCAATAACATCCTAACATCCAATTAGTTATCACCATGTTTTCTTCTCTCCTTAAACTTCTTCAATCTTCTTCATTGAGTCAAGTTCATGAGCTATTAAATACTCAATTTTTATTTAAGCAATCCGAGGAAATAGTGAGCTAAAAAGGACCATTTGAAGAATTAAAAACCTATATATATTTCTAACTCGATGATTTTTCGATAATCGAAGGAGTTGTTTATCTTTGCGTTCTTATTTAATCACTTTTATGTTATACAATTTATTTTCATTAAAAATTCTTTATAAAAACTTTTATCTTTCAACTTCATTATCTTCTTTCACCACTTATTTGATTCTTCTTTTTGTTGGGTGCAAGGTGATTAAGCTATGAACTCTCAGATGCAATCTAAAACCCTCTTTCGAGTAAGAAAATATCCTATTATGTATGGTTAATAAAGAGCAAGACTGTTAAACACTATATTTCTCCCAGATATTTTCTGTCTTGATAACTTGATTGTAAAACCAAAATTTCATATACCTTTGAGGACAAAAAAAAAAAAAAACCCCGATGAAACCAAGTTCCATTATCATTGGCAAGTAGAATGCTCAAACAACTCATTACAAATATTAAGCTTATATTAACCACGCGACCAGATTAAGAGAGGGTAGATCAACAAAAACTCCACACGATCAAAACAACAACAACAACAACGACAAAGAATACATGGCGGAGACTTCACAAAGGATGACATAACAACATCAAGAACATTGGAATATCAATGGCATGAAAACAACAAAAGCAAAAACGAAAGTCTCAGGATCGTTGATGGCGAATGATACTATGTGAGAATGGCGGCATACTAGCCTAAGATGGAGATTTGCGTTACTTATGCAATTTATTGTTACTACACATTGAAAAATTAATTGCACAAATAATTGAGTTTGTATTTGTAATCACTAATTTTATCCGGGGTTTAAACCCGGTTTTAAATTTATGTTTCAATTTTAATAACGGGCTTTAGTTATCTACTAAAAATCAAAATTAAAAAAATATATATGCATATTAGGTTTTTATTTAGTTACCGTTTTAGTTTCTACTTACTACCCTTTTTATTTGAAAATCCAAAAACATTATAGTAATTTCGTTTCTTTCAATTATTATATGTATATATATGTTCTTTTTATTTATTATTTTTATCTGGTATCTTATTATTTTTGTTCACCTTTATTATTATTGTTATTTATTTTATTTCGGTTTTATACTTCTTTTTTATTATTATTTACTATTATTATTACTATTATGTAAGTTAAATACTTAAATAATAAAATAAAACCCAAATATGAATTAAATCCAATAATAAACCCAAATTTTATTTTATAACAGCACAAACAAATTAATAACCCACAGTTAAATTACAAAGCCCGAATTTAAATAAATACATACAACCCAATAACAAAACATAAGCCCGAAGTAAAATTAAATGATTATACAAACATAATTCCCTAGCCCAAACCGGTTGACTAAACCCTAACACTATTTTATTATTCCTTGCGCAGCCAATAGAGAGTCGTGATCAGATCTAACGACCACGATCGAAAGGAGAGGGACTGCTTGTATTCCTCCACGTGCCACGTGCGATTGATGGAATCCTCTACACGCGTGTGCGTTGTATGCTCGCGACCATTCGATTGCCTGAAGACTCCTCATCTCCTTCGACGTCCGATCAATGTCCGATCACCTCCCAGATCGCCAGCAACAAATGCAAACAAAAAAAAGAAAAAAATGTAGGAATCGTACAAACCTTAACCAAAACGCAGGAAATCAAAGGATATTTACAAACGAAATTCATTCATTTTCAAAGGAAAATCGAAAGAAAATTTTAGACAAATACGAACCAAAATTCGCAGCAATTCAGAGGCCAATATTTCAGAATTTTAGAGACACCACATCAAATACATCCAAAAAGCATCAGAACCAATAGCAATATTCGTCCATATTTTTTTTCTTTTCAGAATTACTTGTAATATTCGGTTATAAAATCGAAGGCAAATCACCATGTAAAGGGGTTCCCCACAACCATTCGAATCAATAGAAAAGAAAACTATTTTGAGGTAATCGAAACCTCTTTTTTTTTCAGTTCTTGCATACCTTAAATCTAAAGCAAAAAAAGCGCCAGAAAGGCTTTTACCTTAGTGGTAGTCGATCACCACCTTTCTTCGACAATAAGCTCTGGCCGCCGTGCTGCTTTGATGAGTCGAGGAGAAAGAGGGAGTATCATCTTCTAGTCAATTCGAAAGGGGAAAGAATTTTCTGGAGTTTGTTTCAGTTTTCAGAAAGAGAAAAGGGTTCTTCAAATCGGTTTCTTACGTGAAAGAAATTTTTGGTTTTAATTATCTAAAATCGAGTTCAGGGTTTCGAAAGGAGGAGTTTTTATCTGTTTTCAAACTCGTCGGTCACCACTTTCTGGATTTTGACAAGGTGGTTTCTGGAAAATGAAGAACATGGATGAATGTTCTTCTTTTCTGGGTTTAGATTCAAGGAAAAATAGAGAGGATTTCTCTGATATTCAAATGTTTTCGGTGGGAAAGAAATGAAATAGGGAGGATTATCCAGTTCTAATTTTGTTTTATATTATAGTGGGGGCTCTTAAAAATGGTTTATTTTTCTTCATTAAATCCTTCCGTGGATTTGAAATCATAAGCGTAGTCCTCCCAGCTTTTGAAATCTTTTCAATCTAGTCCCGATTTGAGCTAATCAGTTATTTTAATAAAGGTTTAATTAAATTTGAGGTCCCTCCTTGTTTTGGAGCATACTTTCAGGTCCTTTCTTGATTCAAAATCATATTTTAAGGGCTTCAATGTTTTTAAATCTTTTCATTTTGGTCATTGTTCTTAATTATTCTCTCTTTTTTTTTTTGATTTGACCCCGAGATTTTGGTTCTCTTTTATTTTAGTACATTCCGGTGGCTAATTTTCTTGCTTTAGTTTGTTACTTTTTTATTTAATTTGATCCTTTGTGTATTTGTTTGTTTATTTATCCTTTTTTTTTGTCTTTATGCTCATATGCATGTTTATTTATTTTTGTTACATTTTTATTTATTTATTCCATGCTTTTTATTTATTTATGCTTTTCATTATGTTGGTCATATACCATGTTTTATTTTCATTTATGTAGTTTACTTACATGTTGTACATATTTGCTCATTTATGTTCTTGTTTTATTATGTGCATACATGTATTTAGTTATTTATTTATTTGTTCATATATGTATGTCATTTTTAGCATTTGTTGTTTACTTGTTTGCATGGTTAATGTACATATATTTATGTCTATTTGTGACATGCATTTTTTATTTATACATTTTAATTCTTTATATGCATTTTATACATGTATTTTGTCTTCATTTCCATCATGTTTTATTCTTGTTATACTTTTATTTACACATTGTATTTATTCATATGTATATTCATTTTTGTTTGTAATTGTTTCATTTTATTATTGCTTTCGACACACCCCTTTAATTAACGAACTTAATAAATACATATTTATACGGTCATAACGGATCCGACACTAAACGTAGTGGTGGCGGTGTATGCGTTTTCCTTCGGATAAAGACACGATAAAATTAAAATAAATTCGAATCTTTAAACAAACCTTAATTTAAATGCCACTTTAAATCGAAAAAAAAATTAATTAAGCGGTAATTTGATAAAGGTGCCAATTTTTGGGCGGTTTTTAAACTCTAACCCCGTTTTTAAATCGTAACCGACTCTCGAACTCAAATCATTTCGGATCTTCGGTTTTTACGAAATCCGATCTACCAAAGTTACCGGTGGCGACTCTAACCCATTTTTTTCAATTTCTAAAATTCCTAATTCTTTTTTTCAAATCACTAACCCTATTTTTCTAATTTCCCCTTTTAATTTCAAAATTCCCAATTTTCAATTTTAATCTAATTTTCAATTTCCCTTTTCAAATCAAAATTTTCTTTTCCAATTTAAAACTCTAATTCCTGAATTTCAAAATCCTTAAATTTTAGGTCTAATCCCAATTCCAATTTTCAAGACCTAATTTCACATTTTTTCAATAGTGACCTTTTTTTTCAATTTTCACATTTTTTTCCAAATTTTAAAAAGGGTCACTACAGTTGGCGACTCCGCTGGGGACATTTTTTTCAATGTGTTAAGCCTTGTTTTAAAAAAATATCGCCTAATTAATTTTGGAAGTTGTGAAGTAAACTGACAATTAAATTATTATTTGTTTATTAATTCGAGGTTTCTTTAACTCATTCATACCCGTCTCTTTAAGTGGGGGAAAATGCTAGCACTTTCGTAAGGATATTGTTCCTTCGTACGGGCCTAGTAAGTACCTTTGCGGCTCGATTACCCTATGCTTTCGAAAGGATATTGTTCCTTCGTAGGGGTATAGCGAAAGGGTCCCCCTAAATTGAACTCGATCGAGATGAGCCTATAATGGGTGACGATCGGGGGCCTTGCTACTCTTAGAAGAGGACAGAGAGAACAATTTGGGTACATCGTAGAACCAAAACTGCATTTAGAGAATCTAGTCAACCTACCCATTAGAGCCATGCAGTTAACCTAGGTTCTTTTAGACGAGATATATGGTTGTTTTTTCTCCTTTTTTGCCTGCATTTATGCTTCATTATTTTTGCATTATCATTACATGAAGGTTTTGGTCTAAGTGGTTTGTCCAATTAGAGGCTTTCGTTAGAGGTTTAAAAAAGAAAAAAACAAAAATAGGAAAATTAGAAGAGAAAAAAGAAATCAATGAGAATAAGAAAAAGAAAGACGATGAGGCAAAAAGAAAAAAGTAAAAAAGATAGAGAAATTAAAAAAAAAGATAGAAAAAATAGAGATAATAGAAAGAAAATAAATATTAAGAGTTTTTAATTAGTGAAAGTTTCTCAAAGGGCGATCACTATCATGACCAACACCTTCACTTGCATTCATTTTTGCATTTCATGCATTTTCATAGCATACATTTCTGCATTCATCAATAAGGCAAGAAGATTAACCTTGGATACATCGCGACAGTTTCCAAACCGCAACCATTCCGTACTCCTACATCACCCGTTCTCAGTCAAGAGTCATGGATGAGAGATTGGCTAATGTTGAGAAGTCACAGAAGGACCTTGAAGATCGTTTGACCAATATCGAGATAATGATTGAGAAATCTCAAAATGAAATCCTTACTCAACTCACTGCTTTGTTCGGAAGGTCTGACCATGGAAAGGCTAAGGTTTAAGATGAGCAGTCCAACATGGAAGATCTAGGTGGCAACACTTCTCATGTAACATCCCGGTTTTGGGGTTAGTAGTTTGAGTGTTAGTTGGGGAAATTCGATTCGGGTTGAATCGGATTCCTAGGGTTCGTTATTCCGGGAAAAATTAAAATAGTAATATTTTAATCAGATAAGTAATACTTTTGTGAAATGGTTCTAAAAATATTAAAAAGGTGTTTTAAAGTTAAAAGAATATTATTTGAACTTTAATTTGATTTTTAATTGGGCTTAATTTTGTGCTAGTGACTAAATTGTAATTTTGGAAAAGTTTTGGGGATTTAATTAGTAATTTTTGGCAATAAGGATTTTTAGTGACTAAATTGGAAAGTAAGCCATACTTAGAATCCTTAGAGGGCCATAAACCCAATTTATTTTTAATTAATGATTTATCCACCAAAATTGTTTTTAAATTGTTTTATTTTAGATGACAACTTTATTTTCTTTTGTAACTTCCCATTTTCCCATCTTTTCTCTCAAGATTTTCTCTCATTTTCTCTTCATCTTCTTCTCCAAATTTCTTCAATTACTTGTTGATTTCTTCATCATTTTCTACAAAATTTATTTCATTTTACTCATCCTTTCATTCTCTACAAAACCTACTCATCAATTTTTACAAAATCAACATCATTTTCAAGGAAATCAAGGAAGGCTTTCTCATCTTTTTGGTGGATTTAATCTCAAAGGTAATAATCTGATTTCTAATCTTTTTCTAAGGTTCTTTATTGAAGTTCCCAAGTATTGGCTTGCTAGTTAACATCTGATATTTAATTTTTGTGTTTTTAATTCAAGATCTATGAGTTTTATGATAGTTTTTGTGAAATCTTTTGAGATCTAAATTGATGTTGGATTTAGGATGATTTAATTATGATATTAGGTCAATTAAATGATTGATTGAGTTTTGAAATGAGTTAATATCAAATTAATCCCGGAATAATGCAATCGGTGGTGTTTTAAGGTGGTTTTCGGTTGTTTTAGGGGTTGTTTTAGGTGTTCTTATGTTGCTGGAGGTATAAGGATGGTTTGGAAGTGCTTTTGGTTCATAATTGAAGTGGATTAGATGTTAGATTCATTAGGTTTTGGGCTGATGATGTTTTGGATGCGTTTCGGCTTAGTTTTCGGACTTTTCAGCTAGGTTTTCGATAGTTTGGTGAAGGTTTAATGTGGGTGCTGTTTTGAGCATGTTGTGATGTGAATATGCTCTCCTTTTAATGTTGTAGAGGTAGTGCAAGAAGGTGCATAACTGGCTGGTGCGTTGGCGTTGCCGTCGGAGCATCGGCGATGGCTCGTTTCGCTTGTCGGTGAGTGATTTCGGGTTTAAAGTGAATCACATTGGTTCGGTTCTATTTTGAGGACTATGGAATAGTGTGAAAACTTTCCATAGTTCAAGAGTAAGTGTTTTAAATGGAGTTGATGCATTACCTTGAGTTTCGACTATTTTCGGTAACGACATATATGTGAACAATGATTCAATATGATTTTGGAATTGCATATATTTGATTTTGGAATGATGCATGCATGTGTTAATTGCTGAAAATGCATGGTTTATTAAGGTATTCATGGCTTATGTAAGCATGAAAAAGAATTTGGAATATGATGAGGTTATTTGCCCTATGTTGATAAAGCCGTTGAGCATGATTTTAGTTCACATGATGAACATTTAATGAGTGCATTATGAGCAGCAAGTTAACATGCATGATTGGAGTTGATATTGGCTTAGTGACACTAACTTTAGATTCGAATACAAATGACATGTCATTAAGATTGAGTGCACTATAAAAATAATGAGAATAATGATGATGCCTACACGTAAACAAGGTTGACTTTGTGTCCGATCATGCGTGTAGAGCTTGCCTATATGTAAACAAGGGTGACTTTGTGTCCGACCATGCATATAGTTGACCCATGCATAAACAAGGGTGACTTTGTGTCCGACCGTGCGTAGTGGGGGTAACATGTATACAAGGGTGACTATGTGTCCGATCGATGCATGTTGAGACCAAGTGTCTGCAATTATGGAAAAAGGAATCCGTGTATTCGGTGAACTAAAAGTTCATATTAAGTGATCACTAGAAAGCCAATATGCATACATGAAATGAAATGATATACTTGTGCATGACACATGAAATGATTTGACAATGTTGATAAGTATGATTTGGTTTTACATATTTCAAATAAGCATGAAGGATGCAAGTATGATTTTTGTAAATGATTTTTGAACTTGTTTAGAGCTTCCTCACTAAGCATGTTGTGCTTAAGCTATCTCTTTTCATACTTGCAGAAAAATAGTGATATTCGAGACTACATTCGGAGCAAGGGAAACAAGGGGAAAAGACCTCGCGATTTTGGTATGATTTGGCAAATAAATAAGGGCACGACAATGTGTAAACCTACCCATATGAGAGTGTGTTTTACTTTGGTTAATGACTTGTAATGAGACCTTATATTGTCTTGATTTTGGTTTGATGAATTTAGATATTGTTTGGAATTGGTTGAAGCATGTATGTGCATGAACGTTCTTGTTTTTAATCATATTTTAGGAAGCATGCCTATAGATTGTATGGAGTCTTTGTTGTTGATAATTGTGTGATTATTATCATTATTTATGTTTAGGAATTATGCATATAGTTGATGGTGATTAATGGCTGTGTCCTGAGTCGGTTGAATTCACTTGGTGTGATGGAATTTTTAGGTTCCAGGCACAAAGTTTCGAAACCTTTGTCAAATAGTTTCGAAACCTTCCTAAAGGTTTCGAAACCTTGCGGGAAATTTTGATTCTGGACCCTTACTGGACGCGAAAGTTTCGAAACCTTCGGGGAGGTTTCGAAACCTTTTACATAAAGTTTCGAAACCTTCCTTTGGCTGCCAGGAAATTGGAGTTGCTGGAAATTGCATTTTAGTCCCGGATATCCTTCTTTGTTCAATTAAGGCATCTACAGATGTTATTTTGAGCTGAATTTTCACATGGATGCATAAAGTTGATTAAATTTCAATATGGATAACTTAATTTTGATGAAGTCCTCATAACTTGTAAGATTTACATTTTGGTCCCTAGATTAGTGAAACATTCAATTGATGATGTTAGAATGCTCCGTTTGATTTGAGATTTACCGTGAGGGATACTTGTATGCTTAATTGTACTTTGATGGAAAGAATTTCTACTTTGTCATTAGAACGTAAAAGTTTTACGTTTTAGTCCTTAATTTACTTAAGTGTTTAATCGAATGCTTGTCTGTGATCGGATTGCTTCCGTTAATGCTTTGCATGAGATCAAGACATTTAGGAACATAATTAAGTATGCATCTAGATTAAAAAAAACAAAAAAACACATCGGTTTCAGGGTTGTTTGTCGAATCGGACCTTCGCGGGTTTGGTTCGATATTCCCCGTGTAACCCGTTAGTGCCGGTTCCGTCTAGGTCGGGCTAAGGAGGTTACATCTCACACTAGGGATCAACCCGAAGCATCATTTATGAAAGGCATTCACATTTCCGGGGCATCTATTAACAACCCAGTTGACGTGGGTCATGGTTTCGAGAATGAAGTCAATGTAGAGGTCCCATATTTGGACTTGATGAATGAGGTTGAGACCAGGTTGAGGAAAGAATTTGAGAATAAATTTGAGGAACAATACCTCCAGGTTGAAGAAAAGATTAACCTGTTGCAAGCAACCGAAGACTTTGGGATTGATGCTTACGAGCTAAGCTTAGTGTTTGACCTAGTCATCCCACCTAAGTTCAAGGTGCCAGACTTCGAGAAGTATGATGGAACCACTTGTCCCTCATCTCACCTAACTATGTATTACCTTAAGATGGTGGCACATTTGAGGAATGAGAAGCTTCTCATCCATTGCTTTCAAGACAGCTTCACCAGGGTAGCTACTCGTTGGTATGCCCAGCTCAATCGGGGTAATGTGAAGTCATGGAAGGACTTGTCCAAGGTTTTTATTGAACAATACAAGCATGTTAAAGACATGGTCCCGAATAGAAATATGCCTCAGAGTCTGACACAGGGGCAAGAGAAAACCATTCGACAGTATGCCCAAAGATGGAGGGACATTGCGGCCCAGGTTCAGCCTCCTGTTTTGGAAGGAGAAATTACTCGTATGTTTGTGGACTCACTTCATGGTCCACTTTATGAGAAAATGATTATAAATATATCTTTGGGATTTGATGAACTTGTGAACACGGCAGAATCCATCGAGGCTGCTTTCAGAAGTGGCAAGCTTAGGACCGGCAAAATTGTGTCAAAGTACCCTAAGAAGAAGGACCATGAAGTAAACTATGCTGTCCGAAGAAGGAAAATGAAAAGGTGACCTTTACTCCCTTGTCGGTGTCATACAAGGAGATGTATGCTCAGTTGCATAAGGCAGATTTAGTCCGACCTTACTATGTTACTCCTAATAACCTACCTTACCCAACATGGTACGATACCTAGGCCCACTGCGAGTACCACGCCGGAGTATCGGGGCATATCATTGAGAATTGCATCGCTTTTAAGAAGATGGTGCAAAACTTGTTGAACATCGGAGTTATTCAATTAGACTCCCCTGATATGAAGAGCAATCCTCTACTGAATCACGAAAAGGCTTGAATCCCACGTTTATCCCTGCCTCTCATGAATCCTTAATGCATCTCATTTTGCTTTTTCTTAGATGATGTTTGCTTCTTTGCCAATGCATTTTAAGTTTTTTTCTCTTCTATGTTTTAATCAATCTCGCTATCTTTGGTCCGAAAGTAGCGATGACCTTTTGTAAATGGCTTTTGTCATGCTTTTATTTTCAATTAAGAGGTGCACTTTTTATATACCTTTTCTTACCTATTTAATGATTATTGGATATTTAATTCTTGTTGTGTCTCTAATTCAAACAAACAAAAAGAAGAGTTAATTGAATGTTGTGATTACGATGAAGTACAATTCTGTTTTCAATCTGCTTCGGTCGGAAAGCTTGAGAAACAATACTACTACTCCTTCGATAATGTTCAATAATAAGAAGGTCGCATAGAAAAAGAATCTACTCGAATTTGAGAATTTTATGAGGTCAAAAGCATTAAAAAGAGAAAAAGAAAAAGAGAAGAAAAAGAAGAAGAAAAAGAAGAAAAGAAGTGAAAACCTAGAAACCCTCAAATGAACGAGTATTCCAATAAGTCTCGAAGTATCCTGATTAGGCTGTGGGGGAAGAACGAATCTAGGAGCTAGAGTTCCACCAGTTTGATACCCTAGCGTCAATTATGACTCTTTGAAGACACTGACACCTTAATACACGATTAAGTGCAAACTAAAGAACATGCCTACACTTGGAATTCTTAGACCGAGTTAAAAGAAAAGACAGATATGAGAACTATAAGGATTAGTTTTCAAAATGGATCAAGCGAGTACGGTAATCATGAGGATGAACCGAACGATTTGGATAGAATTTTGACACTTCAAATATCGCCATAACATTTCAAGGCAAAACATTAATGTTGAGTCGGAGACACTTTTGCATTCAATATCCAAGGATCTTGCCCCTTTTATTTCTCTTATCAAACTGTGAAGTTTTCAATCTTTGAGCATTTATTCATAAAGGCGTTATGCATTAAAACGTCAATTTTTGAAGAATCTCTTTCAAATTCATTTTTGTCAAAATGCAAGGCCATTGATACATTTAAACATCTTTGATTAAGCCCATGATTGGCAATGTTATGTAATGCAAGGTTTCTTGTAAAATAAGGTACCTTCCTTTCTCGATAAGATTGTTCGAGCTTATGATCGAAGAAGCCCGACTTTTTGGAATATAGTAGGAAAACAAAAATTTTGGGGCAAAATTTTGTTGGGGGCAAAGAGATAGTCTTTCAGCATTGGGGCAAGTGTTCCTTCAAAGACGGAGTTGACCAAGCTTGATCCATGACAAAATTTTTGGAAGAGAGGCTTCGATTAAGCCAAACATATTTTCGAGAAGATAGAACTCATCAGTGTTTGAGGCACGATCAATAGCAAGTTTTTGCATGCAATATGACATTTCAGGAGTTCATACTAGACATTTATATTATTGGAAAGTATTCACCCTAGCTTCAAGGGTGAGCACAAACAACATTTTTAACCTTGGTCTCGAATCTAGTGGACATCTTTTTTGACCAACGCAAGCCAACAATCTCCTATCCAGAAGAAGAATCAGGGAGTTGCAAGCCTGATGTATCCAAAGGTGTTCAAATTTGGAGTGATAACCCTCAAACATTAAATATAAAAACATTCATCTTTCAGTTAAATATCCCTAAGATTAGGGGTACGTTGATATATGCATTCATTCATAGTTAGGCATCCCTAGGATTAGAGGGCATACTAACACATGCATACATACATTTTTACCTATTTTGACAGGTATTCAAAAAGAAAAAGAAAAAGATTGCGAATATGTAGCTTGACAAGAGAAAAATCTTTTCAAGGTGGAAAATTCTATAGAGAAAGAATTGACATCTTCAGTATTCGAGTAAGGTTTCATATAGAAGGGACTTGTTGCTCACAGTTTTCAAATGCCGAGTTTTATATAGAAGGGACTCAGCTTCTCAAGGTGAATGATTCTATGGAGAAGGGATCGACATCTTCAGTATTTGAGCTAAGGTTTCATATAGAAGGGATTTATAGCTCATAGTTTTCAGAAGTCGAGTTTTATAGAGAAAGAACTCATCTTTTCAAGGTGGATGATTTTATGGAGAAGGGATCGACATATTCAGTATTTGAGTTAAGTTTTCAAAGTTTTCAAAGGCCGAGTTTTATAGAGAAGGGACTCAGCTTTTCAAGGTGGATGATTCTACGGAGAAGGGATCGACATCTTTAGTATTCGAGTTAAGGTTTCATATAGAAGAGACTTATGGCTCACAACTTTCAAAGACCGAGTTTTACAGAGAAGGGACTCAGTTTTTCAAGTTGAATGATTTTATGGAGAAAGGATCAATGCTTTTACTATTCGAGTGAAGGTTTCATATAGAAGGGACTTATAGCTCAAAGTTTTCATAGATAGAGTTTCACAGAGAAGGGACTCAACTTTTCAAGGTGGATGATTCTATAGAGAATAGATCGACATCTTCAGCATTAGAGTTAAGGTTTCACGGAGAAGAAACTTATAGCTCACAATTTTCACGGGTCGAGTTTTATAGAGAAGGGACTCAGCTTTTCAAGGTGGATGACTCTACAGAGAAGGGATCGACGTCTTCAGTATTTGAGTTAAGGTTTCACGTTTTCACAGGCCAAATTTTATAGAGAAGGGACTCAACTTTTCAAGGTGGATGATTCTACGGAGAAGGGATCGAAATCTTCAGTATTCGAGTTAAGGTTTCATATAGAAGGGACTTATGGCTCACAACTTTCAAAGACTGAGTTTTAAAGAGAAGGGACTTAGTTTTTCAAGGTTGATGATTCTATGGAGAAATGATCAACGCTTTTACTATCCGAGTAAAGGTTTCTTAGAGAATGGACTTGTAGCTCATAGTTTTCAGAGAAAGAGTTTTATAGAGAAAAGACTCAGCTTTTCAAGGTGGGTGATTCTACAGAGAAGGGATCAACATCTTCAATATTCAAGTTAAGGTTTCACAGAGAATGAACTTATATCTCACATTTGCCGAGTTTCACAGAGAAGGGACTCAACTTTTCAAGGTGGATGATTCTAAAGAGAAGGGATCGTCAACTTCAGTATTCGAGTTAAGGGTTCGCAGAGAAGAGACTTATAACTCACGTTAGCCGGGTTTTACAGTGAAGAGACTCAGCTTTTAAGCTGGATTCTATAGAGAAAGGATCACCATATTCAATATTTCAGAGTTTAGGGTTTCATATAGGAGAGACTAGATTCAAGATTTTTGACGAAGAGTTTTATATAGGAAAGACTCAAAACATCTCAAATATATTGATTCTATGGAGGAGGGATCAACATTTTCGGAGTTCTAGATTTAGGATTTCATATAGGAGGGACTCAAGTCGAAGAGTTTCGGTAAAGAGTTTTATATAGGAAAGACTCGAAGATTTTCAAAAATTAGTTCTATATAGGATGGATCAACATTTCAAACAGTGCAGAGATTAAAGCTTCATAGAAGAGGGACCTGCAACTCAGAATCTTCAAATTTGCTCGAAATATCACAATGGTGAATCAAAGCTCGTTTCAGAAAATTCTCTTTTGATGTGTGCAGGTGGTCTCAAGTCACGTGCATGGCAGAGCTAATCAGGAATCAAGGGTTCAAGGAACGAAAAGGCTATCAGAATTGCGGAAAAAGGGCTTTCAGATCCGAGTCTTCGAACAGGGAAGTCGGATAAAATTAGTGTTTTTTGTCTTTGCTTCATCAATGTTTTACAACGATAAGCAAAGAGGGGCAGCTGTAATCCCTAATTTTATCAAGGGTTTAAACCCGTTTTTAAATTTCTGTTTCAATTTTAAAAACGAGCTTTAGTTATCTACTAGAGATAGAAATTAAAAATATATATATTTATATTAGGTTTTTATTTAGTTACCTGAAAGAGGCTAGGAAGTCTTACTTTTATGATGAAGCATTCGTCCGTCCACCTTTGTCAGATTGTAGTATTTAAGATGTCGAACCCACAGGGATTCGCTTTACTTACGCAATTTATTATTCTTGCACAATGGAAAAATAAAGACACAGATAATTGAGTTGGATTATAACTAAGAAAACTAATTAAAGCAATAAAAATAAGTGATCAAGAAATCAAGGATGGAAAAGTGGGGCAGGTTAGAGTGCTTTGTATTGTGGGTTCAATTGACTTGTTTCTGTCTCATGCAATTATACAACACTGCCCCGGCGTGACTCCGCTTATCCCTAAGTCAAAGTACTGTTGATGACTAGTCCTTGATGATACCTCCCGACGTGAATCAACTATAACCACCAACCAATCTCACACTTCTTTTAGCCGCTGAAACTCTAACCTATCCCTAGGCCGAGTTAGTATTTTCCAGCTAGAAAAATACCGTACTTATCCCTTTCGTGAATCTAACTCTCCCGATATTAGATAAATAAATCTCTCACAAACTTCTTTCCCGATCTTGAATGCAAGAACAATGAATGGCAAAGAATAAGCAAACCTCGATATTTTATTGCATGAAACAAGAAAGCAAAATACAATTTTTTTCCTCAACTACTCCACAAACTAACCTAAACCCCAAGGGGCGATAGAGGAGTTTAGGGTTTTCTATGAACACTTGATTTCGAGATATCTTCCTCTCTACATAGACTATGGTTTATATAGGGTTGGCCTAGGGCAAACCTTTACAAAGTAGGAATTCAACTTGGAGTAAAACACAAGTTAAGTACATAGATAAAAGATATTTATTTTATTTCCTAGTTTATTACTACAAGGATTCTTTTCTCGCGTGGCCTTTGACCTTGACTTTCGTGTGTTCCTCAGCTCCTATTTCTATGCTGCTTGTCTTAAAACGTCCACCTTATTTTTCTCTTCAGATCGCCTATCATATCAACAATTGTTTTCCCGGTGCTGTCGCAGCCTTCAAGTGCTGCCGAGGCGGGTACTAATCTACATTCCAGTTTTGGTTTCCAGCATCCATCATGCTATCTGGCATTACCTGTGTGGTAGTTTCCTTTCTAAGAGAGAAAACCATTAACTACACCTATTTTATGCCAAATAATAGATAAATTCATGAATTAAGTATTGGGATGCTGAAATATGGAAATAAGCAGAATTATTCAATATTTCCATTAAATTTGTCCTTTATTAGCAATAATCGAGTGGGAAATTGGTATAAAGAATAGGACTTTTAGGCACTCGTCACACCCCCAAACTCGAACTATTGCTTGTCCTTAAGCAATGCAAAAGATAGATTTTTAAGTAAGGAATTTTAAAGTAATATACTGTCCTGCCTGTCGCGGAAGAATTCTTTTCTTGACTCAGCCTCTTCTAGGTTCTAGGAATTCCTCGGAATTGGACTATAAGTCTTGGTGAGTGTGTGCGTAGCTTTGTCAAAGTTGATTATCTAAGTTCTAATCCTTTTTCTAGCTCAAGACTTCCGACTAAGATTTTTCTTCAACTATTTTTCTTTCCTTTTCCCTGTTTGGTATATAAATATATATTGCTATATACTTATACTGCTTGAGCCAGTTTTCGGGCACTTCAAGTGTTAACTACTCTTACTAAAGCCAATTTCAGGCACCTCTAGTAAGTGGGAAAAAGTATAAGTCCTAGAGCCAGTGATAGGCACCTCTATGGACTAAACTAGAGCCGGTGATAGGCACCTCTAGTTAAAATCCAAGCCTAAGTCCTTATTGCTTTTCAAAGAAAAGAACTTTTAAAATCAACTAAGACTAGCAGTATTTATGGATTTTTCAGGCTCATAGTCTAATCCTAAGAGACCTTTCTGATTTCAAGTCTGGTGAATGGTGCATACTGTTGCGGCGGCTGGAGAATATATTACTGCTGAGGCAGTCTCAATAAAATTCAACAGACTTAAATTTTTTTTGCATAAAACTGTAATTGTTGTAAAGATAAAATTTAAGGCAGTAGTAGGATAATCCGAATAATTTCCATACATGGCATATATTTTTTAAGGCATAAAATAGGATCAATACTTCCCCAAACTCGAGGGATGCATTGTCCTCAATGCATGTATCTGAGCATAAGACAACAGTAAAAGACAAGATAAAAATTAAGAGACAAGGAAAAAATAAACCAATATTTATATGTCGCGTCTTGGCCTCTTCTGTATCCTGAGGGTCATCAGTTTGTGTGGAGTTTGTTGAGAAAGAAACTAAAAATTGCACTGGAAAACAATAATGAAGAAGTATGAAATAAAACGGGGGAGATTAAGTTTTAGGGACGCAAACCCGTCATCATATGTTCTTGGGTGGCCAACCCTCCTTCACATTTTTTCCGCCGAGGCAACCTTTCTCCGTGGCAACTTGCCGCCGAGGCAACCTCCACCGTGGCATTATGCTACCGAGGCAACCTTCCGATGTGATATTATGCCGAGGCAACCTTCTTGGGCGGGACGACAAGCTCGATTTCAGGGTCGTTTTATATGCTTCATGGCTTCTCCTTCTTGAAATTCCATCCTAAAAAAATAACTCAAACATAATTAAACTTATTTCCTAAAACAAATAACTCAAAAATAATTAAACTAATTTCCTAAGATAGTAGTGCAAGAAAAATAAAAAAGAAAGTTGGAATCGTCAATCACCGACAACGACGCCAAATCTGATGGAGGCTAGGAAGTCTTGTTTTTATGATGAAGCATTCGTCCTTCCTCCTTTGTCAGATTGTAGTATTTAAGATGTCGAACCCAAAGGGATTGACTTTACTTACACAATTTATTATTCATGCACAATGGGAAAATAAAGACACAAACAATTGAGTTGGATTATAGCTAAGAAAACTAATTAAGGCAATAAAGATAAGTGATCAAGAAATCAAGGATGGAAAAGTGGGGTAGGTTAGAGTGCTTTGTATTGTGGGTTCAATTGACTTGTTTCTGTCTCATGCAATTATACAACACTGCCCCGGCAGGACTGCAGTTTTACTGCCCCGACAGTGAAGGGTTACGTCCTCCGCGACAATCCCTTGCTCTTGGGTGGACTTCTCCAAGGTTCGGCAAAGTGTCCTCTGATGACTCCGCTTATCCCTAAGTCAAAGTACTGTTGATGACTAGTCCTTGATGATACCTCCCAACGTGAATCAACTATAGCCACCAACCAATCTCACACTTCTTTTAGCCGCTGAAACTCTAACCTATCCCTAGTCCGAGTTAGTATTTTCCAGCTAGAAAAATACCGTACTTATCCCTTTCGTGAATCTAACTCTCCCGATATTAGATAAATAAATCTCTCACAAACTTCTTTCCCGATCTTGAATGCAAGAACAATAAATGGAAAAGAATAAGCAAACCTCGATATTTTATTGCATGAAACAAAAAGGTAAAGTACAATTTTCTTCCATAACTACTCCACAAACTAACCTAATCCCCAAGGGGGCGATGGAGGAGTTTAGGGTTTTCTATGAACACTTGATTTCGAGATGTCTTCCTCTCTACATAAGCTATGGTTTATATAGGCTTGGCCTAGGGCAAACCTTTACAAAGTAGGAATTCAACTTGGAGTAAAACACAATTTAAGTACATAAATAAAAGATATTTATTTTATTTCCTAGTTTATTCCTATAAGGATTCTTTTCTCGCGTGGCCTTTGACCTTGACTTTCCGTGTGTTCCTCAGCTCCGATTTCTATGCTGCTTGTCTTAAAACGTCCACCTTATTTTTCTCTTCAAATCGTTTATCATATCAACAATTTCTTTTCCGGTGCTGCCGCGGCCTTCAAGTGTTGTCGAGGCGGGTACTAATCTGCATTCCAGTTTTGGTTTCCAGCATCCATCATGCTATCTGGCATTACTTGTGTGGTAGTTTCCTGTCTAAGAGAGAAAACCATTAACTGCACCTGTTTTATGCCAAATAATAGATAAATTCATGAATTAAGTATTGGGATGCTAAAATATGGAAATAAGCAGAATTATCCAATATTGCCATTAAATTTGTCCTTTATTAGCAGTAATCGAGTGGGAAATTGGTATAAAGAATAAGACTTTTAGGCACTCGTCATTACCGTTTTAGTTTCTATTTACTACCCTTTTTATTTGAAAATCCAAAAACATTATAATATTAAATATTATCCTTTTTATGTAATTTCGTTCCTTTCGATTATTATATTTATATATATGTTCATTTATTTATTATTTTTATCTGGTATCTTATTATTTTTGTTCACTTTTATTATTATTTTTATTTATTTTATTTCGGTTGAATAAACCCAAATTTAAATAAATACATACAACCCAATAACAAAACATAGCCCGGAATAAAATTAAATGATTATACAAACCCACTTCCCTAGCCCAAAGTGGTTGAATAAACCCTAATACCACTTTATTATTCCTTGCGTAGCCAACAGAGAGCCGTTGGATCTGATCAAGATTCAACGACCACGATCGAAAGGAGAGAGACTGCCTGTATTCCTCCACATGCCACACGCGACTGATAGAATCCTCCACGCGCGCGTGCGTTGCACGCTCGCGACTATTCAATTTCCTGAAGACTCCTCGTCTCCTCCGACGTCCGATCACCGGCGCCCCGATCGCCAAAACACATGCAAACAAAAAAATGTCAAAATTGTACAAACCTCAACCAAAACGCAGGAAATAATAGGATGATTACAGACGAAATTCAGTCATTTTCAAAGGAAAATTGGACAAAAATTTTAGACAAATACAAACCAAAATTCGCAGCAATTCAGAGGCCAATATTTAAGAATTTCAGAGACACCACATCAAATTCATCCAAAAAGCATCAGAACCAATAGCAATATTCGGCCATGTATTTTTCTTTTCAGTATTACTTGTAATATTCGGTTATAAAACTGAAAGCAAATCACCATGTAAAGGGGTTCCCCCACAACCATTCGAATCAATAGAAAAGAAAACCATTTCAAGGTAATCGAAACCTCTTTTTTTCTTTTCTTGCATACATTAAATCGAAAGCAAAAAAGATTCAGAGAGGGTTTTACCTTAGTGGTAGTCAATCGCCACATTTTCTCCGACAATAAGCGCTGGCCGCCATGCTGCTTTGATAAGTCGAGGAGAAAGGGGGTGTATCATCTTCTAGTCAAGTCGAAAGAGGAAAAGAATTTTCTAGAATTGGTTTCAGTTTTCAAAAAGAGAAAAGGGTTCTTCAAATTAGGGGTGAGCAAAACTCGACTCGAAAAAACCGAATAACTCGACTCAATTCGAGGCGAAAATACTTGACTCTTTTTGACTTGACTCGAAATTTCGTAGACTCAACTCGACTCGAAAAAATTTCAAATAAAGTTTGAGTTGTAAAATGAAAACTCGAATAACTCGAAACTTTTAATAATTAAAGGATTAATTTTTAAGTTTGAGACAAATCTCTCAATTTTTTATGATATATATACATTGATATATAAAAATATAAAGAAATATTGCTACATATGAAAAATATATATGTATATCTTATATGATTAGAGAAAGTCGTTTAAATTGTAATCAAATCATATTATAACATGATAAATAATTACGATTAAATATTTATAAAAACTCAAAAACTCGACTCGATTCGACTCGACTCGAACCGAAAAAATTTCAAATAAAGTTTGAGTTGTAAAATATGACTCGTCAACTCGATTAACTCAAAAAATTTTGACTCGACTTGACTCGACTGAATACTCACCCCTACTTCAAATCGGTTTCTTACCTGAAGGAAAATTTTGGTTTTGACTATATAAAATCAAGGTTAGGGTTTCGAAAGGAGTTTTTATCCGTTTTCAAACTTGTCGGCCACCGCTTTCTGGAGTTTGACAAGGTGGCTTCTGGAAAATGAAGAACATGGATGAATGTTCTTCATTTATGGGTTTAGATTCAAGGAAAAATAGAGAGGATTTCTATGATATTCAAATGTTTTCGGTGGGAAAGAAATGAAATAGGGAGGATTATCCGGTTCTAATTGTGTTTTATAGTGGGGGATTTTAAAAATGGTTTATTTGCATTCATTAATTCCCTCCGTGGATTCGAAATCACAAGCGTTTGAAAGCGTAGTCTTTCCAGCTTTTAAATTCTTTTCAATCTAGTCCCGATTTGAGCTAATCAGTTATTTTAATAAAGGTTTAATTAAATTTGAGGTCCCTCCTTGTTTTAGAGCGTACTTTCAGGTCCTTTCTTGATTCAAAATCACATTTTGAGGGCTTCAATGTTTTTAAATCTTTTCATTTTGGTCATTGTTCTTAATTATTTTCTCTTTTTTTTATTTGTTCCCGAGATTTTGGTTCTCTTTTATTTTAGTCCATTCCAGTGGCTATTTTTCTTGCTTTAATCTATTACTTTTTTTTTATTTAATTTGACCCTTTGTGTATTTGTTTGTTTATTTATCCTTTTTATGTCTTTATGCTCATATGCATGTTTATTTATTTTTGTTACATTTTTATTTATTTATTCCATGCTTTTTTTATTTATTTATGCTTTTCATTATGTTGGTCATATACCATGTTTTATTTTCATTTATGTATTTTACTTACATGTTGTACATATTTGCTCATTTATGTATTTTACTTACATGTTGTACATATTTGCTCATTTATGTATATGATTTTTAACATTTGTTGTTTACTTGTTTGCATGGTTAATGTACATATATTTATGTCTATTTGTGACATGCATTTTTTATTTATGTATTTTAAATCTTTATATGCATTTTGTACATGTATTTTGTCTTCATTTCCATCATGTTTTATTTTTTCTATACTTTTATTTACACATTGTATTTATTCATGTGTATATTCATTTTTGTTTGTAATTGTTTCATTTTATTATTGCTTTCGAAACACCCCTATAATTAACGAAATTAATAAGTACATCTTTATTCGGTCGTAACGGGCTCGACACCAAACGTAGTGGTAGCGGTGTATGCGTTTACCTTCGGATAAAGACACGGTAAAATTAAAATAAATTCGAATCTTTAAACAAACCGTAATTTAAATGCCACTTTAAACCGAAAAATCCAAAATTAATTAAGCGGTAATTTGATAAAGGTGCCAATTTTTGGACGGTTTTTAAACCCTAAACCCGTTTTTAAATCGTAACCGACTCTCGAACCCAAATCATTTTGGATCTTTGGTTTTTATGGAGTCTGGTCTACCAAAGTGACCGGTGGCGACTCCAACCCATTTTTTTCCAATTTCTAAAATTCCCAAATTCGTTTTTTTCAAATCCCTAACACTAATTTTCTAATTTCCCCTTTTAATTTCAAAATTCTCAATTTTCAATTCTAACCTAATTTTCAATTTCCCTTTTCAAATAAAATTTCTTTTTCCAATTTGAAACCCTAATTCCCAAATTTCAAAATCCCTAAATTTTAGGTCTAATCCCAATTCCAATTTTCAAGACCTAATTTCACATTTTTTCCACTAGTGACCCCCTTTTTTCAATTTTCACATTTTTCCCAATTTTAAAACCCTCTTTCGAGTAAGAAAATATCCTCTTTTGTATGGTTAGTAAAGAGCAAGACTGTTAAACACTATATTTCTCCCTAATATTTTCTATCTTGATAACTTGATTTTAAAACCAAAATTTTAGATACCTTTGTGGACAAAACACACACACGATGAAACCAAGTTCCATTATCATTGGCAAGTAGAATGCTCAAACAACTCATTACAAATATTAAGCTTATATTAACCACGCGACTAGATTAAGAGAGGGTAGATCAACAAAAACTTGACACGATCAAAAGAAAAACAACAACAATAACGACAAAGAATACATGGCGGTAGAGACTTCACAAAGGATGACATAACAACATCAAGAACTTTGGAATATCGATGGCGTGAAAACAAAAAAAGAAAGAACGAAGGTCTTAGGATCGTTGATGGCGAATGATACTATGTGAGAATGGCGGCATAGTAGCCTAAGATGGAGATTTGCGTTACTGACGCAATTTATTGTTCTTACACATTGAAAAATTAAATGCACAAATAATTGAGTTTGTATTAGAACTGAACTAAGAAAAATAATTAAAGCAATAAAGATAAATGATCAAGAAATCAAGGATGGAGAAGTGAGTCAGGTTAGATTGCTTCGTAGTGTGAAATCAGAATCTAATTGTCTCGTTCTTATTAATGCAACAGGTTTAAGTGTCGCCTCGGCAAGGGTCTCCTTTGTTGCCTCGGCGAGTTATTCCTTGTCGAAAAATGAAAAACTCATAGTCTGATAGAGCATCCTTTATTGCCTCCTCCTTATCCCTAATTGGGAGTACTATTGAAGAACACGTCTTGATAATACCTCCCAAATTAGAAACTTTCTTCCACAACTACTCCACAAACTAACTTAACCCCCAAGGGGATTATGGAGGAAATTTAGGGTTTTCTATGAATACTTGAATTCGATATGCCTTTCTCTCTACATAGGCTATGGTATTTATAGGTTTGGCCTAGGATAAACCTTTCCAAAGTAGGAATTCAATGTGGAATAAAATACAACTTAAGTACATAAATAAAATATCTTTATTTTATTTCCTAGTTTATTCCTATTAGGATTCTTTTCCCACGTAGTTTTAACTTTGACTTTCTATGTGTTTCTCAGCTTCGATTTCTATGTCGCTTGTCTTAAAAAATTCACCTAGTTGTTCTCTTCAGATCTCCTATCATATCAGCATTTGTTTTCCAGGTGCTGCATTGGCATGGGTTGTCGTGGCGGGTTACTGTCACGGTGGTGCATTACTTTGTCTCAATTTGAAATTTTTTTGTACAATTTTCTTGGCCTGGTTTGATCTACTCATTCCTTAGCTTCGCATGTCTTTGCAACGACATTTTACCGCCGTGACAACCTTCCGCTATGGCATTTTTCCTGTCAAGGCATAAAAACAACAATAGTACCTTTTTTTTACAAAATATTACATAAATTCTATATTTAAGTGCATTGATGATGAACTGTAAAAAATTTACTGAAATAACTCATATTGTCATTAAATCTATTAATTACCAACAATAATTGAGTGGAGAAATGATATAAAAGTAGGACTTTTGAGCACTTATCATATGCTATGTGCGATGTGAACCAGTTGGTAGAGTACTCACTGAGCTTCTATAGCTCAGCGTTTCGAAATGTGTTTTCGTACGTAGGTTAAGAGAAGACTTGGAGTGGAGGAGCACCATCGTGGTCGGTTTTAACATCGACTAGTTGTCAGATTACTTTTACTAGATGTAGTGGGCTATGTACTTGTAGCACCCTATATGTAATTGTAACTCTTGTTTTATTTTGATTTGAGTCGAATGGTTTTAAAAGTTGTAATATTTTGGAAGCTCTAACTATTTTGAATTTACTTGGATTCATGTTTCGAATTGAGTTTGAAATTTATGGACTTATGATGGATTTGAATTTGAACTTATTCTTTTTTGGGCTTTTGACATGAAATTTTAAAGTACAAATTTTTGACCAGAGGCCCAATGTAAAATCCGAGTCGAGAGTGTTACAGATTGAATTGTGAAAAATATAAACAAAGAAAATAAACGTGAAAACTATTTTATTAAACTTGAATGAAATCTCTGTGTTTTGCTCAATATATGTGATGGGTTTATATAACCCAAGGCCATAACAAATTTTTTAACAAACTATCCAAATGCTAATAAACTGATAACAAAGATTAAACAACTCATAACTAATTGCTAACAATCTAAATGGTTTAACAAACTACTTTAAAATCTCAACTAAACTATTCTAAAATCTCAACTAATTATTTGTCCAACAGTGCACATACTACAATAGACAAAAAAATGATTGTTTATATTTTTTTGATTAAAAGATATATGGGTGATAAAATGATAATTTTATTTTTAACTAAATTATAAAATATATTTTAATGATATTTAATTTTAATATAATGATATTTTTATACTTTAGATATTAAATAAAACAATTTAAAAAGTTTAAACTTTAAGATTTAAACGTGACATTAATAATCAATATTTTTATTATTGATTTTATTCGAAATGGTAGTAATTGGCTTGGAAGTATCTAGGCATAAATTTAAACGCCGACCTTTTAATAAAAACAATTCAATGTATACACAGCACATTCAACTTACCTATTTATTGTACTTGGAAAAATTTTTAATTTGATTTATTTATTGATTGATTCGATTTGAATAATAAAAGTTTTTTAATTTGAGACCTATTACTCTTTTTTTAATTTTTATGATGTATAAAAGTTTAAATAATAAAAGGTGAAGTCCGCTAGAATAGGAATGTACGGGAAAAAAACATCCTTTTAATCTGATTTATTTATTGATTGATTCGATTTGAAATTTGAAATTTATCTTTTATTTTTTAATAATCTAGATCGGATATCTAAAAATTCTTGATCATATATGAATAGTGATTTTTTTATTCGGATTAAATATTTAATTATCTAAAAATTGAAATTTCAAGATTTGTTATAAATATAAATCTTGATATTTTTACTTGTTATATTTAAAAACTTAAAACCTCATGAATAGAAATTTTTTTATATTTAATAATTTATTAGTGGATAAGTTTATCATGTACGTCGAACACCGTTAAACATCTCTACCTCTGAACACTATTAAATTGATTAATAAAGATTATGAATATCAAAGACTCAGTGTATAATTAATTTTATTTTAAATAATCTATAATTATACGTTAAGTTCTTAAGATTTTTAATTTTTATTAATTAATTTAATAGTATTTAACAAATTTCAACGTTAGTGATATTAAGTAAAGTTTGAAGCACATTGTAGAATTTTTATTTGTTAATTGTTATATTCAAATTCCAAAATTTTAATAAATAAAACCGATAAATTAAAAAAATATTAAATCAAATCTTAAATTTGGATATTTTCAATATCCAATAAAAAAATTTAAATACTAATATTTTTGTTTCAAATCAACTACAGATCGTTATATTACATTTACAAAATCTGAAATACAAGCCCCTAATCAAGAATATAAACAAACTTCACTATTTATTGAAATACACGCCCCTAACCAAATGGTCTTGGGTTTCTAGTGGCATCCACGCATCTAAAAATTAGGTCCTAAATTAAAGATTTAAATTATAATTGTAGTTATGTTATATATATTGCGATTACAGATATTATTTATTATTGTATACATTATATTTGTTATTTTGATCGATGTGAGTATTACAGTTGTGAATATTTTTAAAAATATATATTATTATATACATAACGTTTATAAATATTATAGTTTTTAGACAGTGTTATTATAATCATGTAACGATAATTATTGTGGTTACATACTGTTATTTAAACTCCATATCTAATACCAAGTAATAAAAAAATCACGAGTATGTCAACAGTAATAAGTACTGAAATATTGGAGTCCGAATAAAAAAAAATAAATTTTAAGATTATACTCATAATAATAAATATTGAAAAAAAATCAGATATCCAATAAGAAGTATTAGAAAAAATAAATATTTAGAGTAGATCTCTAATTATAAACACTATAAAAATATTCTATTAACAAATATTAAAAATATAAATCCTTAATAATAAATATTATTAAAAAAACCGTGTAAGAGAAAACTTAGACGTGGTAAACAGGTCATTAGAATCGGGTTTGTTTCGGGTTATGTATGGTTTTGGTCTGATATGGTCTAATTCGGTTTTAATTTGGGTTTGTATTGATTTTGGTTAGGTATCAGATCGGATCAAGTCATCAATTCAATAAAATTTTATTTCAGATGATTTCAGGTCATGTCAAGATCGATTCAATAGGAGATTGATATGTTTTAGTGGGGTTTTCTGTTCGGATCAATATTTTAAACCCATATATACCTTTATAAATTTAATATATTTGAGTTCTTGGTGAGTTATACAACAATTCACATCAAATCTTTCATTATTATTTCTAATATATTTTCTTTATTTCGGCTTATCTTCGGTTTAGGTTATTTTCGATTCGGGTGATTTTGATTTAAATCTGTTCGGTTCTCTTGAAAATCAGTTCATATTTATTCGATTCGATTAAAAGTTGAATCAGATCGATATTGATTTAACTAAAAATTGTGTCAGATTTGATTTTATTCAATTTATTTCAAATTTCGAATTGAATTTAGATATTATATTTTATTAAATATCAAATCTTAAATCAAATAAAATTAATTTGAGTCTCCAATCTTGGACCAATTTCTCGCCTCTAAGAAAACTCCAAAAGCCAAAGTCGCTCTGATACAAGTGATTTCATTAAAAATGTATTCAAAAACAAACGGTGGATTTAAATTGATAAGTAATAGTAGAAACCTTATCAGATTATGATTATCGAAAATTTTATAATATTTTACCTTTTTTTCTAATTTTAATATTTAATACTTTATTAATTAATATTTTAAATTTTTAATATTTTTATTCATTGTTAACCCTTTTCTTTATTTTTATTTATAAACTTTAATACACTGCCTAATTTTTAATCACATTAATTTTTTAAATTTAATAATTTTGATTGCTACTAGCCTATAGTGCGTGTTTCAAGCGATTGCTTTGAAACACAAACTTTAATTAGACGTTAGTAATTATTTTTAAGGGCGGCGACAGGAAGCGGAGATAATGGAAAGAATCAATGACTTAAGTACAAAGAATTAATAAAACAATAATGAAAAGAAAAGAAAATATAATACGAAGGTGAAATTTATTTATTGATGTTTACCTAATAAGTAGTCTTATTAAAAAATGGTAGATTTGAATTTATTTAATCGCATCTAAATAAAGTGTCTATGTCCCATCATCACCATGCATAATCTCTACAGTGCAAGTTATCCCCTATAAAAACCCCACCTCAGACAAATCATAGCATAACAACTAACAAGTTCTAGATTTCTTAGGGTCAATCAAAATAAAAAAGATGGTTAGGGAAAATGAGGAGTTCCAAAAACAAGGTATTTCATTCTCTACACTTTTATATTGTATTTATAACTTAATTTGTTTAAATTTAATAATTTACTTAGTGTTTTATTTGTTGCTATCAAGTATAGAATTCGATAAAATAGTCATGTTTCTTCAAGATAAAACCATATTAGTCACCGGTGCAACTGGATTTCTGGCCAAGGGTATTACTCTTAATCTATCTTCATTATACCTCTATACTAATGGAGATTTTAGAGGATTAATATTTAATAATTACATGTTTAAATTATGGGTTTTTCAATATTTGTGGAGAAGATACTAAGGATTCAACCAAAGGTGAATAGGCTTTATCTCCTTTTGAGGGCTAAAGATGAAAAATCTGCCATGCAACGCTTAAATGATGAGGTAAAATATCTTTTCTGCTTAATCTAATGTTTTGAAATGTTCCAAAACTTTAATAATAAAGTGTTTTGAAAGTTTTAGTTCATCGTATTAGTTCTTGTATTTTACCTAAAAATAGTTTAAGCACAAAAAATGATTCAAAAAATAGTTTAGATACCTATTTGGATATTAAGCCAATTTATTATTCTGACTTAAACAATACCAATTAAATTTATTAAGTAAAATTATGTTATTAGTCCTTATATTATATTAAGTAAAATTATGTTATTAGATCTTATATTATACAATACTTTTAAGTTGTTGATGCAGTTCATATTATGCAATTTATAACATGAAACCATTAAATTATCTAAATCTAAATAAATTCTAGAACGGACGATACACACTGATAAATATTATTAATGTTATATATCATTATTTTATTTAATTATTTTAACTATTTTTTATTTAATAATAAAAAATAATTAAACCATAGTCAATGGCAGATACACCTTTATAAATAAGGTGGACCCGTGCCCACCCTAAACTTTTTAAAGTTCATATATTTATCCTTAATTTTCTTAATTTTTATGAATTAATTTTTAATTTTTTATAATATTTAAGCTTTATGTCTACCTTAAAATTTTGAAATTTCATATATACCCACCTCAAATAAATTTCTGGATCCGTGATTGATCACAGTAACCAAAGATATGTATGTTTGTTGATAAAGTAGGGTGTTTGTTTCTTAGATTATAGAAAATATTATTTAACTAACGCGCATACATTAATATATATATAGTCCCTTTTATTAATAGTTTGTCGTTGATTGTTCTTATGTTTTTGTGATTGTTAACTTGTATAATATTTTTATAATGGTTAACGTGATATCTATTTATGAATGGTGTCAGATAAGAATTTGATTGATTTTTTTTTTTTTAAAAAATCGTTTAATATTCAAAAAAAAACATATAAAATATCTTAAAATAGAAATTTAATTATATATTTTAAAATCTCTTACATTTATAGAAATTATAAAATTTTGATCATAACTTAAACGATAACTATTGAATATACAAGTCAAACTCAACTATTATTTCTTAAATCATACTAATGTGTATGCATGATTTGTGAACAGATCATAAACACAAAATTGTTTAAGGTTGTTCGTAAAATATGGGAATCAAAATTTGATCACTTCATATCAAGTAAAGTCGTAGCGGTGGCCGGTGATATTTCTTTTGAAAATTTGGGAGTTACAGATTCCACATTAAGAGAAAATATGCGAAAAGAAATAGAAATTATTGTAAATGTTGCTGCCACAACTAATTTCAATGAAAGGTAATTTTTATTTTTATTTTTATTTTGTCTAAATAACTAAGGTTAAACTACCGTATTGGTCATCAAATTAATAAAATGTTTTTTTTTCGTACAATTATAATCTTTTCGATTTCATCATTAATATTTTAATGGTTTCTTTTTAGGACAATTTCCATTATGGATTTAGTAAAGGATGACTAAAATGGAAACAATCTAAACATTAGGGATGAAATTAATGACTTTTATAGTCAAGTGACTAAACTAGCTACAGTTGAATAGTCTTTATAATATAATTTAATCGTTAATTTTCAATCTCATCAAATATACAAGTGAATTTTCTTTATGATTCTTTTAATTTTCTCGAATTGTCTTTCAAGGTATGATGTTGCTTTGGACGTCAATACATTTGGAGTTCTCAATGTTTTGAACTTTGGAAAGAAATGTTATAAAATAAAATTGCTTCTCCATGTATCAACGGGTAATTATTGATTTTGATGTAGATCTTAGTTCATTGAAATTATTTAATTTATTATTAGAATTTTTATCTTACTTGATAAAATATAATTCTGTGTATTTGATCTATTAATATTAATTAACTAATAGTTTTACTTGTGTAGCTTACGTGTGTGGCGAACAGACGGGAATAATATTAGAGAAACAATTTTATATGGGTGAGACTTTGAAAAAGACAACTAATTTAGACATCATCCATGAAAAGAGAATTGCAGAGGAAAAATTACTTCAGTTACAAGAACAATCTCTCTCGGATGAAGCACAAACAATAAAAATGAATGAATTCGGCCTCAAAAGGTTTCTTCTTATATATTTGACACTATTATTCTCATTTTACTTTAATTCATAATTATGACATGGATATAATATTTTTTTTATAAATTTTAGTGATATATTAAAACATAATTTATATTGTGTTGTACAAAAATATTTTAGTCAAGAATAATAAAGAATACAAATAATATATTTGATGACAAAATAAGTTGTACATATTTATATTATATAGGGCAAAATTGAATGGGTGGCCAAACACATATGTATTTACAAAGGCAATGGGAGAGATGGTTTTAGCAAACTTCAATGAGGATTTTTCTCTTGTTATCATACGTCCCACCATGATTTCAAGTACTTATAAACAACCTTTTTCTGGATGGATTGAAGGTCTCAGGTATTAATTCAAATATTATCATTACTAATATTATTAATTATAATTTCTTCTAACATTTTTTTATATTTATAGAACTATCGATAGTGTTATTATGAGTTATGGAAAGGGGAGATTAACATCCTTTCTTGGAAACCTTAACAGTATCCTTGATGTGGTGAGATATTTTTATTAGTGTTATGAATTTCTTCCTTTCATTGTAAGTCAAAATTATGAAGACGAATTTTTGATCTATATATGCAGATACCTGTAGATATGGTGGTAAATGTCATGACTGTGGCTATGGAAGTTCATTATGCAAGTCATCAATATTCTCGTGAGACCATTTATCATGTTAGCTCTTCATTACAAAATCCTATGAAAATAGAAGATCTTCTAAAGTTTATGTACTCTTATTTCACTAAAAACCCATGGATTGATAGAAACGGGCAAAGAGTGAAAGTTGATAAATTAACGATGATTAACAATGCTGGTCTGTTTTTTTTAAGTATGCAACTCAAATACGTACTCCCACTCAAGGTTTGTCATTCTTGATTTTCATTTTTACGTTAAAGTTAGCTCACTATAATTTGTAATCTCAATATTCAGGTGTTATATTTGCTAAATATTCTCTGTGGTCAACGTTTGAAGAAAATTTATACAAAACATGATCGTAAATTGAAGTTTGGTATCCGATTAGCAAAACTTTACAAACCCTATGTATTCTTCAATGGAATGTAAGTATTTTTTTTTTCAGTTGACTTGTTATATTTACAACTCGTTTAGTTTAACTTTCTTTTTCATCACTAAGTTTTTTTTGATTAGGGGAATGGGAAAGATTTTTCATGATTGAAATCATGTTCTAATGTTAACCATGACTGAAACAATATCCTTTGTTACAATATACAGACTTGGGGCATAAAATTAACTTATTTATATTTTTATTCTCTTAAACAGTTTTGATGACAGAAATTTAGAAACGTTAAAAAAAGAGGCCAAAGGAAGAGGCATTGACATAGCGGAATTTGATTTCGATTCTAAAAATATTGATTGGGAAGATTACATCATGAAGATTCATATTCCGGGCCTTCTAAAACACGTAATTAGGCCATAGTTAGCATATCTAATTAAAATCATTTATTGCATCTATGATGTTGTCATGTATTATAATATATTTGTTGTAACTTTTAGGAGTTTGTGAGAACCATAGTTGTTTCCATTATCATGCATCCAAAATAAGTTGTCTGAGTTGAAAATACTAAGGATTTGACTCCGAAGCTTTCAAAACTGTTGTGTTATTATATTTCTGAATAAATTCGAGTGTTAGTAGCTTGTGTTGAATGATACATAGCAATGGAAGGTCCTTTAGTTGATATATAGTAGCACCAAGCTAATCGAATAACAACAGTTAAAAGGTGTTTTTCCTTACCATATAATTGCATCTATTGCACCATACTAGGCCAATCATCCAGTGGAACATCACTTTCGCAAGCAATCGTAATCTCTTTCTAAACTCGTCGAGATAAACTACATTGTGCTTGCCTTTTTATACCATCGACTATAAACTTTCTTTTCCTTTCTTTATTAAATAAAGAAATATTATATTTTTATATTAAAATTCGAACTCATATAAAATAAAATAATATAAGTATTTTTAGTCACTAAACTAAATAATTGATCCACTTTCATTCTCTCTTTACATCTATCAGTTTAGTTTCCCTAGGAAACCCCAAAATAAAATTCTATTATTTATTGAATCTTATAATTATAAGTTTTAAAATTACTGAAAGTGAAAGAATTTATAAATGTATAGGGCTAAGCAGTTAAATTATAAAAAAATAGGGAAGTTAAATTATAGATTTCAATTTCTTTTAACGGATCTTAGTATCTCTTAGGCATAATGCCAAAATATGCCTCTTATGTTTCATTGAATGGTATTTTTGTCCAAATTATTATTTTTGTTTACTTTTAATAGTAAAATTTTATTTTGAGTTAAAATATCTTTATATAGATGAAAATAATCAGTTGAATAACGATAAATGTTAGATCTTAATATTGTAAATTGACTTAACTTGTGACACTTTGACATGTAAGTAGTTTTTAAAAAAATATTTTTTTTTAGTTTTTAAATAATTAATAATAATATTTAATTTATTGTTTTCAATTTTTTAGAAAGTAATAAATAGTAATCTATTTGATTTATTATTTTTAGAAATAATTTATTTTAACTTTTTAAAAAAAATAATAAATTAAATATTTTTATTATTTTTATTTCTTTGAAAATAATAAATAGTAAAATAATTTATTAATTTTAAAAATAAAAAATATAATTTATTATAATTATTTTTAGAAATATAAAAAAATATATATTTCAAAAAAATGTTAATGCAACAAAGTCAACATGTCACGTTAGCTCCCATGTTGACCATTAGTTAACTAATGGTTTCAATCTTTGGGACCATTTTGACACAAAATAAAATTTTAGGAATAAAAGTGAATAAAAAATAAAGATCAAAATGACTATTTAATAAGACATTTGAAGTATTTTCTGCATTATGCATACTTTTTAAAATGATACAATAACTTTTTAATATTTTTTCTCAAAATTTTTAAAACTCTCCATTACACAAATCATCAATAATATTGAAGGAGTTTAGTCTCAAAAGTTTTTTTCTTATATATTTAACTTAACTATTTCCTTTTTACTTTGATTTAGAATCATGACACGAATATAATAATTTTTTTAGAAGTGGTATATTTAAAACATAGTTTATATTCATTGCACTAAAAAATATCTTATTCGAGAATAATAAAAATTAAAAATAATACATTAGATGACTAAAAAGGTTATATATTTTTTTATTATACAAGGCAAAGCTAAATGGGTACCAAACACAAGTATTTACAAAGATAATGAGAGTGATGCTTTTAAGAAATTTCAATAGCGATTTTTCACTTGTTATCATACGCTTTATCATGATTTCAAGTACTTGTAAACAACCTTTTTCTGGTGGGATTGAAGGTCTCAAGTATTAACTTAAATTGAAATTAAAATTTGTAATTTTTTCAAAGAAATATGAGAAGCTTTTAATATATCTTAGAAATAATCTTCACTTGCAATACCGACATAGGTCCCGATTTTGAAACTCCCATCTTGGTTTTGAAATTCTTAATATTTGAACCATCCATGGTTGTTTTGAAACCCCCTAATATGTAGCTCTCCAACGGCTATTACTATTAAAGGGTTATCCTAATACTTGTATTTGATTATTGCACTACAGCAAAATAGGTTTATAGCGGCGTTTTTTAGATATATAGTGACGTTTTTTAGCGCCGCTAAAAGTATTCGCGGCGCTAATAAAAACGCCACAGGAAACGCCGCTAAAAGTTGCATCGCTAAAAGTAGCGGCGTTTTTCTAAAATAAACGCCGCTACAGTACTCGATCTTTAGCGGCGTTTGTATATACAAACGCCGATAAATTACATTCTATAGTGGCGTTTGGTTTTCATAAACGCCACTAAAGATCGTGTACTATAGCGGCGTTTATTTTAGAAAAACGTTGTTGTTGCCCTGTTCTTTAGTGGTGTTTTTTCAAAAACGCCACAGTTGTTCTGTACTTTTGTGGCGTTTTTCACAAACGCCGCTATATGTACTGCATTTTAAAAAAAATAAATTTAAATTATTATTACTACCAAAAGCTTCCCTGTAATTAATATTTCAACAATAATACAATTAAAAAAGAATATATCTATTAAATCCAAAATACTTAACCACCAAAATATATTAAAGTCTAATATCAAATAAAGTGAAATATAATAATTCAGTGTTTAAGGAAAATAACAGTTCAGTAACAAGTACAAACCAAATGAACTAAAATCATCTAAGGTGACGGATTCCTTGGTTGGTTCTGCTTTAACATCGCCATCATATCTTGGAATTGTTGTTGAAGATTCTGATATGTTGCTTCTCTCTCTGCTTCCCTTGCTGCTCTCTCAGCTTCTCTCCGTTCTCTCTCAGCTTCTTTAGCTTTCATCAAGCAAATTGTAAAACTTTGCAGCATCTCCATTTGGCTCTTCATCACATTCGTTTCTTCTCATCTCGGTAAAATCATTTACACCAATATCACAATCTTCTTCTCTAATAGACTGTTGATAATCGTGCATATTAAATGCATCTCTCAACATACCCTCCATGTCATCTTCTCTAATAGATGGACGATCAGAAATAGGAGGAAAAGACATATTACTCTGGGAAGAAGCAGTACGAGATGTCAACTCTCCATGGAATACCCATTTTCTATAGCCCGGAACAAAGCCATGAACAATTAAATGTTCTTCTACAACTTCACGACTGTGCCAATTAATGTTAACACACTTTTTACAAGGGCAGAGAATCATATTCTCTTGGCTTGAATTTGCAAAAGCTACATTTAGAAAAGTTTTGACTCCGTTTCGATAGTCAGCACTTACCCTTGACAAATTCATTCAACTCCTATCCATTTAGAATTTCTGTAATATACATCATCAAAGAATATATTATCAATAATAGTTCTCAGTCACCATTCCGAGAAGTCTCCATGACTAATATCTATGTGAAGGAAGATAAATTTTATAATAAACAAATGTAAACATAGACAACGTAAATAACACATGAGCGACAAGATAGACCATACGAGTAATGCACAATGATGTATGCTTAATAGAAAAATATGCAGAATCATTAAAGTTGATTCATGTTAAAAATATATACATAATTAATGTGAAGTAAAATAGCAAGACATAATGGTAATACAAAACACAATTATACTAGCAACACATGATCAAGAAACCTGAGAACTATCTTAAATCCAACAAAGGAAATTCAAAGCTATCAAGCCACCATGGAAAGACAAAACTAAGCATTCTATAATAATACAACGCTGCATTTAACTAAACAATAGACTGCAAAATATACAATAATGTAGCAATAAAACCAGAAACTAGAAACCTGATAAGATTCTGAACTTAAGCAGTTTCAACTACAAACAAAGTATCAATTAAGTTCGGCCAAAGCTATAAGGTCAAAGTGACTACATTTTACATTAACGAATGTTTATAAGTATTTTTGTCCTATAAGTCCCCAGGACGTAGCATTCATAACTGTCAAATCCCATTTATAAAATATGAAATTATGTTTCATAAAGCTAAAGATACCTTTGAAATCTCATTTCATAAAATATGAATTTAGGTTTCATAAACGCTGTGGTTTTGGCCGGTGAACATAGAAATTGATCATCATTACAAACGCTGTCATTTACTGTTCTCTCTTTCAGATTTTTTATACAAACAATCTTCACTTCCATAATCAAATAGTATAACCACGTGACAGTGGAAAATGTAGGGAAAGATACCAGAAATGAATAATCGAAGTAGAAAACAAAAAGGAAGAGAAACCGTGTGAGATTGACATTGTCCTAGGGTTTATGGTTGCGGGCAGAGATCTTACCTGGCGTAGGAATCGACCGGCGACGAGAAGAGGCGAAACGGCCGCACCAACCGGCGAACGAGAACGGCGACGAGAAGAGGCAAAACGGAGGTCTGAAATTGGGGCAGAGAGTTTGGGGACTTTTCAGTGTTATTTTGTTTGAAAGATAATCAGTCTGATAATTAAGGACGATGATATTGCGGCGTTTGTTTTTACAAACGCCGCTAGAACACAATACACTGCGGCGTTTTTTAATGAAACACCACAAAGTTTCTTACTTCTGCGGCGTTTTTAATAAAACGCCACAACCTATCTCACTATTGTGGCGTTTTTTAATGAAACGCCACTAATTGTTCACACTATTGTGGTGTTTTTTAATGAAACGCCACTAATTGTTCACACTATTGCGGCGTTGTTGAAACAAAACGCCACTGTACGAGGGGTCGTTACGGCGTTTTTATCTAAAACGCCACTGATATTAAAGTTTTGCGGCGTTTTTTTGTAAAAACGCCACTAAAATTCGATTCGTTCTGGCGTTTGTTACTAAAACGCTACTAAAGATGCCGCTATAGAACTGTTTTGCTGTAGTGTTGATACCAATAACAATAGAATAAAATATTTGCATGGAAAAACATCTTCAACGGCTTCAAATCATTCTTGACGGTCACCAACCTATTTGTACGAGGAGCATTGCTATAAATTTGTGACACATGAATTCGTGGTACCATGTAGTACATGCTTGAGACACATGAATGATGATGATAAGAATTGATTTTTAGAGTGACAACGCGTCGTTTATGAGTCAAATAAAATAAGCCTTAATCTCAATAAAAAAAAAATAAAGTAGAATTCTAAGAGTAAGGGTCGATCTACAGAGATTAGGAGGTTAATGATTTCTTTTCTTTTGATCTTGAATCTGCGTGACTTGAAAAGAAAAGTAAAAATAGGAGCTTTTGAGATTAAATAATAGAATAGGATTAAATGAAAATAAAGAAAGTAAATTAAGAGAACTAAAAAATTCAATTGATAAATCATCCTTGGCTTAAAACTTTTGCATCGATTCAAATCGATTCTTAAATAAGATTTTACCTTTGGGCTCACGTCGATTACAATATATAGGACTCAACTCCAATAACTTGTTTTTCTCTGAAATGAGTCGAACATCTAAAATCAATTTTTAGATCTCAATCCTTTGTGAATTAATAACAACAATCGTTTCTTAATTCAATACCTTTAAGATTTGAAAAAAATAGACTCAGATTGTATTGTCTCAATTGAGAATTAACCCGATATCAGTTTCCCTTAGCGGATCTCCGCAATTTTTTTCTCAAGAAGTCGAATATGCCATAGGCCGATCCTTCCTCCAAACTATTAATCAAAACTGAAATTCAATTTCAACGTGCACTTTTTGAAATTAAATCGCTTTGATTATAAAAGGATGATCGTTTACCGATCCTTGATTTTTAAAAAACTAAAAATGCAACCCGAAAGAGTATAAAGTGTTTTTCAATTCTCACGAATGGAATTGAGTAATAGTTTTAGTCTTTGTCTTGGAAACTTAGCTAAACATGATTATGATAAATCCATGCTTAACATTTTAAAAGAAAAACTAAAGAACAAAAATGAAAGAAATGGTATTTTATTAAAAACCAAAGTTTGAAACAACAAGAATGAAAATGAAAATAAGATAAGATAGATTTTGATGTTTACCCCTATGGGTATTTATAGTTCTAAAAAATATTCAAATTAGAAAGATAATCCTTAAATATAACCTAAATAAAATTAAATAAAATCTAATGATTATTCAAATAAAAATCTTAAAGATAATTCAAATAAAATCAAATAAAATCCTAAGGATAATTTCCAAGTTTTGAATTTCAAATCGGATTTGATCTACTTTGTTGTTGCTGATATTTATCTTCTAGAAGCTATTGATTGGATGCCACATCAGACTTTCATGCCCAGATTCGTGCAAACTAATCCAATCATAATTCCACAAAATCAAAAGTTGTACGATTTTATCAGTTTTAGCAACATTTTTGATCTTATTGTCCTACATTAAAAATGAACAAAAAGAGTCAAATTAATAACTTATAACAATCAATAATATGGATAATTATTAATAAAATAATGCATAATTTAAGCACTAATAAAAATTTTCCTCACTTATTCAATTCTTATCCTAAAGCATTCATCAATTATCATGCTAAAAACCTTAAGTTGCAAACTTCAATTTCATAAAATTTCCAAGATTTCTTAAGTAAAATAAATCAAGTAAATGTTTAAATTCAAGATCAATTAAACAAGGCATACTCAATTAAGTGTATATCTATCAAGGCATTTCAATCATCTATTAATCTCAAAGGATATAAGACTTATCTTCTCACATTGGTTCACTCATTTCGCTCAAGTGTTCCAGGTGAACGAATCGCTCAAGCCTAAACTAATCAACTCATTGTCATAGGCTAGTAACTAAATATAATCTCCACTACTTAATTTGAAAATGATGCAAAAAATCATGACTTTAAAATTTGTTGTAACAGAGTTAAGGTTCAGGTAGGATAAAAATCGAAAATGGGGTTTTAAAATTTTAAGAATAAGAGAAAATTATTCTAAAGATTTATTCAAAGTGAAATAAAAAACAAAGAGAGGAAAGTAAGAAAACAATCAAAGCTTTATTAACTCTTTTTTTTTCTATTCTTCTTTTTTTTTAACTATTCAGACAATTTTGGGCTATTTTTCTGCACTATATTTTTTTGCATTCCATTTTTCTTTACTATTTGAATCAAACTATTTTTTTCTGCACTATACAACATGATTTTTTTACTATTCAAACATTATAATTTTCTGGACTGTTTTATTCGATTTTGCACTATTTCAAAGAATTTTTTCTAGTAATTTCTTTGAATAACCTACCTTTGTCATGAAATAGGGGAACAAAAAGAGAAATTAGTTTAAATATAATGACTCTATCATATTAAAGAATCATAATAAAAAATATGTATTCTCAACAAGTATCGAGTTACAAGTTCTAGAATAAAATCAATTAGTTTGACAATCTCAATTGAAAAAAGGATTAAGAATAAAATTATATTCTCGTTAGGTTTAAAACTTAAAAGAAAGGTTTATTGAACTAAGTCATGCATCCAATTCAATCGAAAAATTCATAAAATTACCAAGAAAAAATTACATAAATTAGTCATGTCATGCTATCATGTATCCTAAGTTCAACAAGAACATGATTGAATTCAACAAGAGATTAGCAAACAAAATTATCAACGACTCTAACCAAGAAATAGCTCAATTTCAATCAAAAAGAATAAGAAAGAATTAATTGATATCTAATTCCACCCTTCACTTAAAATTGTCCCAAAAATGGGCTTAGAAGTTACTGGGTCGATTAAGCCTAGTTCGGGATTAAATTTATAAAAAATAATTTTTAATCAAAATAAATTATGTAAAAATATCCTAAAATCCTAATTAAGTATATATTTGACTTTGGTATACTCAATTTCGAAAATTTACCCTTTAATTCCTAAGATTTTGAAATTAGTAACTATTTTATAAAAATTGAAAACTCAAGGATAATTTTATAAACTAAGTTAAAACTTTGAATCTTTAAGGGGATTCGATCGAATCCTAATTATAGTTGGACTAAACAATCCATGAGCTTATTTAATTAACTCTTAACCCAAAATTTTAAAATACAAACCCAAATTACTTGATTTAATTCCTAAAAACCTATTTTATAAACAAAACCTAAACACTTTTATCCTAATTTCATTTCCCCTCTTCCCAAGGCAGAGAACCATCAACTTTTATAAGGTAAAACATAATATTTTCATCAATTTTCTTTTGGATTAATTTAATTAACTTTTCTTCTTTAATAAGTCATGTTTTCACTTGTTTTTCCTCTTCAAAAATCATGAAAGTTGGTTGGGTCAGAATTGGAGGTAAGGATCATTAAATCCTATAATTTTAATAATTTATTTACTGAAATTCCCAAGTTATTGAATTGGTAAAAACGTTTTAAATCTTTTGGTTTATTAAAAATCGGTTTTCGGTCAAAACCCATAATTTTCGTTCAAGTGTTTTTACTCAATTTTTTTGGATCCTAAATGGATGATTTTTAAATTTTTAGGATGTTTATAAAGTGTTTTTAAAATCCCTAATCCCGGACTAAAAGTTTAGGAGAAGTTTGGTTTTTTTGGAAAGTTTTCGGTTAAGGTTTTGATAGGTTTTAAGGGTTGTTGTGTAGGGATACGTATGACTTGGGGTTTGTTATGTGCGATTGAGAGCACTAAATCCTTATTATTTGATGTTTGAAACAGGTCAAGAAGTTGTAGATCACGTTTGAAAAAGTTTCAGATTGGTTCGGTGGATTGTTGTGTAAGTAACCGGTTAACGGTGAGTGAGCTGCTACGAAAGTGATTTAGTTTTTTTTAAAAAAGGTTTGAGAGTGTAGGGAATGTGTGAAAACCTCCTTATACTCCGAAGTAAGTTTTTATGTTTGCTCTCGTAAATTGTTTTTCCCATACTATGCTTATTTTCTATGTGTTAGTCATACTCGGGTTAAAATTTGTTTATATATGACTATGCATTTAGTAAATGCTCATGAGACTGTTTTCAAGTTCATTTTGATGCTTACATGATTTATTTTCTGGATCGAGTCTGGATTCATGGGCATGACTTTGGGCATGAAAAGCTGATGTGGCACTCGTTCAGCAGCTTCTAGAAGATGATGTCAGCAAGCGCCTGATACCTTATCAGCCGCGTTTCGAAAAACTTATCAGCCAAGAATTGAATTTCAAATTTGGATTTATCTTTTGTATTTGAATTTAAATAATTTTAGATTTATTTAGGATTTATCTCTTTATTTTCATGTCTTTTCTCTTTATTTAAAAGCTTTCTTTCTTTATTTTTCTTGTTCTTATTTTTACTTTATTTTATTTTTATGTCGAGCATAATTCTTTCCATAATTATGGTTGACTAAGTTCTTTATAGCCAAGGGCTTAAGCAATGAATCGATCCAAACGTGAGGGTTGAAAAGCACATCAATAACTTCGATTTTTATTTCTTTCAAGTTTTCTTTTGAACTTGTTTCTAAAATCAAATTGATTTCAAAACTAAAGATTTAATATGATTAAGATGTTGATTTGATCATTTGTGTGGAAGGAATCATCGGTTATTAAAGCAAATCCGACTTCCTGGGAACACAGATAGCAAATTCTTTGCTAAGAGAAAACTAAGATTGGATTAGTTGTTATTTCAACAACATAATCCAAGTCGGTCTTGATAATTAAATACTTTTATCTTCAAACATTGTGTTGGTGGATTAATCCATGAAACCATTATCAAAGATAGCACTTGGGTATTCGGTTTAAAGGTTTTGCTTCAAGGATTGATCCTTAAGGGCTATGTACCGACGTAAAATCCCGAAGTGAAAATCTTTTTTCGACGATCCATTAAAGTCGATTCAGAGTGATAGCCCAAGGCTAGTTTTTATTTTATTGAATTATTTTTTATTTCATCTTCAATTACTAGTTTTTATTCGACAACCCCCTTTTTACTCAAACACTATTCAATCTTCTTCTTGAATCATCAATCGAACAAGCATAATGAGGAAGTTTCTAGCCCCTTTGGGATCGAACCTTACTTCTCCGTTGCTATATTTAATTTCCTTATTTATTATTTGAGAATAAGGCATTTTACTTTGACACTACATGATGCGTGTCAAATTGGCGCCGTTGTCGGGGACTACGATAAAGTTACTGAATTGTTTTGTTTCATTTATGACCAAGAAGAACCCAGGAGAACAAGGACAATACATCCCGAAAATTGAAGCATAGCCCAAACACTACATGCTCAAGCACTTCGGGAAAAGAAACAAAGATTGTGACAGCTAGGGATGATAACGGGTCGAATCTGGACCGAATCCAGTTGTATCCAGATCCAGATCCATTTTTATATCATGGATCTAGATCAACTCAGATCCGTGGGTGTAAAAAGTTGAGATCAAGATCCAATAGATCTTACGGATCCGGGTCCAAAACGGATCTATTAAAAAACAAATATTCAACCTATTTTTAACGTAATAAAATTGTCATTAATTAATTTCACATCGCAACTTCGATGAAGAAAAAATTAATTTCAATTAACTTGTATTAGAATAAAAAAAATGATAAACTAAAATCTTAAAAACACACACAACAATTACACAAACGTTAAGAAATGTAGATCATAAAATATTTCATTATTGCAAACCGAGTACCGTACTTCTAATTCTTAGAATGCTAGTTTCATCACTACTTAAATCATAAACATTCTAAAACAAACAAGAAAAAACCAACCAAAGAGAAAAAAAATTATGAATTTTTTTGTGAAATTTTAATTTTAATAGTAATATTAAATTTATATAATATAATAACTTTCTTATATAACATGTCAATGATATTCATCATTTTTGCATCATCATCACAATATTCATTAATAGTAGAATAAGCATGTATTCCTTCAAAAAGTCTCTTTATCATAAATAAATAAAAATTACATTAGAGAATAATGTAAAATATAAAACCTACTTTTATATATTTATATATTTTAAAAAAAAGGTGGGTTTTTTAATAAATAGGTAAAAGGGTCATGGTCTAGGTTCGGGTCTTAATGTCAGATCTGGATTCATATCCGTACTTTAATAAAAAGATCCAGATCCATTGGGTCTAAAATTTTAGGATCCAAACCCTATAAAACAGATCTGGATCTATGTATTCGGGTTGGGTCCAGTATCCATTGCCATCCCTAGAGACAACAACAATTAGAATGTTATTTGGAATTAGCATCCGAAGCAGAATCACATTTTCATCATATAATTGAAGAGCCAATTCTGATAGGAGATAACGACCAAACTATTCGTCAATTAACTGCGGCTCCTAATGATAACTAGCCAATGTGCCTAACATTTCCAAATGGAGAGACGTCATTCGCTCTAAAAACAGGTCTTATACACCTCATACCAACCTATCACAATTTGACTAGCGAAAATAAACATAAACATCTTAAGGAATTTTACATGGTTTGTTTGAGTACAAAACCACAGAGAGTTTTTGAAGAACAAATTAAACTCCGTGCCTTTCTTTTTTTTATAGCTGATATAGTAAAAGACTGGTTGTTTGATTTACCTTTCAGTTCTTGTCGCGTGTCAAAAGTGCGCGTTTAGTGCAAGTGGACACATCGCAAGTAATAAGTGATAAGTATTTATCGAGTTATCGTCTCCTCAAGGACCGATATACTTAATATGCTTTCTTTATCTTCTTGCTCTGTAGAAAAATAAAAACACAAGTGAATGGGTGTGATTTATTAAACTAAAGTAATTGAATAAAAATAAAAGTGTCGAAATATCAGAGAGAAAGATGGGCCAGGATCCAGTTGTATTGTATTGTGGACTTGATTGACTTGTCTTTATCCAATGCAATCGCATATCTCTGCCTCGGCAGCACTGTAGTTTACTGCCTGGGCAGCGATAACGTTGTCTGTCGCGGCAATCCCTTGCTCGTGGGCAGACTTTACCAAAGTTCGTCAAAGTGTTCTTGAATGACTCAGCTTATCCCTAAGTCAGAGTGCTGTTGATGACTAGTCTTTGATGATACCTCCCGGCGTGAACCAATTATACTCACCAACCAATCTCACACTTCTTTTAGCCGCTGAAACTCTTAACCTATCCCTAGGCCGGGTTAGTATTTCGCGATTGAAACACCGTACTTACCCCTTTCGTGAATCTAGCTCTCCCGAGCTTAGATAAATGGATTACTCACAAACTTCCCTCCCAGGCTTGAATGCAAGAACAATGAATAACAAAGGATAAGCAAACCTTGATAATCTTTATTGCATTGAATAAAAGACAAATTACAATCTCCTCTCACAAATACTCCACAACCTTCACCTAAACCCTATGAAGGTTTTAGAACATGATGGAGAGGAAAGAAACAAGAGTAGAAGTCGGCTCTCCCTCGGTATTTCCCATCTCTATTACATTGGATGGCTAGGTCTTTATATAGGATAGACCTAGGGCAAACCTTTCCTAAGTAGAATCCAACTTGGAGTTGGGAACAAGTCAAGTACATAATAATAATATATTTCCAAGTTTGAATTCGGCTAAGGGGGCTTTCCCGCGTGGTTTTCCTTTGGGCTTTTCCTTGTGCTAGCCAGCTCCGATTCATGGGCTTCAAGTCCAGACACGTTCCTTGGATTTTTGTCTTTCCATCGCGTATCACTTTGCTTCCTGTCTTCCTGCTGCTGCCTCGGCATCAGGTTCTGCCTCGGCCTTGTCTCTGCCGTGGCACTCCTGCACAGATATGAAAACGCAGTAAAACGTGCCTTTTTCTGTAAATAATATCTATTTAAGTATAACTTCTAAATATATCACATTAAGCATATGCATTGGTTCAAGTGGGTGAATATTTGGTGATAAATGCCGATAAAAGGAGTAGAAAGTGATAGTGTGTTGAGCACTTATCAGTTCTGTTACAACTTGGACTGATATAGCTCACCTTTTTCTTGACAGATTTTTTCTAACAGCTAAAGCGAGTGAAATGAGGTGAAGTATCTTAATTATCCGATAAAAAGATACCGAAACTTTGTATGATTACTGGGCGCACTTTGAAAAGCTATGTGCTAATTTTCCACAGCACGGCTTAAACGAACAATCACTCCTCCAGTATTTTTATGAAGGTTTAATGCCTATGGATATGAAGGTAATTAATGCGGCAAGTTGAGGAGCCCTTTTCAACATGACTCCTACCGCGGCTAGAACATTATTATCAACTATGGCCGCAAAGTCGCAATGATTTCACTCTGCAAGTGAACCATCTTGACGGAATCACGAGGTAAGTACAATTTCCTTATAAAACAAAATTGATAAATTAGATAACATTGTTCAATCTCTTGTTGCATATAAAAAAAGTGTAGCTAGAGTTTGCAGGATATTTACAAGTCCAGATCATCTGATAGATTGTTTTTCGATCATAAAAGAAGAGGATAAAGCCCAAGTGAATGCCTTAGGAAATTTTCCTGGACCTCCCCAGATACCTTATAACCCTAATGTCAATACCTATAATTCCTGTTGTAGGGACCATCCAAACCTAAAATATGGATCAAACTTTAGATAGAATCAACCTTATCAGCAATGAAAACAAAACCAACAACAAAAATATTCATTGGAATCCATTGTTGAACGATTAACGATTTCCCAAGAGAAGTTCCAAAACCGAACTGAGTCCCACCTATAGGAACTAGATAAGTAAATATCCCAATTAGTTCAAATCGTAAGAATACTAGAATCACAAGGAAAACTTCCTTCCTAAACCGAGCTAAACCTAAGAGAAAATGTTAGTGCGATCACCCTTCGAAGTGGAACAGTTTTCAATCTTGAATTTCCAAAAGAAACTACGGCACAACTAGAAAATGAGAAGAAAACGACAACTTTCGAATATCAAGGTACATCTTCTTCTTCTTCGCTAATATCCCCTTCTATTCCTCAAGAAAAACAACCACCATTTCCTTCAAGATTGAAGAAACGTGAAAAAAGATCTGAGGAAAAGGAAATAATAGAGGTGTTCCAAAAGGTAAAAGTCAACATACCTCTATTAGAAGTGATCCGACAAGTGCCAAGGTATGCTAGATTTTTAAAGGAATTGTGCACTACAAAGAGGAAATTAACTGGTCACGAGAAAATGAATTTGGGAGAAAATATATCTGCAGTATTTCAGCAAAAGTTTTCACCAAATATGAAGGACCAAGGTATGTTCTCTATAGCCTGTAAAATAGGGAATATTTTAATTAATCGTCCCATGTGCGATTTAGGAGCTTCTATTAATGTTATGCCACTTTCTGTTTATAAAATGATTACTAAAGAGACTTTGAAGGAAACAAGAGTGACTATTCAGTTGGAAGACGTTCTATCATTTACCCAAAAGGAGTGCTTGAAATTGTGTTAGTAAAAGTCAATGATCTCATCTTTCCTGCTGACTTCTATATCATCGACATGGATAATGATAAGTCGAATACATGCTCAGAGGTACTTTTGGGACGACCATTCTTAAGCACTGCGAATACAAAGATCGATATGATAAGTGGTTTATTAACTATGGAGTTTGATGGTGAGGTCGTCGAATTTGATGTTTATAAAGATATAAAACATTCTGATTCTATGGAAAATGTTACCTTCGTTGGTATTTATGAACCTATAGTTGATGAATCTACGAATACTAACGTATCTATTGATTTATGCAGGAAATTAGAACATCACGATAAAGAAAATAAAGAGTTGAAAAATATTTGTTCTATTCATTCTGATTTACGTCTTACTCTTTCAAAATCTAAAACTTTATTTTCCATATTGCAGGAACCAAAGTTAACGCTGGATAAATTGAAAAGCAAAGAATATATTTAGTCAAGGAAAATGAAAAATATCGATGATCATAAAATTTCACATAAGGAAGCTCTTAGTTGGAAAAAATGCCAAAATTGGAGGAAGTATTTGTTACAACACCTGTATTATGAATTAGGTAGTCGAGCTATCGACATTAAAAAATCGCTAAATAGGAGGCAAATCATTTTTAGTTTATTTATTTATTTTCAGTAAATTATATTTTATTTTATTTGTTTACTTAGTTTTAGAATAATATAATAAATTTTTTTACACAATCATAATTATTTTATGTTTTCAATGATTTTTATTTTGGATAAGTTTTGTTTTAAATGGTTTTTTTCAAGATTTAATTTAAACAGTTTCTCATATATTTTGGTTAAAACTTTCTTATCCCACCAGAGATTTCAATTTGCAACCTCCATCTTTCTTCCATTACATCAGCCAAAACCACCGAATCCTTAACATTCCTTCGAGGAAAATAGAGAAGCACGCCACAACCGCCACGAGAATCGAATCTTCAAACCAATTTATGCGAGGAATTACATGTGAATGTGGCCGCGGACGCAGTCATCATTAGATCGGGGAGTATTCCTTTCCCTTTCTTTTAATTTTTATTTTTGTTTTGAGACAAAAAGGTTTAAGTGAGGGGGAAGGATTGCATGTCATATTTCATCTTGCTTATTTAATTTTTTGAAATCTTGTTATTTTGGTATTAATATACTTGAAATTTCTTGTAGCCTTTTTGTTTAATTTGTTACGTCTCTTAAATTTTCTGGATGAACCGCCTAGGTAAGCCTAAACTGTTCAAAGCTAGAATGCTAAGAACTTTGCGGAAAATAGAGAACAATTGAAAGAAGAGAAAATGGCAAAGGCTAGAGAGATTACGAGAGAATGCTATTTTATTCCTCAATGAAGAAGTGAGTGACAAATGAGGTGGGAAAGACCTCTCTATATACTTGAAGCCCCTTACATCCAACGTTTTAAATAAATTACATCAAGGGTCCAGATTCGTTCTTATCTCTAAATCCCTTATTCTAAGCTAGTTGCCTAAATTACAAAGATATGAGATAAGGATAAGATTCTTAAGGAAAACTTGCCAAATCTGATTTGGATAAGTCTTCATCCCCAATTGTTGGGCCAATCCGAATTTGGGCTCCAATGGGTGATTGGGTTGGTGCTGAGATGCCCATAATGCTTGGAGTGCTTCTGTGGCAGTCTGGTTGGTGCTTGTCTCGGGCCCTATGGTACGGTCCGTGACATTCTCCCCCACTGGATCTGGTGACGCCCTTGTCACTCGACTGGAATGGTACTGCTCCACTTGGTTCTTGAATTGCAAAATTGCCTCGGCATGCTCCCAACTGCCTTCATTGTCGGGAAGTCCCTACTAAAGAACAAAGTACTCGTGCCTCGGTCTATGGCCTGGTTTACGAATGACCCTCTCCGATTGGATTTCTCGTATCTCTTTGTCGTAGGAGGCCTTCACTCCCACTGGCGCTCGGTGTGACTTGCCTCGATCCGAATCTAACTCATCTTGATAGTAAGGTTTTAGTAAACTTACGTGGAACACGGGATGAGCTCGAATGGTCGGAGGCAACTCGATCCTATAGGTCATGGCATCTATTCTCTTCACGACTTTGAGTAGACCCTCGTATCTTCGCACAAGCCCTTTGTGTACGGTTTGGTTGCGCAAGATCCCGGTCAATTTGGCAAGGACTAGATCACCAACCTGGAAATTCATGTCCCTCCGCTTTGTATCCACCTACTTCTTGGTCCGTTTTCTCACCTTGTGCAAGCAAGCTCGGGCTAAGTCGTGATGTTCTTACCACTCTTTGGCAAACTTGTGTGATGATGGATTAGGCCCTTGGTACTTGGTAGCATTCGTGTTGGGTGTAAATGGTTGTTTCCTGTTCACGATCTCAAAGGAAGTCTAGTTTGTCGCCTCGCTCCATTGCAAGTTGTAGGAAAACTGGGCCACATCTAACAGCTTCAGTCAGTCGTGTTGCGTGGCACTCACATAGTGCCTCAAATAGATCTCTAATAAAGCATTCACTCGCTCGGTTTGCCCGTCGGTCTTTGGGTGGACGCTAGTAGAAAAGTTCAGGCTTGATCCCAAAAGCTTGAACAACTCCCTCCAAAACCTCCCTGTGAACCGCGTGTCCCGGTCACTAATGATCGTTTTTGGCACTCCAAAGTACTTCACCACGTGCTTTAGGAAAAGACGAGACGCTTCATCGGTTGGGCATACCTTGGATGCTGGAATAAAGACCGCATACTTTGAAAACCTGTCAACTACAACCATAATGTTTGATAGTCCATTAGTGTTGGGCTAACCGACAATAAAGTCCATGGAAACACTTTCCTATGGTCTCTCGGAAATGGGCAAAGGCTGCAACAATCCCGCAGGCTTCTTCATCTCGATCTTGTCCTATTGGCACACAAGACAAGCCCGTACATAGGCTTCAACATCTTCGCCCATGCATGGCCAATAGTAGTGCTCACTGATAAGTGCCATCATCCGGGTCATTCCTAGATGGCCTGCTCACTTGGATTCATGAAACTCCTTCATGATCTCCTTGCACAACTCTCCAAAATGCGGCACATAGAGAAGCTATCCTCGGTCATAAAGAAAATCTTCCTCGAGCCAAAACCTTCTGGTTTTCCCCTCATTGGCATAACTAATCAACATTTTGGATGTTGGATCATGGGATAACCCCTCCTTGATGCGCTCAAGCAATTGTCCCTTCGATAGGCTTATGGTCTCAATGTTGTACCTTTGGCTTAAATGCATCGGCAACTGTGTTTACTTTCCCGGGCATGTACTCCATTGAAAAATAAAATTCTGCAAGAAATTTCTGCCATCGGGCATGCTTTGGAGACAACTTGCTTTAGGTAAGGAAATAACTATTTGCCACATTATCATTATAAACCACAAACCTTGACCCAAGTATGTGGTGTTGCCATGTGCGCAAACATTGCACTACTACTGTCATCTCTTTCTCATAGACCGTGTACCTCTACTCGGTCTCATTGAGCTTCTGGCTTTCATATTCAATCGGATGTCCCTCTTGTATGAGGACTCCACCAATGGCTACGTCGGATGCATCGGTGTAGATCTCAAAAGGCTTGGTGTGATCAGGCAACACTGCAACACCAACACTAACACACTTGCCATAGCCCTCTTAAGTCCATCAAAGTCCTCCTGAAACTCGGTGCTCCAATCCCATGCCTTGTCCTTCTTCAGTAATTTGGTCAAGGGTGCGGCAATTTTGGAGTGGCCTTTGATAAATCAGCGGTAGAAGTTGGCTAGCCTCAGTAAGGATCTCAACTCGTTCACCTTGGTTGGCGGTTCCCAAACTTCAATAGCCCAAACTTTTTCTCCTTGACGTAGAGCTCGTTTTCTCACAACACCTTGAACACTTGCCTCAAGTTCTCCACATACTCCCCAAGGCTCTTGCTGTAAATGACAATATCATCCAGGTAAACTACAATGAATTGATCCAGAAAGGGTTTTAGTACCTTGTTTATCAATTTACAGAAGGTGGTGGGAGCGTTCGTGAGGCCGAATGGCATCACCAAAAATTAATACGAGCCATAGCTTGTCACGCAAGCTGTCTTTGGCTCATATCCTTCTGAAATTCTTACTTGCCAATATTCGGACCCAAGTCTAACTTGGTGAAACACCTCACACCACCAAGTTTGTTGAACAAGTCTGCTATCAGTGGGATCGGGTACTTGTTCTTCACAGTGAGCTTATTCAAAGCCCTGTAGTCGATGCACATTCGAAGACTCCCATCATGCTTCTTCTGAAATAGCACTCGTGCTCCATATGGTGTTTTACACGGTCGGATATAGCTTGCTTCGAGGAGTTCCTTCAATTGTCTGTGTAACTCCTCTAACTCGGGCGGAGCTATTCGATAAGGGGCTGGGGCTGGTGGCTCCGCATTCGGCACAAGTTCAATCTTGTGGTCGACCTCTCTCTTCGGCGGGAGACTTTTGGTCAACTCGGCAGGCATCACATCACAAAATTCTGCCAACACTTGTTCCACCTCAGCTGGAACTCCTTTGGTCATGATTGGCTCATCATGGACAAATGTTGCTAGATAAGATAGTTGCTTCTTGCATAACCCTTTGCTGATCTGGATTGTTGACAACATCTTGGCCCCAATTCAGACTCTCGATTCAACGGAACAAGGCATGGACGGCATGGGTCAAGAATTTGTAGAGAGTTTGCAAAGGGCACAAGGAACGCTTTAATCCGGTCAAGGAAACTTAGCCCAATTATGAAATCAAAGTCATCGAGAGGGATTACTTTGATCGTTTCCTTGCTAATCCAACCACCAATCTCGAGTTTTACTCCTTTTGCTATCCCTGCAATTGGAGTCTATTCGGAATTCACAGTCTTGATGAATCTGCTTACCTTCTCCATATGAAGGCCAAGTTTCTTGGCAACTTGTTTGAAAACGAACAATTCTGAGGCACTAGTATCTATGAGTGCACTCAACTTTTTCCCCGCAATGGTGACGTCCACGTACATGAGTCCCTTCTCCTTGTAATCTTTCTTGAATTCCATGGAACTGATGATGGAGTTGAGCTTGACAATCTCTTCTCCTTCCATGTTTTTCTCTTTGATTGTAGTAATCTTCTCTTTCCGTGGGTGTGGGCAGTGTTTGATCATGTGTTTACCACCACAATTGTAACACTTTAAGTCTCTCTTCTCATTTTGACCCCGAAATTGCTTATCTCCGGCTTTGTTATATGGCTTTCCAGAACCATTCTTGGCATTCTTATCTTTATCTCCCCCAATATTGCCCTTGTGCTTTGGCTTGGAAGAATATTTCTTGATCTCGAATTCTGCAATCGATTCGGCAGTGACAATCGCTTCGAAAAGATCTTAGACTCCCATCCTCTTCAGCTCCATTCTTGCCCACCGCTGAAGGCCAGATTTGAAGAGGTATAACCCTTCTGATTTGCTCAAGTATTTGATCTGCAACTTGACTTTAGAAAATCTCTTGACATACTCCCGAATTGAGCCTTCATGCTTCAATTGGTGAAGTCTGTCTCGAGCCTCCTCGTCAGCATTCTTGGGGTAGAAATGCTCTTTGAGCTCAGACTGGAATTATTTCCATGTCTTGACTGGAATGTCCCCATCACTTGATTCGGAACATTTGGTTTGCCACCACAAAAGAGCGGTATCAGCCAAATAAATCGAAGTTGTATTTACCTTATTTGCTTCATCTTCGATGCCCGTTAGACGAAAGTACTGCTCCAGCCCCCAAAAGAAGTTGCCCACTTCTTGATCAGTTCTCGCCCTCTTATACTCCTTAGGCTTCAGAGCATCGATCATGGGCTTAGGCACTGTTGCTTCAGCCATCATGCCACCTAACATGGCATTCTTGTAGAGGAGCAACTCAACATTGAGCTTCTTGATCTCCCCCATGACTTCCTTCTTCATTGCATCCATTTCCACTTGAAGGGTCTTCTCTTGCTCTGTCAGTTTCTTGTCAACAACAGGCTGAACTTGTTCCAAGATTTCATCCTTCTAGGACTCCACCTTCTCAAGGCGCTCCTCGGCCTCATCTTTGGTCTCTTGGAACTTGCCTAGTGCATCCTCCAGTCTCGCAGCCCTCTTGTCCAAGGTAGCAATAATGTCCCTGGAACTCTCGCGCTTTTTCCCTGTAGCTCGTGCACGAGTGTCTCGGTTAGTTGTTGGGACCTTGCTAACACTTTGTGGTGTCATTTCCTTCGAACAAACCTCACTTTGATACCACTTGTCACGTCCATAAAACTCAGCTACTCGGGGCGTGCAGCCTTAGACGCGTTTCTCCCAATGAACCACCTAAGTAAGCCTAAACTTTCAAATCTAGAATGCTAAGAACTTTGCGGAAAATAGAGAACAAATAAAAGAAGAGAAAATGGCAAATGCTAGAGAGATTATGAGTCAATGATATTGTATTCCTCAATAAAGAAGTGAGTGACAAATGAGGTGGGCAAGTCCTCTATTTATACTTGAAGCCCCTTACTTCCAATGGTTGTAAATAAATTACATCAAGGGTCCAGATTCGTTCTTATCTCTAAATCCCTTATTCTAAGCTAGTTGCCTAAATTACAAAGATATGGGATAAGGATAAGATTCCTAAGGAAAACTTGCCAAATCTAATTTGGATAAGTCTTCATTCCCATTTGTTGGGCCAATCCGGATTTGGGATCCAATGGGTTATTGGGTTGGTGCTGAGATTCCCAGAATGCTTTGGAGTGCTTCTGTGGTAGTGTGGTTGGTGCTTGTCTCGGGCCCTATCGTGCGGTCCGTGACATTAACTTGATACATTTTACCCTTTTTTGTGAATTTTGAGCCTAATAAGCATAATCTTTTCGTTCTTGCTCTTTGTTTCATTTGTGTGTACCGAATTGATTTTTAGCATTCTAGAACCTACGATGTAATGATTTTTGAGACTACATATATGAATTTGATGCTTAGGTATGATACAGGCACTTAGGTTTAACCACTTCACTTCTTAAATAGTCTACCTTTTATTTTTATCCCTTAGTGAACCACTTTGAGTCTGCACACATTTCTTGATTTACATCTTTTTAATTATTTTTCTGTATCTATATCTTTTTGCTTCCTTGACAAGTCATAAGATCACATTTGATCAGCGAAAAAGAAAAAAAAACATAGAAAAAAAGAAAGAGTGCATTCGAATAGAAATGAAAAGAAAAGAAAGAATTCGATAAAAAAAGAACAAAATGAGGTACAAGTATGTATTCTTCAAAAAAAAAGGAATAAAAAGTAGAGAAACTTTCGAAAAGGAAAAATAGAAAAAAGTGATTGTTTGATTCACTTTTTCTGTCTCATTATACTTCATTATTATCTTGATTTGTTTCTAATGTTTTATATCTTTTGTCTTGGCACTTAACCCATTTCTTTTCGGCCTTTTCCCTACCATCATCCTACCCCCATTACAACCCTGCTTAAAGACCTCTTGACTTTCGCATCATGTTCAATATTTATTAATGGAGATTAGATTTATTTACAGGCTTATGGTAATGCTTTGATCAATTTTGGCTTGAGCGATTCTTTCGACCTTAAACACTTTGAGCGAAATGAGTGAATCCTTGTGAGGGTATCAAGTCTTGCTTCATTAAATTAGATAAGAATTTGAATGTCTTGTTTTGTCTAAAATTGTTCCTAGTCTGCCACTTGCTTGATTGTTTCTTAGTTAAAATAATTTCATAGATTTTCTTTCATTGAGGAGATTGAGACATGTAGTGAAATAAAGGTTGGAAACTTGTGATTTTGGTTTGTTAATTGAGGAATGCTTGAGGAAAAACATCAAATAAGTGAGAGGGAAATTGATAAGTTCTCAAAATAGTTAATATTTTGTCTTTAATTACTCTTTGATTCGATGATTTTTGTTACTGATCTTGGTACTTTCGTGTGTTTTTATGCAGGACTATGAATGTTGGAAAGTGCACTTAAATGGCTGATTTTTGAAGTGTTTTTTTTTAATTTTATGGATCGATTATGGATTGGTGGGTATGACTTTGAGAATGAAAAGCTGATGATAAGTGCTCAACACACTATCACTTTCTACTCCTTTTATCGGTATTTATCACCAAATATTCACCCACTTGAACCAATGTATGTGCTTAATGTGATATATTTAGAAGTTATACTTAAATAGATAATATTTATAGAAAAAGGCACGTTTTACTGCGTTTTCATATCTGTGCAGGAGAACCAGTGCCGCGGCAGAGACAAGGCCGAGGCAGGACCTGATGCCGAGGCAGCAGCAGGAAGACAGGAAGCAAAGTGATAGGCGATGAAAAGACAAAAATCCAAGGAACGTGTCTGGACTTGAAGCCCATGAATCGGACCTGCCTATCACAAGGAAAAGCCCAAAGGAAGACCACGCGGGAAAGCCCCCTTAGCCGAATTCAAACTTGGAAATATATTATTATTATGTACTTGACTTGTTCCTTACTCCAAGTTCGATTCTACTTAGGAAAGGTTTGCCCTAGGTCTAGCCTATATAAAGACCTAGCCACCCAATGTAATAGAGAGAGAAATACCTAAGGAGAGCCGACTTCTACTCTTGTTTCTTTCCTCTCCATCATGTTCTAAAACCTTCATAGGGTTTAGGTGAAGGTTGTGGAGTATTTGTGAGAGGAGATTGTACTTTATCTTTCATTCAATGCAATAAGAATTATCAAGGTTTGCTTATCCTTTGTTATTCCTTGTTCTTGCATTCAAGCCCGGGAGGGAAGTTTGTAAGTGATCCATTTATCTAAGCTCGGGAGAGCTAGATTCACGAAAGGGGTAAGTACGGTGTTTCAATCGCGAAATACTAACTCGGCCTAGGGATAGGTTAAGAGTTTCAGCGGCTAAAAGAAGTGTGAGATTGGTTGGTGAGTATAATTGGTTCACGCTGGGAGGTATCATCAAGGACTAGTCATCAACAACACTCTGACTTAGGTATAAGCGGAGTCATTCAAGGACACTTTGCCGAACTTTGGTAAAGTCTGCCCACGAGCAAGGGATTGTCGCGGCAGACAACGTTATCGCTGCCTAGGCAGTAATCTGCAGTGCTGCCGAGGCAGAGATATGCGATTGCATTGGATAAAGACAAGTCAATCAAGTCCACAATACAATACAACTGGATCCTGGCCCATCTTTCTCTCTGATATTTCGACACTTTTATTTTTATTCAATTACTTTAGTTTAATAAATCACATCCATTCACTTGTGTTTTTATTTTTCTACAGAGCAAGAAGATAAAGAAAGCATATTAAGTATACCAGTCCCTGAGGAGACGATAACTCGATAAATACTTATCACTTATTACTTGCGATGTATCCACTTGCACTAAACGTGCACTTTTGACACGCGGCAAGTTTTTGGCGCCGTTGCCGGGGACTGACAACTAAATTTTGTTTTCCTTATTTTCTTGTTTCTTTTTCTTTTTCTTTTTCTTTTACTTTTGTTTTTCTTGGTGTATGATCAGGGCCAATCCAATCAACCCCTTATACGAGTTAGATCCTGAGATCGAAAGAACAGGGCTAAGGTTGAGGAGACAAATCCGAGGAGTCATGGTAGAGGTTCAGGCAGGACAAAACATACCTGTCGACAATGAAGGTCTACCGCCGCCACCTGGGCCGCGGCAGCTGACTATCAAAGATTTCTTGGAGGAGGACCTAAATGGACTAAACCCAGGAGTCGTTACACCCGAGATTGAAGCAGCCCATTTTGAACTTAAACCTGTCATGTTCAATATGTTAAACACAATTGGACAATTCGGTGGGTCTGCAACTGAAGACGCAAGGCAGCATCTCAAATCCTTCATGGAGATTTGCAACTCTTTCAAAATCCAAGGAGTCCATGAAGATGTCTTGCGATTAAAGTTATTCCCCTATTCACTGAGGGATAGGGCGAAAGCTTCGTTGAATAGCATTCCAGCGGGATCTATTGGATCCTGGAGTGAATTATGCCGTGATTTCATTACTCGTTTTAATCCTACTAATCTATATGATAGAATTCGTAATGAAATTACTTCTTTCCGACAGGCTGAAGACGAACCAATGTACGAGGCATGGGAACGCTATAGAGAGCTATTGCACAAGTGTCCGCTGCATGGATTTCCTTTATGGACACAAGTGACAATGTTTTACAACGCCACGAATGCCCCGACAAGGATGATGTTGGATGCCTCGGCAAACGGCACACTCCTGGACAAGGCACCCGAAGAAGCTATCGAAATCTTGAATAAACTCGCAAGGAATGACTTCCAGTTTCCCACATCTAGGCGAGGAGGAGTAAGACGCCAAGCCACGGTAAATGAATTAGATTCATCAAGTTCAGTGGCTGCACAATTGGCCTCTCTTACCAAGATGGTGCAAAACCTACAATTACAAAACAATACCCGTGAGGTCAAGGTAATTGATTTATGTTGTGAATTGTGTGGAGGTAACCACAGTTCCATTGATTGCATGAATCAAGAAACCGGTATGTATGTTGGAAACTACAACCGTAACAATGTGATGTCCAACACATACAACCCCTCATGGAAGAGGCATCCAAACTTATCATGGAGTAACCCAAATAATGCCTTAAACCCAATCACCCAACCACCGGGATTTCAGCAGCCAATGCCGCAGCAGCAAGTCCCACAACCGTTGCCGTCGCCGCAGATGCAGCAGCAACCGGTCAATTCATTGGAAAACACGTTAAAGGCCTTCATGATGAAAACCGAGTCATATATGGCGAAGAATAGTAATTTCATCAAAAGGACCGACGCCTTTATGAATAGGATTGAGATGAGGCTACAAAATCAAGAAGCGGCCATAAAAACTCTAGAAACTCAGGTTGGACAGTTTGCTCAATGTATAAACACTAGACCACAAGGAGGCCTACCTAGCAATACTGAGGTTGCTAAGGTACTAAGCCATGAACAGTGCAAGGTAATCACTACCAGGAGTGGTCTATAGTTGAAAGAGAAGATCCCAGAGAACCGAACCCAACCGGCGGATCAATCAAGAGAAGAGGCTGAGCAAACCGAGACTGACAACACTGCCCCGACAGCAAGCACTGCAGCGCCTGAGCAGTCTGCCGAGGCAGCAAAAATTCCAGTGGTGCCAGGTATACGATTCCAAACTAAGGAAACACTGGATGAGATGAGACCACCACCACCTTTCCCGCAAAGGTTAAAGAAACAAAAACAGGATCAACAGTTCAAAAAGTTCCTTGATATCTTGAAGCAAGTCCACATCAACATACCATTCGTTGAAGCCATTGAACAAATGCCCAACTATGCCAAGTTCTTAAAGGATATGGTATCAAAGAGAAAACGAATAGGTGAGTTTGAGACAGTGGCTGCCACCGAAGGATGCATGGCAATGCTGCATAACCGCATGCCACCAAAGTTAAAAGATCCTGGTTGTTTCACTATACTTTGTGCAATAGGAAAGAGTTATGAAGGAAAGGCCCTATGCGACCTTGGAGCAAGTATAAACCTCATGCCTAAATCAGTCTCCCAAAAGCTTGGAATTGGAAGGCCGAAGCCTACAACAGTGATGCTCCAACTCGCGGATAGATCCTATGTGCAACCTGAAGGAAAAATCGAGGACATACTGGTAAGAGTTGATAAGTTTATTTTTCCTGCTGACTTCCTTGTCCTTGATTGTGAAGCAGATGACAACGCACCAATCATCCTTGGGAGACCCTTCCTAACAACTGGACGTACATTGATTGACGTGGAAAAAGGAGAGTTGACTATGCGGGTCAATGACCAACAAGTCAAACTCAACGCATTCCACAACTTAAAGAGGTATGACGATCCAGAGGAATGCAAAGCCATCCGTACAGTAGACAATAAGATATCCTGCCTGGGCAGTCTACTCGGAAGGATATTCGGCAAGAATATCAAGCCCAAGACGGATGGACAGACAACACTAAGGAGCGGCCCACAACAGATACATAATTTGGGCCTAAGGGAGAAAATAAAATTGGGAGACGCATTCACATGCTCTCCACCAGTAACCTAACCTCTCCCTTTTTCTTTAAATATTATATTAGGGTTAATAGTATATTATTTTATTTTTGCTAATTATTTTGTTTTCAGTATTTTTTTTGTGTGTTTACTTTTGATTTAGGAATAAAAAACAAAGATAAGGGAAAAATAGTTCACAGCAGGAACTCTGCCGAGGCAGTAAAACGGTGTCAGAGCCGCAGCAGTCTCAACGGGCAGAAAAGTGTAACAGCTAGTCTGCCGAGATCCCTGCCGCGGCAGAAAAGGAAACGGCAGAAGAAGGAAACGGTTACAACGGCTAGTGATCTCAACGGTCACAAGGCCGAGGCCTATATAAGACACTCCTTCCTCTTGAACTATTCACTCTTACTTTCCTGCTTTCTTTAGTATCCTTGACAATCCCTCTCTCAATTACTCTTTGCATACTAATCCCTTCTGATTTTCCAGCTTCTCTTCAAGAAAACCTCCAAGAACTAAATTCTCTCTTTCTTGATGGCAACCTACAAAAGATTCGCCCCAGCCAACGTTGAAGAGCGATTCAATCGATCCTTCATCGCAAGGCAACTATGGGAAGAACAAGGGTTCCAGCACGCGGACGAAGAGAATTATGGTATCGAACACTACTTGTTCGACAGAATCAAGTACCAAAATTGGGAAATATTCTGTTTGCAACCTGCCCAGGCAAACGCCACAATAGTACGGGAGTTCTACGCTCATGGGCCCAGCAAAGACTCTCTCTTTGTCCACTGCCGCGGCAGGCCAGTGCAACTCGATGCCGAAACAATCAATAGCTTCTACGGCCTCACCCCGGCTAGCGATCTCCATGCGGACTTCTTCGAAGATATCACTGCCGAGGACTATGAATTGATCAAAGACGATCTTTGTTACGCGAACACTCCATGGGAAACCGGTACCCATCGGGGTTCCGTAACAAGACAAAGTTTGAAGCCGGAGGCCAAGATGTGGAACACCTTCGTCAAACGATGCCTCATCCAAACATCACATAATAGCACGGTGGATCGCAAGAGATTGGTGCTTATCCAATCCATCATCAACAAAAGGACCATCAACGTTGGAGAAATTATCCTACGGGAAATTCACGAGTGTGGTAAGAAAGATCGAGGACCATTGTATTTCCTTTGCTTGATTACGGGTTTATGTGTTTCTGCAGGTGTGCCTATTGAAGAAACCGATGAATACACCCCCCCAAGAAGAGGATGGACCAGGGAATTCTGCCACAAAGTCATGCAGATCACACAAGTAGAGCCTGTCCAGGAAACACCTCAGCAGTTCACTGCCGATACTGCTGCCGGGGCCCAATACACGGCAGATATGCCTGGTACTGCCCACACCTCTGTCGCAGCAGACTCGTATCAAGAAATCTTGCAGTGCATGGCCGCGATGGATCTTCGACAACAACGGTACATGGAGTACCAACGGGACTTCAATGGAACGCTCGCCCAAATGATGATGCACGCATTTCCGGACCAAGGCGTACAATTCCCGGAGTTCCCAAGCAATATGTTCGTTACTGCCGCACCTTACACCGAAACTACACCAGCCCCAGGAGGACCGCGACCATTCTTCCATCCGGACCCTAAGCCCCCAATACCAGGCTGCTGGACCATCTAGGCCAGCAGATTCTACCGCGGCCTCATCTGTCAGCCGAAGGCCATCCAAGCGGAGAGCCGTTTTCAGCACTCCACCAAGATCGCCAATTATCATGGGCAGTCTATCCGCCGAGATAGATGCTTAAGTACACCAAGGCTCTACTGCCGCCGGCCCAAGCACACACCACACCGGAGGAGCAACTGCGATGGGATGAGGAACGGACGTGATGATAACCGAAGAGATGGCGGATGTTGAAGAAGGAGAAGAAGTAGAAGCTCCAATGCAGACCCCACCCACTCGAGTCCAGCCGCCGAGGCAAGCAAAGGCACAACCATCGCCCTCCCCAAGGACAAAGCACATGGCATCTCGACAACGAAGAAAAATTGTTACGAGCAGCTCTTCGGAGTCGCTCTAAAATTCTTTGTCCTTTATTTCAATATGCAATTGCTTTTACTATCTTTCCTTGCTGCATATATAATTCATATTCTGTTTTGCCGCTTATTCCTTCCAAATATAAAGCATTGAGGACAATGCTTGGTTTGAGTTTGGGGGTGCAGATTCACTGCCAAGGCAGCCATCTACTGCCGCAGCCGTGCCAAAAAGGGAGTATTCTAGTGAAAATTTTTTAATTTTTATGCTCCCCGCCTTACTTGAATTAACTGCCTACACTCTTGCACTGCTCATCATCAGTATTGCCTTAGTTTATCTTTAAGGCTATAGAAATCTTTCTCCTTACCATGTTTAGGTTCTGTTAATAGGGCTTAACCTTAGGATGCTTAAGGATGAAAACTTAGAAGCTTCCTATAGGAAGAACTTTAAACACTTTTGGGACTTGTGGATTATAGGAATTCTTTTAATGAACTTGGGTGATAAAGACTTAGATTTTTGGAAAAGTAACTAGAGGTGCCTACCACCGGCTCTAGAAAATCTCTTCTTCATGCTAGAGGTGCCCGAAATTGGCTCTAGTATGTATTAAGGAATATAAAAAAGAAAAGACAAAAAAAAAGATTTTTAGTGAAAAGAAAAACACAAGTCTTTGAGGTGCCCGAAACCGGCCCAATATTTGGGGTTTGGAAAAGAAGAGAAGACTTAACCAATGTCTATTTGTCTTGAACTTTGAGTTTATCTAAGAAAGCCTTTAATCAACTTGTCCACAAAAACGCACACACTCACATCCTATAGTTTTTTCCTAGGTAAATTCTTAGGCAGCCGAATGGTTAAGGCTTAAAAGATAGGCCTAGCTATGGTGGGGAGAATAGATGGACATATAAGACCAAGAGAGAATAGAGTTTGGCAAATTGATGGTTTGCATTGCTTGAGGACAAGCAATAGTTCGACTTTGGGGGTGTGATAAGTGGTCAACACACTATCACTTTCTACTCCTTTTATCGGCATTTATCACCAAATATTCTCCCACTTGAACCAATGTATGTGCTTAATGTGATATATTTAGAAGTTATACTTAAATAGATAATATTTATAAAAAAAGGCACGTTTTACTGCGTTTTCATATCTGTGCAGGAGAACCAGTGCCGCGGCAGAGACAAGGCCGAGGCAGGACCTGATGCCGAGGCAGCAGCAGGAAGACAGGAAGCAAAGTGATAGGCGATGGAAAGACAAAAATCCAAGGAACGTGTCTGGACTTGAAGCCCATGAATCGGAGCTGGCTATCACAAGGAAAAGCCGAAAGGAAGACCACGCGGGAAAGCCCCCTTAACCGAATTCAAACTTGGAAATATATTATTATTATGTACTTGACTTGTTCCCTACTCCAAGTTGGATTCTACTTAGGAAAGGTTTGCCCTAGGTCTAGCCTATATAAAGACCTAGCCACCCAATTTAATAGAGAGAGAAATACCTAAGGAGAGTCGACTTTTACTCTTGTTTCTTTTCTCTCCATCATGTTCTAAAACCTTCATAGGGTTTAGGTGAAGGTTGTGGAGTATTTGTGAGAGGAGATTGTACTTTATCTTTCATTCAATGCAATAAGAATTATCAAGGTTTGCTTATCCTTTGTTATTCCTTGTTCTTGCATTCAAGCCCGGGAGGGAAGTTTGTAAGTGATCCATTTATCTAAGCTCGGGAGAGCTAGATTCACGAAAGGGGTAAGTACGGTGTTTCAATCGCGAAATACTAACTCGGTCTAGGGATAGGTTAAGAGTTTCAGCGGCTAAAAGAAGTGTGAGATTGGTTGGTGAGTATAATTGGTTCACGCCGGGAGGTATCATCAAGGACTAGTCATCAACAGCACTCTGACTTAGGGATAAGCGGAGTCATTCAAGGACACTTTGCCGAACTTTGGTAAAGTCTGCCCACGAGCAAGGGATTGCCGCGGCAGACAACGTTATCGCTGCCCAGACAGTAATCTGCAGTGCTGCCGAGGCAGAGATATGCGATTGCATTGGATAAAGACAAGTCAATCAAGTCCACAATACAATACAACTGGATCCTGGCCCATCTTTCTCTCTGATATTTCGACACTTTTATTTTTATTCAATTACTTTAGTTTAATAAATCACATCCATTCACTTGTGTTTTTATTTTTCTACAGAGCAAGAAGATAAAGAAAGCATATTAAGTATACCAGTCCCTGAGGAGACGATAACTCGATAAATACTTATCACTTATTACTTGCGATGTGTCCACTTGCACTAAACGCGCACTTTTGACACGCGACAGCTGACATGGCACTCGGTCAGTAGCTTCTAGAAGATGACGTCAGCAAGCGCTTGATAGTTTATCAGTCGCGTCTCGGATAACTTATCAGCCGAGATTTGAATTTCAAATTTGGATTTATCTTTTATATTTGAATTTAAATAATTTTAGATTTATTTAGGATTTATGTCTTTATTTTAGGATTTGTAGAATGCTATAAATACCTATCTTTGGTAAGCCTAGAACATATTCCTGAATCATTGAATATTTCATCTCTTCTCTTTATTTAAAAGCTTTCTTTCTTTCTTTTTCTTGTTCTTATTTTTAATTTATTTTATTTTTATATCAAACATAATTATTTCCATAATTATACTCGGCTGAGTTCTTTATAGCCAAGGGCTTAAGCAATGACTCGATCCAAATGTGAGGATTGAAAAGCACATCAATAACTTCAATTTTTATTTCTTTCAAGTTTTCTTTTGAACTTATTCCTAAAATCAAACTGATTTCAAAAATAAAGATTGAATTTGATAAAGATGTTGATTTGATCACTTGTGTGGGAGGAAAGATCGACTATTAAAGCAAATCTGACTTCCTAGGAACACACTTAGCAAATTGTTTGCTAAGAAAAAACTAAGATTGGAACAGTTCTTATTGCAACAACATAATCCAAGTTGGTCTTGATAAATAAATATTTTTATCTACAAACACTGTGTTGGTGGATTAATCCATGAAACCAATATAAAAAATAACACTTGGGTATTCTGTTTGAAAGTTTTGCTTAAAGGATTGAACCTTGAGGGCTAAGTATCGAAGTAAAATCCCGAAGTGAAAATCTTTTTTCGATGACCCATTAATGTCGAGTCAAAGCGAGAGCCTAAGGCTAGTTTTTATTTTATTGAATTACTTTCTTTATTTCATCTTCAATTACTAGTTTTTATTCGACAACCCCCATATTACTCAAACATTGTTCAATCTTCTTCTTGAATCATCAATCGAACAAGCATAATCAGAAGTTTCTAGTCCCTTTGGGATCGAACCTTACTTCTCCTTTACTATATTTAATTTCCTTATATATTATTTGAGAATAAGACATTTTATTTTGACACTACACGACGCGTGTCACATGGGCATTGGATTTTTTTGTTCTGGATATTAAAGATGATGAAACGTGGATTAGTTGATCGATCAATAGGAAGAATAGTGCACTCGTTCTTTATAAAATTCGTATACGTGTATTAAATTCCTTGAGAGATGCATTAGAGGTTAGCCTAGTGTTTTATGATATATTATTCACCTTATCACATTTGGGTATGGTGAACTATCTCGAACACCAAGGTGGAATCTCTATGGTTGTGATATTCAATCACTAGCGTGTTTGGTGGTACGATGCCTTCACGCGAGTCCTTTTATCCTAAAGGTTAGAGGTAACTCTAATTGGTTCTCTAATAATCCTACACGAGAAAAACACAAGTGTAAGTTGTTTATTAATTTAGTGCAACCATGGATTGTACGTGTTTTTGTATAAGAGATCTTTATTTTCAATCCTTTTTATGTGAAACATTTAAGACTTGGTTTTCTGGCATAAGCCACGGTTAGAAAAACTTGTGGAATTTTTTAGACATTGGTGGCGTTGTAAGCCACGAGTATTTTATTATTAAGTATGACTTAGTTTTCAAATTAATCCGTGGTATACTATGGGCTAAATTGTAATTTAAATTTTTTTATATAATTCTCTCACTAAGCTTCGGCTTAACCACTCTCTTTTCCTTACAATGTAGATAAATATTTGAAAAGGTCGTCCGAAGAAGCAAGGAAAGCTTACGCGTTCCATAATTCATATTTAGCACAAAGTATGTTTTGTTTAAGTTTGAATCTTGGGTAGTTGAGAGCAATGGAGTTAGGGAACCTAGAGTATTGATGATGTGTTATCGGACCTTGATGCTTTGAATAATTGAAATTTTGGAACTCTGATTTTGAAATGTTGAAATTGCATATTGGTATGATTTTTTATTTATGGAATTTTTGAAATTTGATTCTTAATTCAATTTTGTTTAAGAATGATGAATTTTGATGTTATTGAATATGTTTATACGTGGAGTAATACTTATGTGATTTTGGATGAATCGCATCTAGAGAACATGTAGTGATATGTGTTTATTGCCCCTTTAGGTGAAAATATGCATCTAGACTCTTTTAGGCACGTTTCAAGCTTGAAATCTAGAAAACCTGTAGTTCTGGGCAGGTAGTATCGAAACGGTTTCTTATGGTTACGATACCCAAGCAAAATAACGAGGGATAACTTGGAAATAAGTCTGGGTATCGGAACGGTAAGACATCGTTTCGATACTGTGTGATGGAAACAAGAAGGTGTATTGATACACAGTCTCTTGGTTATGAAACACTTTTTTTACAGATTCAAATCGTATCGGAACGGGGACCAAGCTGTATTAAAACGCGGGCTTGCTACGCAGGACATCAAGTAGGATATCGAAGGCGTATCGAAACACTTGAACACTATTTTGATACCATTTTTAATTTTTCAATGATATCGATATTGTGGCAAGGGGTTTCGATACCCTTGACGGTTAATGTCGTTAAGGGTTGATATAAACTTTAAAAACTTACACTTTAGTCACCAAACCTTAAAAATACAATTAGATGACTTGTAGATATTATTTTAAGTTGAAAATTTAAGTAAAAGGATGAAATATACTTAATTAAAGAATATTAATTCTAATTTCACTTTTAGTTCATAAACTCTGAAAAATTTACAATTAGGTCCCAAAACTTGTTCGGTTAAAATTAGGATTCGAATTGTATTAGTTTCCACTGCAATTGAACTTAGTCCTTGAATGAACATGTAGAATCTAATAAAAGCATGTAGATAAGATGAAGAAAAAAATATAGTAGTAAAATTTTAGGGTCGTTTATCGGGGAGAGTCTCCGGATAGCCTCGATATTTTCCGTGTAGCTCGTTTGTGTCGGGTGGCATCTACACCGGATCGAGGGAGTACATTTGTTGGTATCATTGCTTTGGTTTATGAATAATATAGTGATTTTTGATGCTTTGCACGGTGTTTGTATTATATGTTGATGTGTTACATTGCACGGTGATTGCTTTATACGTTAAATGCAAGGTGATTGTTTAAATAATGTTGAGATTAAATCATGTGGTACATAGGTCTCCATTTCTCTACTACTTTTAGGTTCGGTTTTATTGAAAAAATTTGAGCTAGTTAGCACCTTGCTTCTGGATGACTCACTTGGTTTTGAATATTGTTTTATTGCATGGAAATAATAGTATGGGACCCCATAGAGAGCTTAGAATTAACACTCGATCTATCACTAATGGAAGGTAAGTGAGTGAGGAGGAATATTTGCCACCTCCTCCACCACCACCGGTTGAACTGCCAGTTGAATCGCTAACAGCTCCACCTTTTGTGCCAGCTGTCGGTGATATGGCTCAGTTAGTAAAGGCGAAAGCGGGAGCTTTTCAGGCTATAGTTGCTAGAATGCAGGCCACAGTTGTTCCACCGGTAGCAAATCCCGATTTACCTTTTTAGAGAATCCGTAGCTTGGGAGGAGTCAAATTTAAAGTAATATCCCCCGAAGATTCTAAGGCTTGGTTAAAAAGCACCAGACGTATTTTGGTTCAAATGGGTTATTATGATGAAAGAAAGCTTTGTTGTTCAGTTTCTTTGCTTCAGGGAGATGCGTATAAGTGGTGCACAACTACTACCTATGGTATGGAAGTTGAGGAAATAACCTGTGAGTTCTTTGATGAAGCTTTTAAGCGTAAGTACCTGGGAGTTTGATACCTGGATGAGTAAAAGAGAGAGTTAATGGCACTGGTTCAAGGTAGTATGTCAGTAACTGAGTATGAGGTGCAGTTTGTCAGGATGAGTTAGTATGCTCCTGATCTGTTACCTAATGAGAGAGCTCGCTCTAAAAGGATCCATTATGGTTTGGTTAGTGAGGTAAAAAATTATATGCTTGCTACAAACTATATAGACTTTAATGTGTTATTTGATCGGGCTAAGGACATAAAAAAGAGTTTGGGGCTAAAATCTTCTGGGTCTGGTTCTAGTAAGAGGTCATCTGAGAGTGAAAATAATAAAGATAAGTTTAAGAAACAGAAAGATGGGCGTTATGGCGAAATTAGTATAGAGGAGGATGTGTTGGTTGTGGTTATCAGGAAGGTCAGTCTTCGAGTTATAAGTGTAAAGAGTGTGGAATAAACCATATCGGTCCGTGCTGGAGTAGTGGAACATGCTGGTATTACGGTGTTGCTAGGCACACCAAGAGAGAGTGTCCTAAGTTGACGGGCAGCCAACAGGGCCAAGGTCGCGATGGCGATCAGAACAGAGGCAGAGGAAATTTTCAGTGCCGAGAGGAGAATAAGGGACAAAAACGTCGTGAAAAGGTTAGGCGAGAATTTATGCTCACATGGAAGTCTAGAACAATAGTGATGTGGTTGCAGGTACCTTTTTCTTTCAGTCTTTATCCTTATTCTCTTTGTTAGATTCGGGATCTACTCACTCTTATATCCTTAGTGAGAATGCTAGATCTCTAGATATACCCGTAGAAAATATGAACTTTGGTATGAGTGTTTCTAGTTCTTTTGGAGAGACAGTTGTAGTTAGGAAAGTTTATAGGTGTCCCTTAACTTTTCAAGGGCATGTTTTTGCTGCCAATCTTATGGAGTTGTCATTCCAAGGGTTTGATCTTATCTTGAGTATGAATTGGTTGTTAGAACATAGAGTTGTGGTAGATTTTGAATCTAAAAGAGTTTCTTTGAGGTTATGCAATGACTCTGAGGTTGTTATGGTCGGGGAAGCGTAAAGTTTTTGCCTAATGTTGTGTTGGATTTGGAAGCTCATAGGTTGTTAGTTAGGAGTTGTGATGCATTTTAGGCTTATGTTATGAATCTTTACATGAAAGAATCTAGGCTATGTGATATTGGAAATGTTTATGACTTTCATGGAGTTTTTCCTGAAGAGTTATCGGGTTTACCACGTAACTGAGAGGTTGAGTTTGGTATTGAGCTAATAAAGGGATCATTACCAGTCTCTATTTCTCCCTACCGAATGGAGCCTAAAGACTTAAAGGATTTGAAGGTTAAGTTGCAAGAGTTGTAAGATTATAGTTTTATCCGACCGAGCACTTCACCATGGGATACGCCTATGTTGTTTGTGAGAAAGAAAGATAGTACCATGCGAATGTGCATTGATTATCGTCAGTTGAATAAGTTGACAGTAAAGAACAATGATAAGTGCTCAACACACTATCATTTTTTACTCCTTTTATGGGCATTAATCACCAAATATACACCCACTCGGACCAATGTATGTGCTTAATGTGATATATTTAGAAGTTATGCTCATATAGATAATATTCACAGAAAAAGGCACGTTTTACTGCATTTTCATATCTGTGCAAGAGAATCAGTGCCGCGACAGCGACAAGGCTCAGGCAGTAGCAGAAAGACAGGAAGCAAGACTGTAGGCGATGGAAAGATAAAAATCCAAGGAACGTGTCTAGCCTTGAAGCCCATGGATCGGAGCTGGCTAGCACAAGGAAAAGCCCAAAGGAAGACCACGCGGGAAAGCTCCTTAGCCGAATTCAAACTTGGAAATATTTTAATTATGTACTTGACTTGTTCCCTACTCCAAGTTGTATTCTACTTAGGAAAGGTTTGCCCTAGGTCTAGCCTATATAAAGACCTAGCCACCCAATGTATTATACACGGAATACCTAGGGAGAGAGCCGATTTCTATTCTTGTCTTCTTCCTCTCCATTATGTTCTAAACCTTCTTAGGGATTAGGTGAAGGTTGTCGAGTATATGTGAGAGGAGATTGTACTTTGCTTTCATTCAATGCAATAAGAATTATCAAGGTTTGCTTATCCTTTGTTATTCCTTGTTCTCACAATTTAGCTCGGGAGAGGAGATTGTGAGTCATCCATTTATCTAAGCTCGGGAGAGTTAGATTTACGAAATGGGTAAGTACGGTGTTTCAATCGCGAAATACTAACTCGGCCTAGGGATAGGTTAAGAGTTTCAACGGCTAAAAGAAGTGTGAGATTGGTTGGTGAGTATAATTGGTTCACGCCGGGAGGTATCATCAAGGACTAGTCATCAATAGCACTCTGACTTAGGGATAAGCGGAGTCATTCAAGGACACTTTGCCGAACTTTGGTAAAGTCCAACCACGAGCAAGGGATTGCCGCGGCGGACAGTATCGTCGCTGCCCAGGCAGTAAACTGCAGTGCTCCCGAGGCAGTGATATAAGATTGCATTGGATAGAGACAAGTCAATCAAATCCACAATACAACGCAACTGGATCCTAGCCCATATCTCTCTATTATTTCCAACTCCTTATTTTTTATTTAGTTATTTTAGTTTAGATAAATCAACTCAATTTACCTGTGTTTTTACTTTTCTACAGAACAAGAAGGTGAAGAAAGCATATTAAGTATACTAGTCCCTGTGGAGACGATAATCCGATAAATTGCTTATCACTTATTACTTTCGATGTTTCCACTTGCACTAAACGCGCACTTTTGACACGCGACAAGTTTTTGGCGCCGTTGCCGGGGACTGGCAACTAAATTTTGTCTTCTTTATTTTCTTGTTTTTAGTTATTTTTACTAACATATTTTTTTTTCTTTAAAAATTATAGGTGTGTTTCAAGTGAAGGATTTTCAAGATGCAAGGAGAAAGAAAGAAATCTATTCGGGAGTTGATGTTGGAAGATATGAATCGAGCCAATCAAGAATTTCCTAGGTTAAATGATGATTATCTATGCCAACCAAGAGCAACCCAACAAGTTTATGCCTGGGTAAATTTTTGTTTTAATTATGGAGATGATCTTTTGGTTAGCAATTGCCCGTATAGTACTGGAACATATGGCCACATAAAGGACCATAGATGGAACCAACAACAAAATTCTTCAGGGTATGATCAAAACGCTCAAAATTTTTACCATGACAATTTTGTTAATGTTGCAGATAAGCCATGGCAATATAATTCTTCTCAAAAGTATCCAAATTCATTGGAGGAAACATTGAAAGTGTCAATGGCTAGAATTGAAGAATTAATGACAGAACAATCAAGGCTATTGGATGCACCCTTGAAGGATTCAGAAGATCAATTGCAGAGATCCATATATGCCATGGATGAGTCTACAGAAATAATTGCCACGACAATAAAGAAGCCTGAACAGGGCAATGTCACGATACCATTCAATGAGGCTGATGAGAGTAATGTTATAGAAAATTCTGAGGAGTCTGATTCCCAAGATGTCACATCAACACTGATGCTGAAGAAGGAATCTGAGGATTACTCTCACTCACAATTGCCTGGGCATTACACGACGACATGTTCGATCAACAAGATGGCAATACCGTGATAATGGAATATGAGAAGGTAATGATTGAACCGTTTGAATTCTTTAAAAACTCATCTCTTCCATTGCAGGTATCTTTCGAGGAATCAACGTTACAAGATTTGAAGCCATCACAAATAGGATATGATTATTTGGAAGACAATATTTTATCTGTGACAATTCCATCTAATAGTAGTTCTGAACCAAAATCTCTACCGATGGAGATTTTTGAGAAGCATAAAGAACGATGGGGGTTGATTCTTTAAGACTTCAAGAAAGAGGATTCTTCATTTGACGCACACAGAATTGTGGTAGAGGATTGCCACGGCAATTGGCTAGCAAAGCAATTGCCTCGACAACAAGGGCTATGTCCAACCATTTTGGAAATCAACAAGAATGAGGTAATTAAATGGTTGGATATTGATATACTTTTTTCTAACGAGATATTCATGCCTTCAGGAATAATATCAAGTTGGAGGATAGGCATGGACTACAAAAGAACACAAACGGAAGACACCTCCACCATGATAGCGCAAATGGGAGTATCTGTACCCGCATTAGCCCATATCTTTTTGAGTAGAATTGTCACTCAATGGATGTAACCCCCTTAGCCCGGCCTAGACGGAACCGACACTAATGGGTTACACGGGGAATATCGAACCAAACTCGCAAAGGTCCGATTCGATAAACAACCCTGAAACTGATATTTTTTTATATCTAGATGCATATTAATTATGTTCCTAAAAGTCTTGATCTCATACAAAGCATTAACGAAAGCAATCCGATCACATACAAGCATTCGATTAAACACTTAAGTAAATTAAGGACTAAAACGTAAAACTTTTACGTACTAATGACAAAGTAGAAATTCTTTCCATCAAAGTGTAATTAAGCATACAAGTATCCCTCATGGTAAATATCAAGTCAAACGAAGCATTCTAACATCATCAATTGCATGTTTCATTAGTTTAGGGACCAAAATGTAAATCTTAAAAATTATAAGGACTTCGTCAAAATTAAGTTATCCATCTTGAAATTTAATCAACTTTATGCATCCATGTGAAATTTCAGATCAAAATAACATCTGTAGATACCCTAATTGAACAAAGAAGGATATTCGGGACTAAAATGCAATATCCAGCAACTTCCATTTCCTGGCAGCCAAAGGTTTCGAAACCTTCCTCGGAGGTTTAGAAACTTTATGTAAAAGGTTTCGAAACCTTCCTCAGAGGTTTCAAAACTTTTCGCGTCCAATAAGGGTCCAGAATCAAAATTGCCCAAAAGGTTTCAAACCTTCCTGAAGGTTTCGAAACTATTTGACAAAGGTTTCGAAACCTTCCCTAAGGTTTCAAAACTTTGTGCCTGGAACCTAAAAATTCCGTCACACCAAGTGAATTCAACCTACTCAAAACACAACCATTAATCACCATCATCTATATGCATAATTCCTAAACATAAAGAACAATTTAAAGCACACAATTATCAACATCAAGACTCCATACAAACTATAGGCATGCTTCCTAAAATATGATTAAAATCAAAGACGTTCATGCATGTACATGCTTCAACAATCCAAACAACACCATAGTCCATCAATTAATAATCCAAAACATTATAGGTCTTATTACAACATTAACCAAAGCAAAAATCACACACTTCACATGGGTTTGATTTACACATTGCCAAGCCCAAATTATTTGCCAAAACATACCAAAAATTGAGACAACACTTCCCCTTGGTTCCCTTGCTCCGAACGTAGCCTCGAATATCACTATTTCTCTGCAAGTATGGAAAGAGAGAGCTTAAGCACAACATGCTTAGTGAGGAAACTCTAACAAGTTTAAAATCATTTATAAAGTCATACTTGCATTCTTCATGCTTATTTGAAATATGTAAAACCAAATCATGCTTTTCAATCATGTCAAATCATTACATGTATCATGCACAAATATATCATTCCATTTCATATATGCATATTGGCTTTCTAGTGATCACTTGGTGTAAACTTTTAGTTCACCGAATACACGGATTTCTTTTTCCATAATTGGAGACACTTGGTCTCAACATGTATCGGTCGGACACATAGTCACCCTTGTATACATGTTACCCCCACTACGCACGGTCGGACACAAAGTCACCCTTGTTTACGCATGGGTCAACTATATATGTTGCGTGTCAAAAGTGCGCGTTCACTGCAAGTGGACACATCGCAAGTAATAAGTGATAAGTATTTATCGAGTTATCGTATCCTCAGGGACCGGTATACTTAATATGCTCTTTATCTTCTTGCTCTGTAGAAGAAATAAAAACACAAGTGAAAGGGTGTGATTTATTAAACTAAAATAATTGAATAAAAATAAAAGGGTCGAAATATCAGAGAGAAAGATGGGCCAGGATCCAGTTGTATTGTATTGTGGACTTGATTGACTTGTCTTTATCCAATGCAATCGCATATCTCTACCTCGGCAGCACTGCAGTTTACTGCCTGGGCAGCGATAACGTTGTCCGCCGCGGCAATCCCTTGCTCGTGGGCAGACTTTACCAAAGTTCGGCAAAGTGTCCTTGAATGACTCCGCTTATCCCTAAGTCAGAGTGCTGTTGATGACTAGTCCTTGATGATACCTCCCGGCGTGAACCAATTATACTCACCAACCAATCTCACACTTCTTTTAGCCGCTGAAACTCTTAACCTATCCCTAGGCCGAGTTAGTATTTCGCGATTGAAACACCGTACTTACCCCTTTCGTGAATCTAGCTCTCTCGAGCTTAGATAAATGGATCACTTGCAAACTTCCCTCCCGGGCTTGAATGCAAGAACAACGAATAACAAAGGATAGGCAAACCTTGATAATCTTTATTGCATTGAATGAAAGATAAAGTACAATCTCCTCTCACAAATACTCCACAACCTTCACCTAAACCCTATGAAGGTTTAGAACATGATGGAGAGGAAAGAAACAAGAGTAGAAGTCGGCTCTCCCTCGGTATTTCGATCACTATTACATTGGGTGGCTAGGTCTTTATATAGGCTAGACCTAGGTCAAACCTTTCCTAAGTAGAATACAACTTGGAGTAGGGAACAAGTCAAGTACATAATAATAATATATTTCCAAGTTTGAATTCGGCTAAGGGGGCTTTCCCGCGTGGTCTTCCTTTGGGCTTTTCCTTGTTCTAGCCAGCTCCGATTCATGGGCTTCAAGTCCAGACACGTTCCTTGGATTTTTGTCTTTCCATCGTCTATCACTTTGCTTCCTGTCTTCTTGCTGCTGCCTCGGCATCAGGTCCTGCCTCGGCCTTGTCTCTACCGCGGCACTGGTTCTCCTGCACAGATATGAAAACGCAGTAATACGTGCCTTTTTCTATAAATAGTATCTATTTAAGTATAACTTCTAAATATATCACATTAAGCATATGCATTGGTTCAAGTGGGTGAATATTTGGCGATAAATGTCGATAAAGGAAGTAGAAAGTGATAATGTGTTGAGCACTTATCATACCCCCAAACTCGAACTATTGCTTGTCCTCAAGCAATGCAAACCATCAATTTGCCGAACTCTACTCTCTCTTGGTCTTACATGTCCATCTATTCTCCCCACCATAGCTAGGCCTATCTTTAAGCCTTGACCATTCGGCTACCTAAGAATTTACCTAGAAACAAACTATAGGATTGTGAGTGTGTGCATTTTTGTGGACAAGTTGATTAAAGGCTTTCTTAGATAAACTCTAAGTTCAAGACAAATAGACATTGGTTAAGTCTTCTCTTCTTTTCCAAACCCCAAATCTTGAGCCGGTTTCGGGCACCTCAAAGACTTGTGTTTTTCTTTTCACTAAAAATCTTTTTGTCTTTTCTTTTTGATATTCCTTAATACATACTAGAGCCAATTTCGGGCACCTCTAGCATGAAAAAGAGATTTTCTAGAGCCGGTGGTAGGCACCTCTAGTTACTTTTCCAAAAATCTAAGTCTTTATCACCTAAGTTCATTAAAAGAATTCCTATAATCCACAAGTCCCAAAAGTGTTTAAAGTTCTTCCTATAGTAAACTTCTAAGTTTTCATCCTTAAGCATCCTAAGGTTAAGCCCTCTTAACAGAACCTAAACATGGTAAGCAGAAAGATTTCTATAGCCTTAAAGAATAAACTAAGGCAATACTGATGATGAGCAGTGCAAGAGTGTAGGCAGTTAATTCAAGTAAGGCGGGGAGCATAAAAATAAAAATTCACTGGAATACTCCCTTTTTTGGCACGGCCGCGGCAGTAGATTGCTGCCTTGGCAGTGAATCTGCACCCCCAAACTCAAACCAAGCATTGTCCTCAATGCTTTATATTTGGAAGGAATAAACGGCAAAACAGAATATGAATTATATGCAGCAAGGAAAGATAGTAAAAGCAATTGAATAATGAAATAAAGGATAAAGAATTTTAGAGCGACTCCGAAGAGTTGCTCGTAACAATTTTTCTTCGTTGTCGAGATGCCATGTGCTTTGTCCTTAGGGAGGGTGATGGTTGCGCCTTTGCTTTCCTCAGCGTCTGGACTCGAGTGGGTGGGGTCCTATGCATCGGGGCTTCTACTTCTTCTCCCTGTCCTAAAAAAAACAAAAAAAGAAAACAACCAGTATATCTTAAATGTCCTAAAATTAGTCCTAAAAATTGCAGAAAATAAAAGATCTAAAGTTGCGACATTAATTTGTTATAGGAGGGCGTGCTAGGGCATCTGCCAAAGTGATGGTCTCCATGGTTTTTATATCCTGTGGCCCAGAGTAATGCTTCAAGCGTTGGCCATTTACTTTGAATTCATGGTCATCTTTTAATGATTTGATCGTGACGGCTCCATGGGGAAAAACTCGAACGACTTCAAATGGACTCGACCACCTAGATTTGAGTTTTCCTAGAAACAGTTTAAGCCTGGAGTTGAAAAGGAGAACGTACTGCCCCGGCAGGAACTGCCTCGGCAATAACCTTCGGTCATGCCATTTCTTTGTTTTTTCTTTATAGATTTTGGCATTCAAATAGGCTGCTGTCCGGAATTCTTCTATCTCATTGAGATCTAGTAGTCTTTTCTGTCCGGCTTTTTTCCAATCCATATTTAGATTTTTTACTGCCCAGTATGCTTTATGCTCGATTTCAACAGGCAAATGACAGGCTTTCCCGAACACAAGCTTATATGGTGATGTTCCTAATGGAGTTTTGAATGCTGTCCTGTAGGCCCATAAAGCATCATCGAGATGATAGGACCAATCCTTTCTAGATGGATTTACCACCTTCTCAAGGATCTGTTTTAGTTCCTTGTTTGATATTTCAGCTTGCCCATTAGTCTGTGGATGGTATGCCGTAGCGAGCTTGTGGGTGATGCCGAGTTTCTTTAAGGCCGCGGCAATCAGTCTGTTATCGAAGTGTTTCCCTTCGTCACTTATGATTGCTCTAGGGATTCCAAACCTTGTAAAAATATTTTTCTTGAGAAATCTTTGAACTGTCTTGGAATCATTGTGCGGTGTGGCGATTGCTTCGACGCACTTTGATACGTAATCCACGGCCACTAAGATATAAAGGTTTCCTTGAGAAGATGGGAAAGGTCCCATGAAATCTATTCCCCAAACATCGAACAGTTCTACTTCCAGTATGGGTTGTAAAGGCATATCATGTCGTCTTGAAATGTTGCCTGTGCGTTGGCAGCGATCACAGTTCTTGTAGTAGTCATGGGCATCTTTATAAAGTGTGGGTCAGTATAGGCCGGACTGCAGTACCTTTGCTGTTGTCCTATTTCCTCTAAAATGCCCACCGCAAGGTGAGTCATGGCAGTGCTGGAGTACTGCTTTTTGTTCTTCTTTTGGCACACATCTTCTTATAACCTGATCTGCACAATGCTTGAACAAAAGAGGGTCGTCCCAGTAATAATGTTTTGCATTATGCTGAAATCTCTTGTTTTCGTTATGATTGAGGTTATAAGGAATAATACCACTAACAAGATAATTAACAAGATCAGCATACCAGGGGGTGGATGTTACGGTGGCAAGGTCTTCTGTCAATGTTGTAGAGATGTATTCAGACAATGTCGCGGCAGCACAGTTGTATACTGCTATGGCTTCTGTCTCGGCAGTATCTTTTGCAGTTGTAACAATTTGCAGTATTTGTTCATCTGGAAATTCATCTTGTATATCTTCGAGTGAGTGAGCATTGTCTTGGTTCTCTAATCTAGAAAGATGATCGGCCACTTGGTTTTCTGTACCCTTGCGAATTTTGATCTCAACGTCGAATTCTTGTAAAAGAAGGATCCATCTAATCAATCTGGGCTTGGCATCCTTCTTTGAGAAAAGGTACTTAATTGCTGAATGATCCGTGTGGACTGTGACCCTTGTTCCGATGAGATATGATCGAAATTTATCAAAGGCAAACACTATTGTCAGTAATTCTTTTTCAGTTGTGGTGTAGTTAATCTGGGCATCATTGAGCGTTTTGTTGGCATAGTAGATCACATGAAACAGATTATTCTTCCTCTGCCCGAGTGCTGCCCCGACAGCATGATCACTGGCATCACACATTTACTCAAATGGCAATGACCAATCCGGTGGGATAACTATTGGTGCAGTGATTAGCTTCTCCTTAAGAGTCTTGAATGCGTCATTGCATTCTTTATTGAACTTGAATTTCCTATCTTGTTCAAGCAAGTTGCAAAGAGGTTTAGAAATTTTGGAAAAATTAGAGACAAACCTCCTGTAGAACCCTGCATGTCCCAAGAAGCTTCGAATTCCTTTTACAGAATTTGGTGGAGGTAAATTCTTTATCACATCTACCTTGGCCTTATCCACTTCTATTCCCTTTGATGATATTTTGTGACCTAACACAATGCCTTCAGTCACCATAAAATGGTATTTTTCCCAGTTTAAGACTAGATTGGATTCCTCACATCTTTGCAGTACTTTTTCCAGATTGCCGAGGCAGTGATCAAAGCTGTCTCCAAAAACTGAAAAATCATCCATAAATATCTCCAAAAAGTCCTCGATCATGTCAGGAAAAATTGCCATCATACATCTCTAGAATGTTGCCAGGGCATTGCAAAGGCCGAATGGCATCCTTCGAAATGCATATGTGCCGTTTGGACAGGTGAACGTAGTTTTTGCCTGATATTCTGGATCAATGGAAATTTGATTGTATCCTGAATAACCATCAAGAAAACAGTAATAAGGTTTACCAGCAAGTCTATCCAGCATTTCATCAATGAATGGTAAGGGGAAGTGATCCTTCTTTGTTGCTTTATTTAGCTTGCGATAATCCATACACACCCTCCAACCGGTCACAGTCATGGTTGGTATTAATTCGTTGTTCTCGTTGGTTATAACAGTCATACCACCCTTCTTAGGTACACATTGCACCAGGCTTACCCACGCGCTATCAGAGATGGGATAAATAATTCCTGCATCAAGCCATTTGATAATTTCCTTACGTACTACCTCCTTCATAGCCTGGTTAAGTCTCCTTTGAGCTTCTTTAGTGGGCTTATGATCTTCTTCCAGGAGGATTTTGTGCATGCACACTGCTGGACTTATTCCCTTCAAATCATCAATTGACCATCCAATTGCCTTTTTATGCTGTCGCAGCATTGCTATTAAGGCCTGTTCATTTTTTGGCAACAACTTAGAAGAAATAATTACCGGCATCGTATGGTTATCTCCCAGATAAGCATATTTTAGTTTTTCTGGTAAGGGTTTTAGTTCTGTGACAAATGGTTCTTTATTACCAGATTGTTCATTCTTCCCCGTATACTCTAATGGTTCAAAGTACTTACCTGGAAGATGTGCTGTCCAGTTTGCTTCCTCCTTCTCAGTTGTCTCGGCGCTATTTAAAGAACGACTGTAACAATCGTCCAAATTACTACCGAGGCAAACCTGGGGTATGTAATGGGAATCACTGGCAAGGCAGTCGTTGCTCAGACAAGGGATTGTGTAGTTATCATCTGGGTCATTCAGCATTTGACATTCTTTCTCTAATTCATCGTGTCTTTTCATCAGTTGACATACATTTAATCTGATTTCTTGATCATTGATTCTCATGGTTAATTCTCCCTTTTCCACGTCAATCAATGTACGTCCAGTTGCTAGGAAGGGTCTCCCAAGGATGATCGGTGCGTTGTCATCTGCTTCACAATCAAGGACAAGGAAGTCAGCAGGAAAAATAAACTTGTCAACTCTTACCAGTATGTCCTCGATTTTTCCTTCAGGTTGCACATAGGATCTATCCGCGAGTTGGAGCATCACTGTTGTAGGCTTCGGCCTTCCAATTCCAAGCTTTTGGAAGACTGATTTAGGCATGAGGTTTATACTTGCTCCAAGGTCGCATAGGGCCTTTCCTTCATAACTCTTTCCTATCGCACAAGGTACAGTGAAGCAACCAGAATCTTTTAACTTTGGTGGCATGCGGTTATGTAGCATTGCCATGCATCCCTCTATGGCAGCCACTGTCTCAAACTCACCTATTCGTTTTCTCTTTGATACCATATCCTTTAAGAACTTGGCATTGTTGGGCATTTGTTCAATGGCCTCAACGAATGGTATGTTGATGTGGACTTGCTTCAAAATATTGAGGAACTTCTTGAACTGTTGATCCTGTTTTTGTTTCTTTAACCTTCGCGGGAAAGGTGGTGGTGGTCTCATCTCATCCAGTGTTTCCTTAGTTTGGAATCGTATACCTGGCACCACTGGAATTTTTGCTGCCTCGGCAGATTGCTCAGGTGCTGCAGTGCTTGCTGCCGGGGCAGTGTTATCAGTCTCGGTTTGCTCAGCCTCTTCTCTTGGTTGATCCGCCGGTTGGGTTCGGTTCTCTGGGATCTTATCTTTCAACTGTAGACCACTCCTGGTAGTGATTGCCTTGCACTGTTCATGGCTTAGTACCTTAGCAACCTCAGTATTGCTAGGTAGGCCTCCTTGTGGTCTAGTGTTTATACATTGAGCAAACTGCCCAACCTGAGTTTCCAGAGTTTTTATGGCCGCTTCTTGATTTTGTAGCCTCATCTCAGTCCTATTCATGAAGGCGTCGGTCCTCTTGATAAAATTACTATTTTCCGCCATGTATGACTCGGTTTTCATCATGAAGGCCTTTAACGTGTTTTCCAATGAATTGACCGGTTGCTGCTGCATCTACTGCTGCGGCAATGGTTGTTGGACTTGCTGCTGCGGCATTGGCTGCTGAAATCCCGGTGGTTGGGTGATTGGGTTTAAGGCATTATTTGGGTTACTCCAGGATAAGTTTGGATGCCTCTTCCATGAGGGGTTGTATGTGTTGAACATCACATTGTTACGGTTGTAGTTTCCAACATACATACCGGTTTCTTGATTCATGCAATCAACAGAATTGTGGTTACCTCCACATAAATCACAACATAAATCAATTACCTTGACCTAACGGGTATTGTTTTGTAATTGTAGGTTTTGCACCATCTTGGTAAGAGAGGCCAATTGTGTTGCCACTGAACTTGATGAATCTAAATCGTTTACCGTGGCTTGGCGTCTTACTCCTCCTCGCCTAGATGTGGGAAACTGGAAGTCATTCCTTGCGAGTTTATTCAAAATTTCGATAGCTTCCTCAGGTGCCTTGTCCAAGAGTGTGCCGTTTGCCGAGGCATCCAACATCATCCTTGTTGGGGAATTCGTGGCGTTGTAAAACATTGTCACTTGTGTCCATAAGGGAAATCCATGCAGCGGACACTTGTGCAATAGCTCTCTGTAGCGTTCCCATGCCTCGTACATTGGTTCGTCTTCAGCCTGTCGGAAAGAAGTAATTTCATTACGAATTCTATCATATAGATTAGTAGGATTAAAACGAGTAATGAAATCACGACATAGTTCACTCCAGGATCCAATTGATCCCGCTGGAATGCTATTCAACCAAGCTTTCGCCCTATCCCTCAGTGAATAGGGGAATAACTTTAACCGCAAGACATCTTCATGGACTCCTTGGATTTTGAAAGAGTTGCAGATTTCCATGAAAGATTTGAGATGCTGCCTTGCGTCTTCAGTTGCAGACCCACCAAATTGTCCAATTGTATTTAACATGTTGAACATAACAGGTTTAAGTTCAAAATGGGTGCTTCAATCTCGTGTGTAACGACTCCTGGGTTTAGTCCATTTAAGTCCTCCTCCAAAAAATCTCTGACAGTCAGCTGCCGCGGCCCAGGTGGCGGCGGTAGACCTTCATTGCCGGCAGGTATGTTTTGTCCTGCCTGAACCTCTGCCATGACTCCTCGGATTTGTCTCCTCAACCTTAGCCTTATTCTTTCAAACTTAGGATCTAACTCGTATAAGGGGTTGGTTGGATTGGCCCTGGTCATACACCAAGAAAAACAAAAGTAAAATAAAAATAAAAATAAAAATAAAATGAAACAAGAAAATAAGGAAAACAAAATTTAGTTGTCAGTCCCCGGCAACGGCGCCAAAAACTTGTCGCGTGTCAAAAGTGCGCGTTCAGTGCAAGTGGACACATCGCAAGTAATAAGTGATAAGTATTTATCGAGTTATCGTCTCCTCAGGGACCGGCATACTTAATATGCTTTCTTTATCTTCTTGCTCTGTAGAAAAATAAAAACACAAGTGAAAGGGTGTGATTTATTAAACTAAAATAATTGAATAAAAATAAAAGGGTCGAAATATCAGAGAGAAAGATGGGCCAGGATCCAGTTGTATTGTATTGTGGAGTTGATTGACTTGTCTTTATCCAATGCAATCGCATATCTCTACCTCGGCAGCACTGCAGTTTACTGCCTGGGCAGCGATAACGCTGTCCGCCGCGGCAACCCCTTGCTCGTGGGCAGACTTTACCAAAGTTCGGCAAAGTATCCTTGAATGACTTCGCTTATCCCTAAGTCAAAGTGCTGTTGATGACTAGTCCTTGATGATACCTCCCGGCGTGAACCAATTATACTCACCAACCAATCTCACACTTCTTTTAGCCGCTGAAACTCTTAACCTATCCCTAGGCCAAGTTAGTATTTCGCGATTGAAACACCGTACTTACCCCTTTCGTGAATCTAGCTCTCCCGAGCTTAGATAAATGGATCACTTACAAACTTCTCTCCCGGGCTTGAATGCAAGAACAACGAATAACAAAGGATAAGCAAACCTTGATAATCTTTATTACATTGAATGAAAGATAAAGTACAATCTCCTCTCACAAATACTCCACAACCTTCACCTAAACCCTATGAAGGTTTTAGAACATGATGGAGAGGAAAGAAACAAGAGTAGAAGTCGGCTCTCCCTCGGTATTTCGATCACTATTACATTGGGTGGCTAGGTCTTTATATAGGCTAGACCTAGGGCAAACCTTTCCTAAGTAGAATACAACTTGGAGTAGGGAACAAGTCAAGTACATAATAATAATATATTTCTAAGTTTGAATTCGGCTAAGGGGGCTTTCCCGCGTGGTCTTCCTTTGGGCTTTTCCTTGTACTAGCCAGCTCCGATTCATGGGCTTCAAGTCCAGACACGTACCTTGGATTTTTGTCTTTCCATCGCCTATCACTTTGCTTCCTGTCTTCCTGCTGCTGCCTCGGCATCAGGTCCTACCTCGGCCTTGTCTCTGCCGCGGCACTGGTTCTCCTACACAGATATGAAAACGAAGTAAAACGTGCCTTTTTCTATAAATAGTATCTATTTAAGTATAACTTCTAAATATATCACATTAAGCATATGCATTGGTTCAAGTGGGTGAATATTTGGTGATAAATGCCGATAAAAGGAGTAGAGAGTGATAGTGTGTTGAGCACTTATCAATATGCACGGTCGGACACAAAGTGACCCTTGTTTACATATAGGCAAGCTCTACACGCACGGTCGGACACAAAGTCTCCCTTGTTTACGTGTAGGCAAACTCTACACGCACGGTCGGACACAAAGTCACCCTTGTTTACGTGTAGGCATCATCATTATTCTCATTATTTTATAGTGCACTCAATCCTAATGACATGTCATTTGTATTCGAATCTAAAGTTAGTGTCAGTAAGCCAATATCAATTCCAATCATGCATGTTAACTTGCTGCTCATAATGCACTCATTACATGTTCATCATGTGAACTAAAATCATGCTCAACGGCTTTATCAACATAGGGCAAATAACCTCATCATAATCCAAATTCTTTTTCATGCTTACATTAACCATGAATGCCTTAATAAATCATGCATTTTCAGCAATTAACACATGCATGCATCATTTCAAAATCAAATATATGCAATTCCAAAATCATATTGAATCATTGTTCACATATATGTCGTTACCGAAAATAGCCGAAACTTGATATAATGCATCAACATCATTTAAAACACTTACTCTTGAACTATGGAAAGTTTTCACACTATTCCATAGCCCCCAAAACAGAACCGAACCAATGCGATTCACTTTAAATCCAAAACCACTCACCGACAAGCGAAACGAGCCCTCGCCGATGCTCCGATAGCAACGCCTACGCACCATCCACTTATGCACATTCTTGCACTACCTCTACAACATTAAAAGCAGAGAAAATTCACATCACAACATGCTCAAAAAAGCAGCCACATTTAACCCTCACAAAACTATCGAAAGCCTTGCCAAAAAGACCGAAAACTACGCCGAAACGCATCCGAAACATCATCAGCCCAAAACCTAATGAATCTAACATCTAATCCACTTCAATTATGATCCAAAAACACTTCCAAACCATCCTTATACCTCCAGAAACATTAGAACACCTAAAACAGCCCCTAAAACAACCGAAAACCACCTTAAAACACTACCGATTACATTATTCCGGGATTAAATTAATGTGCCATCAATTCAACACTTAATTAATCATTCAATTGACATAATATCATAATTAAATCAACCTAATTACAGCATTAATTGAGATCTAAAAAGATTTCACAAAAACCTCCATAAAATCCATAGATCTAGAATTAAAAACACAAAATTAAGTTTCCATTGTTGATTAGCAAGCCAATACTTGGGAATTTCAATAAAGAACCTTAGAAAAAGATTAGAAATCAGCAAAGTTACCTTAAAGATTTGCTCCACCAAAAAGATGAGAAATCCTCCCTTGATTTCTTGAAAATGGATGTTGATTTTGCAAAATTGATGAGTAGGTTTTGTAGAGAATGAAAGGATGAATAAAATAAAGTAAATCTTGTTGAAAAATGATGAAGAAATCAGCAAGAAATTGAAGAAATTTGGAGAAGAAGATGGAGAGAAAATGAGAGAAAATCTTGAGAGAAAAGATGAGAAAATGGGAAGTTACAAAAGAAAATGGAATTATCATTTAAATAAAACAATTTAAAAACAATTTTGGTGTATAAATCATTAATTAAAAGTAAATTGGGTTTATGGACCTCTAATGATTCTAAGTATGGCTTACTTTCCAATTTAGTCACTAAAAATCCTTATTGCCAAAAATTACTAATTAAATCCCCAAAACTTTCCCAAAATTACAATTTAGTCACTAGTACAAAATTAGCCTAATTAAAAATCAAATTAAAGTTCAAATAATATTCTTTTAACTTTAAAACACCATTTTAATATTTTTAAAACCATTTCACAAAATTATTATTTATTTGATTAAAATACTATTATTTTAATTTTTCCCTGAATAACGAACCCTAGGAATCCGATTCGACCCGAATCGAATTTCCCCAACTAACACTCAAACTACTAACCCCAAAACCGGAATGTTACAATGGAGGGTGCAGATGGACTATAAGAAATATCGGAAACGACCCTCCATAAGTTTTCTTTATATTCTTATTTTTTTTATTAATTTTCTCTTTTATTTTATTTGGTATTTTCATGAATTCTCTTAATTATGGTGTTTAGGAATAATTATCTTCTCATTACTTAAATGTTTCTTTCTCTATTTAGGTTAGGCAAGAATAAAGGAGAAGTAGTTCACAACAGGAGCTCTGCCGAGGCAAAAAACAGTGTCAGGGCCGCAACAGTCTCAACGGGCAGAATAGTGTAACGGCTAGTCTGCTGAGATTCCTACCGCGGCAGAAAAGGAAACGGCAGTAAGGAGTAACGATTACAAAACGGCTAGTGGCTTAAAACAGTCACAAGGCCGATGCCTATATAAGAAACTCCTTCCTATTGATCTATTCACTCTTGCTTTCTTGTTTTCTTTAGTATTCATAACAATCTCCCTCTCACATTACTCTCTGCCCACTAATCTTCGCTAAAATTCCAGATTACTTTCAAGAAAACCTCCAAGAACTCATATATCTCAATTCTTGATGGCAACTTACAAGAGATTCGCCCCAACCAACGTTGAAGATCGCTTCAACCGATCTTTCATCGCTCGGAAACTTTGAGAAGAACAAGGTTTCCAGCATGCGGATGAAGAGAACTACGACATTGAGCACTACTTCTATGACAGAATTAAGTACCAAAATTGCAAAATTTTCTGACTCCAACCTGCCCAGGCGAACTCCACGATAGTGCAGGAGTTCTATGCGCACGGGCCCAGCAAAGACTCCCTCTTTGTTCACTGCCGCAGTAGGCCGGTCCAGTTAGATGCCGATACAATCAACAATTTCTACGGCCTCACCCCTGACAGTGACATCCACGCCAAATTCTTGGAAGATATCACTGCCGAGGATTACGAGCTCATCAAAGATGATCTTTGTTACGCGAACACCCCATGGGAAACCGGTACCCATAGAGGATCCGTAACAACACAAAGCCTAAAACCGGAGACCAAGATGTAGAATACCTTTGTCAAGCGACGCCTCATCCCCACGTCACACAATAGCACGGTGGATCGCAAAAGATTGGTGCTTATCCAATCCATTATCAACAAGAGGACCATCAATGTTGGAGAGATCATCCTACGGGAAATTCACGAGTGCGGTAAGAAAGATAGGGGGCCATTGTATTTCCCTTGTTTGATCACGGGTTTATGTGTTGCCGCAGGTGTGCCCATCGAAGAGACGGATGAATACATGCCCCCACGACGAGGATGGACCAGGGACTTCTGTCACAAAGTCATGCAGATCACACAAGCGGAGCCAGTCCAAGCAACGCCGCAGCAGTTCACTGCCGATACTGCTGACGAGGCCCAGTACACGACAGACATGCCTGGTACTGCCCACACCTCTACCGCAGCAGACCGGTACCAGGAGATCTTAGAAAGGATGGCAGCAATGGACCTCAGGAAACAAAGGTACATGGAGTACCAAAGGGATTTCAATGGAAACTTAGCCCAGATGATGCTGCACGCTTTCCCGGACCAAGGAGCACAATTTCCGGAGTTTCCCAGCAACATGTTCGTCACAGCCGCCCCTTACACCGAGACTACACCAGCCCCGAGAGGACCGAGGCCGTTCTTCCATGCTGACCCTCAGCCACAATACTAGGCTGCTGGCCCATCCAGGGCAGCGGATTCTGCCGCGGCCTCGTTTGCCAACAGAAGGCCATCCAAACGGAGGGTCGTTTTCAGCACCCCACCCCGGTCACCAATTATCATGGGCAGTCTATCAGCCGAGATAGATGTCTATGTGCACCAAAGCTCCACCGCCGCCGGACCGAGTATACACCACACCGGAGGAGCAACAACAATGGGAGGAGAAACGGACGTCATGCTAACGGAAGAGATAGCTGATGTCGAAGAAGGAGAAGAAGTAGAGGCACCAATGCAACGGACACCACCCACTCGAGTCCAACCGCCCCGGCAAGCAAAGGCGCAACCATCGCCCTCACCAAGGACAAAGCAATCGGCAGCAAGGCCGAGGAGGAAAATTGTTACAAGCAGCTCTTCGGAGTCGCTTTAAAATTCTTTGTCCTTTATTCAATATTAATTGATTTTACTGTTTTACTTGCTGCTTATTATTCATATTTTGTTTTGCCGCTTATTTCTTCAAATATAAAGCATTGAGGACAATGCTTGGTTTGAGTTTGGGGGTGCAGATTCACTGCCAAGGCAGCAATCTACTGTCGCGGCCTTGCCAAAAAGGGAGTATTCCAGTGATTTTATTTTTTTTACGCTCCCAGCCTTACTTGAATTAACTGCCTACACTTTTGCACTGCTCATCATCAGTATTGTCTTAGTTTATTCTTTAAGGCTATAAAAATCTTTCTCCTTACCATGTTTAGGTTTTGTTAAGAAGGCTTAACCTTAGGATACTTAAGGATGAAAACTTAGAAGCTTACTATAGGAAGAATTTTAAACACTTTTGGGACTTGTTGGATTATAGGAATTCTTTTAATGAACTTAGGTGATAAAGACTTAGATTTTGGGGAAAGTAACTAGAGGTGCCTATCACCGGCTCTAGAAAAGTCTCTTCTTCATGCTAGAGGTGCCCGAAATTGGCTCTAGTATGCTTTAAGGAATATCAAAAAGAAAGAAAAAATTTAGTGAAGGGAAAAACACAATCCTTGAGGTGCCCGAAATTCGCTCAAGAATTGATGGTTTAAAAAAGAAGAGAACACTTAACCCAAATTCTATTTGTCTTGAATTTAGAGTTTATCTAAGAAAGCCTTTAATCAAACTTGTCCACAAAAACGCACACACTCACAATTCTTATAGTTTGTTTCTAGGTAAAACCTTGGGTAGCCGAATGGTTAAGACTAAAGGATAGGCCTAGATATGGTGGGGAGAATAGATGGTAATATAAGACCAAGAGAGAGTAGAGTTCGGCAAATTGATGGTTTGCATTGCTTGAGGACAAGCAATAGTTCGAGTTTGAGGGTGTGATAAGTGCTCAACACACTATCACTTTTTACTCCTTTTATGGGCATTAATCACCAAATATACACCCACTCGGACCAATACATGTGATTAATGTGATATATTTAGAAGTTATGCTCAAATAGATAGTATTCACAGAAAAAGGCACGTTTTACTGCGTTTTCATATCTGTGCAAGAGAACCAGTGCCGCGACAGTGACAAGGCCGAGGCAGGACCTGATGCCGAGGCAGCAGCAGAAAGACAGGAAGCAAGACTATAGGCGATGGAAAGATAAAAATCCAAGGAACGTGTCTGGACTTGAAGCCCATGGATCGGAGCTGGCTAGCACAAGGAAAAGCCCAAAGGAAGACCACGCGGGAAAGCTCCTTAGCCGAATTCAAACTTGGAAATATTTTAATTATGTACTTCACTTGTTCCCTACTCCAATTTGTATTCTACTTAGGAAAGGTTTGCCCTAGGTCTAGCCTATATAAAGACCTAGCCACCCAATGTATTATACACGGAATACCTAGGGAGAGAGCCGATTCTATTCTTGTCTTCTTCCTCTCCATTATGTTCTAAACCTTCTTAGGGATTAGGTGAAGGTTGTCGAGTATATGTGAGAGGAGATTGTACTTTGTCTTTGATTCAATGCAATAAAGTTATCAAGGTTTGCTTATCCTTTGTTATTCCTTGTTCTCACAATTTAGCTCGGGAGAGGAGATTGTGAGTCATCCATTTATCTAAGCTCGGGAGAGTTAGATTCACGAAAGGGGTAAGTACGGTGTTTCTCTCGTGAAATACTAACTCGGCCTAGGGATAGGTTAAGAGTTTCAACGGCTAAAGGAAGTGTGGGATTGGTTGGTGAGTATAATTGGTTCACGCCGGGAGGTATCATCAAGGACTAGTCATCAACAACACTCTGACTTAGGGATAAGCGGAGTCATTCAAGGAAACTTTGCCAAACTTTGGTAAAGTCTAACCACGAGCAAGGGATTGCCGCGGCGGACAGTATTGTCGCTGCCCAGGCAGTAAACTGCAGTGCTGCCGAGGCAGTGATATACGATTGCGTTGGACAGAGACAAGTCAATCAAATTCACAATACAACGCAACTGGATCCTAGCCCATCTCTCTCTATTATTTCCAACTCCTTATTTTTATTTAGTTATTTTAGTTTAGATAAATCAACTCAATTTACCTGTGTTTTTACTTTTCTACAGAACAAGAAGGTGAAGAAAGCATATTAAGTATACTAGTCCCTGTGGAGACGATAATCCAATAAATTGCTTATCACTTATTACTTTCAATGTGTCTACTTGCACTAAACGAGCACTTTTGACACGCGACAAACAAGTATCCCTTGCCTAGGATTGATGACTTATTTGATTAGTTCAGACGAGATACGATATTTTCTAAGATTGATCTTCGGTCTGGGTAATACCAGTTGAGAGTTAAGGATCAAGATGTGCCTAAAACTGCTTTCAAGACACGGTATGACCATAATAAGTTTTTGGTTATGCCTTTTGGTTTGACTAATATACATGTTGATTTCATGGACATGATGAACCGGGTTTTCCATGAGTTTTTGGATAATTTCATTGAAGTTTTTATCGATGATATCCTCGTGTACTCTCGTACCGAGGAAGATCACGATAAGCATTTGCAGATTGTGTTACAGACTTTAATGGATAATGAACTATATGCGAAGTTAAGTAAGTGTGATTTTTGGATAATACAGGTTGTTTTTATTAGACATGTGGTTTCGACTCAGGGTATTAGAGTTGATCCGCAGAACGTTGAGGCTATTTTAAGTTGGAAACCGCCTAGATCTGTGACAGAGATATGTAGTTTTCTAGGTTTGACAGGATACTACCGAAGTTTTGTGGACCTTTAACCAAGTTCTTACAAAAAGATGTTTAGTTTGAGGGACCGAAACCTTTGAAAAGATGATGGAGTGGCTGCCCAAAAAGAGAAGTCGAAAAAAAATAGGTTTAAATTTTGATGAAAAATAAGTTTTTAGGACTAATATTAAGTTGTTTGGGCTATTAATTAAAATTATGGGTTATGGGTTATTAAAATATGCCCTTGGAAGGTTTAGATCAGTTAGTATTAGGATTGGATCAAAGCCCCTTAAAGATTCAAAGAATATCAATTCAAGAAATTTTTTGATATCTTGAAGAAAGTTCAGATCAATTTTCCGTTGGTTGAGGCAATAGAGCAAATGCCGAATTACGCGAAGTTTCTCAAGGACATTGTTTCTAAGAGAACGAGGGTAGGTGAGTTTGAGACTATTGTCGTGACGGAAGGATGTATGGCTATGTTGCACAATCAGATGCCACCGAAATTACAGGCTCCCGGAAGTTTCACAATTTCATGCGCAATTGGAAATCATTATGCTGAAAAAGCACTATGTGATCTAAGAGCAAGCATAAATCTTATGCTAAAATCGGTTTTCCAATGTTGGGAATCGGAAAAGCTAGGCCCACCATAGTAATGTTGCAGCTTGCCGATAGATCCTATGTGCATCCAGAAGGGAAAATTGAGGACATATTGATAAGGGTTGATAAATTTATTTTTCCCGCTGATTTTATTGTTTTGGATTGTGAAGTAGAGGAATTTGCACCCATCATTCTTGGGAGACCATTTTTAGCAACAGGAAGGACTTTAATTGATATCGAGAAGGGAGAACTTACGATGCGAGTAAATGAAAAGCAAGTCAAGCTCAATGTTTTTCACACTCTTAAGCATGCTGATGATCTAGAGGAATGCAAGATCATCCAAGCAACTACCGAATTCAATTTTGGAGTTGAGGAAGATGTCCTTAAAAATTGCCTCGGCAGTTGTTTTGTCGAACCTGAAGAACATAAAAAACTTGAAGAACCAAACGACAAAGAACAACATGAAGCAAATTGGATAGTTAGTCGTCTAGGTAAGTTCTTCGAGCCAATTGATTATTCAGGTAAGGGAGGTAAGATTTCAAAACCATCTATTGAGCAATCTCCAATTCTTGAATTGAAACCATTGGCAGGGCAATTGAAATATGCTTATTTAGGAAATAATGATTCATTGTCTATTATAATTTCTTCTAAGTTGCAACCAAAACAGGAAGAGCAATTGATTGATATGCTAAAAAGGCACAAGAAAGCCTTAGGATGGACGATTACTGACTTAAAAGGAATTAATTCGACGGTATGCATGCACAAAATCCTTTTGGAGGATGAACATAAGTCGTTAATTGAGGCACGAAGGAGACTTAACCCAGCTATGAAGGAGGTTGTTATGAAGGAGGTCATCAAATAGCTTGACTCTGGTATTATATACCCTATCTCCGATAGTACATGGGCAAGTCTAGTACATTGTGTACCAAAAAAGGGAGGTATGGTCGTGGTAAGCAATGAAAATAATGAATTGATTCCAACTAGAACTGTTACAGGTTGGAGAGTTTGCATTGATTACTGTAAGTTAAATAAAGCCACTAAAAAAGATCATTTCCCTTTGCTTTTTATCGACCAAATGCTTGATCGTCTTGAAGGAAAATCGTTTTATTGTTTTCTTGATGGATATTCAGGTTACAACCAGATTGCCATAACACCAAACGATCAAGAGAAAACAATATTCACTTGCCCATATGGAACATATGCATTCAGGAGAATGTTGTTTGGTTTGGGCAATGCTCCGACAACCTTTCAAAGGTTTATGATGGCCATTTTCTCAGACATGGTGGAGGACTTCTTAAAAATTTTCATCGATGATTTTTCTGTCTTTGGAGACAGTTTCGAAGGTTGCCTCGGCAATTTAGAAAAAGTTTTGACTAGATGTGAATAATCGGATTTAGTTCTCAATTGGGAGAAATGCCATTTTATGGTAGATGAAGGAATTTTCCTAGGGCGTAAGATTTCATCTAAGGGAATTGAAGTTGTTCGGGCAAAAGTGGATGTGATAGAGAAATTGCTACCACCAACTTCAATTAAAGGAATTCGAAGCTTCCTTGGTCAGACAGGTTTTTACCGAAGGTTTATTTATAATTTTTCTAAAATTTCTAAACCTTTGTACAATTTGCTTGAGCAAGATAAAACTTTTAACTTTGATGAATCATGCAACACGACATTTCAGCATTTGAAGAAACAACTTGCCTCGGCACCCATTGTTGTCCCACCTGATTGGTCTTTACCTTTTGAAATTATGTGTGATGCAAGTGATTTTGCAATAGGTGCAGTTTTAGGTCAACGAAAATGTAATATCTTTCATGTGATTTATTATGCTAGTAAAACCCTTAATGACGCCCAATTGAATTATACGACCATGAAAAAGGAATTACTAGTTGTAGTATTTGTATTTGATAAATTTCGTTCCGATTTAATTGGTACTAAGGTAATTGTCCATACTGATCATTCGGTAATTAAATATTTGATTGCTAAGAAAAATGCCAAACCTCGTCTAGTTCGTTGGATTTTGCTTTTGTAAGAGTTTGACATTGAAATTAAGGACATGAAAGAAATGGAAAATCAAGTGACGGATCATTTGTCAAGGTTGGAGGAAGGAAACAATGAAGATGATTCTTTGGAGATCGATGATGATTTCTCGGATGAGAAATTAATGATTGCCTCGGCAACACCATGGTATGTTGATTTTGTTAACTTTTTGGTTAGTGGTGTTATACCTTATGATCTTACTCACCAAGGAAAGAAGCGGTTCCTACATAATGTTAAGCATTATTACTGGGACGAGCCACTTTTGTTTAAGCAATGTGCAGATCAGGTTATTCGAAGATGTGTTCCCGAGGAAGAAAAAAAAGTGCTTCGGCAATGCCATTCGTTGCCATATGGAGGCCATTTTGGAGGAACACGAACTACAACTAAAGTATTACAATCTGGTCGATATTGGCCTACGCTTTATAAAGATGCCCATAAATTTTACAAGCAATGTGATCATTTTCAAAGGACGGAGAATATTTCCAAGAGACATGAGATGCCACTTCAAAATATCCTAGAGGTCGAATTATTCGATGTGTGGGGTATAGGTTTCATGGAACCTTTCCCATCTTTTTTGGTAATATTTACATTTTACTTGTTGTCGATTATGTTTCTAAATGGGTTGAAGAAGCAATTTGTCCAAAAGACGATGCTAAAACCATTCATAAATTTCTTCATAAGAACATTTTCACACGGTTTGGATTGCCAAGGGCAATAATCAATGATGGTGGTAAGCATTTTGATAATAAATTAATTGTCGAAATGTTGCAGCGTTTTGGAGTGACACACCGAATTGCCACGGCATATCACCCACAAACAAACGGGCAAGCAGAAATTTCCAACCGAGAATTGAAGAGTATCCTTGAGAAAGTGGTAAATCCTTTTCGAAAGGATTGGTATCTTCGAATTGATGATGCACTTTGGGCCTATCGCACTGCATTTAAAACACCTTTAGGCATGTCACCTTATCGACTTGTTTATGGAAAATCTTGTCATCTACCGGTATAAATTGAGCATAAGGCATATTGGGCTATTAAGACCATAAACATGGATTGAGAGAGTGCTGGACAAAAACGTTTGCTGGACCTGAATGAAATTGAAGAGTTTCGTGCTATGGCTTATGACAATGCAAGGATTTACAAAGAGAAGACTAAGCATTGGCATGATAAGAAACTGATGCCGCGACATTTTATTCCTGGGCAATTAGTTCTTCTTTTCAATTCTCGATTGAAGCATTTTCCTGGAAAGCTTAAGTCAAGATGGTCCGGTCCGTTTGAAGAGATTAAGCCATTTTCACATGGTGTAGTGATAATCAAGTCCACTATTGATGGAAGAGAGTTTAAAGTTAATGGATAAAGATTAAAGCACTACACTAATTACAATCTGAAAGATGAAAAAGAAAGAGTTACTTTAGAAGAAGCATAATTATGCTCTTCTTTAGTAATTTTTATTTGCATTTTATTTTGGACATTTTTATTTTTAGTAATTTTTAATAATTTCGGTTTTACATTTTGTGTCTTTTTATTTTTTTGGAATAATTCTCCTCTCATGATTTGAATAATCCTTGTTTTAATTTTTGAATTTTAGGAAAAGATTCTATGATCAATGAAGATTGGGTTGAAGATTTGGAAAGATTTTCAAGGAGGGTCAAACTTGAAGAGTTTCCATAGTTGACTTTACGAGGCATCCCAAACTTTCCAAAACCACAACATAACCGAAAATTTCCCTCCTTTATTTTAAAACCCTATAACCAAATTTTCCTCTTTCCCTCTATACCCCTTACCGTCACCTTCACCCACTAAACACCCTTGTCATCATTATTTTCCTTTTATTGATCCACTACACAATCTATCACATATCCTTTCTTTCCCTCAGACCCATCACCACAATTAACTCTTCATCTTCATCTTTTATCTTTCTTTTCAACCTTCCAAGATTTATTTTTCTTAAAATTTCAAAAACTTCTCCATGGCAATGAAGCTCAAGAAAATTTCACATCCAAGTTCTTCAACCGAACCCCCTACCATCGGCTTGTAACAAAGAGTATTGAGGAACGATTTAAGAAGAAATTTTCCAACCGAAAGGTATGGGAAGAGCAGGGATTCGAGTATGATATGTCTTGCAAGGAATTTGGGCTCGATTCTAGAATCCACAAGATTATCAAACACCACAAGTGGCAAATATTTTGCAACAACAAGAATCCCCAAACGTAACATGGGTAAGGGAGTTTTATGCTCATGTTTCTGATCAAAATAACCCCCATGTTTTTGTTCGTGGCAGGGCGATTTTCTTTGATGCCGCGACAATTAACAGTTTCTATGGCATGCATATCGAAGTCGATGAACACCATCTCTTTGTCGATAATATGACGGGTGAAAAAGCTGAAGAAGTATTGCATGACCTTAAAGTTGAAGGAAGCAACTGGAACCAAGGAGCTCTGAAGGGAACAGTAAATAGGATTTTGCTAAAGCCAGAGGCAAAGTTGTGAACAAGTTTATTCAGAAATATTTAATGCCCATGACACACAATACCACTATTCCGTATTCTCGTTTGTTTCTAATTCACTCTATTTTGAACAGGCATTCCATAAACATGGGACAAATCATTTGTGACAAGATTTACGCTTGCAGGCAAAAAGATGTTGGCGCACTATTCTTTCCAAGTTTGATTACTCAATTGTGTGTGCATGAAAATGTGCCACGTGAGCCGATAGATGAGGTATTATCTTCTCGTCAAGGGTGGAAAAAAAAGCGTTGCTTGAAGATCATGGGAGAGGATGAGGCGAATGAGGAAGGGAAAATCTCGAAGAAATGAATGCCATCTACGATTGCCCAGGCAAAAAAAATTGCCTCGGCAGGTCCTGATGCCCCTGCAATTGGAGAGGCGATCCTATCTGGTGTTAAGGATCAAATTGATGAGCTCTTACATCCTATAAAAGCGTAATTGGACAACATAGAGGATCAACAGCTTGCTTTTATGCAGTTCATGAAGGAACACACATATTCCATGCATCGAGTGATCCTAGAGAAATTCCCGGATTGTTCTGTTCCATTCCCAGTTTTTCCTGCCAATTTGGTTGCTCAGGCAACTACACCTGCCCAGGCAACTGATACTGCCCAGGCAACTACACCTTTTCCAGCACCTGCTACTGCTCAAGCAACTAATATTTCTGACAAAGGAAAGAAACCATTGGAGGAACCTAGCCAAACCGAGTCATTGCAAGTTTTAATGGATTCGGATGATACCATCTCTGAACCATTACTATCTCCACCATAGGCACCGAAGATATCGAAATGCAAAGCTCATATAATTGTGAATACCGATGAAGATAGTCCATCTAGCGATGATGAACGAAGGGAGAAGGTTCCACCAACACCATCAGCCATAAGAACTCAACCACCGAGAAGGGGAAAGAAGGCCAAATTGATTGCAACAAGGAAATTGCTTACTAAAGATGAAAACATCTCTAACTAACTCATTTGCATTTTTATTTTTATTTTGCATGCATTGAGGACAATGCCCATCTCGAGTTTGGGGGGTATTTACCTTTCATCATTCATAGTATTTGCATTCATCGTTAGTGTTGCATATAGAATGCATATATTATTTGCCAAGAATTTCAATTTGATCTAATTTCCTTAAAATTTGATGGATAACCAATGATAAAATTTATGTCATTGCACTTAATTGAAATTGCCTTTGGTTTTAGAATTACATTGAAAGGATTTAGAATTTTACTATGATGCTGGAAATTTTTTACACAGTTGTGACTTGTTGTTTGATAGAAACTTTGTGATTTTAGGTTGTTAGAATTTTGGGCATTTATCTAAAAATAGATAAGCAATATCATTCTAGAGGTGCCCGAGACAGGCTCTAGTTTGTGTGCATTAAAGAATCACTAGAGGTGCCCGAAACTGGCTCTACTTGATAAAATTAAAAGAAATGCTTTAGTGCTAGAGGTGCCCGAAACCGGCTCTAGTAAGATTAATTCCCAGGCAATTATTGTTAAAACCTTTTTTGTCACATAGAATCTTGAAAATCAACTTGTACACAACCACACACACTTTGTCACGAGCATTATAGTTTGATTCTGAAAATTTCTTTGTTTTTTCGAAAATTTTTAAGGTAATCATACTTTGTGCCTCGGTTCTGAGGTTGGAAGTTAAATTTTGAAGCATGTCTTTGAAGATTGAATGCCTTGGCAATTAATTGTAGGTTTGCATTGCTTGAGGACAAGCAACAACTCGAGTTTGGGGGTGTGTTAAGTGTTATATTGTGTTGTTTTATTCCCCTTTTTACTCATGTTTATTGCTATACTTAAGCATTTAATTAGTTGCATTTTAATATTTTCATGCATTTTCATTAGTTGTCACCTTATATCTTTAATTGGTTGATTTTTGGTGGAAAAAAATATTATTGTGGTTTGTTTCTATATTTTGCATAAAGAAATCCTTGATGAAGAGCTATCCATGGAAAAAAATAATGAAGGATAAGGTTAAAGGAAGGAAATATGGAAAGCTTGGATGATTGGAGTAAAGAAGGAAACAAAGGATTTGAATAAAATATAAATTGGATATATTCTTTCAAATTTATTTCCAATTATATTTCATTCTATAATCCATGTTTGACCAACTCCACTCCATATAAGGAGCAAGCCGTCTACAACAAAGAGAGGGAGGCTGGATCGAGATATATAGAGTGGAAGCAAGTGATAGTTGTTTTCATCTTTATTTTGTTTTATTTGAGTGATGAGAGGAATGTTTGTTGGAAACTTTTTCCCAGCCATGAACTAATTCTAAGTTGGCTTGGGTTATTTTGTGCTATGGATTGACTTAGTTTGATTTCTAAGTTTATGTGTGTTCTTAATTAAGGTTTGCCTATTCTTGGTACTTAATTTGTGTGCGGGGAAATTGGGAAAGGACCTCGATAAACGACTTATTTATCCAGATTCAGGAGAATTGGATTTACAAAATGAATAGGCATGGTTCAATCCAAGTGTGGAAGAACTAATCCGGCTTAGGGATAAGTACAAGATTTCAACGGCTAACAGAAGCAATGCTTTGCCGAACCTTAAGGATAGTCGCTCAAATTGCTCAAGAAATTCCCTCATCGCAATCGCCCAAGCATTCAAGAACTGAAAATTCGAAGAACTGACTAGGCCATATCCGAATGAGCCTAATTGCCGGAACAAGTTGAGCGGTGCAAACACTCACTTACGAAGAAGAAGTCATTCGACAGTCATTCCATAAATTGGAATAGCCCAGCCTCATTTGTCTTATTGATTATCTCGATTAATTTACTCGCTTATTTATTATTTAATTTTATTTCAAATCGATTCTCTAAACAACTAGTGTTTTCATTTTAGTGCAAGAGTAGTTTCTAAAAGACGCACCAATCCCTGTGGATACGATAACTCTTATACTATAACTTGAAAACGTGTACACTTGCACGCATTTGTGAACACTAAAAATACGCAACACTTAATTTTTGATATATGTGTTGTATTGCATTTAAGCTTAGCTTATCCTGGAAGCTAAGGTGGGAAACATGTTTGGAATTGATTCCATTTGTGTGCATGAGATAGACTCGTGCGTAGTATGAGTAGCCCTCATATGTGGAATGGCGACAGTTTAGTCCCAGACATGGCATGATTCGACATTTATGTCTTCATGCGTGTATCCGTTTATCCCAACGATTAGAAGTAGACTAATCGGATCACTAATACCAACACGTGAAAACGCAAGTGTTAAGTTTATATTGATTTTAATTGCAAAATGAGTTTGCATGAGTTTGACTTGTTTTCAAACGTTTTATAAAGCTTTGCTAATTAGGCATATAATTCTTGAGTTTTGTGGATTTGTTCCACGTGATAAAACACTTGCTGGATTTTTATACTTGGTGGCATTTTGACCACGTATGATTTGTTTTTAAGAGCGTGGACTGTTTTTCTTTCTAAAACGATTTTGAGTATATTATGGATTGCATTGCAAGTTGTTCAAATTGTTTTTATACGTCCCTCACTAAGCATTTGCTTAACCATTCTTTTTTTCTTGTAATACGGAGAAAAAGTGAGACTCTCGTCTGAAGAAGCAAGGAGTTTTATATTTCACGTTTGATACATTTTAGTTGGAGTATGTTTACTTTGAATTAAACCTTAGGTAGTAGAGAGCAATGGAGCTAGGAGCTAGAAACCTTATGTTATTTATGATTTCTTGACGAACGGTGATATTTTGATCCTTGATTATGCTATTTCTGAGTTTATACATGCTTATCCGATTTTGAGAGTTAATGAAATACCTTGTTGAACTTAACATGCTTCCTTGTTCCTCTATGATGTTATTTGATGAATTTTGAATACATTCATATGTTGGTTGATTCTTGTATTAATTAGGATAAATTGCATCTAGAGAACTTGTAGATATTATTTTAACCTAATAATTTATGCGCAAACATGAAATATATTTAATTAAGGATTGGTAACCTTAATTTCATTTTTAAAACATAATTTTCTGGAAATTTACAATTAGGTCCCTAAAACTTTTTCGGTTTAATTAAGGACTCGTTTCTCATTAATTTCCGCTGCGTATGAACTCAGTCCTTTTATGAACATGTAGGATCTAATTAAATTCATCTAGATAAGATAAAATTTTTAAATATTAGGGTTGTTTATCGGGGTGAGTCTCCGTATTAGTCTCGGTATTCCCCGTGTAGCTCGTTCGAGTCGGGTGGCTTCTAGACCGGGTCGAGGAGGTTACATGATCTGCATCCTTCTTCATTCAACATCTATTGATGATATCTTGTGTCATTTGTTGGTCTATTCTCTATCTAAGAAAGAAAACCATAATCATACTCAGTTTCTACAGAATATTGTATAAAAACCGCATTTAAGTACTTGAGTGTTGAAATGTAAAAAATATGCAGAATTATTTAATATTGAAACCAAAGTCTATTAATTACTAGCAATTATAGATTGGAAAGTGGTATAAAATATATGAATTTTATGCATTTATCACCACTCCAAACTCGAACTATTGTTTGTCCTCAAACAATGCAATCGGCTCTAAGTTCAAAATTTTTATAGTAATGTGCCTTCCCGTCTGTCGCAGCGAAGCACCTTTCTTGGATCGGCCTATTTTAGGCTCTATGATTTTCTCGGAACTGGACTATGAGTTTTTGAGTGTGTGCGTAGCTATAACAAAGCTGATTTTCTGAGTTCTAATCTTTTTCCTAGCTCAAAACTTCTGACATAGATTTTTTTCTTCTAATTTTCCTTTTCCCTTATGATGTATATAAATGTCTGTGAATATATTTATACTTCCTAAGTCAGTTTCGGACACCTCAAGTGTTAAACTATTCCTACTAGAGTCAATTTCATGCACTTCTAGTAACTGAGAAAATTACTAAGTCTTAGAGCCAGTGATGGGACCTCTGAAGACTACACTAGAGTCGGTGATATGGACCTCTATCTATAATTTAAATTCTAAGTCTCTATTGCTTTATTAAATAAAAGAACTCATAAAATCAACTAAGTTCAGTAGTGCTTATATTTTTCATGCTCATGGTCTAATCCTAAATACTATTCCTACGATACCTTTCTGAATTAAAGTCTGGTGAAGGGCACACTTGGCTACAGTGAACTGGATGACATATTGTTTCCTAGGCAATATTTTATAAAATTTACAAAATTAAAATAAATTGCATAAAGAGGTGTAATAAATAGAAATTAAGACAATTATCAATAAGATGACAGATACTTCCATACATTGTAGTGTTTAGTTATATAGTAAAAAGTGTAATAATGCTCCTGCAAACTCAAGGGATGCATTGTCCTCAATGCATGAAAATGTAAGATAAAAGAGAGAAAAAATAAGCTGAAAATAAAATAAGAGAAAAATAAAAAAGAAACTGAAAAGAAAAGAAAAATAAGAAAATACTATCGCTCTATATCGATTCAGATTCAAAGGAATCCTCGTAGTCGGTGTCTATAATTAGCTTTCGAAAACTCTTTGGTGGCGTTTATGCTGCTCTCAGCGGACTGGAAATAAGCTTTTTATGATATGATAGTTGCAGAAAACCTAAATTTAAGTATCAAAATTGTTATTAAATAAGTAGATATAGATAAATCATAAAACATAAATGTAAAATTATCAAATTAGGGGACAAGTTAATGTGTCGCAGTGGGATTGCAATCATTTGTGTCTCCTAAAGTAACGACTTCCTTTTCCTCCTAGAATTGTGGTCCATTGTATGGCTTCAGCCTTTGACCATTAACTTTGAATTCATGTCTATTTTTGATGGATTTTATTCTTATTGCACCGTAGGGGTATGTTTGGAGTAGTTGCTACCAAGGTAGAGGAAGTTATGTAGTCAGAAATTGTTGTAGAAAATTTTCCTACTATTATTGTTGGGTTTTCTGCTACGAATTTCCATATGGCCTCTGTGGCGGCTAACATTTGTTTGTCTAGAAAAGTCTCTTTGATCTCTGATTCTTGGTGATTTTCCTCTTTTTTTTTTCTTCTAGACTAGAAAGTTGGTCAGCTAATTGGTTTTTCATTCCTTTATTGTCTTTAATTTTGACCTCGAATTCTTGTAGTAGTAGAATCCACTGAATTAACCTCGGGTTTGCATCTTTATTTGAGAGCAAATATTTGATAGTTGAATAGTTTGTGTGGAAAATTACCTTGGTTACAATTAGGTAAGACCTGAATTTTTCAAATGCAAACACTATTGCTAGTTTCTTTTCTATTGTTGTATAGTTGACTTGAGCTTCGTTCAATCTCTTACTTGCATAGTGTATGACATGAAAATTTTTGTACTTTATGTTACCAAGTACTGGTCCAACAACATAGTCTCTTACATCAAACATTAATTCGAATGGTAAATTCCAGTTTGTTGGTATGACAATTGGTACTGACATAAGCTTTTGTTTCATATTTCAAATCCTAAAGTACATGAATCATTGAATATGAAAGGTTTATTTTGTTCCATTAAAGAGCATAAAGGTTTAGTAATCTTTGAAAAGTTTTCAATGAATCTTATGTAAAACCCTACATGTCCGAGAAAACTTCGGATTCATTTGACTAAGGTGGGCGGAGACATTTTTTCTATTACTACTATTTTTGCTCTGCCAACATCAATTACTCGGCAGGAAATCTTATCCCAAGCATGATTCCTTCTTCTATCATGAAGTGACATTTTTCCCAGTTCAATATCAAGTTCGATTCCTCACATCTCTGCATGACTTTCTCTAGATTGATGAGGCAACTATTGAAATCGTCACCAAAGACTGAAAAAATCATCCATGAAGATTTCTAGGTAGCCCTCAATCATATCAGAGAAAATTGCCATCATGCATCGTTGGAAAGTTATTGGGGCATTGCATAATCCAAATGGCATTCTTCTAAATGCATAGGTTCCGTATCAGCATGTGAAAGTGGTTTTTGCCTAGTCTTCGGGAGTTATTGCAATCTGATTATATCCTGAGTAACCATGAAGAAAACAATAATAAGGTTTCCCCACAAACTTGTTAAGCATTTGATCAATAAATGGTAAGGGAAAGTGATCCTTTCTAGTTGCTTTATTTAATTTCCGATAATCCATACAAATTCTCCATTCAGTTACTGTTCTGGTTAGAATTAACTCATTGTTTTTATTGGTTATCACTTTCATTCCTCCCTTCTCAGGTACACATTGAACTGGGCTTACCCACGTTTTGTTTGAGATATGGTATATAATTCCTGCATCAAGCAATTTGATAATCTCTTTTCTCACAACTTCTTTCATTGCTTGATTCAATCTTCTTAGAGCATCAATAGTTGGCTTATGGTCATCTTCTAGAAGAATCTTGTGCATGCAGATTGTTGGACTGATTCCCTTTAAATCTTCAATCGTCCAACTTATGGTTTTTTTGTGTTGCTTAGCATGTTTGTCAACTTGGCGTCCTGCTCTGTCTGTAACTTAGAAGAAATTAGTACGGGCAAATTATCATTGGAGCCTAAATAAACATATTTAATTTGCTCTGGTAGTTGTTTTATTTTCAAAGTGAGTGGATGTTGTATAGACAGTTTTTGTATTTTTATTTTTGTTAGAAGAGTAATTAAGTGGTTTGAAGTACTTGCTTGGGTATGTAGTAACCCATTTACCTTCTTTTGTGGGATTATCGTTAAAGTTAGATTCAGAGTTGTCAATGCACTCGTCTCCTAAATAGCATCGGTCACAACACTCTGGTATGCCGCCGTGGTGAGATGTGGTTGTTCTATCGAGTTGGCTAATATATTTCTGGAATTTAAATTTAGTCTGAGACTCAATCTGTTAGCATTCATCTGGTCTTTTTATGCCTTAGTGCTTTGAATACATTGATCTTTACTTGTTGTTCATTGACTTGAATGATTAACTCTCCTTTCTAAGAATCGATTAATATTCTCCCCGTTGCCAAGAAAGGAATTTCTAGTATGATAGGGGCATTCTCATCTGCTTCACAATCTAAGATTAGAAAGTTAACAGAAAATATAAATTTATCTACTCTTACCAAAATATCTTCAATTTTGCCTTCAGGTTGCACGTAAGAGTGATCTGCTAACTGAAGCATTATTATTGCTGGTTTTGCTTGCCCAATGTCCAACTTATAAAATATTGATTTAGGCATAAAGTTTATGCTTGTACCTAAGTCACATAAATCCTTGCCAATGTATTGATACCCTATAGAACATGGTATCATAAAACTTACAGGATCTTTTCTCTTCTTTGTCGCTCGGTTATGCAACATTGTCACGCATCCTTTTATCAGGGTGGCAGTTTCAAACTCTCTAATCATTGACCTCTTTGAGATATTTTCTTTAAGGAACTTGGCGTAATTGGTTATCTATTTGATTGCCTCAACCAGAGGTATGTTAAAGTTTACTTGCTTTAGGATGTCCAAAAATTTCCTGAACTAATATTCCCGATTTTGTTGTTTTAACCTCTATGGGAATGGTGCTGGCATCCTCAGTTCTTAAATCTTTTCAAAACATTATAATTGAATCTAGGGTGATACCTCGACATCATCTACTGCGACATCTATATTAACATCGACTTATGTTGGTTCTTTCTCTTTAGATTACTTTGCATTTAGTCCTTGTTATCTGTTGTCTCGGTTTTTTGACCCGATACCTTGACAGGTGTCTATGAGTCTTTTAATTGTAATCTGCTTCTTGTTGTTATTGCTTTACAATGCCCATGCAAACCAGTTCTAGCGACTTTAGTATCACTTGGTAGACCTCCCATAGGTCGATTATTCATCTGTTGTGCAATTTTTCCTATGAAAATTTCCAGTGTTTTCAAGGAAGCTTCATTATTCTACATTCTCATCTTTGTTCTTTCCATGAATATATCGGATCGTTGAATGAATTTATTCGTATTGGATATGTAGGCACCAGTTTGAGCCTTGAACATGTTCAGACTATTCTCTAGGGTTCGTATATTTGTAGGTTGTTGTTGTGGCATGGTTTACTACTGTGGCAATTGCTGCTAGGTTGGTCTAATATTTTGCTGGAAACCAGCATATAGCACATTATGTTGTTGCGTTTTTAGTGCGTTATTAGGATTGCTCCATGAGAAGTTTGGATGTTTCCTCTATGTTGGAATGTATGTATTGGACATATTATTTCGATTGAAATTTCCAACATAGCAGCAAGATTCTGGATTTTGTGGGCACTCACTTGAGTCATGGTTCTCGCCATGTAATTTACAGAAGGGGGCAACTACTTTGACTTCTTAAACGTTGTTAGGTTTATACAGATCCTTAACCATGTTTGTTAATGATGATAACTCGAAACAAATAGAATATGAAGACTCCAAATTTTTCATTCCTCGTCTAGTTGCTCCTTTCCTTGTTGTAGGATGCTAATAGTCATTTTTGTCGAGTCTATCCAAAATTTCCAAACTTTCATACAACGGACGGTGTAGAAGAGTACCGTTTGTCAAGGCATCAAACATCATCCTTGTATGTGTTTTCACTGTACTGTAAAATATTGATACCTAAGTCCATTCAGGTAATCCATGTTGGAAACCCATGGACCGACCTATGCGGAAAGCCCGACCTAGAGTGGTCACATTTTTTCCAAATATAATATGAGTTTCAAGTAAAATCAAAACAAACTATAATGAAAATACTTCAATCTTCAAACATAAATCAGATTCAAAATATAATCAATATACCCTGTATAGATAAAATATCAATCTCTATATCAATTAAAGCATATAAAAGTGTTATCAAAATAAGATGTCCTGTAAACATCATTGTTCACAAAATGATTCACAAATCCGATAAAAAATATAATACGTCTAAACCATCAATAACAAGATATAGGCACATGTCACCTTAAATGCCAACCATAAGATTTAAAACATTACATCAAAATATAACCAGAAAATTTGTAGATCCTCCAAGTACCAAATCCGAGATGCCTAGCTACGGATATCTGAAAGGGGAAAGAAAACGGGTATGAGCTAGGGAGCCTAGTGTGTTCCAACAGTGCATACAAATCACATGTAAAATCAAATAAACAGTAATATAAAAAAACAGATCATTTATATGTATGATATGCTACCCTCTAACCGAACTCATGGATACAGTTTCCCAGAACAATATCTAATACAGGCATTAACCTAAGCCCAATAGGGAAAATGTACCGGCCTAAGGGATTACCTTAGGGAAAAGGCGGAATTACCCCGGCTATTGAACGGGACTCGATAACAGGCGGGCCTACTCTAACCGAAGCTAAGAACCGTAAACAGGCAGAATTACCAGCCAGATGAAGGCTGAACCTCAGGCCCTTCACATCATCCCAATCCTAATATATCAGTCATGCAGTAGTAATAGAGTAATAACAGGAGCATCAGGATTTAATCAGTTCAACATGTACGAATCAAATCTAAAAATCAAACAAGATATATCAGGCATATAGTCAAAACACAATATGATCATGCTTAAAGTTCAAAACATAATATCTATATAAATCGAGGGAGAAACATTCATGTGCACATATTAGATTCGTTTAAAACGGAAACAGTAATATACAATCATATAGCACATAAGGAACAAAGCTTAAAATAGGCAGAAACAGATAGTTGGTCTATTAGGCGTTCGAGCCTCGCTCTGCTGTAGTACCGTATACTAAAAACACAAGGTAAGTTTACATTAATACCGGAGTTTAAATGTTGGATTGTTTATTCACTGGGTTTTAAAATACATTCGAGTCACGATCGAATCTCGAGATCAGAAGAAACGGGAGGAGCTAGGTTGGTCCGGTACACGATCGGAGGACTATGAGATCCTACAAATAAACAGGTATCAGTATTAGACCTTAATTTAAACACTGAACTTAACATAGAAGAAAAAATTGACTCAAGAATTTAAATTCCAATTTTTTAGGGTTTTGGGTTCGAATTTTGATAAACAGACTTCACGGAACGAACCAAGACGTCGAAAAATATAAAATAAAGGTTTTTGAAAATTTTGAATTTTTGGTCAAAGTCAATGCTGATGTCAAAAAAGTCAACACTAACGTCATGCTGATGTCAACAGCCACGTCAGCAATCATGCTGACGTCACTGGTCAACGGTCAACGTGTCTGGTCTTGTTAATGGGTCGGGTTGGGTCAACGGGTTGGGTCGGTCAACGGTTAACTGGACCGGTTGCCTTAGGTTAAACCAGTTTGGTTCGGCTCGATTTGGACTGGTTCCAAACCGGTTCAGATCAGGTTTCAAACCGGTTCTGACCGGTTTGGACCGATTGACTCCAGGACTCCATCCAGGGCGGCCAAAAATCACCCCAGCGGCGCGTGGAGGCCACGTGTGGCCCAAAAATGTTCGAAAACACCTCTTTGAACCGGATTTCTTCTAGATCTCCATCAGAAAATCAAATTATAGATCAAAACCCAGTAACATTATAAAAACAAAGTTGTTCGAACCAAACTTACCAAATCGGAGCGATTCTCCGATAAAGGTCCTAACGGTGCCGATCAGGAGCAAGCTCAGAGGGGTTTTGCTCACCCTTCAACGGCGAGCATGATGAGGTGGTCGAGGTGCCATAAGGGCTCTTGGGACGGCAGGAATCGATAGAAAACCAATTGGGTTTTCTTTCTAGGATGCCGAAACTTCCGGTTTCGATTATCGATGATGGCGGTAGAGGTTAGGCATGTCGGGTGAGGGTTTTGGTTGGAAGATGGTGGCTAGCACAACCAAGGTGGCGGTGAAAGCCACGGACGGCCAGTGACGGAGATCGGAATTGGGGTCTGTGGGGGAAGAGTCTCAAATATGGGATAGAGATTAGGTTTCTAGAATTATCTGATATGGGGATTAATATTTCGAATATTATTATAATTTTATTTTACCAGATCTAATACAGGATAAAAGTGATGTGAGGGAGTTTAGGACATAAGAGCTTGATAGCTCAAGTGGCTAGGTATCCATGCTAACAACATTGGGGTTGCAGGTTTAACACCCTACAACCACACTTTCCTTACTATTATTTTTATTTTCATTTTAAAGGTTTTAAACATACATTGGGCATTTATGATAGAATTCTTTGTATCTTTCCCATGCCTCATACATAGATTCTTCGTCCTCTTGCCTGAACGATGTAATGTGGTTCCTAAGTTTATCTGTCATGTTGATATAGCTAAAATGGACAAGAAAACTCGATAAAATTATGTCCATGAACTAAGCTAGCCTAATTTTAAGTTTTTTAACCATGATTTTTCCATATTCCTCAGTGAATAGGGAAACAATTTGAGTTTTAAAATATTAGCAAACACTCCTAGTAGTTTAAATGAATTGCAAATTTCCATGAAGGAATTCAAATGCTAACGAGCATCCTCTTTAGTAGATCCTTTAAGTTGCCCAAGTGTATTAATTATATTAAACATGACCGTTTAAGTTCAAAGTGCTTGACCTCAATATTTGGCAAAACCACTACAGGTGTAAGGCCATCCATATCTTCTTCAAGATAATCACGAACGATTGATACACGTTCTGGTGCTGGAACATCGGTTGGATTAACAACTACATATGCTTGTTGGCCAAGTGCATGTTTCATCCTTACTCTTATCCTTTGTCAAAGACTTCGTGCGATACGCTCGATTTCTGGTTCAAAGGGGTATTCTTTAGCAGATGGGTTCGACCTAGTCATACAAAGGGACAACCCAGATATTATTGAAAAATAAAATTAAAATAAAAATAATTGAATATATATAAACAAAAATAAAAAAATAGGGTGAAAGATTAATATGTTGGTAAGTTTTAACGTCAGTCGTCGGCAACGACACCAAAACTTGTTGCGGGTAGAAAGCTTAACACCTTTATGGTGCAAGCGCACACCTTTGACAAGTTATAGCATTTTAGATATCGATCCCAAAGGGACTAGATACTTACATAGCCTATCGCTTCTGCACTAAGAAAAAGTAAAAACACAACTAATTGATTGAAATATGATTAACTAATATAATGAAATAACTAAAACAATTTATTAGAATTCAAGATATGATGGAAAGACTAGGTTAGATAGTTTCGTAGTGTGGAATCCAACTACACAATATTCTCATCTTATTAATGCGAAAGATTGAAGTGTCGCCTTGGCGGGTTGCTAAAGGTTCGCCTTTGTTGTCTCGGCGGGTTATGCTTCGTCGGTAATTCAACAACTCATAGTTCGACAAAGCATCCGTTATTGCCTCATCTTTATCCCTAATTCAAAGTACTATTGAGGGACACATCTTAATGATACCTCCCGGTGTAAATCAAGGGTGAACAACAACCGATGATATGCTTCTAAAATCCTTATTGGCTTAGCCGGATTAGCCAATGCCAAAGAGTAAAGGTCGTATTCACTCATTTCGTGATCTTACCTATCTCTATTCTAGACAAATAGATTTTTCCTCACAAAATTATCTTCTAGACCGTATGCAAGAAAGATTAAATACCCAAAGTGAATAAACTAAGAATTCTAAAATTGCATTTATAAAACTCAAATAAAGTAAAACCTTCTTCCACAACTACTCCACAAAATAACATAAACCTATGAAAGAATTTAGAACATGATAATGGGGGTGGCGGTTATGATTCTAATCGTTGGAACCGAGTTGTTCTTTCCTAAGCCTAAGGGTTTATATATATATAGGTCAAGCTTAGGTCAAAACTACCCATAAGTAGTAGGGGTACTAATTGAAATAAAATACTTTATATTAAATACAAGATATTTATTTTATTTCCTAGTTTAAGTCCTTTTGAACTCTTGAATTCTCGTAGCTTTCACCATGGCTTAACTTGCTTTCCTTCGCTTTATTTCTTCTCTAATTTGTTTCAATAGATATGGCTCTTTATTCTCTGCTTATCATACACCATATGTCTTCGTTACTCTTATGTCGTGACAAATAGATTGCTAACCAAGCGGGTGTTTCACTGCATCTGATCTGCATCCTTTTTTCATTTAGCATCTATTGATATATCTGGTGTTATTGGATGTTCTACTCCCTATCTAAGAACGAAAACCATAACTGTACCCATTTTCTATCAAATATTATATAAAAATCGCATTTAAGTATTTGAGTGTTGAAATGTAGAAAATATACATAATTATCTAATATTGTCATCAAAGTCTATTGATTACTAGCAATAATAGTGTGGAAAGCAATATAAAATATAGGACTTTTACGCACTTATCACAATTTATCATGTAAATCAATTTTCAACAACTTTCTCTTATAAAAATTTCTCTAATTTTATTCATAATGAATTCAATTTCACCAATTATATCAATTGTTCATTTCACCCTATTTAGCATGGTTACATTAAGCAATTAGCTAACATGAGTCCTTTCTAGCTTAATGCCCAAATTTCAAGCAATAGTACTTGAATTTTCCAGTTATATAGCATTTTATATTCAAGAATATTTAACATGCATCTCTAGTAAGTTAATACCTCAATATTTCTAGCATGTAATTCATGAATTTATGCATGCATTCATGTTATCTTAATTTTCCATCAACCATCCAATTTCTAGCTGCCAAATATGCTTCAAAAATTCATATTAACATTGAGATTAAAGGAAAATGAAGTGAATCCTAACCACCAATTTCCTTCTAAAATTTGAAGAGTTAAGCTTAAAATCATCATTCTTCCACATATATCCCAATTTTGATTGTTTTCTCCATATGGTCGATTGAAGAGGATGGTGGTAACGTTAGGCGCGATGATGAGTCTGTTCGGCTCGCGAGCTACTCGGGTTCGGCTCGGTTAAAACTCGGTCAAAGCTCAGCTTGAGTGAGCTCGACTCGGGCTCAGGTTCGGCTCGGAATCTAAATGAGATGAGACGAGCTTACCTAAGATCGACTCAAAAAGCTCGTGAACATGCTCGAAATAATTATATATAAACATATATATATACATTAAAAATAATTTGTTTAACAAAAAAATAATAAAATAATCGACAGTAAATCCACTAAAAATAAATTAAATAAAATAAATTGAATATTATCAACTAAAACAAATTTACAAAATTATAAATAAAAAATAAACTGAAAATAAATAAATAAATACAATAATATAGAAAATTGTCCATTTCAAGTCAAACCAAGCCGAGCCCGAGCCGAGCCAGACGAGCTTTGAGCATGAGCCGAGCCTGACGAGCTTTGAGCCCGAGTCGAGCCTGACAAGCTTTGAGCCCGAGCCGAGCCCAATAATATTATTTTCGAGCCGAGCTCGAGAAAATTCCTAGCTCGGTGAGCCTCGAGCCAAGCTGAGCCCAGATATGTCTATTTCCGAGCCGAGCCCGAGTCTGCTCATTATCACCCCTAGTTACCGTAATGAAATAATGAGTAACACTAGAGACTCCACATGGCTGGTCACTTGGCCCGTTTTTGTCTAATTACACTTAATATCCAATTGATATTTTAATTTTATATGCAAGTTAATTTTTATTTTATTTAAATCAATTTAATCCTCCAATTAACTAATTGATTATCCATAGTTTCAAATTTTATTTTAAGGTTCTTCAATTTATTTAATTTAATTATTAATTTTAATTAATTAAATTTTTAATTCAAAATTATTTCTAACAATTAATTCTAGTTACTTTAGTAACAAGTAATAAGGTTGAACGTTTAAATGAAGTGATAAACTTGTGGGTGAGGATAAATATATATGTATTTATTATAATCGAATTATATTTATTTAAAATGTTGTTATTATTTTAATTGTAAATTTGAAATAAAATATTAAGATTTGAGAAAAGAATAAAGAATATAAAAATATAGTAAAAATAATTAATTTAATTTTTATTAATTATTATTGTTTATTATAGTTATAATTTTATTTAATTAATATTAATTTTTTGATATGTTATTTTATCTTTTATCCTTAATTTTATCCAAAACGAAATGGTAGGAATTGGCTTGAAAGAAAACGAGGCATTAATTAAAACGCCGATCTTTTAATAAGATCAATTCAATATATATCTAGCACGTACGACTAACTTATCCATTTATTGCGCTTGGAATTTTTTTTGAGACTTATTAAATTTTTCTTTAATTTTTATGATAGGTATCACTTTAAATAATGAAAGGCCTAGGAATAAAGATATATAAAAAATTTAATCCGATTAACCTAATTTGTTTATTTAAAAAAAATAGATAGTATATCTAAAATATCAGATCATATATGAATAGTAATTTTTTGTACATGAATATTCAATTATTTGAAATTGAAAAATTCAAAATTTGTTATAGATATAAATCTTGATATATTTGATTTTTTTTATTTGTTAATTGTTATATTCAATAATTTGTTAATTGTTATATTTGAAAATCTAATTTTTTTATAAATGAGACTGACAAATTAAAAAAAAAGACAAATCAATTCCTAAGTTTAGATACTCTGAATATCTTATCAGAAAATATAGATATTCAATCTTTTATATCGAATACAAATTATTATATTACATATAAGAAATTAAAAAATCCTAAGGAATATAAACCGAATATTTATTGATATTTTATAAAAATATTTGATGAACAACAAAGTCGGATTGTATTTCCATCCAGAGCTAGCATTAGTTTTTTAGTGGCCTCAACAATCTAAAAATTGGACCTTAAATTAAAGATTTAAATTATAGTTACAGTTGTGTTGCATTTATCGTAATTATAGACGTAATATATGCTATTTCAATTAATGAGTATTATAATTATGAAAAATTTTAGAAAAATATATTATTATGGATATAATATTAACAAGTATTATGATTTCCAGATGATGTAACTATAATCATATAACGATCATTGTTGTTGTTGCATACTACTATTTAAATCTCAATCTATAATAGAAAATAATAAAAAATAAATTTTAAGAGTATGCCGATAATAATAATTATTGAAAATATTGAACCCAATGATAAATATTGAAAAATAAATAAATTTTAAGACTATACTTAAAACAATAAATATTAAAAAATCACATCACTGATAAATATTAAAAAGTAGATTTTTTTATAAGAAATATTAAAAAATTTATCCTATTAATAAATATTAAAACAATATTTTTTAAAAAAAATATCAGAAAAATTTAAATCCTTAATAAATATTATTAAAATCCGCATATCAGAAATTTCAAAAGCCAAACCCGCTCTAACAAATATAGTCAAAGATCTACAAAAGTCTAAAAATGTTCAATAAGTCAAGGCAATCACCCCATTCTGTGAATTATGTGGTGAGAACCATGATTCCTTTGAATTTCCCTACAATCCAGCTTCTTTGTTAAAAATTTTAAAAGAAACAACATGTCAAACACATATAATTCAACATGGAGGAAACATCCTAACTTTTCATGGAACAACCTTAACAATGCGCTTAATCCGCAAACACAGAATATGCAACTTGCAAGATTTCGGCAAAATATCATACCAGCCCAACAGTAGTTGTCGCCACAGCAGGATATGCCGCAGTAGTAACCCTCAGACATAAAAACTTTCGAAAATACTCTAAAAATGTTCATGGCTCAAACTGGTGCCTATATATCCAATACGGATAAATTCATTCAAAGAGTCAATGCATTCATGGACAGAATAGAGATGAGGATGTAGAACAATTAAGCAACTTTGAAAACACTGGAAATCCAAGTAGGGCAATTTGCACAATTTTGGAGTACCCGACCTATAGGAGGTCTACCAAGCGATATTGAAGTCGCTAGAAAAGGTCCGCATGAGCACTGTAAGGCCATAACAACCTGAAGCAGACTGCAACTTAAAGACCCTGAGATACCCATCAAGGCAACAGAACAGAAACCTAAGCCATTAGATAAGGAAGATTCCACTACTAAGAAATCCAAAAAAATAAACCAGTAGATACATAACCTGAAGTTGGTACTGATGTCATAATAGACAATTGTCGAGGTAGCATAACATATTAGATTCCAATATTTTAAAAAGATTAAAGATCTAAGTTTGCCATCATCATTCCCACAAAGGTTGAAGCAACCAAAACAAGAGTATCAGTTCAAGAAATGTCTAGACATTTTGAAACAAGTACACATCAATATACCCTTGGTAGAGATAATTAAACAAATGCTAAATCATGCCAAGTTCCTCAAAGATGTTGGATTTTCTATTGAGAAGAACATTATTGAATTTACCGAATAAAGAGGTTGAGTTTTTATTCTTAATGTTTTGTTAGCCTAGAGTTTGGGTGGTTCATTTAATATGAACTTGAAGAAAATCACCTTATTTTCTTGTGAGGTTGATCTTTATACTAAGCTCTTAATTATTTCATAGCCCAATTTTGAGTGGTTTATGTTGAGATAAACTTGTTGAAATAACCTATGTAAGTGAGAAGGGTTAGCCGCCTTCTATGAAAAATGATGGTTTGTTCTAATACACTTACTAAAATCCCGAGGTAAGATGGCTAAATATATACTTGTGTATATACATATCTTCACATAGCGGACTTTGGTGGATGAAGGGATTAGTTATGTGTTATGAGTTCACCCCGATCTTAGAAAGTTCAAGACTAGTTTCACATATCTAAGAGGAGGATTACTCATCATCACTACGTACTAGTTCAAGATTCCTTAACTATGTACTTAAGTAACTAATCTTGCTAGTTCTCATTTTGTGTTGGTCGAACTCTGTTATATTTTTAGGAGGATTCATTCGCATTAGTGGGGCATTGTGGGTATAATGCTTGAAACTCACAGTCTGTATTTATAGGAGAAATGGGATAGTTCAATTAATTTAAAATTCCTTTTGAATTTTAAATGTGTAACCAATTAGATTTAATAAATATTAGAGATTTGATTTGATATTATTTGTTATTAAATCTAATTTCGAATAGATATTATCTGATATTATCTGAGATTTTAAATGGATATTATCTGATATTATTCGAGATTTGATTGGATATATTCTGTTATTTAAATCAGATTTTATTCGATTCTCGGACAGATTTGCCGCTGTTTTCAACCTATAAATAAAAGGCTTTTCTCTTATTTTTAATCATCTCATTCAGAATTCGTTCTGCTTATTTAAAGAAAAATTGAGAGCATTCTTTAAAAGCTTCTGCTAGCTTTTGTTCGACTCGGTTCAGACGACCACTACCGCCATAATCCACTCCGAAATTTGGGTGTACATTTTTTGGTGCGACCATGCTAACCTTCGGGGGACAACCGCCTAAAGTAGCGAGTATACACATTGGGGGCGAATTGTTTCTAAGGCAGTGACCTCCATACCACGATACAGTCCAATTACTTTTCAGTTTGTTCATTTTATTGAACTCATGTAGTTTTATTTTAGTCCCTTGTTCTTCTTTTTTTATATTTTAATTTTCTCTTTTTATAATCTGGTAAAATTTAATAGAATTTTTATTTTTATCTTTTATATTATGATATTTGTTCTTTAATTTTTGTATTTAATTTACTTAACTCGCTCGAACGTTCACCCCTACTTTGAGAAACATAAACTTATAAGGAGTTGTTTATTTACATTAGTTGAATTGTTTACTTATAGGAATTCTGTTACATTATCTTTATTTTTCGTATATTATTTATATTTCATATAAAATATTATAATTATTTAACAAGTAATATCGTTTGAATCCCAAAGTAAGTTTATTAGAAAAATAGATGATGTTCTTGGTAGGAGACGTTTTTTTTTATTTGAAAGGTGTGTTCATTGTTAAATACTTAAAAATATTTCTGAATATATATTATTTTATACTCTATTTTTCAATTAACTACTTTTTATATATATATGTTTTAGAGTTATTTGATTTTATTAACACTTTTTTTTAATAAAATTATTGGATGGTTTTATGTTCTTTTAGCACGTTTCTCTTATTTTTTAAAGTTAAATTTGGGGTCGTTAATTTTATTGATGTTTATTTTATTTTATATATATATATTGTTGATGTTTAATTAATAAGTAGTCTTATTTAAAAAAGGTAGGTTTAAATTTATTTAATTACATCTAAATAAGGCGTCTTTGTCCCACTTGCGTCATCACCATACATAATTCAACAGTGCAAGTATTCAATATATTACTAAATCTTATTTAATAATAAAAATAATATTACTTAGAAAAAAAAATTAATTAGACAATGCAATAAGCTTTGTATTTGTGTTTAAAGTAATTATATTATTTTATGTTGATTGTCATTTAATTAATATTATTGTTATATATTAATTAAAAATGTGATTTTTTGTACCGGTAATTGAACCGTAAAAAAACTTTCATTCAAATAGCATCTAAAGCATGTATGGGTAATGGAGTTAGCATCTAAAAACCTAAGTTCCCTACACATCATCGACAACATGAAAATCTTGAATTTCATTTATCACCCGACCAGGGTGGATAAGAGCAATCGTACAAGATTTTTTTTAAAAAAAATTAAATTTTTGAAAACTATATTTATTAAATGATGTTAATTTTAAAATTTATTGTAAAAATTTTAAAAATACTCTTAAAATATATGAGTTATAATTGTTAAAACGTTATAATTATGTCCTAAATATGACAATTGATTATTGAATCTTATTAATTATTCATTTTACTATTGTTTCTATAGAACTAATGAGGTTCTAAACATACGTAATAGAAACGACTACATAGGACCCCTAAAAAGGACAATTGCTTCTAAGGACCACATTTTTAAAATTAATAGGGGTTATGGACAATGACTTTTAATAGCCACATTTTAATAAATTGTATAGGACTCCAAAAATCTTTAAGTCGCCCCTGCATTGTCCTAAACCTTTGGCTCATACGGATATGATAATAAGAGACACTAAGTCACACAAATAGACTTTCTGAGGATCCGAAACAGTGGCGGATGCAAATATATCTTAAGGTGGTCTTTGTCCCTCCACCTCTGACAAATCATTGCATGAAAACAATCGAGTTCCAAATCATTGCATGAAATCATTGGTTTTATGTTGCATGAAAACAGTGCAAGTATTCTTTTTGTTGTTGTAAGATATGGAATTTTATAAGAAAGCCATATTTCTTCAAAATAAAACTATATTATTTACTGGTGTTCGGCCAAGTGTATTATTCTCACTCATTCTTCACTATACAACTATGCTAATGAAAATTTTGGAGGGTTAATATTTAATAATTATATGTTTAAACCATGAGTTTTTTATATTTGTGGATAAGATACTAAGGATTCAATGATGAAAAACCTGCCATGTGACGTTTAAATGATGAGGTAAAAGAACATATATGCTAATAAAAGAACATATATGCTTAATTTAAATAATATATATAAACTTCCAAGTGAATATATAAACTAAATTGTTTAACCGATTTGTTATGGAAAAATATTTTTCTTTTATTGTTTATTTACATTATTTAAATTATTTACTTATAATAGGAGTTGATAAAAGATATTTAAAGTGATCAAATAGCTGAATTTTTCCATTTTATATTATTATTATTTGTGTTTATCGTCTTTAATAATGTGATCAATATAGCATGGAAAAAAGGAAAAATTCAGCTATTTGATCACTTTATTTAAAGTGATCAATATAGCACAAAATTATTTAAGATTCTTCCTGAGAAATGGGGTTTAAAATTTGATCACTCTATATTGAATAAAATCGTAGTGGTGGCCGGTGATATTTCTTTTGAAAATATGCGAAAAAAAATAAACATAATTGCAAATATCACTGCCACAACTAATTTTAGTGAAACAAAATTACATTTTGTCTAATTTAATTAATGTAAACTATACTATTGGTCATCAAATTAGTAAGTGTTTCTATTTTTTCGTACAATTATAATATTTTTAATGAGTTCTTTTTAGGACAATTTCCATTGAAAAAAAATGATATTTTGATATTTTTAATTGGTATAATCATAATTTCAATCCTTGATATTTATATAAATCAAAAAAGGTCCCATCATTATTTTCATTAAGGATTTAGCAAAGATTGAGTAAAATGGAAATGATCTAAAATGTTGGCGGTGATTAATAATCTAATATAATCATTAATTTACTTTTAATCACATCAAATATAAAAGTAATTTTTGTTTATAATTCTTTTAATTTTCTCATATTATTTGTTAAGATATGATGTTGCTTTGGACGTCAATACATTTGGAGTTCTCAATGTTTTGAGTTTTGAAAAAAAAATGTGATAAACTAAAATTGTTTCTCCATATATTAATGGGTAATTATTAATTATGATATAGATCCTTGTTGATTATAATTATTTAATTTATGCTTAATATTTTTATATAAACCGGTGTATTTGATCTATTAATCATAATTGACTAATGGTTTTAATCTTTTAGTTTATGTATGTGACGAACAGACAAGAATAATATTAGAGAGAAAATTTGATATGGGCGAGACTTTAAAAAAGAAAACTAATTTAGATATCATCAATGAAAGAAGAATTATGGAGGAAAAATTAATTCAATTACGAGACTAATCTCTCTCAGATGAAGAACAAACAATAGAAATGAAGGAGTTCGGCCTCAAAAGGTTTCTTCTTAAATATTTAATAATACTATTCTTATTTTACATTGATTCAAAATTGTGACATAGATATAACGATTTCTTTTTATAAAAATTAATGATATATTTAAAACATAATTTATATTGTGTTGCATAAAAGAATGTTTTAGTTGATAATAATGAAGAATGAAAATAAAATATCAAATGACAAAAAATGTTGTACATATTCATATTATGCAGGACAAAATTGAATGGGTGGCCAAACACATGTATGTATTTACAAAGGCAATAGGAGAGATGCTTTTAGGAAACTTCAATGAGGATTTTTCTCTTGTTATTATACGCCCCACCATGATTTTAAGTACTTATAAACAATATTTCCCTGGTTTGATTGAAGGTCTTTTGTTATTATTTATGATTTTCTCTAATATTTTTCTGCTATTTATAGAACCATCGATAGTGTTATTATGAGTTATGGAAAGGGGAGATTGACGTCCTTTCTCGGCAACCCTAAGATTGTCCTTGACGTGGTGAGGTATTTTTATTAGTTTTATTTATTGCTTCCTTTCAATGAAAATCAAAATTATGATGACAAATTTTTGAGTTATATATGCAGATACCCGTAGATATAGTAGTAAATGTCATAATTGTGGCTATGTAAGTTCATTACGCTAATCATCAATATTCTCACCAGACCATTTATCATGTCAGCTCTTCGTTAGAAAATTCTATTAAATTCTCAGATCTTCGAAACTTTGTTTATTCTTATTTTACTAAAAACCCATTGACTGATAAAAACGGACAAAGAGTTAAAATTGGTGAAGGAACGATGATTGACGGTGCTGGTCTATTTTTTTCTAAGCATGCAACTCAAATACATACTCCCACTTAAGGTTTGTCATTCTTATTTATCATTTTTGCATTCAAGTTATTCCCTTGTTCACTATAATTTATAATCTTAACATTAAGGTGTTTTATTTGATGAATATACTCGGTGGTCAACATTTGAAGAGAGCTTATACAAAACATGATCATAAAATCAAATTTATAATCAGATTAGCAAAACTTTACAAACATTACGTATTCTTCAAAGGAATGTAAGTATGTGTTTTATAGTTGACTTGCTACATTTACAATTCGTTTAGTTTAATTTTCATTTTTCATTACTAAATTTCTTTGATAAGGGAATAGGGAGGGTTGTCCAAGATTGAACCCAAGCTTTGTCATTAAGTTTATTTAGTTTCAATAAAAATTAAAAAATGTTATTTGTCATTATATACAAGTTTGGTTCAAGAAAATTATTTTTTTTTATGTTTTTCTCTTTCAAACAGTTTTGATGGCAGAAATTTAGAGAAATTAAAAACGGTGGCTGAGGAGAGAGGCATTGATGTGGTTGAATTTGACTTCAATTCTAAAAATATTGATTAGGATGATTATATCATGAATATTTATATTTCGAAACTTTTAAAGCACATAATTAGTTCTTAATTACTATCTCTAAACAAAACAATCTATTACACAAATATTTATTGTGTGTTATAATATATTTATTTTTAATTTTAGGAGTTTGTGAGAACCATATTTGTAGACATTCTCATGTATCCGAACTAAGTTGTCGCCTACCAAGGATCTAAGGCTTTCAAAACTTATGCGTTATATTACTGAATAAATACATGTGATAGTTTGTTGTGTTTGTTGAATGCTATATACTATGGTTGTGTAAAATATATCGTAACTATTAACACCGTTATATCTTTATTTTAATTAATATAAAAATTTTATTTAAAATCCCTCTATTTAAATATTATTTTAAATATTTTAATATAATATTTAACTAAGAGATAGTTTATATAACACCACAAAAAAGTTCTAGTTTTGGCGATCTAAAACCCTATACCGAAATAGTCTAAATATTACATTAACTTTCACCATGTGGTCAATTGTATTGTTATTAGACTCAAATTGAGTCAATTTATTGTTTTGTGACGTTATTGAATTTATTAAAAATCATTTAGTGATTAAATTGTGAAAAATGAAAGCTTTAGGGGGACAAATGTATAAAGTTTGAAAAATTGAGGGATGCCTATCATAATTTATGATTTTGAGGGTGATTCACTTATTAGATTATGAAGTTCACATGATTTCTTTCTCTTTTGTTAAAACATAATATATTTATGGAGTAATTATTGTTTATTAAAATAATAAAAAAAAGTGAAAAGATGGAAAATAATAATTTAATTTTCCTCCTGGAAGACGAAAGCTTGTTTATCTAAGTTTTCTTAGTGAATAAATGCTTATAGTTTTTAAGACTTCATCTTTATTGTTCGTCACTCACTAAGCTTCTCAATCTTAGATGTTATCTTTCTTTTACCATCTTAAAACTAAATACCACCATTGTCATTTTTTTACTTTGCATGTAACACCTTGAAAATCGATCTAGTCGGAATTATTTTTCGATGATCGAAATTTTGTATCGAAAAATCGTAAATAAAATATTGAAACCCTTTTGTACTCAATTATTATGTAATGAAACTTAAATTGGGTTTAATTTTGGTCTAAGGATCTAATTGGAAAGATTAAAAGTTGTTTGATGACTACATTGTAAAAATGGAAAGTTTGAGGACAAAAATGCAAACTTTAAAAATTTGGGAGACTACCCTCATAATTAACCCTTTTGAGTGCTAGGTGAAAAAAAAAAAAGCAAGGGTTGTCATGAAATTATGACATCTTTTAATTAAGAAAAAAGAAAGAAGAAAAGATGGTTTAAGGTGGTTTTAAAATTGATTTCCTTTGTATAAAGGAAACCATGTGATTGGTTCAATTGAAGGCCATCACATGTCCCTTTTAAAATCTCGGTAAACAAGATAAATGGGAATGTAAAGGTAAAGCTAAGCCATGAATCAAAACCGAGATAAAAGTTATTATTCTTCTCTCAAGTTTCTTAAAGCTTTGGAAGCAAGAATTTATATTGTTATTTTATACCTTGAGCTCACCAAGCATCTCAATCTCATCTTTGTTATTTGGTTATTTTCAAAAAACCAAATTGATGTTAGGAAGTTGGTGAGTAAAACCCCTCTTTTTATTAGTGAATTCCATGGAAGGTTTGAGTTTAGTCTAGAGATTTGTTTTAAGGAATTCATGGTAGAACCCATGTTTAGAGAGCTTAAATACATGGAGTTTATGTCATCTTTAAGATTGTATAAGCTTATATTTTTTGTTCCAACATATTAAAATCTTTTGTGATAACTTCCATGTATTTTTGTTTTAGCTAAAGCTTTGAAAGATTCACCATCAAAGTTTATAAATAACAAAGACAAAGGGGTTTTCATTCAAGAACCTTACAAGCTCTTCTTGTCAAGGTGAGCGTAGTAGAGTCATGGGACAAAGTTAGATGTTTTTCCCGTATCATTCCATGATTTATTATTGACATGTAGCATAGTATTGACAAGCAAAGGACATGAGATCCATATAGAGTGTTATGGTTAGCTTGGTTAAGCTTCCTTTATGGTATTGATGGTATTTAGATCATTGAACATGACATCGGACCATGATTACATTAAATCATTGAAATAGAGAACCCTACACATGTCATTGAATCATTCAGAGTAACCATTATTGCTATTGTTTATAATATGGATCATTGAACTTATTGCAAATGACTATATATGATATATTGACCATTGAAAACATGGACATGGACCTAAGGGTCAAGATTATTGTCATTGATTCATTGGATCTATTCATATTGTCATGAAAAAGTATATAATATTAAAAAATGTATTGGATCTTGGATTCGAATGGAAAGTGGATACGATTGGCATGACATAGGATTCGTGAGCTCATTGGTACGGGTAGAATACGGTCCTTGGGATACGACCTATATTTAGTGAGGTGGAGGGATGATTTTTTTTATTTGTTATTTTGGCTAGGTGGAGGGATTAGACAATTTATTGATTTGGCAAGGTACAGGACTCCGCGTATCCACTATCTTGATCAATCTAATGATGACTATTGATTTATTGATCTTATTGTAATTCACGTGATTTATTGGCCTAAATGTTATTATACCATAAAAGCATGTAAATTGAATGCATCTTATATGTTAATGACTACCTCACTCGGCAAAACATGCCTAATGTATTCATTTTCCATGCATTTCTATGTTAGGGTCTTGTGGAGGAAGATTGGATCCCTTTTTGTAAGTTTTTTGGTAATATCACAAGTCATTAGTATGTAAGCTTTGTTATAAATACTCCTAAAATGGTGAAAACATGTTTTGTTAAACCATAATCATGTATTTTGACATGCTAGAGAGGCAGAAGGTATGCTTAGACTTAAGTTATGAAAAAACGACCTTTGTATTAAAATGGCTAAGCATGTGTGCTTTAGAGCTAAAAGATTAAAACCTAATAAATGTATTTCGAATGCTTTGAAATTTGGTATACTATTAAAATATGCATAATATAGATTGCAGGTAAAATTTCATAAGAATTGGATTTCATCTTCTAGGTCAAAATGACTAAAAAACTAGTTAAAATTTGACATTACAGGCCAAGCGTATCGATACGGATCCTTGGCGTTTCTATACAGTCTGCTTAACATCTAAGAAAGTCTAGGAAAATTGGTCTCGCATCAAAACAGATTGGGGAGTGTTTTGATACGATTTGATTTTGGAATTTTACGTTTCGATGCCGCTATCAGGCGTATCGATACGATTGGTCAAGTCAAACCTTTAGGACTTTTGGTTGGTCCTTGTGTATCTAAACACTTACGTAATGTTTCGAAACGAGCATAACGCTAATACCTACCTCGAACACCATATCAGAACGACCCTCAGTCGTTTCGGTACGCCAAAACTAATCAACCTTGTTGACCAAAGACAAAGTAAGTCATTTCAATACCATTCCTTAGCATATCGAAAATAGTCTCTAAAATAACTAAATTACTGAACTGAACATCACTATTATGATAAAACCCCATTGGTGATCGATACCGCTCCTTAAAATAATTGATTTACAGACTCTAACAACTCTGTATCAATACGTCCAATAAGCGTTTTGATTAAGTGACTGTATTCTATAAGTATAACTTATGTTTATCGAAATTTGTCCTTAAAACATTGAAAGATTAAAAGTCTCAAATTGACTTGGAAATGAATATGATCTTTCGTACTTTATAACAAACTAAGATTATAAAGTGTCGACTAATAATAATAATCTAAGTTGAACTTAAAGTACCAAAAAATGTTACCGAACCATCGAAATTCTTGATCGTAGCATCTTCTGACCCGGTTCTCTACCAGACCGGGAAGGGGTGTTGTATTTTTTGCCTCAGAGCTAGAGTTTAGTCAATTTTAGGACTATACTGTTAATAAGTAAGAACATTGTTATTGATATTATTGATATTGTATTGAACATTATTGCATCGATCATGTTTTGCAACCTAGGAGTATGTATTACTTATTGTGATTTACCATTGATCCAATATCTTATTTTTATAGATGTCTGGTTCACAAGAGGGTAATATACATAAGCTTGAGATGGAATCCTCAACTAATGGCAAGGATATGAGGAGAAAAGACCTCCAACACGACCATAATCCACCTGCACCTGAAGCTGAGATAGGGATGCAGGATACGCAGGCCGAATGCTATAAGAACATGGCTGAGATGTTTATGGCCTCGATGAAGATGGAGCATGTGGCTCAGGTTTCTTTAGTTTCTTTATCATCATCTCGAGCTCCTATCGATATGTTATCTTAGTACTAGGCCTATTCCTTCACTGAACGTGACAATGAGGATCCCGAGATTGCTGAGTACTGGTTGGTTAACACTAAAAGGATTCTAACCAAGAAGCTAAAATAAAGTGATGAGCACAAGCTGAAGTATGTCATGCTTTTTTGGCAGATCAGGCCCTATAGTGGTGGGAGACCAATATACTCACAACACTAGAGGAATCACTTACATGGGAGTTGTTTTTGAAGTAATTCTACAAGAAATACATCAGTGAGTACTATATGGCCGAAAGGCAAAGCATCTTTCTCCATCTTAAGCAAGATGAAAGATCTATTGAGCAGTATATCCATGATTTCTATAAATACTGCAAGTATGAGACCGAGTATATTAAGAAGGAAGAAAAAAATGTAGAATATTTATTGTCGGTTTATGTGATGAGCTCCGAACCATGTTCACTGCATTGGGTATCATCTATTTTCATGAGCTAGTTAATAGAGTAAAGGCAACAAAGGCAAAGCAGAAGGCTTATAGGTTTGGAGGTTTCGGGAAAAGACAATTCGATGATTCTCGACCTCCGAAACCAAACAAGAAAGGCAAGCACCAAGGTAAGAAAAATCTTTATTCTCAACCTTCTTGATCTGGAAACATCACCAAAGTCTGTAACTCAGTCTTTTGGGAGTCTAACATCGGTTGAGAGTACGAGTAGTTTAGGCAAAGCTACCCAATATCTAGTTTGTAACTACTGTCAGAATAAGCATCCTACTGGTCAATGTCTCAAGCAGTCTGGAGCTTGTTATTTTTGCGGTGAGCAAGGACACTTCATCAGAGATTGCTCGAACAATCCGAATAAGACTGCTATTGTTCCATCTTCTGCACCATAACCGAAATAGTCATACAAGGGTAAAGTATAAAAATAATGTTCGTATAGAGCCACTGGGAAACAGAGTGGTCCATTAGATGCACCGAACAAGCAAGAATGGAAGGCATATTCTCAATTGTATCATGTGAGGAGCAGGGAAGACGAGGAGAACCACGATGTCATAGCAGGTACCATTGAGTTATATTCTTGACCTATTTATGCATTGGTTGATCCTGGATCTACACATTCTTTTATTATTACCATGTTGATAAAGAACCATAAAATGACATGTGAAGCCATTTCATCGAGAATATCTGTGACAAATCTCATTGGTGATAGTATTACCATCAGTTTGATATGCAGGAATTGTCCTTTGATGATTCAAGGGATTCTTGTTTTGGCTAACTTGATGGCCTTACCGATCCATGAATTTGATGCAATTCTGGGATTTGGTTGACTTAGTGAGAATCAAGCCTGGGTAGATTGCTCTAAGAAGAAGTTGTATTTTCGAGGACTTTGTAAGGAAAGTGTTACCCTTCTGAGCTTGAAGAAGCCATCTTTATATGCTTTGACTATGGATAGCAAGGGAGAAGCCCATTTATCTAGTATAGACACTATATTTGAATTTTCCAATATCTTTCTCGAGGAACTTCTAAGTTTACCACCGACATAGAAGGTGGAGTTTGGTATTTATGTACAAACTAGGACAACACCGGTCTCTATTGCACCTTATCGTATGGCAGCAGTTGAGCTAAAAAAGTTAAAGAATCAAATTCAAGATCTGTTTGAAAAAGGCTTCATTCGACCAAGTTCATCACCTTAGGGAGCTCCAATCCTTTTCGTTAAGAAGAAGGATGGATCTATGAGGTTGTGTATTGACTACCGATAGTTGAATAAAGTCACTATCAAGAATAAGTACCCCTTATCGAGAATCAATCACCTATTCGATCAAATTAAGGATGCAACTATTTTTTCCAAGATCAATAAACGATCAGGGTATTATCAAATGTGTTTCAATGAGTGTGACTTGCCTAAGACAACCTTCAAGACACGTTATGGAGACTACGATTTCTTGCTGATGCAATTTGGGCTAATTAATGCACTGACTGCTTCCATGGACTTAATGAATCGGTTTTTTAGACCATATCTTGATAAGTTTATAGTATTTTTCATTTATGATATTCTTATCTACTCCAAGAATGCTTCGTAACATCATGATCATTTAAGGATCGTGCTACAAACCTTGAGAGAAAAGAAGTTGTATGCCAAATTCTCTAAATGTGAATTTTGGCTCACCGAGGTTACTTTTATCGGGCATTTTGTATCAACTTTTGGAATCCAAGTGGATCCGAAGAAAATCCAAGCCATCGTAGACTGGAATCCATCGAAGAATGTTGGTGAAATTCGAAGTTTCCTTGGTCTCGCAGGCTATTATCGGATATTTGTAAAAGTATTTTCTATAATAACTACCCCATTGAACAAACTCATGAGGAAAGAGACACTATTTGTGTGGAACGAGGCTCAACAAAGAAGTTTTGATTAGTTGAAACAAGTCTTGACTCATGCACCTGTTCTGACTCAACCCGAGTTTTGTAAGGTCTACATCGTCTATAATGATGCATCACATATTTGGTTAAGATGTGTTCTAATTAAAGAAGGCAAGGTTATTGTCTATGATTGTCAACAACTTAAGCCACATGAGTTAAATTATGCTACCCATGACCTGGAACTGGCTTTAGTTATCTTTGCATTGAAAATTTAGAGGCATTATCTCTACGGGGAGAAATGAAATCTCTTCATTGATCATAAGAGTTTGAAATTTCTCCTAACTCAAAAGGAGTTGAATCTTCGACAACGGAGATGGATAAAACTCCTTAAGGACTACGATCTATTCATTGGTTACCTTTCGAGCAAGGCCAACGTTGTAGCTGATGCACTTAGCCACAAACCTCATCCTGGTAAGTGTTAGCATTGATCATTAAGTCTATATTATTGTCTAGTGACTTATTGTATAACTTCTCGTTCTAGCCCATTGTGCTATTAGTGCACACTTTTGTCTTCTAAAACATCATTGTTTAGTATCTGAATTCCAAGTTCAATCTGCCATCATATCGAGAATAAAATCTCTACAAGATCAAGACCCTCAATTATAGTTTATTGCTTCCAAATTACAAGAAAATGAGGAGTTTGATTTTATAATCAACTTCGAAGGACTTTTTTGTTATCAAAATCGATTCTGTGTACCTAATAATGAGACTCTCCGCACCAACATCCTCAAGGAAGCTTATTCTAGCTCCTTTCTTTACACCCGGGTTCAGTAAAGATGTATCGGGATCTCCGGGAACTTCATTGGTGGCAAGGAATGAAACAAGCTATAGTTGACTTCATGTCTAGGTGTCTCACATGCCAGTGAGTCAAAGCTGAAAACCGTGTTCCTACTGTCTTACTACATTCTATTGATATACCTTAGTAGAAGTGGGAGAAGATCACTATGGACTTTGTCTGTGGCTTAACCTTAACTCTTGCTAAGCATGATGCCATCTGGGTCATTCTAGATCATTTTACAAATTTAGAACACTTTTACCTGTAAGAATGGATTTCAGGTTACCGAAATTAGCTGACTTGTACATCAAGAAAGTGATGAGACATCATGGAGTTCCATAGTCTATCATTTTAGATCATGATCCACAATTCGCATCCCGATTCTAAAAATCTATATAGAGTGCTTTAGGCACTAAAGTCAATCTCAGTACAACTTTCTACCCTCAATTTGACGGTCAATCAGAAAGGGTAATTCAGGTAATCATTAAATTCTTAATCCGTCAAAACTTTGAAAATCAAGTGTCTTTTCTAAAAATCCCCTTTTTCAGATTATGGAAGAAATTTTACGGGCATGTATCATCGATTTGTTGAATATTGGGAGAAACTCCTACCTCTTATTGAGTTTGCTTACAACAATAGTTACCAAGCCTCTATACAGATAACACCATATGAAGTGCTGCATGGAAGACGTTGAAGAACACCTTTATGTTGGTCTGAACTTGGGAAAGGCAAGATGTTAGGTCCTGACTTGCTCTTGAAAACAAAAGAACGAGTCACTATCATCCATGATCATCTGAAAGTTGCCTTTGATCAACAAAAGGCTATGATGATCTCAAAAGGAGAGACATCACATATGAGTTCGGTCAGAAAGCCTTCCTTAAAGTATCACCATGGAAGAAGATTCTGAGGTTTCTCAAGAAGGGGAAATTCAGACCCCGATTCATTGGCCCTTTCAAGGTGATAGAGAGGTTGTGTGGCCTATTGTTTTGCATTACCTTAAGAGTTGAGCATGATTCATGATATATTCCATGTCTCCATGCTTCAGAAATATTTATTTGATCCATCCCAAGTTTTTTTTCCGGAATCTGTGTAGATTTAGATAAATCTGACATACGAGGAAGAAACAATGCAGATTATTGCAAAGAAAGTTAAGAAACTTCGCAACAAAATCGTACCGTTAGTCAAATTCCTTTGGAGAAACCATTCATTGGAATAATCCACTTGAGAATCGAAAGACTAACAGTTGTTTGGTGACTAAATTGTAAAAATGGAAAGTATGAGGATAAAAGTGCAAACTTTGAAAAGTTGGGGGACCACCCTCATAATTAACCCTTTTCGAGGTGCTAGTCACTACCTTAGAGGCTTAATTCATGTGAACAAAGCAACTTTTTTCGTGAAATTATAACATCTTTTAATTAAGAAAAAGGAAAAAAAATGGTTTAAGGTGATTTTAAAATTGATTTTCTTTGTATGAAAGAAACCATGAGATTAGTCCAATTGAAGGCCATCACATGTCCCATCTAAACTCTTGGTAAACAAGATAAATGGAATTGAAAGGTGAACCTAATCCATGAAGCAAAATCGAGACAAAAGTTACTATCCTTCTCTCAAGTTTCTTAAAGCTTTGGAAGCAAGCACCTCCATTTTTATCTTCTACGAGCTCACCAAGCATCTCAATCTCAACTTTGTCATTTTGGCGACGCGGAGGGATTAGACCATTCATTGATTTTGCGAGGCATAGGAGTCCGTGTATCCACTATGTTGATCAATACAAAGATGAATATTGATTTATTGATCTTATTGTAATTCAGATGATTCATTGTCCTAAATGATATTACATAAAAAAAGCATGTAAATTAAATGCATCTTATATGTTAATGACTACATCACTAGGCAAAGTATGCCTAACATATTCATTTTCCATGCATTTTTTGTTTAGGGTCTTGTGGAGGAAGATTGGATCCCTTTTTGCAAGTTTTTTTAGCAAGATCACAAGTCATTAGTATGTAAGCTTTGTTATAAATACTCCTAAAATGGTGACAACATGTTTTGTTAAACCATAATCATGTATTTTGACATGCTGGAGAGGCATAAGGTATGCTTAGACTTAAGTTATGCAAAAATGACCTTTGTATTAAAATTGTAAAATGGTTATGCATGTGTGCTTTGGAGATAAAAGATTCAAACCTAGTAAATGGATTTAGAATGGTTTTAAATTTTTATATTGTTAAAATGTGCATAATATAGATTTCTAGTAAAATTTTATAAGAATTGGATTTCATCTTATACTTCAAAATGATTAAAAAACAATTAAAATTTGAGATTATAGGATAGGCGTATCGAAACGGGTCCTTGGCATTTCGTTACGGCCTGCTTAACATCTGGGAAAGTCTAGGAAAATTGGTCCGGTATCGAAACAACTTGGGGAGTGTTTTGATACGATTTGATTCTGGAATTTTACTTTTCGATACTACTACAAGGTGTATCGATACAGTTGGTCAAGTTAAACCTTTAGAACTTTGGGTCGGTCCTCGTGTATCGGAACACTTACATAGTGTTTCTAAATGGGTCCTCGTGTATCGGAACTAAACTCAATCATTTCGGTACGCCAAAACTAGTCACCTCAGACAAAGTAAGACGTTTCAATACCATTCCTTAGCGTATCGAAATAAACCTCTAAAATAACTGAATTACCGAACTGGACATCATTGTTCCGATACAATCCCACTGGCGTATCGATACCGCTCCTTAGAATAACTTATTTACCAACCCTAACAACACTGTATCGATACGACCAATAGGTGTTTCGATATAGGTGAATGTATTCTATAAGTATAACTTATGATTATCGAAATCTACTCTTAAATGAATACGATCCTTCCTACTTTATAACATACTAAGATTATAAAGTGTTGAATAATAATAATAATAATCTAAGTTGAACTTGAAGTACCAAAACAATGTTATCGAGCCATCGAAGTTCCCAACCGTAGCATCTTCCGACCTGGTTCCCTACTAGACCAAGAATGGGGTGTTACATTGCAAGCAAGCACCACCATTGGATATTGAATTTAAAGCTTGATATTTCTTTGATCCATTAATAATAATGAATTACTATATGTTTGGTAAGCTATAACCTTCAATCTATTGAAGGATTCAATGGATGAATGATGTTTATTTCAAGTTGAAGCTATTGAATACCTAAATTGAGCCCATGTTCTTTAAGGCTCCAACCTATGGAAAAACCTAATAACTAATAGCTATTTTGAGTTTCAATATTGATTTCGATATTATTATATTTGTTTTATAAATTTCTACTATTTTCTACCTAGTTCAAGAGTTGTAGAAATAAAGATTTCCATCAGCATCTAAAGTTAGGAATAAGTGAGTGGTAATCCGAGAGTCGTAGAAGATTTACAATGGAAGGTAAGTATAGTTAGAGTCTAGAGAATAGGATAGGTGCATTTCCCAGTTTAATTGATATCATTTGTTTCATAGTGAACGTTTCTATTAAAGATTTATTGCATCAAACCACTTTAGAGGCTTTATTGGTAAGTATCGGTACGCTATTGCATCTAAATGTTCCTCATAGTATCATTGATATTGTTATTGATACCGTCGAGATATTGAAATAGGAAATTATTTATCATTGGAAAATGATATTGTCATTGATACAGTCATTGAATATTGATATAGCCATTTTCATAGTCATTAGACATAGATATTTTCGTTGATATAGTCATTGGACATTGATATAGCCTTTGCCATAGTCATTGGATGTTGAAATTGTCATTAAAGTAGTCATTGGATATTGACATTGCCACTTTCATTGAACATCAATAATGAAATTTTATTGCTATTAAAATATTGACATTGACATTGTTATTTCTATTGTTATTGTCACAATTATTGTCATCGATATTGTTATTGTCATTGTCATTACCATCAATATTGTTACTGTTATTATTATTGTTATTGCTATTTGACCTTGGATTTGAAAGGACATTGGATATAATTAGAATGTAATAAAATCCATGAGCTCATTGGTAAGGGTGGACTATGGTCCTTAGACTAAGACCTTTACTATGGTGCGTCGGCGTATGTTTGTGTTATTGGTTAATTGTTGAGCCAAAGGGACTAGACCATTCATTTATTTGGCGAGGCATAGGAATTCGTCTATCCACAATTTTGATTCAATCCAAAGATTAATTTTGATATGTTGATATTGCATATAACATTGATTGAGTAATACTGCATTGATGTTTCCATAGCATGATTTATTATGCATCCATTGTTATTGATATTGTTTATGACTATCCCACTAGGCAAAGTATGCCTAATGCATTTGATTTCATGCATTACAGGTTAAGGAAAATTTGTTGTGAGATTGGGAATGTTGAATGTTTTAGGAAAGTCACTATGGTATTAAAGTAAAGTATATTGTCTCAATCAACTCCTTGTATGGTGACATATTAGTTAAACTAATCACTTTTGACCATATTAGCATGAATATATTCTCCTCGGCTTTGTTTTTGTAAAACCTAATTTTATTTTTAAAAAAGAAGTATAAGGATTATTTTACAAATAAATTTTTAAGTTGATAACCTAATTGACAAGTTAAAATGTTTTTCTAAGTCAAAATTAACCCATCAATTTTTACTAAGACAATTTTTAAAGGTAAAGTATTGAAATTTTCCTATACGTTTTGATACACCTCTCCGTGTTTTGATATGGAAAGCTTATTTTCAAAGGATGTTCATCACCCGTTTTGATACGATTTTAGACCGTTTCAATACAATTTGAAACTATATCTTTGCAAAGAAATAAAGGTTTAAGGGACAACATTTGGAGCAAGTGGTCCAAGGGGAGAGACCTTACTCGTTTTTTGTATGATTTGGCAAAACTAAATAGGCTTGGCAATGTGTAACCCAATACATTTGAGAGTGTGTTTTTGAATTAGAAAAGGAATTGTAAAAGTGACCTATAAACATGTCTTGCTTGTTGAATTGATGGATTGGTAGATAGTTGTGTTTGCTTGAAGTATGCTTGTCCTTGTGTGGTTATGTGAATTGAGAAAAGTTAGGAAGCATGCCTATAGAAGTTTTGGTGACTATGATGGTTATAATTGTTTGTCAAAGTTGCTCTTGATGCTTAGGAATTATGCATATAGTTGATGGTGGTCTATGATTATATCTAGAATGAGTCAAGCTCACCCAAAAATGCCTATTTTCTGCCTCTGGGCACAGTGGTATCAAAACAAAAAGAACTGGTTTTGATACCCAAAGCAAAAATTTTCATTGTTTAGATACACGGGTTTGATGTATTGAAACGAGTAACCAAATTTTGTCTTCTGCTTCGATACACGGGAAGCTTGTTTCGATACCAAACTTCACTGGATAGTAGGGTTTCGAAACAATTAATACGCCATTTCGATACGTCTATTTTTGGTAGTTAATATCGTTATTGCCACGTAGGTGTTTTGATACAGTGGCCACGCGTATCGATACCCTATGCATGATTTGAGTTGTTGGATAATAGGAATTTTCACTTTAGTCATGGATATCTTCCATGCTTGATTGAAGGTGCTACGAATATTGGTTTAGTTTGAAATTTCACCTATGAGCATGCAATTAACATAATTTAAAGTTGGCTAAATTAAATTGGATTAAGTCCTTATAAACTAATAGGTTTACATTTTGGTCCCTAATTAGTGATGCATGTAATTGGTGGTGTTGGGGTATGCTTCGTTTGGTCTAAAATTTAGCATGAGTGCTCATCGTATGTTTAAGTGAAGTTTGATAGAACTGATTTCTAATTTGTCATTAGAATTTTAAATTTTTACATTTTAATCCTTAAAATGATTGTGTGTTTGATCGATTACTCGTTTGTTATTGGACTGCTTCCATATTAGATCAACATGAAAACGACGCATGTAGGAATTTAATTGTGCATTTAGATAAGATAAAAAAGTATAACATTTTAGGGTTGTTTATCAAATCGGGCCTTCGCGGGTTTGATTCGTTATTCCCCGTGTAAAACATTAGAGTCGGTTCTGTCTAGGCCGGGCTAAGGGGGTTACAAAGAGAATATGAAGATAGTTTTGTTTCAAGCCGACATTCTGCGAGGTGAGCTCGAAGTAGTTAAACAAAAATTGGAAGCTTTAAACAAAACATGCAGAAGAGCTTTTCTGGTTCAGTCTAGATGTTGCGTTCTGACAGGACCATCAAACAACTAATTAACTAAATACTGATTTGAGTGAGAAGAACTCCCTTTATCAGTAAGATGTTGTCAAGTTGCAGATTAAGGTGAACAATTCTAGTCGACGTAAATTCCTCGCCGTCGAAAAGGAAAGAATGAATTGCATATGAATTTTAGAAGAAGAAAGGACGAACAATCAGCAAGCACTTGAACAGGAAATGGAAAGTTACCATTCTAACCTAAAGAGCAAGAAGCGAGCATCCACGTACGTTCTTCGTCGTGAGAAATAAAAACTCAAGCAAGAGATTGAAAATTGTAAATAGGCTATCATATACGAACGAAAGAACATCAATGAATGGAAGAGAAGGTCAATGGGAAGTAAGAACCTTTATGAAAAAACCATTCAGAGTTTAAATCAAATTCAAGCACAAAGTGCCGAATTGGAGGGAAGATTAGTAGAGTTAGAACAAGCATTTCAAGGCTAGAAAAAGAGAAGTGGTTACATTAAGCTGCAAGAAAAAGAACGGGAAATCCATGATCTGCGGGCTCACATCACGAAATTGGAAGCTACCGTCCAATACTATCGGGAATAACTTTTTGTCTTTGAGGAAGCCGCCGGGGAGGATACCACTATTGACAACTCCGAATACAAAATGCTGCTCAAATGATTACAAGCCGAGATCTTCTCCATACAATCCTATTGACTAAAGTGTAGAAGATAGCCAAGAATGTGCTCGACTTAGCCACCAAAGCCGAAGCATTCCGCCAATATAGCTCCGAATATGAAAGAAGCTCCCCGATTCTTCAAACTGCTCAGGGTCATAAACAAGCTAGGATCTAAGGCTAGTACTGATGTATAGGGCTAGTTCCCTCCGAAATATTGTAATGGACCCTTTTATTTACCATGAAAAGTAACTGAATAGGAATCAATGTCTTTATATGCATACATTTTGCATAATTCGCATCATACATGCATTTGATTACTTTGGAACAATTTTAATAGTATGTGCATTATGGAAAAGAATTCTAAATTGCCATCATATCGCACCCACATTTCACACACCACCGGAGGAGACAATGGAAGACCACGTGACCAGTTTGAATAAAGGTCAAAAAGACTTGGAAACCCAATTGGAGGATATGGTATAAAGTATCAGGTCCCAAATCGCTCAATCTCGTGTATGTATCCTATCCGACTAGCAGCGCTGTTGGGAAAGAATTAGGAGAAATAAAGGGTTGATCTTGACAAAACATCTAAGCTGGATAATACTACATCTAACTGTAAAATATAGTCTAGTTCACCAAATTTTGCAAGGGGTTTTATATTGACCCCACAGGGGCATCATCCAACCAACCAGCCCTGACCCTATAGAATTGACCTATTGATGTCGAGCGACTTTTTGAAGAAGAATTCTCTTATCTGAATTTGGTAAAGAAAATTATATATACGCAGTTATATAATGCAAACATAGTTCCCCTTACATTGTGGCACCTGTTAAACCTCCCTTCCCATCATGGTACAATGCCAACACCCACTGCGAGTACCACGGTGGTGCCCCGGCTCATTCTAGTGAAAATTGTTTGCCTTTTAAGAAGCTATTACAAAACCTGATCAACAACGGAATACTCAAGTTTAAGGAGCCTAATGTAGCTGCTAACTCGTTGTCAAACCATGACAACTAAGGTGTAAACGCAATCGAGGAAGAATCTACCAGAAGGGCTAAGGAGAGCATACTGGAGGTCAGATCACCATTGAAGTGGGTTTTTCAATAGTTGCGGATGGCCCGTTTGATCGAAAATGGAATGGTGGTTGTGCGTAAGGGAAGGGGAAGATTTTTCTTAGGAGAATCCTGTAGTATAAATAGATCATTACCCTTTGTTATTTACATTACTTTCAATCTTCATTTTTCTTGTAATCTTTGTTAATTGAGTAATAAAGTTCATCTTTATCTCTTATCTTATGTCTTTTGAGTATTTACATGTCTTTTGTTTGTTTTTTAAATTTAGATAGGATATCTAAAAATATCGGGTCAAATATGAATAATGATTTTTTTTTTCAAAAAAATATTCGATTATTCATAATCTGAAAAATTCAAAAAATTTATAGTTATAAATCTTGGTATATTTGATATTTTACTTATTATATTTAAAAATTAAAATTTAAATGGATAAAAATCTTGTTATATTCAATAATTTGTTAATTTTTATATTCGAAAATCTAAAATTTTCATAAATAGGATCGACAAATTATAAACAAACAAAAAAAAAACTTAAATCAAGTCTTACATTTGGATACTTTGAATATCAGATCCAAAAATTTGGATATTCGATTTTTTCGTATCTAATACAACTCATTATATTCCATATAGGAAATTCGAAATGTATACCCTTAGGTAGGAATATAAACTTACTTTACTAATTATTGATATATTATAAAAATATTTGATGATTAGTGAAGTCGGACTGTATTCTCATCCAGAGATGAAATTGGGATTTTAGTAGCGTCGTCGAATCTAAAAATTGGGGCCCTAAATTAAAATTTTAAATTATAGTTGTAATTGTGTTGCATTTATAGCGATTGCAGACATAATATATGTTATTTCGGTTAATGTGAGTATTGTAGTTGTGAATTATATATATATATATATATATATATATATATATACACTATTGCAGACATAATATTAACAAGTATTATGATTTTTTGATGGTGTCACAATAATCATATAACAATCAATATTGTGATTACGTACCACTATTTTAATCTCTATCTCTAATAAAAAATAATAAAAAAATAAATTTTAAGAGTATACCCATAGTAATAGGTATTGGAAATATTGAAACCCAAATAACAAGCATTGAAAAAATTGAATTTTAAGACTACTTAAAATAATAGATACTGAAAAAATATCACATCTCTAAAAACAATTTTTTTAAAAATAAATATTAGAAGTAAATTTCTAGTAATAGATATTAAAAAAATATCCAATTAATAAATATTTAAAAAAATCTAAAAAAAGTATCGAAAAAATAAATCCTTAATAAATATTTTTTTAAAAAAATAAAGTTGGTTATTATAAAATACAATAAAAATTTAAAATAGTAAAAAAAAAACACATGATGAGGAAACAAAGACGAACAAAAGAACAAACCTGCGGACCATACAAACACTACATCACATTTGTATTATAGCGGTATCATCAGTGGTGTTTTTAAAACAAACGCCACAAAAAATCGTAAAGTAATGACGTTTTTTATCGAAGAACTATTTAATAAAAAAGCTATCTTAAAAGAACTATTTATCGAAGAAAGAGGAAAAAGTAGAACCAACAGAATCAAAAGTACTTTGCAAAACAGACCGAATCTTCGGTGAGTTATGGCATGTTTGTGTGTCCAAAGAAAAATCAAGAAGAAAATGTCTCCATCGCCTCATAATTCAAGATGAAAGGGGCCGAACAAGGACAAAATTTAAACTTAGGATAAGGTCGGATGATCCACCCACCACCTATCCTTGTCAACAACACGTTCAATTAAAAAGGGAGCTTCCTCAATTTAAACGATAATTATCTTATTAACTAAGGATTATCTCCGAATTATGTGATAATAATCGATAACCAGATTTTACGGAATATTCCCCTATGCGATCACCTTTCCAAATTACAAAATCTGGATGAGCTGTTCAAGGAAGTGGTATACGGAGTACTTGTAGTGCAATTGAATCATAAAAACAGATTGAACATCTTCTCTCCATGTATTTGAAATAGGGTTAATGAAATATGAAACCATAGGGAAATTGGAATTAAAAATAGAATTATCAAGTCTGCAATAGATTGACCACAACCAATACGCCAACCTAATCCTTTTTCTAATAACCCTTGTGCACTCCAAATGCTTTTCCAAGTGTAGGAAGAATATGAGCCTGAAATGGAATGTAAAAAATCAATAGATAGAAAATATTTGGCTTTTAGAGTCTGTGCTCTGAGACAACTTGGCTCTATGATAATACGCCAACCCTGTTTGGCAAGTAGAGCAATATTGAATTTAGCTAGATCCTTAAAATCCATACCTCCTTCATCTTTGTGAGAGCATAACGTAGACCAATAGATTCCTTTCTTTGAGTTGTTGTTCCTGCACCAAAATTATTCATAATAGTCCCAAGCTCACGGGATATAGATCCAGGTAGTAGAAAACATTGCATGGCGTATATCGGGATTGCTTGAAGTAATGACTTTATAAATACTTCTTTTCCTCGCATGGATAAAAATCTCAAGCTCCAATGGTCTATGTACTGACACATATGATCACGCATCTTAGAAAATGCTTCTTTTATTCCTTCGACCCACCATAGTAGGAAGTCCGAGATATTTTTCTGGGTTTAAAGACACTCGAACACCCAAGTTAGATCTCAGGCAAGACCTTTCATTTGATGGAACATTAGAGCTGAAGAAAATCAAGTACTTTTCAAGATTGATTTTTTGACCAGAAACATTCTCGTACTCAACAATCAGATTCTTTATTACAAAAATTCCTGTGTTAGATGCTTCCACAAACAATATACTATCATCCGCAAAAAATAAGTGTGTAATTATGAATCGATTTCTTCCAATAGTAGCCCCTTTCAATAACCCTCTGCTCTAGGCATTATTTAAAATTGTTGAGAAACCTTCTACACAAATAAGAGAAATGGACTGAGCTGGTCTCCTTGTCTGCTGCCACGGCTTGAAATAAAACTTTCACCAAGTACTCCACTAAAAATAATTGAGTATGAAACAGACCTGATACAATTCTTAATAAGAACAATAAAACTATTAAGGAAACCCAAGTGAACCATCATTTTTCTGATGTAAGACCATTCAACTCTATCATATACCTTGCTCATATCAAGCTTTAAAGCAAAGTTCCTTCGGTTACCATATTTTTTCCTCTTTACAGAGTGAAAAAATTCATAAGCAACTAAGATGTTATCGTTGATTTGTCTTTTTGCTAGGAACGCACCTTGAGAAATAAATATCAATAAAATCCTCCAAGACAAATCGTAATCGGTTGACAAGAAATTTTGCAATAATCTTATAAAGAATGTTACAAAGGCTAATTGGACGAAAATGATTCATTGACAAAGGAGTAATTACTTTGGGAATGAGAACAATATTTGTACCATTGATGTCCTGGATGTTTCGAGAACCATTTAGAAAGTCCAAACAAAAATTGGAAATATCATCTCCAACAATATGCCAATATTTTTGGTAAAATAAGGTTGGAAAATCGTCCTTCCCTAAAGCTTTTAGAGGTGCCATTCCGTGTAAAGCTTTAAGAATTTTTTCATTTTGAAAATGAGAGTTCATAAACAAAGAACAGCTTTCTATTAATTTGACTTGTACATTGGATTAAAAATTGTTGGAAAAATGGTATACTACATGGACATTTGAGCGTAAATTTGAGTGGGTTCCATTAATCAAATTAATTGGGACTAAGTGTATTATTATTCTACAACAAGAGTAGATTAAATTTGTATATTTACATGCTCAAAATGTTCAATGGGTGAACGGGAAATTGTTGCTCAATGTAACACCTATGGTGTTGGAAAAATAAGATGAAAAGTAGAATATCCCACATTTGTTGGGAACTTAGTTGCAGACCCTTCAGCTGATTGTAACCTCCAATTTATTTGGATTAATTATGTGATAAATACCATTTTAAATTCTGGGAGTTATAACTCTTCAAAAATTGTTAATTACAGATTAATTCTGTAATTAAACATGTCATGAACACTATAAAAGGAGACCCCTTGTTCATATTTCAACACACTGAAAACCAAAACATCCTCTAGCCAAATTCTTGATAGTGTTCTTCTTCTGTGAAGTTCGCCGTTGCACTTAAAGTTGCGTTGCTCTCTTTGCTGCAGTCTACCGTTGTATCCTGGGAGACAGACGTTCCATAGAAACTCTAGCTCCGGGAGGGGACGAATCTGTTTTAAGGACACTGTGATAGCACAGACCTCGATCTAAGTTTTTCAGAAACGTTTATTGGTTTTTTTTTCTTGGCTTCTGTGATTTTTCTATTTCTATTTTATATGTTTATTTTTATTATAGAATTGTTTTTAACGTCATATTAACTTGCTTTGTTTGTTTTGTATTACAAAATTACTAGAACTTGAAGCGTTAGATGCCATAAAAAGCTCTTTGAAGTAATTCTCGGCCAATTTTGACATCTCCGTCTTATCCGTTATCAAGTTACCACTGTCATCTTTTAGACTATTCTCAGTATAGCGTTTTCTTCTATTTGATGCACACTTGTGGAAATATGACATATTTTTGTCCCCATGCTGAAGCTAATTAACTCTTGAACGTTGTTCCCAATGAATTTCTTTTTTATCCGCTTCCAAATTTAACGCTAGTTTGATATTTAACAGGTTAATTAGAATGCAATCATCAGAGTCTTCTTCCTCTTGTTCTTTCAATTTTGCGTCCATGGCCTTTTTCTCTTTTGAATTATGCTTTTTACATTTCTTGCTCCATTGAATTAGGGAGAGGCTTAACTTTTTTTAATTTCACCAAAAGAGAATCCTCAGAGGTATTCCATGTATTCTGAATAATAGATTCACAATCTGACTCTAGGATCCATTCTGCTTTAAAACGAAAGGGCTTTTCTAGATGGATGTCTCTATTATATATGTGGCCTTCAGAATTCATTAATAAGGGGCAATGTTATGAGAAAGTATGATTTAAATGTTTGAGCAAGAAATTTGGAAACCTTTCCAGCCAAGTATTATTAGAAACTCCTCGGTCAAGTCTTTCTCGGATGTTGTTAGACGACAATCTTCCTCTCTCCCAAGAAAACCACCTACCAAAGAAACCAATATCATGGAGATCAATATCATTGAGCGGTTCCATAAAACAACCAATTTACTCTCATAGCAGACCTGACCTTTCTTTTCAGACGATGTTGTTATTTCATTGAAGTCTCCCAAAACTAACCAAGGCAAAGACTGGTCAGTGTTGGAAAAATGGATATTTGAGCTTAAATTTGAGTGGGTTCCATTAGTAAAATTAATTGGGACTATGTGTATTATTAATCTACAACAAGAGTAGATTAAATTTGTATATTTACATGCTCAAAATGTTTAATGGGTGAATGAGAAATTGTTGCTCAATGTAACACCCATAATGTTGGAAAAATAAAATGAAAAGTAGAATATCCCACATTTGTTGGGAACTTAGATTTGGAAAGCTTTATATACAAAAGCTCTTCATGTTATTATTGGAAATAAGTTAAAGGCTTGGACTAGACACCATAGTTGTGCCTAGCCTATAGGCACTTTAGGCTAGTATTGAAAGTCAAAAGATAGGCACCTTTTATGGAGTTGCAGACCCTTCAGCTGGTTGTAACCTCCAATTTATTTGGATTAATTCTCTGATAAATACCATTTTAATTTCTGGGAGTTGTAACTCTTCAGGAATTGTTAATTACAGATTAATTCTGTAATTAAACATGTCCCCTGCATGAACACTATAAAAGGAGACCCTTTGTTCATATTTCAAAACACTGAAAACCCCCCCCCCCCACAAATATCCTATAGCCAGATAGTGTTCTGCTTCTGTAAAGTTCGTTGTTGCAGTAAGGTAGCGTTGCTCTCCTTATTGTATTCTACCGTTGTATCCTAGGAGACAGACGTTCCATAGTAACTCCAGCACCGGGAAGGGACGAATCTGTTTTAAGGACACTGTGATAGCACAGGCCTCGGTTAAAGTTTAAGATTTTTTTTCTTTACGTTTCTAATTTATATGTTTTATTTCTATTTCGTTCACAGAATTGTGTTTAACATATTAATAACTTGCTTTGTTTTGTGGTAACAGTCAGTACCTAAATGGCATAGTAAATTCCAGGACTCTTCTCGTTCACTTTCCACAAGATTTCCGTAAAAGCCAATGAATCTCCAGGTGAAAGAATAATCAGTTGAAGAAATTTCCGTGTCAATATGAGATAAAGAATAACTTCTTAATGAGACAGATACGTTATGTGTGCATTCCAGGGATAATGCTCCCCAAGATCCATCCACTCCCATAACTATTCCGTTAGGAAAGCCACAACCTCTTCTAATACGAGTCATTCTTCTTTCATTCACCTTTGTTTCCATAAGAAACATAATCTGGCGATTAATTGCTCTGAAATTGTTTTAGAGGTGTCGAGCCGTCCGTGGTTTCCCCAAACTAGGAACGTTCTAGCTTAAGATTTTCATGAGAAACTTCTAATGTTTTGTTGTTACCTCTTTGTCTCTTGAGGCCCTCAATTTGTTCAATTGGAATATCCTCTTCTTCGAAACCCATATCTTCATCATAATTATCTTTAGACGTGTTACTGCCTTATTCCAAATAATTATGAACATGTGTCTGTGACAAAATTTGTAACCTAATATGAGCTTGGACAGCTGTAGTACTTTGAGATAATGATTTTCTCATAATAGGAATATGTGTTTCAATATTTTTTCCATTAATTGTAGCGAAATAATTGGGATATTATTGAATAGGGAAAGTCCCATGACTCGACAAAACAACAATTTCCTTTTCTATAAATTGAATGCTTGAAACTGTATCCTCTGTTGGTTAAGGATCCGCAGATAAACAAAGAAGAAATGAGCACTCTTGCTACTCTTTAAAGGATAATCACAAGAAATATATTATAGAGAAAGATATTGCAGAGAAAGATGTTTCTGCGATGTGATTTATTCATAGAATTGAACAAATATATGTAGCCTAATAAAATTCTAAAAATAGTCAACTAAAACAAACTTGAACTAAAACTCTAGAAACAAACTTGAACTAAAACTCTAAAAATGGTGTGAATCAACAAAGATTATTAACTCTAAAAATAGAGTGATTCAGAAAATATTATTAACTAAAAATAGTGTGAATCAACAATGATTATTTGCTCACATTACTCAACCTAAATCACGAACACCAAGTTGGTGACGCATAGCGGTTAATTTCACTCCCGTCAATGCTTTGGTCAGTGCATTGGCTCATTGTTCTCCAATGTTAACAAATTCCAACACAATTTGTCCATTCACAACACATTCTCTGATAAAGTGAAACTTTGTATTTATGTGCTTGTTGCGGCCATGAAACACAGGATTCTTCATGAGAGCTACGGCAGATTTGTTGTCCACAAACAATGTTACTAGCTTTGGCTCCTTTTTGGTTAATTCACTAACTAGGCTTCTTATCCATAAAGCTTGACAAGCCGAAACAGTGGCTGCCATGAATTCGGCTTCACAAGATGAGAGTGTCACCGTCTTCTGCTTTTGTGAATTCCATGAGACCAAACTTTCATTGAGGTAGAATGCCATTCTACTTGTGCTTTTTCTCCCGTCGAGATCACCAGCTAAATCACGGTCAGAGTAGCCAAATATATTAACTTCTTGGGAACTCTTCACATAAGTAAGCCCGAAATGAATCGTCTATCTTAAATACCTAAGTATTTTCTTGATCACCTTGTGATGCATGATCGTAGGCTTTTCCATATACCTGTTCGTCATTCCGACATCATATGAAAGATCTGGCCTTGTGTTTAGCATGTATCTGAGACAACCAATGGTGCATCTATACTCCGTAGCATTAATTGGAGTTCCTTCCAAGTCTTTTTGCAACTGTGACTTAGGCTCTATGGGGTACTTCGTGGCATTACAGTCTGCCATGCCAAACTGAGATAATATTCTTTTGGCATAAGCTGATTGTTTGAGTAAGATTAGACCCTTCTATTGTTCTAATTCAATGCCTAAGTAGTAAGAGAGTAGACCTTTCGGTGTTACAATGAGGTCGTCTACATATATTCCAACAAGCACTAATCCTTCTCCTTCATTTATTCTGTATATTTCATGTTCTTGAGTACATTTTTTGAAGCCAATCACTTTGAGACTCCTATCAAGTCGAATGTTCCAAGCTCGTGGAGCGTGCCGCAACCCATAAATGGTTATGCTTCTGGTTTTGTACCTCAAATCCTTCTGGTTGGGTAACATAAACTTATTCTTCTAACTCCCTATTGAGAAATGCAGACTTCACATCTAAATGATGTACCTCCCAACTTTGATTTGCAGCGAGTGCAAGAATGACTCGAACGGTGTCAAGTCTTGCAACAAGCGCGAACACCTCTTCAAAGTTGACGCCTTATTTTTTACATAGCTTTTAGCGACCAATCATGCTTTGTGCTTGAGAACTTTTCCATCTGAGTATTTTTTTCAATTTTAATACCCATTTTAGGCTAATGGGTTTGTGTCCCGATTGAAGCTTAGTTAAACTCCATGTGTTCTTATTCTCAATGGATTTTAACTCATTCTTCATTTCTTTAAACTAGTGGGCCTCGATCGCAGCTTCTTGGTAGCAAGTCGGCTCTTCAGACACAATCATCATCAGCTCATTCTCTTCTTCAATGCCTACCACTTCCTCAGTGTTAGCGTAGATGTCAGCGATATACCTAAAACAGACTAGTGTGTGCATTACTTGAGGTGGGGTAACTTCAAGAATTTTTGGTAAATCCGTGTATGGACTCGTTTCTCCTCTTATGGGCATCTCGGCTAATGCAGGTGGTGTAACATCTTTGGCCATTGGTTCTACATTTCCCATAACATTAGCCATTTCGGAGTAAAATGCATCCATTATCGTGAACTCCATAATCTCCTTGCCGTCACTACCACATTCTTTCCAAGTACATTCAAGATTTTCTTGAACAATGACATCTCTGCTAATTTGTAGCTTGTCATGGTTCGGGTCATATAAACGATGAGCTTTGCATCCTTCTTCTACACCCAAATATACCATCAGTGAGCTTCTGTCATCAAGTTTCATGAGGTGAGGGGTTGTGTTTTTTATATATGCCACACAAAAAAACACTCTCAAGTGTGAGAGATGTGGCTTTCTCCCCATCCATGCTTCAAATGGTGTGCGTTCTCGGACTGCCTTGGTTAGAAGATGGTTTAGTAAATAGACCGCAAGCCTAGCCGTCTTTCCCCAGAACTTTGCAAGCACATGCGTGCTTTTGAGAAGTGATCTCGTCATCGCCATTACGGTGCGATTACGACACTCTACAACTTTATTCTGTTTCGGTGATTATGTGGCCGAGATGTGTCGCTCGATTCCTTATTTTTCACAAAATTGAGTAAAATCCATAGATAAACACTCACAACCTTGATTCGTCCAGAGCGTTCCAATCTTGTACTTAGTTTTGTTCTCCATCAAGGATTTGAACTTCTTGAATGCTTGGAATGCATCACTTTTTGCTGTTAACACATATAATCACATCCATCTAGTAAAACCGTTAACGATCAACAGAAAATACATGTTGCCAGCGAGTGTACTCGGCAAAATTGGCCCACAAATATCAGTGTGAAGGAGTTCTAGTGGCTTCTCCGCTCTAAAGTTTGATTTTTGCGGGAAAAAAATCTTACTTGTTTTGCAATCATACATGCCTCACAAAACTTGTTTGATTGGGATATTAGTGGTACACCTACTGCCATAACCATGTTGGGTCTTTTATGTTTGTTAGAATACAAACTTGCTTGAACGTCTTCAAGGTTATCTTATACAAGCGATTTTGTGTTCGCTTTATCGACATGAAAAGCTTCTCGCTTTTTTTTAGACATTTTCATGGTATCTCCCTGTCATACCCTGAAATTCATCCCCAATTTAAAAGTCAAAATCCCTAGTTGTGCCCTAGAAATTGGGGATTCATAATTCTGAATTTAGTGACCTTTTTGTGAATTTCTGGAAGTTGAGGGACTTATTGAAAGGTTTTTCGAGTTCAGACCTTTGAAAAGGAATTTTACCATTTTTCAAATGGTAACAATTTCCTTTCCTTCTTCTGTTTCAGAACCGAATCGAGGGATTTAATTCCCTTTATTTTCGTTTTAATTTCTGAATTTATTTTGTTTTCAACTCGTTTTTCTCCTTCCAATCCCTTGGTTTTCATTCGATTCATCCTGGTGTCTCCTGTTACTCCGGTTTTTGGTTCGAATCTTGTTGGTGAGTTCATCTTTTCCTTTACTTTGGTTTATTCTGGTTTATGAATGTAATTGTTGAAGTTTTTCGATTGGTTTAGGGGTTTTTGGATCGAATCGAATAGGCCTCTTTAGTGTTTGAATGGGATCTTTTAATGTTTGAATCGAATAGGAAAAAAAATGGGGTTTTATTCTGAAATTTTCATTTGGGACCGAACCGCCCGACCGGTCTGAACCGCCCGAGTCACCCGAACCGCCCAGCCCAGCCCGAGCCACCCAAGACCGAACCGGCTTGGCCCATGACCCGTGACCCGACCCGACCCGAACCTGACCCAACCCGGCTGACGTCACTGCTGACGTCAGCGTTGACCTGATGACGTCATCTGCTGACGTCAGCGTTGACCATGCTGACGTAAGCGTTGACTTTTTCCGACCCGATCCCACTTTATGTTTTTCCGATGTCCTGAGTTCAATGGCGCAGTCCGTTTTTCGAAATTCGAACCCGAAGTGTCATTTTAGGGCTTTTATGTTCGAATGCCTTATTTGGAAGTTATCTTTAGTGCTTTCTAACATCATTTCTGTTGGCTTCAGGTGACGTGGATTCCGACCCCGAGCACCTACCTCTTCCTCCTCCTGGACGACCACCCGTTCATCAGCATTTGGGATATGCACGTGAGTATCAGTTTATTTCTGTTTAGTGTATTCTTCGGTATAGTGACATAGTATGGTGTCTAATGTTAATTGTTACTCGTAGGTTCTACTCCTGCTCATTCCAGTGGTAGAGTCGAGTCCGGTAGACGTCAGTATCGACGTTGAGTCTTCTGGTACAGGTGTGTTCTCTTCTGTTAATTCCGTTACTTCTGTTATTCTATGTGTATAAATTTCTGATAAATTCCATATGATCATGCATCATCCTGACATCATATTTTTGTTTCTGAAATTGTCATGTATGCCTCCTGTTAGATTATTAGGCATGCATTCTGATTTTATATCTGCACTTAACATTGCATCTGGTAGAATATTTATGTACGGAGGAAGTTAGTGATTGATTCACTTCTGTTCAGTGGTTCTGTATTATACCACTTATGTTCAGTGGCTCCACCTGCGGGTCGAGTTCCACTTTTGTTGGTGTGTTGGAGTTAGAGTGGTTTAAGGGGAACTTACTCTTCTGATGGTGTTCGGAGTTGGGGTGCATATCATGCATACTTCATAACATCTGCACTTTACTGTTCTGTAATCCTGTTTACCTACTTATTAGAGACACACTAGGCTTCCTAGCTTACACCCTTTCAATTTTTGTTTCAGATACCCGGTCATAGGTCTCAGTACTTGGAGGACTGTTGAAATTGAATTTTTGTAATACCGTATGTTTTATTATTTCAGACTTTTTAATTATTTCAGTTAATAATTATGTATCGGATATTGAATAATTATTTGGATTTGGACTGTTTATTGTTTATTGGTTGAACTTGGTATTTTAAACGATTAATATTATTTTCAGTATTTTAAATTAATATTTATTTTCATAATTTATCTGAATAATATGGTTTTAATTTTATAAAAACCCTAACTTGCAAATCAAGTTTCAGTAACGTAAACCCTAACTTTTAACCTAAGTAATTAGGTAAATTTCAGGGGTTACACTCCCGCCATTTGCACCTTGTTTACGTGTTCCTTCATTTTTCCAAGGCTTATGATGTTACTACAAAGTTTCGGAATGTAGTACACCTCTTGAAGAGCTTTCTGATCGCCATTTTTGCACTCGAACACAACCGTCCTTTTTCCCATTATCTAAATAGTTGATCCATCATCGAACCTCACCTTCCCGATGACGCCTTGATCAAATTCTCGAAACTTCTCGCGATGGCTGGTCATGTGGTTGCTAGCACCATTGTCAAGGTACCAATCATATTTACTTTCTTCATTCTTGTCATTGCGGTATATCTCCGGCAACAATCGCTCTTTGCTTAATAGTACAACATCCTCTTTCTCACGTCTAGTGTATGTCCCCTCCTGGGATACGGTCATCATTAACGCGGGCTCTTCATCGGTGGCACAAGTAAGATGAGCCTCATCGTCATGACCCTTGCTGCGGCACTCCGATGCGTAATGAACCATCTTATCAAAATTGAAGCACTTTATGTGACTTTTGTCACGAGTGCCACTTCCGATGTTGTTTGTGCCTCATGCACTGTTGTAGCGCGTTGTACCTCGACCGCGACCACGTCCTTGTCCATGCCATTTTCCACGACCATTGTCGCTGGATCCACGCCAATTGTTTCCCGAATAGTTGTCTCCACTATTTCTCTTTTGTCGTGCCTTCCACTCGGTATGAGTGAGTAGAAGTTGTCCTTTAGTTCCACTAGTGTTTCCTCTAAGTCGCACTGTTCGTTCTTCATACTCCTTCATTCGTCCTATCGTCTCTTCAAACGGCATGGTTTCGAGATCATGGAATTGATTGATCCCAACGACAATGGGGAAATATTTGTCGGGGACGAAGTCAAGAAGCTTCTTGCCAAAATTGAATCTTCAAGTGTTGCACTAAGGGTGGAGAATTTACTGGTCATTGTGCTAAGTTTGTCGGCGAACTCGTCGATCGTCTCGGTCTCCTTTATCCGGAGTGCATCAAACTCACTCTTTAAAGTTTGTACTCGTGCCCTTTTCACTCGATCGCTACCTAAGTACCTCGTCTTGAGACTATTCCATAATTCCTTCGCAGTCTTCTTCTTTGCGATTTGTAGAATGACATATTTGGGAATACACTTAGAATATATGCACGTGATTTCTTGTCTTTCTTTATGTCCACCTGAGTTTCTTCCGCTGGCTCCACTGCCTCCCATACTCCTTAGACATCGAGGATTGATTCTGTCTTTATCGCCCACACCGTATAATTGTGAGGGGTTAGAATCGGATAGAGAATCGACACTCCTCCATTCTCCTTCGTAGCTTGTTGTTGGATCGACATTTTTGCGGAACTCGAACGTCACGATGTAACCTCGCTTTGATACCAAATGTTTGTTAAGGACCCGCAGATAAACAAAGAAGAAATGAGCACTCTTGCTGCTCTTTAAAGGATAAACACAAGAAAGATATTGTACAGAAAGATGTTGCAGAGAAAGATGTTGCTATAGTGTTATTTATTCATAGAATTGAACAGATATATATAGCCTAATAAAATTCTAAAAATAGTCAAGTAAACAAAATTGAACTAAAACTCTAGAAACAAACTTGAACTGAAACTCTAAAAATAGTGTGAATCAGCAAAGATTATTAACTCTAAAAATAGAGTGAATCAGAAAAAATTATTAACTAAAAGTAGTGTGAATCCGAACTCTCAATCCGAACTCTCAATCTCATTATTTTCAGTTTAAAAAAAGTGTGAATCAACAAGGATTATTTGTTCACATCCTCACAGAGCCATTTGCTTGTCGGAATAGAATTCCTTCTTCCCTGAGCTCGAATTTAATTATCCCATCGGGAAGGAAGATCCAGATCTGGATAAGTGACACGCAAAGGGCAGAAGCTTTCCCCATATCCTAGCTTACCACAAATGAAACAGAATAGAGTCAATTTTTCATATTCAAAATGGACTAAAGATTGGGTACCATTGGGCAATAAAAGTTTTCTGATTTCTTCAAAGGCTTACGAGAGTCAATCCGAACTCTCAATCTCATTATTTTCACTTTAAAAAAAGTTTTTGATCGGTTTTTCCTTTAAAATATTCACTTTCAACTCAAAAAATTCTCATTATTTTTAAAGTTGTTTCGATTTAAAATTGAGAGAAACGATCGATTTGTAGCATATTCGATTTTCTATAGACAAAATTAGTTGCGATCCGCTAAGCGAAATTGAGACCAGACTCGATTCTCATTAAGATAACATAACCCAAGTTGGGATTTTCCAAAACTTAAAGTGTTCTTGTTCTAGCGACGATAGTCATGGTTAGTCCAAGTGAAGAATGAATCTCAAAGATTGACTTTGGATTATCGATTTACTCGAGAGAAAAGTAAGTTAAAAGGGTTGGACCTTATAGACTGTAACCGATATGTATCCGAAGTGAAAATAGTTTTCTATGATTAGTTTGAAATTGAGGCAAAATGAAGCCTAAAGTTATTTTATTAAATTGAATATCTCCTCAAATCTAATTTCGTTGTTTTCAATCAGTTATTTTCATATCACTTTTGATTATATTTACATTAACTTTTTACTTCAATCCCTATTTTCTTTACTTTTTCATTAAGTCAGAATCAAGACCTATCAACATCATAAGTTCTTTAGTCCTTGTGGATCGGCTCTTTTTCTCTATTACTATATTATTATTCTATTTTATTTGATATTAGTCCTTGGGATGGGTTAAGGTCAACGTGGATGAGGCGGTTGATGGCGCGACGAGTATGGCTTCTACCGGGGGTGTCATTCGTGGTGAGGATGGCAAATGGTTATTTGGTTTCGGGCGTAGTATTGGGATTTGCTCGGTTCTATTATCTGAATTATGGGTAATACATGATGGTTGGTCCATGCATGGAAGTGTGGTTGTTGTAGAGTAATTGTTGAATCTGAAAATGGTCAAGCGGTGGATATTTGTCATCGAAATACCAAGGCCTTACAAGGTGCAACGATTGTGGATTTGGTGTATGAGTTGCTTGATAGGGGATGGGAGGTACGCGTGAGGCGGGTGAGTCGACAACTGAACATGGTTGCGGATTGTCATGCTGGGATGATGAGAGGTAAACCGATTGAATTGTGTGTTTATAATACACCACCTAGTGAGGTTATTTAGCTAGTCCAGGTTGATTTGATCCCTGATTAATGTCATGTTTTCTTATAGCCGTTTGTGGCACTGATCTTGTAAGTACTCGCTTGTGCACTCTTTTTCCTTCATTTAGGTTTAGGGTGGCTTTTAACGAGGCACAAGCGTGTACGCTTCTTTACCCATAAAAAAAATCAAATAATTTATATACTACTTATAACCTATTTTATCCAAATCCAATAGTTCTCTTATTATTCAGTTTGTTGCTGTCATATATGGAGTTTGATAAATCGCCAAGTTCAAAAAAAATTTAAATTTTCATTATTTTGTAGTAAAAAATAAAAAATAATAAGAGCATAATAATTTTTTTTATTGAAATAAGGGAAATAGTTTATTTTAATTAAATCTAATATTTGACTTAATGATGTATCAAGTAAATAAAATAGGATAGAAATGTAATGTATCATGTAATAGTAATATCTAAAAAATTATAAAAATCTAATGATTAAAATTTATCAAAGAGTTTAATTGATTCAATTTATTGGTTCGAAGACATAATTAGAGCCTTAATTAATCAAAATTTGTTTAGAGACAATTATTTTTTAAAGGGTTCAAGAAACTCTAACCTTTCAGGTCAATATTTTTTAATTATAAGGGACAAATAAATTGTTTATTATTATTTAATTAATAATTTATTATTCATTATCGACTAATCCATGTCGAATTTTGTATAAGATCATTCCTAGAGAAACCCTCTCAATTCAGTTTTCCCATGCTTAATGTGAATTTTTATACATATAACTAACAACATGATAGAGAAAATGAGAAAGTTGGCATTGAGCAGAACTTTAGCCAACTTTTTTGTACGTTTGAAAAAAAAAAGCCGACCAAGAGTTTGGTAAGAAAAGTAGTGCATTAATTGTGCATAATTTTATACCTCTATTATTATAATAATTTTTATTTAATTGGTGCCATACATTTAATTATATCAATTTAATTAAAAAATAATTATTTTTTATTCATAATTTAAAAATAAAATATTATTCTTTTAAATAAAACTTAATATTATTATAATAATATTTTCAGCTTTTTATATTTATTCAATAAACAAATTGAAAAATCTATATTTAATATTTAAACACAAAACTAATGAATTGATCTATAAACATTTATCATTCAACATATAAAGATATGGCAAATAAAATTTTGTATAAAATATTTTGTATAAAATCTGCCATTCAAGGCTTGAATGATGAAGTAAAAGATCATATATGCTTAATCGAATGTTTTAAAATGTTCCAAAATTTTAATATTAAATTGTTTTGAAAGTTTTAGTTCATTATATTAGTTCTTGTATTTTTCCAATTTAAATTTATTATTCTGACTTAAACAATAACATTTAAATTTATTAAGTAAAACTATGTTATTAATTATTATATTATATTAAGTAAAATTATGTTAATAGCTCTAATATTATATGACACTTTTAAGTTGTTGATGCAGTTTATATTATCCAATTCATCACATGCATATATTAATAGCTCTTATATTATATTAAGTAAAATCTAAATAAATTCTAGATCGGAGGATACACACCGATACATATTATTAATGCCACATATCATTAAATTTTTAATGATTTGTAACTATTTTTTATTTAATAAAAATAATTGAATCACAGTAGGCAAAGAAATGTATGTTTTTCGATAAAGTAGGGTGTTTGTCTCTTCGATTATAAAAAAAATATTATTTAACTAACACGCAGACGTACATATATATTATTTAATTATTGGACTAATTGATATGTTAATATATACATATATATGAATTACATGGACTGTTTTATATAAAATTAAAAGTAATAGACTGTTTTGATAGGTCTAATATATACTTGAATTAATTGGATTGAAATGTAAAAGTATAAAAACTAATGGACTAATTTGATAGTTCTAACATGTACATGAATTAAATGATCTAAAATATAAAAATATAAGAAATAATGAATTGTTTGATAGGTCTAACATGTATTTAAATTAGATGGGTTGTTTTGTAAAAATAAAGAAACAACTTTGACATGTCTATCTAGATACATGATGAAGTGAACTGTTTTAGATTGTTTGAAAGAATAGCTAATGATCCAAGAATTAGACTTAAAGTGTTATTTATAAGAACAATCAAATTGAATGATTTGATATACAATAACAATCAATTAAGTTCATAATTGATATAAAGTAAAAAACATCGATATATTGGTTAGTTATAGTTTCTACCTCACTAAGTACATATTGTACTTATTACTCTCGCTTTTCCTTCTTCCCAACCCACAGGTTCAAATTGATCGATGGTAGAGATTTTTGAGCTTGAAGCAAGACACAAGTAAGATTAAAGCATACTCGAGTAACTCCTGTAATACTCCTAGATGGTGGCACACAAGATTACATCTAAGTCATGCATTTCATTTTGTGGGTATATAATTTAATTTAAAACTCTCGATCTGTAACATGCTTGCTTTGATTGATAAGAATACTTAATTGACTTTTAGTTGAGTAGGATGATATATGTTATATATGATAGATCAAAGTAGATCTTGAATACATGTTTGCAAGATTTCGATTGGAATATGTGAATATGATTGATATGTTTGGTTAATTCAATTGCTTGGTTATTATGAATCTAGTTTAGGTGTTAAACGATACTTATGATAATATAAAGTTATCATGGATTAGTTTAATTTTAAATGAAAGTGTATGTGTGATAGATAAAGTATCTATTTGATTAACATGGTTATATGATTAGAGTTTGATATATGAATGCTTGAAGGATGTATAATAGATTACTTGGCCCCTAAGAAAGATCATTTCATTTACTTGCAACTTAAGAAGAATCTAAAGGGTAACTAGTTACCACATGTTAATGCATTATTATAAGATTACTTAGAGATTGAAAATAATGATACTCCAATTTAGGAGCATTCGAATGGAATGTATGTATGACTGATATGCATATAATTGAATCTACTTCACTTATATGTAATAAGTTTAGGTAACAAGAATAAGTTATAAGTTTAAAAATTTTTAAATGGTCCCAAAATTTACATGTCTTATATGTTCTAGTAACGCTCCTAAACTGTTTTACTCCCAAACCGGGTAGAGGTGTTACACACATATATATATTGCGTATAACCTAATTTGTCCAAATTCAATAATTTGTTAGAATTTTCTTTTTGATGTCAAATTAGGAGTTCGACAAAACTATATTTTTCACAGGTGTGATTGGATTTTTGGCCAAATTTCAAATATCTTTGTTAATTTTCTGTAAACTTGGATTGACAATTGGTCTTTTCTTTAAAATATTTTCACTTTCAACTCAAAAAGTTCTCATTGTCTTTAAAGTTGAGACAAATGATCGACTTGTAGCATATTTGAGTTTCTGTGAACAAACTTAGCGGCGGTCCGCTAAGCGAAATTGAGATCGGGTTCAATTCTCATTAAGACAACATATCCCAAGTCAGTCTTTTTCAAAACATAAAAGTGTTCATGATCTAGCGACGATATTCATGGTTAGTTCAAGTAAAGACCGAATATCAAAGATTGACATTGGATTATCTGTTTATCGGAGAGAAAAGTAAGTTATAAGGGTTGGATCTTATAGACTATAACCGACATGTATCTAAAGTGAAAATAGTTTTCTATGATCAGTTTGAAATTGAGGCAAAATGAAGCCTGAAGTTATTTTATTAAATTAAATTTCTCCTCAAATCTATTTTTGTTATTTTCAATTAATTATTTTCATATCACTTTGATTATTTTTATGTTTACTTTTTATTTCAACCCTCATTTTCTTTACTTTTTCAATAAAGTCAGAATCAAGATCTATCAACATCATAAGCTCCTTAGTCATTGTGGATCGACCCTTCTTTATTACTACATTATTATTTTATTTTTTTGACATTAAAGATAATTTTTTTGACAATTAGTGAAAAATTATTATATTAAAATAAAAAAGTTTTAGATTTTTTAAGGTCAATCAGAAAATAAAAGAGGCGACAAAGCAAAATGAGGAGTTCTAGAATCAAGGTCCTTCCTTGTCTACCCTTTTATATTGTGCTTGTTATAGTTATATAATATTTATAACCTAATTTATCAAAATTCAATAATTCTCTTACTATTTTGTTTGTTCCCATCGTATATAGAGTTTGATAAATCGCCAAGTTTCAACGAAATTAAATTTTCATTATTTTATAATTAAAATTATAAAATAAACAATAATAAGAGAATAATATTTTTTTTATTGAAATAAAGTGAAATAGTTATTTTCATTAAATCTAATATTTGGCTTAATGACCTATCAAGTAATTAAAATAGGATACAATTGTGTCATGTGATAGTAATATCTAAACCTCCAAAATTACCTCAAATAAATAATTGAATTTATATTTAAATCAAATTTTGTTTCATTTTATACATATAACTAACAACATGTTAGAGAAAGTGAGAAAGTTGGCATTGAGAAGAACTTTAGCCACTTTTTTGTACGTTTGAAAAAAAAAAAATAGCCGACAAAGAGTTTGGTAAGAAAAGTAGTATATTAATTCGGCATAATTTTATACGTCTATTATTATAATATTTTTATTTTAATTGGTGTCATATACTTAATCATATCAATTTAATTAAAATAAAATATTATTCTTTTAAATAAAACTTAATATTATTATAATATTATTTTTCACTTTTATATATTTATTAAATAAAACAATTAAAATATCGATATTTAATATTTAAAACCAACACTAGTGAATCGATCTATAAACATTTATCCTTCAACATATAATGATATGCAAAATAAAATTTTGTATAAAATACTTTTAGGCGGTAGGTTTGAATTTATTTAATGCCACCATCACCATGCATAATCTCAACAGTGCAACTTGTCCCCTATAAAAACCCTACCTTCCACAAATATAATTCATTTAGTATTTTGTTTGTCCAAATCTGATAATTTACTTAGTATTGTGTTTCTTGTTGTCGAAAATGGAATTTGATAAAATAGCCATGTTTTTTCAAGACAAAACCATATTAATCACTGGTGCGACTGGATTTCTAGCCAAAGGTATTGCTCTTAATCTATCTTCACAATGCAGCTATGTTAATGAAAATTTTAAAGGGTTAATATTTAATAATTACATGTATAAACCATGGGTTTTCAGTATTTGTGGAGAAGATACTAAGGACTCAACCAAAGGTGAATAGGCTCTATCTTCTTTTGAGGGCTAAAGATGAAAAATCTGCCATTCAACGCTTGAATGATGAGGTACAAGATCATATATGTTTAATTCAATGTTTTGGAATATTCCATAAATAAAATTAAAATGAATATATGTCTATTTATTTAATAATTTAAATCTTTTTTCTTTCAGTTTATTTCACTTTCAGTTATTTTGTAAGTGGTATCGTCGATACTATTGAACATGCAAGTCAAACCCACTATTAGTCCTTAAATCATACTAACGCATATACGTGATTTGTGAATAGATCATAAGCACAGAATTGTTTAAGGTTGTTCGTGAAAAATGGAGTTCACAATTTGATCACTTCATATCGAATAAAGTCGTAACGGTGGCTGGTGATATTTCTTTTGAAAATTTGGGAGTAAGAGATTCAACATTAAAAAAAATATGTGGAAAGAAATAGAAATTATTGTAAATTTCGCTACCACAACAAATTTCAGTGAAAGGTAATTTTCATTTTTTTTCTTTTACCTAATTTAACTAAGGTTAAACTATACTACTGATCATCAAATTAATAAACTGTTTTTATTATCGTCATACAATTATAATTTTTCCGATTTCATGATTAATATTTTTAATGGTTTCTTTTTAGGAAAATTTCCATTATGGATTTTGTAAAGGATGACTAAAATGGAAACAATCTAAAAAATTAGTGTTGAAAGTAAAAAAATTTGTAGTCGAGTATCTAAACTAACTACACTTGAATAGTTGGGTGACTAATAATATAATTAAATCTTTAATTTACTTTCAATCTCATCAAACATACAAGTGAATTTTCTTTATGATTCTTTTAATTTCCTTGTATTTTTTTTCAAGGTACGATGTTGCTTTAGACGTCAATACATTTGGAGTTCTCAATGTTTTGAGTTTTGGAAAAAAATGTGATAAAGTAAAATTGTTTTTCCATGTATCAACGGGTAATTATTGATTTTGATATAGATCTTAGTATATTGTAATTATTTAATCTATTTCTAGAATTTTTATATAATCTTATGTATTTGATTTATTAATCGTAATTAACTAATGGTTTCACTTTTATAGCTTATGTATGTGGCGAACAGACAGGAATAATATTAGAGAAACAATTTTATATGGGTGAGCTTTGAAAAAGACAACTAGTTTAGACATCATCCATGAAAGAAAAATTGCAGAGGAAAAATTAGTTCAATTACGAGAACAATCTCTCTCGGATGAAGCACAAACAATAGAAATGAAGGAATTCGGCCTCAAAAGGTTTCTTCTTATATATTTAACGCTACTATTCTCATTTCACTTTGATTCAGAATCGCGACATGGATATAATTTTTTTATATAAATTTTAGTGATATATTTAAAACATAATTTATATTGTGGTGTACAAAAAATATTTTAGCTTAGAATAATTAAGAATACAAATAATATATCTAATAACAAAACAAGTTGCTTTTATTTATATTATACAGAGCAAAATTTAGTGGGGGGCCAAACACATATGCATTTACAAAGGCAATGGGAGAGATGCTTTTAGGAAAATTCAATGAGGATATTTCCCTTGTTATCATACCTCCCACAATGATTTCAAGTACTTATAAACAACCTTTCCCTGGTTGGATTGAAGGTCTCAGGTATTAATTCAAATTTTATGATTATTAATATTATGATTTATGATTTCTTCTAATATTTTCTACTATTTATAGAACTATCGATAGTGTTATTGTGAGTTATGGAAAGGGGAGATTGACATCTTTTCTTGGAAACCCTAACATTGTACTTGATGTGGTGAGATATTTTTACTAGTGTTATGATTTTTTTCCTTTCATTGTAAGTCAAAATTATGATGACGAACTTTTGATTTATATATGTAGATACCCGTAGATATGGTGGTATGCCATGATTGTGGCTATGGAAGTTCATTTCGCAAGTCATCAATATTCTTGTGGGATCGTTTACCATATCAGCTCTTCATTACAAAATCCTTTGAAAATAGAAGATCTTCGAAAGTTTATGTACTCTTATTTCACTAAAATCCCTTGGATTGATAAAACCAGACAAATAGTGAAAGTTAATAAATTAACAATGATTAGCAATGCTGATCTGTTTTTTCTAAGTATGCAACTCAAATACGTGCTCTCACTCAAGGTTTGTCATTCTTGATTTGCATTTTTTTGCATTCAAGTTATTCTCTTGCTCACTATAATTTTTAATTTTAATATCTAGGTGTTATATTTGATGAATATACTCAGTGGTCAACGTTTGAAGAAAGCTTATAAAAAACATGATCGAAAAATCAAGTTTGGAATCCGATTAGCAAAACTTTACAAACCCTATGTATTCTTCAATGGAATGTAAGTATATTTCTTGTAATTGAATTGCTATATTTACAACACATTTGGTTTAACTTTCATTTTCATCACTATGTTTTTTTGATAAGGGGAATGGGAAAGATTGTTTGGTATTGAATTCATGATCAAATGTTAGTCATGACTGAAATAAATCCTTTGCTACAATATACGGACGGGGCATAAAATTAACTTTTTTAATTTTTTTTCTCTCCCAAACAGTTTTGATGGCTTAAATTTAGAGACTTTGAAAAAAGTGTCCGAGGAGAGAGCTATTGACGTAGCTGAATTTGATTTCGATTCTAAAAATATTTATTGGGAAGATTACATCATGAAGATTCATATTCCGGGCCTTCTAAAGCACGTAACTAGGCCATAGTTAGCATATCTATTTAAAATAACCTATTGCACATGCAATATTGACATGTGTTATAATATATTTGTTTTTAACGTTTAAGAGTTTGTGAGAACCATATTTGTTTCCATTATCATGCATCCAAAATAAGTTGTTTGAGTTGGCCATACCAAGGATTTTACTCCGAGGCTTTCAAAACTGATGTGTTATTATATTTCTGAATAAATTCGTGTGTTAATTGCTTGTGTTGAATGATATATGCCAATGGAAGGTACTTTAATTGTTATTTATTTGTTTATTTTTAAATTATGAGATAGATATGATATAACAACCCGATTTTCAAGTGAGTAGTTCGTATCTTCGAGCCAGGTTTTTATAATTGAATTTAGGATTAAAAATGAAATCAGAACTTGGGAGATCAATTTATGGAATTTGGGTATAATTTTTAAAAATGGAAAATTTTTGAAGATGAAAGAGTGAAATTTCATAAAGTTCAATGTCTATGATTGTGATTTGCTCATTTTAGTTTGGTAGACAATATATTCTAGTTTCTCATTCTATTTTTTTCTAATCGTTTTCTATTTATTGTTGTTCAGTTGTCTATGGTCGACACCATCCTTATTATCTGAACGTGCTCGTCGTATATAATAAAATTTAATTTTATAGTAAAATTTCATCAAGACAAAATCATATTAATCATTGGTTATACTAGTTTTCTAACAAAAAGTATTGCTCTTACTTTCAATACAGCTATGCTACTGAAGATTTTAAAGGTTTAACCCCTTAATTTTTACTTGACATGTACGGTAAGTTAAAATTGTTACTTTTAAAACTTTAACGTTAAGTAATCGCAAAAAGTTATTCAAACCAAATTTATAAATCAAAAGATAAGAAAACAGTTAAAAAGTAAATATTCTAATTTAAAATTAATAAAAACTGAATAATTGATTCTATGCATGAAGTTTAGAAACATCTCAATCCCAAATAATTCCAAAATAATTGAAATAAAAATATCTGTAAATAACCATACTGAAAATAATAATAAAAAATGTACGGTAGAGATCTCCGAGTACAAACTTCTAGGGAAAAGATCTGAAAAAAAAAGTAAACTAAAAGAAGGAGCTATAAAGCTCAGTGTGTCTCTAAAGTGCAGTCAAAGATCAGGTTATCACTCAGTTCACAATCACAGATATAATATATATTTATGCAGTAAATAAACACAGAAAGTGATTAATGCAATATCACAGAGAATGCAGTCTCATACTCTAAACGCTAAATATTGTGGTGGCTAAAGCAACCGATCGATGTGGAGGTAATTCTGTAGAAATTCTCACCCATTATTTCACCAAAACATTGTGTGGTAGGACCACCTTACTCCGTACAATCTCACCCCATGCACATGCTATGCAATTAATGTCATAGTTCTATAAAGTCTCATCACAGATATTCGTATAGTATATGAAACACATAGTTCAAATAGTCTAATCACAATCTTACAATATAACACAAGGTTGACAGTATCACATAGCATGTTAATATATCACGGAGTCATAGTAAACAAATATTCACAGAACATAGAAAATCTAGCACAAGAGAACACACCTCTGGTCGCACAAGAATTAACACTAACACGGGTGTTTTCCACGGTCTGAGCTAGGTCCTGGTCTAGCTGAGTCAGAACCTACAAATAAAGTTCTAATAAACTATATCATTCTAGAATAGTATTATGCCACCTAAATAACTAAAAAGAACACATACGTGTATTACGAGCGATATGCACAGGAGTCGATTGAACTAAAGGCAGAGGCGGTGGAAGTCAAACGTCCTCTTCAAAGTCGACGTCGTCTGAAAAGACCAACAAAAATTCCCATTAAATTCTTACTCAAGTTCACTTACACAAGTCACAACTTAAAATGGTCAAAATAAGGCTTTCGGGTTCGAATTTGGCCAAACGGAATGAAAAAAACGAACTCATGACGTCAAAATAGGTCAAGACATAGTCTTTTAAAAAAGTCAATTCTGGTCAAAAAGTCAACAGTCAACGGTCAACGATAAGAATCAAAGTCAAGGTCAACGGTCAACTAAAGAATTAATATTTAATGATTACATGTTTAAATCATGTATGTTTAATATTTATGGAGAAGATACTAAAACTTCAACCATAGGTGAATAGGTTTTATTTTTTTTTAAAGGTTCAAGATAAAAAATCTATCATTGAACACTTGAATATTGAGGTAAAATGAAATCGTGACCTTTTAATTATACAGTTTTATATCGGTGTAAGACTAATAAACTAAAAGAGAATTAAGATTTCTTTGTAGGTACCGATGTACGATCTCTTAATTACATAGTGTTACACCGGTGTAAGACTAACAAACTTGAAAAATAACCTTTATCCATACCATGTTATAAGTAATTGCAAGGGTTATTTTTTTCACTAGGATCTCCCTTCCAGTTTTCAGAAATGTAGATTTATTCTCTAATAATGACGATTTTATCCTTTTTTCATTAAATAGTTCCCTTCCCCGAACATAATAGAAATTAGAAATAAAAGAAGAAGAAAAGTGAAATCTAAGTAAATAAATCTTGTATAAGTTAAATATATATTAATAGAAATAATTCATGCGAAACGGGTTGGTCTAGTGATTTGGTGCTTGAAATTAACCTCACTGTGTCTGTTTACTTTTACCGGTAGGATACCAATTTAAATATTGTATAACTTTTAATAAAATAGGTAGGTTAGTAGAATAAGAACGCAAGAACAGTTTGGGTAATATATATGTAATTATCCTCATTTTAAAGTATATTTTCATTTTTTAATTAATTAATAATATTTAATTTTTATTTTTAAAAAGTAATGAATAATAGTTTATTTGATTTATTATTTTAAAAATAATTTATTTTAAATTTTAATTAATAATAATAAATTAAATAATTTTTTTATTTTTATTTTTTGAAAATAATAAATAGTAAAATATTTAATTTATTATTTTAAAATAAAAAATGATAATATATTAATAATTATTTTTACAAATATAAAAAATATATATTTCTAAAAAAATAATGTGGCAAAGTCAACATACCAAACCGAGTCAGTATGTCACATTAGAGCCCTATATTGATCATTAGTTAAATAATGGTTTCTATCCTTGGGATTATTTAGACTCAAAATAAAATTTTAGGAGTGAAAGTGAACCTAAAAAATAAGAACTAAAATTATTATTTAGTAAAACAGTTGAGGTATTTTTTTGCGGTAAGCATATTTTTTTAAAATGACTAAAAAATTTTAAATATCTCTTTATGAAAATCAACAATAATTACGTAGGATTTCGGCCTCAAAAGGTTTCTTATATATTTAACATCACTATTCCTATTTTACTTTGATTCATAATCGTGACAAGAATTTAACAATTTTTTTTTTTATAAATTTTAGTGGTATATTCAAAACATAATTTATATCACATTGCACTTCATAGTCGAGAATAATAGAATTACAAATAATATATTAGATGAAAAAAAGGTAATATTTATTTATATTATACAGAGTAAAACTTAATGGGTGGCCAAATGCATGTATTTAAAAAGATAACGAGAGTGATGCTTTTAGAAAATTTCAATGACGATTTTTCTCTTGTTATCATATACCCACCATGATTTTAAGTACTTGTAAATAATCTTTCCCTGGTTGGATTAAAGATCTCAAGTATCAACTTAAATTGAAATTGAAATTTGTATTTTTTTTCAAAGAAAAAATAGAAACTTTTAATATATTTTAAAAATAATTTTCACTTGCAGTACCGACATAGGTAACCCGATTTCAAAACTTCGATCCTAATTTTTAAATTCTTGGTGTTTGAACCACCACGGTGGTTTTGAAACCCCCTAATATGTAGCCCTCCAACATCTATTTCTTTTAAAGGGGTATATTAATACCTGTATTTTAGTATTGATATCGATAACACTAAAATAAACATTTGCACGAAAAAACATTGTTAACGATTTCAAATTATTCTGATGACCACCAACGGTCACCAACCTATTTGCCAGTATAAAAGAGACCTAAAATTTTCAGGAAAAACAAATGAATCATCAACCCAACATTTAATGATCTAGAAAAAAGTTTTTATATTTTTATTGTATATTTTCTTGTAAAAACACCTGTGAATTCAATTATTATCATTTTCTCAAGTTCATAGTATTGGCTGATGTCGTGATCATTTTAAAACCAAGAAAGTGTAGAAATAAAATAGCTTGGCGAGTAAATTTTGGAAAATCGAATTTTATTGCTTTTAATTATGAAAACTGAAATTTTATTAAAAACACGTATTATTTGAATTTTAAAAATGAATTGGAGTTGTCACCGACCAATTCGGTAGGTCAGACACCAAAAAAATAAACCAGAGATTCTTTAAAAAACATTTGGGTTCGGGAGTTGGTTACGCATAAGGACAACCCTTACGAGTGCCCGAAATCGGTACCTTATTAATTACACATGGCATTTTGACATTTTGAGTAATAATATAAATTTAATTCGTTATTTTCAAATGAATATCGTTCGAATGAGAATATCTTTTTGGATAAGAAAGTACATTTCTTTTAAATACGAGCTTTAAATAAGACATCCTATAATAGGAAACCTTAACTCATATTTAAAGAAATATAAATTCTATATGACCGATTATTATCTTGTAAATTTTATGTTCTAACCTATAAGGCTCCATTAATTAAATATTTAAAGTCCTATTAAATTATTAATTTACCAAGTATATTATGATAACATCAAACGATTGAACACTCCCATCTTGACACCGAATAAATTAATAATTACTATTGGTGCTTCTAGTTATTTACCTTTAATTTTATTTAACTCTAATCCTGAGTTATTTGTCATTTTCTATGTTTCTATGACACGTCGAATGCGATACCAAAGTACACTCTTGGTTAACATAATGTTACATCAAAACACTGACCACTTAGTATATCCGAGATATATGATTAAAATGTCATGGTTAATATAATTATCTTCCTATTTAAAAGTAATTATTTAATTAAAGTGACTAACCCTAAATGACCCTAATTTAATTATCTAAATATAAATTAGGTGTCATCCTAAATAAAATATACTATATACTTTTTAAAACATGCATTCAAATAAATAAATAAAACATTAAATAGAAATAAAGCATTAAATAAATGATAAAAGGACCAAATTTTACATGAAAATGATTGGCAAGGAGAATGATTACGTACCTTTCAACAACAGAATCTGATCTCCAAGCAGCCACCAGTGTTTCCTTTGCATTAATCCCGATGTTCCTTCTTCCATTATTTCCTTTGCTTGGTAAACTTGTTCTTTCAAAGATCAAACCCACATTTCCTTGAAGCGAAGGGATAATATTAAGGAAAGCCTGGTTTCCGATCTCCTCAGCATGCATCCTAATCGGCCTTTTCATCATGGTGTTTTTTCATGAGAACAACCGAGTCACCTTAGAGACCCTTACGAATATTCTGGCGCTGGTTGGAACCCACGTTGTCTGCGGCGGCGATTAAGATCTTGGTGTACTCGTCTAAAAGATGGCATAGCTTGATATCTGTAATACCCAAAAATTATTCCTAATTTTAAAATCTTAATTTTGAAATCCCTAATTAAAACTTTAATTTTGATATTGTCAATTTCTGAAACCCTAATTTATTTGAGTTTTTTTTTTCTAAATTTAAGAGAATTTTTTAGATAAGATTATAAAGTTTTGAAAGTTTTAAATGTGAATTTAAAAATTAAAAAGTTAAAGTGATGTTTTGAAATTTGATGACTTTTGAATAACTAATTTTATTTTAAATTGAATTTTATTTTTATTGAGATTAATTATTATTATTTTTTATTAAGAGTTTTTCTACATTCAATCTTTTTATTAAAAATATTATTTTATTCTAATTATTGTTTTATCAAAACTCTTTATTTAATATTATATATTATATAAAATCTCAGATAAAGAAAATAAATCTCATTGAAATTATACAACCTTATTTTTTATTATTATATTCATCTAATAGAATTTTAATTCTAATTGGAATTAATTATTTATTTCTCTATAAATACATACTATGGTCTAAGGAAAAAACCTACGTTATTTTCTTTCATCAAAATTCTCTGAAGCCTATGTTTTCACTCTTTATTTTTGTTTGAGTTCAAAACCATGTTATTCAGTAATTTGAGTCGCTTTGGCTAACGTGTGTTCTCTTACTGGTGCTACATTTGTTTTTGTTTTGTTTTGTTTTTAAAAATATATTTTTTTTGTGACATGCTTAATATTTTATGTTTTGAAAAATATTCGTGTTTTGCTGGCATGTTTAATTTTTGTATTGTGTCTTTGATTGCATATTTGTGTTTCCGTGCTTACGTGTCATTGTGATTTAAGAAATATATAAAACTTTTCGGATTTTAAGATCTTATACTTTTATGAGTAATTATGATTTTAAACCATGTAAAATTGTGTTTTTGGATAAATTATGATTTAAGATTAAGACTGAGATTGGATAAATTATAACATCATTCATACAACTTGTTTTATATTGTTTCCTAAAATATTACTCTTGAGAAATAATTTTATAAACTGTGTTTTGTTGTTTTTATCTACACCTTAGAGATACACTAAGTTCTTTAGGTTACTCCATCTTAGTTTCCTCTTACAAATCTTTGAACTTTAGACAATGCGGTACCTGAAGAATCTCATACTTTATCTGGTTATTTTATTATTCAATATAAAATTAACTTTTAGTTATTCAAATTATTATTACTATTTTAGAAACTTTAATATATTTGAGAATTAAGGTTATTTTCAGTATACATAAATATTTTTCTTACATTTGGATATTTTATTTGAACCATCAGACTATAATGTTAATTTTAATAAGTTTATGAGATAATTTATTTTACGAATTTTATCTCTTCTTAAATTACTAAATTTTTAGTTATAATTTTAAGTTTTGTTTTTGATTAATTATTAAATAATTAAATATTTTACAATTATTATGAAATAATATAAATTAAATTGGTTTTGAGGGTAAAGTTTTTAACGTTAACTTTTTAGATTTAATCTATTTCTTATTGTGTTAAATGTGTATTTCTTTTTGTGTTATTGTTAAACGAATTTAAATGTGTGTTTTCTTCTTGTGTTAAATGTGTTTTATTTTCTTGCGTTAAATGTGTGTTTCTTTCTGTGTTATTGTCAAATAAATTCAAATGTGTGTTTTTCTCTTATACTAAAGGTGTGCTTCTTCATGTGTTATTGTTAAATGAATTTAAATGTGTTTTCTCTTTCAGTGCTAGATTTATGTTCTGTGATTAATTGTTTATTGTGATACTGTGATCTTGAGATACCCTGTGATACTGTGATCTTGAGATACCCTGTGATACTGTGATCAAATTATTTGAACTGTGTATTTTGTATTTTATAAGATTGACTGTGATGAGACATTCGAGATCATTTACATTTATTGCATTACATGTGCATGGGGTGGATTGTACGGAGGAAGGTGGTTTTACCACAACTGTGTTTGGCAAAATAAGGGGTAAGGGGTTTTGGGAAACTACCTCCACTATGACCGGTTGACTTTGCCACCACTGTGATTGGCGTTTGGAATATGGGATTGCATTCTCTATGACCTTGCATTCAACAGATTATCGAAACTGTGTGCCTCGCATATTATACGAATATCTGTGATGAGACTCTTGTGATATTGATAGCATAATCATGTGCATGGGGAGGGATTGTACGGAGGAAGGTGGTTTTACCATAATTGTGTTCGGCGAAATAAGGGGTGAGGGGTTCTAAGGAATTACCTCCACTGTGACCGATTGGCTTTGCCACCACTGTGATTGGTGTTCGGAGTATGGGATTACATTTTTTGTGACATTGCATTCATCACTTATTGTGTTTATTTACTGTGAATATATATATTATGTTTGTGATTGTGAATTGAGTGACATTGTGATGTTTGACTGCACTTTAGAGATACACTGGGCTTTATAGCTCATTCTTTTAGTTTTTTTTTATTTCAGATATATGGCCCTAGGAGTTGGTACTCAGAGATCCCTCTCGGATACGGTTTATTACTATTTTTAGTACAATTATTTACAGATATTTTTATTTTGGGATTATTAGGGATTGAGATGTATTTAAACCTCATGCATAAAACCAGTTATTCATATTTGTTAATTTTAAATAAGAATATTTCCTTTTTTAACTGTGTTTTTATCTTTTGATTTACAAATTTAGTTTTTAAATCAATTTTTGTAATTACTTGACATGAGAGTTTTAAAAGCAACAGTTTTAACCTACTGTGCTCCTTAAGTTAAAATTAAAAGGTTACAGCATCGTTGGAGGATTTCACCTTGATCTGCCATCTCCCCTAAAACTGCTCCCCTATCCCAAGAATTTCCTAAACCACCTCTCTTGAATCCATGGAAGTTCCCTTTTTCCCCGTTTGGATCCTCCCACAACTGCTCATAGTAAGCAGTTCCATTCTTGGGAGAGATTATGTCATAGGCCCGGCCTACCACGTCAGCCGTGGTCCTAACCAATGAAAACCACCCATTCCGCTACTAATCAACCATGTAATTAATATAATTTCCATAAATTATATTTTTAAAATGACATATAAATTATGAGTGAAGATTCATTGGTTGGAAAAAATGAGTTGACAATTAATGGTGAAGTGGGTAGTTATTATTAGATGGGACCACGGCTGACGTAGTAGGCCGGGCCTATGATATAATTTCTCCGCCACTAACTTCAACACCTGATATGCCTTGGATTGCAATTGTTGCAATTTTGATGCCACAACATTTTGTGATTTGAGAAGAAAATTGAAGACGTCAGCGCACTTTGTCAATTAAAAGCAAGGATCATGGCCAGTTGAGTAGTCGAGTGCTCTTGTCTCATCACTGCCTCCTTCATAATTTTCCCAAACCAATTCAATGAATCAAATGCTGCCAAAAGTTGATGAGAATTCGGAATTCTTAAAGGTCAAAATTGCATTGAATTCCCATAGTTGAACAGAGCCGGAATGGAAAATCCCGAGCCAAACCCCACCATCCTGATGTTGGTTTTGGTTTTTCCCCCAGATCTGTCGTATAGGTGGCCTCCTCTTTGATGGAGACTTCAGATGCGGTAAGCCAAAAAATGGAACTGTCCCATTTCCTTCTGTAACCCCCTTCCATCTGCGCATCCTTGTTCTCCTTCTTTCAGAATTAACGACCGTCTCTCTGGTGAAGATTCACCGAAGAGAGTTAAAGCTGCCATGATTTGGTCTAACATTATCAAATCCGAGAGATGCTGAACAATCCAGGAACTCTTGTCGACAGTTGAATCAGTGGATCTAACACGAGTCGGTGAAGAAGCTTTTATCGAATCCACCCACTCCTTTCTCGGTTTGTAATCGAAGACCCCATCTTCCTTTTACTCTAACCATTGTTTACTCAGAAGCTTTCTTTGGATCAACAAATTTGAAGACAACTAAAGGAATAGGCGTTTGAACCCTCCATTTGCTTACCTAGAGTTTTTTGTGTCTTGTGATGTCTTAACGGTAATAATTTCCCCACTTAATAAATTGATCCTACTATATTTTGCCTCAAATAATAATCAATGTAACCAGATCCCCTATAATTTGATTGTTTGTCATTCATCAAGATAAACCAAAGTGAATTTCTACCACCCCAACTCTACTATCAAGTTTTACTCCTTATTTCTAATGCGGAGTTGAATTCTCAGCTTTTGTAGCATCAATGTAACATCTCCTTTGGTTTCCCCTTTTTGGAATCGTTTAAGGTGAACAAAAGCCTCAGGTCTTTGAATTGAATTTGACTGTCTTTTCTCTTTTCGACTTCTTTTTGCATTTTTTTCTTTCTTTTTCTATTTTTTTGTTTGTTTTGTTTTTTTTATACAAAGAATCCTTTCAAAATGAATCCTTGTATAAAATGAATTTTTATTCCAAACTCTCATATCTGCATTTCATCTGGATGACTTTCTTTCTCGATCTCCTTGACTCCAAGCAATGTGAAAACCAGTGTCTAATTTTGAGACCGATTGATCTTTTCCATGTTACCCAAACGATCTTCAATAACTTTCTGAAATTTCTTAATCTTAACATATTTATACCTCTCAAAATGCAATGCTGATAAATAATAATATTATGACATGAAATATGAAATAAACATATGCATGAATGTAATAATGTGAAGATGTCAACCTGTTAGAATAATGAAATGGTATTATGAACAAAAATGTATTAATAGAACTATATAAAACAACTTAAATATAAATCTACTCTACAATACATGAATGCAAGAGATGTCGATTTCAAGAGCTAGTCATTAGACAACACTCATCTAACCAAAAGATCGAAAACAAGGAGAAGTCAATTTGTTTATAGAACACAGCTGGCTCGAGCTTCTTGGTTGATCATCTCGTTCAGTCTGGCTCGACAATCGTTCTGGTATGTTGACAAAAATCCGTTGACAACTTTAACGAGAAAAAAACTACACATATCCAACATTTCTCATACTCGATTTTGAAATTGATCACCAACTCCATTTGGCATAACCTTGGTGACTAACTCGGTCTGGTTTACAACAGATTGTTCTTCACTTGAAACGATGGTTCAAAACTTGGAAACTGATTTTTCGCATGTCGTGTCATACTTTCTGAATCTCTCTTCTATTTCTCAACTTCATCCTACGATAATTCCCGTCATCCATTAAAGTGGAACATCGATCCTAGGCTCATTCCCTTTTCCTCTCCAAGTCTTCATTTATCAACAATAACCCTAGGATATCCCTAGTTAATCCACCAAATATCCATTTTCTGACTATCTTCGCCTTCTAATTATCGTGTCTCATTTATATCTACACTTGCCCCCAAACCCGACTTGAAGCTTGAACAATTTTTGAACTCAATATAAGTCTAATTCTTTTCACCTAATGGAATGGTGCAACAAATTTCCTATTGTTGGTGTTCTAACCATTATCCTAACAAAAACTAGGAAGCTTTATCCGAAGTGACTTTTCGTGTTATCGTCAAAGAATTCCCAAATTACCTTTAATTTCGTCAAACATGCACCATGTTTGAAGTCTTCTGAAACACTCTCTCATTATTGATGCTTGGTCTCCCCGAATATTAACTTTGATCTCGGATTGAGTCTTATCAAACATCAAATCTGATCGTGTATTGAGTCTTCTCGAATATGGTCCATCTCGACATATTGACTTCCACTTGTCTATCAAACCCTATAGTTTATGACCACTGCCTATTCAACTAGCTCATGAATAGATATCACTAATGCATGCTATATGAACTCGCGCACACACCACAAAAATTGTCAGTATGATGAATTAATAATCTGAGTGAAAGTAAATTGACATAAAAAATTTAAATTGCTAAAAATAACCAGAGAACAATTTATAATGCATGAAAATTAACCAGAGAGCATATTATGTTGCACAAAAATAACCAGAGAGCAATTAAACAAAGAAACCCTAATTTGGCAGCATACCGCCTTATCTTACGGTTCTTGTCTGGCTTTAATAGGGGCGAGTTTTTACTCTACACATGTAGGTTTGAATCTAGACTTTGGGTACCCGAACTGTCGTTACCGTCTACTATGATGATAAGACATCAATTCGGTAGTCTAGGTCCCTTACAACGGAGGTGAAAACCTCACGACGCGTAAGGTTAGTATACCAAAAGTAGGCATAAATCGAAACTCAAAGCTGGATAGCATCACGTTGGATTATATCTAACTCCCACTCAAGGATAAAAGCCCGAGTCGAGAGCTTATGCATGAATGATAGATATATCATACAAAAGAAAAAACTACCCTCATTCGTCGAAAAATTTATTCGACAATCTATTGAAGAAAATTATATTATTATTCAAAAATACAAAAATGCCACATGTAATTAATTATTAGGCCTGACTCACAAAAATATGTTCCCCAACGGAGTCGCCAAGCTGTCGCGACCATTTTAAAACCGAATGTATGGAAAATAGAATGGCCTGACGAGTGAATTTTGAAAAATCGAGTTTTATTGTTTTTAATTATAAGTGTTCAAAATAGTTAATATTTTGTGCTTAATTAACCTTTGATTTGATGAGTTATGTTATTGATCTTGATGTTTTCTGTGTGTTTTGTGTAGGACTGTGTTTAATTATAAGTGTTCAAAATAGTTTTGTGTTTTGTGTGAATTTAGAAAATACAATTAAATGACCGATTTTTGAAGTTTTTTTTATTTTATTTTCTGGATCGAGTCTGGATTGGTGGGCATGAATTTAGGCATGAAGATATGACGTGGCACTCGGTTAGCAGCTTCTAGAAGATGACATCAGCAAGCGCGTGATACTTATCAACGTTCCAGATAGCTTATCAGTCGGAATTTGAATTTTAAATTTGAATTTATCTTTTTATATTTAAATTTAAATATTTTTAGAATTATCTAGGATCTATCCCCTTATTTTAGGGTGTGTAAAAGACTATAAATACACACCTTGGGTAAGCCTAACACATCTTCAATTCATTTTTTAATCCCAAATCCTAGAGTTTTCTTCCATATTTTATTTTCTTTCTTTATTTTTTTCACGCTTTTATTTTTATTTTATCTTTTTATTATGTCGAGCATAATTCTTTCCACAATTATGCTCGACTAAGTTTTTTTAGCCAAGGGCTTAAGCAATGACTCGATCCAAACGTGAGGATCGAAAAGCGCATCAATAACTTCGTTTTTTTTTACTTCTGCAATTTTACTTTGTACTTATTTCTAAAATTAAATTGATTTCAAAACTAAAGATTGACTTTAGTCAAGACTTTGATTTAATTACTTGTGTGGGAGGAAAGATCGACTATTGAAGCAATCCGACTTCCTGGGAACACACTTAGCAAATGGATTGCTAAGAAGAAAACTAAGATTGGATCAGTTATTATTGAAATAACATAATCCAAGTCGGTTTAAATGATTTAAATGATTTTTCTACAAACATTGAGTTGGTGGATTAATCCATGAAACCAATATCAAAGATAGACTTGGGTATTCGGTTTAGAAGTATTGCTTCAAGGAGTGAACCTTGAAAGTTAATTACCGACGTAAAATCCCAAAGTGAAAATCTTTTTCCGATGATCTATTAAAGTCGAGTCAAAGCGAAAGCCTAAGGCTAATTTTTATCTTAGTAAATTATTTTCTTTATTTCAATCTCTTTCATTATTTAGTTTTATTTTATTCAACAACTCCCCCTTCTTAATCAATCACTATTCGATCAACCTTCTTGAATCATCAATTGAACAAACATAATCAGGAAGTTTCTAGTCCCTGTGGGATCGGCCCTTACTTTTCATTTACTACATTTAATTTCCTATTTATTATTTGAGAATAAGGAATTTATTTGAGAATAAGGAGTTGAAAAAATTGTTCTATTCATTCTGATTTGCGTTTTACTCTTTTAAAATCTAAAACTTCATTTTCCATCTTGCAAGAACCAAATTTTGAACCAAAGTTGCCTCCGGATAAATTAAAAAGCAAATACCATGTTTCGTCAAGAGAAATAGAAAAGATCAATGATCATAAAATTTAACATAGACAAGCTCTTAGTTGGACGAAATGCAAAAATTGGAGGAAGTAATTGTCACAAAGCCTGTAGTTTGAATCAGATCGTCGAGCTAACGACGTTAAATAAAAGCGCTTAATGGGAGACAACCCATTTTTATTTATTTTATTTTATTTTATTTTACTTAGGTTCAGAATAGTTAAATAAATTTATTTACACAGTAATAATTTATTTTGATTAAGTTTTGTTTTATCCATTCACATTTTAAAATAAATCTTTATCTCTATTTTATATTTTAAATTTTTCTTATCTTGATTCTAATAATTTTATTTATATATTTTACAGGATAAGATTTGAAATAAATTCAAATTCAAGAGATAAGTTTTGGTGGAGTATATTTTTAAAATTTGATTGATAATAGTGTGGACCCCATTTCTCATATATTTTGGTCAAAGCTTCTTTATCCCACTAGAGAATTCAACTCGCAGCCACCATTTTTCTTCCACTATAATAGCCGACAACTGGTGTTCGACAAACAGAAGGGGACTTCATATTCGCTACTCCTTAATGTTGTCGGAGATTACAACCGGATATAGGCCAAGACGGGATTGCTGCTCCACAACCACAACCCACAAAACCTTTGGTTCACAAACCATACCGACCATTCCTCACATACCGTCCGACAGAAACACACAACTCTCTGATGAACAATTCTCGTCAAGAGCGAGACTCAAAACAGTCTCACTCCCTGATGCACCAAATGTTGCCGAACACTATCCCTGCATCCTCCGACAGTGTTGAACTCCTTGAAGGACTAATCGATGTCGGATGTCGGATGCCGAATATTCCAACTTCTCAACATTTTCAGCATATACGAGACATGCCGAATCCTAGGTAAATTCCAACACTTTGTCCATTGCACTTTTATTAATGTACCATCCTACTCTTGGTTTTGTAGATACCTTTGGAAATTTTCATGACACTGATCCGTTTATGCGACACCAAAGTTTTGATCAGAATAAAAACAACTTTACATGTGACACCAACACTTAAAATTTTGCACAAAATCACGACGTGGACATGGTCGCGGCCACGGTCGTTATTAGATCGGGGAGTATTCTTTTGCCCTCTCTTATTTTAGTTCTTGTTTTGAGACAAAATAATTTAAGTGGTGGGGGGGGGGAATAATCGCATATTAGTTTCACCTTGCTTGTTTTATGCTTAGAATTGGGTTATTTTGATATTAATGTATTTGAAATTTCATGTTGACAGTTATTTAATTTGTTGCATCTCTTAAATTTGATGGATTTTAATCTTGCTTTGATTGGAACCTAGGATGCATGATAGTTTGTTGGCATGATTAGTGATTTTTTATTAAGATTCTTTCATATTCCATTATTGGTTAATTGAAATGTTGCTACTTGATACATTTACCATTTTTAGGTGAGATCTTGAGCCTAATGAGCATATTCTTTCAATCTTACTCTTTTCTTCATTATTGTGTGTACCGAATTGATTTTTAGCATTCTAGAACCTGTGATGTAATACTTTTTGAGACTACATACATGAATATGATGCTAGGGTATGATAGAGGAATTTAGGTTTAACCACTTCACTTCCTAAATAGCCTACCTTTTATTTTTATCCCTTAGTAAACCACTTTGAGCCTAAACTCATTTCTTGTTTTACACCTTATTAATGCAGTCCAAAACCTTTATTTTTCTATTTTTCCATTTTTTTTCACCCTTGTCAAGACTTAAGATCATATTTGTTCCACACACAAAAAAATTAAAGGAAAGAAAAAAATGGTTTCGAAAAAAAGAGATGAAAGTATGTATGTTCGAAAAAAGAAAAAAAAAGAGAGAATTCAAAAAAAAAAGAATAAAGGGTACCAATGTGTACCTTTCGAATACGAGAAAAAGAAAATGAAAAAAAAGTTTTTGGAATTATGGAATAGTGTAAAAGCTTTCCATAGTTCAAGAGTAAGTGATTTATATGGTTTTGGAAGCATTTCTTAAGTTTTGGCTAAATTGCATTGATTTTATAGACAATGCTTTTATAAAAATGTTTCGAATGCATAAATTGGATTTTGAAATGATGCATGCATTTGTTAGTTGCTGTAAGTGCATGATTTAGAATGAAATTCATGGCTTTTGAAAGCATGAGAATGATTTGGAACAAATTGTTGTTATTTGCCTTACCTTTGATTAAGCCGTTGAGCATGATTTTGGTTCACTTGATGAGCATATTTTGAATGCATTGCGAAATGACAAGTTAACATGCATGATTGGAATGATATTGGCTTAGTGACACTAACTATAGTTACGAATACAAATGACATGTCATTAGGATAAAATGCACTATAAAGATTATGAAAATATTAATGTTGCCTACACGTAAACAAGGGTGATTTTGTGTCCGACCGTGCGTGTAGAGCTTGCCTATATGTAAAAAAGGGTAACTTTGTGTTCGATCGTGCATATAGTTGACCCATACGTAAACAAGGATGACTTTGTGTTCGACCGTACGTAGTGGGTGTAACATGTATACAAGGGTGACTATGTGTCCAACCGATGCATGTTGAGACTAATTCCTAAAAATTAAAAGTAAAATAAGTATAGTAAGATAGAAATTAGGTTATTGGTGGAGTGCAATGGAATGCATCTCCAGCAGCAACCATTTTCCCCTTTTTTAATGAAGGATGATGTGATGATCTAGTCAGAGCCTCCTCATCAGGTGGTTTCTTTCGTGTATACTTCTGGTAAAGGGGCACGCTGCCTTGGCAATAGTTGCTTTGGTGGGTTTTGTCTAGGCAGTCCGTTTCTGCATCGAAGTTCAATTCATCTTTTACCTCGATTTGTTGACATTCATCTGGCTCATCTAGCTGCCTCAGAGCTTTGAATAAATTGATCTTTACTTGTTGGTCATTCACTCGTATAACTAATTTTCCTCTTTCATAGTCGATCAATGTTCTGCCTGTGGCTAGGAATGACTTCCCAAGATGATTGGGGTATTTTCATCTGCTTCACAGTCTAAAATTAAGAAGTCAGCAGGAAATATAAATTTATCCACTCTTACAAGGATTTCTTCTATCTTTCCTTCCGGTTGCACGTAAAAACGTTTTGCCAGTTGCAGCATCACCGTGGTTGGTTTTGCCTACCCGATGCCTAGCTTTTGAAATACTAACTTAAGCATGAGACTGATGCTAGCTCCTAAGTCACATAATGCCTTGCCTACATATTGGTCTCCGATGGAACAAGGAATGATAAAACTATCACGATCTTTTCTTTTGGTTGTGACCTTATTGTGCAGCATTGCCACACACCCTTCTATTGCGACAACAGTTTCAAATTCCGCAATTTTTTTCCTCTTTGATATAATGTCCTTAAGGAACTTGGCATAGTTGGGCATTTGTTTAATTTCCTCTACCAAAGGTACATTGATATGTACCTGTTTAAGGATGTCTAAGAATTTTTTAAATTGGTATTCTTGCTTTTGTTGTTTCAACCTTTGAGGGAATGAAGGTGGTAATCATAGATCTTTGATCCTTTCAGAGCACTGAAATCGTATCTACGGTGAGGCCGTGGCATCATCTGTTAAGACATCGTTGTCGGCAGCTTCTGTCGGTTCTTATGCCTCAGTTTTTTCTTCAATTTGGGGCTACTGTCTTTGGTTGCTTACCTACTGTGTGAGCAGGTATTTCAGGGTCCTTTATTTGTAATCCACTTCTGGTGGATATGGCCTTACATTGTTCATGTGGATCGGTTCTAGCGACTTCAGTACCGCTAGGGAGACCTCATATAGGTCGGCTTTTCATCTACTGTGTCATATGTCCTACTGCTATTTCCTGCGTTTTGAGAGCAGATTCATTATTTTGCATTCTCATCTCTGCTCTATTCATGAATTTATCGGCTTCATTTACCGACTAATCTCTATGTCGAATAACACTGTGTCACCACCACCAGCGCCGCTCTTCAAACCACCCTATTAAAATTGGCCGGTTTTGGTTGAAAAAACCCAGTTAACTCACAAAAATAACTTTGCTGCTGAAACTGTCCGCTTGCCATTTGTAGAGATCCTTTTGTCTCTAAAGCACCGTCATGTCTGAATATTGCAACATCATCTCCGACAATGTTGTATCCATGTTCTGAACTTTTATTTCATTTTCGTTGAGACCATATAATCATACTCTTACTACAAGTTTCTGTGATCTTCTTCTTATAATCTTTTGGGGAAGAAAGTACATGAGCAAAAAAATGTGTTTTAAAGTACGAGGGGATAGGGAGAGTGGGGCATAGATATAAAGTAAATAAAATTTAATATATTAAGTAAATGTAAACTAGGTTATTAACCTCTAATTAAGTGTAAATATTTTCAAAAGTAAACTCTATGGTCTGCACAGGAGAAGGAAACAAAGATTTATTTGGCAAAGATGGTGAAAATATATAATTTTAAATTTCAAGGGTTAAATTTAAAATGAAATAAAAGTAAAATAATTATTTAGGGACTATTTATGTAATTTATTCATTTTTTATTATGCCAAACCATCTTTCCGTCAACCATTAACGACATTTAACGTCGAAGTGACCAAAAGTTTACAGCCTAAAAACGTAACTGACCTTATTGGTTGATTTTCAAAATCGGTGGTCAAATTTGTACTGCAAGCAAACAAAGATGACTTTTACAGTAATTAACCCTTGAAAGAATTCGAAATTACATGGTTCAATTCAAGGGATCTGATGGCCTAATTAAAAATATTCTAAACTTAAATGGTCAAATTAGACTTAAATGGTGACCAAATTATAAATAATTCTAAGCCTAGTGGTCCAATTAGACTTAATTGGGGGCTAAAAGAAGCAATTGAAAGTTTAGGTATCCTATCTAAAGGAATTGATGACTTAATTGCAAGGATCCCTAACTTAAAGGTTAAATTAAGATCGAATTGGGACCTAATTGAAGGGGTTTTAAAGTTTTGGATTCGAATATTTATTATGGTAGTGTGCAAGTCTTTTCTTTCAGTTTATGGAGTCATCATGACCATAATCATTGTTGTCATTATACCACCCATCATTGCTACAATTATGAGCACCATCATTGCTGTCATTATGAGCCTATCATTGCTGCCATTATGAGTTCATCATTGTTGCCACCTCTCTCTGCCAAAAGAAATTCCTTCAAACCCCCCTTTTGATTTCGAGAAGCAAGCCCACCCCTTTTTCTTTCTGCCGAAATTGCTTTTATCACCGTCACCCAAAACTTCTCCACCATTTAAAAAGTATTTCGGTTGGAGGAATTTGAGCTCAACAGCAACCCACCTTTGTCTCATTTCACTCGTTGAGAATCTTAAGGTAACTTCTAATTCATCTTCATTTGAAATTATATTTGAATAACTTTAAAAAGTATATGACGAATTAGTTTTGGAGTTAAAAGATTTTATTTTGAAAGGACTATTGAAAGGGGCTACTACCGAAAGGGGCCCCTTTTAATAACCCTCTACTCTGGGCACTATTCAAAATTATTGAAAATCCTTTTGCACAAATAAGGAAGAGAAATGGACTGAACGGGTCTCCTTGTCTGATGACACGGCTTGAAATAAAAATTTCACCAAGTACTCCATTAAAAATGTGTTCAAAGAACAACAGTGGATTGTCTATTATTGTTTCGGGGTCTTGCTTTCCAACTTGCTGGTGTAGCTTCAAATCACATCTATCTTCTATCTTCGATAATTGAATAACTCAAAAAAAAATAATGATTGAGTTGTTCAAATATAAATTTATCCATAATTAAGTGATATTTGTTATAGTTTACACCTTAAATCAATAGTCACAATCACCAAATATAAATTATTAAAATTAATTTATCGACGTATAATTATTGTTATATGTATTTTTTTTAGCCATATAAAGATCAAAGAGTAATAAATCTTTTCCATTAAAATATTAAAGCAATTAAATTTTAATCTAAAATATTAATTAAATTAAAGAGTTTGGTACAAGTTTTTAACAGTAGGTTTGAATTTATTTAATCGCATCTAAATAAGCCGTTGATGTCCTATCACCATGCATGATCTCAACAATGCAAGTTGTACCCTATAAAACGAGTAAAAATTCGTATGCTTCTTTCTCGTATATCATTTCATGTCTTCATTGAAAATTTTTTAAAAATTAAATTTTAAATCCTAACTCTTATTTTTTTATATTTTAAGCTCTAAATCCTACACCCTAAAAATACACTCTACCCTTAATTTCCTAAACTCTAACCACAACTCCTAACCTTAAATCCCAAACCCTAAACCCTCTAATTTAATACAGTGGTATGAAAGGATGTATGAGAAAGAGGTATAAGATTTGCACCCCTATAAAACCCCCACCTTTGACAAATCATTACACGATATTGTGTACTGTTTTGAGATGATTTTATATACACATGTCATATGGATTTGAAATATGAAATTATATTATAATTATGGACTATTTGATATGTTAACATATATATATATATGAATTACATGAACTTTTTTGTATAAAATTAAAAATAATAGACTATTTTAATAGGTCTAATATGTACTTGAATTAATTGAATTGAAATGTTAAAATATAAGAAATAATGGACTGATTTGGTAGGTCTAACATGCACATGAATTAAATGGTCTAAAATGTAAAAATATAAGAAGTAATGGATTGTTTTGATAGGTCTAACATGTACTTGAATGATAGGTGTTGTTATTTAAAAATAAAGAAATAGAGGACTATTTTGACATGTCTATCTAAGTACATGATAAAATGAATTGTTTTAGATTGTTCAAAAGAATAGCTAATGGTACAAGAAATAGACTTAAATTGATATTTATAAGAACAATCAAATTGAATGATTTGATCTACAAGAACAATACCTCGATATTGGTTAGTTATAGTTGCTACATCACTAAGCACGTATTATACTTATTACTCTTGCTTTTCTTTCTTCCCAACCTACAAGTTTAAATTGATCGACTGTAGCGATTTTTGAGTTTGAGGCAAGACAAAAACAAGATTAAAGCATACTTGGGTAACTCTTATAATACTCTTAGATGGTGGCACACAAGATTACATCTAGGTCATGCATTTAATTTGGTTTGTATATAATTTAATTTAAAGCTCTTGGTCTGTAATAATTAAGGTTACATGCTTGTTTTGGTTGATATGACTACTTAATTGATTATTAGTTGATTAAAATGATATATGTTACATATGATAGATCAAAGTAGGTCTTGATTACGTGTTTGCATGATTTCGATTGGGATATGCGGATATGATTGATATGTTTGGTTAATTGAATTGTTTGGTTATTATGAATCTAATTTAAGTGTTAAATGATAGTTATGATAAGATAAGGTTTTCATGGATTAGTTCAATTTCAAATGAAAGTCTAAAAGTTATATATTTGATTAATCATGGTTATATGACTATAGGGTTTGGTAAATGAATGCTTGAAGCATGAATAATAGATTACTTGGCCCTTAAGAAAGACCACTTCATTTACTTGCAACTTAAGAAGAATCTAAAGGGTAACTAGTTGTCACATCTTAATGCATTATTGTAAGATTACTTAGAGATTGAGAATAATGATACTCCAATTTAAGAGTATTCGAATGGAATGTATGTATGAATGATATAAATATGATTGAATTTACTTCACGTATATGTAATAAATTTAGCTAACAATAATAAGTTATAAGTTTAAAAATTTTAAATGTTCTTAAAATTTACATGACTTATATGTTTTGGTAACGTTCTCGAACCGTTTTACTCTTAAACCGGGTAGGAGATGTTACGTATATACTTCATATAACCTAATTTGTCCTAATTCAATAATTCGTCTAATACTTTTTTGTTTCTGTCAAATTTTGAAGTTTGATAAAATAGTTATATTTTTTAGTACAAGACCATATTAATCATTCATTGGTTTGACTGGATTTTTGGCCAAACTTGAGATATCTTTTTTAATTTTTTGCAAACTTAGATTGACAATCAGTTTTTCCTTTAAGATATTTTCACTTTCAACTCAAAATATTCTCATTATTTTTAAAGTTGTTTCGATTTAAAATTGAGAGAAACGATCAATTTGTAGCATATTCGATTTTCTATAAATAAAATTAGTTGCGATCCGCTAAGCGAAATTGAGACCAGGCACGATTCTCATTAAGATAACATAACCCAAGTTGGGATTTTCCAAAACTTAAAGTGTTTTTGTTTTAGCGACGATAGTCATGGCTAGTCCAAGTAAAGATTGAATCTCAAAAATTGACTTTGGATTATCGATTTACTGGAGAGAAAAATAAATTACAAGGGTTGGACCTTATAGACTGTAACCGATATGTATCCAATATAAAAATAGTTTTCTATGATTAGTTCGAAATTGAGGCAAAATGAAGCTTGAAGTTATTTTTATTAAATTGAATATCTCCTCAAATCTAATTTTGTTATTTTCAATCAATTAGTTTCATATCATTTTGATTATTTTTACATTAACGTTGTACTTCAACCCCTATTTTCTTTACTTTTTCACTAAGTCAGAATCAAGACCTATCAACATCATAAGTTCTTTAGTCTTTGTGGATCAACTCTGTAACACCCTAAAAACTGGGTTAGTAATAAAATGATTCGAATAAATTATTAGTTAAACAATGTGTTAATTGAATTAAAAGTGAGGGACCAAAATGATTAAATGAGAAATTAAAAGGTTGCATGGCAATTATAAAAATTCCCTAAACTACCCCATGTAATAAACTAAGTTTAGTTGTAAGAAGAAGGGTAAAACGGTTATTTGACACTCAATTAATGAACAAACAAATAAACTCATTTCCTCTCTTCTTCCTCATTTTCACGAGAAGAGCAAGGGAGAAGAGAGAAATTGCTTTTCATGGGAGATTAAAGAGGGAAGCTTCAAATCTTTGCATGTATAAACATTTGGTTTAGAAATCAAGCCTAAATACTTTGGTAAGTTTCTTTTTCCCTAAACCGAAAATTTTAGGATCTTAGAAACTTTGAGGTTTTGAGTAGTCCATGATATTTTCAAGTTAATTAGGTTGATAGGAACTTAAATTAAAGATTATGTTTGCTTTGGTTTGGCTTTTGAAGCATGAATAATGGGATTAGAAGCTTGGATTCTAGATTTTTACAAATATGTTAAATGAGATGTTTGGTTTGATAAAATGATGTAATTGGGTATTAGTTAATGTTAATTTTTTGCTTGGAATGCTGGAAATTATGAGAATGAGTTTGATGTTATGAATCAAAGCAATGGAATGAAAGTTAGCCTTACTTGCCTAGAGAATGCAATTTCGAGTAGCTATCTTTGAAAAATTCCCTAGGTCGGATGTGATGGAGTTAGGAGTTGAAATTTTGCAGTAGAGTACTCCCATATACCTAGTTTAAGGTAAAATTTACGTAACCTCGATCGAAAGTTTTTAGAGAAAGTTATAAGCTTTTCCTTAAGGGCTGTTCGAACAGCCCCGAATCTGGACAGGTCCGATTCGAACGAAAACTGGTACTGATCGGGAAATAATTAAAATGTGAGGTTAAATTTTACTTGTAGAGGATCCTCTTAGCTTTCTAACGGTATAAAATAAGCTCAATTCGGATATGGGAGCTAGGAGATATGATCGAATTACGAAAAGGTAGCAAAGCTGTCCCTAGCGAACAAATGAGAATAATTACCTTTGTTAAGCATGTGATTCTTTGAATTAAATAATTTGGATATGTCCTAATGAATTGCTATATGAATATTGTTTGCTAGATAATCCTAGAGAAGAGAATATCGAAGAAGAGGAAAGGATCGAGCAAGCTGGGAAAAGAGGTAAAGGAATCACGATCTACAATCCTTGAGTTGCTTGGAATCAATTGTGAGTGTGGCAAACTTTAGGGTTAGGACCTAGGATCCTAACCACCTTTGTTTAATTGATTTGATTGTCATGTAAATGGAATAATCTATATTTGGTAAAAAGGGAAGGGGACTAATGTTAAATGACTTGTTTGACGATATGAGTTGCTTGCTAGATTGTTAGAACTAGCTTAGTACATTTGCATAGCTCAGAAATGCCGAGGTAAGTAATAGCATGCGGTTATGGATGTCAGGTACGTGAGTCATGCATGAGGCATGTTTATTATGGTTTGATTATTCGATTGGTAACATGATATGTACGTAAGATCATTACTAGAGAGACGTTCTCAATTCAGTTTTCCTATCCTTAATATGAATTTATATAAATATAACTAACAACATGTTAGAGAAAGTGAGAAAGTTGGCATTGAGCAGAACTTTAGTGGTGTCGCCTGTGTAGTGCTATAAATTATGCGAACACGTATGTGCAAGTATACACAGTCGTACAAGTAATAAAAGGGTGAGTGAGTATCGTTCCCACGAGGATTGAGGTAATTAGTAAGTCAAAATTGTCAAGACAAAAAGGTGTCACTAACTAAAAAGGAAAAATAAAGATAAAGATAAAGACATGAGGAATTTGATATGTACGGTGAAGGTGTAATGGTGAAATGCTATGGCAATTTCAGAATGCAAGCAACTAAAATATGCCAAGGCAAAGTGGAATGGATGGTGATGGTGCGATAGAAGTATGAAAGTGGTGTGTGGAATGTATGATGATATGATTGCAGAGAGACAAGTAAAATAGTAAAAGCAGTTTGTAAATGCTGAGGCAAAAATGGAATGCAAGAACACGTTTAAACAATATGTTGTACTAACCCTCTATTGATGAACTCTCTTGGGAATGATTGGTGGAAGTTCCTATGGACTTCTTAACTTTACTCCTATGAACATATAACAGCTATGGTGCATATTTACTCAACAGTGGTTTCTAAAGTGTTCTCGCTCTCTCGAGTCATAGGAACCTGACAAACTAAAATGCCACGGCATCTCCTCTCGGTCTCAGCAGTGACACTAGCCTATCGAAAAAGCTCACTCCTTTTAGTCGTTGAAACCCTCACCTAAGTCTCTCTCGAGTACCTAAGGCCAGATTAGGCTCTGGTTACTATCCGAAGCCCATTTCTCACGTAGATCCTCCCTTAGCTCCTCTCGGATGATCTAAGGATCTATAGCTAGGTTACCTAACATGCATCTAAACACGAGACACTCTTATGCCTCATACAATATTTAAATGATTAACAAAAATGAGCAAAAAAAATACACAAACACATAGAAGTCTATATATTAATAAAAAACAAAAGTTAATCATCCAAAGTAGCAACCACCTAATTAAAGCAACACATGGTGGTGCGAATAGTTAAACAAAGTATCATACACATACATCTTTAATCATCCACAATCATCCTCTTAAAAAATATGAAAAATAAAGCAAAGAAAGGAGGATAGAAGACACCTTCGGTTGCGCAGGCCGCCGGCTCTTCAACCACCACGGGACGCCTTAGCGTGCTAGCCCCTCTCGGGTGCCTAGCACGCCACTCCCTTCAAGCTCTATCAGTGGAGGATACTTCGGCCGGAGTTTGGAGAAGAAAGGTGGAAGCTTTCCTCCGCCACAAACAACTCCAAAGGTGTCTTTTTTTTTTGTTTTTGCTCCCCCAAAAAAACCTTCTTTATCATAGGTCACCATGGCTTAAGAAGGGGTTGAAAAACCCTAGGGGTTTAGGGGAAAATTCCCTTAGCACCCCTGTTCACGTGAAGGCATTTCTACCATGGTGAAAGTGGTCCCCTACTGATGTGGCTGTGGTCCCCTATAGTGGTGGCTATGACCAGGCTATAATAGCACCAGTTGACACTCTTCTCAAAATATCTTCTTTTCGTTTAACTTAGCACAAGAGTCCTCCAGATTTGTCACGGCATTTTCCCATCGCTATCCTTCTGCGAATGCCATGAAAAATTTCCTCAACTTCCCATTTTGCTTTACCTTCACACAACAACCCAAAAGCACAACCTTTCCTGTGAAATAGCACCCGTTGCCACACTAAAAATGCCAAGGCATAAATAAGAAACTACATGTAATTATATGAGCCTAAATGCATATAAATGAGACTATATGAGCTTAAGGACACTCAATAACTTAAGTAAAAAGGCCTGAAATATAGCCTTTTTACGGAGTTATCACACCCCTAAACTTAAGCTATTGCTTGTCCTCAAGCAATGGATATCAGCTAACAGAGAAAAAATGTCATGACAATGCTTAGGGTCTAGGCAAGCAAATGTTCAAAGTTTTAGCCCTCATAAAATGTCATGGCATAATCATATAAGACTCGAGGAATTGTCAAGAACGCTAGCTACTCTAGGACAAGGTCGAATGCAAGTGTATGTGCTTGAGTGTATCTAATCTATGCTTAGTTAACTTAGAAAAATTCTAAGGAATGTTCACTATCCTAGCAAAGCGTGTTTGTTCATTAAAGCACAATTTACTACTCCCCATATATATATTATTTTTATTTTTTTCATTTTTTTTTATTTTTTTTACACATGCTCAAAATACTGCTACTCCCCTACCTGTCACCCTACCTTCTACTCATGCCATATCTACCATTTATTAAAATGCAGTATCTAGGTAATGCCATGGCAAGTTAGGAGTGCAGAATCACCCTGTGCCTCTTTCAGTAACTCATATGCGTATGGATAAGCCATGGCATAGCGGAGTATATATATCCCTCTACAGATATGTCTAGGCATTTATTCATAACTAAAAACTAATCTAAAATGAAGTTTTCTCTTAATATCAAAATTCATTAAAACATGCAGGGCTATTCAAGTTTTTATTCTATAAAAATTTTCTAACTTTCTTAAGCATGAAGAACATACACTTATGTAACAATAAAATAAACACAAACCACCAAGTCCTAAAGCAGGCTCTATCCAAATCTCAAGTCGTGATATTCAATTCAAGTATTGGCCAAAAAGAAAAAAAATCATCATCGGGCATCACAAACTATAATCCTATAAACTTGTCCTAAAGCTTACACATTTGTCATGGCATAATTCTACAACTACTGCTATCATGCAAATAAAAATGGAGTAGAGAACGACACCTCCCCTAAACTTGAGTTCGACATTGTCCTCAATGCAACTAAAAAAAACTAAATGCTATGTAATGAAATGAAATGAGATGCAATGTACCTTGGCTAGGCATGTGGTGTGGTGGCATTGCTGCGGGATGTTCTCCTTCAACGGGGGCGGGTTGACATCAGAATCAAACTCATCATCAGCTCCTCTTCGTTTGGACTTTTCGGCAGCAACAAGTGGTGTGCTCCACAGTCGTTCAGCCGATATCTTTAGACGGTGTTTGGATTTCTTCTTTTGGGCCAAGGGTAATGGTGATTCCTCTTGTGGGGCTGCTGGCTTTGCTTTTTCTGGTTGCATTGGATGGGTGGGTAGATCTTCAAACAGAGAAGAAATAAAGTTGGTCTCATGTTCTTGTGCAGCAGGCGGGTCTTGTTGATCTGGTGACTGGACTCGTTCCTCTGAAAATGTCGCGACATTTTCAGGATCTTGTGCAGGTACAGGTGCCTGGGTCTTTGGAGCGTGTTACCCTGGTTCTGGTTCCATGGTTCTTTTCTTGGTATAGTTGAAAAACTCTTTTAAATCTTTGGAGAAGTCATCTACCTTTGCCATGGCAATTTTTAGATAGCTCCAGCACATCGTCCATTTGAGTTGGGCCTTTTCCTCTAGCCGCGGCAGCATGTGACGCTTCCAGTTGCTCTTCAACATTGCCCATCAAGGCAGTCACCTTCTTAGCAGACAATCCCTTCATTCCTTACAAAATTTCATCAAAATCATTCTCTTGAACTCCCTTCTTTAGGCACAAAGTCGTGATCAAGTTTGGGAAAATAAGTAGACTCTTGGGATGGTTCAAGCACGCATGAGTTTCATGAACAATGATTCGGCCTATATCCATGGGGTAACCAAATAGAATGGAATGTAAAAGCATCAATCGAGTCAAGCTTACTATGGTGTGATGCGAAGTAGGCATCAACTTGTAGCGCATGAAATGGTTCCATAACCGGGCGTGTGGAAGTAGGTGTTCACGGTTCATCGTCTTTCTCGTGGCCTGTTGGCCATTCCATTCTGTCTCAGCCAAGCAAAGGTCTTCTTTCACCCCTTGATAAGTTTCATAAACAACTTTCTGGTCAAGGCTTTGAATATTTTCATAAAACTCTCTCACTAAAGTGGCGTTGATAGAGCCAGGGTGGGCGGCAAACCTCTCCCATTGGTGGTGCCGGACCACGTCTTTTACTTCAGACCCAAACTCTTCGGAAAAGTTAAAACCAAGATCAAAGAACATTTTTATTTTTATTTAGAGATTTAAATATCTCTTCTGCCACATCATCAACAAAAATGGGAGGAGGTGGTGGTGCGGACCCAAGCGGTCTTGTTCATACCATTTTGAGGTCGGAAAGATTGAAGGAAAGCAAGAAAGTTTGAAGATTTTCTTGATGTAGGGAGATAACTTTTTCGGCTATGGAGATGGAAATGTGAGGAAGAAGATAAGATGAAAGAGAAAATAAAAAAAAGTTTTAATTTTTAGTGGGGAGGTGGGAAGAAAACGTGTGGTGGTGGTTTATCAATTAATCATGACTAAAAGTAAAGAGGAGAGATACGATTATTTAAAATTCAAAAGAAATAATAAAATAAGAAAAATCTCCTCTCTTTTTGTCTTTTTGCCGCCCAAATATTTCAAGGTAGGGTTTCATGCTTTTCTCCTTCTTTCACCTTTAGCCGCCAGCTTCCAAGGGTATATATTTAACCTAAAAACAATAAAAAACAAGCAAATTAAATAGGAAAACGACTTAGCATAATAAAGCATATAAAACAAACTTAAAACAATTTATTTATGAACAATAGTAAATTGAAAATGCCATGACATTTATGCATGTCAGGCATCTATAAGATATGAAGTAGGTTTATCTCGCATCACATGAGCTCCGGTGTAAATCTTTAGGCATTGGCCATTGACTTTGAAAATTGTCCCGTCATCAATGTTCTTGATGTCTACAGCTCCATGAGGATACACATGATGTATTTCAAATGGTCCAGACCACCTTGATTTAAGCTTCCGAGGGAAAAACTTTAGCCTTGAGTTGAATAGGAGCACTTGTTGTCCAACTTGAAAATGCCGTGGCAAAATTGCACGGTCATGCCATCTTTTAGTCCGCTTCTTGTAGAGTTTGGCATTTTCATAGGCTTGAGCCCTGAATTCCTTCATCTCATTCAACTCTAGAAGTCTTCTTTCACCAGCTAGCTCAACATCAAAGTTGAGCTTCTTGATTTCCCAATAAGCTTTATGCTCTAGCTCGACCGGGGGGTGACATGCCTTGCCATAGACCAACTTAAAAGGAGACATTCCTAGGGGTTTTTGAATGTTGTTTGGTACGCCCTAAACAAAGATAAATATAAAGATAAAGACAACAGGAATTGGATATGTACGGTGAAGGTGTAATGGTGGAAATGCTATAGCAATTTTAGAATGCAAGCAACTAAAATATGCCAAGCCAAAGTGGAATGGATGGTGATAGTGCGATAGAAGTATGAAAGTGGTGTATGGAATGTATGATGAAATGATTGCAGAGAGACAAGTAAAATACTTAAAGCAATTTGTAAATGCTGAAGCAAAAATGGAATGCAAGAACACGTTTAAACAATATGTTGTACTAACCCTCTATTGATGAACTCTCCTGGGAATGATTGGTGGAAGTTCCTATGGACTTCTTAACTTTACTCCTACGAACATATAGTAGCTATGGTGTATATTTACTCGACAGAGGTTTCTAAAGTGTTCTCGTTCTCTCGAGTCATAGGAACCTGACAAACTAAAATACCACGACATCTCTTCTCTATCTCAGCAGCAACACTAGCTTATCGACAAAACTCACTCCTTTTAGTCGTTGAAACCCTCACTTAAGTCTCTCTTGAGTACCTAAGGTCAGATTACGCTCTGGTTACTATCCGAAGCCCATTTCTCACGTAGATCCTCCCTTAGCTCCTCTCGAATGATCTAAGGATCTATAGCTAGGTTTGTCTCGAACACCTAACATGCATCTAAACACGGGACACTCTCATGCCTCTTACAATGCTTAAATGATTAACAAAAACGAGCAAAGCAAAAACACAAACACAAAGAAGACTATATATTAATAAAAAGCAAAAGTTAATCATCCAAAGTAGCAAGCACCTAAATAAAGAAACACGTGGTAGTGCGAATAGTTAAGGAAAGTATCATCCACGTACATATTTAATCATCCACAATCATCCTCTTAAAAAAATATGAAAAATAAAGCAAAGAAAGGAGGATAGAAGACACCCTCGGTTGCGCAGGCTGCCAGCTCTTCATCCACCACGGGACGCCTTACCGTGCTAGCCCTTCTCGGGTTCCTAGCACGTCACTCCCTTCAAGCTCTATCAATGGAGGATACTTCGGCCGGGGTTTGGAGGAGAAAGGTGGAAGCTTTCCTCAGCCGCAAACAAGTCCAAAGGTGCCTCTTTTTTTATGTTTTTGCTCCCCAAAAAATAACCTTCTTTATCATAGGTCACCATGGCTTAAAAAAGGGGTTGAAAAACTATAGGGTTTAGGGGAAAATTCTCTTAGCACCCTTGTTCACGTGAAGGCATTTCTGCCATGGTGAAAGTGGTCCCCTACTGAGGTGGCTGTGGTTCCCTACAGTGGTGGCTATGACCAGATTGTAATAGCACCAGTTGACACTCTTATCAAAATATCTTCTTGTCATTTAGTTCAGCACAGGAGTCCTCTAGATTTGCCACGATATTTTTCCCATTGCTATCCTTCTGCAAATGCCATGAAAATTTTCCTCAACTTCCCATTTTGCTTTACCTGCACACAATAACCCAAAAGCACAACCTTTCTCGTGAAATAGCACCCGTTGCCATACTAAAAATGCCAAGGCATAAATAAGAAACAACATGCAATGATATGAGTCTAAATTTATCTAAATGAGCCTATATGAGCTTAAGAACACTCAATAACTTAAGTAAAAAGGCCTAAAATATAACCCTTTTGCAGAGTTATCATTTAGCCAATTTTTTATACGTTTGAAAAAAAATAGCCGACGAAGAGTTTGGTAAGAAAAGTAGTGCATTAATTGTGCACAATTTTAAACCTCTATTATTATAATAATTTTTATTTAATTGGTGCCATACATTTAATTATATCAATTTAATTAAAAAATAATTATTTTTCATTCATAACTTAGAAATAAAATATTATTCTTTTAAATAAAACTTAATATTATTATAATAATATTTTCATCTTCTTATATTTATTTAATAAACCAATTAAAAAAATCTATATTTCATATTTAAAAACAAAACTAATGAATCGATCTATAAACATTTATCATTTAACATACAAAGATACGACAAATAAAATTTTGTATAAAATCTGTCATTCAAGGCTTGAATGATGAGGTAAAAGATTATATATGTTTAATCGATTGTTTTAGAATGTTTCAAAATTTTAATATTAAATTTTTTTTAAAGTTTTAGTTCATAATATTAGTTCTTGTATTTTTCCAATTTAAATTTATTGTTCTGACTTACACATTAACAGTTCAATTTATTAAGTAAAATTATGTTATTAATTATTATATTATATTAAGTAAAATTATGTTAATAGCTCTTATAAGTTCATATTATCCAATTTATCACATGCATATATTAATAGCTCTTATATTATATTAAGTAAAATCTAAATAAATTCTAGATTGGATGATACATACCGATACATATTATTAATACTACATATCATTAAATTTTTAATGATTTTTAATGATTTTTTATTTAATAAAAAAAATTGAATCACAGTAGGCAAAGAAATGTATGTTTGTCTCTTCGAGTATAAAAAAAATATTATTTATCTAACACGCAGACGTGTATATATATATATATGTCCCTTTTATTAACAGTTTGTCGTTGATTGTTATTATGTTGTTCTGACTATTAAGTTTTATAATATTATAAAAAATCTTCACCAGACATGTCCTCAATCGTCCCTCCCCGACTTAGATCTAATATCGATTCTTAAAATCAAACGGAGTGTTTAATTATTGGACTAATTGATATGTTAAAGTATACATATATATGAATTACATGGACTGTCTTATATAAAATTAAAAGTAATAGACTGTTTTGATAGATCTAATATGTAATTAAATTAATTGGATTGAAATGTAGAAATATAAAAATTAATGGACTAGTTTGATAGGTCTAACATGTACATGAATTAAATCATCTAAAATAAAAGAAATAATGAATTGTTTGATAGGTCGAACATGTATTTAAATTAGAAGGGTTGTTTTGTAAAATTATAGAAATAGACGATTGCTTTGATAGACAATACATGATGAAGTGAATTGTTTTAGATTGTTTGAAAGAATAGCTATTGATCCAAGAATTAGACTTAAAGTATTATTTGTAAGAACAATCAAATTGAATGATTTGATATACAATAACAATCAATTAAGTTCATAATTGATATAAAGTAAAATACCTCGATATTGGTTAGTTATAGTTGTTACCTCACTAAGTACATATTGTACTTATTACTCTCGCCTTTCCTTTTTCCCAACCCACATGTTCAAATTGATGGATAGTAGAAATTTTTGAGCTTGAGGCAAAACACAAGTAAGATTAAAGCATACTCAAGTAACTCATGTAATACTCCTAGATGGTGGCACACAAGATTACATCTAAGTCATGCATTTCATTTTATGCGTACATAATTTAATTTAAAACTCTTGATCTGTAACATGCTTGCTTTGGTTGATATGAATGCTTAATTGATTGTTAGTTGAGTAGGATGATATATGTTATATATGATAGATCAAAGTAGATGTTGATTACATGTTTGCAAGATTTCGATTGGAATATGTGGATATGATTGATATGTTTGGTTAATTGAATTGCTTGGTTATTATGAATCTAGTTTAGGTGTTAAACGATACTTATGATAATATAAAATTATCATGGATTAGTTTAATTTTAAATGAAAGTTTATATGTGATAGATAAAGTATCTATTTGATTAAAATGGTTATATGATTATAGAGTTTGATATATGAATGCTTGAAGCATGTATAATAGATTACTTGGCCCCTAAGAAAGATCATATCATTTACTTGCAACTTGAGAAGAATCTATAGGGTAACTAATTATCACATGTTAATGCATTATTATAATATTGCTTAGAGATTGGAAATAGTGATACTCCAATTTAGGAGCATTCGAATGGAATGTATATATGACTGTTATAAATATAATTGAATCTACTTCACGTATATGTAATAAGTTTAGGTAACAAGAATAAGTTATAAGTTTAAAATTTTTTAAATGGTCTCGAAATTTACATGTCTTATATGTTCTGGTAACGCTCCTAAACTATTTTACTCCTAAACCGGGTAGAGGTGTTACATATACATATACATATAATATACATATTGCTTATAACCTCATTTGTCCAAATTCCATAATTTGCTAGAATTTTTTTTGATGTCAAATTTGGAGTTCGATAAAATAGTCATGTTTTTTCAAGACAAGACTATATTTATCACAGGTGTGATTGGATTTTTGACGAAATTTCAGATATCGTTCTTAATTTTCTGTAAACTTGGATCGACAATCGGTCTTTTCTTTAAAATATTTCACTTTCAACTCAAAAAGTTCTCATTATCTTTAAAGTTTAGACAAATGATCGACTTGTAGCATATTTGAGTTTCTGTGAACACACTTAGCGGCGGTCCGCTAAGAGAAATTGAAATCGGGTTCGATTCTCATTAAGACAACATAACCCAAGACAGTCTTTTTCAAAACTTAAAAGTTTTCTTGATCTAGTGACGATATTCATGGTTAGTTCAAGTAAAGACTGAATATCAAAGATTGACTTTGGATTATTTGTTTACCGGAGAGAAAAGTACGTTACAAGGGTTGGACCTTATAGACTATAACTAACATTGTTGAGTTGATCAATCAATGGAATTGACCAAGAGGGGGGTGAATTGGCTATTTTAATTTTTGGTGAAAGATTTTTCGGTGAAAAGATGGAAAAATAAGACAAACAAATTATAGTGGTTCAATCTTCGGAACAAGCTCTACATCCACTACCTTAGCTCCCACTAAGGATTTTGAAACCAATTCACTAAATGAATTCAACCTTTTTCTAGGTTCATGGGATAACCTTTACAAACAAGCCAATTTTCTACCAAAAATTGACTTTACCCTCACAGGGATTATAAGAGATAAGAATGGGCTAAAAGGATTCTCTCACAAGATAAATATTCCCCAAATACAAACAAACTCTCCCCAAACTCAATTACAATGAATCGAATTGAAATTACAAGAGTTGGGTGTCAAGATATGCAATGAAAGCTTTGGAGTTGGATTTTTGTGCTTGGATGATGCTTGAGGTTCAATGGTTGTTAATGTTGCTTCAAAGCCTTCAATTTATATCTTCTCATTGATTTCTAACTGTTGTGGTTGTTGGGAATTGAAATAAAGACGTTACGGCCTCATCTTCCCATCATAAATGCACTTATGCAGAAATTGGTATCGATGTTCGGGGTACCTGTTTCGAAACAGGCCACAAAGAGAAAGAGTTGTTGTGCATTTAATAGGGGTGTATCTAACCATGGTCTAATACCAATTACAATATGTGAAGGTTGGTATCTACCTATTCTGAAACATGCTAACTACCATTTAAAGCTTCAACTACCTCCAACGGTCGACTCATTTAAAGCTAAAATAGTTGTTGGGATTTCTGAGGGTATCGATATTGGTATCGAAACAACCCTTTATAAATTTAAAATATTTTTAAATTAAGCCCTAGTTCTATACCTGGTTCGAAACAGATGTTGGCAGTAAAGTTTTGGTGGAAAAAGGTATTGATGTTGGTATCGATACTTGTTCTTGACTCAAGAACATTTTCTGAAAAAACAAGAGGCGGTATCGATACCTGTTCTAGGGGTATCGATACTCTCGTGTAAAAGCACTTAGAAAAATATCTTTAAAGTTCTTGGTTTGACTTGAAAACAAAAGTTTGACTAAAGGACTTAAAAATTTATTACAAAATAGTCCTTTAACATAATTGTTATATCAAAATCAATTTTAGTTTTACAATCTCCCCCTTTTTGATATAACAAAACCATTAGAAATTTTTAAGTTTAAGATCAAAATTTTGGTTTCAAAAAGTTTGAAATAATTTTGAAGAACTTTGAAAGACTCCCCCTTAATACATACATAGTTTTTAAAAATTTCGAATTAAAATATTTCTCCCTCTTTTTATTAGATCAAAATCAATATAAGGCATAAAGAATATGAAAACAAGCATTATATCAAATAAGCAAATATCATTAGGCAAACATATCCAAAATCCAACATAAGAGTTCAAAGCATTAGAGAAATAACATAGGTGCATAAAAGTCTAATATGAAAATGATGCAAACAACTTAAGAAAAACATAGCTAGTCCTAAAAAGCCAAAGCAAAGCTAAAGATAAAAACTAAGATCACTCATCGCCCATATCATCACCATCTCCATTACCTTCCTCATCTTCATTATCTTCCTCGTCATCATTTGCATCTTGAGTGGAAGAGGTGTGAAGTTGTCTAAGAGTCTCAAGAGATACTCGCATTGAAAGATTTTGGTTCTCCAAACTCGTCAACCTCGTATCCATGGAGTTAAAACGAGTGTTGATGTGAGTGGTTAGAGAGTCAAACCTTCCATCAATGCTATCGAAGCGAGCATCCAAACGGTCAAAACGTGAAGTGAGAAAAGCCATCAAATCCACGTTTGGAGCAACTTGTTGAAGCGGCTCGGGATCAATTGGAGGAGGAGGAGGAGCACCACGAATCCATTCACCATTTGAATAGATGAAGTGCAAACGGTTGAGAGATGTCTCATTGATGGGTTCTTTGACTGATTCCACCTTGTTAAAAGTGCAATCGATCCCCAAACGCTCAAAGATTATGCTAAGGACACAAGCGTAGGGAAAAATTTTGACAAGTGGAGTGTAATGGTTCTTGACGTGCCAAACGATATCAGAGAAGACAATTTGTGCAAGGTTCGGCCGTCTACCTTCACGGAAATACTTAAGCCAAAAGATATCCACTTGACGTCTACGAGAAAACTTACCATTCGATGGAAGAATCTACCAAGAGATGATAAGGTGTAAGAATCGGTCATGGACATCAAGGGACTTGACTGAACCGGTGAAGGTGCCAAGTGAATCCTCATCATCAAGTCCCTTATCCTCATCAAGGGACTTGAAGCTTTGGCCTTGAAGCAATGCTCAACCACAAACAAAGATTTAGTTTTTGATTTTTGGTACCCAAATCATTTTGGGTCCATGAGAGTTAGTTCTCAAAAGCTTGGTTCCCTTAGGAATCCAAGATGCAATGGCATCAACATCGTTAGAAATAATGAGTTCCTTAGGAACCCATACACTCCTAATCCTCCTAAATCTAGTATGCCTTTGAAAACCTCTTTGTTGTGGTTTTGAAAACTCTTTTTCTCATGGTTGGGTTTTGAAGAGCTTCCTTTTTCAAAAGTTGAACTACCAACCACTTTGATTTGTTCTTTGAGCTCATTCACCACTTTGTGGTGATTCTCAGTCAAGTTAGAAATAATGTTGTTTAAATCCACATTTTCTTTTTGAAAGAATTTTAAATCATCATTTAAAATAACAACCTTTTCTTCAAAATCCGAAATCGGTTTTGTCAAAAATCGTTTTTCTCTTTTAAATCGAAAATGATTTTCTTGTTTTTCAAAACCGATTCTTTGAATTTCAAAACTAACTCATCATACACATCTTGTAATTCATCATATGCATCATATAATTCATCATATGTAAGATCACTACAAGATGGTTCAAGGGTTACCTTGGGCTCATCAAGAGCCATGAGACAAGGTTGGCCACTTCATTGCCCTCATCGTATGATGACTCCTAATCACTCCATGTGGCAACATGAGTATTTTGCTTCTTCTTCTTCTCAAAACCCTTCCTTTTGTATTGTGGGTAATCGGTCCTAATGTGACCGAGCTTCTTGCATTTTTAGCAAATGATTTGATCCTTCTCATCTTCTTTACCCTTTGATTTAAATTCCTTCTTTCTTTGGAATATCCTATTCCGGTTTGCCCTCATGAGCCTAGTGAATTGTTTGGCTACCATAGCCAACTCTTCAAGTTCATCCTCTTCAATAGGGTCTAGTTCCTCTTGTGAAGCTTTAAGTGAAATCCCTTGCTTCTTCTTTTAAACTTCTCTCTTTTCAAGCTTCACTTCTTCCTTCTTCTTCTCTTCCTTTCTTCATGATCTCATGGGTAAGAAGAGATCCCACAAGAGCATCAAGCTTGAGAGTCTTGAGGTCTTTAGCTTCAATGATAGCTATTCTCTTGCTATCCCAAGACTCAGAAAGAGAGTAAATTAGTTTTCTCACTAGCTTCTCCTCCGGCATGATCTCACAAAAACCTTTGAGTCCATTTACGATCACAGAAAAACGATCAAACATCTTGGTGATATCTTCATCCAGCTCCATCTTAAAATTTTCATAATTAAGATTGATAAGACCAATCTTAGTTTCCTTGACGTCATTGGTGCCCTAATAAGTTGTCTCTAATGAATCCCACACTTCTTTGGAACTAGTACATGATGACATCTTGGAATAGATGTCGGGACCAAGAGAACAAAAGAGAATGTGCAAAGCTTTATCATTGGTGGACATCCTCCTTCTTTATTCATCGGTCATTTCATTTCTCTTTTTGGGCACTTGCCTATCTCCTTCTTGCTTCATTGGAATTGAGGGGTCATCTTATATTATGTCCCAAAGAACATAATCGTTGGAGTTGTTGAACAACCTCATTCGGATCTTCCAATAAGGGTAGTTGTCACCATTGAAGAAGGGTGGCTTTGTGATGGAGTGAGACTCGTTCCAGCTTCCGGAAGTAGAGGCCATTGGATATGACTTGTAGATATGATCAACACTCCTTGGATCTTCTTTGGTGGATGTGAATCCCTTCAAAGATATAGCTCTGATACCAATTGTTGAATTGATCAATCAATAGAATTGGCCAAGAGGGGGTGAATTGGCTATTTAAATTTTTGGTGGAAGATTTTTCGATAAAAAGATGGAAAAATTAAGACAAACGAATTATAGTGGTTCAAACTTCGGAACAAGCTCTACATCCACTACCTTAGCTCCTACTAAGGATTTTGAAACCAATTCACTAAATGAATTTAACCTTTTTCTAGGTTCAAGGGATAACCTTTACAAACAAGCCAATTTTCTACCCAAAATTGGCTTGACCCTCACAAGGATTACAAGAGATAAGAATGGGCTAAAAGGATTCTCTCACAAGATAGATATTCCCCAAATACAAACAAACTCTCCCCAAACTCAATTACAATGAATCAAATTGAAATTACAAGAGTTGGGTGTCAAGATATGCAATGAAAGCTTTGGAGTTGGATTTTTATGCTTGGATGATGCTCGAGGTTCAATGGTTGTTAATGTTGCTTCAGAGCCTTCAATTTATACATTATCATTGATTTCTAACCGTTTTGGTTGTTGGGAATTGAAATAAAGACATTAGGGCCTCATCTTCCCATCATAAATGCACTTCTACAGAAATTGGTATCGATGATCGGGGTACCTGTTTCGAAACAGGCCGCAATGAGAAAGAGTCGTTGTGCATTTAATATGGGTGTATCGAACCATGGTTCGATACCAATTACAATCTGTGAAGGTTGGTATCGATACCTATTCCGAAACATGCTAACTACCATTTAAAGCTTCAACTACCTCAAACGGTCGACTCATTTAAAACTAAAATAGCCGTTGGGATTTATGAGGGTATCGATACTGGTATCGAAACAACCCTTTATAAATTTAAAATATTTTTAAATTAAGCCTTGGTTCGATGCCTTGTTCGAAACAGATGTTGGCAATAACGTTTTGGTGGAAAAAGGTATCGATGCTGGCATCGATACTTGTTCTTGACTCAAGAACATTTTCTGAAAAACAAGAGGCGGTATCGATATCTGTTCTAGGGGTATCGATACTCTCGTGTAAAAACACTTAAAAAAATATCTTTAAAGTTCTTGGTTTGACTTGAAAACAAAAGTTTGAGTAAAGAACTTAAAAATTTATTGCAAAATAGTTCTTTAACATAATTGTTATATCAAAATAAATTTTAGTTTTACAATGTATCTGAAGTGAAAATAGTTTTCTATGATCATTTTGAAATTGAGGCAAAATGAAGCCTGAAGTTATTTTATTAAATTAAATTTCACCTCAAATCTATTTTTTTATTTTCAATTAATTATTTTCATATCACTTTGATTATTTTTATGTTTACTTTTTATTTCAACCCTCATTTTCTTTATTTTTTCAATAAAGTCAGAATTAAGATCTATTAACATTATAAGTTCTTTAATCATTGCGGATCGACCCTTCTTTATTACTATATTATTATTTTATTTTTTTTGACATTAAAGATAATTTATTTGACAATTAGTGAAAATTATTATATTAAAATAAAAAAGTTTTAAATTTTTTAAGGTCAATCAAAAAATAAAAGAGGCGACAAAGCGAAATGAGGAGTTCTAGAATCAAGGTCCTTCCTTGTCTACCCTTTTATATTATGCTTGTTATAGCTATATACTACTTATAACCTAATTTATCCAAATTCAATAATTCTCTTATTATTTTGTTTGTTCCTGTCGTATATAGAGTTTGATAAATCGCCAAATTTCAACGAAATTAAATTTTCATTATTTTATAATTAAAAATATAAAATAAACAATAATAAGAGAATAATATTTTTTCTATTGAAATAAAGTGAAATAGTTATTTTCATTAAATCTAATATTTAGCTTAATGACGTATCAAGTAAATAAAATAGGATAGAACTGTGTCATGTGATAGTAATATCTAAACCTCCAAAATTACCTCAAATAAATAATTGAATTTTTATTTAAATCAAATTTTGTTTCCATTTATTACATAGAACTAACAACATTTTAGAGAAAGTGAGAAAGTTGGCATTGAGCAAAACTTTAGCCAAAGAGTTTGGTAAGAAAAGTAGTTTTGCTATTTGATTCTCCTTCGAACAAAAATTTGGTTTCAAAATTTTTCATCTAATTTTGCTATTTGATTAGAGGGTTAAATTTTTTAAGTAAATTAAAATAAGGACCAAATTTATAGAATACTTATGTAAACGAACCAAATGTGTAATTATACATTTTTTTATTAATTGTCATGTAACCTTTTCTATTAGATGTTATGATAGGTGGCTTAATTGATATCAAGTGAATAGTTAGGTGACCTAATTGGAAAATAGGGAGCAAAATGATTATTTATTTAACTTAAAATAAAAATAGATAAACTAATTTGTAAAATGTTTCAAAAATCAATTAACTTAAAAAATAAGTTTATAAGATTTTCAAAGGATTTTTCGACATGTGGAAAATGTTTTTAAATAATTAAAGTGTCAAAAATAATCTTTGAGTCTAGTACAATCTTTATATATTAATACCCATAAGAGCATGTACCAATATAATTGCCCGTGCATCGGTATGTTCTTTTTTCCCATGTCTTAGAAATTTTAGTAGTTAAACCTCGTATCGATACGAAAGGACTCGTTCCAATACAAATGTATCGTGTATCGGTACCTAATGCTTCAATACTCCAATGACTCTTTCTATTTATGATAGGTACCGATAATCCAAGCCCATATTTGACAAATTAATAAATTTATAGAAAATTCTTAGTTTGAATACCAAAGATAGTGAAGATAAACTTTGATTAAAAAGTTGAACCATTATAAATCTTTGTGGCATGTTTTTATTTTTTATCTTCTCATCCAGCAAGAAAAAATCGAAATTAACACCTTTTAACATATTTGATTGAAGGAATTCAAGACCAATAATTGGCATTAAAGCTTCCTCTCTATATCAAATTAATATCTTTTATTCGATCCTTGAAGTGTTCAACCTTTTTACATCAACCAGAGCGCATGATATAGCCAAGCCTCTTTCAACTGTATCAACTATTCTATTGGATGAATAGAATAATGATCTTCATGCAATTCATTGAAGAGATCATTAAAGAATAATTTAAATAAAAGAGGGTTGAAACCTCAAGGATAGAAATAAATGGAATAATCAAGAAAAATGATAAATGCAACTTGATAGGTTATTCTTAATCAATAATAAAGAACCTACAAGGTCAAGTAGACCCAGAAGAAGACATCAAAGATATATTTGATAGGTTATTCTTTATAGTTAATGAGCTTAGAGAATTTAAAGAGATGATCCTAAAGGACAAGCTTGTGAGGATATTGATTTACTCACTTCTTGATTCATGGGATTCCAAAAAAACTATAATCAACGATGCAAAAATATTATAGACGCGCTCAATCTTGATAAGCTAATGATATCTTTATTAGTCCATGAAATGATTATGTTAAAGGTAAAGAATAAAGAAAAAAGGGTATTTAAGAATTGAGTGTTGTTTTAAAATTCTCGACAAGACAACAAGTGGATTCAAGTGAAGAGGATAATGAAAAATAAGTGATGATCAAGCTCTTCAAAAAGTTCATATGTTTCATGAAGATCATCTAATTTATGAAATAAGAATCGGGAAAAAAAAGGAGACATCATACTATTTGCTACGAGTGAAAGAAATTTGGGCACGTCAAATATGATTGCCTTCTTCTTAAGAAAAATAAATCAAGCTATAAGAAGAATGTATTTGTGGCTAATTAATGGAGTGTAACCCCTTATTTCAACCTAATTTCTTAGGTTGAAACTTGAAAGTCAAGTTATAAAACTTTTCCCTCAAATAACGTATTTTAGATTTAAGAAATTAAAAATTTAGGATACTTGTCAAATAAGTAAAACACATTAAACATTTCAATATTATAAACTAAATCTCTTAAAAATTGTTTCAATAATTAATCTAAATATATGAAATAAATTCATAAATACAAGCATCTAATAAGTCCCAATTAAATATCTTAAATGTCTGAATTATAATATATTCTGATATGTTAAATCATTAATCTAAAATAATTGAAAAAAATAATACTAAATAAAAAAATATTTGAGTAAAGTATGAGATGATCCAAGTATCAAGTCACCTAGACAGTTTGAGAATTTTAAAAGAAGGCTAAAGGGTGTAAACTAAAGATCTTAATGTGTTTCTAAAGTGTAGTAAACATAATCTCAATATAACATTAATATTTAAAGAAAATATAAATTTATATACAAATCATGTAAACACGTAGCATGGTTGATAAAAAACACAAAAACACAGTGTGCACACTACCGCAATTCACGTAAAGTAACAACACAGAATAACAACCAGGCATGTAGTAAAACCATTTACAAATTAAAAACATATAGCATACGAAGACAACACAATGGCCAAGCTCTAACGTCGAGAAAAAAGTCTCTCACATTAAAGTCCATATGAATTATATCCTACGAGAAGTTCCATATTAAAATGTATTCTAACATAAAAAATATATCTTCTAACTCAATTCTAAAAGGAAAAGCTACTCACCAGAATGCCTTAATATACGTGCATGATCAGATCGAATTGATGAAGACAGTGGGGATTATCATCTTCACAACCAATAGCATATGAAACACAATAATTATCCATTAAATCTCAAAGTCTCATAAGTCAGTAAACTAAAAAAAACTTGTAAAATTGAGTTTTCAGGTTCGAATTAGGTCAAACAGACTAAAAATTTATCTTAAGATGTCAAAAAAGTCAAATCAAGATAAACCGTCAAAGTCAACAGTTAATAGTCATAGATTATGGCTAATCTTGTATTTCATTAGAGAAAAAAATTATAAAGATCGATTATTATTTAATTCGAAAAAAGATACAAAAACTTATACACGTTGAGTTTGTGAAGTCTGAAGCGCAATTTGAAGATATAATGACTAAAGCTCTCGCAGTACAACAACATGAATACCTTATCTTCAAGTTGGGATTTAAGGATGTTTTTAAACTACCAGGTTAAGGGAGAGTATTGAAATTACTTTCAGTTGTGTATTTGTTAGTTTGTTAACTCTAACAGTTAAAAAGTTAACATTGTTAATTAGATGTTTAAATGTAATATAAATAATGAGTTGATGTAAAGTTGAATAGAGTGAATGAAATTATTTTTCTCATATCACCGTACCATTATTTCTTATTATTGCGTTATAATTTTTTTATTTTTAAGAAATTAAAGACTTTCCTGTCTTGATGCAAAAACCAATAATCAGTCTTCTATTCATTGGATAAATTGTCTAGTCTGAATCACAATATGCCAACAATTGACACTTGCTTGATGAACTAAGGAAAACTCCTTGTCCTGCATTTTTCTCAATATATCTCATTATTCTCAAAGCTGCATTTAAGTGATATTCTTTTGGTTACTACAAAAATTAACTCAAAAGATGTATAATTAACCTAAGGATAAACAAAAATTATACATCTTTTGGTTAGTAGAATTTTAGTTTAACATTAAATTTACTACAAAAATTAACTCAAAACATGAATGTCAGGAAAATTAACGTTAGATTGTTTTTTTCTGCATTAGATTGGTTTTTAAAACATTTAATTTACAAAAATTTCACTATTAACGTTAGATTGGTTTTTTCTGCATTACATTATATTCATGTTTATAGTTTATAAAAATTTCTAACACTTTTATCCTTCCAAAAGAGTTCTTAGTCATTGTTGACCGTTGATATTGGAATGGAATAGTTTGGTGTTTTTTATGCAGAATTATGATTCTGTTGCAAGGTGTATCGATACACGAGAAACTTGTATTGATACATTCTCTTTAATATAGAGTCGTTTAACTTTAAGTCAAGAAGGGTGTTATTGAAACACTCTTAATTGTATCAAAACGCTATTCCCAGTATCTATACAACCAAGCATGTATAGATACATCTCCTAGCCCTTTTTTTTCAAATAACTGTTAAGGGCATATCAAAATACCATGGTTATAAAAAAACACAATTATCCTATCGATATGGTAAAGCCTATATCTATACGAAATTAGAAAGTGTTGAAATATTGTAGCTTTACACCCTCAAACGTATCAAAACATGTTACCCTTTATAGATATGATTACATTGAAAACACAAGTTTAATTATTTTAAAACATTTTGAAAACTTTCAAAATCTCTTAAAAAATTTTCAACTTGATTTTTAAGTTGTTTAGACATAAAAATTATTTTTAAATATTTTTTAAATATTATATCAAAACAAATATCTCAACAATTTCTCATTTTTATATAATATAACCAACTTAAATATTTTTTTTTGAATTTTCCCCGTAGTAAAAAACAAAATTTGAATAAGAGATTAAAGTTTCAAAGTCATTAAAGTTCATCCTTATTCATTTGAAAATCCATGTTTTTAAAAAAAAAATTCCATTTTTATTATATCAAAAATGATTCAAATAAAAATTTATAAACTTTTAAGTCCATAACAATAAAGAGTTAAAAATAAATTTGACAAGCTAAGTTTTATTTTTTTAAATAGCCCCTTACTCAAGGCATCAAATAAATGTTAGTCCAAAAAATATAAATGATAAACTAGTTTTGTTGATCAATTTTCTAGCACAGCTAACAAAAAGAATATCAAATAATTTTTTGTATTCAAATTGCTTTGGACCTATAAGTATTAGTAGCATAAAAGTTTAGTCCCCTTAAAAATCTATTTTTCAATTTCTTCCTTTTTAGTTGAATTAATTAATTTTTTTAAGACTCAAATATTTCTAAAATATTTATCGTTAAAAAAATTAGGGACATTATATTATTTTTAATAAAAGCTTGATTTTCTAATATTTTTTTAGAAATTGAAGATGGTAATGGTGAAGCTTATTGAGGTGCTTGATTATATTTGTAGAAATGGGATATACTTGTATAGGGTTTTACACGTGGTTGGTTATATTTTATTACTTGTATAGCTTTATGTGTTGTGCGGGGTTGTAATTACTGTTTGATGGTTCATTTAAGGTAGTTTTTTGCTCTTGGTTAATAGAAAATCAATTATAAAGAGCGAGAGGTTGGTCAAATTTTAGCTAACTTTTTTTTGTGTTTGAAAAAATTTTAGCCAAAACAATTAGTTTGGTAAGAAATATGGTGCGTTAATTGAGCATAATTTTATAACTCTTTTGTATACTATTTTATTCAATTAGCGTCATGGGTTAATTATATCAATTTAGTTAAAAGAATAAAATATTTTTTAACCTAGTTTTATTAAAAAAATATATATATCTAAAATTACAATAAGAGTTTACAATTATCCTAAACTAACTACAAATTTATACATTCTCTTATAACATTATCATAAGAAACTAGTCATTTTAGATCATAAAAAAATCATATATGTGAAAGGTTAAAGACCCAACCAAAAGACTTGAATGAAAAGGATACGGACAAATTTAAGTATATTGGAAAACAAACTACAAAAAAGATTAAAATATTGAAAAGCAACAAAGAACTAAAAATTAGAACCATGAGGAACTATCCATGAATATAAAACACATTGAAATTCAATTCGATGGTCTATAGCAGAGAAGATAAATATGATTACAAATAAATTTTATCTTAATTTCGGGGCATCGATAGAGCCACATCGAAGAAAACATAACAAGGAAAAAAATCACCAAAGACATGCCATAGAGACAAAGTATATGTTATCACACGTACAATCAAACTCAATTCAATGAAATTGTTTGATCTTAGAAAGGATGTTCTATAATTTCACACGAGATGAATTATTTCTTGGTTTCATTCAATCAATAATAATTTAATTATATTTAGGTAATAGTAAATAAAAACAATGCTCATAAGAATTTCTATTAAAACCAAAAAATATACGCCTGCACTATCATACATACCAAAATAAAAAAAGGCAATCGACAACTAGCATCAAAACAGTGATAACATCGGTGGATTACTGACTTGTCACTGGTCATTCGGCCTAAAATGAACCAGTTATTGAACCAGTTTTGTCGATATATCCTAGTTTGGGATTCAATACTTAAAATTAGTTTTAAATGAAAATAAATCTTGTAAAAATATCCTAAAATTCTTATTTGACATATATTTGACTTATATCAACTCAATTTTGAAAATTGACCCATGAATATCTAATATTTTGAAATTAGTGACTATTTTGTAAAAATTGAAAACTTGAGTAAAATTTTATAAACTAAGCCAAAATTTAAATCTTTAAGGGAATTTGACCCAATCATAATCCTAGTTGATCTAAGCCTTGAAAGAGCCTATATAAAAAACCTTTAATCACTTGTTTTAACCTAGGTAATCAAAATTCCCTAATTTTGATCCAAAACCCCAAAATTCACTTTTTAAAAATAACCTTTCTCTAAATTTAAGTTTTTCCTTCCCAAAGGCACTCTCTTCATCATATTTTAAAGGTAAATATCATTATTTTTAATAAAATTCCATTGGTTTATTTTCTTATATTTTTGTTCTTCAAAATTTCTTCATTTTTCTTCGATTTTACTTATTTTTAAACCTTGGAAAGGAGTTGGATCTATTTTGGAGGTGAGAATCATTCAAAAATCTGAAACATAAAATTATTTAATGAAATTCCTAAGTTCTTGGCTGATTGAAACAATCTTTAAAGTCTTAAATCAATAAAATCGATTTTCTTGATAAAAAAAATCCATTGTTTTCTTGATTTTCGTTCAAGGGTTTTAATGGCTATTTTTTATGACAAAATAAATGAATCTTGAAGCTTTTAGATGTAATTAAGATGAATTTTATGTATCTAATCCCGAACATAAGGTTTAGGGTGTGTTTGGAGAGGTTTTCGGTGAGTTTCGGTTAAGTTTTATGAGTTTTTTTGGGGTTGCCATGTATTGTCCGAGTTGAGGGATGTTTGGGTGCATTTTAATGCACTAAAAATTCTGGTTTTGATGATTGAATCAGTTAAAGAGTTAGAGGAACAAGTTTGAGGGAGATTGGAAAGCCGAATCGCGTTTTGGGTGACTTATAGAGCAAGTTTCGGTAAATCTGTGAGTGGATTGTGAGGGATGTCATTTTGGCAGGGCTTTAAATGTGTTTTCAAAGGTTTTAGGGAGTAGGTAAGGCATAAAAACCTCCCTATACTCGGAAGTAAGTTTTAACTAACGCTTTCTTAATGGTTCCCATATTATTCCTTATTTTTACTACGATTAGTCATGCTCTTGTTATACTTGTCCATATGTGAATATGCATGTGTTTTCAATTCTCATGAGACTATTTTTTACGAAGGTTTTATATGCATATGATGCTTTAATGTTTTTTTTTGAAAACATGAGAAAAGTGGTTTTTACCAGTTTTGGCATTTGGTGCATGTGTTAGTGGGATGCATGTGGTTAACTCACTGTTTTTTACATAAAATTGAGCATTGGTTTATTTTGTATTGGTTTATTATGTGATGTTTAAGAGGGATAATTTAATCGATCAATAGGATGATAGTGCACTAAATATATAAAATGCGTACGTGTGAAATTCCTTAGTGATGCATAAAGGGGAGCTAATGCTGCGCGGTATAAGGGACTTTATCACATTCGGGTTTGCTAACTAACCCGGACACTAAGATGAGTTTGGCATGCTGAAATATACCTCCATGTAACCTCGTTCAAGGGACCGAATGGGAGTCCGTTTATCCCAACGATTAGAGGTAATACTAATTGGAGCATAATTACCAATATGGATCAAAAGTCAAGTGTTTTTAACTATTGCTTTGCAAAGGGAATTGCATGATCTTTTTTTTGTGTGTGCATAAGGGTTTTGTTTGAGCTTTTCTATAGGTATCATGTATGACTTGGATTATGCTTGATAAGCATATGTTTTCAAAAGGGCTTTTGAAAAGTTTTTGTAACTTGTGAGCCATGAAGGCCTGCTGATTTTATATATGGTGGCATTGAGAGCTATGTATATTTTTCTTACAAAGGGCATGACTTGGTATTCAAATTGGTTTTTACTTGATTTTTAAATTGCTAAAATTGGTTTAATATGGCCTGCATTACAAGGAGTTTTTATACTTGTTTTTATTCACTCACTAAGCTTATGCTTACCCTCTCATTTGCCTTGCAATGTAGAATAAATAAAGTTGAGGCAGAAAAGGGAAGCAAGGATCCAGGTAATCCCTAAGTGAAAGCTCAAATATGTCTTTATAACATTATTAGTAGTGAGAGAGAAATGGGGATGGGTTACCATGTTAAAAATATTGTTATGTTGATGAAACTTGTAGTAGTCGTATGCTTATACATTTTTTATTTTTATCATTGTTGGTGTTAGCCTTGTGACTTGGATTTGAATCGTCTAATGGTATACATGTTGCTTATCATGAAGTTAAATTGATGTTGTTCTTATATGTGTATGAAATTTTTGAAGTTGAAGCATGCTCTTAGGATTTTCAATATATTGTTGCTAAATAGGTTGCAATGCATGTAGTAAGTTGTACATGATTTGTGGATGATATTTACTTAGCTGTATATGCATCTAGAAAATATTTTGAAACTTTTATATAATATTAAATGAGTTGTAGATATTAATTTAAGCTAAAATTTAACATGCAAGCATGTAATGAACTTAATTAAAGGATGGTAACATTAATTTGATAATTAGTCCCTAAATTTATAGAAATTTAAATTTTGATCCTAAAATTTGTTTATATGTTTTAAGACTCGTTCCTTATCTGTTTCCACTTTAATTGAATATAATCTATACATGAACATGTAGGATCAAAATAAAACATCTAGAAAAGATAAAAAGAAATTTTTTAGGGTTGTTTATCGGGGCGAGCCTCTGGATTAGCCTCAGTATTTCCCGTGTAGATCGTTCGAGTCGGGTTTTGTCTAGACCTAGTCGAGGAGGTTACACTGCCTTTCTCACATAGTATCATTCACCATCGATTTTGATGTCACTCCACTTTCGCTCTATTGATTGATTTGTTCAGTTGTTGACGTTCGAATATAGATGTCAGTACCGTTGTTGGGCTTTATATGTTAATTTTTTATCTAAACTACTTGATCCATGTTCTACTATTGATGTCTGCTGAAAGTTACTACTGTTTTTATAATTTGTTTCTTCGTATTTTTATTGAAAATTGATAAAGGCCGAGGTTATGTAAAAGAACAATACGGTGTTCCATTGCTTCATTGTCTGGTATTGCTTCTCACAAGGTACACATGAAACTTGAGACATAACATTCAAGTGTACAAGATAAAAAATCTTTGGGGTTAACAACGTTAATCTCTATTAACCAGACATAAGAGGGTGCTTTCTTGCTCGAAAGAATGCTTCAGATTGCATCCGGGAGTTCGTAACTTAACTACCTTGCTCCCAACCAAAATAAGGATCAAATAAGTGGTGAAAATAGACAATGAAGATAAAAGATAAAAATTTTCAAAAGGAATTTTGAATGAAAATAAATTTTATAACAAAAATAATTATTAAAGAAGAAAGAAAGGATGAACAACACTTTCGATTCTCAAAAAATTACAAAGTAAGAAATACAGTGTGTGTTCTTAATTCTTCAAATGGTCCTTTTGAGCTCATTGTTTCCACCATTTGCTTGAATAACAACTCAGTAGTTAATAGATTATGAGCTCGACTTAATGAAGAAGATTGAAGAAGTTAAAGGAAAAAAGAAAACAGGGTGAATGTTAGATGAATAACAAATTGGTTATTAGGATGTTATTAGAATTAGTTGAGATTTTAAATTAGTTTAATTGAGATTTTAGATTAGTCTGTTAGACCATTTGGATTGTTAGGAATTAGTTATGAGTTGTTTAATCTCTGTTATAAGTTTTTTAGTATTTGGGTTAGTTTGTTAAAGATTTTTTTTATGACCTTGGGTTATATAAACCCATCACTTGTATTGAGCAAAACACAAAGATTTCATTCAAGTTTAATAAAATAATTTTTACATTTATTTTATATGTTTATCTTTTTCACAACTCAATCATCATTTCTCTTCCATACTAAGTTCCAATCTTCATCTCAGGTCACTATGCCACTCTTCTGATCGGATGATTTTGAGGGAAGATAAAGTGTGTTGGCTTTCAAGTGTCGGGAGAACCTAAAATAGAAAATTGAAAAAAAAACAAAGATGGATTAACAAGGATGGTTTTACCCATTATAAATATTAGGCTTATTGTAACGCCCTAAAATTGGGCCGAGAATTTTAGTGGACTAGTTTCATCGGTTTAGCCTAGTTTGAGATTAACTACTTAAAATTTATTTTTTATTTAAAATAAATTATGTAAAATATCCTAAAATTCTTATTTGATATATATTTGAATTAGGTCAATTCAATTTCGAAAATTGACCCTTGAATCCCTATTATTTTGAAATTAGTGACTATTTTGTAAAAAAATAAAACTTGAGAAAAATTTTATAAACTAAGCCAAAAATTTAAATCTTTAAGATAATTTGATCCAATTGTAATCCTATATGATCTAAGCCTTCCAAGGGCCTATTTTAATAACCCATAATTTTAATTAACAACCCAAATAACTTAACATTAATCGTAAAAACCTATTTTTTTAGAATTTCAGTTTCTCCTCTTTTGGGCAGCCACTCCATCATCTTTTCAAAGGTAAACACCAATCTTTTCAATAATAATTTGTTTGGTTAATTCTTTATGTTTTTTTCTTCTTCAAAATCTCTTCGTTTTCTTCAATTTTACTTCTTTATAAACCTTGAAAGGGGGTTGGATCAATTTTGGAAGTAACAATCATTCAAACCTCTGAAACATGAAGTTCTTTAATGAAATTCCTAAGTTCTTTTCTGATTGCAACAATTTTTAAAATCTTAAATCAATAAAATCGGTTTTCTTGATAAAAATTCTATTGTTTTTCATGATTTTCGTTCAAGGGTTTTACATGGATGTTTTTATGCCTAAATACATGAATCTTGAAGTGTTTAGATTTAATTAAGATGACTTTTAAGTATTTAACCCCGGACATTCAAGGTTTAGGTGGTGTTTGGAGAGCTTTTCGATGCGTTTCAGTTAAGTTTTATGGGGTTTTTAGGGGATTCCATGTATTGATCCGACTTGAGGGATGTTTTAGTGTTATAATGCACTAAACTCTTTGGTTTTGATGCTTGAATCAGGTCATGAGTTAGAGGAACAAGTTTGAGGGTGACCGAAAAGGCGAATCGCGTTTTCGGGGGACTTGTCGAGAAGTTTCAGTTTTTCTGAGTGGATTATGAGAATGGGCTGATTCGGCATTGTTTTATACTTGCTTTAAAAAGGTTTGGGAGTGTAGGGAAGGTGTGAAAGCCTCCCTATACTCGAAAAAGTATTGTTTTCTTAAAGGTTCCCATATTATGCTGTGTGTGTTGTACATATGTGATTATGCATGTATATAAATGCTCATAAAACTGTTTTTAAATATATTTTATATGCATTCGATGTTCCCACGGTTTTGTTTTGAAAAATAATATAAAAATGGTTTTATCGGTTTTTGCAAGTGATGCGTGAAAAGTGAGATATATGTGATTTGGATTCTATTTTGAATTAAGTTTTGATTATTGGTTTTTAATAATATATTAGTTATTTAATTGATGAACCTTATGGGATAATATGATCAATCCATAGGTCTAGAGTGCACTATAAATATTAAAAATGCGTACGTGTGTAAATTCCTTGTGTTTTGCATTTTGGCTTTTAGCCTAATGTTGTGTGATGGGGGTAGCACTATCACATCCGGGTTTATAAGGGTAGTACTATCACCGGACAGCAAGGTGAGACTTATTATGTTGGGGGTAGTACCAACATGCGCATGCACTAGGGGTAGTGCTATCGTGCGATTGCCTGTTTATCCTAAAAATTTGGGGTAGTACAAATCGGATCACTAGCACCAATATATGTTTTTTTCTTTTCAAAGGTATGTTTCATGTTTTTTACTTGATTGCATAAGGTATAATGCATGCGAGGTTTTGTGCATTGTTATGCATGTGATTTGAGCATTGCTATGTTGTTATCATGTAAAACTCGAGTTTTGTGCACTGAGATGCAGTGTAAGCATTTCTATGTGAGTAGCATGTAAGACTTTCTTTTTAACTTATAAAGCATGTGATTTCAAAAAGGGTTTTACTAAATTTTAATGATGGCATTGTTGCCATGGTTTGATGACATTTACTGATTTTTAAAAGTGGCGTTGTTAGTCATGTTTGTTTTGTTTTATAAAAAGAATGACATGTTTTTAAATTGATGAAATTGATTTAATATGGGTTGCATTGCAAGGGGATTTTATACTTGTTTTTATTCACTCACTAAGCTTATTCTTACCTTCTCTTTTACCTTGCAATGCAGAGTAAATAATGTTGAGGCAGCAAAAAGGAAGACAAGATCCAGGTAACCGCCAAGTGAAAGCTCAAGCATGTTTTTATAATATTAATAGTAATAAGAAAGAAATGGGGATGTGTTTATCATATAGTGAATATTGTCTATGCTATTGGGACTTGAAATAGTTGTATTCTTATACATATTGATAATATTCAATGTTAATGTTTGTTGAATGAAATCTTAATATCGGAATGTTTTGAAAGTCATGAACATTATGTTGAAATTAGGTAATGATGCCTTTAGACGGGATGATATGTTTTGATTAGTCAAGATAATATTAGCCTTGTAACCTTGAATTGAATTGCCTATCGGTATACCTTTAGTTATAGTAAAGTTACATTGAAGTTTGATTCTTGTTATCCCTATGCGTGAATTTGAGTGTTATTGATAATGAAGCATGATTATTTATGAGTTGAATCAATTGTTGCTAACTAGGTTGCAATGTATCAAGTAAGTTGTATACGATATGTGGATAACGTGTATTTAGGACTGAAATTTAAGATTCAAGCATGTAATGAACCTAATTAAAGATTGGTAACACTAATTTCATAATTAATCCTTTAGTTTTTGGAAAATTACAATTTGGTCCCTGAAGCATGTTTGTACATTTTAGGACTTGTTCCTTATTTGTTTTCGCTGCAATTGAATATAATCTATGCATGGACATGTAAGATCAAAATAAAGCATCTAGATAAGATAAAAGAAAAAATAGCCATTTAATTTTTAGGGTTGTTTATCGGAGCGTGTCTCCGGATTAGCCTCAGTATTCCTCGTGTAGCTCGTTCGAGTCGGGTGGTGTCTAGACCAGGTCGAGGGGGATACACTTATATAGCCCAAAACTCATAACAATCTAAAATCACTTTTCTGTTATAAAGTATATTTTCATTCAAAATGCATTCTAAAATATTTTATATTTCAACTTCATTGTCTTCTTTCATCACTTATTTGGTCCTTCTTTTTGTTGGGAGTAAGGCAGTTAAGCTATAAACTCCCAGATGCAATATGAAAACCCTCTTTCGAGCAAAAAAACACCCTTTTATGTATGGTTAATAAAGTGCAAAACTGTTAAACTCTATAGTCCTCCTAGATATTTTTTATCTTGATAAGTTGATTGTGAAACCAAAATTTAAGGTACCTTTTTGGAAAAAAATCGATGAAACCAAGTTCAATTATCACCGGCAAGTAGAATGCTCAAACAACTCATTAAAATATAAGGCTTATATGAACCACACGACCAGATTAAGAGAGGGTAGATCAACAGAAACTCCATATGATCGAAAGAAAAACAACAACAAAAAATAACGAAAAAATACATTGGGGCAGAGAGTTCACAATAGATGATATAAAAACATCAAGACCTTTGAAATATTGATGACGTGACAGCAAAAGAATCAAGAACGAAGGTCTTAGGACCGTTGATTGTGAATGATACCATGTTAGAAGGGTGATATAGTGGCCTGAGATGGAGAATGGTGTTTAGTGTGGAAGAGACGTGATGATTGTGCCACGATCCAGATTTGGACCCGAATGTCGGGTTAACCCGAAGTATTGGGTTCCGATATTTGGGTCTCGAGTTTGAGTTTTGGACCAATTTTGGGCCTTGGGATTAGGTGGTTGAGTTGGTTTGAGAGTTGGGACTTGGTTAGTGAGGGAAATTTGGAAATGCTCTAAACAAAGATGGGGAAAGAGAAGTGAATTCTCTGCAAAAAGTAGTTTTGCGTGAGATCATCTTGTTTTCCCTTTCCTTCCTCCTCCATTGTTTCAAGAAAAGAAAGTAGTAAAAGTTTAAATATTTGTTGTGGTAGCTTGAGAATCTCATTTTGGTGTTGAAGGTGAAGTTCTAAAGCTTAAAGATATCTATCAAGCAAGGTAAACATGTATGGGGTTGAGAGAAAATAAGGTTTAAGGGTTGAGGCTGAGTCTTGAGCGGGAGTAGTGTGTTGGGAGCTTTAATATCAGTTTTTCCAGTTTTCTTAGACTCTGAGAATCATTTTCTTTGGTGTCTGATTCACTGCTTATCTTCCCTTTGTCGAAATACAAGTTGGAGAGTCTTTCAAAACATTTGGGAAGGAAAAAGCTTGAAGGGAAGGAGGAGGACGTGTTTGTTGTGCTTTTTCTTAAGATTGGTACTCCTTCAACTCTTAAACATCATGAATTTCATAGATTTGTGTTTTTTTGCATGTATGTGATTTGTTTGAATGCTTAGATAGCTTAGAAACCCTATAATGGTGAATTTGTGGTAGAGTTGATAAAGTTGTGAAAATTTAGTGTAATCATGCTTAAAATCATCAATGTGTTGAAATGAAGGGTGATCAACCTTATGGTTTAAGCTGGGGATTTGGTGAAACATTTCCCTCAAACCTACATTTTCGAGTAGGGGTATCAATACGGGTGATAAGTGCTCAAAATAGTTAGTACTTTGTGCTTAATTACTCCTTGATTCAATAATTTATGTTACCGATCTTAGTTTTTTTCGTGTATTTTTGTGCAGGATTACGAATCTGGAAAATATACTTAAATGAACGATTTTTGAAGTTTTTTTATTTTCTGGATCGAGTCGGGGTGGGCACGACTTTGGGCATGAAAATCTGATGTGGCACTTGGTCAACAGCTTCTAGAAGATGATGTCAGCACGCGCGTGATAGCTTATCAACGTTCCAGATAGCTTATCAGCCACATTTTGAATTTTAAATTTGGATATATCCTTTGTAATTTGAATTTAAATATTTTTAGAATTATCTAGGATTTATCCCCTTATTTTAGGGTATGTAAAAGGCTATAAATACTCACCTTGGGTAAGCTAAAAACATCTTCGATTCATTTTTTAATCCTAGAGTTTTCTTTCATCTTTTATTTTCTTTCTTCATTTTTTTCATGCTTTTATTTTTATTTTATTTTATGTCGAGCATAATTCTTTCCATACTTATTCTCGTCTAAGTTTTTTTAGCCGAGGGCTTAAGCAATGACTCGATCCAAATGTGAGGATTGAAAAGCGCATCAAAAACTTCGATTTTTATTTCTTTAGTTTTCTTTGAACTTATTTTTAAAATTAAATTGATTTAAAAACTAAAGATTGACTTTAGTCAAGACTTTGATTTAATTACTCGTGTGGGAGGAAAGATCGGCTATTGAAGAAATCCGACTTCCTAGGAACACACTTAGGAAATTGATTGCTAAGAAGAAAACTAAGATTGGATCAATTATTATTGAAATAACACAATCCAAGTCGGTTTAAATGATTTAAATGATTTTTCTACAAACATTGAGTTGGTAGATTAATCCATGAAACCAATATTAAGGATAAACTTGGGTATTCGGTTTAGAAATTTTGCTTCAAGGATTGAGCTTTAAAAGCTAATTACCAATGTAAAATCCCAAAGTAAAAATCTTTTTCCAATGATCTATTAAAGTCGAGTCAAAGCGAAAGCCTAAGTCTAGTTTTTATCTTATTAAATTATTTTCTTTATTTCAATCTCTTCCATTATTAGTTTTATATTATTCAACAACTCCCTCTTTTTAAACAATCACTATTCGATCAACCTTCTTAAATCATCAATCGAGCAAACATAATTAGGAAGTTTCTAGTCCCTGTGGGATCGACCCTTAATTCTCATTGACTACATTTAATTTCATATTTATTATTGAGAATAAGAAAGTTTATTTTGACACTACATGACACGTTTCAAATTGGCACCATTTTCGGGGAATACGACAAAGTTACAAATTGTTCTGTTTGATTTTTGACTAGGAAAATTCGGAATAGCAAGTTACAATGGGAGACGACAATCGAACCATCCAACAACTCAATGCGGCACCTGATGATTATTAGCCGATGTGCATAACATTCCCAAATGGTGATATGCCATTCAACCTTAAGACAAGATTAATTCATCTCCTACCAACCTATCATGGTTTGCCGAGCGAAAATCCTCACAAACACCTCAAGGAGTTCCATATGGTTTGCCTAAGTACAAAACCTCAGGAAGTTTCTAAAGACCAAATTAAACTTCGCGCCTTTCCTTTCTTTTAGCTGATATAACAAAAATTTGTTATTTAATTTGCCTTCGAATTCTGTTACAACTTGGACTGATATGGCTCGCCTTTTTCTTGACAGGTTTTTCCCAGCAGCTAAAGCGAGCGAACTGAGACGAAGTATCCTGAGTATCCAACAAAAGGATACCAAAATTTTATATGATTACTATGAGCGCTTTAAAAAGCTATGTGTTAATTGTATACAACATGGCTTGACCGAACAAATACTCCTCCAATATTTTTACGAAGGTTTAACGCCTATGGATATGAAGGTAATTGATGCGGCAAGTGGAGGAGCACTTGTAAACATGACTCCTACCATGACTAGAACGTTAATATATACCATGGACGCTAACTCGCAGCGATTTCACTCTACAAGTGAACCATCTCGACGGGTTCATGAGGTAAGTACAGTTTCATCAGAAAATAAAATTAACAAATTAACTGACATTATTCAATATCTTGTTACAGATAAAAAAGACGCTGCTAGACTTTGCGAGATAGGTATAAGTCCAAAGTCATCATTAGACTCCATTTTTGAGTGACTAGCAACTTTCCAAGAGAAGTTCCACAACCGAACTGAGACTCACCTACAAGAACTATATAGGCAAATGTCCCAATTAGCTCAAACCGTAGAACGACTAGAATCACAAGGAAAACTTCCTTTCCAAATTGAGCTAAACCCAAGGGAAAACGTTAGCGTCATTACACGTAGAAGTGGGACAGTTGTTAATCCTGAAGGTCCAAAGGAAACCACTGCACAACTGGAGAAGGAGAAGAAAACGTCAATTTTAGAATCTCAAGGTATACCTCCTTTACTCCCACCACCTTCCCCTTCCATTCCTCAATAAATTGCACCACCATTTCCATCACGATTGGCGAAACGTGACAAAAAGTTGAAGAAAAGGAAATTATAGATGTTTTCAAAATAGTGCAAGTCAATATACCTTTTTTGGAAGTGATTCGACAAGTCTCAAGGTATGCTAGATATTTAAAAGAATTGTGCACTACAAAGAGGAAATTGTCTGGTAACGAGAAGGTGAATTTGGGAGAAAACATTTCTGTGGTATTTCAGCGAAAGCTTTCGCCAAAAATGAAAGATCACGGTATGTTCACTGTACCCTGTAAAATTGGGAATGTTTTAATTAATCGTGCAATGTGCGATTTAGGAGCTTGAATTAATGTTATGCCTCTTTCTGTTTATAAAATGATTACTAACGAGCCGTTGAAGGAAACAAGAGTGACTATACAGTTGGCAGATCGTTCCATCATTTATCCAGAAGGAGTGCTCGAAAATGTTTTGGTAAAAGTCGATGCTCTTATTTTTCCTGCTGATTTTTATGTCATTGACATGGAAAGCAATAGAACAAGCACTTGTTCCGAAGTTCTCTTGGGACGACCATTTTTGAGTACCGCACATACAAAGATTGATGTAAGAAACGGTATTTTAACAATGGAATTTGACGGTGAGGTAGTAGAATTTGATGTTTACAAAGCAATGAAATATCTTGATCAAGTTGAAAGAAAAAATTCTATTGATATTTTTGATTCACTTATTAATACATTTGTAGAGACTAATTTTTTTAATTTTTTAGGGATCAAGAAATTCACTACAAAGAGGATGAGAGGGAGTTTGAAAATATTTTCTTTATTAATTCCAATTTATCTCTTACTCCTCCTAAGTTTAAAATTTTACCTTAGATTTTGTAGGCACCTGAAGTTGAACTTAAGGAATTACCGGGTCACCTAAAGTATGTATTTTTAGGAGAAAATAACTCTTTACCGGTAATTATCTCAAGTAAGCTTTCAAGAGAGGAGGAAAATAGTTTGGTAAGTGTATTGCGCGAACACAAGCAAGCTATTGGATGGACCATCGCAGACATCAAAGGACTTAATCCTTCGACTTCTATGTATAAGATAAAAATCGTGGAAGGAGCGAAACCATCTCGGGAAGGACAACGTCGTTTGAACCCACTGATGATGGAAGTTGTGAAAAAGGAGATACAAAAGCTTCTTGATGCCGGCATCATCTATCCAATATCATACAGTAATTGGGTAAGTCTGGTCCATGTGGTTCCAAAGAAAACTAGAATAACGGTAATAAAGAATTCGAAAGGTGAGTTAGTTCCGACACGAGTTCAAAATGGATGGCACGTGTGCATCGATTACAGGAAGTTGAACTTGTTAACTAGAAAAAATCATTTTCCACTTCCATTTATAGATCAAATGGTAGACTGTTTAGACGGAAAATCTCACTATTGTTGTCTTAACGGTTTTTTAGGTTTATTTCAAATACCCATGGCACTTGAAGATCAGGAGAAGACTACTTTTACTTATCCATTCGGCACCTTCGCCTATCGACGAATGTCATTCGGATTATGTAACGCCCCAGCTGCATTCCAAAGATGTATGGCAAGCATATTTTCTGATTACGTCGAGAAAGGAATTGAGGTATTTATGGACGACTTCACTGTATATGGTAATTCTTTTGATGAATGTTTATCGAATTTAACAAAAGTTTTAAAATGATGTCTTAATTTTAATCTTGTGCTAAATTATGAAAAATTTTGTTTTATGGTTGATAAAGGTCTAATATTAGGACATATTGTTTCACTTGATGGGATTGTTGTAGATAAAGCTAAAATCGATATTATTCATTCACTTACCCCAAAACTGTGAAAGATGTTTGTTCTTTTTTATGCCATGTAGGATTCTATTGTCAGTTCATCAAAAATTTCTCAAAAGTGGCGCAACCATTGTGCAATTTATTGCAGAAAGATCAAATGTTTGATTTTGATCAAAAATGCATGGATGCTTTCGATGAACTAAAGTAGAAACTTGTATTAGCACCAATCGTTCAATCGCTGAATTGGAAGTACCCATTTGAACTTATGTGTGACGCATCGAACACGAGCTTAAGAGCCGTACTAGGATAAAAATTCGGAAAGGAACCTTATGTGATAGCCTATGTGTCTAGAACACTAGATGCTGCTCAATGAAATTATTCGATTACTGAAAAGGAGCTTTTTGCTATTATTTTTGCTTTAAAAAATTTTGTTCATATCTTTTAGGCACTAATATTATTGTTTATTCTGATCATGCATCACTAAAATATTTGTTAAACAAAAAGAGGCGACACCCCGCTTGATTCGATGGATTTTACTCTTACAAGAGTTCAATCTTCAAATCAAAGATAAAAAGGGATGTGAGATTTTAGTTGCGGATCACTTAAGTCAATTTCTCGTTCCTCAACATTGTGAACCGCTCGAAGAAAAATTCCCCGAGGAACACTTATTTTTTGCGCAAACATTGTTGCCATTGTATGCGAACATGGTTAATTATTTAGCCACGGGTGTACTATCGGCCGATCTACCATGCTCTGAGGTAAGCCGAATTAAGCGAGAATATCGATTATACATTTGGGATGATCCATACCTATGGAAGCATTGTTCAGATCAAGTAATTCGACGTTGTGTTGCCGAAAGCGAGGTAAATTCGATCCTTCAATTTTATCATTCTTATTCTTGCGGAGGTCACTTTGGACCCAAACGAACTGCGTATAAAATACTTGAGTATAAATTGATAATTGATAGGTATATTGTTGGTATTTGAAACCAATAAGGAATGTTTAATATATATATATATATATATATGAGTATATGGTATAATATGAACTTTGCTTAGTGTTGATGGGTTATAGTTTTATTATGAGATATGATAAACTAGTAACCTTTTTTAGTGTTGATGTGTTGACTAGTGTTATATTATGTGGAAGACAAGCTAGGACCTTGCTTAATACTATTGGGTTCTTTAGCATTATATTATGAGGAAGACAAGCTAGGACCTTGCTTAGTGCTGATGGGTTCCTTAGTGTTATATTATGTGGAGTGGCATGCCAGGGATCTTGCTCAGTGTCGATGGGTCCCTTATTATTATAATAATACGAGGTGATACTAGAAACCCTATATAGATATGAGACTTGAGTTGCAAGATGCATTGTTGACCTCTATTGTTATGCGTATGTTGTGTGCTGATATATGCATGCATGATATCCTGTGTTTAGGCAGATAATGTAGCACCATTATAATCATGCCATGTCATCATTCATGCTTCATATGCTTATTTATGCTATGTACGATGTGAATCGGTTGGTAGAGTACCACCGAGCTTTTGTAGCTTAGTATTTCGAAATGTATTTTCATACGTAGGTTAGGAGAAGCCTTGGAGCGGAGGAGCACCATCGTGTTCGGTTTCAGCATTGACTAGTTGTTAGATTACTTTTACTAGATGTAGTGAGCGATATACTTCTAGGACCTTATATGTAATTGTAACTCTTATTGTATTTTGATTTGATTCGAATGCTTTTAAAAGTTTTAATATTTTGGGAGCTCCAATTATTTTGAATTTACATGGATTCATGTATCGAATTAATTTTGAAATTTATGGACTTTTGATGGATTTGGATTTGAACTTGTTCTTTTTTGGGCTTTTGATATGAAATTGTGAATTATGGGTTTGGGGCCTTAGACCCAAATGTGTCATCCGGGTCGAGGGTGTTACATTTAGTGGTATCAAACCTAAGTTTAGTCGGTTCTAGGAAGTCCCCGATGGAGTCTAGTGTTGTTTATAGGTGTTTGATAAGTACATACCCACGAGTCAAAGTCGTACTTGCTTTAATGCTGAAAATTCGATGGTGTAACCTCGTTTGTTTGTTTTGAGGTAAGGAAAATGTGAAGAAGAGGAAGAGGCAACGATGAGAGCTGAGGTTCCTAGGAACGGACTATGAGGATGAGTACGTGCCTGAGATGGAGGCACCGTTTGATAATGCAGTTGGTCAATGGGCCAACTACTTCTCACAGATGAACCAGGCAATACACCGGATTGTGAGAGCTATATCGAGATCTTTTGATACATCTCGAGAGGCACCAGTAGAGAGGGTGCGAAGGCAAGGAGCTGTTGACTTTCATGGAATGGGGCAAGATAATATCCTGCAAGTTGACCAATGGTTGCATGATACCCGATGGATCATGAGGAAAATAAGTTTAAGATCATAGGACAAGCTATCGGTACTCGATATCCCATATAGGCGTATCGGTACTCGTTGGGAAATCTATCCAAAAATTAATACTTTCGTTTGGGGGTTCTATAATTCAAGGTAAAGTTTCTAAACGGTCTCTTATGGTACAAGATGAAACCAAAAACTGAGAAACCGACATTTTAACCCCGTTTACAAGATAATTGAGAAATAACTTGATAATTGGTGGGTATATGGTTGGTATTTGAAACCAATAGAGTATGTGGTATACTAGGAACCTTTCTTAATGCTGATAAGTTACCTAGAGTTATATTGTTATGAGATATGATAAACTAATAACATTACTTAATGCTGATGTGTTGACTAGTGTTGTATTATGTGGAAGGCAAGCTAGGAGTTTGCTTAGTGTTAATGGGTTTCTTAGAGTTATATTATACGGAAGACAATCTAGGACCTTGGTTAATGCTAATGGGTTCCTTAATGTTATATTATGTGGAGTGGCATGCCACAGAACTTTCTTATTACTGATGGGTCCCTTATTATTATACTACTACGAGGTGATATCAGAAACCCTATATAGATATGAGACTTAAGTTACAAGATGCATTATTGACCTTTATTGTTATGCGTATGTTGTGTGCTGATATATGCATGCATGATATCCTTTGTTTAGGCGGATACAATAGCGTCATTGTACTCATGTCATGTCATCATTCATGCTTCATATACTTATTTATGCTATGTGCGATGTGAACTGGTTGGTAGAGTACCCACTGAGCTACTTTATTTCGGCGTTTCAAAATTTATTTTTGTGTGTAGGTTAGGAGAGGCCTTAGAACGGAGGAGGACTGATGGAGGCTCGAAAGTTCTTTAGTTTTCCACCTTTTTCAGATTGTAATATTTGAGGTTGTCAAACCCATAAGGACTATGTCGACTTCACTACTTCTTATGGCTGCACTATAGAAAATAAAGACACAAATAATTTGTTGACTTGAGATCACTAAATTAACTATTAAAACTAAACTAAATATCAAAGGAATAAAGATGATAGAAGTGAGGCTAAGTTGATTGTTCTGTAGAGGAGAATCTAGTTGTACTAAATATCCACTTATCAATGCAATGGGTTGAACTGCCGCCTCGGTGGGTCGCACAAAGGGTCGCCGGAGCTGCCTAGGTGGGGCTATGCCTTGTCGATAATTAAACATTCCATAGTTCGACAGAGCATCCTTGTTTGTCTTCTTCCTTATCCCTAAGTGAAGAGAACTGTTGAAACCCACGTCTTGATGATACCTCCCGGCGTGAATCAAGGGCGGAAAACAATAAACACATGTGTCATGTTAGTCACTGAAATCCTGGGCAATTAATCTCTCAACCGGATTAGTCAATGCCCATGAGCAAAGACCGTATTCTCTCGTTTCGTGAACCTACATCTCCCGATCTCATATGCGAGAAGAGTAAATACTATCTTTCAAGCTCATATGCGAGAAGAATAAATATCAAGAGAGAATAAACTATGAAATAAGTTTTGCATTAATAAGTATCAAACATAACACAACCATCTTCTCCAACTACTCCACAAACAACCTAAACCTCCGAAGAAGTTTAGAACATGGTGTAGTCGGCGGCTAATAGTAAATGATAGGTAAAATCCGACTCACTTAAACTAAACCTAATATGTTCCTTATATAGGCCAATGCCCTAGGTTAAAGCTTTCCATGCAAGGAAAGAGTTCTAAAGGGGGAAGAAATATAATTCCTAATTAAACTATAATACTTAATTCCTAAAATAACTCTTCTTTCCCTCACTTGACTTTGACTTGGGCTTGACTCCTTAATTCGGCTTCGTCTTTCTCTCGCTCTTTGTCCGTTAAGATCAACATCTTTTTTTCTCTCTCTGTCGAGCATCAGTTGTCATCTTTACTCTGCTATCGCGGCCTCCAAAGTGCTACCGTGGCGGGTACTTCATCTGCATTCCAGCATCTATCTTTTTATTTGGCCATCTTTGTAATATAGTTTCCTGTCTAAGAAAGAAAATTATAAAATGCATCTGCTTTAAGCCAAATATTAGATGAATTCATGAATTATGTGTTTGGATGCTGAAATATGGAAAATAAGCAGAATTATCCAATATTGCCCTTAAATTTGTCCTATATTAGCAATAATCGAGTGGGAAAATGATATGAAAAATAGGACTTTTATGCACTCATCACACCCCCAAACTCGAACTATTGTTTGTCCTCAAGCAATGCAAAAGATAGATTTAAGTAAGGAATTTTAAAGTAATATACCGTCCTACCTGCCGCGGCAGATTTCCTTTCATGACTCGGCCTCTTCTAGGTTCTAGCCGTTCCTCGGGACTGGACTATAAGTCTTAGTGGGTGTGTGTAGCTATGTCAAAGCTGATTTTCTAAGTTCTAATCCTTTTTCTAGCTTAAGACTTCCAACTAAGATTTTTCTTTAATTCTTTTTCTTTCTTTCTCCCTAATTTGGTATATAAATATATATTGCTATATACTTATACTGCTTGAGCCGGTTTCGGGCACCTCAAGTGTTTAGCTATTTCTCACTAGAGACAATTTCGAGCACCTCTAGTAAGTGGGAGAAGGACTAAGTCCTAGAGCCAGTCAGGGGCACCTCTATGGAATAACTAGAGCCAGTGATAAGCACCTCTAGTTAAAATCTAAACCTAAGTCCTTATTGCTTTTCAAAGAAAGGAACTTATAAAATCAACTAAGATTAGCCGTGTTTAATTATTTTTAGGCTTATAGTCTAATCCTAAGTACTAATCCTAAGAGACCTATCTGAATTCAAGTCTGGTGAATGGTGCATATTGCTGCGGCGGATGAATAATATATTGTTGCCGAGGTAGTTTCAATAAAATTCAATAGACTTAAAAAAAAAATTTAGTAATAAAATTGTTAGGACAGAATTAAGGCACTAATAAGATAATCTAAAAGCTTTCCATACATGGCAGATATTTACATAAAAAGGGATCAATACTCCCCCAAACTCGAGGGATGCATTGTCCTCAATGCATGAAAAGTAAATAAAGAAAAGAAAACCGAGAATAAAGATCAACATCTTTTTTTCTCTCTGTCGAGCACCAGTTGTCATCTTTACTCTACTGTCGCAGCCTCCAAAGTTCTGCCATGGCGGGTGCTTCATCTGCATTCCAGCATCTATCTTCTCATTTGACCATATATGTAATATAGTTTCCTGTCTACGAAAGAAAATTATCAAATGCATCTGCTTTATGCCAAATATTAGATCAATTCATGAATTATGTGTTTGGATGCTGAAATATGGAAAATAAGCAGAATTATCCAATATTACCCTTAAATCTATCCTTTATTAGTAATAACCGAGTGGAAAAATGATATGAAAAATAGGACTTTTTTGCACTCATCAAGGACCATCGTTGTCGGATTCAACATCCACTAGTTGTCAGAGTACTTTTACTAGATGTAGTGGGTTATGTACTTGTAGGACCTTATATGTAATTTTAACTCTTGTTTTATTTTGATTTGAGTTGAATACTTTTAATATTGTAATATTTTGGGAGCTCCAACTATTTTGAATTTACGTGGATTCATGTTTCGAATTGAGTTTGAAATTTATGAATTATAATGGATTTGAATTTAAACTTGTTCATTTTTAGGGCTTTTGATATGAAATTTTGAAGTACGAGTTTTGGGTCGGAGGCCCAATGTGACATCCAGATCGAGAGTGTTAAAGATTGAGTTATGGAAAAGATAAACAAAGAAAATAAATGTGAAAACTATTTTATTAAACTTGAATGAAATCTATATGTTTTGTTCAATACAAATTATGGGTTTATATAACCCAAGGCCATAACAAAATCTTTAACAAACTAACTCTAAAATCTCAACTAAGCTAATCTAAAATCTCAACTAATTCTAATAACATCCTAACAACCAATTAGTTATTCTTCCAACCCAACCCATACAACAATAGACAAAAAATGGTGGTTACGGTTAAGATTTTTTGATTAAAAGATATATGGGTGATAAGATGATAATTTTATTTTTAACTAAAATATAAAATATATTTTTTAATGATATTTTTTACTTTTAGATATTAAATAAAACAATTTAAAAAGTTTATGTTTTAAGATTTAAACACATCATTAATAATCAATATTTTTATTATTGATTTTATTTGAAACGAAATGGTAGTAATTGGCATGGAATTAAATGAGGCATAAATTTAAACGCCGACCTTTTAATAAAACCAATACAATGTATACACAGCAGATTCGACTAACTTACCTATTTATTGTTGTTTGAATTTTTTGGGGACCTATTACTCTTTACTTTTAATATTTATGATGTATAACACTTTAACTAATAAAAGGTGAAGTCCGCTAGAATAGGAAAGTAAAAAAACATTCAATTAATCTGATTTATTTATTTGCTGATTCGATTTGAATTTTAAATTTTATTTTCTAATAATTTAGATCGAATATCTAAAAATTTTGAATCATATATAAATAGTGATTTTTTTATTCGGATAGAATATTTAATTATCTAAAATTTGAAATTTCAAGATTTGTTATAGATATAAATCTTGGTATACTTGATATTTTTACTTTTTATATTTAAAAATTTAAAATCTCATGAATAAAAATTTTTTATATTTAATAATTTGTTAGTAAATAAGTCTATCATGTGCATCGTACACCGTTAAACATCACTACTGATGAACATTATTAAATTGATTAATAATGATTATGAATATCAAGTACTCAATATAATTAATTTAATTAAAATTTTATTTTAAATAATTTAGAATTATATGTTAAGTTCTTAAGATTTTAAATCTTTATTAATTAATTTAATAGTGTTCAAAAATGTTCAACGTTAGTGATGTTCAACAGTGTTTGACGCAAATTATAAAATTTTTCTTTGTTAATTATCATATTAAAATTTTAAAATTTTCATAAATAAGATAAAAAAATTAAAAAAAAAACATTATATCAAATCTTAAATTTGAATATTCCCAATATCCAGTCAGAAAATCTAAATACCAAATTTTTTCAAATCAAATACAAAATCTGACGAAAGTAAAGTAGAATTGTGTTCCTAACCAAAGATGGTTTTGGGTTTCTAGTGGCATCGACAAATCTAAAAGTTAGGTCCTAAATCGACTTAAATTTTAATTTTAGTCGTGTTATATTTATTGCGCTTGCATATATTATTTGTTATTGTATATATTATATTTGTTATTTCATTCAATGTGAGTATTATAATTCTGAATATTTTAAAATATATATATATTATAGACATAACATTTATAAGTATTGTGGTTTTTAGATAGTGTTATTATAATCATGTAATTATTATTGTTGTGGTTTCATACTATTATTTAAATCTCTATCTGTAATATCAATTAATAAAAAAAAATTAAGAATATGTCGACAGTAATAAGTATTGAAAATGTTGGAGTCCGAATAAAAAAATAAATTTTAAGACTATATCCATAATAATAAATATTGAAAAATATCAGGTCTCTAATAAAAGGTATTAGAAAAAATAAATAATTAGAGTAGATTTCTAATAATAAACATTAAAAAATATTGTATTAATAAATATTAAAAATATAATTAATTAATAATAAATATAAAAAATAAATTATTAATAATAAATATTATTAAAAAAATAGTGTATTAGAAAACTTAGACGTGGCAAGCAGATCATTCGAAACGGGTTTGGTTCGGGTTAGGTTTAGTTTTGGCTATATTTTTTTGGATAAATGATTAATTTTCATTTTATCTAAAGAACCATCAAAGTAACAAAATACAAACGTCTAATCAAAACTTATCATGAATATTAAGAATATTAAGGCAAATTTCATAAATCAATGAGAGAAGAAGAGTGAACAAGTTTCTTGTAGCCTCAGAATCGCATCCCAACATCATATTTGATTTGAATCATAATAGCCCAAACATATCTTGCACCTTTACTATGCAATCTATTGTTTCTTTCTTGCCAAAAATAATACAAGAAGGCTCTCAAGCTATACGAATAACAACAACCCTCAAAGATTTACCTTTACTATGTTTTTGCATCCAATTAAGTATCATTTCTCATCCACCCACTATAGGCCTAATATCACAAGCCTGCAGGATTAATTATCAAACATAACGTGCAAACCCACAATCACAAGCCTGCAGGATTAATAGGCCTAATATCACGTGCAAACATCACGTGCAATCAGAGCTAACCAAGCAATAAAGGAGTGCCTAGGGAGAGTTAAGCCACCCCATATAACACGAAACCACCTCACTTTCTCCCTTTTATGTCTTAAAATCTCACAACTTTTCTTAGCTTTATAATCATTCTGCAAGATGTCCTTAACACAGTGACAATCATCTCTGAGCTTTAGAATTTTCTTCTAAGCCCAGCTACAACCACTCTTAATTTGAATCTGTAAGAAACTTCTACCTTTCAAAAGATACTCCTTTACCCAAGCCACCCTTAATGAACCTGCTTGAGCAAGAAGGAGCCTGATGCATTTCAGCATACACGCCTTATTCCAACTAACTATGTTCTTAATTCCCAACCCTCCCTCACAATTAGGATAACATATATTCTCCCAACTTAATCGAGCCCTTGTAGCTGAACCCTCTGAACCCATCTGTAACACCCCAATTTTCCCCCAAATTAAAAACTCTAAATCTCTAATTCAAACCCTAGAAATTGGGGATTTCTAATTCTGATTTTAGGGGCTTATTTTGCAATTTCTGAAATTAAAGGGTTCACTTTTAAAGTTTGAAGAGTTAAGACCCTTAATGGGCAATTTTACCTTTTCTTTTTGGTAACTCCTTTCTTCCCCGTTTTTCCGTTTCGGTTTGGCTTAGCTCTCTCTCTCATAATTGTTGTTTCGGTTTCTCTATGGGATTAATTCCCCTTTAATTTCGATTCAATCAGAGGTTATTCAAACAACAAAATATCAAAGAGACTTTGGTATTCTTTTCCTTCAACTATTCGGTGACTTTCATCTTTCTCCCTGTCTCTTTCAAATCAACATCTTTTGTGGTCTTTCGTTTCCTGTTGTTTTGGTGAGTTTTTGGTAAGCTTGCAAACACCATTCTTTTTTTTCTGTTTGGTTCAGTAAAGTTAGGAGGAGAGTGCTTCGTTTTGTTTCGGTTCTAATTGTTTGAATGTGGGTGTTGGGTTGTCAAGTTTAGATTCGAGTTTGTTAGTGTATGAATTGGTTTAAATCGGGTTTAGAATCGATTCAGGGGGATGTATCGAATTTGGAAATTAAATCAAACTGGGATGAATCTGGATTTTTCCAGATTTTTCTAGAAAATCTGGGATTTTTTCAGATTTTTTCGGGAAAATCCTAGAACCCGACCAGTGACCAACCCGACCCGAAACTTGACCATGACCCAACCCAGCTAACGTCATCTACTGACGTCAGCGTTGACCTGATGACATCACTGCAAACGTCATCTACTGACGTCAGTGTTGACCTGCTGACGTCACTACTGACGTCAGCGTTGACCAATGCTGATGTGAGCGTTGACTTTTTCGGAACCGGTTCTACTTTAGGTTTTTCGATGTCCTAAGTTCGATGACGCGGTCCGTTTTTCAAAATTCGAAACCAAAGTGTCATTTTGAAGGCTTTTAAGTTTGAATCCTTTTTTAGATGTTATCTTTTCTAGAATCTAAAATTGGTTTATCGTTTGATTCAGGTGACGTGGATTCAGACCCCAAGCATCTTCCTCTTCCTCCTCCTAGACGACCTCCTGCTCATCAGACTTCGGGGCATACACGTGAGTTTTCGGTTTACTTCTTTTTCTTGTATTTTCGGTATAGTGGCATAGTAGTTTGTCTTATGTTTTATTACTCGTAGGTTCTACACCCGCTCGATTTAGTGATAGAGCCGAGTCCAATAGACGTCATTCTCGATGTTGAGCTTTCTATTTTAGGTGTGTCTCTCCCGACAACTTTGTCTCTATTGTGTTTTTAGATTCTGTTAAATTATGTATGATCATGCATCATTCTTGTGATTTTCTAAAACCGTTTATCATGTTATACTCTGAGTTTTATAATTCTGATTCTAAAATTATCATGTATGCCTATTGTTAGAACTTAAGGCACGCATTCTGATTCTGTATCTTTACATATCATTGCATTGGTTGGTTTGACTATTCGGGGAAGTTCAGTGATTTTATCACTTCTGATCAATGGTCCACCTTCGGGTCAGATTCCACTTCTTTTCAGTGGCTCCACCTTTGGGTCGAGATTCCGCTTCTGTTGGTGTGACGGTGTTAGAGTGGTTCAGTGGGAACCTACTCTTCTATTGGCGTTCGATGTTGGGTGCATATCATGCATTCAATACATCATCTATTTTGTTCTAGTCTCTTATCCTGTTTATCTGCACACTAGAGACACACCAGGCTCCCTAGCTTACTCCCTCTCAATTTCTGTTTTAGATACACTATTCTAGACTACGATACATGGAGGATTCTCATTTCATAATTTCTGCGTATGTTTTACCGTTTTCAGAATAATAATAATTTTATTTTGGCTATATATTTATTTGTATTGAACTTTGAACTTAGGACTTTACTTCGGATTTTAGAATATTTTATGTTTGTTAAATGTATGAGTTGAACCTTGAATTATTTTTATGTTAAATTATTTTCAGTATTTTAAATTATTAATTATTTAATAATTTATCAGAATATATATATAATTCTTATAAACCCTAACTGGCGCAACAAGTTTTAATAACATAAACCCTAAGTTTTAATCTAAAAAATTAGGTTAAATTTAGGGGTTATACCTTCCAAAGGAAAGAGTTACATAATTGTGTAACCTGCTTCGGTTTATTTCACATCAGATATGGTCTGATTCGATTTTAATTTGCGTCTGTATTGATTTGGGTTAGGTATCAAATCTTATCAAGTCATATCAATATATTTGACTTCTTAGTGAGTTATACAACAATTCACATCAAATGTTTCATTATTATTTCTAATATATTTTTTTTATTTCGACTTACCTTTAGTTTAGGTTATTTTCAGTTCGGATGATTTTGATTCAAATCCATTCAATTCGCTTGAAAATCCATTCAGGCTAATTCGGTCCAATTAAAAGTTGAATTAGATCTATATCGGTTCAACTAAAAATTATGTCAGGTTTGATTTGATTCAATTTATTTCAAATTTCGAATTAAATTCAGATATTATATTCTAATAAATATTAAATCTCAAATTAGATAAAATTAATTCGGGTCTCCGATCTTGGATCAGTTTCTCGCCTCTAAGAAAACTCTAAAAGCCAAAGTCGCTCTAATACAAGTGATTATCGAAAATTTCATAAAATTTTAATTTTTTTCTAATTTTAATATTTAATACTTTATTAATTAATATTTCTAAAAAAATTAAATTTTAATATTTTTGTTCTTTGTTAACTCTTCTCTTTTTTTTTATTTATAAACTTTAATACACTGCCTAATATTTAATCACATTAACTTTTAAAATTTAATAATTTTAATTGCTGCTCGCCTATATCTTTGAAACACAAATTTTAATTAGACATTAATAATTCTTTTAAGGGCGGCGACAGGAAGTGGAGATAATGGAAAGAATCAATGACTTAAGAAGAAAGAATTAATAAAATAATAATTAAAAGAAAAAATGGAAGATTTTCTTGGTAAAGAGATTTATGTTCAATTTCTTTTTATTTATAAGGTGTGTACATTATAAATTTTAAAAATATTTATGAATATATATTTTATGTTCTATTTTTTCATATATGTGTTTGAGAGTTATTTGGTTTTATTAATTCTTTTTGTTTTCAATAAAATTATTGGATGCTTTTATGTTCTTTTAGCACATTTCTCCTATTTTTTAAAGTCGAATTTGACATCCTCAATTTTATTGATGTTTATTTTGTTATACATCTATTTTATTGATATTTACCTAATAAATAGTCTTATTAAAAAGATAATAGGTTTGAATTTATTTAATCGCATCTAAATAAAACGTCTTTATCCCATCATCACCATACATAATATCAACCGTACAAATTATCCCCTATAAAAAACCCACCTCAGACAAATCATAGCATAAAAACTAACAAGTTCTAGATTTCTTAGGGTCGATAAAAAAAAGGATGATTAGGGAAAATGAGAAGTTTCAAAACCAAGGTATTTCATTCTCTACACTTTTATATTGTACTTATAACTTAATTTTTTTAAATCTAATAATTTAGTTAGTATTTTATTTGTTGCTGTCAGATATGAAGTTCGATAAAATAACTATGTTTCTTCAAGACAAAACTATATTAGTCACTGGTGCGACTGGATTTCTGGCCAAAGGTATTACTTTTAATCTATTTTCACGGTATATCTATGCTAATAGAGATTTTAGAGGGTTAATATTTAATAATTACATGTTTAAACCATGGATTTTTAGTATTTTTGGAGAAGATACTAAGGATTCAACCAAAGGTGAATAGACTTTATCTTCTTTTGAGGGCTAAAGACGAAAAATCTGCCATACAACGCTTAAATGATGAGGTAAAAGATCATATTAGTTTTTTTTTATTTTTCCAATTTTAAATTATTTATTATGACTTAAACAATAACAGTTAAATTTATAAAGTAAAATTATGTTATTAGTTCTTATATTATATTAAGTAAAATTATGTTATTAGCTCTTATATTATGCAACGCTTTTAAGTTGTTGATGCAGTTCATAGTATCGAATTTATAACATGAAACCATTAAATCATCTAAATCTAAATAAATTCTAGAAGGGAGGATACACAATGATACATATTATTAATGTTATATATCATTAATCTTTTAATTATTTTTAATTATTTTTTATTTAATAATAAAAAATAATTAAATTATAGTCAGTGGCGGATACACCCTTATAAATAGGGTGGCCAGTGCCCACCCTGAACCTTTTAAAGTTCACGTACTTATCTTTAATTTTCTTAATTTTTGAGAATTAATCCTTAACTTTTTTATAATATTTAAGATTTGTACTAATCTTGAAATTTTATATATGTCAACCCTCAAATAAATTTCTAGATCCGTCATTAAACAAAGATATGTATATTTGTTGATAAAGTAGGGTGTTTGTCTCTTTGATTATAGAAAATATTATTTAATTAAGGCGCATACATTAATATATATATATACCCTTTTATTAATAGTTTATCGTTGATTGTTATTATGTTTTTGTGACTGTTAACTTTTATAATATTATTAAGGGTAAACTACCTCAGTGACCACCCAATTATTTGGGGATACCTATTTTGGTCACCCAATTAACGAACTCGTCAATCAGGTCACCCAACTTTAAAACCGTACCCATTTGAGTCACTGTCGTTAAAATTTTAACAGAAAAATTAACGGTGATGACGTGGCAGTTAATGGTGGTGACGTAGCTGTTAATAAAAATTGATAAAATTACACATTTAATCCCTCTATTTTATTTATTATTTTAATTTAATCCTAATTTTAAATTAATAAATAAAATTAATCATCTAATCGATTGATGACATAAATAAAATTAATCATCCAATCGATTGATGACACGTGTCACTACTGGATTGGATGATTAATTTTATTTATTAATTTATTTTTATTTATTATTTAATATATTTTTCTCACCAACCAGGTGGTGAAAGTTTGGTTAAGCGGGGAAGATTGATCGGGAATTGTCGATGATGGTAACAATTCCTTGGAGTCCTTTATTGTGATTTGTGGGACTGTTTGTGGCACAAGTTTCAACTTGTGATCGACTTCTTCTTCCCGTGTAGAAATTTTGGGTGACTTGAGGGATGTCTCGTCTTAGAGTCCAACTATGACTTGTCCCACTTCTAACGAGACTTTCTTTGGTTCGATTGGGTCATCATGTATCAGTGTTGTGACGGATGGTTGTGCTTCATCGTCTACCTCTTTGCTAAATTGGATGGCTGACATTACTTTTCCTTTAACCCCAAGCATTCTTTTTGCCGGTACCAAGCAAGGGTGTTGAGGGTCAAGTATGTGCAAACAACTTGCAAACGGGACGAGCACGACCCTAATTCGATCAAGAAAATCAATCCCGATCACAAAGTTAAAATCATCAAGTGGTATTACACTTATTGATTCCTTGCCAGACCAATTGCCGATCTTGAGATGGACTCCTTTCGCTAATCCCACGATTGGTGTGTCCTTGAAATTAATGGTTTTAACGAACCCATGGCCTTTTGAACATGAAGGTCAAGCTTCTCAACAGTTTGTTTTGACATAAACAAGTCGGATGCACCAGTGTCTACTAAGGCATTCAATCTTCTGCCTGCCACAACGACATCTACGTACATCAAACCTTTCTTGAACTTTTCCTTATTTTCCATGGAGCTAAGGATAGAGTTCAAGTTGGCAATTTCCTCTTCGCATTCTTCCTCTTGAATGGCTGCAGCTTTTCCGAGTTGTGGACAATCTCTTTTCATGTGATTGCCTCCACAATTGTAACAACTAAAGTTGTTATTCTTTTCCCACGGCTTACGAAGTTTAACATCTTCGCTGGTTTGCGCCTTAGACCCTTCAGTGGTATGCATGTCTTGTCCCTTTCCGCCATTACTTTTACGTCTTGGCTTATCGGACTTCTCAAATTCAAATTCTGCAAGAGAGTCAGCTACGTCCATTGGCTTGGACAAATTTTGGACCCCCATTCGGTGCAATTCCATTTTTGCCCAACGTTGCAAACCGTTTTTGAAAGTAAAAAGGGCATCGGCTTCGCTCATGTTATGAATTTGAAGCCTGAGTTTGGTGAATTTGTTGACGTATTCACGGATTGACCCGTTATGCTTCAGTTGATGAAGTTTTTCTCGGGCTTCTTCTTGTGCATTCTTCGGGTAAAAATGCTTTTTGAATTCATCTTGGAATTCTTTCCAAGTTTTGGTTGGGATTTGACCGTCCTTTGATTGGGAACACTTATGTCGCCACCATAAAAGCGCGGCGTCTACTAAGTAGACAGAAGCAGTATTCACTTTTGTGTTCTCATCTTCGATGCCCGTGAGTCGGAAATACTGTTCCAAACTCCACACGAAGTTGTCCACTTCCTGAGCGTCCCTTGCTCCTTTGAACTCCTTCAGTTTTGGCACATTGATCCTGGGTTTAGCCATTGTTACTTCTCCCACCATATTGGTTATTACGACATTCTTGTAGAGGGATAGCTCGGCCTTGAGCTTTTTAATTTCCCCCAACAGTTCTACTTTAATCGCCTCCATTGCGACTTCAAGTGATTCATCTTGTAGGGTCAATTTTTCGTAGGTTTGGTTGAGGAGATCTTGGACTTCCTCGTTGACATCTTGTTTGAGGGGATAGATTTTGGCTTCTAGTTCCTCAAGGCGATCGTTGACAACGTCTAGAGAATTTCTCGATTCCTTTGAAATGGATTCGAGTCGATTTACCTTATCCTCAAGACTTGTGAATCGATCCTTTGAGGCCGCCACCTTCTTATCCGTTGTTTGAATTTCTGTGGCCTTTGTGGTCGTCCCTATCTAATCTTTTCGGTTTATATTGAGCGAATAACCTCGCTCTGGTACCACTTGTCACGCCCCTGGAGTTTCAACCGGGACATGCGGCCTTAGACGCCCCTTTTTATGAGAATAGGTGCCTAAGTTACGCTTATCTGGTCCAAGCCGACGGCTTGGACTATGACGGAAACGTGAATGCTCGAGAAATAGAAAATAAAGAAAGAGATTGTGGTTGTAACCCGGGCGATAGCCCGACACTTTTATTGAATGTCGAAGAACGTCGAGAAAACAAAGTAAGTGACTTGAGAGCAAAACTCAAGGCTAAGTAAATAATGAGGTGGGGGTAAGCCTCTTTATATAGCCCCCTCTATGTTCCTAGTTTTAATCTAACTAGGATTCCTAGTCCTTCAAGGACTAAAACTCCTTTATTCCTAATGTGGATGAACTCCTCCATGGAGTCAAACTCTAAGGTTTCTTAGGTGCCTTTACTTGGGCCCTAAGGTGCGACGGGCATGCTCCTGATGCGCGGCAGGACTGGCCCCGATGGTCTTCTCGGATGCAACCCTTAGTTGCGTGGGGACTCGGCACCCTTGGTGCGGACTGGATCGACTTCCATGGTGCGGACTGAATTGGCGTCCATGGTGCGTACGGGATTGGACCCCACGGGTGCGGGCGTGACCGGCACCCGTGGTGCGGGTACCCTAGGGTCTTCGCCCTCGTGGGCTTGACCCCTTGGGTGCGGAGTGATGCATTCTCCAAGTATGCGGGTTGGTTAAGAGTTTGGGCGGGTTTTACCCTTGGTGCGTGGAAAGTTTGGGCTCAAAATGGTGATCCGTGACATTAAATAAAAGTTTGGTTTTGTGCTCGAGGGGATTTGAACCCAAGTATATAGATTAGAAAGCAAGCATGCTTACCACTAAGCCAAGCTCCCATTTATGATATAATATTTTAGCATTATACATTTAAGGGTTCGAATACAATAGAGTAAATATAGTTTAAAGGGTTCGAATACAATTTTAATAAAAAACATACTTGATATTAAATATATGAATAAAAATATTCGAATAAAAAATATACAAATAAAAATATTTTTATAATAAATATTCGAATAAAAATATATGAATAAAAATATTCGTATAAAAAATATTCATAAGTATTCGAATATTTTTATTCCTATATTTTTATTCCTATATTTTTATTCGAATATTTATTATATGAATATTTTTATTCATATATTTTTATTCAAATATTTTTATTTAAATATTTTTATTTAAATATTTATGATTTTTTCGAATATTTTTATTCGTATATTTAATATCAAATATGCTTTTATTTTTTATTAAAATTATATTCAAACCCTTTAAAATTGTATTCCCATCTATGTGTACAACCTTGTGTCCATGATTTCGTCCAAAAATATTCGTCTATTGTATTCGAACCCAATTAATTGGGTGGTCAGTGGATAGTTTACCTTACTTATATTATGCTAAAATACTATTGCATAAATGAGTGCTTGGTCTAGTGGTAAGCATGCTTGCTTTCCATGTTGTATACCCAGGTTCAAATCCCCCAAAGCACAAAACAAACTTTTATTTTTTTTTTCTTACTTTCTCACCAACCAGGTGATGACACGGAGAGAAAAATATATTAAATAATAAATAAAAATAAATTAATAAATAAAATTAAGATTAAATTAAAATAATAAATAAAATAGAGGGATTAAATGTGTAATTTTATCAATTTGTATTAACAGCCACGTTACCACCATTAACTGCCACGTTATCACTGTTAACTTTTTTGTTAAAATTTTAACGGCGGTGACTGAAATAGGTAGGGTTTCAAAGTTAGGTGGCCTGATTGACGAGTTCGTTAGTTGGGTGACCAAAATAGGTATCCCCAAATAGTTGGGTGATCACTGGGATAGTTTACCCTATTATTAAAATGGTTAACGTAATATTTTTTTTGTGAATGGTGTCAGATAAGAATTTGATTGATTTTATAAAAACTCGTTTAATATTCAACCAAAAAAATAGATAAAATATCTTAAAATGGAAATTTAATTATATATTTTAAAACCTCTAACATTTATAGAAATTAGAAAATTTTGATCATAACTTAAACAATAACTATTGAACATACAAGTCAAACTCAACTATTATTTCTTAAATCATACTAATGTGTATGCATGGTTTGTGAACAGATCATAAACACAAAATTGTTTAAGGTTGTTCGTGAAAAATGGGGTTCAAAATTTGATCACTTCATATCGAATAAAGTCGTAGCGGTAGCCGGTGATATTTCTATTGAAAATTTGGAAGTTATTGATTCCACGTTAAGAGAAAATATGCAGAAACAAATAGAAGTTATTGTCAATGTCGCTGCCACAACTAATTTAAATGAAAGGTAATTTTATTTTTATTTTGTCTAAATTAACTAAAGTTAAACTACATTATTGGTCATCAAATTAATAAAATGTTTTTTTTTCGTACAATTATAATCTTTTCGATTTCATCATTAATATTTTTAATGGTTTCATTTTAGGACAATTTCCATCATGGATTTAGTAAATGATGACTAAAATGGAAACAAACTAAAACGTTAGTGGTGAAATTAAAAACTTTTGTAGTCAAGTGACTAAACTAGCTACAGTTGAATAGTTGGGTGATTAATAATATAATTTAATCTTTAATTAACTTTCAATCTCATCAAATATACAAGTGAATTTTCTTTACGATTCTTTTAATTTTTACACATTGTCTTTCAAGGTATGATGTTGCTTTGGATGTCAATACATTTGGAGTTCTCAATGTTTTGAGCTTCGGAAAGAAATGTGATAAAGTAAAATTGCTTCTCCATGTATCAACGGGTAATTATTGATTTTGATATAGATCGAATTGATTGAGATCTTTTAATCTATTATTAGAATTTTTATCTTATTTGATAAAATATAATCCTGTTTATTTGATCTATTAATCTTAATTAACTAATGGTTTCACTTGTTTAGCTTATGTATGTGGCGAACAGACAGGAATAATAATAGAGAAACAATTTTATATGGATGAGACTTTGAAAAAGACAACTAATTTATACATCATCCATGAAAGGAGAATTGCAGAGGAAAAATTACTTCAGTTACAAGAACAATCTCTCTCGGATGAAGCACAAACAATAAAAATGAATGAATTCGGCCTCAAAAGGTTTCTTCTTATATATTTGACACTATTATTCTCATTTTACTTTAATTCAGAGTTATGACATTGATATAATATTTTTTTATAAATTTTAGTGATATATTAAAACATAATTTATATTGTGTTTTACAAAAATATTTTAATTAAGAATAATAAAGAATACGAATAATATATTTGATGACAAAATAAGTTGTACATATTTATATTATATAGGGCAAAATTGAATGGGTGGCCAAACACATATGTATTTACAAAGGCAATGGGAGAGATGGTTTTAGCAAACTTCAATGAGAATTTTTCTCTTGTTATCATACGTCCCACCATGATTTCAAGTACTTATAAACAACCTTTCTCTGGATGGATTGAAGGTCTCAGGTATTAATTCAAATATCATCATTGTTAATATTATTAATTATAATTTCTTCTAATATTTTTTCATTATTTATAGAACTATCGATAGTGTTATTATGAGTTATGGAAAGGGGAGTTTAACATCCTTTCTTGGAAACCCTAACAGTATCATTGATGTGGTGAGATATTTTTATTAGTGTTATGAATTTCTTCCTTTCATTGTAAGTTAAAATTATGAAGACGAATTTTTTATCTATATATGCAGATACCCGTAGATATGGTGGTAAATGCCATGACTGTGGCTATGGAAGTTCATTATGCAAGTCATCAATATTCTTGCGAGACCATTTATCATGTCAGCTCTTCATTACAAAATCCTATAAAAATAGAAGATCTTCGAAAGTTTGTGTACTCTTATTTCACTAAAAATCCATGGATTGATAGAAACGGGCAAAGAGTGAAAGTTGATAAATTAACCATGATTAACAATGCTAGTCTGTTTTTTTTAAGTATGCAACTCAAATACGTTCTGCCACTCAAGGTTTGTTCTTCTTGATTTTTATTTTTACATTAAAGTTATTCGCTTGCTCACTATAATTTGTAATCTCAATATTCAGGTGTTATATTTGCTAAATATTCTCTGTGGTCAACGTTTGAAGAAAATTTATACAAAACATGATCGTAAAATCAAGTTTGGAATCCGATTAGCAAAACTGTACAAACCCTATGCATTCTTCAATGGAATGTAAGTATGTTTTTTTCAATTGACTTGTTTTATTTACAACTCGTTTAGTTTAACTTTCTTTTTTATCTCTAAGTTTTTTTGATTAGGTGAATGGAAATGATTGTTCATGATTGAAATCATGTTCTAATGTTAACCATAACTGAAACAATATCCTTTGTTACAATATACGAACTTGGGGCATAAAACTAACTTATTTAATTTTTTATTCTTAAACAGTTTTGATGACAGAAATTTAGAAACGTTAAAAAAAGAGGCCAAGGAAAGAGGCATTGACGTGGCGGAATTTGATTTCGATTCTAAAAATATTGATTGGGAAGATTACATCATGAAGATTCATATTCCGGGCCTTCTAAAACACGTAATTAGAACATAGTTAGCATATCTAATTAAAATAATCTATTGCATCTACGATGTTGTCATGTGTTATAATATATTTGTTGTAACTTTTAAGAGTGTGTGGGAACCATATTTGTTTCCATTATCATGCATCCAAAATAAGTTGTCTGACTTGACAATACTAAAGATTTGACTTTGAGGCTTTCAAAACTGTTGTGTTATTATATTTCTGAATAAATTCGAGTGTTAGTAGCTTGTGTTGAATGATACATAGCAATGGAAGGTCCTTTAGTTGTTATTTGTTTGTTTATTTTTAAATTGTGAGACATATATGATGTAATAACCCGATTTTCAAGTGAGTAGTTCGTATCTTCGATCTAGGATTTTATATTTGAATATAGGATTAAATTGAAAGAAACCAAAACTTGGGAGATCAATTTATGGAAATTAGGTATAATTTTCAAAAATGGAAATATTTTGATGATGAAAGAGTGAAATTTCATAAAGTTCAATGGCCATATATGTGATTTGCTCATTTTAGTTTCTCATTCTATTTTTTTCTAATTTTTTTTATTTATGTTTATTAAATGGTTTGGAATGTTAAATGAGTGGTTGCAACTTATGTATGGTTCAATTAGTTTGATATGGATCAGTTAACTTATGCAAGTATTCGTTTAGACCTTGTATTATATATAAATTATCAATTTAGTTCATGTAATATAATTTGATCATTTTTAGTTTGTATATTTTAATATTAATTATGATTTAAATAATAGTGTTTAATAAATCAAACACAGTTCTTATATTATGTGTACATTGTAGATATAATTCTTGTTATTCAATTTGATCACATAAAACCATTAAAAATGGTTTAAATCTACGACTAAGACATAATACATATGGTCGGTGGCAATATTTTTAATGGGTTATTTTTAGGGCATTTTTCTTAAATTGATGAGAAAACGATGTTCTGATATTTTTAATTGATATAGTCATAAATTTAGTCCTTAATATTTGATTGTTTCAAACTTTTTGCCAAATTATAAATATTTTCAATTTCATCATTCATATTTTGTTAATTGGTCTCTTATGAATAAAATTCAATATTTTCAGCCTTCTATATTTCAAATAATATATAATAATTATTCTCTTTGTCACACTAAATTTGTTTAACATTGACTTTTTAGAACTCAAAATTTTAAAACTTTGACCATAATTATTTTAAATACTTTATTTAATAAAATTGTATAATATATATTTAAAATATTTGATTCAAGGTTTTTAAATGTATATTTTTTATATTTTATCTACATTAAATTTAAAGTAATAATAAATAAAAATTTAAAAAATACGAAAAAAATCAATAATAAACAAATTTAATAAGATGAAAGGAATATATTTCTCTCTTTTTACTAAGAACCTCTTCTTCAAATTACATTATGTTCGCCTTTTTATACCACCGATCATGAGCTTTCTTTTCCTTTTTTTATTAAATAAAGAAATTTTATATTCTTTTTAATAAAATTCGAACTCAATAAAATAATATAAGTATTTTTGATCCAGTTTCATTCTCTCTTTACATCTATCAGTTTAGTTTCCCTAGGAAACCCCAAAATAAAATTCTATTATTTATGGAATCTTATAATTATAAGTTTTAAAATTACTCAAAGCGAAAGAATTTGTAAATGTATATGGCTAAACAGTTGACTAAAAAAACTAAGTCATGGTGTTAGAATTTTGAGTTTTAACTCGTGTTTTATAAAAAAGAGGGAAGTTAAATTATAGATTTCAATTTCTTTTACCGTATCTTAATATTTTTTAGGCATAATGCCAAAAAAATGCCTCTTATGTTTCATTGAATGGTATTTTGGTATAAATTATTTTCTCGGTTTACTTTTAATATTAAAATTTTATTTTGAGTAAAAATATTCTTGTATAGATAAAAATAATCAATTGAATAGCGATAAAAGTTATATGCTAATATTGTAAATTGACTTAACTTGGGACACTGATGTGACACTTTGACATGACATATGAGTGTGGAATCAGTGTGCGTTTGCATATGAGTTTGCAACAATGGAATCACTGCATGATATATTGCATGGTATTAGAGGAAAAGCCTTATACTTCTTTCGGTCCTGGAAGCATCTTTTCATAGGTTCTGGAGTCAGTTAGTCATCCAGGTTTGTTAACAGATAAGTTCCAGGTAGTTATAACCGGTTGCTTTTCCATGTTGGTTTGTTGGTTTGCTGAACAAAGATGAAAGCAATATAACCCATCCTCCAGTCGGCCTTCCATTAGAACAGCTTTGGTGACGCTATCCTTGACAAAATATTTGATATCATAAAATTCGAAAAACACAGAATTATCTTGAGCAAAACGAAATACAGACATTAAATTTTTTGTGATTTGAGGTACACTAAGCAACTAATTGAGTGCAAGACTCTTGTCTTGAGTGTCTATGACAATCTTTCCAATGTGAGAGATATCTAGAGTAGACCCATCACCCAAATATACTTTGCCTTTACCTGTGTAACTCTTCTCTTTTTGACCACTTGGTTGAACACACGTGACATGATGGGTGGCTCCAGAGTCGGGGTAACATTTGTCTGTAGTAGTGAGCACTCCTTTTGTTACCAGGGTATTGATTTGAGCTGTATCTGCAGTGTCTGCAACAGGAGTGACCTCGAGCTCAGCACTGGTATTAACAAAAGGATCATAATAACCTTCTGGAGACTCATCTACATATCTGCACATGTTAGCTTGAGTATTGACAACTGGATTTTCATTAGTGTGTCTATCTTGTACCTCGGGTGGACCCTTATAATCTTTATTGAATCTGTTCCAGCACTTATGTGCTAAATGTCCCAGCTTACCACATATTTGACACTGGATTCTAGGCCTACCATAATAGCGACCTCCAGCAACGTTTGAACCACGAGTTCTCATACCTCCTCTACCACTTGTTGGTGGTTCATAACCTCTTTCACCAGTGTACCTTGTGTAGTTAATACCAACTGGAACTCTTAATGGATCAAGTAAACGAGCCTCAACATCCTTAAGAACAGAAGTTACTGACTCAAAAGTATGTGATTCTCTACTAACAGTTATAGCTGCTATGATAGACTCAAATTCTATTGGTAAGCCATTAAGAACTGTAGCAATCTTGTCGATTTCAGATATAGGGCTACCACTTGTAGCCAACAAATCGCAAATTTCTTTAATTAAAGTAGTGTACTCACTAATTGTAGACGTACCTTTTCTAAGAGAACGAAGTCTATAGTGAAGATTCATGACTTTTGTGGTTGAAAGTTGTGAATATAACCTGTTAACAGCACCCCATACTGCTGCTGCAGTATCAGCTCCGACCAGCTGAGGAAGAATGGAAGGACTGATCGTTGACAGAAGCCAAGAAGCGAGTGAACTGTCTTGCTTCCTATATCTTCGATAGGCAGGATTAACACTAATCTCTCCATTTGCACTTGTAACAATTTTTGAGGGAACCGACATTGACTCATCTAGGTAGTGTTCAAGCTCATGCCCCCGAATCATCAACAGCACCTGTTGTTTCCAGAGAAGAAAATTAAAATCGTCAAGCTTAACATTCACCTGTTTGTTCGCAAAGAAGGATGGTTCCTGATCATCTGTGGTCTGAGAGCTGCTGTTACTCGCTGCTGGCGACGCCTGATTTGGAGGAACAATAGCCATTCTTTTTACGAGATTCACTGGTGAAAAGAAAGCGACGACTGGAGTTGCTCACCGGTGACCAGTGGCCAGACCGACTAGCTCTGATACCATGTTGACGATGCTCCGATGACCTGGAAACAGCTTACACGATGAAGCAGCTACTAGCTGTCCAAACAAAGATGAACCCTAAATCAGTGTTAATAGTAGACGAGTTTAACCAGAGAAAAAAAAAAGAGGAGAGAGTTTGGTTTTAACATGTAGGCTAAGAGATCAAGATGATTCTTGTACAGAAGCACAGTAGGAGCACTACTATATGTCTGTCATACACGACCAGACATTTCGTTTTCAGTGAACAAAGTCGCACAATATATGCAACAACCCAAGGATGCTCACTGGTCAGCTGTGAAAAGAATATTGCGATACTTGTGTAACACTATGAATAGTGGATTGTTGTTTTCTTCGAACAAAGATAATTTTGAGGTTCAGGCGTTTTCCGATGTTGATTGGGCAGGAGATGTTGATGATCGACGATCAGTTTCGGGGTATTGTGTTTTCAGAGGGTCTCATTTGCTTGCCTGGTGCTCGAAAAAGCAACGTTCGATATCTCGATCCACTGCTGAAGCGGAGTATAGAAGTCTTGCTGATGCTGCTTCAGAGGTGTTGTGGGTTAAAGCTGTTCTTAATGACATGAATGTCCCATGTACTGAACCTTTAAAAATCTGGTGTGATAACACCAGTGCAGTGGCTATGGCGGCCAATCCAGTTCTACACTCGAAAATCAAACATGTAGAACTGGACTTACATTTTGTACGGGAGAGGGTTCTATTGCAACAACTTGAAGTCAACTACATTCCAGCTTCAGCTCAAACAGCAGATCTCCTCACTAAACCTTTTCCGGTAACCCGTTTTCAGGAGCTGCGACGACAGATGAGTGTCTGGTCGAGTGATCAACTTGGGGAAGCAAGAAAGGAGGGTGAATATTAGAGGAAAAGCCTTATACTTCTTCCGGTTCTGGAAGCATCTTTTCACAGGTTCTGGAGTCAGTTAGTCATCCAGGTTTGTTAACAGATAAGTTCCAGGTAGTTATAACCGGTTGCTTTTCCCGCTAATAGCAATTCGGTTCACTCATCTGGTTATATAAACCACAAGTGTGGCACTGGCAAGAATCATCTTGATCTCTTAGCCTACATGTTAAAACCAAACTCTCTCCTCCTTTTTTTTTCTCTGGTTAAACTCGTCTGCTATTAACACTGATTTAGGGTTCATCTTTGTTTGGACAACTAGTAGCTGCTTCATCGTGTAAGCTGTTTCCAGGTCATCGGAGCATCGTCAACACATGGAAGGAAGGGAGTTCAAGCGGCTTCCGAATTCTCATGGACTTTTGGGGTAGCATTTGATTCAGGGATTTTTCTTGAGGAAATGATGATGGTGATCGGTTGAAGCAAGGGTGGGAGGATCCATCTTTTCCATGACCAAAGGCGGAGAACAAGCAGGAAGGGCAAGTCAATTGCATCAGGAGAAGAAAATAGAGCTACGTGAGAGTTTTCCATTTGTGAATTCCATTCATATATTTTGTCATTATGTTAACATCCATCACTCCTTGAACTCATTTCATCTCTTTGGAGGAGTTGTTGCGGATTTTGAAGAAACTATTAAAGCATCTGCAGAGTCCTCGGGAAGGCATGGCTTCATCAACTATTTTGGTTTACAACGTTTTGAAGATGGTTCTGTTCCAACTCACCACATTATTGCGAAGAGAGTGGAAAGTTGCTGCAAGCAAAGAAGTTGATAAAGAAGTTAAATTTGTTTCCTAAAGAGGGCGTCAACGTGGTCAACATGCTGGGTATTACAAGCTTCATAATTCTCATGATGCCAGAATGTTCTACTTCTTCTATGAATCACGCAATAGCAAAAAGGACCCGGTTGTAATCTGGTTTAATGGAAAGCAAAGTTGCAGTAGTGAGTTAGCTTTGTTTCATGAAAATGACCCCTTCACCATTGTTGATAACATGTCTCTCGTCTGGAATGAGTTTGGCTAGGACAAGGTATTTTATCCTCTTGATATCTTCTTTAATTAGTTGTTATTTATTTATTAAATTATTTGAATGCATGTTTTAAAATCATATAGAATCTTTTGTTTAGGATAACACCTAATTTACATATAATTAATTAAATTAGACTCTTTTTAGGGTTAATCATTTTAATTAAATAAGAGCCTTTTTAGGGTTAGTCACTTTAATTAAATTAGAGCCTTTTTTAGAGTTAGTCACTCTAATTAAGTAATTAATTTTAAATATGGAGATAATTATAGTAATGATGACATTTTAATCATATACCTCGGATACACTAAGTGGTCAGTGTTTTGACGTAACATTCTGTTGGCCAAGAGTGTACTTTGCTATCGAATTCGACGTGTCATCGAAACATAAAAAATAACAAATAATTTAGGGTTAGAGTTAAATAAAATCAATTAGGTAAATAATTAGAAGCACCAATAGTAATTATTAATTTATTCGGTGTTAAGATGGTAGTGTCCAATCGTTTGGATGTTATCATAATACGCTTGATAAATTAATACTTTAATAGGTTTTAAATATTTAATTAATGAAGCCTTATAGGTTAGAACTTAAAATCGATAAGATAATAACAGATCATGTATTCAAACTTTTTGGGGACAAAATTTATATTTCTTTAAATACGAGTTAAGGTTTCCTATTATAGGACGTCTTACTCAAGGCTCGTATTTAAAAGAAATATACCTTATTATCCAAAAGGGATATTCTCATTTGAACGATATTCATTTGAAAATGACGAATTAAATTTATGTTATTATTCGAAATGCCAAAATGCCACGTGTAATTAATAAGGTACCGATCTTAGGCGCTCGTAAGGGTTGTCCTTACGCGTAACCGACTCCCGAACCCATATATTTTAAAAAATAAATCTCTGATTTGTTTTATGGTGTCTAGCCTACCTAAGTGGCCGGTGGCGACTCCAAGTCATTTTAAAATTAAAATAATACATGTTTTCAACACGACCCCGATTTTCATAATTAGCAAATAAAAGCAATAAAATTCAATTTTCCAAAATTCACTCGCCAAGCTATTTTTCATATATCTCGGATTTAAAATAGTCGCCACAGTTTCAAAAGATTTTTTCTTATATATTTAACTTAACTAATCCCTTTTTACTTTTATTTAGAATCATCATGACACGAATATAATTTTTTTAGAAATAGTATATTTAAAACATAATTTATATTACGTTGCATTAAAAAATATCTTAGTCAATGTAACGACCCTCCCTCCCTTTGGCGGACGTCGTTAAAAAACTTTGTTTACTTAAGAAATTGAAGAATTAGGGAGTTATTTGAAAACTTGATGAATTTATATTAAAATTATGGATTTATAAAAGATTAGGAATTTAGGACAAAATTGGTGAATCGAGGATTATTTAAAAAATCGGGAATTTGAGAAAGATTTAAAAATTAAGGCTCAAAATTGGTGAGCTTTGGAAAAATTGGGAAATTGGAGATTTGAAAGGAATTAGGTTTAAAAGAGAATTAATTTTGAAATAAGAATGGAGTCGTCACCGGTCACTTTGGTAGGTCGGACACTTTTGAAATCAGAGATTCTTTAAAAAAAATGGGTTCGAGAGTCGGTTACAGATGAGATATAATAATACCCCACACCGTCCAAAAATTGATACCTAATCGAATATAATTGCCCGAATTGAAAATTTTTAAGTCCAAATTTTTATTAATTTATTATCCGTTTAAGAGTACGAATATATTTTAAACACCTCAATATTCAAAGGTAAGCACCCGAACCGTCACCATTACGCGTAGTGTTGGACTTGCTATGACCGAATATTGAGATATTGCATTTTCTTCATTAATTAAGTTGAGTATAATATGGAGAATAAATATGTACAAGTGTTTACAAGTATAAAAAAATACAAAGAAATTAAAGGTGCAAGAATTTAAATTACAACAATTATGTACGGTAAATTAAAAGGCGATAAATTAAAATGCGGAAAAAATAAACGAGAAAGTAAATCAGATGTTAGATATGAGAAAATTAAATTGCAAGAAATTAAAATGCGAAAAATTAAATGTTTGAGGTTAGATGCTATGTACGGAACGCACCATGAATAATATGGATCACTCCCCGTTATGGGTCACTGTAAAACCGAATAAAATAAATGAATAAAAAAATATGATCGCATATAATATAAACATGTAACACATTATAAATTAATAAATTAATATATGGTATATGATAATAAAAAGGTAACATGTAAACTATAAGTAATAATATCTTATCTAATAAATATATAAACAAATATACATAATAATACAAATATGAAACAATAATATAAACAATAGAAGACAAGCAATATGACCAAATTCGAAGTTACAAAACGAAATAAGATAAAAAAAGATAAATGGAAAAGGAAATTAAACCAAATTAAAAAAAATAAAAGAAAAACAAAATGAATTAATTTATATTTTACACGGTAGTGGAAAGAAAAAATAAGGTCAATAAATGTTGTTTACAAAGAAAAAAAATAAAGTTTATAAAAAAAAATAAGTAAAACCATGAAAACTCAAATTATGAAAGATTTTAAAGGAAATAACTTTGAAAATTAAAAACAATAGCCTTTAATAACCCACAATCAATGCATTAAATGGAATAATAATAGAAAGAAAAAAGGAAATAACTAACATTAATAGCAGTATAATCAAATATGGTAAAGTTTAATAAATATTTAAATTTAAATAGTAAAGAAAAAAAGGAAATAAAATCATGAACAAAATTAAATTAAAATAATTAAAATTAAGGTTGAAATAAGAACAGAACGTAATTAAAAATTCAAATAAAAATAAGCTGGGAAGGACTGAAATTAAGACAAGAAAAAACTGTGAGGGACAGGAAATGAGATTAAATCCCGAAGGAAAACCAAACTTCCCATAACTTGAGGGACCATGTAACACCCCGATCCCGATCCGGATCCGAAATGCCACATTCGGGTCACCCAAAACCCGACTCATCAAAACTCCATTTTAAAAGCATGTGTCTGAATACTTAAAATATCACGTTTCATATATCCACGTAAGTTAAAATAAAATATATTAAAGTGTTTACAAAATAAAAGCTCTTTTCCAAATACGTTATCCGACTCAAAATAAAATCCAAAGTAAAGATACAGACTCGATATGTGGTAAGGTCCTATGAATACATTAAGTCCTACTAAAGATCAAGTACTGTACTCTTAAAACGGCTCCGATGCTGGGAAGTCCTTCCTCGATGTGCCCCTCCAAAGCTACTTGTCACCTACGCACGGAAAAACCACAATTCCGCACGCTGAGCTAACAAGCTCAGTGGTACATCACAACTCTAACAAGTCATAAGTATCATAAAACGAGCAAGCAAGATAGTATAGTAAAGTGTAACATCCCAAAAATGGGACTATGTGTTATCAAGGTCGGACCAAGGGTTCGGTTGAATCGGTCAAGCCAATTAACCTAAATCCAGGAATTAATTTTTATAAATGGTTTTCAAAGGAAATAAAATATGGAAAAAAAACTCTAAAATTCTTATTTGGACTCTATTTGAGTTTGGTAAACTCAATTTTGTAAAATTATACTATGAACCCTGACATTTTGGAAAATAGTGACTATTTTGTAAAAATGACAATTTTAGTGACTAAAATGTAAATGGGTCAAAACTTAGAATCTTTAAGGGGCTATATATCCAATCTTTCTCATCAGATCTAACCTTCCAAAAATCTCTTTATAAACTCATTTTAATTACCATAAAGATTTTATTAAGATATATTTCCCATTTTTCACCAAAATCACAATTTCTTGTAACTTCCCATTTTCTCTCAACTTCTCCTAATTTTCTTGGTTTCCAATCAGAATTCTCTTCAATTTTATCAAGGTAAATCACATCTTTTTTATTTAATTTCTTTCATATTATTTTCTCCTTATTTCTCTCCAATTTCCTTACACTTTACAACTTGTTTTTCATGGGTTTTTCAATTGGAAGGAGGTTGGATCTTGTTTGGAGGTAAGAAACCATTCAAACCTCTGAAATTTGAGTTCTTTATTGAAATTCCCAAGTGTTTGATCCATTGCATTGAGTTCTTGATTTGTTTTATGGTTTTAATTGATGATTTTCGGTTTTTATCGGTTAATTTTGATTGAATTGATGCAATCCCGTAATAAGGTGATACCTGATGTTTTTCAATGGGTAAATCAATGAATTTTGCTGTGTTTTAACATGGAATTAATGGTTCTTGGATGGGTAAACCCGGATCTTAAGTTTTGGTGGTGTTAATTGGCTTAGATCTTCGGTTTATGGCTTGTTTGGGTGGCTGAATGTTTGTTGCTGGTTTAGGATGGTTATATCATGGTTCTTGGTTGTGTTTTGATGTTGATAAGTTATGGTTTTCGTTGGCTAAGGGCTGGAGGTCGTTCGGATAAGTTTTGGATGTGTTTTCGGTTTTCTTAAGTGTAGTTTTTGGGGCTACTTGTTTGGAAAGTGTGGGAGGTTGATTGAATGCATTAATATGCATTAATACCTCTGTTTTGATATGTTACAAACAGTTCAAGGTGTTGAGCTAAGTGTTGAAGGTGTTTCGGAAAAGGCGAGAATGTTGGTTGGCTTCGGCAAGCTAGTTTCGGACAAGTGGTGAGTGGGCTGCTGTATCGGCAAGGTTTTACTTGTTTTATCAAAGGTTTGGGAGTGTAGGGATGATGTGAAAAACCTCCTCACACTCGAAAGTAAGTTAAATGGTTTCGCTCTCTTAATGGTTCCCATATCGTTCCATAATTGCCATATTTTAAACATGCTCTTAATGTAGTTGTCGCGTGTCAAAAGTGCGCGTTTAGTGCAAGCGGACACATCGCAAGTAATAAGCGATAAGTATGTTATCGAGTTATCGTCTCCTCCGGGACTGGTATACTTAATATGCTTCCTTCATCTTCTTGCTCTGTAGAAAGATAAAAACACAAGTGAGTTGATGTGATTTATTTAAACTAAAATAATTGAATAAAAATAAAGAGTCGAAATATTAGAGAGAGAGATGGGCCAGGATCCAGTTGTATTGTATTGTGGACTTGATTGACTTGTCTTTATCCAATGCAATCGTATATCTCTGCCTCGGCAGCACTGTAGTTTACTGCTTGGGCAACGATAACGCTGTCTGCCGTGACAATCCCTTGCTCGTGGGAAGACTTTACCAAAGTTCGGCAAAGTGTCCTTGAATGACTCCGCTTATCCCTAAGTCAGAGTGTTGTTGATGAATAGTCCTTGATGATACCTCCCGGCGTGAACCAATTACACTCACCAACCAATCTCACACTTCTTTTAGCCGCTGAAACTCTTAACCTATCCCTAGGCCGAGTTAGTATTTCGCGATTGAAACACCGTACTCATCCCTTTCGTGAATCTAACTCTCCCGAGCTTAGATAAATGGATTACTCACAAACTTCCCTCCCGGGCTTGAATGCGAGAACAAGGAATAACAAAGGATAAGCAAACCTTGATAATCTTTATTGCATTGAATAAAAGACAAATTACAATCTCCTCTCACAAATACTCCATAACCTTCACCTAAACCCTATGAAGGTTTTAGAACATGATGGAGAGGAAGGAAACAAGAGTAGAAGTCGGCTCTCCCTAGGTATTTTGATATCTCATACATTGGGTGGCTAGGTCTTTATATAGGCTAGACCTAGGGCAAACCTTTCCTAAGTAGAATACAACTTGGAGTAGGAAACAAGTCAAGTACATAATAATATTATATTTCCAAGTTTGAATTCGGCTAAGGGGGTTTTCCTGCGTGGTCTTCCTTTGGGCTTTTCCTTGTGCTAGCCAGCTCCGATTCTTGGGCTTCAAGTCCAAACACGTTCCTTAGATTTTTGTCTTTCCATCGCCTATCACTTTGCTTCCTGTCTTCCTGCTGCTGCCTCGGCATCAGGTCCTGCCTCGGCCTTGTCGCTACCGCGGCAATGGTTTTCCTGCACAGATATGAAAAAGCAGTAAAACGTGCCTTTTTTCTATAAATATTATCTATTTAAGTATAACTTCTAAATATATCACATTAAGCACATGCATTGGTTCAAGTGGGTGAATATTTGGTGATAAATGCCGATAAAAGGAGTAAAAAGTGATAGTGTGTTGAGCACTTATCACACCCCCAAACTCGAACTATTGCTTGTCCTCAAGCAATGCAAACCATCAATTTGCCGAACTCTACTCTCTCTTGGTCTTACATGTCCATCTATTCTCCCCACCATAGCTAGGCCTATCTTTAAACCTTAACCATTCGGCTACCTAAGAATTTACCTAGAAACAAACTATAGGATTTGTGAGTGTGTGCGTTTTTGTGGACAAGTTGATTAAAGGCTTTCTTAGATAAACTCTAAGTTCAAGACAAATAGACATTGGTTTAAGTGTTCTCTTCTTTTTCAAACCCCAAATCTTAAGCCGGTTTCGGGCACCTCAAAGACTTGTGTTTTTCTTTTCACTAAAAACCTTTTTTTCTTTTCTTTTTAATATTCCTTAATACATACTAGAGCCAATTTCGGGCACCTCTAGCATGAAGAAGAGATTTTCTAGAGCCGGTGGTAGGCACCTCTAGTTACTTTTTCAAAAATCTAAGTCTTTATCACCTAAGTTCATTAAAAGAATTCCTATAATCCACAAGTCCCAAAAGTGTTTAAAGTTCTTCCTATAGTAAGCTTCTAAGTTTTCATCCTTAAGCATCCTAAGGTTAAGCCCTCTTAACAGAACCTAAACATGGTAAGGAGAAAGATTTCTATAGCCTTAAAGAATAAACTAAGGCAATACTGATGATGAGCAGTGCAAGAGTGTAGGTAGTTAATTCAAGTAAGGCGGGGAGCATAAAAATTAAAGAAATCACTGGAATACTCCCTTTTTTGGCAAGGCCGCGGCAGTAGATTGCTGCCTTGGCAGTGAATCTGCACCCCCAAACTCAAACCAAGCATTATCCTCAATGCTTTATATTTGGAAGGAATAAACGGCAAAATAGAATATGAATTATATGCAGCAAGGAAAAATAGTAAAATCAATGAATATTGAATAAAGGATAAAGAATTTTAGAGCGACTCCGAAGAGCTGCTCGTAACAATTTGCCTCCGTTGCCTAGATGCCAAGTGCTTTGTCCTTGGGGAGGGCGATGGTTGCGCCTTTGCTTGCCTCGGCGGCTGGACTCGAGTGGGTAGGGTTCTATGTATTGGGGCTTCTACTTCTTCTCCTTCTTCAACATCCGCCATCTCTTCGGTTATCATCACGTCCGTTCCTCCTCCCATCGCAGTTGCTCCTCCGATGTGGTGTGTGCTTGGGCCGGCGGCAGTAGAGCCTTGGTGTACATAAGCATCTATTTCGGCAGATAGACTGCCCGTGATAATTGGCGATCTTGGTGGAGTGCTGAAAACGGCTCTCCGCTTGGATGGCCTTCGGCTGACAGACGAGGCCACGATAGAGTCTGCCGCCCTAGATGGTCCAGCAGCCTGATATTGGGGATGAGGGTCCGGATGGAAGAATGGTCGCGGTCCTCCTGGGGCTGGTGTGGTCTCGGTGTAGGGTGCGGCAGTAACGAACATATTGCTTGGGAACTCCGGGAATTGTACGCCTTGGTCCAGGAAGGCGTGCAACATCATCTATGCGAGAGTGCCATTGAAGTTCCGCTGGTACTCCATGTACCGTTGTTGTCGAAGATCCATCGCGGCCATTCGCTGCAAGAGTTCTTGATACGGGTCTGCTGCGGCTGAGGTGTGGGCAGTACCAGGCATATTTGCCGTGTACTGGGCCCCGACAGCAGTATCGATAGTGAACTGCTGCGGTGTTGCCTGGACAGGTTCTGCTTGTGTGATCTGCATGACTTTGTGGCAGAATTCCCTGGTCCATCCTCTTCTTGGGGGTGTGTATTCATCCGTTTCTTCAATGGGTACACCTGCAGAAACACATAAACCCGTAATCAAGCAAGGGAAATACAATAGTCCTCGATCTTTCTTACCGCACTCGTGAATTTCCCGTAGGATAATTTCTCCAATGTTAATGGTCCTTCTGTTGATGATGGATTGGATAAGCACCAATCTCTTGCGATCCACCGTGCTATTGTGTGATGTTGGGATGAGGCGTCGTTTGACGAAGGTGTTCCACATCTTGGCTTCCGGCTTCAAGCTTTGTCTTGTCATGGATCCTCGATGGGTACCGGTTTCCCATGGAGTGTTCGCGTAACAAAGATCGTCTTTGATAAGTTCATAGTCCTCGGTAGTGATATCTTCCAAGAATTCGGTATGGATATCTCTGTCTGGGGTGAGGCCGTAGAAGTTGTTGATCGTCTCGGCATCGAGTTGGACCGGCCTGCCGCGGCAGTGAACGAACAGGGAGTCTTTGCTGGGCCCATGAGCGTAGAACTCCCGCACGATCGTGGCGTTCGCCTGGGCAGGTTGCAAACAGAAAATTTCCCAATTCTGGTACTTTATTCTATCGAACAAGTAGTGTTCAATGCCGTAATTCTCTTCATTCGCGTGCTGGAACCCTTGTTCTTCCCAAAGTTGCCTTGCGATGAAAGATCGATTGAATCGATCTTCAACGTTGGCTGGGGCGAATCTTTTGTAAGTTGCCATCAAGAAAGAGAAAATTGAGTTCTTGGAGGTTTTCTTGAAGAGAATCTGGAGATTTAAAAGGGATTAGTAGGCAGAGAGTAATTGTTAAGAATACTAAAGAAAGCAAGAAAGTAAGAGTGAATAGTTCAAGAGGAAGGAGTTTCTTATATAGGCCTCGGCCTTGTGACCGTTGAGATCACTAGCCGTTTCCTTCTTCTGCCATTTCCTTTTCTGTCGCGGCAGGAATCTCGGCAGACTAGCCGTTACACTTTTCTGCCCGTTGGGACTGCTGCGGCTCTGACACTATTGTATTGCCTCGGCAAAGTTCCTGCTGTGAACTATTTTTCCCTTATCTTTACTTTTTATTCCTGAATAAAAATTTAAACACACAAAAGAAAAATATTGAAAACGGAAAAAATAAAAATAAACTACTAACCCTAATATAATAAAGAAAAGAAAAAGGGAGAGGTTAGGTTACTGGTGGAGAGCATGTGAATGCATCTCCCAAAATTATTTTCTCCCTTAGGACCAAATTATGTATCGGTTGTGGGCTGCTCCTTAGTGCTGTCTGTCCATCCATCTTGGGCTTGATTTTCTTGCCGAATATCATGCCGAGCAGACTGCCCAGGCAGGATATCTTATTGTCTATTATGTGGATGGCCTTACATTCCTCTGGATCGTTATACCTTTTTAAGTTGTGGAATGCATTGAGTTTGACTTGTTGGTCATTGACTCGCAGAGTCAACTCTCCTTTTTCCACGTCAATCAATGTACGTCCAGTTGCTAGGAAGGGTCTCCCAAGGATAATCGGTGCATTGTCATCGGCTTCGCAATCAAGGACAAGGAAGTCGGCAGGAAAAATAAACTTGTCAACTCTTACCAATATGTCCTCGATTTTGCCTTCAGGTTGCACATAGGATCTATCCGCGAGTTGGAGCATTACTGTTGTAGGCTTTGGCCTTCCAATTCCAAGCTTTTGGAAGACTGATTTAGGCATGAGGTTTATACTTGATCCAAGGTCGCATAGGGCCTTTCCTTCATAACTCTTTCATATCGCACAAGGTATAGTGAAGCAACCAGGATCTTTTAACTTTGGTGGCATGCGGTTGTGCAGCATTGCCATGCATCCCTCGGTGGCAGCCACTGTCTCAAACTCACCTATTCGATTTCTCTTTGATACCATATCTTTTAAGAACTTGGCATAGTTGGGCATTTATTTGTTCAATGGCCTCAACGAATGGTATGTTGATGTGGACTTGCTTCAAGATATCGAGGAACTTCTTGAACTGTTGATCCTATTTTTGTTTTTTCAACCTTTGTGGGAAAGGTGGTGGTGGTCTCATCTCTTCCAGGGTTTCTTTAGTTTGGAATCGTATACCTGGCACCACTGGAATTTTTGCTGCCTCGGCAGACTGCTCAGGCGCTGCAGTGCTTGCTGCCGGGGCAGTGTTGTTAGTCTCGGTTTGCTCAGCCTCTTCTCTTGGTTGATCCGCCGGTTGGGTTCGGTTCTCTAGGATCTTCTCTTTCAATTGTAGACCACTCCTGGTAGTGATTGCCTTACACTGTTCATGGCTTAGTACCTTAGCAACCTCAGTATTGCTAGGTAGGCCTCCTTGTGGTCTAGTGTTTATACATTGAGCAAACTGCCCAACCTGAGTTTCCAGAGTTTTTATGTCCGCTTCTTGATTTTGTAACCTCATCTCAGTCCTATTCATGAAGGCGTCAGTCCTCTTGATGAAATTACTATTTTCCGCCATGTATGACTCGGTTTTCATCATGAAGGCCTTTAGCGTGTTTTCCAATGAATTGACCGGTTGCTGCTGCATCTGCGGTGGCGGCATCGGTTGTTGGACTTGCTACTGCGGCATTGGCTGCTGAAATCTCGGTGGTTGGGTGATTGGGTTTAAGGCATTATTTGGGTTACTCCATGATAAGTTTGGATGCCTCTTCCATGAGGGGTTGTACGTGTTGGAAATCACATTGTTACGGTTGTAGTTCCCAACATACATACCGGTTTCTTGATTCATGCAATCAACAGAACTGTGGTTACCTCCACATAAATCACAGCATGAATCAATTACCTTGACCTCACGGGTATTGTTTTGTAATTGTAGGTTTTGCACCATCTTGGTAAGAGAGGCCAATTGTGCTGCCACTGAACTTGATGAATCTAATTCGTTTACCGTGGCTTGGCGTCTTACTCCTCCTCGCCTAGATGTGGGAAACTGGAAGTCATTCCTTGTGAGTTTATTCAAAATTTCAATAGCTTCCTCGGGTGCCTTGTCCAGGAGTGTGCCGTTTGCCGAGGCATCTAACATAATCCTTGTCGGGGCATTCGTGGCGTTGTAAAACATTGTCACTTGTGTCCATAAGGGAAATCCATGCAGCGGACACTTGTGCAATAGCTCTCTGTAGCGTTCCCATGCCTCGTACATTGGTTCGTCTTCAGCTTGTCGGAAAGAAGTAATTTCATTACGAATTCTATCATATAGATTAGTAGGATTAAAGTGAGTAATGAAATCACGACAAAGTTCACTCCAGGATCCAATAGATCCCGCTGGAATGCTATTTAACCAAGCTTTCGCTCTATCCCTCAGTGAATAGGGGAATAGCTTTAATCGCAAGACATCTTCATGGACTCCTTAGATTTTGAAAGAGTTGCAGATTTCCATGAAAGATTTGAGATGCTGCCTTGCGTCTTCAGTTGCAGACCCACCAAATTGTCCAATTGTATTTAACATGTTGAACATAACAGGTTTAAGTTCAAAATGGGCTACTTCAATCTCGGGTGTAACGACTCCTGGGTTTAGTCCATTTAAGTCCTCCTCCAAGAAATCCCTGACAGTCAGCTGCCGCGGCCCAGGTGGCGGCAGAAGACCTTTATTGTCGGCAGGTATGTTTTGTCCTGCCTGAACCTCTGCCATGACTCCTCGGATTTGTCTCCTCAACCTTAACCCTGTTCTTTCAATCTCAGGATCTAACTCGTATAAGGGGTTGGTTGGATTGGCCCTGGTCATACACCAAGAAAAACAAAAGTAAAATAAAAAGAAAAAGAAAAAGAAAAAGAAACAAGAAAACAAGGAAAACAAAATTTAGTTGTCAGTCCCCGGCAACGACGCCAAAAACTTGTCGCATGTCAAAAGTGCGTGTTTAGTGCAAGCGGACACATCGCAAGTAATAAGTGATAAGTATGTTATCGAGTTATCGTCTCCTCAGGGACTGGTATACTTAATATGCTTCCTTCATCTTCTTGCTCTGTAGAAAGATAAAAACACAAGTGAGTTGATGTGATTTATTTAAACTAAAATAATTGAATAAAAATAAAGAGTCGAAATATTAGAGAGAAAGACGAGCCAGGATCCAGTTGTATTGTATTGTGGACTTGATTGACTTGTCTTTATCCAATGCAATTGTATATCTCTGCCTCGGCAGCACTGCAGTTTACTGCCTGGGCAGCGATAACGCTGTCTGCCGCGGTAATCCTTTTCTCGTGGGCAGACTTTACCAAAGTTCGGCAAAGTGTCCTTGAATGACTCCACTTATCCCTAAGTTAGAGTGTTGTTGATGACTAGTCCTTGATGATACCTCCTGGCGTGAACCAATTATACTTACCAACCAATCTCACACTTCTTTTAGCCGCTGAAACTCTTAATCTATCCCTAGGCCGAGTTAGTATTTCGCGATTGAAACACTGTACTTACCCCTTTCGTGAATCTAACTCTCCCGAGCTTAGATAAATGGATTACTCACAAACTTCCCTCCCGAGCTTGAATGCGAGAACAAGGAATAACAAAGGATAAGCAAACCTTGATAATCTTTATTGCATTGAATAAAAGACAAATTACAATCTCCTCTCACAAATACTCCACAACCTTCACCTAAACCCTATGAAGGTTTTAGAACATAATGGAGAGGAAGGAAACAAGAGTAGAAGTCGGCTCTCCCTAGGTATTTCGATATCTCATAAATTGGGTGGCTAGGTCTTTATATAGGCTAGACCTAGGGCAAACCTTTCCTAAGTAGAATACAACTTGGAGTAGGGAACAAGTCAAGTACATAATAATATTATATTTCCAAGTTTGAATTCGGCTAAGGGGGTTTTCCCGCGTGGTCTTCCTTTGGGCTTTTCCTTGTGCTAGCCAGCTTCGATTCTTGGGCTTCAAGTCCAAACACGTTCCTTAGATTTTTGTCTTTCCATCGCCTATCACTTTGCTTCCTGTCTTCTTGCTGCTGCCTCGGCATCAGGTCTTGCCTCGGCCTTGTCGCTGCCGCGACAATGGTTTTCCTGCACAGATATGAAAAAGCAGTAAAACGTGCCTTTTTTCTATAAATATTATCTATTTAAGTATAACTTCTAAATATATCACATTAAGCACATGCATTGGTTCAAGTGGGTGGATATTTGGTGATAAATGCCGATAAAAGGAGTAAAAAGTTATAGTGTGTTGAGCACTTATCAGTAGTTTTTACATATGTGATTTATGCATGAGAAATGATAAGTGCTTTGTCCAAAGTATGTTTTCATTATTGTCCATTAATATCGTATATGTTTTGACAATTGAATACTTCATGAATTTTATTAATTTCTATACTTTGGTAACATATCCAATGATTGGTAATGTTGCATTGGTTTTTTGAAAGATGCATATGAAGGAATAGTTTCCAATGCATTAATTGAATTAGGAAATGATGCATGCATGTGTTAGATGCTGTATATGCATGGTTAATGATGGTTTCCATGACTTTTAAAGCATGAGAATGATTTGGATTAAAGTATGATTATTTTCCTTTTCTCGAATAAAGCCGTTGAGCATGATTTGGTTCATCTTGTTGAACATATAGTGAGTGCATTGTAAAACAGCAAGCTACCATGCATAATGAGTATGATATTGGCTTAGTGACACTATTTAAGACCATGAATACAATTGACATGTCATTAGGATTAAGTGCACTATAAAGATTATAAGAATAATAATGTTGCCTACACGTAAACAAGGGTGACTTTGTGTTCGACCATGCGTGTAGAGCTTGCCTATATGTAAACAAGGGTGACTTTGTGTCCGAACGTGCATATAGTTGACCCATATGTAAACAAGGGTGACTTTGTGTCCGACCGTACGTAGTGGGGGTAACATGTATACAAGGGTGACTTTGTGTCCAACCGATGCATGTTGAGACCAAGTGTCTCTTGACAAGGAATAAGTTATCCGAGTATTCGATGGGTATAAGGTTTGAACAAAGCTAGTCACTTAGTTGCCAATATGCATGGTTTATGATTTGAGATTTTTGTGCATTGAAAAGCATGAGATTGTGTCACATGTTGATATAGAATTGTTTATAAAATGTAATGTTTTTCACAAGCATGTGTTTTAAATAAGTTTTGTGCAAGGATATAAGCACAAGAGAATGGCCTAAGTGTTGCTATGTGTTTAGAAAATAAGACTTGTGATGTGCACATTAAAGTGCGTATGGTTTAAGCTTTGCTAGGTGTATAGCATATAAGACTTGAGATGATGCATAGAGATGCATATGTATTAAAAAGGCCATAAGTATTTTTGTTGTTTTAAAAGCATGAAAGTCTTGTGAATTTTAGTTTTGAGTTGCATGAGATAATTGACTCTTGATAAGGAAACGGATTTGGTTTTGCAAACCATGTTTGATATACTTTTAGTGAGCATGATATGGCATGATTTAAAGAGTTTATTGATGGACTTATGGGCTACATTGTAAAGGTGTTTTCTTTATATTTTACCCCTCACTAAGCTTATCCTTACCCTCTCTTTTACCTTACAACGCAGAGACATTAATCGAGGCGGCCAAGGAAAGCAAGGTTCCAAGTGTATGTCGATGAATAGCTCAAGTATGTATTCTAAAATGTAGTAGTAGTAAGAGAGCAATGGGTATAGTTACATTGTTGTAAGAATTGGCTTTTGATTTGTAAACGTTGCTTTGATTATTTGAACTTGAGTATGTATTGGATGTTTAAGTTGCTCTTGGTGCCTAGGAATTATGCATATAGTTAATGGTGATCATTGGTGGTGTTTTGAATGAGTTAGATCTACTTAAAAAGGATTGATTTTATGTTTCTGAGTATAAAGTTTTGAAACCTTAGGGAAAATTTCGAAACCTTTATCAAATAGTTTTGAAACTTCCAGGAAGGTTTCGAAACCTTGTGGGCTAGTTGGATATTAGAACCTTACTAGAATGAAAGTTTTGAAACTTTCAAGGAAAAGTTTCGAAACCTTTTCCATAAAGTTTTGAAACCTTTAATGAAGGTTTTGAAACCTTTGTTTGGTTATTAGTTGATAGTTGTTGGATTTGCATTTTAGTCCCGAATATCTTTCTATGTTTAATTATGGTAGCTACAAATGTTATTTTGAGTTGAAATTTCACCTTGATGCATAAAGTTGACTTAATTTCAAGTTGGCTAACTTAAATCGGACGTAGTCCCTAGAAATTAAAAGTTTTACATTTTGGTCCCTAGTTAGTGAAGCATGTAATTGATGATGTTAGAATGCTCCATTTGGTCTGAAATTTATCATGAGAGTTCTTTGCATATTTAATTGAAATTTGATGGAATGAATTTTTACCTTTTCAAAAGAATTTAAAATATTCAAGTTTTAGTCCTTAAGTTGCTCATGTGTTAATTGAGTTTTCATTTGTGATCGAATTGCTACTGTTCTTGTTTTGCATGAAATCGAAACACATAGAAATATAATTATGCCTTTAGATAAGATAAAGAAAAAATATATAACGGTTTTTAGGGTCGTTTATCGAATCGAGCCTTCACAGGTTTAGTTTGGTATTCCCCGTGTGACCCATTAGAGCCGGTTCGGTCTAGGTCGGGCTAAGGGGGTTACATTTGGTGTTATCAGAGCCAGGTTTAGAATCTTTTGGGGAGTCGATGATTAATATGGTGATGTATCTCGTTTGTTGTATAACATGGACTGTTGTTCTGCTTTGCACGGTGATTGATTATTGTTTAAATGCAAGCATGTTGCTAAACATTAATGTTAAATGTTTGATCTATATTATGGTATGCTAGAAATGGTCTTGTCTAACAATATGGTGTATGCAAGTATAATTTTATCTTGTTGCATTAATATGTCATGGGTTGATAAATGAAAGTAAACATGATCTTTTGCTAATAAAAGAATGGTTTGAGCATTGTATGACTATTCTGTGGATAAGCATGGTGATTGTATTATGCTTTGATGAGATGGTATTGATATCATGGTATATGGTTATTGTGTCATATAATGGTTGAATTTGTTTTATTGGGGGAATTATTCTGGGAGACCCATTGCTCTAACTACTACTAGAAAAATAGTGTTTTATATTATACTTGAGCTACTTGGAACTTGCTTTGTGCTGGCCTTATTATTTTGTAAAAAAAATGTTGTTATTCATTGTAAAATTATGATGTTTTCTGATATGGGATTGATAAGAGAGCTGAGATTTGTTAATAGAGGTATTGTGGAGGAACGACGAGTTCATGTTATGATATGGTGTTGAGATGACAGATTTTGAGTCGATTGAGTCCTCAATTGTGTCTGAGTGTGAAAGGGGTTTTGGATCAGCTTAGTCTAGGAACCTAATGTGGTTGTGTGTAGCAGGTGGCTACGTTTCTATGAGTACCAGGCTTCGAAGGTTTTATGTGTTGATGTGTGGGAGAGGTTTGCAAGTTAGTAGTTGGATTGTTGGAGTTGAGGATGTTATTTGTGAGTGTGAACAATAATCATGCATAGTGTAAGAGCACCTATATGTATATATCTATAGATATTATAGGACATGCATGCATTCCCGAGCATAACATTAGAAATTGCATTTACATGCACTTGCACAAGCATTTATGAGGGCATATAGGAAATCATGCATACATTTGTTCACACCTACGGGTATCTCCTTTGAAGATGGAAGTGGTGCATGGTTTGTGGTTGGGAGTTAAAAAAATGGGTGTATTGATAGAGCCTCCTTGTTGGTCTTGAGCTTGATATGCCATGGGCGAATTACTCTTTTGGTTAGGGTATAATCCAGAATAAAGATTTGTTAGTTGGGGGGAGTTGTGAGTGTTTGAACCCGAGGGAAATACCCTGAGTTATGGTTAGTTTTGAGTTGGTTATTAAGAGATGTAAGGTTGAGTTTTGCGGATTCTCACCAGTTGGGGTTTGGAGGTTGCAAGAAGGCTGTAGTATGTTATGTAATGTAAGGCAGTTTGGTGTTTTTTTTCAGTGTAGTGTGGTTTTGTTTTGAAAAGAGGGGTGTTGTTTAATCGTCATATTTGATGGAAAAAAGAATAAGAAAGAACGGGGAATCCTTTGTGGTATGGTTTAGTGTGCTGTTAGATCGGGGGTTGTGACCGATCTGGTGTTTTCTGAGAGGAGTATCGGGTGGAGTTTTGAAAATAAAGTAGGAGATATATTAGTATGGGAGTTGTGGTATCATGGGTCTGAATCATGGTTTGTTGTGACCCTGAGAGGTTTAGTTGTGGAGTAAAGGTGGAAAATGTACGTATTGTGTTTTTAAGGAGTTAAGTTGGGTTTACCTCGGTTAAAGTTAGGTTGTGGTAATGTTTGAAGTTGTGTATCGAGGACAGTTTATGGTTTGTATCAGTTGATCGATCTTGTGGGCTTGCTTTTATTGAAAAGTGTTGTGAGAGTCTGTGTTCAGTGGGTTCATGTCTGTGGATGTTTCATCAACATGGTTACTGCTTTTGCAAGGTTGTAAAAAAAAGAGATGTTGGAGCAAGTGGAAGGAATAGTTTTACAAGCTTGGATTTTGTTGTGGTATAGGTGGGATAAGAGTTGGTTTATCGATGAGTTGATTTTGGGAAGGAGTTTTGAGTTAAGTGTCAAGGCACTTAACGATGTGTGGATCTTAAAGTTTGAAATATGGTGTTGAGTTATTTGTGGTAGCTAAACCTTAAGTTGGAAGTATTGTCTTTGAGATGAGTATAATGTTGGGTATTGGCACAAAGTTGGTAAGTTCCTTGTATTGTATGTTTTGTGGAATGTTAGCTATCGAGGATGACTTGGCTTACATAAAGATGCTTGCGATGGGATTTTGTTTTGTGGGGTAAGCCAGGGTTGTTGTGGAATTACGAGGGAAGTTGTTCGGTTAATCTATGTGGAGACCTAGTAAAATGGTGGAGTTATGAGCGGCACTCTACCTTGATTAGTGGATCAGGGATAAGTCGTGGTCAGATGTTTGTTGAGGGTCTAGTTGAGGATGTGTTTGGCAAGGTTTAGTTTTGTGTTGAGAATCTTTTTATGTTATATGAGCTGCATGGTTGTTTTGAAGGGTGCCGAGTTGGAGTGGTATCTTAATCGGAGCATATGGTAATCTTTTCTATGTGTTTGGTGGTACGGTGTTGTGGTAAAAGTTTGGGGAGTAGGTGTTTTTGAGTGGGATTGTTTTGGATATGGTTGAATTTTGGGTGGATGTTGTCCTGCCGATAAGTTAAGTTGGAGTATCATTTTTTCTTTGGGTTTTGGTATCAGTCAAGATGCCAAGGTAATTTCGGAAAGAATCATCATGAGTTTGGTGGTAAAGTTCTTGGGATGGTATGGAGTTTTCCTATGAGTTTTGGTGGATCAATCGTTTGTTTGAGTACGATTTTTCTTGGTTTTCTAAGTCCCATTGGAAAGATGGGTGAGTGGTGTATCTATAATATGTTAAGATTAGAGGGTGTTTAGGACCGACATAGGTTGCCGTTTGAATGTCGGGTTTTATCATCCATAGGTGGATGGATGGTATGTTGAGGTGTTGTGGTATGGTTACCATGTCTCTTAGTGAAGGTGTTGTCATTGATGGAGTTTGCTTAAGACTATGTTTAGCAGTTTTGTATTAAATTTGTTCGAAGCTTGTTGGTTGAACGTCGTTGTGTGGACCGAAGGTTGATGAGAGGCTTATATGGTTACCTAGTATGTTGGAGGATGTTGAAGAAAAGAGTTAGTTCGACAGCTGTAATATGAAAACCTTTATGGTTTTCAGGAGTTGGTTACTGATCTTAAATAAGAAAAAAAGGTTTCTCTTTGAGTTATGTTCTTTTTGTGAGAGTTGAGATGGGTTAGCGGTTTATATGTTATTGCTTTGGTATGAGGGAACGATATGTTGTTGTCCAAGGACGGTAAATGTTTGGTTGGAATCTTGTATTATCTTCGTGGGTGAAAGGTTTGTTAAGATCTTATTTTATAGGATCAAGGTTTGGGTGGCAGGTTTTGTCGTGTGGTTTAAAGCAGTTTTGGTGGTAGCAGGGTGCTGAAAAAGTTGTGTAAAAGTGAAAGAAGTTTGGAAGTGAGTAGTTCCTTACCTCTTCTCGCTATTTAAATTTCGAGGACGAAATTTCTTAAGTGGGGGAGAGTTGTAACATCCCAAAAATGGGCCTAGGTGTTATCATGGTCGGACCAAGGGTTCGATTGAACCGGTCAAGCCAATTAACCTAAATCCGGGAATAATTTTTATAAGTGGTTTTCAAAGGAAATAAAATATGGAAAAAAAAACTCTAAAATTCTTATTTGGACTCTATTTCAGTTTGGTAAACTCAATTTTGTAAAATTACACTATGAACCTTGACATTTTGGAAAATAATGACTATTTTGTAAAAATGACAATTTTAGTAACTAAAATGTAAATGGGTCAAAACTTAGAATCTTTAAGGGGCTATATATCCAATCTTTCTCATCAGATCTAACCTTCCAAAAATCTTTTTATAAACTCATTTTAATTACCATAAAGATTTTATTAAGATATATTTCCCATTTTTCACCAAAATCACAATTTCTTGTAACTTCCCATTTTCTCTCAACTTCTCCTAATTTTCTTGGTTCCGAATCAGAATTCTCTTCAATTTTATCAAGGTAAATCACATCTTTTAGATTTAATTTCGTTCATATTATTTTCTCCTTATTTCTCTCCAATTTCCTTACACTTTACAACTAGTTTTTCATGGGTTTTTCAATTAGAAGGAGGTTGGATCTTGTTTGGAGGTAAGAAACCATTCAAACCTATGAAATTTGAGTTCTTTATTGAAATTCCCAAGTGTTTGATCCATTGCATTGAGTTCTTGATTTGTTTTATGGTTTTAATTGATGATTTTCGGTTTTTATCGGTTAATTTTGATTGAATTGATGCAATCTCGTAATAAGGTGATACCTGATGGTTTTCAATGGGTAAATCAATGAATTTTGCTGTGTTTTAACATGGAATTAATGGTTCTTGGATGGGTAAACCCGGATCTTAAGTTTTGGTGGTGTTAATTGGCTTAGATCTTCAGTTTATGGCTTGTTTGGGTGGCTGAATGTTTGCTGCTGGTTTAGGATGGTTATATCATGGTTCTTGGTTGTGTTTTGATGTTGATAAGTTATGGTTTTCGTTGGCTAAGGGCTGGAAGTCGTTCGGATAAGTTTTGGATGTGTTTTCGGTTTTCTTAAGTGTAGTTTTTGGGGCTACTTGTTTGGAAAGTGTGGGAGGTTGATTGAATGCATTAATATGCATTAATACCTCTGTTTTGATATGTTAAAAACAGGTCAAGGTGTTGAGCTAAGTGTTGAAGGTGTTTCGGAAAAGGCGAGAATGTCGGTTGGCTTCGGCAAGCTAGTTTCGGACAAGTGGTGAGTGGGCTGCCGTATCGGCAAGGTTTTACTTGTTTTATCAAAGGTTTGGGAGTGTAGGGATGATGTGAAAAAACTCCCCAAACTCGAAAGTAAGTTAAATGGTTTCGCTCTCTTAACGGTTCCCATATCGTTCCATAATTGCCATATTTTAGACATGCTCTTAATGTAGTTTTTACATATGTGATTTATGCATGAGAAATGATAAGTGCTTTGTCCAAAGGATGTTTTCATTATTGTCCATTAATATCATATATGTTTTGACAATTGAATACTTCATGAGTTTTATTAATTTCTATACTTTGGTAACATATCCAACGATTGGTAATGTTGCATTGGTTTTATGAAAGATGCATATGAAGGAATAGTTTCCAATGCATGAATTGAATTAGGAAATGATGCATGCATGTGTTAGCTGCTGTATATGCATGGTTAATGATGGTTTCCATGACTTTTAAAGCATGAGAATGATTTGGATTAAAGTATGGTTATTTTCCTTTTCTCGAATAAGTCGTTGAGCATGATTTGGTTCATCTTGTTGAATATATAGTGAGTGCATTGTAAAACAACAAGCTACCATGCATAATGAGTATGATATTGGCTTAGTGACACTATTTAAGACCATGAATACAAATGACATGTCATTAAGATTAAGTGCACTATAAAGATTATGAGAATAATGATGTTGCCTACACGTAAACAAGGGTGACTTTGTGTCCGACCATGCGTGTAGAGCTTGCCTATATGTAAACAAGGGTGACTTTGTGTCCGAACGTGCATATAGTTGACCCATATGTAAACAAGGGTGACTTTGTGTCCAACCGATGCATGTTGAGACCAAGTGTCTCTTGACAAGGAATAAGGAATCCGAGTATTCGATGGGTATAAGGTTTGAACAAAGCTAGTCACTTAGTTGCCAATATGCATGGTTTATGATTTGAGATTTTTGTGCATTGAAAAGCATGAGATTGTGTCACATGTTGATATAGAATTGTTTATAAAATGTAATATTTTTCACAAGCATGTGTTTTAAATAAGTTTTGTGCAAGGATATGAGCAAAAGAGAATGACCTAAGTGTTGCTATGTGTTTAGAAAATAAGACTTGTGATGTGCACATTAAAGTGCGTATGGTTTAAGCTTTGCTAGGTGTATAGCATATAAGACTTGAGATGATGCATAGAGATGCATATGTATTAAAAAGACCATAAGTATTGTTGTTGTTTTAAAAGCATGAAAGTCATGTGAATTTTAGTTTTGAGTTGCATGAGATAATTGACACTTGATAAGGAAACGGATTTGGTTTTGCAAACCATGTTTGATATACTTTTAGTGAGATAATGGACTTATGGGCTGCATTGTAAAGGTGTTTTCTTTATATTTTACCCCTCACCAAGCTTATGCTTACCCTCTCTTTTACCTTACAATGCAGAGACATTAATCGAGGCGGCCAAGGAAAGCAAGGTTCCAAGTGTATGTCGAAGAATAGCTCAAGTATGTGTTCTAAAATGTAGTAGTAGTAAGAGATCAATGAGAATAGTTACATTTTTGTAAGAATTGGCTTTTGATTTGTAAACGTTGCTTTGATTATTTGAACTTGAGTATGTATTGGATGTTTAAGTTGCTCTTGGTGCCTAGGAATTATGCATATAGTTAATGGTGATCATTGGTGGTGTTTTGAATGAGTTAGATCTACTTAAAAAGGATTGATTTTATGTTTTTGAGTATAAAGTTTTGAAATCTTAGGGAAAGTTTCGAAACCTTTATCAAATAGTTTCGAAACTTCCAGGAAGGTTTCGAAACCTTGTGGGCTAGTTGGATATTAGAACCTTACTGGAATGAAAGTTTCGAAACTTTCAAGGAAAAGTTTCAAAACCTTTTCCATAAAGTTTCGAAACCTTTGTTTGGTTATTAGTTGATAGTTGTTGGATTTGCATTTTAGTCCCGAATATCTTTCTATGTTTAATTATGGTAGCTAAAAATGTTATTTTGAGTTGAAATTTCACCTTGATGCATAAAGTTGACTTAATTTCAAGTTGGCTAACTTAAATCGGAGGTAGTCCCTAGAAATTAAAAGTTCTACATTTTGGTCCCTAGTTAGTGAAGCATGTAATTGATGATGTTAGAATGCTCCATTTGGTCTGAAATTTATCATGAGAGTTCTTTGCATATTTAATTGAAATTTGATGGAATGAATTTCTACCTTTTCAAAAGAATTTAAAATATTCAGGTTTTAGTCCTTAAGTTGCTCATGTGTTAATTGAGTGTTCATTTGTGATCGAATTGCTACCGTTCTTGTTTTGCATGAAGTCGAAACACATAGAAACATAATTGTGCCTTTAGATAAGATAAAGAAAAAATATATAACGGTTTTTAGGGTCGTTTATCGAATCGAGCCTTCACAGGTTTAGTTTGGTATTCCCCGTGTGACCCATTAGAGCCGGTTCCGTCTAGGCCGGGCTAAGGGAGTTACATAAAGAGTGCACAGAAAGGCTTCTAACAACTCGCCTAACACCTGGCATAAAGAGATGTACACTAACGCACACAACATACATGTGCCAACAAAAATCAAACACAAGGTAGTGAGGCCCGCGTCCTCACAGCATCGGGATCCTACACTACGAGTGAGGCCCGCGTCCATTCAACATCGGTATCCTACACTCTAAGCAAGGCCCGCGTCCACACAACATCGGGATCCCATACTTTGGGATGAGGCCCGCGTCCACACAGCATCGGGATCCTACATCCGGGATTTGAGGCCTGCGTCCACACATCATCGGGATCCTCCAAATCCCATACTCAGAATGTTACATCGAGTATCTTCGAATGAGGCCCGTGTCCACACAGCATCGAGATCCTAGATTTAGAAATAGTCTTCAACTACATCACCCGGAATGTTACATCGGATGGCCTTCTTTGTGTTGCAACACTAATTTGGATATCCGGATTTCCATCAAACAAAGACTTGATACACACAAATGATCTACCTAGGATCTTCTCATCAAAACATATCAAGACTTAACATAACTTAGCCTTTCGGGGTTTATAACATCAATCTTGTGTTAACAATTCATTCAATCATTTATAAGATTCAGTTGGACCCTTAATTCTCTTATCGAACCTCAAACAATACAAAACTTGTCGAGTTCTCGCAGGGGTATCGATACCCTTATGTGATTTATCGAACCACCCTGTATCGATACCTACCCATAGAAGGTATCGGACCACTGGTATCGATACTAGTATCGATACCCTTTGACCATTTTTAAAGTCAACGAAAGGGGGAATATCTGCTTCGATACTGGTATCGAATCGAATATGCCACTAGAGGGTTTAGTATCGATACCCGTATCGATACCCCCTCTTCACTACCTAATTTTCCCTTAGGGGTATCGATACACGGGCCACTAGTATCGATACCCCCTGCACGAACTTGCAGGTTTCACTTGATATTTTCTAAGGATCATTCCCAAATTACTTCTGATCGATCATAAAGTGTTTCTATTTGTTTTTAAGAGTGTTTAAGGTATTTTAACATCAATTTCATGCCACCAATCATATTAGTACGAAATTCACCATTTCTAGGGTTCTAAGATCCCCAAACCCCCATCTAAGCATTCTATAACCAAACAATCCAGCCAAACAACATTTTATGAGACATATGAAGGGTAAGAGTCAGAGATGTACAAACCTTAAGCAAAAAATCCGGATTCAAGCTTCCCACAAGCTTTTCTCACACTTTCCCTTTTCTTCAAGCCTCTAAGCTCACTCCCTATCAAAGCCAACGATAAGCACCTTGATTGATAGATCTCTTCGAGCTGAACAGAACTCCCTTGATGGCCAAAACGAGATTCCTTCTCAAAAGCAACAAGTTTCCATCTTTCTCTTGAGTTGGGGAGAAGAAGAAGGAGAGGATTGGAGAGATGATGAGAAAGATGACCCCTCATCTAAAGGTGGCTAGTCATATGTGAATGTGCAAGGAAGTTACTCCTTTTCCCTTCACTAACATCTCTTTATCCAATCCAACCCAAAAGCTAAATGCACCAAGCAAGCCCACAACAACACGAAGGGCCAAACAAGACAAAACTGAGGCCCACAAAAAACCAACACAAACCCACGAGCTCCAACGAGACCCGACTGGATGATCCATGGATCGAGTCAACGCCCGATGTTGACCTGGAAGAACCGAGTCGTTATAGACCAAACTGGGAATTAACCCATTAACAGATATGCGCGGATGCTTCCCCGAATTCGGGTCACCGCGCGGGTCAAGAGGGGTGTAAACGACGTAGTTTTGTTGCACATCTATCTATCTATCTATCTATCTATCTATCTATATATATATAAACTTGGGCTCGAAAGCCTGAAGCTTTTCATTTGTTTCTCCTTCATTCGAACCAAAGAGAGCATTTGCTTTGAAGAAAAAAAAAACCAGTCTCTTCTTTAAAACCCAGAAACTGAAAAGAACCACAGTGACGGCGAGAAAAAAACCCTTATTTTTGGTTCGAAAACCCTTTGAAAACAGAATAGAAACCCTTTTTATGTAAAAACCAAAAGATAGAAGTCAAAATCGAAAACTAAACCCCTTTTATTTAGTTTGAAAATCCAAAAATGAATCAAATCTTTGTTACACGAAGGAAGATGAAAAGAGAGCTTTCTTAGTGTTTTGAAAATCTGGATTTTGAAGACAACAAGGAAGGTGAAAAGATAACCAGCGAATCAGTGACGGGAACCAATTCAAACACCTCGAAAGGTAACCCTAAGACCCCTATTTCTCTATTATTCGAAATATAAAATGCTTTGAAAAATTTGAAATACCTTATATTAATTTTTGTGAAAAATCCCATCTAAATCTTTACATTCGATTGTTGTGGCTTTTATAGCCGATATTACAAGATTTAAAATTAAAACAAAATTCTAATATTTTTTATTGGCTCTGATTATGCTCTGTAGTTTGTTTGTTTGTAAGGCACTATTGGAGTACGAGAAAGAGGATAAGAGGGGACCATTCGCCTTTGTTTCATCTTAATCTGATGGACACAAGATCGGATTATGTGGCGTTGATTGTTGTCGTGGCATTGATCTCTGGCGGTTGTTGATCAGCCGACGAGCGAAATGGTCGCTAGGAGGACGAACGGATCAAGGAACTGAAGAGACCAATTCCAACACTTTCAGGAATTCTTAGAATCTAGGGAGTCAATTGGGGCATTCGAACGGTTTCTAGGTCGTATCCGGGTCATGGATGGTCATTTGGGTAGGATCACAGTTTGGTAACCGATTTAGTGGGTAACGTGTTGTGGGTATATGTTTAGCTGACAGATGGGCTATCGGTTCTAGGTGCTAAGGGTTTAAACGGCTTCTGTTTTGGTTAAGCTGATGGGTTGGGTGTGTAATGGTTGTAAATGGTGTAACGGGTGTAGTGGATTGTATATAGTTTATGGGTTTTGGTTAATGTTTTTTTTGAATTGGGTTTAAATTGTAACATGGACTTTTATTTAGTATAATTTTTTGATTTTGAATTTTTAATTTAAGGGTTATTTATTATAAATATATTGGGTGTTAATATATATATAATATGGATTAGGAAATTCGGTTTAGGGTTTAAGTTTAAGGATTTGGTTAACTCGGGCAAAAAAAAGTTATTATAGTTGTCTCTCTTTGTTCTTTGTTGTAAAACATTGAAAGAATAAAGACATAAGATGACAATTTTTGTTCGGTCCAACTGCCATTCAATCCACGCCATGATCCTTTTTCCATTTGAACATGCTCTACCAGAAATAGTCTTATCTATACGTTAAGCCACTATTGTCTGGTCAAAATCTGGTCAATTCGTCCACTCTTTCTCGTCAAATGGTACTAGAATCTCAATTTCCTCAAACCCAAACTACTTCACCATTTAAATTACTTAAGAAATAAACTCGTCTATTGACCTGCTACACCACCGACAGAGAATCAAGGTTCGATTGATTTGTTCATATCTTCGTTTCATTGAAATACAAACCTGCATGAATAAAAAGAAAAATGTTTTAGAACACAATATCCATATATTTATTTAATGCTGCGAAATTTAAAAGATAAGAAGTAAAGAGAAAAGTTTGGATATGGGTGATCCGTTACGCCACCGACGACGAGACAAGATCTGTTGGTTGGGTCAAGCTACGAATCTAACGAAGAGGCATGGCCTGGTGAGTGTGGTGGTCAATCTATAACTCCGACGAAGAGGCATGAACGGGGAGTTAAGGGTGATGAAGCTACGACTCTGACGAAGAGGCATGATCGAGATGTTAGTGATGATTAAGCTACGACTCTGACGAAGAGGCATGATTGAGATGTTAGAGGTGGTCGAGCTACGAACCCGACGAAGAGGCATGACCGAGGTTTTAGGGGTGATCAAGCTACGACTTTGCTGAAGATGCATGATCGAGATGTTAGAGGTGGTCAAGCTACGACTTCGATGAAGAGGCATGACCGATTTTTTGAGGGTGATCAAGCTACGACTCTAACAAAGAGGCATGATGAATTTTTTTGGGGTGGTCACGCTACGACTCCGACAAAGAGGCATAACCAGTTTTTTGAGGGTGATCAAGCTACGACTCTGAAAAAGAGGCATGATCGATTTTTTGGGGGTGGTCAAGCTACGACTACAATGAAGAGGCATGACTATTTTTTTTGGGGTGAACAAGCTATGACTCCGACGAAGAGGCATGATCGTTTTTTGGGTGGTCAAGCTACGACTTCGACGAATAGGCATGACTGGTTTGTTGATATTGTTTGGTCCGCTACACCACTGACGATGAGACAAGACTTGAAAAGAAAAGAGAAAACCATGATTAGTAGTTGTTCATTTAAAATTGTATTTTTCTACTTCTTTTGTTTTTTTCATTTTTGATATGATTGTCCTCCATTTTGAGGTTTCAACTTCCTTGCTTATTTGGATTCCTTCTTGGTCGAGGATTCGCTGATTTGTTCTTCTTGATTGAGAGCTTTTTCTAGAACCTATTGATGTGGATGCATGATGCACTTAACGTGATGTATGGTATGATGCTAATGCGATGCAATATAGCTATGACTTAGTTGTGATGCATGGTATGAGTACATGCTGATGAAATGAATGTGAATGTATGATAATATTGATATGAATGACCTGCAATGCAGTGGGCCATAAGTGTGATGAGATGCTTATACATGATGTATGTATTTAATTGGATGTATGGTGATGAGAAGTATGGCATAATGCTAAATGCAATAATGTTGGTCATAAAATGCACTTGATATGCAGTGTGTATTTAACTATGATTCTACTATGAAGAGCATGCAATGATGAGGATGTCTTATGTCTAGATGACATATACATGATTTTAATGCATGACAATGAGAAGGATGACATTAGTTATGATATGTGATGCAAATGGATCTGAACAAAATAAGTACCAATTCTCTCAATTCTCTCGAACCATGCCTATTCGTTTCGTGAATCTAATTCTCCCGAATCTAGATAAATGGATTGTTTATCGAGGTCCTTTCCCAATTCTCTCGTAAACCAAATAAGTACCAAGAATAGACAAACCTTAATTAAGAATACTCAAAAGCATAGATATAATTCAATTGTAATCAAACTTTAAAACAAAATAACCCAAGCCAACTTTAATTTAGTTCATGGCTGGGCAAAACATCCAATATCCTCTCATCACTCGAAATAAAAAGGAAATCGACAGCCTCTTTGTGTCAATCTCTCTCACGATCGGCTCCCCTTGCTTTGGCTCTAGGCTTCCCTTTTTATAGGATCTTGCTAGGTCAACTTATGTGATAAAAATTTGATTAGGAAATAAATATTAATTTAAATATTTATTTCCCATATCAAATCTAATCTCCTAAAATCTTTCCATGTCTTTTGAAATCCAATTTATCTCCTTGTGATTTAAATTGGCATCAAATCCCTACAAATAAGGAAATACACAACCACAATATCTTTTTCCACAAAATTAACCAAAATACAAATTAAATACACAAACTAAGGAAATTATGTAAATATGTATGAATGACTAATAATGCAACTAATATTATGCTTAATTCTAACAATAATAAGAGTAAAAAGGGTAATAAAAATAGTACTTTTGGACACTTATCACGTGACTGCTTTCACTGTTTGCTGGTGTTGACTATCAGGCTTACTGAAGAGGTTCATCATTGTGTACCGGTTTAGGCATTACCATTATTGGAAATGAAGGAATATGCATGCCCCTAAATAAAATGCTAATATAAAAGTATTGATACAAGCATGGTGTGATGCAACTATAATATGAACAAATGAAATTATGGTTGATTGCTTATGTGATACAATTATCTTATGCATGTGTGTTAAGTACTAAAATGATGAAAGTGGATGTGATTAATATAAGGTGAAATTATCATTAAAATGAGTGCAACTAATGATAAGGACAATTATTATGTGAATGATGTAATTTATACTATATGCTTGTGTGACATAATCATTGTGTGAATTATGCTATCATGATGTAATGTGATAAAAAATGATGATATGATGAAACTGTACATTAAATGATGTTATGATACAAAATGTCACAAGAAAACAAAGGTTAGTGTATAACAAAGTATTTACAAATAACTGACAAAAAAAATATACCTGACATGTCTTAGCACAAAAATAAACCCTAACCATACGATATTCTAATTTCTAGGTTTACCGCATGGCTCTAAAGGGGTGGGTTACTTAGATTCTCTGCTTGCAGTTTTGGTGCTAAGGGGGTACTCGAATTGTCTTCGTTGTCCCCTACTAAAGGTAGCAAGGCCCTCGATCATCACCCATTATAGGCTCATCTCAATCGAGTTCAATTCGAGGATACCCATTCGCTATGTCCATACGGGGAAACAATATTTCCTTGAAAACATAGGGTAGTCAAGCCCCAAAGGTACTTACTAGGCCCATACAGAGGAACAATATCCTCACGAAAGCGCTAGCATTTTCCCCCCACTTAGACGTACGGGTTTATATGTCAAATTTTAAAATGCATGAAACTAAATTCACATTGTTAAAAAGATATTAAATTAATTAAAAAATGAACGTAAAATTTTCAATTAGGGCAAAAATATCTGTCCTAAAGCCATACTCTCTTTTTTGTAAAAACAAAATTGGTCCCCAGCGGAGTCACCAACTGTAATGACCCACCCCTCGGCGGAGGTCGTTAAAAAAACTTTGTTTACTTGTGAAAATGAAGAATTAGGGAGTTATTTGAAAACTCGATGAATTTACGTTAAAATTATGGGATTTATAAAAAAAATTAGGAATCTAGGTCAAAATTGATGAATCGAGGATTATTTAAAAATTGGGAATTTGAGAAAGATTTAAAAATTAGGGCTCAAAATTGGTGAGCTTTGGAAAAATTAGGAAATTGGAGATTTGAAAGGAATTAGGTTTAAAAGAGGATTAATTTTGAAAAAAGAATGGAGTCGCCACCGGTCACCTTGGTAGGCCGGACACCGTTGAAATAAGAGATTCTTTAAAAAATAGGTTCGGGAGTCGGTTACATATGAGATATAATAATTCCCCACACCGCCCAAAAACTGGTACCTAATCGAATATAATTGCCTGAATTGGAAATTTGCAAGTTCAAATTTTTATTAATTTATTATCCGTTTAAAAGTACGAATATATTTTAAAGACCTCAATATTCTAAGGTAAGCGCCCGAACTGCCACCATTACGCCTGGTGTCGGACTCGCTACGACCGAATATTGAGATACCGCATTTTCTTTATTAATTAAGTTGATTATAATATGGAGAATAAATATGTACAAGTGTTTACAAGTATAAATAAATACCAAGAAATTAAATGTGCAAAAATTTAAAATACAATAATTATGTACAAGAAATTAATGCGGGAAAAATAAACGAGAAAGTAAATGTTAGATGATAGATACGAGAAAATTAAATTGTAAGAAATTAAAATGCGAAAAATTAAATGTTAGATGTTAGATGCTAAGTACTGAACGGGCCATGAATAATACGGTTCACTCCCTTTTACGGGTCACCGTAAAACCGAATAAAATAAATGAATAAAAAAATATGATAGCATATAACATAAACATGTAACACATTATAAAATTACTATATGGTATATGATAATAAAAAGGTAACATGTAAACTATACAGTAATAATATCTTATATAATAAATATATAAACAAATACACATAATAATACAAATACGAAACAATAATATAAACAATAATATAATCAAAGTTACAAAACGAAATAAGATAAAAATAGATAAATGGAAAAGGAAATTAAACCAAATTAAAAAAGAAATAAAACAAAATGAATTAATTTCTATTTTACACGGTAGTGGAAAGAAAAAATAAGGTCAATAAATGTTGTTTAAAAAGACAAATAAAGTTTATAAAGAAAGAATAAGTAAATCCATGAAAACTCAAATTATGAAAGATTTTAAAGGAAATAACTTTGAAAATTAAAAACAATAGCCTTTAATAACTCACAATCATGCATTAAATTGAATAATATAAAAAAAAAGGAAAAACTAACATTAATAACACTATAATCAAATAAGGTAAAATTTAATAAATATTTAAATTAAAATAGTAAAGAAAAAAAGGGAAATAAAATCAGGAACAAAGTTAAAATAAAATAATTAAAATTAAGGTTGAAATGGGAACAAAACATAATTAAAAATCCAAATTAAAATAAAAATAAGCTGGAAGGACTGAAATTAAGACAAGAAAAACCTATGAGGGACTAAAAATGAGATTAAACCCTGACGGAAAACCAAACATCCCATAACTTATGGGACCAAACCGGGAATTAACCTATTAACATATATGCGTGGATCCTTCCCCGGATCCGGGTCACTGCGCGGGTCAAAAGGAGTGTAAATGAAGCTTTTTATTTGTTTCTCCTTCATTCGAACCAAAGAGAGCATTTTGTCACGATCCGCCAGCAACAATGAGGTTAATAAATCATCCTTGGGCATTCTTGAGGAATTCATGCACCAAGGAAGCTTCCAGAATTACCTAGAACGACCTATATCCATATCAAGGATTCCATCACGTTCTAGAATGTTCCAGGAGGTTCCATCGAGATCTAGACACGTCTAGAAGGTTTGAGAAGATTCTAGAAGACTCTAGATAATTCTCGAAGGTTCTAGAACATTCTAGAAGGACGAAGAAGATGCTAGAAGCATCTAGAACATTCTAGAAGGATCAAGAATGTTCTAGAAGACCCTAGAAAGATCAGGACTACTCTGGAAGTCTCTAGAGTTCTCTAGAACATTATAGATAATTGTAGACATGTATAGATACATGTAGATGTCTCTAGAATAATATAGGTTATTGTAGATATTTTAGGAGGCAAAGTATGAACCGTCCGATCAAATGAATCATAACCATCCATTCGAGAGGTGGGAGCCTATAAATTGGGCCACACCCTTCATTTTGTAAACAACCTGAGAAGTTGAGCACTCTTGTACACACTTTCTTAAGCTTAATACAAAAGATTTTCTTTAAATTCCTTTGCCTTCTCTTGTCTTTCTTTGTTTAGCCACCAGGTTGCGTGTAAGCAAGGCTTGCTAACATCGATCGAGACGTGTTAGCGCCGCACGGATTAGTTTGAGAGAATTAAGTCCGTGACAGTTGGTATCAGAGCGTGTTACGATCGCTTTCGGGACATGGCCAAGACGGGGAAAAACCAAGTTGCTAGCTCGACCAAGGCTGAGATCACGCAAGAGCAACGTGTGCGTGAGGAGGAGCATGATCCCACGGTGGCAAGGCCACGAGCCAAGTCAAAGGACGTTATCTCTAGCATGGAGTCGCACTTAACTCGTGTAGAGGAAAGCGTTGGGGGCATGAGTTCCCAAGTGGACGACCTTCAAGAAAGAGTTGAAGGCCTTGAGGCGGAGGATGCCGATATCCACACGGCCATGAGGGCCATGATTTTCAAGTTAGAGAAAACCATGCTTGCGGAGATAGGCAATGTCCGCGACCTTCTCATGGATGAGCTCTCGAAGGTACGTTCTTCTCTTGAACAAGAGCTAGATAACATGCGTGGTAAAGTCGAGGCCCTACATGTAGCCTTGTGCAAACGTGCGATGGCCGCCGGGCCAAGCACCATTTATGAGCCTAGAAGGGTCGAAGTGCCCAAACCAAAAATGTTCTCAGGGTCACGCAACGCTAAAGAAGTAGACAACTTCTTGTGGGGGCTAGAGCAATACCTTAGTGTTGCCGGAATCATGGACGAGGCAACCAAGGTTCAAACCGCGACATTATACCTCACCGACACCGCCATGCTTTGGTGGAGGAGAAGGCGCTCAGACGTCGACAAAGGTACGTGCACCATCGCTACCTTTGATGATTTTAAATGAGAGCTTAAACGGCAATTCTATCCGGAGAATGCCGAAGACGAGGCCCGAGCTCGTTTGCGAAGGCTCAAGCAATCGGGGAGCATCCATGACTACGTTAAGGAGTTCACCAACTTAGTGCTCGAGATCCCCGACCTCTCCGAGAAAGACTCGCTCTTTAATTTCATGGATGGGCTCCAATCATGGGCAAAGACCGAGCTAAAGCGTCGGGGAGTACAAACCCTTGCCGATGCCATAGCCATAGCCGAAAGCTTGATTGAGTACTCTAGCCACAAGGAGCCCACACCTAAGCCGAGGGATTCGAAGAGCGTCCAAGCCGTGGGTTGGAGAGATAAGAGCCCTCATAAAGACGGCCACCATGAGGATCACTCAAGCAGACCCAAGGACTCGTCCTCATGGAAAGGCAAGGCCAAGGGTAAATTCCAAGAAGCTCGAGGCACCAAAAGATCGCCACCAAGTAAGTGTTTCATTTGTGATGGTGATCATTGGGTCAGAGAATGCCCACAACGACAAGCACTTAGCTCTCTCCTAGCCAAGCATCGAGAAGAGAGCGATGCCGAGGAGTCTGAGCCCGAGGCACAGATGGGATCCATGCAATTACTCAACGTAATGCAATCCACCCCAAAGACCAATACCAAGGGGTTGCTCTATGTGGACGTTACCATCAATGGAAAAGCGTCAAGGGCCATGCTAGACACAGGTGCGTCCCATAACTTCATTTTTATTGATGAAGCTAAGAGGCTCAGTCTTAAGACCACAAAAGGCGAAGGAACCATCAAGGCGGTTAACTCTACCGCATAACCCATTCAAGGCATCGCACGAGGGGTCAAGATCAATGTAGGGACATGGTCTAGCCGCCTAGACTTCACCGTAGCTTCGATGGACGACTACCAGCTCGTCCTAGGCATTGACTTCTTCGATAGAGTCAAAGCCATCCAGATGCCACATGCCAACTCTTTGTGCATCACGGAGGGTGAACAAGCTTGTGTGGTGCCAACCATTAGGGTCACCAAGCCAAAGGCTAAAGTGATATCATCCCTTAGAATAGAGGGACAAGCGGAGTACAAAAATGTTGCCCCTCACAATCCTCAAAAGAGGTTACCATCAAAGGGGAAAGAGGGTCATGAGACCATATCCAACTCGGGGAAGGCGACGCGTCACAAGGCAGCCAAACAAAAGAAAAGTCGGGCAAAGAAGAGAACACCCTCACCCGACGCAAGGGCATTCCAAGCCACATCCAACACAAGGTTCCGTCCAACACGAGAGCCACCCAAGACTTCGAGAAAGCACTCGACAAGTCAGGAACCAAAATTGGGAGCTCGTTGTATGCGCGACGAGGGCGTCGCGAGCTCAGGTGGGGGAGAATGTCACGACCCGCCAGCAACAATGAGGTTAATAAATCATCCTTGGGCATTCTTGAGGAATTCATGCACCAAGGAAGCTTCCAGAATTACATAGAACGACCTATATCTATCTCAAGGATTCCATCACATTCTCGAATGTTCTAGGAGGTTCCATCGAGATCTAGACACGTCTAGAAGGTTTGAGAAGATTCTAGAAGACTCTAGATAATTCTCGAAGGTTCTAGAACATTCTAGAAGGACGAAGAAGATGCTAGAAGCATCTAGAACATTCTAGAAGGATCAAGAATGTTCTAGAAGACCCTGGAAGACCCTAGAAAGATCAGGACTACTCTGGAAGTCTCTAGAGTTCTCTAGAACATTATAGATAATTGTAGACATGTATAGATACATGTAGATGTCTCTAGAATAATATAGGTTATTGTAGATATTTTAGGAGGCAAAGTATGAACCGTCCGATCAAATGAATCATAACCGTCCATTCGAGAGGTGGGAGCCTATAAATAGGGCCACACCCTTCATTTTGTAAACAACCTGAGAAGTTAAACACTCTTGTACACACTTTCTTAAGCTTAATACAAAAGATTTTCTTTAAATTCCTTTGCCTTTTCTTGTCTTTCTTTGTTTAGCCACCAGGTTGCGTGTAAGCAAGGCTTGCTAACATCGATCGAGACGTGTTAGCGCCGCACGGATTAGTTTGAGAGAATTAAGTCCGTGACAATTTGCTCTGAAGAAAAAAAAACCCAGTCTCTTCTTTAAAACCCAGAAACCGACGAGAACCACGGCCGCGGCGAGCCAAAAACCCTCATTTTTTGTTTGAAAAACCCTTTGAAAACAGAATAGAAACCCTTTTTATCTAAAAACCACAAGATCGAAGTCAAAAATCGAAAACTAAACCCCTTTTATTTCATTTGAAAATCCAAAAACGAATCAAATCTTTGTTACTCGAAGGAAGATGAAAATAGAAAGCTTTCTTAGCATTTTGAAAATCTAGGTTTTGAAGAAAACAAGGAAGGTGAAAATATAACCAGCGAATCGGTGACGGGAACTGAATCAAACACCTCGAAAGGTAACCCTAAGACCCTTATTTCTCTGTTATTCGAAATATAATATTCTCTGAAAAATTTGAAATACCTTGTATTGATTTCTATGAAAAAAACTCTTCTAAATCTTTACATTCGATTGTTGTGACTTTTATAATCGATATTACAAGATTTAAAATTAAAACACAATTCTAATATTGTTTGCTGGCTCTGACTATGCTTTGTCGTTTGTTTGTTTGTGTGGCACTGTTGTAGTACGAGCAAGAGGAAAAGATGGGACAATTTGCCTCTGTTTCGTCCGAATCTGCTGGAGACAAGATCGGATTACGTGGTGTTGATTGGTGTCGTGGCATTGATCTCTGGCAGTTCTTGATTGGCCGACAAGCGAAATGGTGGCTGGGAAGACAAACGGTTCAAGGAACTGAAGAGACCAATTCCAGCACCATCCGGAATTCTCAGAAGTTGGGGAGTCAATTGGGGCATTCGAACGGTTTTCGGGTCGTATCTGAGTCATGGATGGTGTTTCGGGGTGGGTCACGGTTTGGTAACCAGTTAAGTGGGTTACGGGTTGTGAGTATATGTTGGGTTGACAGATGGGCTACCAGTTCTTGGTGTTAAGGGTTTAAATGGGTTCTGTTTTGGTTAAGCTGATTGGTTGGGTGTGTAATGGTTGTAAATGGCTAATGTTTTTTTAATTGGTTTTAAATTGTAACATGGACTTTTATTTATTATAATTTTTTTGATTTTGACTTTTTAATTTAAGGGTTATTTATTATAAATATATTTGGTGTTAATATATATATAATATGATTTAGGAAATTTGATTTAGGGTTTCAGTTTAGGGATTTGGTTAATCCGGGCAAAAAATGGTTATTACAGTCTAGAACAATAAAAATTAAAAATAATACATTATATTACTAAAAAGGTTATCTTTTTATTATATAAGGCAAAGCTGAATGGGTGGCCAAACACAAGTATTTACAAAGATAATGAGTGTGATGCTTTTAAGAAATTTCAATGGCGATTTTTCACTTGTTATCATAAGCCTTACCATGATTTCAAGTACTTGTAAATAAACTTTCCCTGGTAGGATTGAAGGTCTCAAGTATTAACTTAAATTGAAATTGAAATTTGTATTTTTATCAAAGAAAAATGAGAAGCTTTTAATATATCTTAAAAATAATTTTCACTTGCAGTACCGACATAAGTAACCCGATTTTGAAACTCCTATCTTGGTTTTGAAATTCTCAATGTTTTAACCATCCATTGTTGTTTCTATCCCCCTAATATGTAGCTCTCCAACCGCTATTTCTATTAATGGGGTATACTATTACTTGTATTTGAGTATTGATACCAATAACACTAGAACAAAATATTTGCATGGAAAAACATTGTCAATGAATTCAAATTATTCTTGACGTTCACCAACCTATTTGGGAGTATAAAAGACATCGAGAATCACCAGAAAAAGAAAATAAACATCAACCCAACATTCAATGATTTAGAAAAGAGTTTTTGTACTTTCATTGTATATTTTTTTGTAAAAACACTTGTGAACACAATTGTTATCAGTTCTGAAGTTATAGGATTGTGTGAGTTCTTTAATTTTGCAAACATAGGCCTTGTGAGGATTCATTGTTAGCTCTTTTGTTTTTCTATTTTGTAAAAGAGTGGTTGCTTGACCTTAGAGGTATAGCTCTTTGAGAAAACTAAGCTAGTACATGTAGACTTGGTTTAGAAGATGAGTCACTCTAAAATTATTGTATCTTTTATCTTTCATTTGCTTTCGTCATCACCACCCAAAATCATTCTTATCCACCATTTGAAAAGTATTTGGATTGGAGAAATTCGAGCTCAACATAAGCCAACCATTGTCTCATTTCACTTGTTGAGGATCTTAAGGTAACCTCTAATTCATCTTCATTTGAATTTACATTTGAGGAACTTCAAGAAACGTTTGACGAATTATAATAGATTTATGATTAGTTAGTTTTGGAGTTAAAAGATTCTGCTTTGAAAAATAAGAAATCATTTTAGATTTAAAATCTGAAAATAAATTTTTGACCAAAACTAAATAGAGTCTAAAAGAAAGGTTTGCAAACAAAAAAAAAAACATAAAAAGAAAAACCAAGACATACATAACCTACTTTCAAGAGTCCACTATGATCATCAAAAAGAGGTCGATCATCTTCAAATTTCCTTAAAGAAAGTTGATGTTCAACTATTTGAATAGGAACTTTAATGGTTACAAACATAGAAGTTCACATAGTTCATCCAATGGTATATATGCTATGAGTGCATTCCCAAAGAGCTCATAGTTACTAATAATTTTGATTTTATTGCTACATGGATCCATAAGGGGACCAAGATTTTAGGATTTAATACTCATGAATTTAAAAGAATTTGGGTATAAAAAATCAAGACATAATTTTATGTTTAGAGGAGGAGCATTACTATAAGGAAAAAAAATACAAGCTCAAATTTGTGGTATCATGATAGTACATGCTTGAGACACATGACTGATGATAAGAATTGATTTATAGAGTCACAATGTGTCGTTTATGATGTCAAATAAAATAAGCCTTAATAAAAAAATAAAGTAGAATAGTAAGAGTAAAGGTAAATTAAGAGAAGTAAAAAAATTCAATTGATAAAATCAGGCTTGGCCTAAAGCTTTTGCATCAATTCAAATCGATTCTTAAATAAGATTTTACCTTTGGTCTCACGCCAGTTACAATATATAGTGCTCAACTCTTATAACTTGTTTTTATCTCAAATGAGTTGAACATCAAAAATTAACTTTTAGATCTCAACATTTTTTGAATTAATAAAACAATCGTTTATTAATTTAATACCTTTAAAATTTAAAAAATAACATGACTCGATTGTATCGTCTCAATTGATAATTAACCCGATTTCAGTTTTCCTAGGTGGATCTTCACAAAATTGTTCAAAGGAAGTCGAATATGTCATAGGCCGATCTTTCCTCCAAACTATTCATTAAAACTGAAATTCAATTTTAACGTGCACTTTTTGAAATTAAATCGCTTTGATTATAAAAGGATGATCATTTACTGATACTTGATTTTTAAAAAACTGAAAATGTATCCCGAAAAAGTATGAAGTATTTTTCAATTCTCACGAATGAAATTGAGTAATAGCTTTATCCTTTACCTTGGAAGACTTAGCTAAACCTGATTATGGTAAAAATCATAATTAGCATTTTAAGAGAAAAACTAAAGAAAAAAATTAAAAACAATAGTATTTTATTAAAAACAAAAATTTGAAACAACTATAATGAAAATGGAAATGAGATAAAGATGGATTTTGAGGCTTACCCCTATGGGTATTTATAGTCCTTAAAAATGTTGTTGCTGATATTTATCTTAAAGATAATCAAATAAAACTTTAAAGATCATTCAAATAAAATCTTAAAGATAATTCAAATAAAATTAAATAAAATCCTAAGGATAATTTTCAAGTTTTGATTTCAAATATGATTTGATATGCTTTGTTGTTGCTGATATTTATCTTCTAGAAATTGTTAATCGGATACCACATTAAACTTTCATGCCCAGATTCATACAAACTAATCCAATCATGATTCCATAAAATCAAAATTTGTACGATTTTATTAGTTTTAACAATATTATTTTGATCCTACTGTCCTGCATTGAAAATGACTGAAAAAGCTTAAAATTAGCAGCTTATAAAAATCAATCAATGGGTAATTATTAATAAAATAATTCATAATTTAAGCACTAATCAAATTTCCCCTCACTTATTCAATGCTTATAATCAAGCATTTCTCAATTATACTAAAAAACTTAAGTTGCCAACTTCAATTTTTTAGAATTTCAAAGATTTCTTAAGTAAACTAAATCAAGTAAATGTTGAAATTCAAGATCAATTAAGTAAGGCATAATCAATTAAGTATATATATACCAAGGAATTTCAATCATCTATCAATTTCAAAGGATACAAGACTTATCTCCTCACATTGGTTCATTCATTTCGCTCAAGTGTTCTGGGTGAACAAATCACTCAAGCCTAAACTAATCAACTCATTACCATAGGCTAGTAACTCGATCTAATCTCCACTAATTAATATGAAAACGATGAAAAAACATGAGGAATTTCAAATATGTTGTAACATGGTTAAGGTTCGAGTAGGATAAAGGTCGAAAAATGAGTTTTGAAAATTTCAAGGCAAAGAGAAAATTATTCAAAAGATTTATTCAAAGGAAAATAAAAAGAAAGAGAGGAAAGTAAGAAAACATTCAAAGCTTTATTCACTCTTTTTTTTTTTTTTGATTCTTCTTCTTTTTTTTAAACTATTCAGACAATTTTAGGCTATTTTTCTGCACTATATTTTTTCTGCATTTCATTTTTTTTCCTGCACTATACTACATTATTTTTTTTACTATTTAAACATTATAATTTTCTGAACTGTTTTGTTCGATTTTGCACCGTTTCAAAGAATTTTTCTGGTAATTTCTTTGAATAATTGGGGAACAAAAAGAGAAATAGAATAAAATTGGCTTGAGTTTAAAATATAGTGAACAAAGAAAAGGCTAAGGCTAAAAAATGGTTCACTAAGGTGAAAACAAATAAAAAGGGAGGCTATTTTATTTGGAAAAAAAATGGTTTAAACATAATGCCTCTATCATATTAAATCATCATAATTATATGCTCATTAGGCTCAAAACTAACATGAAAGATTTTTTGAACTAAGTCATGCATCCAATTCAATCGAAAAATTCATGAAATTACCAAGACAAATTTACATAAATTAATCATTTGATCTTATCATGAATCCTAAGTTTAACAAGAACAAAATTGAATTCAATAAGAGACTAGCAAACAAAATTATCAACAACTCTAATAAAGAAATAGCTCAATTTCAATCACAAAGCATAAGCAAGAATTAATTGATATCTAATTCCATCCACTCACTTAAAATTGTCCTAATATGAAGAAAAAAATAAAGTGCGAAAGAGTGGGTGTAAATACTCCCAATTTGATTGCTGCAATTCACGAATTTTTTTTTTCTTGAAAATGGCCTTGAATTTAGTTGATCATTGCTTTAATTTCTTTAGATTTTTGCTTCGGCTTTGCCAATATTTTATTGTGATCAATGGGTATCTAAAAAATTCAAATTAGAAATTTAAAATGAAAATGAAATAAAAATGAATAAAGAAAAATAAAAATTGAAAGAAAATCAAACGAGTCTAATGAAAACAAAATTGGTTGTCTCCCATCAAGCGTTATTGTTTAACGTTGTTAGCTCGACAAACCAAATTTTTAAACCTTTGGTTCTTCTAATTTGATCACTTTGGCTAATCCGACTGGGGTATTTTCACAGTAAGGCTTCCATCTTTTTCCGTTCACTTTAAATCAAGTTTTGGAGTTATCGTCTATCTCCAGTCCTCCATAAGGAAAGTCTAGGTCACCATAAACGGTCCAAGCCATTTCGAATCGAGTTTTCCTACAAAAAGTTTAAGCTTTGAATTGAACAACAAAACCTTTTGGTTAATATTAAATGATTTAAAGGATATCCTTCGATCATGGAATTCTTTTTTCTTCTCTTTTAATATTTGAGCGTTATTGTAAATTTTTCGTCCTATTTCCTCTAATTCTTGAATATGTAGCTTATGCGCTTCTCCGATAGCTTCCATCTCCATGTTACATTGCTTAAACGCCCAATTAACTCGATGTTATAGGTCTACCGATAAATGAAATAATTTACCAAAAATGAGAAAGTATGGAGAAATTCTAATTGGCCCTTTATAAGCAGTCCGATATGCTCAAAGTGCATCAGATAATTTTAAGTTGCAATCCTTTTGATCTGGCCTGACAATTTTCTCTGGAATCACTTTGATTCTGTGATTTCATACTTCCGGTTGCCCATTTTTTGTGGATGGTAAGTTTTAGCGATTTTTTTTTGCTCCAAACTTCTTCATGAGCGCCTCAATAATTTGTTTAATGAAATGGGATCCTCTATCATTGATAATCCCTCGTAGTGTGTAAAACCTGAAAAAGATTTAATTTTTAAGAAAGTTAATAGTTGTTCTTGCTTCAATATTATGGGTTGCTTTAGCTTAAACCCACTTAGAAACATAGTTAACAACAAGAATAATATATTTCTTACCGAAATACGAAACAAAAGGACCCATATAATTAAGACCTCATATATCGAAAATTTTGCATATATGTATTGGATTTAAAGGCATTTCATTTCTACGACTTAGATTACCTATTCGTTGACATATTTAACATGATTTGCAATAAAGATAGACATATCTAAATATATTCGGCCAAAAAAATCACATTCTAAAATCTTGTTCGTAGTTATGAATGAAAAAAATTAAGGATCAAGTTTACCTCTTGTTCGGCGACACAACGTTGGATTACTTGATTGGAGTAGTGCTTCTAGAGATGAGGATCAAGTTTACCACTCATGGTAAGTGTGTAGGAATTTTACTTGAGCTAAATAATTTACCATGTCAGCAAACTATGAGGAAGTTGATTTCTACACCAATATCAAGTGTTCTTCAGAAAATTCATCTTTAATTGGTGGATCAGTCGAGGTGATAGGAATTTGTCTTAAGTGATAGACCACCAACTTCTCCCACCTTTTTCTTCTTTAATTTACAATTTGAATTTTTGAAGAAGCAGAATCTAACGGATCAGTCTTGTTTTTACTTCTTTTTAGCTCATTAGGTACTGTAGTGTTGCATGATCAGAATAAATAATGATATTAGTATTAAACAAATATGATCGAAAATTTTCTAAACCAAATACTACGACAATAAGTTCTTTTTTGGCTGTAGAATAATTCTCTGTGTTGAGTCTAAGGTACGAGATGCATAAGCTGTGATGTTTAGTTCTTTTCCAATCTTTTTCCCGAGAGCTACGCCAACACTAGTGTTAGAGGCGTTACACATCAGCTCGAACGGAAAATCCCAATTTGGTTGTACAATTGGAGCTATGATTAGCTTTTCTTTTAATGTGTTGAATAATTTTTTGCACTTCATATTGAAATCAAATACTTGATCTTTTTGAACAAGATTACATAACGGTTACACTATCTTCGAAAACTCCTTGATAAAACATTAATAGAATCCTGCATGGCCAAGAAAGGAATGTACTTTCCTTACCGTATTAGGTTAACGAAGTGATCGAATAATGTCGATCTTGGCTTTATCAACCGCAATTTTGTTAGAATAAACAATATGTCCTATAATCAACCTTTTATCATCCATAAAATAACATTTTTCGTAATTTAAAATAAGGTTGAAATCTAGGAATAACTTTAAAACATTAGACAAATTATAAAGTCATTCATCAAATGTGTTACCATAAACCATGAAGTCATCCATGAATATCTCTATTCCTTTCTTGATGAAGTTAGAAAATATATTGAGCATAATCTTTGAAACATGGAGGGTGCATTTTATAAATCGAAGGACATTCATATGTAAGAAAATGTTTTGAATGGGTGTGTGATTGTCGTCTTTTCCTGATCATCAAGCGTCACTGGTATTTGGAAGAAACCTAAAAATCCATCAAGACAATAGTAATGAGTCTTACTGGCTATTCTTTCTATCATTTGATTTTATAAAAAGGTAATGAAAAGTAATCTTTTCGAGTTAAAGAGTTCAACTTCCTATAATCAATGCAAAATCGCCATCCATTTTGTACTCTAGTCGTAACTAACTCATCTTCTGAGTTTTTGATCAATGTAACATCAGTCTTCTTAAGAAAAAAAATGTATCAGACTTACCCAACTACAATCGAAGATTGGATAGATAATGTCTACGTCAAGAAGCTTCTAAATTTCTTTCTTTACTACTTCCATCATCAGTGGATTTAATCGGCGTTGTCCTTCTCGTGATGTTTTAACTCCGTTCAGTCTTTATTTTATGCATACAAGTTGAGGTACTTAATCGCTTAATATCGGTAATAGTCCATCCAATGGCTTCTTTATGTTTGAGTAAAACCGTCATAAGGCACACCTCCTATTGGTTAGTTTGTTTGATACAATCACCAGTAGAGTATCGTTTTTGCCCAAGAACGTGTATTTTAAGTGATTCAATAATTTCTTTAATTCAATCTGAGGAGCCTGAAAAATTGAAGGTAATATTGTAGATTTGGACGGAGTAATCGGTTTATCAGAATTAATTGAAATAAAGAAAGCTTGTTCAATCCCCATGTATTCCTTATCAATACCATCCAAATCCCTAAAAAAATTATCAACAAAAGTAGTCTCAATATATTCAACAACAGAAAATTCAACTACATCAATAAAATTTATACTTTGAACATTATCAGTATACTGCATCGCTTTATAAACATTAAATTTAGCGATCTCACCATCAAATTCCATTGTCAGGATATCACTTCTTACATCAATCATTTTTTTGCCAATACTAAAGAAGGTTCTCCCTAAAAGAATCTTAGATGAATTATTTAAGTTTCGTTTTCCATGTTAATTACATAGAAATCAACCATAAAGAGTGTTTTGTTTACCTTTACTAAAACATTCTCCAAAAGTCCTTCTAGGTAGACAAATAAATGATTCGCTAATCGAATGGTAACTCTTATGTCCTTCAAGGATTCAAGTGAAAGAGTATTATAAAAGGATAAGTGCATCACGTTTTCTGAGTCTCCTAAATGATACATCGCGCGCTTTATACCCACTTTGTTGTTTTTGCAAGGTATGACAAACATGCCTTAGTCTTTTTGTAGTGTAAAGTTCTTTAAGGAATCAGGCATACCTTGGTACCTTCCGAATTACTTCTAAGTGAGAAATTTGATCTTGAATTTTTAGAATACATCTAGGATCTATTTATCTTCGGATTTATTTTCTTTCTTTATTAATCTTGAGGGTAAAGGAGGTGCTACCTCATATTGAGATGGCGTTGGTTCAAAAAAAAAAATTCCTTTCTTTGGTTCATAGCATCATCTTCCTTCTTTTCTTGGGAGTTATCATCAACTTATTCTTTACCTTTCTGGGACCTTGCATAAATATCCTTTTGGAATGGTTGTTCAATATTCTTCCACTTCTAAGGGTAATGACACTTACATTCTCTCATGGGTTTGTTATAGGTTGATATGGAAGTTTACCTTATGATTCTAGGCGTCCCACAGTTTGTGCTAGTTTTACTGATTTGCTTGTCTATTTCTTGTAAATGTGATTCTGTGCGATTCTGAAATTTTACTAGGATTGAGCCAATCATTCTAGGAGGGACTCGAGTGAAGATCTTTGCAGTTGAAAATGCTGTGGTGAAGATGGACTTTATTGATAAGCTTGATTCGGCCTTGGATTTTGTTTATAGCTAAAATTCGAGTGATTTCTTCATCCTGTATTATATGTATTATTGTGGGGGTTATAGGGTATTTCTAGAGGTCCAAAAAATTACCTATTGCATTCAATTGTGTGTTACTTCTTCTTGTATCATGCATATCCCACGTACTTTGACTGATTCATTTTTTCCTACAACAAGAGAGTTAACGATGTTAGTTAATTTATCAATTTTATTTTCAAGTGAAATGATGCTTACCTCTTGAACCCTGTATCCCCTATTTACGAAACAACATGTTGAAATAATCTAAAGAGGTCACACCATTTACATCATATAGCGATTTTCCCTAAAAGTTGTGAAATATAACCAAATTAGATATTATAATTACAAAAATATCAGATTAAGTATCATCTGAAACCCACATTAAACAATCATCAAAAAGGAACTTAGTTACATGTAACGCCTCATTGACAATCAATACAAAAGACAAGTTTAAAAATAAGGCCCATGTCAGCTAACAAGAACAAAATGGTGGATAGAAACATTACAAAAAATATCAAGAATAAATATGTCGATCATCCAAATTCTAAGTCGTAAGGTATCCTATCCAAATATCTGAAAGGGGAAAAAAATTCAGGATATGGGTGTATCTGTGAAACATAATTTGTAAATTACTTGATTTGATCTGTGAAACTATTTATCTGTTCATACATGGTATCATCATACATGACATGTGAAATTTCTGTTTTTAAATCAAGCATCTGATTTCTGGAAAAATGTTACTCGTAAGACTTCTGATTGATTTTGCAAATCATATCATGTTCTGACATCGAAAATTATTATCGGATTTAAAATCGGATATGTGAGGGAAACCTCCACTCTAGCGAGGATAATCCTCCACTCAGTATGTTTTCTGATATCGGACCCTCTGATTTTCTGTCATGCATTAGTCATCATTACATCATGATTTCGATTTTATTGAATTCATAAATATTTTTAGAAACTTTTCAAAAATATAAATATATTTTTGTTTGTGACTGTTTTCACTTTAGAGACACACTAAGCTCTTTAGCTTACACCCATTTAGTGTGTTTTCAGATTCTCAGACTAGTTTAGGAAAACCGGTACTTGGAGCATCTCACACGATATTCAAATAATTATTATTCAGTATGATCCTTTAATTATTTCAGTTTAATGTTTTAATCTGTTATGGAATATGTTATATTTTCGGACTATGAGATATTTTGACGTGGATTTTTTGGATGCATTTTTTTATAAATTATTTCAGATATTTTATAAGGTATTCAGACTTTATTTCAGATATTTTATAAGGTATTCAGACTTTGAGATTATTTAATCTAAAATAATTACTTGAGGGGAAAATTTTAGTAACTTTATTCCTGAGTTTTGATCTAAGAAATTAGGTCGAAATTTGGGGTTTCATTTATTGGTATTAGAGCCAAGTTCAACCCTCAGCCTATGTGGCTCATCACAACGGTTTTCAAATATTTTCGACTTCTACATGCATCTGAAATATTTTTGAAAAATTGAAAATTTCAGAAAGACATACTATGATTTCAGTTCTGTTACCAAAATATTTAAGTATTCTAAATGCGAGACTTCAGTACCAGTTGTAACTTTAAATCATCATCTTTTGTAGATAGTCATTTATGCCACCGTGTAGGAGTTATGGTTTTGAGAGTGGTCGTGGTCATGGTAGAGGCCATGTCGCCACTTCTAGTTTTGATCGCTCATCTTCTGTTGAACAACCAAGAAATCTGAATGAATTATCAGAAAATGAACCTGAATCTAATAGAAGACCTCAGACTCAGAATAACGATCCTCTTAGTGTTGAGGTTAATAAGACAGTTCAGTTGGATAGTGTCACGGTGAACCATGAGTTGTTGCGTTACCTCCGTCAGTCTGAGAGTTCGAGGAAACCAATATCTACAGAGTTTATAGCTACGTGAATGAGATTGTTTGAGGGTAAAACTGGTACACACCCTGCTTATGCTGAGTATTGGTTGAAAAAGTAACAAATATTATTTGTTGAGATGGACTATCCTACAAATCAAATGTTAAGAGCCGTTGTTTCACTACTTGATGGTGAAGCTCCGAATTGGTGGGAATCAGAAGTTGATTCAGTTCCTTGTAATCAGATCACATGAGAGTTTTTTCCGACAAGCATTTCAAGACAGATATGTGGGAGATGAGTTTTTAGTAAAATATCGTGATGACTTCATAAACTTGAAACAGAATGATATGTCAGTGAACGATTTTGAGATAGAGTTTCTGAGATTATCTAAGTATGTCTCTGGTTTAGTTGCGACGGAGAAAGATAGATGTGAGTGGTTTCTAAATGGACTTCGGTTACCACTTTAGAGAGAGGTTGCCATACACCATGATAAGGTGTTCAGTGAGCTTGTGAGTCGAGCTAAGACTGCCGAGAGGATAGAGGCTCGTATGAAAGAAGCAGAACTTCAGAATGTTAGTCAAATTGAAAGGGCTCCGGATATATAAGTACAACCAAGTTTTATCAATTCTTCAGGAAAGAGATCTAGATATGAGTTTGTTTCTTAGATTTATCAGAATATAAGACCTTCTATTTTGACGGTTCCAACTCGCAGTGTGCGTAAGTTAAAAGTTTCCAAGATCTATTCCAGTGTGTTCTTTCTGTAACAAAAAGCATAATGGAGAGTGTAGATTGTTGAGCATATCATTTTTTAGATGTGAGTCTCATGAGCATTATTTGAAAGTCTGTTTATGTTTACCTACGGTTCATTTATTCAGAGTCAGGCTCAAGTATCGGTTCAAGCTCCTCACCATGGTAGAGGGCAGTTTAGATCAGTTACTTCTGGTTCTGTTGGTAGAGGTAGATATGCTCAGAGAGGTAGATCAGCTAGATCATAGGTTAGACGAACTGGTTTGGTAGATGTCATCGGGGATCATTGATAAGTGCTCAACACACCATCACTTTATACTCCTTTTATCAACATTTATCACCAAATATTCACCCACTTGAACCAATGCATGTGCTTAATGTGATATATTTAGAAGTTATACTTAAATAGATAATATTTATAGAAAAAGGCACGTTTTACTGCGTTTTCATATCTGTGCAGGAGAACCAGTGCCGCGGCAGAGACAAGGCCGAGGCAGGACCTGATGCCGAGGCAGCAGCAGGAAGACAAGAAGCAAAGTGATAGGCGATGGAAAGACAAAAATCCAAGGAACGTGTCTGGACTTGAAGCCCATGATTCGGAGCTGGCTAGCGCAAGGAAAAGCCCAAAGGAAGACCACGCGGGAAAGCCCGATTAGCCGAATTCAAACTTGAAAATATAATATTATTATGTACTTGACTTGTTCCCTACTCCAAGTTGTATTCTACTTAGGAAAGGTTTGCCCTAGGTCTAGCCTATATAAAGACCTAGCCACCCAATGTATCAAAGATCGAAATACCTAGGGGAGAGCCGACTTCTACTCTTGTTTCTTCCTCTCCATCATGTTCTAAAACCTTCATAGGGTTTAGGTGAAGGTTGTGGAGTATTTGTGAGAGGAGATTGTACTTTATCTTTCATTCAATGCAATAAGAATTATCAAGGTTTGCTTATCCTTTGTTATTCCTTGTTCTTGCATTCAAGCCCGGGAGGGAAGTTTGTGAGTAATCCATTTATGTAAGCTCGTGAGAGTTAGATTCACGAAAGGGGTAAGTACGGTGTTTCAATCGCGAAATACTAACTCGGCCTAGGGATAGGTTGAGAGTTTCAGCGGCTAAAAGAAGTGTGAGATTGGTTGGTGAGTATAAATGGTTCACGCCAGGAGGTATCATCAAGGACTAGTCATCAACAACACTCTGACTTAGGGATAAGCGGAGTCATTCAAGGAAACTTTGGTAAGGTCTGCCCACGAGCAAGGAATTGCCGCGGCAGACAACGTTATCGCTGCCCAGGCAGTAAACTGCAGTGCTGCCGAGGCAGAGATATACGATTGCATTGTATAAAGACAAGTCAATCAAGTCCACAATACAATACAACTGGATCCTGGCCCATCTCTCTCTCTAATATTTCGACTCTCTTATTTTTATTCAATTACCTTAGTTTAATAAATCACACCCATTCACTTGTGTTTTTTTTTTTATTTTTCTACAGAGCAAGAAGATAAAGAAAGCATATTAAGTATATCGGTCCCTAAGGAGACGATAACTCGATAAATACTTATCACTTATTACTTGCGATGTGTCCACTTGCACTAAATGCGCACTTTTGACGTGCGACAAGTTTTTGGCGTCATTGCCGGGGACTGACAACTAAATTTTGTTTTCCTTATTTTCTTGTTTATTTTTATTTTTATTTTACTTTTGTTTTTCTTGGTGTATGACCAGGGCCAATCCAACCAACCCCTTATACGAGTTAGATCCTGAGATTGAAAGAACAGGGTTAAGGTTGAGGAGACAAATCCGAGGAGTCATGGCAGAGGTTCAGGCAGGACAAAACATACCTGCCGGCAATGAAGGTCTACCGCCGCCACCTGGGTCGCGGCAGGTGACTGTCAGAGATTTCTTGGAGGAGGACTTAAATGGACTAAACCCAGGAGTCGTTACACCCGAGATTGAAGCAGCCCATTTTGAACTTAAACCTATTATGTTCAACATGTTAAATACAATTGGACAATTTGGTGGGTCTGCAACTGAAGACACAAGGCAGCATCTCAAATCCTTCATGGAGATTTGCAACTCTTTCAAAATCCAAGGAGTCCATGAAGATGTCTTGCGATTAAAGCTATTCCCCTATTCACTGAGGGATAGGGCGAAAGCTTGGTTAAATAGCATTCCAGCGGGATCTATTGGATCCTGGAGTGAACTTTGCCGTGATTTCATTACTCGCTTTAATCCTACTAATCTATATGATAGAATTCGTAATGAAATTACTTCTTTCCGACAGGCTGAAGACGAACCAATGTACGAGGCATGGGAACGCTATAGAGAGCTATTGCACAAGTGTCCGCTGCATGGATTTCCCTTATGGACACAAGTGACAATGTTTTACAACGCCACAAATGCCCCGACAAGGATGATGTTAGATGCCTCGGCAAACGGCACACTCCTGGACAAGGCACCCGAGGAAGCTATTGAAATTTTGAATAAACTCGCAAGGAATGACTTCCAGTTTCCCACATCTAGGCGAGGAGGAGTAAGACGCCAAGCCACGGTAAACGACTTAGATTCATCAAGTTCAGTGGCAGCACAATTGGCCTCTCTTACCAAGATGGTGAAAAACCTACAATTACAAAACAATACCCGTGAGGTCAAGGTAATTGATTTATGTTGTGATTTCTGTGGAGGTAACCACAATTCTGTTGATTGCATGAATCAAGAAACCGGTATGTATGTTGGAAACTACAACCGTAACAATGTGATGTCCAACACGTACAACCCCTCATGGAAGAGGCATCCAAACTTATCATGGAGCAACCCAAATAATGCCTTACACCCAATCACCCAACCACCAGGATTTCAGCAGCCAATGCCGCAGCAGCAAGTCCAACAACCGATGTCGCCGCCGTAGATGCAGCAGCAACCGGTCAATTCATTGGAAAACACGCTAAAGGCCTTCATGATGAAAACTGAGTCATACATGGCGAAAAATAGTAATTTCATTAAGAGGACCGACGCCTTCATGAATAAGACTGAGATGAGGCTACAAAATCAAGAAGCGGCCATAAAAACTCTGGAAACTCAGGTTGGGCAGTTTGCTCAATGTATAAACACTAGACCACAAGGAGGCCTACCTAGCAATACTGAGGTTGCTAAGGTACTAAGCCATGAACAGTGCAAGGCAATCACTACCAGGAGTGGTCTACAGTTGAATGAGAAGATCCCAAAGAGCCGAACCCAACCGGCGGATCAATCAAGAGAAGAGGCTGAGCAAACCGAGACTAACAACACTGCCCCGGCAGCAAGCACTGCAGCGCCTGAGCAGTCTGCCGAGGCAGCAAAAATTCCAGTGGTGCTAGGTATACGATTCCAAACTAAAGAAACCCTGGATGAGATGAGACCACCACCACCTTTCCCGCAAAGGTTGAAGAAACAAAAACAAGATCAACAGTTCAAGAAGTTCCTCGATATCTTGAAGCAAGTCCACATCAACATACCATTCGTTGAGGCCATTGAACAAATGCCCAACTATGCAAAGTTCTTAAAAGATATGGTATCAAAGAGAAAACGAATAGGTGAGTTTGAGACAGTGGCTGCCACTGAGGGATGCATGGCAATGCTGCATAACCGCATGCCACCAAAGTTAAAAGATCCTGGTTGCTTCACTATACCTTGTGCGATAGGAAAGAGTTATGAAGGAAAGGCCCTGTGCGACCTTGGAGCAAGTATAAACCTCATGCCTAAATCAGTCTTCCAAAAGCTTGGAATTGGAAGGCCGAAGCCTACAATAGTGATGCTCCAACTCGCGGATAGATCCTATGTGCAACCTGAAGGAAAAATCGAGGACATTCTGGTAAGAGTTGACAAGTTTATTTTTCCTGCCGACTTCCTTGTCCTTGATTGTGAAGCAGATGACAACGCACCGATTATCCTTGGGAGACCCTTCCTAGCAACTGGACGTACATTGATTGACGTGGAAAAAGGAGAGTTGACTATGCGGGTCAATGACCAACAAGTCAAACTCAACGTATTCCACAACTTAAAGAGGTATGATGATCCAGAGGAATGCAAGGCCATCCGCACAGTAGACAATAAGATATCCTGCCTGGGCAGTCTGCGCGGCAGGATATTCGGCAAGAAAATCAAGCCCAAGATGGATGGACAGACAGCACTAAGGAGCGGCCCACAACCGATACACAATTTGGGCCTAAGGGAGAAAATAATTTTGGGAGATGCATTCGCATGCTCTCCACCAGTAACCTAACCTCTCCCTTTTTCTTTTCTTTATTATATTAGGGTTAGTAGTTTATTTTTATTTTTCTAATTATTTTCGTTTTCAGTATTTTTCTTTTGTGTGTTTAAATTTTTATTTAGGAATAAAAAGCAAAGATAAGGGAAAAATAGTTCACAGCAGGAACTCTGCTGAGGCAATACAACAGTGTCAGAGCCGCAGCAGTTCCAACGAGCAGAAAAGTGTAACGGCTAGTCTGCCGAGATTCCTGCCGCGACAGAAAAGGAAACGGCAGCAGAAGGAAACGGTTACAACGGCTAGTGATCTCAACGGTCACAAGGTCGAGGCCTATATAAGACACTCCTTCCTCTTGAACTATTCACTCTTACTTTCTTGCTTTCTTTAATATTCTTAACAATCACTCTCTCAATTACTCTCTGCCTACTAATCCCTTCTAATTCTCCAGTTTCTCTTTAAGAAAACCTCCAAGAACTCAATTTTCTCTTTCTTGATGGCAACTTACAAAAGATTCGCCCCAGCCAACGTTGAAGAACGATTCAATCGATCTTTCATCGCAAGGCAACTATGGGAAGAACAAGGGTTCCTGCACGCGGATGAAGAGAATTACGGCATTGAACACTACTTGTTCGACAGAATAAAGTACCAGAAATGGGAAATATTCTGTTTGCAACCTGCCCAGGCAAACGCCACAATCGTGCGGGAGTTCTACGCTCATGGGCCCAACAAAGACTCCCTCTTTGTTCATTGCCGCGGCAGGCCTGTACAACTTGATGCCGAGACGATCAACAGCTTCTACGGCCTCACACCGGACAGTGATCTCCATGCTGACTTCTTGGAAGATATCACTGCCGAGGACTATGAACTTATCAAAGACGATCTTTGTTACGCGAACACTCCATGGGAAACCGGTACCCATCGGGGTTCCGTAACAAGACAAAGTTTGAAGCCGGAGGCCAAGATATGGAACACCTTCGTCAAACGATGCCTCATCCCAACATCACATAATAGCACGGTGGATCGCAAGAGATTGGTGCTTATCCAATCCATCATCAGCAAAAGGACCATCAACGTTGGAGAAATTATCCTACGGGAGATTCACGAGTGCGGTAAGAAAGATCGAGGACCATTGTATTTCCCTTGCTTGATTACGGGTTTATGTGTTTCTGCAGGTGTACCCATTGAAGAAACCGAGGAAAACACCCCCCCAAGAAGAGGATGGACCAGGGAATTCTGCCACAAAGTCATACAGATCACACAAGCAGAACCTGTCCAGGCAACACCGCTGCAGTTCACTGCCGATACTGCTGTCGGGGCCCAGTACACGGCAGATATGCCTGGTACTGCCCACACCTCTGCCGTAGCAGACCCATATCAAGAAATCTTGCAGCGCATGGCTGCGATGGATCTTCGACAACAACGGTACATGGAGTACCAACGGGACTTCAATGGAACGCTCGCCCAAATGATGATGCACGCATTCCCGGACCAAGGCATCCAATTCCCGGAGTTCCCAAGTAATATGTTCGTTACTGCCACACCCTACACCGAGACTACACCAGCCCTAGGAGGACCGCGACCGTTCTTCCATCCGGACCCTCAGCCCCAATACCAGGCTGCTGGACCATCTAGGCCAGCAGATTCTGTCGCGGCCTCATCTGTCAGCCGAAGGCCATCCAAGCAGAGAGCCGTTTTCAGCACTCCACCAAGATCGCCAATTATCATAGGCAGTCTATCTGCCGAGATAGATACTTATGTACACCAAGGCTCCACTGCCGCCGGCCCAAGCACACACCACATCGGAGGAGCAACTGCGATGGGAGGAGGAACAGACGTGATGATAACCGAAGATATGGCGGATGTTGAAGGAGAAGAAGTAGAAGCCCCAATGCATAGGACCCCACCCACTCGAGTCCAGCCGCCGAGGCAAGCAAAGGCGCAACCATCGCCCTCCCCAAGGACAAAGCACATGGCATCTAGGCAACGAAGAAAAATTGTTACGAGCAGCTCTTCGGAGTCGCTTTAAAATTCTTTGTCCTTTATTTCTATATTCAATTGCTTTTACTATCTTTCATTGCTGCATATAATTCATATTCTGTTTTGCCGCTTATTCCTTCCAAATATAAAAGCATTGAGGATAATGCTTGGTTTGAGTTTGGAGGTGTAGATTCACTGCCAAGGCAACAATCTACTGCCGCGACCTTGCCAAAAAGGGAGTATTCTAGTGATTTTTTTATTTTTTATGCTCCCCGCCTTACTTGAATTAACTGCATACACTCGTGCACTGCCCATCATCATTATTGCCTTAGTTTATTCTTTAAGGCTATAGAAATCTTTCTCCTTACCATGTTTAGGTTCTGTTAAGAGGGCTTAACCTTAGGATGCTTAAGGATGAAAATTTAGAAGCTTACTATAGGAAGAATTTTAAACACTTTTGGGACTTGTGGATTATAGGAATTCTTTTAATGAACTTAGGTGATAAAGACTTAGATTTTTGGAAAAGTAACTAGAGGTGCCTACCACCGGTTCTAGAAAATCTCTTCTTCATACTAGAGGTGCCAGAAATTGGCTCTAGTATGTATTAAGGAATATAAAAAAAGAAAAAGACAAAAAGATTTTTAGTGAAAACACAAGTCTTTGAGGTGCCCGAAACCGGCTCAAGATTTGGGGTTTGAAAAAGAAGAGAGCACTTAAACCAATGTCTATTTGTCTTGATCTTAGAATTTATCTAAGAAAGCCTTTAATCAACTTGTCCACAAAAACGAACACACTCACGAATCCTATAGTTTGTTTCTAGGTAAATTCTTAGGTAGCCGAATGGTTAAGGCTTAAAAGATAGGCCTAGCTATGGTGGGGAGAATAGATGGACATGTAAGACAGAGAGAGAATAGAGTTCGGCAAATTGATTGTTTGCATTGCTTGAGGACAAGCAATAGTTCGAGTTTGAGGGTGTGATAAGTGCTCAACACACCATCACTTTATACTCCTTTTATCGGCATTTATCACCAAATATTCACCCACTTGAACCAATGCATGTGCTTAATGTGATATATTTAGAAGTTATACTTAAATAGATAATATTTATAGAAAAAGGCACGTTTTACTGCGTTTTCATATCTGTGCAGGAGAACCAGTGCCGCGGCAGAGACAAGGCCAAGGCAGGACCTGATGCCGAGGCAGCAGCAGGAAGACAGGAAGCAAAGTGATAGGCGATGGAAAGACAAAAATCCAAGGAACGTGTCTGGACTTGAAGCCCATGATTCGGAGCTGGCTAGCGTAAGGAAAAGCCCAAAGGAAAACCACGCGGGAAAGCCCCCTTAGCCGAATTCAAACTTGAAAATATAATATTATTATGTACTTGACTTGTTCCCTACTCCAAGTTGTATTCTACTTAGGAAAGGTTTGTCCTAGGTCTAACCTATATAAAGACCTAGCCACCCAATGTATCAAAGATCGAAATACCTAGGGAGAGCCGACTTCTACTCTTGTTTCTTTCCTCTCCATCATGTTCTAAAACCTTCATAGGGTTTAGGTGAAGGTTGTGGAGTATTTGTGAGAGGAGATTGTACTTTATCTTTCATTCAATGCAATAAGAATTATCAAGGTTTGCTTATCCTTTGTTATTCCTTGTTCTTGCATTTAAGCCCGGGAGGGAAGTTTGTGAGTAATCCATTTATCTAAGCTCGTGAGAGTTAGATTCACGAAAGGGGTAAGTACGGTATTTCAATCGCGAAATACTAACTCGGCCTAGGGATAGGTTAAGAGTTTCAGCGGCTAAAAGAAGTGTGAGATTGATTGGTGAGTATAATTGGTTCACGCCGGGAGGTATCATCAAGGACTAGTCATCAACAGCACTCTGACTTAGGGATAAGCGGAGTCATTCAAGGACACTTTGCCGAACTTTGGTAAGGTCTGCCCACGAGCAAGGAATTGCCGCGGCAGACAACGTTATCGCTGCGCAGGCAGTAAACTGCAGTGCTGCCGAGGCAGAGATATACGATTGCATTGGATAAAGACAAGTCAATCAAGTCCACAATACAATACAACTGGATCCTGGCCCATCTCTCTCTCTAATATTTCGACTCTTTTATTTTTATTCAATTACCTTAGTTTAATAAATCACACCCATTCACTTGTGTTTTTTTTGTTTTTCTACAGAGCAAGACGATAAAGAAAGCATATTAAGTATACTGGTCCCTGAGGAGACGATAACTCGATAAATACTTATCACTTATTACTTGCGATGTGTTCACTTGCACTAAACGCGCACTTTTGACACGCGACAATCATGCTGGTTATGTTGAGGCATCTGATGGTATTGCAGGTTTCTTATGATGTTTCAGTTTTTGTTTATTTATCGGGTTATCTGTTCAGAATGAGTTATATACGTATGTTTTAGTTAAGTGTGAATATCTTCTGTGATGTTTGAAAATTTCGAGGACGAAATTTCTCTAAGGGAGGGAGAGTTATTACACCCCAAATTTTGTCCCAATTCGAAATTCAATTTTTTAAAATCCCTAAATTCTAAAATCCTAAAATTTAGGAAATTTTAATTTTGAATTTCAGTGTCTCAATTAATATTTTTCAAAATTTTGGTGACCTTTTCGGAAGATTGAAAAATTTTATGTTTATTTCGTTAACTTTATAAAGTAAAAGGACTAACCTTGCAATTTAACCATTTTTCTTAGGTTGAAAATTAAAAAAACCCTTTCCAGACGTGAATCAATCTTCTGGGGACTTAAAAATTTGAAGGCAACCTCTCTCTTTCTCTCCCCGTGTGTTTCATCTTCCTCTCTCAGACCTTTCTGTCTCTCGTTTCTCTTATTGGATAATCAACCAATCTCCCTATTGCAATCAAATCTTAGCTAAGGGTTTGACTTCATCTATTTATCTATCCAAGATTTCCGATTAGATCACCGTTTTTTCTAAGTTAAATCCAATCCCTAAGGTTTTGATTTAGATCGTCAATCTTTGAGTTTTGTTTGTGGTTCAGGTATAATCTTGTTATCATGTTTCGGATTTCTTGAATTAAATGATTTGTTCGACTTCTATGTTGTTGTTTGGAATTGAATGATTTTTGAGTTGGTGTTGTAGGATAGACGGGTTGTCGTCGTCATCTTTTTCGCAATCATCCTTTTTCTGTCGTCGGAGTCCATCGTCGGAGTTGTTGTCGCTGCCACCGTTCTCCTTGTGCTACCGTCGCTTGTTGGTTGCTGGAAAACCTAGTTGGGTGGTGGGTGTTAGTTGACTTGTGGGCTTGGACCTTTGGTGGGTGTTGTTGTAACACCCTCGACCCGGTCTAGACGTCATCCGACTCGAATGAGCTACACGGGGAATATCGAGGCTAATCCGGAGACTCGACCCGATAAACAACCCTAAAAAAATTATCTTTTATCTTTTCTAAATGCTTTAATTAGATCCTACATGTTCATGCAAGGACTGAGTTCATTTGCAGCGGAAAGAGATGTGAAGTGAGTCCTAATTTAACCGAACAAGTAAGGTTCTCTAGCTGCATACAAGACCCTATAGGCGTAATCCACACTTCGAATATCATCCCTAGATGCAAAGTCACCTAATTCCACACGCAAAACACATAATTTAAGCATACTTCAACAATAACAAGCATGATATATCATACTTTAAAATTAACCTATAATAGATCTCAAAATACTTCGTTAACATAAAAGTGTATCATTTATAGTATTCAAGTCAGAATATCCAAAAACACATAGATTCACTAAGACATATCTTAAGCAATAACAATATTGATAAACATCGAATATATATACGCATACGACTACAATAAGTCTTATCATCATATTAATAATCTTAACATGATAATCCATCCCCATTGCTCTCTCACTACTACTAATGTTATAAAGACATACTTGAGCTTTCACTTGGCGGTTACTTGGATCCTTGCTTCCCTTCGTTGCCTCAACATTATTTACTCTGCATTGGAAGGTAAATGAGAGGGTAAGCATAAGCGTAGTGAGTGAATAAAAATAATTATAAAAACACCTTGCAATGCAGCCCATACTAAACCAATTTCATCGATTTAAAAACATGCCACGCTCTTTATAAAACAAAACAAACATGACTAACAGCGCCACTTTTAAAACTCAGTAAGTGTCATCAAATCATGGCTAACAATGCTATCATTAAAATTTAGTAAAAACCACTTTGAAATCACATGCTTTAAAAGCTAAAACACAAGTCTTACATGCTACTCACATAACAATGCTTACACGTGCATCTCAATGCACAAGCTCAAGTCTTACATGCTATCAACATAGCAATGCTATAATCACATGCATACCAATGCACAAAACCCAAGTCTTACATGCTAACAACATAGCAATTCTCATATCACATGCATACCAATGCATAAAACCTCGCATGCATAATCTCATATGCAACAAGTAGAAACCATGACACTTACCTTTAAAAAGTAAAAACATATATTGGTGCTATTGATTCGATTTGTACTACTCCAAATCGTTAGGATAAATGGGCAACTGCATGTTAGTACTACTCCCAGAGCATGCGCATGTTGATACTACTCTCAACATGAATTATCTCACCTTGGTGTCCGGTGACAGTACTACTCCGATTAACCCGTATGTGACAGTACTACTCCCATCACATAGCATTAGAATAAAAGGCAAAATGCAACACACAAGGAATTTATACACGTACGACTTTTGAATGTTTATAGTGCACTCTAGACCCTATTGATCGATCAACTTATCCCATAAGGTTCATCACTTAACTAGCCAATATATTATCAAAAATCAATGCTCAAAATTTAATTCAAAATAGAATTCAAATCACATCTGTCCCACTTTTCACGCATCACTTGCAAAGATTGATAAAACCACTTTTATCTTATTTTTCAAAATAAAACCGTGGGAACATTGAATGCATATAAAATCTCTTTAAAAACAGTTTCATGAGCATTTATATACATGCATAATCACATATGCACAACATAACAAGAGCATGACAAATAACGTTGTGAAAACAAGGTATAATAAGGGAACCTTTAAGAAAGCAAAACTTTAAACTTACTTCCGAGTATAGGGAGGTTTTTCACACCTTCCCTACACCCAAAACCATTGAAAACATATTTAAAAACATACCAAATCGGCAGCCCTCATAATCCACTCACCAATAACTATTTCATGTCCGACAAGTCACCGATTCGATCCAAAACTTCTTCAAATGTGATCACCAACTTCTTGTCCTGTTTCAACCACCAAAAACTAAGGATTTAGTGCTCCTAATCGCACACAACAAACCCCAAGTCGGACCCCCACTCAACAGCCCTTAAAACCTATCAAAACCTTAATCGAAAACTTTTCGAAAACTACCAAACTTCTCCTAAACCTATAGTCCGGGATTATATATATTTAAAACATGTTATAAACATTATAATACATTCAAAATCATGAATTTAGGATTCCAAAACAGCGGATAAAAACCTTGAACGAAAATTGAGATTTTTAGTCAAAAAACTGATTTTTATGAAATTAAAGGATTAAAACAAAAACTTCAAGCCAATAACTTGGGAATTTCAGTAAAAAACTATATTTTTCTAGAGGATTGATGAAATCTCACCTCCAAAACTGATCCAATCGCTTTCCGGGTTTTAAAACGAGAAAACAATGAGAAAACAAGAAAATTTAAAGAAGAAAAGTTATTATAATTATTAGAAATGAATTTAATTGAAAAATAATGAGTTTTTACCTTGAAAACTTGATGAACGGCTCCCTCCAAAGAGGGAAAACGAAAATTAGAAAATATGTGATGTTTAGGTTAATTAAAAAGGGTTTTAAGAGTTTAAAATTTGGTTTAATTAAGTTATTTAATTTAAAATAGGTTTTGGGTTTAATTAATTAAAATTTGGAAAGCCTAGACCAGCTAGGATTATAATTGGATCAAAGCCCCTTAAAGATTTAAATTTTTGGCTTGTTTTATAAAATTGTCCTCGAAGTTTTCAATTTTTACAAAATGGTCACCAATTTCTAAATCCTAGGGATTTAAAGGTAAATTTTCAAAATTGATTTGACCAAAGTCAAATATATGTTAAATAAGAATTTTAGGATATTTTGCTCAATTTATTTTGATTAAAAACTAATTTTTTAAGTATTTAATCCCGAACTAGGCTAAACCGGCTCACTAACTTCTAAGCCCATTTTTGGGGCGTTACAACTCTCCCCCACTTAAGAAATTTCGTCCTCAAAATTTTCACCGTGAAAAGAGTTAAGGAAACTGCTCCTTCGCAACTTCCTTTCACTCTCTCGTGACTTCCCATTCACCATTACGCCACTAAAACACTCTGATCAACACAAGGATCTTACCACAAAGGACCTTTGCTATCAAAAACCAAGATCCTAACATACATCTCATAAAGATAAGATTCAGTTTCATCATAACATCACCTGCCATCAAAACTTGCTACGATATCCCGAACAACGATACACCAAAAACACCATGGTTCGTCTCAACACTCATTGCATACTCAAGCCAAAGTAAAACCCTTTTTCTTTTCTAGCAACCTAACCTTTCCTTACTTAAGGTTAGCATCCGACTTCCGAAAAACTGCAAGAGCTCTCATCTACCACTAACAAGTTTAACTTTCTCAAGCATAGTTCTAATATACAAGGAAAAAACCAAAACTTTCCAACGAGCCCCGCAAAACGTAATATCACATAACAAGTTTCACCAACAAAAACTTAACGGTAAAATCTTTACCCAAAAAACCCATAAGATTCATGTCACAACATCTTAACATACCTTTCCAGACCTAGATAACTCACTCATACAATTTACATGTCTATTAATGAGAGAACACCCACAAACTCAATTGAAAACCCATCTATCTCAAAACCTTATCACCTTAAAGCATACTGCTCAACAACTCCAACCGTTCTCAAAGAAAACATCTCTTTTAACTGCCAAGAAACCACGTCACAAAACTTACGGAGATTTCTTAACACACCTCTACTTTAGCACCTTAGACGACAACAACATTCTCAAAGAACACTGACTCTCAAGTTCAACTTACCAACAAAATAAACATTCACTTTCAAATCATCCTCATCCAAAACAAGTCCACCAAACAAGCTTACAAACTCCTTTCACAACTCCTTACTTCCAAATGTATAGCAAAAGACTATCACAAACTTTGATTAAGATAGCATTCTAACTTATAGCACCATACAACACAACCACATACCACATAGACATAAAAGACAACCAACACCACAGTTAAAACCCAACAACACAACCTCAACTGTGTGCCCTTCACACGCGGTTCCACCAAACATCCAATAACAACTTACCTCAAAACATCTTATCCAAGAGAAGTCTCACCTACAACTCTATCACTAGACCAACATATTTTGATAAACTTAACCGTGCCAACACTTCTCTTGACTTCACAACACTCTTAACTTACGCTACTAAATCGACACTTGTCAAGACCTAACTCTTAAGCAACCCAAGTCACGCTAAGCAACTCAGATTCAAACCATCATGCAACACAAGACACTTCTAACCCTTTTGTGTCAGTACACAACATCATCCTTATCCAAAAGATAATATCTCCTCTAAAGACTATATCACCATCTCCAACTCAGCAACGCACCATTAACAACCTTGATGAACTACACACACAACTTTTCCCAAACAACAACTCACTAGCTGGACCATTAAACAACACGACATTATAGTCAATCAACTCTTATTTCACTTAGATTATTCCAAGCTCAAACTTGTGCCTCTCTAACTTAGCCAAAATTAATGTTACTCCTCCGTCCACTAACCTTAACATACTTCTTAACATTAAGCAACAACAACACAAGAGAAAAACCAACCATAAATAGAAAACTCAACAAACACAACTGCTTGCAACACCTCTTGACGATAAAAGGAGTCTATAGAATTGTTTGACCAATAATGGCTACAAACTACCCAATGTTCCTCATTACACAACATCCCCATGCAGAGATATCCAAGGATTACATCCGAAACCTCTTTAACAATCTGACCATACCCAAGCAAAACCTGACACGATTCTTTATGAATCCATCATGCAAAAGCTAAGTCAAACGACACAACCACCACCTCTTAAGGTCCAACAAGTCCGTTATGCATCCTTCATCACCTTAAATCGTTTTCCAAAATTTTCATTTCTTTTCCAAAAACCCAACTAGTACTTTCTAAAACAAACACTAGATCAGTTACACACTTGACCTAACCACCTCCTAAACCATACCAAACAGAAAATGCCAAGTATTAATTTTACTAATCATGATGATAACACAACTTCTCCTACACAAACTGAACCTTTGCCAAAGGAACCTTGCAAAACTCAAGCTTCTATTTCACTAACAACCAACCCCAACTCCCATCAACTAAAGGCATTTATCCTCGGTTTAACCATTCACAACTCCAACCCATCTAGCCAATCCTTAACAAGAATTATTTCCCAACCAGAAAAGTAACTCAACTCACTACACAACAAGCTCAGCTCCAACAAGAGCATCCTTCAAACACCTCTTTAAACCTACACATTCTTCCTACAGGATTGATCACAACATAACTTTCATTTTCAAGAGGGAAACGTTTGTAGATATGGACAATGTATGCATGAGTCCTATATGTCACCTTAGATGCCTATGCAAGTGCATGCAAATGCAATCTAATGTCATGCTCAAGAATGCATACATGTCCTAAGATGTCTAATGTGTATGCATGTAGGTGCTTCTATACTATGCATGATTATTGTCCATACTCACAAACAACATCCTCCACTTCGGAACTTCAACTTTCTATCTCTTCAACGTCCAGAACCATAGAGACTTAGAACTCAAGAGTACACAACCACACTATAACATGAACGTTTCCAACACATTCGATTCACCTTGCACACAAGTAATTTGAAACTCCCAAAGGCACTCTCAGTGATGTAGTCACATACTACTCACCAACACAATTGATTCTCAAATTAAACTGATTCAAAACCACTTTACACTCAAACACAATCGAGGACTCAGTCAACTCAAGATCGGATATCACAACACCATAACACGAACCTAACTACACTTTCTGATCTCCACAACTCCTCTATTACCAAGTTTTAGCTTTCTTTTCGGTCCTATATCAAGCACAATAAAATAGAAAAAATAATTTTAACATGCAAAAACATTTTGCAGAACTTGTGAGGCCAACGCGAAGCAAGTTCCAAGTAGCTCAAGTGTAATATAAAATAATTTTCTAGTAGTAGTTAGAGCAATGGGTACCCAAAAATAAACCCCAACAATATATACTCAATCATCAATTATAATTAGCATCAAGAACATATAACTATATAACAAATGTATTTTCCACAATAGCATTAAGCATCATATAAAACCATCACAAATTCTCATGCATTAACCAATGAAAATTCAAACTAGTTTCCTATGCTACATGACATATTAATACCCATAAATCTCATGAAATGTTCAATTTATAAACCATTTTTAAGACCAACTAACAGCAATGTATGCAATATTTAAAATCTAAATACATTTTACTTTTATAAATTTCACATGCAAGATAACCTTAAAACATGGTCAAAACAGTAGTCTATGTCACATAATATTCAATTCACTTAGTCAAATAAGTCAGAGACATGTTCACATTTACATATAACTAATGTCATAGCAAAGCAACAGGATTCCATCATGTTTACAAATAATAATTCATATAGCAACATTTAAGCAATCAAAATTTAATCATGCTTTACCTGCAGTCATATAAATAACAAACATCCAATCACATTAAAATTTTAATCATTCTTTCAAACACCGTGCTTGAAAAACAAAGCCCTAAGTTACTATGTCACAACATAAATCAACCATTTATAACAAACATCGTGCATCACAAACAATAATATAGCATTTTCAAACAATCATCGTGCATATACACATATATCAGCATACTAAGCAAACGACGTGCAACATAATATATTACAATCAAACAACAACATACCCCAAATATTCATAAACCTAAGCTCTGATACCAACAAATGTAACATCCTCGACCCGGTCTAGACGCCACCCGACTCGAACGAGCTACACGGGGAATATCGAGGCTAATCCGGAGACTCGCCTCGATAAACAACCCTAAAAAAATTGTCTTTTATCTTTTCTAAATGCTTTAATTAAATCCTACATGTTCATGCAAGGACTGAGTTCATTTGCATCGGAAAGAGATGTGAAGTGAGTCCTAATTTAACCGAACAAGTAAGGTTCTCAAGATGCATACAAGACCCTATAGGCGTAATCCAAACTTCGAATATCATTCCTAGATGCAAAGTCACCTAATTCCACACGCAAAACACATAATTTAAGCATACTTCAACAATAACAAGCATGATATATCATACTTTAAAATTAACCTATAATAGATCTCAAAATACCTCGTTAACATAAAAGTATATCATTTATAGTATTCAAGTCAGAATATCCAAAAACACATAGATTCACTAAGACATATCTTAAGCAATAACAATATTGATAAACATCGAATATATATACGCATACGACTACAATAAGTCTTATCATCATATCAATAATCTTAACATGATAATCCATCCCCATTGCTCTCTCACTACTACTAATGTTATAAAGACATACTTGAGCTTTCACTTGGCGGTTACTTGGATCATTGCTTCCCTTCATTGCCTCAACATTATTTACTCTGCATTGCAAGGTAAATAAGAGGGTAAGAATAAGCTTAGTGAGTGAATAAAAATAATTATAAAAACACCTTGCAATGCAGCCCATACTAAACCAATTTCATCGATTTAAAAACATTTCCTGCTCTTTATAAAACAAAACAAACATGGCTAACAGCGCCACTTTTAAAACTTAGTAAGTGTCATCAAATCATGGCTAACAATGCTATCATTAAAATTTAGTAAAAACCACTTTGAAATCACATGCTTTAAAAGCTAAAACACAAGTCTTACATGCTACTCACATAACAATGCTTACACGTGCATCTCAATGCACAAGCTCAAGTCTTACATGCTATCAACATAGCAATGCTATAATCACATGCATACGAATGCACAAAACCCAAGTCTTACATGCTAAAAACATAGCAATGCTCATATCACATGCATACCAATGCATAAAACCTCGCATGCATAATCTCATATGCAACAAGTAGAAACCATGACACTTACCTTTAAAAAGTAAAAACATATATTGGTGCTAGTGATCCGATTTGTACTACTCCAAATCGTTAGGATAAACGGGCAACCGCATGTTAGTACTACTCCCAGAGCATGCGCATGTTGATACTACTCTCAACATGAATTATCTCACCTTGGTGTCCGGTGACAGTACTACTCCGATTAACCCGTATGTGACAGTACTACTCCCATCATATAGCATTAGAATAAAAGGCAAAATGCAACACACAAGGAATTTATACACGTACGACTTTTGAATGTTTATAGTGCACTCTAGACCCTATTGATCGATCAACTTATTCCATAAGGTTCATCACTTAACTAGCCAATATATTATCAAAAATCAATGCTCAAAACTTAATTCAAAATAGAATTCAAATCACATTTATCCCACTTTTCACGCATTACTTGCAAAAATTGATAAAACCACTTTTATCTTATTTTTCAAAATAAAACCATGGGAACATTGAATGAATATAAAATCTCTTTAAAAACAGTTTCATGAGCATTTATATACATGTATAATCACATATGCACAACATAACAAGAGCATGACAAATAACGTTATAAAAACAAGGTATAATATGGGAACCTTTAAGAAAGTAAAACTTTAAACTTACTTCCGAGTATAGGGAGGTTATTCACACCTTCCCTACACCCAAAACCTTTGAAAACATATTTAAAAATATGCCAAATCGGCAACCCTCATAATCCACTCACCAATAATTGTTTCTCGTCCGACAAGTCACTGATTCGATCCAAAACTTCTTCAAATGTAATCACCAACTTCTTGTCCTGTTTCAACCATCAAAAACTAAGGATTTAGTGCTCCTAATCGCACACAACAAAACCCAAGTCGGACCCCCACTCAACAGCCCTTAAAACCTATCAAAACCTTAATCGAAAACTTTCCGAAAGCTACCAAACTTCTCCTAAACCTATAGTCCAGGATTATATATTTAAAACATGTTATAAACATTATAATACATTAAAAATCATTAATTTAGGATTCCAAAACAGCGGATCAAAAACCTTGAAAGAAAATTGGGATTTTTAGTCAAAAAACCAATTTTTATGAAATTAAAGGATTAAAACAAAAACTTCAAGCCAATAACTTGGGAATTTCAGTAAAGAACTTTATTTCTCTAGAGGATTGATGAAATCTCACCTCCAAAACTGATCCAATCGCTTTCCGGGTTTTAAAACAAGAAAACGATGAGAAAACAAGAAAATTTAAAGAAGAAAAGTTATTATAATTATTAGAAACGAATTTAATTGAAAAAGAATGAGTTTTTATCTTGAAAACTTGATGAACGGCTGCCTCCAAAGAATTAAGTTATTTAATTTAAAATAGGTTTTGGGTTTAATTAATTAAAATTTGGAAAGCCTAGACCAGCTAGGATTATAATTGGATCAAAGCCCCTTAAAAATTCAAATTTTTGGCTTGTTTTATAAAATTGTCCTCGAAGTTTTCAATTTTTACAAAATGGTCACCAATTTCTAAATCCTAGGGATTTAAAGGTAAATTTTCAAAATTGGTTTGACCAAAGTCAAATATATGTTAAATAAGAATTTTAGGATATTTTTCCTCAATTTATTTTGATTAAAAACTAATTTTTTTAAATATTTAATCCCGAACTAGGCTAAACCGGCTCACTAACTTCTAAGCCCATTTTTTGGGCGTTACAGTTGTAGTTTGGTTGTGGGTTGAGTGTAAGACTTGAGTGTTGTGGGCTTATGTTTAGAGTTGGTTTGGGTAAGCCCAAACTTTCAATTTTGGTTTTTGACCCGCTTTGACCCGCTTGATCATGTGGACTAACCCGAACTGGATAGTGACCCAAACCCAAACTTTGACCATATTTGAGTTTGACCGTTTGACCCGAGTTTTGACTAGTTTGACTTTGTTGACCAAGCTTGACTTTGATCGGACCTTTGACCGGTTTAACTTTAACTAGTTTGACTAGTTGACCACGGACTTTGACCTTGGACCATTTGACCTTTGACCAGTCAAGTCAAAGTTGACTTTAATAATTGACTTTGACTTTAGTTGTGACCAGAGTTGACTTTTTCGAAAAACCTTCTGCTTGACCTTTTTCGACGTTCTGAGTCTAAATACGCTATCTATTTTGTCAAATTCAAACTCGAAAGTCTCGTTTTTAGTGTTTTTCATCTGAATTGTTCTTAGAGTCTGAAATGGGTGTTTTGAGGAATCTAATTCAGAATATTCTATAATAATTATCTAAATAGCGTGTGAGATGATCCAAGTCTGTTTTTAGAGTCTGAAATGGTTGTTTTGAGGAATCTAATTCAGAATATTCCATAATATAAAAACATGCATCCATTGTACCTGCAAACACTTCATAACATAACCCTAGAATGTACCCCATGCAAAGATTAGACTAAAATATACATGTGATAACAAAATCCAGATTTTAGACTTTTGCATAGGTATAACCAAGAAGAGAATCATCACAAAAAATATAATCAAGCTTCTAAAAAAAAAAAAAAGTCATAGATGTCACAGTTTTACTCAAATATCTTAATTCACACTTAGTTAAATAAATTGGAGATTTTTTAGGATTGATTACTCTAATTAATTAAATAATAGGAAGAAAACTATAGTAAATAAATGGTGTGTTTAATAATATACCTCAGATACACTAAGTTGGTCGGTCTCTCATTGTACTGAGACATTGACTAAGGGTTTACTTTGGTATCACATTCGATATGCCATTCTTATATAGAAATGAAAAATAATATAAGGTTAGTAATACAATAAAATTAATTAGATAAATAACAAGAAGACAAATAGTAATGTTATTAATTTCTCTAAGTGTCTAGATGAAAGTGCTCAATTATTTGGGTGTTACTATAATACTCTTGGAAAATTAATATTATAATAGGTTCTTAATTATTTAATTAATGGAGCGTAATAGGGTAGAACTTAAAATTGTCTAGATAATAACCTTTCATGCATTTAAACCTTATGGAGTAAAATTATATTTGTTCAAAATACGAGTTAAAGTTTCCTAACATAACTGGACGTCTTATTCAAGCTCGTTTTTACAAGAAATGTATTTTCTTATCAAATAAATACCTTCATTTGAATGATATTCATTTGACAATGATAGACTAAATTGAGATTATTGTTCGAAATGCCAAAATGTCACGTTTAATTAATAAGGTATCAATTTCAGGCGCTCATAAAGGTCGTCCTTACGCATAACCGACTCCCGAACTCAAATGTTTTTGAAGAAAATTTCTAAATTGTTTTATGGTGTCCGGACCTACCAAAGTGGTAGGTGGCGACTCCAAATTTTTTTTAATAGAATAAAAAGGTAAAATAAAACTCGTTTTAATAAAAAAACAATATTTTTCAAATTAACAGGTAAAAAAGGTAAAAAAAAAATTCGATTTTCCAAAATTCAATCGTCATACTATTATTACACCTGGTTATAAAAATGGCTGCGACAAATGGGAAGATAAAACTTTTGATTTTGAGCATAAAAAAATTTAAAAATATGATGCAAGTGGAAATTTTTCAAAGTTTCAAATATTATTGGAAATCCTCAAAAGAAAAAAAAAGTTAAGAATGTAAGGGTGAAAATCAAAACTAAAAGTTTAAAGTGATTTGAGAAAAATAAAAAAATGATGTAGATTTAAATCAAGTATAGTGAGAATTAATTCTTATAAAAAAAATTAATCCTTGGTTCAAACTTTAAACACCCACTAATATTTATTTCGTCTTATGAATACTTTTTTTCACAACCAAAAACCATGGCCTATGATATGTGCTTTTAAAAGAACATTTTGATTATTTATGGATATTTGAGTGAGATAATATATCACTAGACTTTATTCCTTAAATTCTTTTCTTTAAAGAATGTTCTAGCGCTTACACAAAAAGAGAAAAAATAATAAAAGTATGGTTTAAGGTAAAAATCCGGAAAAAAAAACAACGTTTTAAATTTAAATATGAACTTTAATTGAAAACCTAAAAGATGTCGAGACAAGGTGTCATGATGTAACTTTGGAAACTTGATGAACACTATGTAACTTTGGAAGGCGATTCGGAAACGTCGAAGCAAATTGTCGTGGTGCAGACTCATATGGTTCTCACTTAGCATAACTAAACATGCTTTGATACCTTGGATGACCATCCAATATAGACTTCCTACCAAGGACATGCTTCTCAATTGGGCGATGCTCGTAGGTGATTTTGTGGTTGTGATTTAGAAATATGCAGTCATTTATTTGTTGAGTGTCTTTTCTTGTAAAGCATTTGGAAAGAGGTGTTGGAGCATTATAACTGTTAGACAATAGTGATTAATCCAAGAATAAATAAATAATAAAAATATCAAAATAAATATTATCATTTAATGAACAAAACAAAAAGCCAAAAATATGAAATAAAATAAAAATATTTTAGATCAAACCCATTTTGAAAATGATAAGTAAGAAGAGTTGAGCCCTACACGATCGCAGTTTCTTTAAGACAGATTTTTTGTCACTCTGATGGTGCTGGAGTTTTGATGGTAGTCTGTGTCCCAAGATACAACAACTAGAGGACCTCCAACAATAGCACGGTTGCTGAGTTCCCGAGCCTTATCTGCCTTTGCCAATCACCAGAAGGAAAACGAGAGAGAAAACGTTTTTGAGATGTTGAGTGTGTTTAAAAACTGAAAGTTTCATTCTTATTTATAGGGAAAAATTAGGTTAAAATCAGTGAGAGTTATATTCCAAATTAAATTTGAATTTACTAAGAATAGTTAATTTTATCTTATCTACTATTATTAAGTTGTATTTAAGTAAAATAAAACTCTTCTGAAATATTAAAATAAAGATAAATGAATTAAGGAAAAATTTAATCATAATGGGTAAAATATTTGCAAGCCCAAAAAGAACTCGACTGGTCCGAACATTTACATCGCCCACGTCGTGCACCCCAACCCAAGAATTAAGTCATTCAATGACAACTATGTGGGTAAGTGTATATAAATACTTCCCACTTCATTTATCCCATCGATATAGGATAATAGGGTTTCATTCCTTACTCTATTTATGAACTTCTTACTTTGACCATCAATTTCTCATTCATCACTCAACCATTTTGAGCATATGAGATACTACTGTAAAAATCTCATGGAGTAGAATAAGAACCAATAAATTTCTTATTCGAATCTTCATCTTTACTATTCTAAAATATGACTCAAAGTTGGTCACTTCTCACTGTTTTTTCCAACAATAACATCTCGCGAAATGACTATAATTGGACTCATGAAGTTGAATGGGCTACCAAGTTCCTCAAAGGTAAATCACTCCTTGTTGTGATACTTCGATTTGTTTGATTTTCCTTCATCTATTTTGTTTGGAAAGAATTAAATCACATGTAATTCTTTCATTTTTGGTCTGTTCTCATTGCTTGTTAGTCATCTAAATCATTTATTAGGTATTATTTAAGAAAAAAGTTTTAATTTACCCTGGTTTTTACTTGTCTTGTTTGTTCTGGTAACACTCCCGAACCAGTTTATTACTAAACCAGGAAAAGGGTATTACAACTGTGTCATTGATCGTTGACTATGACCATTAACTGTTGACTTTGACAGATTATCTTTACTTGAACTTTTTTTTACATCTTGAGTATTATTTTTAGTCTATTTGGTCTAATTCGAACATGAAAACCCAATTTTGAAATTTTAAAAGTTTTTTTGAGTTCACTAACTTATGAGACTTTGGGATCTAATGGATAATTATTTTTCTTTATACGATATTGGTTCTGAAGAAGATGAATCATCACCGTCTTCACCTTTTCGATCTAATCATGTACGTATATGATGGCATTTTGATGAGTAGCTTTACCCTTAGAACATTTATCTTACTTATTTCTTGATCTTAAACTCTTAAGGTCATTCAATAATTATGTCAATCATACAAACAAATCACATACATTAAAGTTAAGAATTCATGTTATTGGACCAATTAGGTTTTTCTTAGAAAGGAAGCAATTATGGTGGTATATTTTACAATACGAGTATTCAATATTGATGTGAGGATGACTACATGCCTTATATTATTTTTTGCAACTTTTCTTGGACTGTTTAATCGAGACAAATTATTTATATTCGAGAAGCTTTAAGAAGCTTATTCTAGCCTAATCTAAGATGTTCAAACTAAGGTCAGATTTATGAAGGTGAATTTTAACCTGAAGGAGGAACCTCCACCATAATCAAAGATATTCAAGACTAATTCTATGGGAGTTCTTCATTATTTCATCTTTTTCATATGCATGAATTTACATGAGTATTAATAGTTTGCATCATAAATTGCATGAATAAATAAGCATATACTTTATTTAGCAATTAGATTATTTAAGCACGTAGTTCATTTGCTTATGCACTTCGTTACGTAAGTTAATTCATTCAATAAAGTTGTTTATTAATTAAACTAGTTCATTCATTTTACTAGTTCATTAATCAAAATCAATCTTCATTTGTTGGGTTAAGTACTACGGAGGTCACGTTTGTTTGCTCTCAGTAAAAATCAACCAATATAGTCACGTAGATTTTTGAGCTGTAAACTTATGGTCACTCCGATATTAAAAGCCGTTAAAAGTTAATGAAAAGATGATTTGACATAATAATAAAAGGATAAATTACATATATAGTTCCTAAATAAGTATTTTATTTTTATTTTATCGTTAATTTGATCCTCAAAATTTTAAAATTTTATATTTTCACAATTTTTCTAAAAAAACACATCCATTTCTCTAAAAATTCTATAAAAATTTAGAACACAGTTCCCTTGTTTTCTCAATATATTTTTTTGGTCTGCATAGTGGAATATCTATTGAGAACGGACATGCTGGATTCCAGTGGATTCCTTATAAAGGTATTTCCACAACTTGTTCGTTAATTTGTGTTAAGATTCTTTTAAGAAAAAAAATTTAATAAAAGTTTGTTCTCATATTATTCTTAAAATATTGAAATACGCTTTATTCTCAGGTGTCAACCTTTTCGCTTCGTATAGGAGTGTGACCTATATAAAGTTTCGTATATTGAAGTTTTTTATGCATATAGTATTTTATTCTGTTGAATTTTTTTTTTAAGAAATAATCATAAAAATCAAATACCAAATATACATTAGAATCAAACAACGGTTTTCCAATTTACAAGAATTAAAGAATTTGCAGTGATTGAAGATTTGAATAATTTTTTTACAAAAATCTTCTATCAATTTTCAGAGAATAAAAATAAAATTAAAATGGTAAATTTAAGTCAAGCCTATATTTTTTTATACACAAAGAAGATGGAACAAAAGAATCACATCGAGGCTACCTTGGATTTGTCCCAGAAGAAATGACATGGAACAAACAACCAGGGCACGTAGCTGCAAACATTTTCGGCGTTGAAGATGGTGATGATGAAGAACAAGATTTTGTTGTCTTCGTTAGAGGTGGTGACAGTAATAATGATGAGGAGCGTTTTTTTATGGTTCCTTTTTTTACTGTTGATCTTATCAAGTTTGCAAATACTTTGGTACTGGATTGGAGCCGAACAAGATTAAAGCTTTAAGTCGAGGGAGGTCGTCATTTCGTCGAACGGGTTGGAGTTGAAAAGTTTAAATCTTGAAGCTTTGAATCTCGAAGAAAATTCGGCAGTGGCTTTTTTTTTTCTGATAACGACAGGTTAGGTGATATTGACGATGATGGAGAATTGAATTTTTGTACCTCTGTTTTTTATGTTGCTTGCATGGTGATGAACACACAAAAAAAGGAAGAAAATTATCAACTGTAACGAAAATAAAAATGAACATTCAATATATAATAAAAATACAAAAAAATGTTTTTATTTTTATAAATTTGAAAAAAAATAAATAATAGGTTTGGGTTATATAGATTATAATTAGTTTGGGTTAAAGAATTTTTAGAGAAATGAACATGTTTTTTTGAAAGACGGTAAGAATATAAAATTTTAATTTTTTAGGGTTAAATTAAAGCTGAAACAAAAATAAAATAATAGTTTAGGGACTATTTAAGTAATTTATCCTTTTTTTATTGTGCCAAATCACCTTTCCATTAACCTTTAATGGCCTTTAACATCGGAGTGACCGTAAGTTTACAGCTAGAAAACGTATGTGAAAAATATTGGTTGATTTTCAAAATCGGTGACTAAATTTGTATTGAGAGCAAACAAACTTGAACTCTACAGTAATTAACCCTAAATTTTTCCATGTATGTTTTTTTTAATTAAAATATGATTAATGTTTACTTTTGTTACTAGGTGAATGAAGATGAATAGTCACATCAAATGCAAAAACATGAGTTAGCTTGATCTCCATTTTTGAACTGGAACTGGTCCGTTTTGAGACTTGAAGTTTGTTTCAAGTTTATCCCTCTATCTCTTATCTTTCAACACTTTTTGAATCTCCTTAATTCGATATTGGAAGCCTGAGATATGATCAATTTACGGATAATAAAGCAGGGTAAAATTTTCATTACAAGAATTTTGTGCATGGATGATTTGGATGAGTTTGAGCCAAGTAAGAGTCCTTTCATCTTCAGCTAAGAGACAAGTCATTGAAGGCCTTATTTATTCACATATTCAAGACAATTTAAAGTTGCTTTTATTCACGATATTGAAGGTCATTATTATGTAAATATCAAGACATTCAAGTCACTTATTCATCATCTTTTGGATGTTGATTTTATTCTACGCAAATACAAGCAATGTGTAACCCTCTCGACCCGGTCTAGATGCCACCCGATTGGAACGAGCTACACGGGGAATATCGAGGCTAATCCAGAGACTCGCCCCGATAAACAACCCTAATTTTTTTTATTTTATCTTACGTAAATGCTTTAATTAGATCCTACATGTTAATGCAAGGACTGAGTTCAACTGCAGCGAAAAAGATGTGGAACGAGTCCTAAATATATCGAACAAGCTTTAGGGAGCTAATCGTGATTTTCCAAAAAAAACATCTTATTTTTGTCTAGGTATCGATACCCTATGAACAAGCATCGAAACCTCTGCCCAGAAGAAAATGCATATTTCACAAGTAACAAGTCTTAACCAAAAATGTAAGGTTCTCTAGATGCATAAAAGACCCTACAAGAATAAACCACTCTTCAATCATCAATTCTAGATACGAAGTCACCTAATTCCAAAGTCAAAGCACATATATCATAAGCATAATCCAACATCAATAAACATGACAACACATACTTCAAAAAGTCTTAACAATTCTCATATAACTCAAAATCATAATAAGTTCAATAATAAGGGTCCCAAAACAGAGTTCCATATTCAATAATTCTCTAATCCATTGCTCTCGACTACCTAGGTTCATAACTTAAGGAAACGCATACTTTAGCTAAGAAATACTAAATTAGGCACGATTGGCTCCTTTGCTTTCCGATTGCTTCCAATGATTACTTATCTGCATTACAAGGGAAAAAGAGAGAGATTAAGCTTAAAGCTTAGTGAGGGTAATAAAACATTTAAAACAACACTTGCAATGCAGCCCATAAATACTCAATTATAACAAAGGTAAAACATGTCATGCTTTCATCAAAACAAGGTAAACACATGTCTAACAATGCTAACAGTAAAACCAACAAGTATTATCATGAATCATGGCCCACGTGCCAATATAAAATACCGGTAAAACACTTTAAAGTTATCTTATGCTTTCAAAGCAAAAACAGGACTAACATGCTACTCACCTAGCAAGGCCTACAAATACATAATACTTGCAATTTCAATTAGAAAACATAAAATTATATTGATGCTAGTGATCCGATTTGTACTACTCCAAATCGTTAGGATAAACGGGCAACCGCATGTTAGTACCACTCCCAGAGCATGCGCATGTTGATACTACTCTCAACATGAATTATCTCACCTTGGTGTCCGGTGGCAATACCACTCCTATCAACCCGGATGTGACAATACCACTCCCATCACATAGCATAAGACTAAAAGTCAAAATGCAACACACAAGGAATTTAACACGTACGGCTTTTGAATATTTATAGTGCACTCTAGACCCTATTGATCGATCAGCTTATCCCAATAGATACATCACTTAACTAGCCAATATATTATCAAAAACCAATGCTCAAGTTTCAAGTTAAAAACAATGAAATAAACTAATGCATCCCACCAATACATGCATCAAATGCATAAATCGGCAAAACCATAAATAATACGTTTTTGATTTAAAACCATGGAAGCATTAATTTTATATCAATATCATTGTAAAATAGTGACATGAGTATTAAATCATCATGCATAATATCTATGCAAAATTAACACTAAGCATGACAAATTGCATGGTAAAAACATAGAGTAATATGGGAACCCTTTTTTGAAAACTTAAAATTTACTTACTTCCGAGTATAGGGAGGTTTTCACACCTTCCCTACACTCCTAAACCTCTGTAAAATAAGTTTAAAACCCTGCCCAAGCAACCACTCTCTTAAACCACTCACCGATAACCGTTACTTGCTCGCCAAGCCACTGAAACGAACCGAAACACCTTCAAACGCGATCGCCTAACTCTTGCCCTGTTTCAAGCATCAAAACCAAGGGTTTTAATGCCACAAAACACAAAAAAGGAAACCCTCAAGTTGGAGCGCTACACAACATCCCTTAAAACCTATCAAAACTTAAACCGAAAACTTATCGGAACACACCAAACTTCACTTAAACCTATAGTCCGGGATTAGAGATTTTAAAAACACTTTATAAACATCCTAACACATTAAAAATAATCCATTTAGGATCCAAAAACAGTGGGTAAAAACCCTTGAACGAAAATTGAGATTCTTAACCGAAAAACCGATTTTTATGAAATTACAGGATTGAAACGATTTCTCTAAGCCAAGAACTTGTGAATTTCAGTAAAGAAATTTATTTTTCTAGAGGATTGATGATATCTCACCTCGAAAACTGATCCAATTGCTTTTCGGGTTTTAAAACGAGAAAACGATGAGAAAACAAGAAAATTTGAAGAATAAAAGTTGTAATAATTATTGGGAATGAAATTAATTGAAAAAGAATGAGTTTTTACCTTGAAAGCTTGATGAGCGTCTGCCTCCAATGAGGGAAAACGAAAATTAGAAAAATATGTGATGTTTAGGTTAATTAAAAAGGGTTTTAAGACTTTAAAATTAGGTTTAATTAAGTTATTTAAGTTAAAATAGATTTTTGGCTTAATTATTAAAAATTGGAAAGCCTAGAACATCTAGGATTATAATTGTATTAAAGCCCCTTAAGGATTCAAAGTTTTTGCTTGTTTTATAAAATTGTCCTCAAATTTTCAATTTTTACAAAACGGTCACTAATTTCAAAATCTTAGGGTTTCAAGAGTCGATTTCCAAAATTGATTTGACCAAATTCAAATATATGTCTTAATGATTTTATAATATTTTCTCAAAATTTATTTTGATTAAAAACTAATTTTTAAGTATTTTATCCCGAACTAGGCTAAACCGGCTAAACCGACCCTCTAACTCCTCAAACTTGGGGCGTTACAACTCTTCCCTAATTAAGGAATTTCGTCCTCAAAATTACCTGGTGGAAAAAGATAAGGGAACTGCTCTTCCATGTCCGAATTTCGCTCTTACGTGGCTTCCTCGACACCTTGATGTCGCCAAAGCACTTTGACTAACTCGATGGTCTTACCACGTAGAACTTTAGAACTTGATGCTAAGATCTCCACAGGCTCTTCGTCATAGGAAAGATCTGGATTAAGCTCTACTTCGCCCACCGGCAAAACATGCGATGGATCCGATCTGTACCTCCGAAGCATCGATACATGAAACACATCATGAATCCTCTCAAGTTCGGATGGTAACCTTAGACGATATGCCACTGGTCCAACTCTCTCCAAAACCTCAAACGGTCCAACAAACCACGGACTCAACTTACCCTTTTTACCGAAACACATCAATTTCTTCCAAGGAGAAACCTTAAGAAAAACTTTTTCACCAACAACAAACTCTATTTCCTTTCTCTTAAGGTCAACATAAGACTTTTGACGATCCGATGTAGCCTTAAGCCTATCACTGAAGAGCTTCACCTTCTCATTAGTATCCTCAAGAACACTGGGCAAGGTCACAAACTTCTCACCCGTCTCGGCCCAGCACAACGGAGTACGACATCTCCTGCCATACAAAGCTTCAAACGGAGTCATCTGGATACTCGCCTGGTAACTATTATTATAAGAGAACTCAACCAACGATAAGTAATTTTCCCAAGAATCTTGGAAATCTATCACACAACACCTCAACATATCCTCCAAAACCTGGATAACTCTCTCAGACTGACCATCTATCTGCGGATGATAAGAAGTACTAAAACTCAACTTAGTACCAAGGGCTTTCAGCAAAGATTTCCAAAACCTCGATGTGAACCTCGGATCTCTGTTAGATACTATTGATTTCGGCACTCCATGCAGTCTCACAACATTAGAAACATAAAGCTCAGCAAGCTTGTCTAAGGAATACTTAGTATGCACAGGAATAAAATGTGCACACTTCGTAAACCTATCCACGATAACTCATACCGAATCCTTTTTGGACGGCGTCAAAGGTAAACCCGTCACAAAGTCCATAGTGATCCTTTCCTACTTCCACTCCGAAATCTTCAAAGTTTGCAACAAACCTGACGGAACCTGATGTTCAGCCTTAACCCGTTGACAAAACAAACACTTACTCACAAACTCAGCCACATACTTTTTCAAACCAACCCAGAAAAACTCTCCTTTCAGATCATAGTACATCTTAGTACTACCTGGGTGCATAGAAAAAGGACTACTATGTGTCTCTGCAAGGATAGTACGTCTCAACTCAGCATCATTCGGCACAACCACACGATCTCTAAATCACAAAACACCATCACCTCGAAAACTATACTCAGTCGGCACACCCTCAGCTATATCTTGAACATGACATATCAATGCGTCATCTAACAATTGCTTCTCCTTGATCGTCTCAATCAGAGAAAGTTTAACCTGCAACTCGGATATCAAACCTCCATCCTCAGACAATCTCAACCTAGTAAACATAGCACGCAACTCAACGGCCACTTTCCTGCTCAAAGCATCTGCCACAACATTAGCTTTCCCTGGGTGATACTCGATCGTCAAATCATAATCCTTAAGAAACTCAAGCCATCGACGTTGCCTAAGATTAAGATCCTTTTGGGACATCAAGTACCTCAAACTCTTGTGATCCGTATATACCACACAACGCTCCCCATAAAGATAGTGCCTCCAAATCTTAAGAGCAAAAACCACTGCGGCTAACTCAATATCATGATTGGGGTAGTTTTTCTTATGCACCTTTAGCTGACGAGATGCATAAGCTACCACCCTTCCTTCTTGCATCAAAACACAGCCAAGCCCAACATAAGAAGCATCACTATAAACCGTAAACTCTTTTCCTAGTTCCGGTTGAACTAGGATCGGAGCCTGGGTCAAATCCTCCTTTAACTTCTCAAAAGCTTCTTGTCTCTTATCGGTCCACTCAAACTTAACATCTTTTTGTAGCAACTTGGTTAAAGGTGCTGCAATCCTAGAAAAACTTTCCATAAACCTTCGATAGTATCCTGCCAAACCCAGGAAACTATGAACCTCCGTCACAGACCTAGGCAGCTTCCAACTCACAACATCCTTTACCTTGATCGGATCAACTCTAATACCCTCGGCCGAAACCACATGTCCAAGAAAAACAACCTCCTTAATCCAAAACTCACACTTGCTAAACTTAGCATATAACTGGTTATCTAACAAAGTCTGCAAAATGATCCTTAGATACTTATCATGATCTTCCTCGGTACGAGAATACACGAGAATATCATCGATAAACACTACCAAAAACTGATCAGAAAACTCATGGAAAACTCGGTTCATCATGTCCATGAAAGCAGCTGGTACATTCGTCAAACCAAAGGGCATAACCAAAAACTCATAATGGCTATACCGTGTCCTAAAAGCAGTCCTAGTAACATCCTGATCCTTAACTCTCAACTGATAGTACCCAGACCGAAGGTCAATCTTATAAAACACTGACACGCCTCTGAACTGATCAAACAATTCATCAATCCTAGGCAAGGGATACTTGTTCTTAATCGTCAACTTGTTCAGCTACCTATAGTCTATGCACATACGCATGGTACCATCCTTCTTTTTCACAAATAAGACCGGCGCACCCTGTCGCGTGTCAAAAGTGCGCGTTTAGTACAAGTGGACACATCGAAAGTAATAAGTGATAAGTATTATCGGATTATCGTCTCCACAGGGACTGGTAGACATAATATGTCTTCTTCACCTTCTTGTTCTGTAGAAAAGTAAAAACACAAGTGATTTGAGTTGGTTCAATTAAACTAAAATAATTAAACAAAAATAAAGAGTTGGAATAATAGAGAGATATGGGCTAGGATCTAGTTGCGTTGTATTGTGGAATTGATTGACTCGTCTCTATCCAATGCAATCGTATATCACTGCCTCGTCAGCACTGCAATTTACTGCCTTGGCAGCGAAGATACTGTCTGCCGCGGCAATCCCTTGCTCGTGGGTAGACTTTACCAAAGTTCGGCAAAGTGTCCTTGAATGACTCCGCTTATCCCTAAGTCCGAGTGTTGTTGATGACTAGTCCTTGATGATACCTCCCGGCGTGAACCAATTATACTCACCAACCAATCTCACACTTCTTTTAGCCGCTGAAACTCTTAACCTATCCCTAGGCCGAGTTAGTATTTCGCGATTGAAACACCGTACTTACCCCTTTCGTGAATCTAACTCTCCCGAACTTAGATAAATGGATTACTCACAAACTTCCCTCCCGGACTCTCCATGGAAGAACGACCTTGGTCCTCCCGGGGCTGGTGTAGTCTCGGTGTAAGGGGCGGTTGTGACGAACATGTTGCTGGGAAACTCCGGAAATTGCGCTCCTTGCTCCGGAAAAGAGTGCAGCATCACCTGGGCCAATGTGCCATTGAAATCTCTTTGGTACTCCATGTACCTTTGTTGCCTGAAGTCCATTGCTTCCATCCTTTGCAAGATCTCCTGGTACGGGTCTGCTGCGGCAGAGGTGTGGGCAATATCAGGGATGTCTGCCGTGTACTGGGCCCCGATAGCAGTATCAAAAGTGAACTGCTGGGGCGTTGCTTGGACAGGCTCCGCTTGCGTGATCTGTATGACTTTGTGACAGAAGTCCCTGGTCCATCCTCGTCGTGGGGGAGTGTATTCATCCGTCTCTTCGATGGGCACACCTGCAGCAACACATAAACCCGTGATCAAACATGGGAAATACAATGGTCCCCTATCTTTCTTACCGCACTCATGAATTTCCCGTAGGATTATCTCTCCAACATTGATTGTCCTCTTGTTGATGATTGATTGGATAAGCACCAATCTTTTGCGGTCCACCGTGCTATTGTGTGATGTGGGGATGAGACGTCTTTTGACAAAGGTATTCCACATCTTGGCCTCGGGCTTTAGGCTTTGTCTTGTTACGGATCCTCTATGGGTACCGGTTTCCCAAGGGGTGTTCATGTAACAAAGATCGTCTTTGATGAGTTCGTAGTCCTCGGTAGTGATGTCTTCCATGAATTCGGCGTGGATATCACTGTCAGGGGTGAGGCCGTAGAAATTGTTGATTGTCTCAGCATCTAACTGGACCGGCCTGCCGCGGCAGTGAACAAAGAGGGAGTCTTTGCTGGGCCCGTGCGCATAGAACTCCCGTACGATCGTAGCATTCGCCTGGGTAGGTTGGAGACAAAAAACTTCCCATCCTTGGTACTTAATTATGTCGATAAGGTAGTGCTCAATGCCGTAGTTTTCTCCATCCGCATGCTGGAAACCTTGTTCTTCCCACAGTTGCCGAGCGATGAAAGATCGGCTGAAGCGATCTTCAACGTTGGCTGGGGCGAATCGCTTGTAAGTTGCCATCAAGACTTGAGAGATTTGATTTCTTTGGAGGTTTTCTTGAAAAGAATCTGGAATTTCACGAAGATTATTAGGCAGAGAGTAATGTGAGAGAGATTGTTATGAATACTAAAGTAAACAAGAATGCAAGAGTGAATAGTTCAAGAGGAAGGAGTTTCTTATATAGGCCTCGGCCTTGTGACCGTTTGAAGCCACTAGCCGTTTTGTAACCGTTATTCCTCACTGTTGTTTCCTTTTTCTGCCGCGACGGGAATCTCAGCAGACTAGCCGTTACACTGTTCTGCCCGTTGAGATTGCTGCGGCCTTGACACTGTTTTATTGCCTCGGCAGACTTCTTGCTTGACTTACTTCTCCTTTATTCTTGCTTATTAACCTAAGTGAAAATTAAATAAAGAAAAGTACTTAAAGCAAACATTAATTAGAAAAATAAAAAAAATAAACTAAACTAGTCCTAATATATTAATATATAAAAAAGGAAGAAAATCATGTTACTGGTGGAGAGCATGCAAATGCATCTCCCAAAATTATTCTCTCCCTTTGGCCCGAGTTGTGAATCGGTTGTGGGTCACTCCTTTTTGCAGTATGTTCATCCACCTTGGGCTTAATCTTTTTGCTGAATATCCTGCCGAGTAGACTGCCAAGGCAGGATACTTTAGTGTCTACTGTGTGGATGACCTTGCACTCCTCTAGATCATCATATTTTTTTAAGTTGTGGAATGCATTGAGTTTGACTTGTTGGTCATTGACCTTCATCGTCAACTCTCCTTTTTCGACGTCAATTAGGGTGCGTCCAGTTGCAAGGAAAGGTCTCCCAAGTATGATCGGTGCATTCTCATCTTCATAATTCTTACCTATCGCATAAGGTATGATGATGCAACCAGGATCCTTTAACTTTGGTGACATGCGATTGTGCAACATTGCCATGCATCCCTCGATGGCAGCCATTATCTCAAACTCACCTATTCGTTTCCTCTTGGACACCATGTCCTTTAAGAACTTGGCATAGTTAGGCATTTGTTCAATCGCCTCTACGAACGGTATGTTGATGTGGACTTGCTTTAAGATGTCGAGGAACTTTTTAAATTGTTGGTCATGTTTTTGCTTTTTCAACCTTTGTGGGAAATGTGGTGGTGGTCTCATCTCATCCAGGGTTTCATTAGTTTGAAATTTAATACCTGGCACCACTAGAGTTGTTGCTGCCTCGGCAGGTTGTTCAGGAGCTGCTGTGCTCTCTGCCGGGGCAGTGTTATTAGTTTGCTCATCCTCTTCTTTTGCTTGATCCGCTGATTGAATTTGGCTCTCTAGGATCTTTTCCTTCAGCTGTAGACCACTCCTAGTAGTAATTGCCTTACACTGTTCATGGCCCATTACCTTAGCAACTTCAGTATTGCTAGGTAGCCCTCCTTGTGGTCTAGTGTTTATGCATTGAGCAAACTGCCCAACCAGAGTTTCCAGCGTTTTTATGGTTGCTTCTTGATTTTGCAGCCGCATCTCAGTCCTATTCATGAAGGCATCAGTCCTCTTGATGAAATTACTATTTTCTGCCATGTAGGACTCAGTTTTCATCATAAAGGCCTTTAGCGTGTTCTCCAGTGAACTTACCGGTTGCTGCAGCATCTGCTGCTGCGGCATTGACTACTGGGCTTGCTGCTGCGGCAGTTGTTGCATCGGTTGCTGAAATCCTAAAGGTTGGGTGATTGGGTTTAAAGCATTGTTAGGGTTGCTCCATGATAGGTTTGGATACCTCTTCCATGAGGGGTTGTATGTGTTGGACATCACATTGTTTCGGTTGTAGTTCCCAACATACATACCGGTTTCTTGATTCATGCAATCGGAGGAATTGTGGTTACCTCCACATAAGTCATAGTACGAATCAATTACCTTGACCTCACGGGTATTTTGCTGTAACTGTAGGTTTTGTACCATCTTGGTAAGAGAGGCCAACTGTGTTGCCACTGAATTCGATGTGTCTAATTCATTTACCGTGGCTTGGCGTCTTACTCCTCCTCGCCTAGATGTCGGAAATTGAAAATCATTTTTCGTGAGTTTATTTAATATCTCGATAGCTTCCTCATGTGCTTTATCCAGGAGTGTTCCGTTTGCCGAGGCATCTAACATCATCCTTGTCGGGGCATTCGTGGCATTATAGAACATTGTCACTTGTGTCCATAGGGGAAATCCATGCAAAGGACACTTGTGCAATAGCTCCTGTAGCGTTCCCATGCCTCGTACATAGGTACGTCTTTTGCCTGTCGAAAAGAAGTGATTTCATTACGGATTCTATCATATAAATTTTTGGGATTAAAACGAGTAATAAAATCACGGCAGAGTTCACTCCAAGATCCAATAGATCCTGCTGGAATGCTATTCAACCAAGCTTTCGCCCTATCCCTCAGTGAATAGGGGAATAGCTTCAATCGCAAGACATCTTCATGGACTCCTTGGATTTTGAAAGAGTTGCAAATTTCCATGAAGGATTTAAGGTGTTGCCTTGCGTCTTCAGTTGCAGACCCACCAAATTGTCCAATTGTGTTAAGCATATTGAACATAAAAGGTTTTAGTTCAAAGTGGGCTGCTTCAATCTCCGGTGTAACAACTCCTGGGTTTAAGCCATTTAAGTCCTCTTCCAAGAAGTCTCTAACAGTGAGCTTCCGCGGCCCAGGTGGCGGCGGAAGTCCTCCATTGCCAGCAGGTAAGTTTTGTCCTGCCGGGTGATCTGCCATGGCTCCTTGGATCTGTCTCCTCAACCTTTGCCTTGTTCTTTCGATCTCTGGATCTAACTCGTATAAAGGGTTGGTTGGGTTGGCCCTGGTCATACACCAAGAAAAAGAAAAATAAAATAAAAATAAAAATAAAAATAAAAAGAGACACGAAAATAAGGAAAACAAAATTTAGTTGCCAGTCCCCGGCAACGACGCCAAAAACTTGTCGCGTGTCAAAAGTGCACGTTTAGTGCAAGTGGACACATCGAAAGTAATAAGTGATAAGTATTATCGGATTATCGTCTCCACAGGGACTGGTAGATTTAATATGTCTTCTTCACCTTCTTGTTCTGTAGAAAAGTAAAAACATAAGTGATTTGAGTTGGTTCAATTAAACTAAAATAACTAAACAAAAATAAAGAGTTGGAATAATAGAGAGATATGGGCTAGGATCCAGTTACGTTGTATTGTGGAATTGATTAACTCGTCTCTTTCCAATGCAATCGTATATCAATGCCTCGGTAGCACTGCAGTTTACTGCCTTGGCAGCGACGATATTGTCTGTCGCGGCAATCCCTTGCTCGTGGGTAGACTTTACCAAAGTTCGGCAAAGTGTCCTTGAATGACTCCGCTTATCCCTAAGTCAAAGTGTTGTTGATGACTATTCCTTGATGATACCTCCCGGCGTGAACCAATTATACTCACCAACCAATCACACACTTCTTTTAGCCGCTCAAACTCTTAACCTATCCCTAGGCCGAGTTAGTATTTCACGATTGAAACACCGTACTTACCCCTTTCGTGAATCTAACTCTCCCGAGCTTAGATAAATGGATTACTCACAAACTTCCCTCCCGGGCTTGAATGCAAGAACAAGGAATAAAAAAGGATAAGTGTAACCCCCTTAGCCCGGCCTAGACGGAACCGACACTAACGGGTCACACGGGGAATATCGAACTAAACCCATTAAGGTCCAATTCGATAAACAACCCTGAAAACCGATATGTTTTTTTTAAAACTAGATGCATAATTAAGTTCCTATGTGTGTCGAGGTCATGCGTAACAAAAATGGTAACATTCGATTCACAATTGATCATTCAATTCGCATATCAGTATATAAGGACCAAAACGCAAATAATTCCTAATTTCAACAATAAACCCGTAATGCGATCTACCATAGTTCAATTAAACATGCTTAGCATACTCATAACAAAGTTCAGATCAAACGGACCATTATTGCATCGTCAATTTCATGTTTCATACAATAGGGACCTAATTGTAAAGCTCACAATATCATAGGGACTAAATCTATCATTTATTTACCAATGCGAATTCAAGTTAACATCATGCATCCTGGTGATAGTACAACACTCAATATCATTCATTGCATCTATATTCGATCATGGAAAGTCATCCGACCCTAAACATATTTTTTTTCCACACTTAAAATGTCATTTTTGGGTCTTGGTATCGATACCTAAGGTCTCGGTATCGGTACCCTATCGTGGAGCTAGCCTCCTTGCACTTCGAAGGCTATTGGTATCGATACCCCTATAGGTGGTATCGATACTCCAGCGTCCAGTGGAGTAATTGCATCGAACCATGATTCGAATCACCGCAAATTAAGCCTTAGGGTATCGATACTGGTATCGGTACCCCCTGTGCACTTTGACAAGTTTGAACATTCTAAGTTAATTCCACCCATTCAAACATAACCATTAATCACCCTTAACTATATGCATAATTTCCTAAGCATAAAGAACAATTTAAAGCATACATTTATCACATCAAAGACCCCAAACAATCTATAGGCATGCTTCCTAAAATATGATTTAAAATCAACAATGTTCATTCATGTACATGTCTCAATAATCCAAACAACACCATAGTCCTTCAATCAACAATCCAAAACATTATAGGTCTTATTACAACATTAACCAAAGCAAAAATCACTCACTTCACATGGGTTCGATTTACACATTACCAAGCCCAAATTATTTGCCAAAACATACCAAAAATTGAGACAACTCTTCCCTTGGTTCCCTTGCTCCGAACGTAGCCTCGAATATCACTATTTCTCTGCAAGTATGAAAAGAGAGAGCTTAAGCACAACATGCTTAGTGAGGAAGCTCTAACAAGTTTAAAATCATTTATAAAATCATACTTGCATTCTTCATGCTTATTTGATATATGTAAAATCAAAACATGCTTATCAACAATGTCAAAACATTTCATGTACCATGCACTTTGTCTCACCGAATACTTGCACAACATGCTTTCTAGTGATCACTTAATATGAACTTTTAGTTCACCGAATACACGGATTTCTTTTTCCATAATTGGAGACACTTTGTCTCAATATGCATCGGTCGGACACATAGTCACCCTTGTATACATGTTACCCCCACTACGCACGGTCGGACACAAAGTCACCCTTGTTTACGCATGGGTCAACTATATGCACGGTCGGACACAAAGTCACCCTTATTTACATATAGGCAAGCTCTACACGCACGGTCGGACACAAAGTCACCCTTGTTTACGTGTAGGCAAACTCTACACGCACGGTCGGACACAAAGTCACCCTTGTTTACGTGTAGGCATCATCATTATTCTCGTTATTTTATAGTGCACTCAATCCTAATGACATGTCATTTGTATTCGAATCTAAAGTTAGTGTCACTAAGCCAATATCAATTCCAATCATGCATGTTAACTTGCTGCTCATATTGCACTCATTAAATGTTCATCATGTGAACTAAAATCATGCTCAACGGCTTTATCAACATAGGCAAGTAACCTCATCATAATCCAAATTCTTTTTCATGCTTACATAAACCATGAATACCTTAATAAACCATGCACTTTCAGTAATTAACACATGCATGCATCATTTCAAAATCAAATATATGCAATTCCAAAATCATATCGAATCATTGTTCACATATATACCATTACCGAAAATAACCGAAAATCGAGGTAATGCATCAACATCATTTAAAACACTTACTCTTGAACTATGGAAAGTTTTCACACTATTCCATAGCCCCCAAAATAGAACCGAACCAATGCGATTCACTTTAAACCCAAAACCAGTCACCGACAAGCGAAACGAGCCCTCGCCGATGTTCCGATGGCAACGCCAACGCACCAGCCACTTATGCACCTTCTTGCACTATCTCTATAATATTAAAAGTAGAGCAAATTCACATCACAACATGCTCAAAACAGCAGCCACATTTAACCCTCACAAAACTATCGAAAACCTTGCCGAAAAGACCGAAAACTAAGCCGAAACGCATCCGAAACAACATCAGCCCAAAACCTAATGAATCTAACATCTAATCCACCTCAATTATGAACCAAAAACACTTCCAAACCATCCTTATACCTCCAGCAACAAAAGAACACCTAAAATAGCCCCTAAAACAACCTAAAACCACCTTAAAACACCACCGATTGCATTATTCCGGGATTAATTTATTGTTAACTTATTTCAAGACTCGATCAATCATTTAATTGACCTAATATCATAATTAAATCAACCTAAATCCATCATCAATTTAGATCTCAAAAGATTTCACAAAATCCATCAAAAAAACTCATAAATCTTGAATTAAAAACACAAAATAAAATAGCAATAGTTGATGAGCAAGCCAATACTTGGGAATTTCAATAAAGAACCTTAGAAAAAGATTAAAAATCAGAATATTACCTTGAGATTAAATCCACCAAAAAGATGAGAAAAGCTTCCTTGATTTCCTTGAAGAAGATGTTGATTTTTTTGCAAAATTGATGAGTAGGTTTTGTAAAGAATGAAAGGATGAATAAAATGAAGTAAATCTTGTTGAAAATGATGAAGAAATCAGGAAGTAATTGGAGAAATTTGGAGAAGAAGATGGAGAGAAAATGAGAGAAAATCTTGAGAGAAAAGATGGGAAAATGGGAAGTTACCAAAGAAAAATGAAATTATTATTTAGAATAAAATAATTTAAAAACAATTTTGGTGGATAAATCATTAATTAAAAATAAATTGGGTTTATGGCCCTCTAAGGATTCTAAGTATGTCTTGCATTCCAATTTAGTCAACAAAAATCCTAATTGCCGAAAATTACTAATTAAATCCCTAAAACTTCCCCAAAATTACAATTTAGTCACTTGTACAAAAATTAGCCTAATTAAAAATCAAATTAAAATTCAAATAATATTCCTTTAATTTTAAAACACCATTTTAATATTTTTAGAACCATTTCACAAAATTATTACTTATCCGATTAAATTATTATTATTTTAATTTTCCCCGGAATAACGAACCCTAGGAATCCGATTCAACCCGAATCGAATTTCCCCAACTAACACTCAAACTACTAACCCCCAAACCGGGATGTTACAATAAGTAAACCTTGATAATCTTATTGCATTGAATCAAAGAAAAAGTACAATCTCCTCTCACATATACTTGACAACCTTCACCTAATCCCTAAGAAGGTTTAGAACATAATGGAGAGGAAGGAGACAAGTATAGAATTCGGCTCTCTCCCTAGGTATTCCGTGTCTAATACATTGGGTGGCTAGGTCTTTAGATAGGCCAGACCTAGGGCAAACCTTTCCTAAGTAGAATACAACTTGGAGTAGGGAACAAGTCAAGTACATAATTAAAATATTTCCAAGTTTAATTCGGCTAAGGGGTTTTCCCGCGTGGTCTTGCCTTGGGCTTTTCCTTGTTCTAACCAGCTCCGATCCATGGGCTTTGAGTCCAGACATGTTCCTTGGATTTTTATCTTTCCATCGCCTACAGTCCTGCTTCCTGTCTTTCTGCTACTGCCTTGGCATCAGGTCCTGCCTCGGCCTTGTTGCTGCCGCGGCACTGGTTTATAAAAATGTAGTAAAACGTGCCTTTTCTGTAAATATTATCTTTACGAGCTTAACTTCTAAATATATCACATTGAGTTCATGTATTGGTCCAAGTGGGTGTAAATTCCGTGATTAATGCCAACAAAAGGTGTAAAAAGTGATAGTGTGTTGAGCACTTATCACACCCCACGGTGACGTACTCGGTTGGATAAAACCATTATCCAACAACTCTAGCAACTGGAATTTCAACTCCTTTAACTCCTTATGTGCCATTCGGTAATAGAAACAGGTAAAGATCCCTCATATAACTCAATACCGAACTCAACCTCACGGTTAGGTGGTAAACCAGGTAACTTTTCAGGAAAAACTCCAGGAAAGTCACAAACAGTTCTTATGTCACTAGGCCTTACCTCCTTCATGTCAGGGTTCATCACATAAGCCAGATACGCACCATAACCCTTGACCAAAAACCTTTGGGCTTCCAAAGTCGACACAACCTTGGACAGAACTTTACACTTTCACCAAAAATCACAACCTCAGATGTAACCCCCTTAGCCCGGCCTAGACAAAACCGGCACTAACGGGTCACACGGGGAATATCGAACTAATCCCGTTAAGGTCCAATTTGATAAACAACCCTGAAACCGATATGTTTTTTTTCTAGATGCATAATTAAGTTCCTATGTGTGTCGAGGTCATGCGTAACGAAAAACGGAAACATTCGATTCACGATTGATCTATTCAATTCGCATATCAGTACACAAGGATCAAAACGCAAATAATTCTTAATTCCAACAATAACCCGGTAATGCAATCTACCATAGTTCAATTATACATGCATAGCATACTCATAACAAAGTTCAAATCAAACGGACCATTATTGCATCGTCAATTTCATGTTTCATACAATAGGGACCTAATTGTAAAGCTCACAATATTATAGGGACTAAAACCAACATTAATTTACCAATGCGAATTCAAGTTAACATCATGCATCTTGGTGATATTACAACTCTCAATATTATTCATTGCATCTATATTCGATCGTGAAAAGACATCCAACCCTAAACATAATTTTTTTCCACACTTAAAATGTCATTTTTGGGTCTCGGTATCGATACTTAAGGTCTCGGTATCGGTACCCTATCGTGGAGCTAGCCTCCTTGCACTTTGAAGGCTATTGGTATCGATACCCCCATAGGTGGTTTCGATACTCCAGCGTCCAGTGGAGTAATTGCATCGAACCATGGTTCGAACCACCCCAAATTAAGCCTTAGGGTATCGATACTGGTATCGATACCCCCTGTGCACTTTGACAAATTTGAACATTCTAAGTTATTCCACCCAATCAAACATAACCATTAATCACCCTTAACTATGTGCATAATTTCCTAAGCATAAAGAACAATGTAGAGCATTCATTTACCACATCAAAGACCCCAAACATTCTATAGGCATGCTTCCTAAAATAAGATTTAAAATCAACAATGTTCATTCATGTACATGTCTCATAATCCAAACAACACCATAGTCCATCAATTAATAATCCAAAACATTATAAGTCTTATTACAACATTAACCCAAGCAAAACTCACACACTTCACTTAGGTTTGATTTACACATTGCCAAGCCCAAATTATTTGCCAAAACATACCAAAAATTGAGGCAACTCTTCCCCTTGGTTTCCTTGCTCCGAACGTAGCCTCGAATGTCACTATTTGTCTGCAAAGATGAGAGGAGAGCTTAAGCAAAACATGCTTAGTGAGGAAGCTCTAACATGATCATCAATGCATCAATTTAAAACCATATTCAAAACCATAACTTGTAATGCCTTTCTAAAACCAAACATGCTTAACAATCATGTTCATGTTCAATACTAAAAACCTTTCCTTGAGTATGCATGGCATTATTAATTCATTTCACAAATGATGCGCAATGTTCCAAATATTTTCATGTTTGTATATTAGCTTCCTAGTGATCACTTAATGTGAACCTTAAATTGACCGAATACACGGATCCATTGATTAGAGACCTTTAGTCTCGTCATGACACAAAGTCACCATTGACATGACACGAAGTCACCATTGACATGACACGAAGTCACCATTGACATGACACGAAGCCACCATTATCAAGCTCTACCACGCACGGTTGGACACATAGTCACCCTTGTTACGTGTAGGCATTTTTCCTTTATTTTCATAATATTTATAGTGCACTCAATCCTAATGACATGTCATTTGTATTTGAATCTAAAGTAGTGTCACTAAGCCAATATCAAGTCCAAGTATGCATGCTAATTTGTTGTTCATAATGCATCCATAATGTGTTCAACAAATAAACCAATAGTCATGCCCAATGGCACCATCATATGTAAGGCAAATAACCATATCATATTCCACTTCATTTTTCATGTTTTTATAAACCATGGATGTCTTTATAAACCATGCATTTCCAGCAATTAACACATGCATGCATCATTTCAAAATCAAATATATGCAATTCCAAAATCATATTGAATCATTGTTCACATATATGTCATTACCGAAAATAACCGAAAATCGAGGTAATGCATCAACATCATTTAAAACACTTACTCTTGAACTATGGAAAGTTTTCACACTATTCCATAGCCCCCAAAATAGAACCGAATCTTTGCGAAACACTTTAAAACCCGAAATCACTCACCGACAAGCGAAACGAGCCCTCGCCGATGCTCCGATGGCAATGCCTACGCACCAGCCACTTATGCACCTTCTTGCACTACCTCTACAACATTAAAAGCAGAGCATATTCACATTACAACATGCTCAAAACAGCAGCCACATTTAACCCTCACAAAACTATCGAAAACCTTGCCGAAAAGACCGAAAACTAAGCCGAAACTCAATTGTTAATGGGCAAGCCAATACTTGGGAATTTCAATAAAGAACCTTAGAAAAAAGAGTAGAAATCAGAATTTTACCTTAGAGATTTGCTCCACCAAAAAGATGAGAAAACCTTCCTTGATTTCCTCGAAAATGATGTTGATTTTGCAAAAATTGATGAGTAGGTTTTGTAGAGAATGAAAGGATGCGTAAAATGAAATAAATCTTGTAGAAAATGATGAAGAAATCAGCAAGTAATTGAAGAAATTTGGAGAAGAAGATGGAGAGAAAATCTTGAGAGAAAATCTTGAGAGAAAAGATGGGAAAATGGGAAGTTACAAAAGAAAATAAAGTTGTCATCTAAAATAAAACAATTTAAAAACAATTTTGGTGGATAAATCATTAATTAAAAATAAATTGGGTTTATGACCCTCGAAGGATTCTAAGTATGGCTTGCTTTCCAATTTAGTCACCAAAAATCCTAATTGCCAAAAATTACTAATTAAATCCCCAAAACTTTCCCAAAAATTACAATTTAGTCACTTGAACAAAAATTAGCCTAATTAAAAATCAAATTAAAATTCAAATAATATTCCCTTAACTTTAAAACACCTTTTTAATATTCTTAGAACCATTTCACAAAATTATTACTTATCCAATTAAAATATTATTATTTTAATTTTTCCCAGAATAACGAACCCTAGGAATCCGATTCGACCCGAATCGAATTTCCCCAACTTACACTTCAACTACTAACCCCAAAATCGGGATGTTACATCAGAGTCATCAGCTAGCCTTAAGGAACCCTGTTAGTCCTAAAGTCTATAACAGCTCTATGCTCAACTAACCAGTCCATACCCAAGATAAGTTCAAACTCTTGGAACGGTAATTCCATAAGATCGGCAGCAAAAACATGCTCTTGAACAACTAAGGGACACCTTCTATATACCTTTCTAACCACAACAGTCTCACCAAAAGAACTAGTAACACTCATACCTATGTTCTTGTTCTCTAGAGGTATATCTAAAGCTCTAGCATGCTCACTAAGGATATAAGAGTGCGTAGATCCAGAATCTAACAAAGCGAACAAAGATAAATATTGCAAGAAAAAGGTACCTGCAACCACATCATTGTCGTTCTTGACCTCCCTGTGGGCATAAACTCTTGCCTAACCCTCGTGACGGCATTGCTATCCCTGATTCTCCTCTCAGCGATGGAAATTACCTCTACCTCTGCCTCTACCTCTTTTTCTGATCGCCTTCGCGACCTTGGCCCTGATGGCCTCCTGTCAACTGAGGGCACACTCTTCTGGTGTGTCCCACAACACCACACTGCCAGCAACTACTAGAAGGTCCCCAACACTAACCCTCGTGACGTCTCCCGCACCTGTTACACTCAGCAGGTCGAGCCTGACCTCCCCGATAACCACGACCAGCTCCTCCTCCTCCTCCTCTATACTGATTGTTCTGGCCATAACGCCCATCTCACTGTTTCTTAAACCTATCCCTATTATTTCCATTATCAGTGGGCCTCTTACTAGAACCAGATCCAACTAATTTCAAACCCAAACTCTTCTCAATATCCTTAGCCCGGTCCACCAACACATTAAAGTCTATATAGTCTATGGCCAACATATAAGTCTTAACCTCCCTAACCAAACCAAAACGGAACCATTCACAGCGAGCTCTCTCGTTAGGCAGCAACTCAGGGGCATACTGACTTAGCCTAACAAACTGCACCTCATACTCAGATACAGACATACTACCCTGAACCAAAGCCATAAACTCCCTCTTTTTCTCGTCTAGATAACGAACACCAAGATACTTACGCTTGAAAGCCTCTCCAAAGAACTCCCAGGTGTTCTCATCGACTTCCATACCATAGGTAGTGGTAGTCCGCCACTTATAAGCATCTCCCTGAAGCAAGGCAACTGAACAACCAAGCTTCCTCTCATCCGAACAACCTATCTGAACCAAGATACGATTAATACTCTCTAACCAAGCCTCCGAGTCTTCTGGGGACAAACCCTTAAACTCAACCGCTCTTAATCTACGGAGTCTCTCCAACGGTAAACCAGGATTAGCTACCGGTGGAGCAACTGTAGCCTGTATTCCAGCAACTGCAGCCTGAAAAGCTCCCGCTATAGTCTATACAAGCTGAGACATGTCACCCACAACTGGCACAGCAGGTGGAACCACTTGCGATTCAACAGGTGGTGGCGGAGGAAGTGGTAACTCTTCCTCCTCACGCACTTCTCTTCCATCAGTAATACAACGAGTGTTCTTTCTAGGTTCTCTACGGGGTCCCATATTACTTAATCTATACAAACACAGGAACATTTAAAATCGAGTAAGTTAACCGGAAGCTAAGTCCCTAACAACTCAAGTTTTTACAAAACCAACCTAAGAGTAGTGGAGCAATTGATATCTATGTTTAACAAGCTTTAGTCAGCAATAAGCAAACAATCACCGTGCATAAATTCATATCACAATTTAAACAATCATCGTGCAGCAATGTATTATAATCTAACAATAACATACCCTAAAGATTCATAAACCTAGGCTTTGATACCGAATAATGTAACCCTCTCGAACCGTTCTAGACGTCACCCGACTCGAACGAGCTACACGGGGAATACCGAGGCTAATCCAGAGACTCTCCCCGATAAACAACCATAATTTTTTTTCTTTTATCTTACCTAAATGCTTTAATTAGATCCTACATATTCGTGCAAGGACTGAGTTCAATAGCAGCGGAAAAGATGTGGAACGAGTCCTAAATATTTTGAACAAGCTTTAGGGACCTAATCGTGATTTTATAGAAAACCATCGTATTTTTGTCTAGGTATTGATACCCTATGAACAAGTATCGAAACCTCTGCCCAGAAAAAAATGCATATTTCACAAGTAACAAGTCTTAACCAAAAATGTAAGGTTCTCTAGATGCATAAAGGACCCTACAAGCATAAACCACTCTTCAATCATCAATTCTAGATGTGAAGTCACCTAATTCCAAAGTCAAAGCACATATATCATAAGCATAATCCAACATCAATAAACATGACAACACATTCTTCAAAAAGTCTTAACAATTCTCATATAACTCAAAATCATAATAAGTTCAATAATAAGGGTTCCAAAATAGAGTTCCATATTCAATAATTCTCTAATCCATTGCTCTCGACTACCTAGGTTCATAACTTAAGGAAACGCATACCTTAGCTAAGAAATACTAAATTAGGCACGATTGGCTCCTTTGCTTTCCGATTGCTTCCAAAGATTACTTATCTGCATTGCAAGGGAAAAAGAGAGCGATTAAGCTTAAAGCTTAGTGAGGGTAATAAAACATTTAAAACAACACTTGCAAAGCAGCCCATAAATACTCAATTATAACAAAGGTAAAACATGTCATGCTTTCATCAAAACAAGGTAAACACATGGCTAACAATGCCAACAGTAAAACCAACAAGTATTGTCATGAATCATGGCCCACGTGCCAATATAAAATACCGATAAAACACTTTAAAGTTATCTTATGCTTTCAAAGCAAAAACAAGACTAACATGCTACTCACCTAGCAAAGCCTACAAATACATAATACTTGCAATTTCAATTAGAAAACATAAAATTATATTGGTTCTTGTCGCGTGTCAAAAGTGCACGTTCAGTGCAAGTAAGTAATAAGTGATAAGTATATTATCGAGTTATCGTCTCCTCAGGGACCGGTATACTTAATATGCTTTCTTCACCTCTTTGTTCTGTAGAAAGATAAAGACACAAATAAGTTGATTTTATCTAAACTAAAATAACTAAAATAAAAGTAAAAGATTGAAATAGTAGAGAGAGATGGGCTAGGATCCAGTTGCGTTGTATTGTGGAATTGATTAACTTGTCTCCGTCCAACGCAATCGTATATCACTGCCTCGGCAGCACTGCAGTTTTACTGCCTGGGCAGCGATAACACTGTCTACCGCAGCAATCCCTTGCTCGTGGGTCGACTTTACCAAAGTTCGGCAAAGTGTCCTTGAATGACTCCGCTTATCCCTAAGTCAGAGTGCTGTTGATGACTAGTCCTTGATGATACCTCCCGGCGTGAACCAATTATACTCACCAACCAATCTCACACTTCTTTTAGCCGCTGGAACTCTTAACCTATCCCTAGGCCGAGTTAGTATTTTGCGATTGAAACACCGTACTTACCCCTTTTGTGAATCTAACTCTTCCGAGCTTAGATAAATGGATGATCACAATATCCTCTCCCGAGCTCAATTGTGAAACAAGGAATAACAAAGGATAAGCAAACCTTGATAATCTTTATTGCATTGAATGAAAGACAAAGTACAATCTCCTCTCACAAATACTCTACAACCTTCACCTAATCCCTAAGAAGGTTTAGAACATGATGGAAAGGAAAGAAACAAGAGTAGAAGTCGGCTCTCTCCCTCGGTATTTCGTTGTGTATTACATTGGGTGGCTAGGTCTTTATATAGGTTAGACCTAGGGCAAACCTTTGCTAAGTAGGATACAACTTGGAGTAGGAAACAAGTTAAGTACATAATAAAATATATTTCCAAGTTTGTATTCGGCTAAAGGGGTTTTTCCGCATAGTCTTCCTTTGGGCTTTTCCTTGTGCTAGCCAGCTTCGATTCATGGGCTTCAAGTCCAGACACGTTCCTTGAATTTTTGTCTTTCCATCGCCTATAATCTTGCTTCCTGTCTTTCTGCTGCTGCCTCGGCATCAGGTCCTGCCGCGGCACTGGTTCTCCTGCACAGATATGAAAACGCAGTAAAACGTGCCTTTTTCTGTAAATATTATCTATATGAGCATACTTCTAAATATATCACATTGAGTGCATGCATTGGTCCAAGTGGGTGTATATTTGGTAATTAATGCCCATAAAAGGAGTAAAAAGTGATAGTGTGTTGAGCACTTATCACACCCCCCAACTCGAACAATTGCTTGTCCTCAAGCAATGCAAACCATCAATTTGCCGAACTTTACTCTCTCTTGGTCTTACATGTCCATCTATTCTCCCCACCATAACTAGGCCTATTCTTTAGCCTTAACCATTCGGTTACTCAAGGATTTACCTAGAAACAAACTATAGGAGTTGTGGGTGTGAGTGTTTTTGTGGACAAGCTGATTAAAGGCTTTCTTAGATAAACTCTAAGTTCAAGACAAATAGACATTGGTTAAGTGTTCTCTTCTTTTTCAAACCCCAAATCTTGAGTCGGTTTCGGGCACCTTAAAGACTTGTGTTTTTCTTTTCACTAAAATCCTTCTTTCTTTTTAATATTCCTTAACACATACTAGAGCGAATTTCGGGCACCTCTAGTATGAAGAAGAGACTTTATAGAGCCGGGGGTAGGCACCTCTAGTTACTTTCCAAAGATCTAAGTCTTTATCACCTAAGTTTATTAAAAGAACCCAAACGTGTTTAAAGTTTAAAGTTCTACCTATAGTAAGCTTCTAAGTTTTCATCCTTAAGCATCCTAAGATTAAGCCCTCTTAAAAGAACCTAAACATGGTAAGGAGAAAGATTTCTATAGCCTTAAAGAATAAACTAAGGCAATACTGATGATGAGCAGTGCAAGAGTGTAGGCAGTTAATTCAAGTAAGGTGGGGAGCATAAAAATTAAAAAAAATCACTGGAATACTCCCTTTTAGCAAGGCCGCGATAGTAGATTGCTGCCTTGGCAGTGAATCTGCACCCCCAAACTCAAACCAAGCATTGTCCTCAATGCTTTATATTTCGAAGGAATAAACAGCAAAACAGAATATGAATTATGCGCAGCAAGTAAAAGCAATTAATATTGATTTAATGGAAAAAGAAAATTTAAAGTGACTCTGAGGAGCTGCTTGTAACAATTTTCCTCCGTGGCCTTGATGCCAAATGCTTTGTCCTTGGGAAGTGCGATGGTTGCGCCTTTGCTTGCCTCGACGGCTAGACTCGAGTGGGTGGGGTCCTTTGCATCGGGGCTTCTACTTCTTCTCCTTCTTCAACATCTGTCATCTCTTCGGTTATCATCACGTTCGTTCCTCCTCCCATCGCAGTAGCTCCTCCGGTGTGGTGTGTGCTTGGGCCAGCGGCAGTTGAACTTTGGTGCACATATGCATCTATCTCGGCAGATAGACTGCCCATGATAATTGGCGATCTTGGTGGAGTGCTGAAGACGACCCTTCGCTTGGATGGCCTTCTGCTGACAGACGAGGCCACGGCAGAATCTGCCGCCCTAGATGGGCCGGCAGCTTGGTATTGGGGCTGAGGGTCCGGATGGAAGAATGGTCGTGGTCCTCCCGGGGCTGGAGTAGTCTCGGTGTAGGGTGCGGCGGTGACGAACATGTTGCTTGGGAACTCCGGGAATTGTACTCCTTGGTCCGGGAAGGCGTGCAACATCATCTGGGCGAGAGTGTCATTGAAGTCCCGTTGGTACTCCATGTACCGTTGTTGTCGAAGATCCATTGCGGCCATTCGCTGTAAGATTTCTTGGTATGGGTCTGCTGCGGCAGAGGTGTGGGCAGTACCAGGCATGTCTGCCGTGTACTGTGCCCCGACAGCAGTATAGGCAGTGAACTGCTACGGCGTTGCCTGGACAGGTTCGGCTTGAGTGACCTGCATGACTTTGTGGCAGAAATCCCTGGTCCATCCTCATCTTGGAGGCGTGTATTCATCCGTTTCTTCAATGGGTACACCTGCCGAAACACATAAACCCGTAATCAAGCAAGGGAAATACAATGGTCCTCTATCTTTCTTACCGCACTTGTGAATTTCCCGTAGGATGATTTCTCCAACGTTGATGGTCCTCTTGTTGATGATGGATTGGATAAGCACCAATCTCTTGCGATCCACCGTGCTATTGTGTGATGTTGGGATGAGGTGTCGTTTGACGAAGGTGTTCCACATCTTGGCCTCCGGCTTCAAGCTTTGTCTCGTTACGGATCCTCGATGGGTACCAGTTTCCCATGGAGTGTTCCCGTAACAAAGATCGTCTTTGATGAGTTCATAGTCCTCGGCAGTGATATCTTCCAAGAATTCGGCATGGATATCACTGTCTAGGGTTAGGCCGTAGAAGTTGTTGATCATCTCGGCATCGAGCTGGACTGGCCTACCGCGGCAGTGAACGAATAGGGAGTCTTTGCTGGGCCCATGAGCGTAGAACTCCCGCACGATCGTGGCGTTCGCCTGGGCAGGTTGCAAACATAAAATTTCCCAATTCTGATACTTAATTCTGTCGTAGAGGTAGTGTTCAATGCCGTAGTTTTCTTCGTCTGCATGTTGGAAACCTTGCTCTTCCCAAAGTTGCCTAGCAATGAAAGATCGGTTGAATCGATCTTCAACGTTGGCTGGGGCGAATCTTTTGTATGAAGCCATCAAGATAGAGAGATGTGAGTTCTTGGAGGTTTTTCTTGAAGAGAATCTGGAGATTGTAGAAGGCAGAGAGTAATTGAGAGAGAGATTGTTAAGAATACTAAAGAAAGCAAGAAAGCAAGAGTGAATAGTTCAAGAGGAAGGAGTTTCTTATATAGGCCTCGGCCTTGTGACCGTTGAGATCATTAGCCGTTGTAACTGTTTTCTTTTCTGCCGTTTCCTTTTTCTGCCGCGGCAGGAATCTCGGCAGACTAGCCGTTACACTGTTCTGCCCGTTGGGACTGCTGCGGCCCTGACACTGTTTTATTGCCTCGGCAGAGTTCCTGCTGTGAACTATTTTTCCCTTATCTTTGTTTTTTATTCCTAAATAAAACACACAAAAGAAAAATACTGAAAACGAAAATAATTAGAAAAATAAAAATAAACTGCTAATCCTAATATACTACTTAAAGAAAAGAGGAGAGGTTCGGTTACTGGTGGAGAGCATGCAAATGCATCTCCCAGAATTATTTTCTCTCTTAGGCCCAATTTATGAATCGGTTGTGGGCCACTCCTTTGTGCTGTCTGTCCATCCGTCTTGGGCTTGATTTTCTTGCCGAACATTCTGTCGAGCAGACTACCCAGGCAGGATATCTTATTGTCTACTGTGTGGATGGCCTTGCATTCCTTTGGATCATCATACTTCTTTAAGTTGTGGAATGCATTGAGTTTGACTTGTTGGTCATTGACCCGCATAGTCAACTCTCCTTTTTCCACGTCAATTAATGTGTGTCCAATTGCTAGAAAGGGTCTCCCAAGGATGATTGGTGCATTGTCATTTGCTTCACAATCAAGGACAAGGAAGTCGGCAGGAAAAATAAACTTGTCAACTCTTACCAGTATGTCCTTGATTTTGCCTTCGGGTTGCACATAAGATCTATCCGCGAGTTGGAGCATCACTGTTGTAGGCTTCGACCTTCCAATTCCAAGCTTTTGGAAGACTGATTTAGGCATAAGGTTTATGCTTGCTCCAAGATCGCATAGGGCCTTTCCTTCATAACTCTTTCCAATCGCACAAGGTATAATGAAGCAACCAGGATCTTTTAACTTTGGTGGTATGCGGTTATGCAGCATTGTCATGCATCCCTCGGTAGCAGCCACTGTCTCAAACTCACCTATTCGTTTTCTCTTTGACACCATGTCCTTTAGGAACTTGGCATAGTTGGGCATTTGCTCAATAGCTTCAACGAACGGTATGTTGATATGGACTTACTTCAAGATGTCGAGGAACTTCTTGAATTGTTGATCCTATTTTTGCTTTTTCAACCTTTGCGGGAAAGGTGGTGGTGGTCTCATTTCTTCCAGGGTTTCTTTAGTTTGAAGTTTTATACCTGGCACCACTGGAATTGTTGCTGCCTCGGCAGGCTGCTCAGGAGCTGCAGTGCTTGCTGCCGGGGCAATGTTGTCAGCTTCAGTTTGCTCAGCCTCTTCTCTTGCTTGATCTGCTGATTGGGTTTGGCTATTTGGGATCTTCTCCTTCAGCTGTAGACCACTCCTAGTAGTGATTGCCTTACACTGTTCATGGTTTATTACCTTAGCAACTTCAGTATTGCTAGGTAGGCCTCCTTGTGGTCTAGTGTTTATGCATTGAGCAAACTGCCCAACCAGAGTTTCCAGCGTTTTTATGGTTGCTTCTTGATTTTGCAGCCGCATCTCAGTCCTATTCATGAAGGCATCAGTCCTCTTGATGAAATTACTATTTTCTGCCATGTAGGACTCAGTTTTCATCATAAAGGCCTTTAGCGTGTTTTCCAATGAACTTACCGGTTGTTGCTGCATCTGCTGCTGCGGCATCGGCTGTTGGACTTGTTGCTGCGGCATCGGATGCTGAAATCCCGATGGTTGGGTGATTGGGTTTAAGGTATTGTTCGGGTTACTCCATGATAGGTTTGGATGCCTCTTCCATTAGGGGTTGTATGTGTTGGACATCACATTGTTGCGGTTGTAGTTCCCAACATACATACCAGTTTCTTGATTCATGTAGTCAGTGGAACTATGGTTTCCTCCACATAAGTCACAGTATGAATCAATTACCTTGACCTCACGGGTATTGTGTTGTAACTGTAGGTTTTGCACCATCTTGGTAAGAGAGGCCAATTGTGCTGCCACTGAACTTGATGAATCTGATTCATGTACCGTGGCTTGGCGTCTTACTCCTCCTCGCCTAGATGTAGGAAACTGAAAGTCATTCTTTGCGAGCTTGTTTAATATTTCAATAGCTTCCTCAGGTGCTTTATCCAGGAGTGTTCCGTTTGCCGAGGCATCTAACATCATCCTTGTCGGGGCATTCGTGGAATTGTAAAACATTGTCACTTGTGTCCATAAGGGAAATCCATGCAGCGGACACTTGTGCAATAGCTCTCTGTAGCGTTTCCATGCCTCGTACATTGGTTCGTCTTCAGCCTGTCGAAAAGAAGTAATTTCATTACGGATTCTATCATATAGATTAGTAGGATTAAAGCGAGTAATGAAATCACGGCAAAGTTCACTCCAGGAACCAATAGATCCTGCTGGAATACTATTTAACCAAGCTTTCGCCCTATCCCTCAGTGAATAGGGGAATAGCTTTAATCGCAAGACATCTTCATGGACTCCTTGGATTTTAAAAGAGTTGCAGATTTCCATGAAGGATTTGAGGTGCTGCCTTGCGTCTTCAGTTGCAGACCCACCAAATTGTCCAATTGTATTTAACATATTGAACATAACGGGATTGAGTTCAAAATGGGCTGCTTCAATTTCCGGTGTGACGACTCCTGGGTTTAATCCGTTTAAGTCCTCTTCCAGGAAGTCCCTGACAGTGAGCTGCCGCGGCCAGGTGGCGGCGAAAGTCCTGCATTGCCGGCAAGTAAGTTTTGTCCTGCCGGGTGATCTGCCATGGCTCCTTGGATCTGTCTCCTCAACCTTTGCCTTGTTCTTTCGATTTCTGGATCTAATTCGTACAAGGGGTTGGTTGGATTGCCCTGCTCAAACACCAAGAAAAACAAAAGTAAAGTAAAAATAAAAATAAACAAGAAAATAAAGAAAACAAAATTTAGTTGCCAGTCCCCGACAACGGCGCCAAAAACTTGTCGCGTGTCAAAAGTGCGCGTTCAGTGCAAGTGGACACATCGCAAGTAATAAGTGATAAGTATATTATCGAGCTATCGTCTCCTCAGGGACCGGTATACTTAATATGCTTTCTTCACCTCCTTGTTCTGTAGAAAGATAAAGACACAAATAAGTTGATTTTATCTAAACTAAAATAACTAAAATAAAAGTAAAAGATTGAAATAGTAGAGAGAGATGGGCTAGGATCCAGTTGCGTTGTATTGTGGAATTAATTGACTTGTCTCCATCCAAATCAATAGTATATCACTGCCTCGGCAACACTACAGTTTTACTGCCTGGGCAGCGATAATACTGTCTGCCGCGGCAATCCCTTGCTCGTGGACAGACTTTACCAAAGTTCGGCAAAGTGTCCTTGAATGACTCCGCTTATCCCTAAGTCAGAGTGCTGTTGATGACTAGTCCTTGATGATACCTCCCGGCGTGAACCAATTATACTCACCAACCAATCTCACACTTCTTTTAGCCGCTGGAACTCTTAACCTATCCCTAGGCCGAGTTAGTATTTTGCGATTGAAACACCGTACTTACCCCTTTTGTGAATCTAACTCTTCCGAGCTTAGATAAATGGATGATCACAATATCCTCTCCAGAGCTCAATTGTGAAACAAGGAATAACAAAGGATAAGCAAACCTTGATAATCTTTATTGCATTGAATGAAAGACAAAGTACAATCTCCTCTCACAAATACTCTACAACCTTCACCTAATCCCTAAGAAGGTTTAGAACATGATGGAGAGGAAAGAAACAAGAGTAGAAGTCGGCTCTCTCCCTCGGTATTTCGTTGTGTATTACATTGGGTGGCTAGGTCTTTATATAGGTTAGACCTAGGGCAAACCTTTCCTAAGTAGGATACAACTTGGAGTAGGGAACAAGTCAAGTACATAATAAAATATATTTCCAAGTTTGTATTCAGCTAAAGGGGGTTTTCCTCATAGTCTTCCTTTGGGCTTTTCCTTGTGCTAGCCAGCTCCGATTCATGGGCTTCAAGTCCAGACACATTCCTTGGATTTTTGTCTTTCCATCGCCTATAATCTTGCTTCCTGTCTTTCTGCTGCTGCCTCGGCATTAGGTCCTGCCTCGGCCTTGTCTCTGCCGCGGCACTGGTTCTCCTGCACCGATATGAAAACGCAGTAAAACGTGCCTTTTTCTGTGAATATTATCAATATGAGCATACTTCTAAATATATCACATTGAGTGCATGCATTGGTCCAAGTGGGTGTATATTTGGTAATTAATGCCCATAAAAGGAGTAAAAAGTGATAGTGTGTTGAGCACTTATCAGTTCTAGTGATCCGATTTGTACCACTCCAAATCGTTAGGATAAACGGGAAACCGCATGTTAGTACCACTCCCAGAGCATGCGCATGTTGATACCACTATCAAAATGAATTAGCTCAGCTTGGTGTCCGGTGAGAGTACCACTCCTATCAACCCGGATGTAACAGTACCACTCTCATCACATAGTATAAGACTAAAAGTTAAAATGCAACACACAAGGAATTTAACACGTACAACTTTTGAATATTTATAGTGCACTCTAGATCCTATTGATCGATCAACTTATCCCAATAGATATATCACTTAACTAGCCAATATATTATCAAAAACCAATGCTCAAGTTTCAAGTTAAAAACAATGAAATAAACTCATGCATCCCACCAATACATGCATCAAATGCATAAATCGGTAAAACCATAAATAATACGTTTTTGATTGAAAACCATGGCAGCATTAATTGTATACCAATATCATTGTAAAACAATGACATGATTATTAAATCATCATGCATAACATCTATGCAAAATTAACACTAAGCATGACAAATTTCATGGTAAAAACATAGAGCAATATGGGAACCCATTTTTGAAAACTTAAAATTTACTTACTTCCAAGTATAGGGAGGTTTTCACACCTTCCCTACACTCCCAAACCTCTGTAACATAAGTTTAAAACTGTAACATCCCAAAAATGGGCTTAGGTGTTATCAAGGTCGGATCAAGGGGCTATTTATCCAATCTTTCTCACCAGATCTAACCTTCCAAAAATCTCTTTATAAACTCATTTTAATTACCATAAAGTTTTTATTAAGATATATTTCTCATTTTTCACCAAAATCACAATTTCTTGAAACTTCCCATTTTCTCTCAACTTCTCCTAATTTTGTTGGTTTACAATCAGAATTCTCTTCAATTTTATCTAGGTAAATAACATCTTTTTGATTCAATTTCGTTCATATTATTTTCTTCTTATTTCTCTCCAATTTCCTTACACTTTACAACTTGTTTTTCATGGGTTTTTCAATTGGAAGGAGGTTGGATCTTGTTTAGAGGTAAGAAACCATTCAAACCTCTGAACTTTGAGTTCTTTATTGAAATTACTGATGGAGACTAGAAAGTCCTGCTTTTATAATGAAGCATTCGTTCTTCCACCTTTGTCAGATTGTAGTATTTAAGATGTCGAACCTACAGGGATTGGCTTTACTTACGTAATTTATTCTTCCTACACAATGGAAAATTAAAGACACAAATAATTGAGTTGGATTATAACTAAGGAAACTAATTAAAGCAATAAAGATAAATGATCAAGAAATCAAGGATGGAAAAGTGGGGTAGGTTAAAGCGCTTCGTAGTATGGGTTCAATTGACTTGTTTCTGTCCAATGCAATCGCACAACACTGCCTCGGTAGTACTACAGATTACTGCCTCGGCAACGATGATGCTAGTCTTATAAGGATTCTTTTCCCGCGTGGCCTTTGACCTTGACTTTTCGTGTGTTCCTCAGCTCCGATTTCTATGATGTTTGTCTTAAAACGTCCACCTTATTTTTCTCTTCAGATCGCCTATCATATCAACTTTTATGTTCCAGGTGCTGCCGCGGCCTCCGATGCTGTCGCGGCCTTCAATTGCTGCCGAGGCGGGTACTAATCTGCGTTCCAGCTTTGGTTTCCAGCATCCATCATGCTATCTGGCATTACCTATGTGGTAGTTTCCTGTTTAAGAGAAGAAACCATTAACCGTACCTGTTTTATGCCAAATAATAGATAACTTCATGAATTAAGTACTGGGATGCTGAAATATGGAAAATAAGCAGAATTATCCATTATTGCCATTAAATTTGTCTTTATTAGTAGTCATCGAATGGGAAAATAATATAAAAGATGAGGACTTTTAGGTACTCATCACACCCCCAAACTCGAACTATTGCTTGTCCTCAAATAATGCAAAAGATAGATTTTTAAGTAAAGAATTTTAAAGTAATATACCATCCTGCCTACCGCGACAGAATTCCTTTCTTGACTCGGCCTCTTCTAGGTTCTAGGAATTCCTCGGAACTGGACTATGAGTCTTGGTGAGTGTGCGTAGCTGTGTCAAAGTTGATTCTCTAAGTTCTAATCCTTTTTCTAGCTCAAGACTTCCGACTAAGATTTTTCTTCAATTATTTTCTTTTCTTTTTCCCTGTTTGGTATATAAATATATATTGCTAAATACTTATACTGCTTGAGCCAGTTTTTGGGCACCTCAAGTGTTAACTACTCTTACTAGAGCCAATTTCGGGAACCTCTAGTAAGTGGGAAAAAGGTTGAGTCCTAGAGCCACTGATGGGCACCTCTAAGAACTATACTAGAGCCGGTGATAGGCACCTCTAGTTAAAATTTAAGCCTAAGTCCTTATTGCTTTTCAAAGAAAAGAACTTCTAAAATCAACTAAGACTAGCAGTGTTTATGAGATTTTAGGCTCATACTCTAATCCTAAGTATTAATCCTAAGAGACCTTTCCGAATTCAAGTCTGGTGAAGGGTGCATACTGCTGCTGCGGCTAGAGAATATATTGCTGCCGAGACAGTTTCAATAAAATTTAGCAGACTTAAAAAAATTTACATAAAACTGTAATTGTTGTAAAGACAAAATTTAAGGCAATGGTAGGATAATCCGAATAATTTCCATACATGGCAAATATTTTTATACGGCAGAAGATTGGATCAATACTCCCCCAAACTCGAGGGATGCATTGTCCTCAAGGCATGCATCTGAATGTATGACAACAAGAAAAGACAAGAAAAAATTAAGAGACAAGGAAAAGATAAACCAATTTGTATATGTTGCATCTTGGCCTCTTCTGTATCCTGAGGGTCATCAGTTTGAGTGGAGTTTGTTGAGAAAGAAACTAAAAACTGCACTGGAAAACAATAATGAAGAAGTATGAAATAAAACAGGGGAGATGAAGATCGATGTCACGTGTCAAAAGTGCGCGTTCAGTGCAAGCGGACACATCGCAAGTAATAAGTGATAAGTATGTTATCGAGTTATCGTCTCCTCAGGGACTGGTATACTTAATATGCTTCCTTCATCTTCTTGCTCTGTAGAAAGATAAAAACTCAAGTGAGTTGATGTGATTTATTTAAACTAAAATAATTGAATAAAAATAAAGAGTCGAAATATTAGAGAGAGAGATGGGCCAGGATCCAGTTGTATTGTATTGTGGACTTGATTGACTTGTCTTTATCCAATGCAATCATATATCTCTGCCTCGACAACACTGCAGTTTACTGCCTGGGCAGAGATAACGCTGTCTACCGCGGCAATCCTTTGCTCGTGGGCAGACTTTACCAAAGTTCGGCAAAGTGTCCTTGAATGACTCCGCTTATCCCTAAGTCAGAGTGCTGTTGATGACTAGTCCTTGATGATACCTCCCGGCGTGAACCAATTATACTCACCAACCAATCTCACACTTCTTTTAGCCGCTGAAACTCTTAACCTATCCCTAGGTCGAGTTAGTATTTCGCGATTGAAACACCGTACTTACCCCTTTCGTGAATCTAACTCTCCTGAGCTTAGATAAATGGATTACTCACAAACTTCCCTCCCGGGCTTGAATGCGTGAACAAGGAATAACAAAGGATAAGCAAACCTTGATAATCTTTATTGCATTGAATAAAAGACAAATTACAATCTCCTCTCACAAATACTCCACAACCTTCACCTAAATCCTATGAAGGTTTTAGAACATGATGGAGAGGAAGGAAACAAAAGTAGAAGTCGGCTCTCCCTAGGTATTTCTATATATCATACATTGGGTGGCTAGGTCTTTATATAGGCTAGACCTAGGGCAAACCTTTCCTAAGTAGAATACAACTTGGAGTAGGGAACAAGTCAAGTACATAATAATATTATATTTCCATGTTTGAATTCGGCTAAGGGGGCTTTCCCGCGTGGTCTTCCTTTGGGCTTTTCCTTGTGCTAGCCAGCTTCGATTCTTGGGCTTCAAGTCCAAACACGTTCCTTAGATTTTTGTCTTTCCCTCGCCTATCACTTTGCTTCCTGTCTTCCTGCTGCTGCCTCGGCATCAGGTCCTGCCTCGGCCCTGCCGCTGCCGCAGCAATGGTTTTCCTGCACAGATATGAAAACGCAGTAAAACGTGCCTTTTTCTATAAATATTATCTATTTAAGTATAACTTCTAAATATATCACATTAAGCACATGCATTGGTTCAAGTGGGTGAATATTTGGTGATAAATGCCGATAAAAAGGAGTAAAAAGTGATAGTGTGTTGAGCACTTATCAATCGGTAACAACAAACGACGCCAAATCTGATGGAGGCTAAAAAGTCCTGCTTTTATAATGAAGCATCCGTTCTTCCACCTTTGTTAGATTGTAGTATTTAAGATGTTGAACCCACAGGGATTGACTTTACTTACGCAATTTATTCTTCCTGCACAATGGAAAATTAAAGACACAAATAATTGAGTTGGATTATAACTAAGGAAACTAATTAAAGCAATAAAGATAAATGATCAAGAAATCAAAGATGGAAAAGTGGGGTAGGTTAGAGTGCTTCGTAGTGTGGGTTCAATTGACTTGTTTCTGTCTCATGCAATTGTACATCACTGCCTCGGTAGTACTGCAGATTACTGACTTGGTAGCAACGATACTTTTCTGCCGCGGAAATCCCTTGCTCTTGGGTGGACTTTATCAACGTTCGGCAAAGTGTCCTTTGATGACTCCGCTTATCCCTAAGTCGAAGTACTGTTGGTGATCAATCCTTGATGATACCTCCCGGCGTGAATCAATTATAATCATCAACCAATCTCACATTTCTTTTAGCCGCTGAAACTCTTAACCTATCCCTAGGCCGAGTTAGTATTTTGCGATTGAAATACCGTACTTATCCCTTTCGTGAATCTAACTCTCCCGAGTTTAGATAAATAGATTTCTCAAAAACTTCTCTCTCGAGCTTGGATGCAAGAACAAGGAAGGGCAAAGAATAAGCAAACCATGATATTTTATTGCATTGAAACAAGAAACAAAAGTACAATCTTCTTCCACAACTACTCCACAAACTAACCTAAACCCCAAGGGGGAGATGGAGGAGTTTAGGGTTTTCTATGAACACTTGATTTCGAGATATCCTCCTCTCTACATAGGCTATGGTTTATATAGGCTTGGCCTAGGGCAAACCTTTCCAAAGTAGGAATACAACTTGGAGTAAAACACAAGTTAAGTACATAAATAAAAGATATTTATTTTATTTCCTAGTTTATTCCTATAAGGATTCTTTTCTCGCGTGGCCTTTGACCTTGACTTTCCGTGTGTTCCTCAACTCCGATTTCTATGATGTTTGTCTTAAAACGTCCACCTTATTTTTCTCTTCAGATCGCCTATCATATCAACTTTTATGTTCCAGGTGCTGCCGCGGCCTCCGATGCTGCCGCGGCCTTCAATTGCTGCCGAGGCGGGTACTAATCTGCGTTCTAGCTTTGGTTTCCAGCATCCATCATGCTATCTGGCATTACGTATGTGGTAGTTTCCTATCTAAGAGAAGAAACCATTAACCGTACCTGTTTTATGCCAAATAATAGATAACTTTATGAATTAAGTATTGGGATGCTGAAATATGGAAAATAAGCAGAATTATCCATTATTGCCATTAAATTTGTCTTTATTAGTAGTCATCGAATGGGAAAATGATATAAAAGATGAGGACTTTTAAGTACTCATCAATTACCAAGTGTTTGATCCATTGCATTGAGTTCTTGATTTGTTTTATGGTTTTAATTGATGATTTTCGGTTTTTATCGGTTAATTTTGATTGAACTGATGCAATCCCGTAATAAGGTGATACCTGATGGTTTTCAATGGTTAAATCAATGAATTTTGCTGTGTTTTAACATGGAATTAATGGTTCTTGGATGGGTAAACCCGGATCTTAAGTTTTGGTGGTGTTAATTGGCTTAGATCTTCAGTTTATGGCTTGTTTGGGTGGCTGAATGTTTGCTGCTGGTTTAGGATGGTTATATCATGGTTCTTGGTTCTGTTTTGATGTTGATAAGTTGTGGTTTTCTTTGGCTAAGGGCTGGAGGTCGTTCGGATAAGTTTCGGATAAGTTTCAGATGTGTTTTCGGTTTTCTTAAGTGTAGTTTTTGGGGCTGCTTTGTTTGAATGCATTAATATGCATTAACACCTCTGTTTTGATATGTTAAAAACAGGTCAAGGTGTTGAGCTAAGTGTTGAAGGTGTTTCGGAAAAGGCAAGATTGTTGGTTGACTTCGGCAAGCTAGTTTCGGACAAATGGTAAGTGGGCTGTCGTATCGGCAAGGTTTTACTTGTTTTATCAAAGGTTTGGGGGGTGTAGGGATGGTGTGAAAAACCTTCCTACGCTCGGAAATAAGTTAAATGGTTTTGCTCTCTTAATGGTTCCCATATTGTTCCATATTTGCCATGTTTTGGTCATGCTCTTAATGTAGTTTTTACATATGTGATTTATGCATGAGAAATGATACGTGCTTTGTCCAAAGGATGTTTTCATTATTGTCCATTAATATCAGATATGTTTTGACAATTGAATACTTCATGAGTTTTATTAATTTCTATACTTTGGTAACATATCCAATGATTGGTAATGTTGCATTGGTTTTATGAAAGATGCATATGAAGGAATAGTTTCCAATGCATGAATTGAATTAGGAAATGATGCATGCATGTGTTAGCTGTTGTATATGCATGGCTAATGATGGTTTCCATGACTTTTAAAGCATGAGAATGATTTGGATTAAAGTATGGTTATTTCCCTTTTCCCGAATAAAGCCGTTGAGCATGATTTGGTTCATCTTGTTGAACATATAGTGAGTGCATTGTAAAACAGCAAGCTACCATGCATAATGAGTACGATATTGGCTTAGTGACACTATTTAAGACCACGAATACAAATGACATGTCATTAGGATTAAGTGCACTATAAAGATTATGAGAATAATGATGTTGCCTACACGTAAACAAGGGTGACTTTGTGTCCGACCGTGCGTGTAGAGCTTGCCTATATGTAAACAAGGGTGACTTTGTGTCCAACCGTGCATATAGTTGACCCATACGTAAACAAGGGTGACTTTGTGTCCGACCGTGCATATAGTTGACCCATACGTAAACAAGGGTGACTTTGTGTCTGACCGTACGTAGTGGGGGTAACTTGTATACAAGGGTGACTTTGAGTCCAACCGATGCATGTTGAGACCAAGTGTCTCTTGATAAGAAATAATGAATCCGAGTTTTCGATGGGTATAAGGTTTGAACAAAGCTAGTCACTTAGTTGCCAATATGCATGGTTTATGATTTGAGATTTTTGTGCATTGAAAAGCATGAGATTGTGTCACATGTTGATATAGAATTGTTTATAAAATGTAATGTTTTTCACAAGCATGTGTTTTAAATAAGTTTTGTGCAAGGATATGAGCACAAGAGAATGGCCTAAGTGTTGCTATGTGTTTAGAAAATAAGACTTGTGATGTGCACATTAAAGTGCGTATGGTTTAAGCTTTGCTAGGTGTATAGCATATAAGACTTGAGATGATGCATAGAGATGCATATGTATTAAAAAGGCCATAAGTATTGTTTTTGTTTTAAAAGCATGAAAGTTCTTGTGAATTATAGTTTTGAGTTGCATGAGATAATTGACACTTGATAAGGAAACAGATTTGGTTTTGCAAACCATGTTTGAGATACTTTTAGTGAGCATGATATGGCATGATTTAAATAGTTTATTGATGGACTTATGGGCTGCATTGTAAAGGTGTTTTCTTTATATTTTACCCCTCACTAAGCTTTTGCTTACCCTCTCTTTTACCTTACAATGCAGAGACATTAATCGAGGCGGACAAAGAAAAAAAGGTTCCAAGTGTATGTCGATGAATAGCTCAAGTATGTGTTCTAAAATGTAGTAGTAGTAAAAGATCAATGGAGTATAGTTAGATTGTTGTAAGAATTGGCTTTTGATTTGTAAAAGTTGCTTTGATTATTTGAACTTGAGTATGTATTGGATGTTTAAGTTGCTCTTGGTGCCTAGGAATTATGCATAGAGTTAATGGTGATCATTGGTGGTGTTTTGAGTAAGTTAGATCTACTTAAAAAGGACTGATTTTATGTTTCTGAGTATAAAGTTTTGAAACCTTAGGGAAAATTTCGAAACCTTTATCAAATGGTTTCGAAACTTCTAGGAAGGTTTCGAAACCTTGCGGGATAGTTGGATATTAGAACCTTACTGGAATGAAAGTTTCGAAACTTTCAAGGAAAAGTTTCGAAACCTTTTCCATAAAGTTTTGAAACCTTTAATGAAGGTTTCGAAACCTTTGATTGGTTATTAGTTGATTGTTGTCGGATTTGCATTTTAGTCCCGGATATCTTTCTATGTTTAATTATGGTAGCTACGAATGTTATTTTGAGTTGAAATTTCACATTGATACATAAACTTGACTTATTTTCAAGTTGGCTAATTTAAATTGGAGGTATTCCCTAGAAATTAAAAGTTTTACATTTTGGTCCCTAGTTAGTGAAGCACGTAATTGATGATGTTAGAATGCTCCGTTTGGTCTGAAATTTATCATGAGAGTTATTTGCATATTTAATTGAAATTTGATGGAATGAATTTCTACCTTTTCAAATGAATTTAAAATATTCACGTTTTAGTCCTTAAGTTGTTCATGTGTTAATTGAGTGCTCATTTGTGATCGAATTGCTACCGTTCTTGTTTTGCATGAAACCGAAAAACATAGGAACATAATTATGCCTTTAGATAAGATAAAGAAAAAAATATATAACGGTTTTCAGGGTCGTTTATCGAATCGAGCCTTCACGGGTTTGGTTTGGTACTCCCCGTGTGAACCATTAGAGCCGGTTCCGTCTAGGCCGAGCTAAGGGGGTTACATTTGGTGGTATCAGAGCCAGGTTTAGAATCTTTTGGGGAGTCGATGATTAAGATGGTGATGTATCTCATTTGTTGTATAACATCGAATGTTGTTCTGCTATGCATAGTGATTGATTATTGTTTAAATGCAAGCATGTTGCTAAGTATTAATGCTAAATGTTTGATCTATGTTATGGTAAGCTAGAAATGGTCTTGTCTAACAATATGGTGTATGCAATTATAATTTTATCTTGTTGCATTAATATGTGATGGGTTGATAAATGAAAGTAAACATGATCTTTTGCTGATAAAAGAATGGTTTGAGCATTGTATGACTATTGTGTGGATAAGCATGGTGATTGTATTATGCTTTGATGAGATGGTATTGATATCATGGTATATGGTTGTTGTGTCATGTAATGGTTGAATTTGTTTTATTGGGGGATTATTCTGGGAGACCCATTGCTCTAACTACTACTAGAAAAAAAAGTGTTTTATATTATACTTGAGCTACTTGGAACTTCCTTTGTGCTGCCCTTATTATTTTGTAAAAAAAAATGTTGTTATTCATTGTAAAATTATGATGTTTTCTGATATGAGACTGATAAGAGAGCTGAGATTTGTTAATAGAGGAATTGTAGAAGAACGACGAGTTCATGTTATGATATGGTGTTGAGATGGCAGATTTTGAGTCGATTGAGTCCTCAATCATGTCTGAGTGTGAAAGGGGTTTTGGATCAGCTCAGTCTGGGAACCTAATGTGGTTGTGTGTAGCAGGTGGCTACGTCTCTATCAGTACCAGGCTTCGAAGGTTTTATGTGTTGATGTGTGGGAGAGGTTTGCAAGTTAGTAGTTGGACTGTTGGAGTTGAGGATGTTATTTGTGAGTTTGAACAATGATCATGCTTAGTATAAGAGCACACATATATATATAGATATAATAGGACATGCATGCATTCCCGAGCATCACATTAGAAATTGCATTTACATGCACTTGCACAGGCATTTTTGAGGGCATACAGGAAATCATGCATACATTTGTTCACACTTACGGGTATCTCCTTTGAAGATGGAAGTGGTGCATGGTTAGTGGTTGGGAGTTAAAAAAAAATTGGTGTATTGAAAGAGCCTCCTTGTTGGTCTTGAGCTTGATGTGCTGTGGGCGGATTAGTCTTTTGGTTAGGGTATAATCCAGAATAAAGATTGATTAGTTGGGCGGAGTTGTGAGTGTTTGAACCCGAGGGGAATACCCTGAGTTATGGTTAGTTTTGAGTTGGTTATTAAGAGATGTAAGGTTGAGTTTTGCGGATTCTCACCAGTTGGGGTTTGGAGGTTGTAAGAAGGCTGTAGTGTGTTATGTAATGTAAGGCGGTTTGGTGTTTTTCAGTGTAGTGTGGTTTTGTTTTGGGAAAAAAAGGTGTGTTGTTTAATCATCATGTTTGATGGAAAAAAAAAGAAAAGAAAGAACGGGGAATCCTTTGTGGTATGGTTTAGTGCGCGGTTAGATCGGGGGTTGTGACCGATCTGGTGTTTTTCTGTGAGGAATATTTGGTGGAGTTTTGAAAATAAAGTAGGAGATATATTAGTATGGGAGTTGTGGTATCATGGGTTTGAATCATGGTTTGTTGTGACCCTAAGAGGTTTAGTTGTGCTGTAAAGGTGAAAAGTGCACATGTTGTGTTTATAAGGAGTTAAGTTGGGTTTACCTCGGTTAAAGTTAGGTTGTGGTAATGTTTGAAGTGGTGTATCGAGGACCGCTGGACAGTTTATGGTTTGTATCAATTGATCGATCTTGTGGGCTTGCTTTTATCGAGAAGTGTTGTGCGAGTCTGTGTTCAGTAGGTTCATGTCTGTGGATGTTTCATCAACATGGTTACTACTTTGGCAAGGTTGTAAAAAAAAAAAAGATGTTGGAGCGAGTGGAAGGAATAGTTTTACAAGCTTGGATTTTGTTGTGGTATAGGTGGGATAAGAGTTGGTTTATCGATGAGTAGATTTTGGGAAGGAGTTTTGAGTTAAGTGTCAAGGCACTTAGCGATGTGTGGATCTTAAAGTTAGAAATATGGTGTTGAGTTAGTTGTGGTAGCTAAACCTTAAGTTCGAGGTATTGTAGTTGAGATGAGTATAATGTTGGGTATTGGCACAAAGTTGGTAAGTTCCTTGTATGGTATGTTTTGTGGAATGTTAGCTATCGAGGATGACTTGGCTTACATAAGGATGCTTGCGATGGGAGTTTATTTTGTGGGGTAAGCCAGTGTTGTTGTGGAATTACAAGGGAAGTTGTTCGGTTAATCTATGTGGAGACCTAGTAAAATGGTGGAGCTATGAGCGGGACTCTACCTTGGTTGAGTTGGTCAGGGATAAGTCGTGGCCAGATGTTTGTTGAGGGTCTAGTTGAGGATGTGTTTGGCAAGGTTTAGTTTTGTATTGAGAAGCTTTTATGTTATATGAGCTGCATGGTTGTTTCGAAGGGTGCCGAGTTGGAGTGGTATTTTAATCGGAGCATATGGTAATCTTTTCTATGTGTTTGGTGGTACGGTGTTGTGGTAGAAGTGTTGGAGTAGGTGTTTTTGAGTGGGCTTGTTTTGGATATGATTGAATTATGGGTGGATGTTGTCCTGCCGATAAGTTAAGCTGGAGTATCATTTTTCTTTGGGTTTTGGTATCAATCAAGGTGCCAAGGTAATTTCGGAAAGAATCATCATGAGTTTGGTGGTAAAGTTCCGAGAATGGTATGGAGTTTTCCTATGAGTTTTGGTGGATGAATCGTTTGTTTGAGTACGATTTTTCTTGGGTTTCTAAGTCCCATTGGAAAGATGGGTGAGTGGTGTATCTATAATATGTTAAGATTCGAGTTTTTGAGGTCGACGTTGGTTTCCGTTTGAGTGTTGGGTTTTATCATCCATAGGTGGAGGGATGGTATGTTGAGATATTAAGTTATGATTACCCTGTCTCTTAGTGAAGGTGTTGTCATTGATGGAGTTTGTTTAAGACTATGTTTTCCAGTATTGTATTAAGTTTGTTCGAGGCTTGTTTGTTGAACGTCGTTGCGTGGACCGAAGGTTGATGAGAGGCTTATATGGTTTCCCGGTATGTTGGAGGATGTTGAAGAAAAGGGTTAGTTCGACAGTTGTAATAGGAAAACCGTTATGGTTTTCAAGAGTTGGTTACTGATCTTATATAAGAAAAAAAAAGTTTCTCTTTGAGTTATGTTCTTTTTGTGAGAGTTGAGATGGGTTAGTGGTTTATATGTTGTTGCTTTGGTATGAGGGACGGATCTGTTGTTGTCCAAGGACGATAAATGTTTGGTTGGAATCTTGTATTATCTTCGTGGGTGAAAGGTTTGTTAAGATCTTATTTTATAGGATCAAGGTTTGGGTGGCAGGTTTTGTCGTGTGGTTTAAAGCACTTTTGGTGGTAACAGGGTGCTGAAAAAGTTGTGTAAAAGTGAAAGAAGTTTGAAAGTGAGTAGTTCCTTACCTCTTCTCGCTATTTAAATTTCGAAGACGAAATTTATTAAGTGGGGGAGAGTTGTAACATCCCAAAAATGGGCCTAGGTGTTATCAAGGTCGGATCAAGGGTTCGGTTAAACCGGTCAAGCCAATTAACTTAAATCTGGGAATTAATTTTTATAAGTGTTTTTCAAAGAAAATAAAATATGGAAAAATACTCTAAAATTCTTATTTGGACTCTATTTGAGTTTGGTAAACTCAATTTTGTAAAATTACACTATGAACCTTGACATTTTGGAAAATAGTGACTATTTTGTAAAAATGACAATTTTAGTGACTAAAATGTAAATGGGTCAAAACTTAGAATCTTTAAGGGGCTATTTATCCAATCTTTCTCATCATATCTAACCTTCCAAAAATCTCTTTATAAACTCATTTTAATTACCATAAAGATTTTATTAAGATATATTTCTCATTTTTCACCAAAATCACAATTTCTTGAAACTTCCCATTTTCTCTCAACTTCTCCTAATTTTGTTGGTTTACAATCAGAATTCTCTTTAATTTTATCAAGGTAAATCACATCTTTTTGATTCAATTTCTTTTATATTATTTTCTTCTTATTTCTCTCCAATTTCCTTACACTTTACAACTTGTTTTTCATGGGTTTTTCAATTGGAAGGAGGTTGGATCTTGTTTGGAGGTAAGAAACCATTCAAACCTCTGAACTTTGAGTTCTTTATTGAAATTACCAAGTGTTTGATCCATTGCATTGAGTTCTTGATTTGTTTTATGGCTTTAATCGATGATTTTCGGTTTTTATCGATTAATTTTAATTGAATTGATGCAATCCCGTAATAAGGTGATACCTGATGGTTTTCAATGGGTAAATCAATGAATTTTGCTGTGTTTTAACATGGAATTAATGGTTCTTGAATGGGTAAACCCGGATCTTAAGTTTTGGTGGTGTTAATTGGCTTAGATCTTCGGTTTATGGCTTGTTTGGGTGGCTGAATGGAGTCATGGACAACTTTGTGCAAAAGCTTTTTGGCAAGGTACAATCTACCCAACATGAACAACCAATTGCGAAATGAGATAGCATCCTTCAGACAAGGGGATGACGAATCGATGCATGAGTGTTGGGATCGGTATAAAGGCTTACTAAGAAGGTGTATAAACCACGGTTTTCAAGATTAGACTCAAATCGTGATGTTTTACAATGGAGTCAATGCACCTACAAGGATGATGTTAGATGCTTCAGCAAATGGGACACTGCTGGACAAGTCGCTTGAAGAAGCATTTGATATTTTGGATAAAATAGCCAACAATAATTATCAGTTTCCAACTACAAGACTTGGAACAGGAAGAAGAACTCAAGGAAAGCTGGAGCTTGACGCGAACGATTTTGTTTCAGCACAACTTTCAGCTATCACATATATGTTGAAAAATCTTCAACAGCCCAGTGAACTACGAGATGCTAAAGCATTAATTTGTGTGCATTGTATTGGAAACCTTTTTGATAAAGACTGCCCAACTTATCTAGAGTCTGCTCATTATGTTGGAAACTTTAAGAAAAATTCCAACAACCCCTACTCTAACACGTACAACCCAGGGTGGAGACAACATCCTAATTTTTCGTGGGGTAATCAAGGACAAAATTAATCTAGCAGCTCGAATAGGCAGAAACCCAAGGCAACTAAACAAGGAGTCCATGGTTTTCAAGTAAATATGCCATGGCAAAATGAAAACAAGGGAACAATTCATCATCAAAATCATAACAATTCTTTGGAAGCTTCGCTGCAAGAATTTATGACCTCTACAAAGGAGTTCATGACATCAACGCAGGCATTATTGCAGGAGCATTCCACAACTATATCTAATCAAGGAAATCTGTTGCAGACCCAAGGAGCACTACTGCAAAGTCACAGTTCTTCGATGAGATCGCTGGAGACTCAAGTAGGTCAAATTGCTCAAGCATTACAAGCGAGACCAAGAGGTAATCTGCCTAGTGATACTGGAGTCACTAAAAATCATGGCAAAGAGCAATGCAGTGCACTGAACTTGAGTAGTGGAAGACAAATCAACACGGGGGAGCAGTCCAAAAGAAAGGAAAAAGAAGAAACCCCCATTCAGGACCAAAAAGAAGCTGAGAAACAAGAAGAAAAATTAGCTCAAGAAGAAACTGAAGAAAAATTAAATACCGAGGCATTTGGGGAGAAGTTTGCAGATGCTGCAGCAAAAGAAGCAGTATCATCGCAACCTGTAAAGGATGTAAGACCCCTACCACCATTCCCTCAGCAATTAAAGCAACACAAAGAGGATCTCTAATTTCAAAAATTTGTAAGTATTCTAGACCAATTTCATAAAAATATATCATTTTTAGATGCTATTGATCAAATTCCCACATATGCAAAGTTTTTGAAAGATATTGTTACAAAGAAAAGAACAACTGAGAATTTTTAAACAGTGTCCATAGCATCTGAGTTTTATTCTGGGAAGACTGAGCTTCCCATGAAGAGGCAAGATCTTGGCATCTTCATTATTCCATGCTCGATAGGAGACAATTTTTTTGGTAGAACACTATACGACCTCGGTTCAAGTGTGAATCTGATGCCCAAGGCAATATTCAAGAATCTTGGTATAGTGAGTACGCGACCTACAACTGTCATCTTGCAATTGGCGGACCATTCTCATGTCTGGCCCGAAGGCAAAGTGGAAGATGTGATAGTAAGGGTAGGCAAGTTTGCGTTCCCGGTGGATTTTCTGATTTTGGATTGTGAAGTGGACTACAAAGCACCCATCATCTTGGGAAGACCATTCCTTGCTACCTGTCGAATTCTCATCGACTATGAAAAGGGAGACTTCACAATGCGAGTAGCAGACCAGTCCATGACTATCAATGTCTTCAACACTCTCAAGTACATGGATGAGAATGAAGAATGTCACTGTGTAGCCAGGATAAATGCTGCAACAACTGAAGAAAATGTAGATTTTTGCTGTGACAATTCTCCGCAAATGAAGGACTTTGCAAAACTGTTGGAGGAGCATGATTAGGAAGAAGAAGAAGCTCATCTTGATTTACAATAAATTGACTATTTCAAGCCAAAACCAGGTATGAAATTCGAATCAATTGATTTCTCTGAATTTATTCCTCCGAAACCATCATTATTACATGCACCATCTCTAGAATTAAAACCACTACCACCGTATTTAAAATATGTTTATTTGGAATCTCATAATACTTTGTCGGTGATTATTTCTTCTAGCTTAAACCCTAACCAAGAGCTTAGTCTTGTGAATTTATTATCTCAATATAAGAAAGCTCTAGGGTGGACCATGGCCGATTTGAAGGGCATCAGTCCTACGATCTGCATGCACAAGATCCTACTAGAAGAATGCCACAACAATTTTGTTGAGACACAAAGAAGACTGAACCCAGCGATGAAGAAGGTAGTGATGACGGATATTATCAAGTGGTTGGATGCAGGAATCATATACCCAATTTCTGACAGTTCATGGGTTAGCCCTGTGCATTTTATTCCTAAGAAGGGAGGCACAACATTAATCATGAATGAGGACAACGAGTTGCTCCCAACAAGGACAGTCACAGGCTGGTGCATTTGTGTGGACTATAGGAAGCTGAACAAAGCAACAAAGAAGGACCATTTCCCCCTTACTTTTATCGATCAAATGTTGGATCGATTAGCGGGAAAGGCTTATTATTGCTTCCTCGATGGCTATTCTGGGTAGAACCAAATTGCTATGGCACTAGAGGACCAGGAGAAGACAACTTTCACCTGTCCTTATGGAACTTATTCTTTTCGAAGAATGCCATTTGGGTTATGTAATGCTCCAGTAACTTTTCAACGTTGCATGTTAGCAATTTTTTCAAACATGGTTGAAGAATTTTTTGAGGTATTCATGGATGATTTTTCGGTGTCCGGAGAAACATTTGAAAATTGCTTAGGCAACCTGGCCAAAGTACTGAAACGCTGTGAAGAAGCCGACCTTGTACTAAATTGGGAAAAATGCAATTTTATGGTAACCGAAGGTACGATTTTGGGGCACAAAATTTCAAGCAATGGAATTGAAGTTGACAAAGCAAAAGTTCAGTTGATAGAGAAGCTACCACCTCCAACAACTGTGAAGGGAATTAGAAGCTCTTTGGGACATGCTGGCTTCTACAGGAGGTTTATCAAGGACTTCTCGAAGATCTCTAAACCGCTTTACAATTTGATAAAACAAAATCAACCTTTTGTGTTTGATGAAAATTCCACAGCGCTTTTGATGAATTGAGGAAGAGACTTACCTCAGCTCTAATAGTGATACCACCCGATTGGAATGAACCATTCGAGTTGATGTGTGACGCAAGTGACTACGCAGTGGGCGCAGCACTAGGTCAAAGGTGAGGTAAACTCTTCCATGTTATTTACTATGCAAGTAGAACTCTAAATGATGCAAAAATTAATTACACTACCACTGAGAAAGAGTTACTTGATGTAGTATTTGCCTTTGATAAGTTTAGAGCATATCTTATAGGAACTAGGGTGATAGTGCACAGAGATCATTCTACCATCAAATACCTAGTGACTAAGAAAGATGCTAAGCCTAGACTTATTAGGTGGATACTTTTGCTACAGGAATTTGATATTGAAATAAAGGATAGAAAAGGAACTGAAAATCAAGTTACCGACCATCTATCTAGGTTAGAAAATCTAGAAAATTTAGGAGAGGATTTTGAGATAGAAGAAAATTTCTCTGATGAGAAAATTTTATATGCTATAGCATTACCTTGGTATGTTGATATAGTTAATTTTCTTGTCAGTGGTATTTTACCTCCTTATTTATCTAGCCATGTTCGAAAAAAGTTCAAGCATGATGCAAAATTTTTCTATTGGGATGAGCCATATCTATTCAAGCAATGTGCTGACCAATTGCTTCGATGATGTGTACCAGAAGAAGAACAAAAAGATATTTTGTTCCATTGCCATGCTGCATCGTGTGGTGGGCATTTTGGTGGATCAAGGACTGCTGCAAAGGTCCTTCAATCTGGATTCTACTGGCCCTCACTCTTCAAGGATGCTCAAGCATTTTACAAGGCATGTGATAGATGTCAAAGAACCAATAACATTTCGAGGAGGAATGAAATGTCGTTGCAAAATATTCTTGATATCGAGCTTTTCGATGTTTGGGGAATTGATTTCATGGAACCCTTTCCATCATCTTATGGTGATTTATATATCTTGCTAGCAGTGGACTATATGAGTAAATGGGTTAAAGCAGTTGCTACACCTCGCAATGACTCAAAGACAGTTTTGAAGTTCCTGCACAAGAATATATTCACAAGATTTGGAGTCCCCAGAGCCATAATTAGTGATGAAAGAACCCACTTCGACAACAAGCTCATTGCTAAGGCATTACAATGTTATTGGGTCAGGCAAATAATTGCTACAGCATATCACCAGCAGAAAAATGGCCAAGCTGAAATCTCCATTAGAGAAATCAAGCAAATCTTAGAGAAGACAGTCAACACAAAGAGGAAAGACAGGTCTCCAAAGCTAAATGAAGCTTTATGGGCATATGGAAAGCTTACAAGACTCCTTTAGGGATGTTCCCGTTTAAGTTGGTTTATGGAAAAGCATTTCATCTTCCCATGGAGCTCGAGCACAAAGCTTATTGGGCCATTAAAAAGCTCAATTTGGATTTTAAGCTAGCTGGAGAAAAGCGACTTTTGGAGCTAAATGAAATGGACGAGTTTCGATCCAAATCCTATGAGAAAGCAAGGATTTACAAAGAAAAGACAAAGTGGTGGCATGATAAACATCTTTTGCCACGACATTTCTCAAAAGGACAACAAGTGTTACTCTATAACTCGAGACTTAAACTTTTCCCAGGAATGTTAAAGTCTAGATGGTCAGGGCCATTGTTGATCCATATGGTTTATCCTTATGGAGCTGTGGAGATAAAAACACTTAGTGGAGATTGAATCTTCAAGGTAAACGGTCAAAGGCTGAAGCTTTATAATGGAGCTCCGATTGTGCGTGATAAGGAATACCAAAGCCTACAAAATGCCTGAGCATTTCTATCCCTTTCTTTTATTTGCTTCAGCATTTAAGTTTCAGTTCGAATAAAAAGTAGGTATCTTTATTTTTATGTTAAATTTTTATTTCTTTTTTCCCTATTCAACACGTCATTTTTGAAGGTACATCTTCAGACTACTGTGCACTCACAAGGAGCTGTGCACCACCAGACGCGCAACATACAGAGGAAGCACTGTGTGTGCAGAGGCAGACTGTACAACTGGAGTTTTGGAGGGAAAGACCTTTGGAATTATTCAATTTGGTCCAAAAAGAAGGAAGAAGAGAGGCCCTTGAGAATGTATCTGGTTGAATTCTAAGGAGAATGTATCTGGTTGAATTCTAAGGAGAATGATAAGAGTTTGGTTACAATTCAACCCCCTTTTTCACCATTTTACTTTTTCATTAATTATAAAATCCTTTTCTCTCTCCCACTCACCATCAATTCAAATCACCATCACCCCTTTTTACCTTTCCCATAACCCTAGCCATCCAATCTCTTACACACCCATTATTTCTTTTAATTTTTACCCTTCTCTCTCTTTCCAAAAGCCACATAACCGTCCCTCTTCTTCATCTCCTTCTCCATACAAGCAAACCATCTTCTAATCTCCCAAAAATTCACCTTTTCCCTTAAAACTTCCCACAGCCTCTACAAGAAAGAAAAACTCACTGTAACCGTCTTTCTCCTTCTCCGTACGACAATGGTACATTGCAAAAACAAAGTCGAGTCTTCCAGGGCTGCTGCCCAGGCGAGACCTATCGAGATACGCAAGTTCGAGAATGATGCAGCGAAAGATCGCTTCAAAAATATCAAAGGAAGAACGATACATCAAGAGAATGGCTTTATCTATGACACAACAACCTTTCAAAAACTGTCAGAGCAAGTCGCTGCTATCATGAAGCACCACAAATGGGAGACCTTCGCTCGCCACTTCGGTGCTAAGAAGGATGAAAAGGCCATAAATGTGTCTCTGGTAAAGGAGTTCTACGCCTACTTTACAAGACCGGGGCAGCAAACAGTCTATGTTAGAGGAGATGCCTTCCCCTTTTCTGCCAAGCATATCAACGAGTTCTATGGAGTGGGAAACAAAGATGAGCACTCGATATTTCGCTTCCATACTGGGGCAAAACCCAGATTTTCTTCGAAATAATCTCTGCACTGAAAGAATGGAGTGGGATGAGGCAAACAAAACAGTTGACCGCACGTCCTTAAAGCCGTAGGGGAAGATATGGATGCAATTCATAAAGCAGAACCTCATGTCAACTAGACACACCGCCACGGTAAACCTCGCATGGTTGCAACTCTCGGAATCAATCTTGAAAAAGCGGACAATCAATATGGGAAAGATTATTATGGAAGAGGCACACACCGCACTGAAAAGGAAGCAAAGCCCCCTTGTGTTCCCTTACCTAATCACAACACTCTGTAGGAAACAGAGAGTGTTCGAGAACGATGAAGATTACAAGGTAAAGGGGAGACAAGGAATAGCTCTGAAAAAAATTCCTGAATTGATGGGCACGAAAGAAAATGCTCCAGCATCTGGTGAGCCTTCTGCTCGACCGAAAAATGCCACAACAAATCTCAACGCACTGGCTGCTACTGTAGAGAGGGCACAAATTTAACTGGCAGGCCTACATGGCAAGTTCATGACATACATGAACTATGTCTAAAAGAGGGATTTGGTCCTCCAATTGAACCTTCGAGATTTGCTGTCAGATGGTGGATACAACTTACCCGACTTACCCACTCACATCTTTCGCCAAGATGAGCCCGACCATTTCCTCCTCAGAATACTCCGCCGCCGCAACAGCAACATCAAAAAACTTCACCAATGCACAAGCATAGCACAGCACAGCCAGAACAAGAGCAGACTCCTCCTGCACCAGCAACAGCACAATCCCCTACCGCATCTACTATAGCATCATACTAGCTCCCGGACGGTCCTTCGGCACCATCTAAGGACAAGATCAAAGGACCTGCCATTGAATTGAAAACCTCTGGGGCCCAAAAAATATAAGTAAGCGGTGAAGAGTTCGACCTTAACTCACCTAGAGTAAAGGTCCCTCCTGCTGATCCATTTGACGCCCCCATCCCACGCCGAAAGGTTAAGCGTACTATTGGACGAAATGCTTCATTCGGTGTGGAGGATGGGAGAACCCCCGATGCCGCAGCAGTACAAGAAGATGAGGATGCAGAAAACCAGCCCGAAGCTGAAATCACTCAAATTGACCCATCGCCACCGGAGCAGCTTGCGAAAAGACTTAAGCGCATGGCAACAAGAAAAACCAAACCCGCAAAGAAGTAAGCATCTTAACTTTTTCTTTTTCATTATTTTATTTTTGCATATCATTTCATTTTAGTCGCATTGAGGATAATGCTAACCTCAAGTTTGGGGGTAGCAAATTCTTTGCTTTAGCATTTTCATATCATTTTGCATACATATAAATTTGCTACAACATTAGATTCAATTTGAGACAACTTTTAGGTTAGGATAGATGATTTCCGATGATGAGAAGTTTAATGCTTTTGGAAATGAATCATAGGAAATATTGAGAAAGAATAGAACTAAATTAGGACTTGATGCTTTGGAATTTTAATTGACACGATTGTATGTTTCCTATGCTTAAGTGGTAGAAATTTTCTAGAGAACTTAAAATCTATGCCTTAGTTAGTTCAAAAAGAAAGAAAACCCCTAGTTGCTATATAAGAAAAAGATAAGAATAAATACTTTAGCATAAAACTGTAGAAGGACGCTCCTATATGCAATAGTTAGCTTAACTCTGAACATAAATAAATGATGCTACAACATGTGAGCGAATGAAAGTTGTCACGAGATGACTCTACCTACTAGCTTGGGGGTGAGATGTTTGCTCCATACTCACCTAGAGTTAAGGAAGGTAGTTGTGATGAGTTGACACCCTTCGAGCCAGTTAGAAAAAACACTAAGTAGCATGGGAGTAACTTTAAGAACTGGGGTATAGTGAATAAGGGAACTTAGAATTTTTTCTAACTGTTAAGCATAAGCTAGATACAATCTAGCACACACATGCAAGGCATCTTGTCTTAGTTCAAGTTCTTGAACTTCTCAATATCATGTAGATTGCTACAACATTTATTATGAGGATTGATGTTCTGCTTAAACTGCTGTCAAGGATTAAAAGTAATGTCTGATATGAGCACCAACGACAAGGACCCGGAGGAGTACCCAAGTGGCCCCATCACACGTGCAAGGGCCAAGAAGTTTCAATCAACCATAGAAAGCTTGTTCACATCAAGCTTTGAACATGGGGAAGTGGAATTCACAAGGGAGAATTACTTTATTTTGCTTATGCATAATTTTGCATGAGAATATAAAGTTTTTTTACACATATTAATGCATTGAATAAGTGTGCTGATCATTTAAGCATGCATAGTATTTAAGCATCATTTAGGGAAGTAGTTTATCTAGTCTTTTAAATAAACTATTTCATTCATGCATGTAGTCATTAATAAAGTTAGTTCATTGATCAAACTACTTCATTCAATAAACTAGTGCATTAATAAAATTAACTCTTATACTTTTTATGCATTTTTTTAATTAAAATTTAAATAAAGTTTACCTTTATGACAGGTGAATGACGGGAGATGAACAGTCACACAAAATGCAAGAATAAATGTCATATTGATCTCTATTTTTGATCTGAATCCGGGACGATTTGAGTCTTGAAGTCTATTTAAAGTTTATTCCTCTATCTCTTAGCTTTCCAACGCCTTTTGAATCACCTTAATCCGATATCGGAAGCTTGAGATATGATCGATTTACCGAAGACAGTGCATGCTGGAATTTTCATTACGAGAATTTTATGCAAGGATGATTTGGATGAGTTTGAGCCAAGGAAGAGTCCCTTCATCTTCATCCAAGAGACAATTCATTGAATTTCTTCTTTATTCACATATTCATGTCAATTCAAAGCTGATTTTTATTCATACAAATGAATGCCATCATTATGCAAATAATCAAGGCATTCAAGTCACTTCTTCATCATCTTTGGAGGCTATTTGTATTCTACATGAAGACAAGCAATGAAGGCCCTCTAAATGCATAATATTATGACATTGAAGAAGGTTAATTAGCTTGATGATCAGCATGGAATTGGAAGAGACACTCCCCTTTTGCTACCAAAGTGTCTACATACATCAAATGTTCATTTTCATCCTCTTTTTCCCCATGAAAGAGCAAGACAAGGCAGCCCAAGAGTCCTTCCATCATTTGGACGAAATTATATGAATATTAAGCCTAAATTAAGTCCAAATTCATCACTCATACCTTGAACATTCATCCACTTAAAGATAGGAGAGAAAACAAAGCATTCATTTGCATTCATCACCATAAAGATGAAGCATTCATCTCTTGTTGTAAGTCTCTTCATATGGTTCCTATGAACACTATAAATAGGAACATTTCCTTCATTTTTATGACATAACTTTAGATATAAGAAAACTCTTTTGAAAGGTTGCTTTCAGCTTTGTTCTTGCGAGAACTCTATCGGCTTGAAGTAAAGCTTGTAGTCTTCATCCATTTCATCTTATTATCGCGTTGGTTCCTAGCTCCTTATAGCTAGTCGGTCACGTGCCACACTTCTACCACATCGAATCAATTATATTATATTGTTGGTTCCTAGCTCCATATAGCTAGTGGGTCACAATCCATTTATCCCTTAAAGTTACATACCAACTTCATTTCCATTACACATCCCTAACATTCCTTCATTTAGAATCATCACACTTCCATACACTTAAATCTCTTCCATATCCTTCATTCCATCATTTCTTTATTATTATTCTTATTTCATTCTTATGCTTTATGTTTATGAAATTTAGCATACCAATTCTTGTGAAATTTGTTCTTACTAGAATCACGATAAAGCAACATCATATATGACCTACCGAGTTCATATCAATGTCATAACATTTTTATATGTCATTGCTTGAGGACAAACAATATCTTAAGTTTGGGGGGTGTTAACGCTCTAAAAAGCGTTTAATTTAAACCCTTTTACTTAGGGTTTTGTTTGATTTCAAGTTCATTTGCATTGTATTTATTTCATTTCATGTGCATTTGCATTTAGAATAGATCTTTATTTTCTCTTTTCTCTTTTATTTTTAAAAATACTGCTTGGAAGGGTATTTTTGTTGGTGGTGATGTGCATATTGCTGGGGCAAAGTTGAAATATTGGAAGAGATGCTATAGCATATTCTTTTTAGTGTTGGTTCGGACTTCATGTTGCTATAACATTGTGGACGGATAAAATAGAACGAAAGAAAGTACATACCTGCAGCCCACTGTCCTCATGCGTTTTTCTAGGCCAGCTCCACCTCCGCTGCAGACGTTGCACCGCACTTGTAGACTGATGAAGGCTAGAAAGTCCTGCTTTTATGATGAAGCATTCGTCCATCCACCTTTTGCCAAATTGTAGTATTTAAGATGTCGGACCCACAGGGATTGGCTTTACTTACGTAATTTATTCTTCCTCCACAATAAAAACATAAAGACACAGATAATTAAGTTGGATTATAACTAAGGAAACTAATTAAAGCTATAAAGATAAATGATCAAGAAATCAAGGATGGAAAAGTGGGGCAGGTTAGAGTGCTTCGTAGTGTGGGTTCAATTGACTTGTTTCTGTCCAATGCAATCGCACAACAGTGCCTCGACAGTACTGCAGATTACTGCCTCGACAGCGATGATGCTAGTCCACTGCGGTAGTCTCTTGCTCTTGGGTAGAATTTACCAAAGTTCAGCAAAGTGTCCTTTGATAACTCCGCTTATCTCTAAGTCGAAGTAATGTTGATGACTAGTCCTTGGTGATACCTCTCGGCGTGAATCAATTATAATCACCAACCAATCTCACACTTCTTTTAGCCGCTGAAACTCTTAACCTATCTATAGGCCGAGTTAGTGTTTCCCGATTGAAACACCGTACTTATTCCTTTCGTGAATCTAACTCTCTCGATATTAGATAAATAGATTTCTCACAAACTTCTCTCTCGAGCTTGGATGCAAGAACATGGAAGGGCAAAGAATAAGCAAACCATGATATTTTATTGCATTGAAACAAGAAACAAAAGTACAATCTTCTTCCACAACTACTCCACAAACTAACTTAAACCCCAAGGGGGAGATGGAGGAGTTTAGGGTTTTCTATGAACACTTGATTTCGAGATATCCTCCTCTCTACATAGGCTATGGTTTATATAGGCTTGGCCTAGGACAAACCTTTCCAAAGTAGGAATACAACTTGGAGTAAAACACAAGTTAAGTACATAAATAAAATATATTTATTTTATTTCCTAGTTTATTCCTATAAGGATTATTTTCTAGCGTGGCCTTTGACCTTGACTTTCCGTGTGTTCCTCAGCTCCGATTTCTATGTTGCTTGTCTTAAAACGTCTACCTTATTTTTCTCTTCAGATCGCCTATCATATCAACATTTATGTTCCATATGCTGTCGCGGCCTCCGATGCTGCCGAGGCCTTCAAGTGCTGCCAAGGCGGGTACTAATTTGCATTCCTGTCTAAGAGAAGAAACCATTAACCGTACCTGTTTTATGCCAAATAATAGATAAATTCATAATTTAAGTGTTGAGATGCTAAAAAGTGGAAAATAACCAGAAATATCCATTATCACCTTTAAGTTTGTCTTTATTAGCAATAAACGAGTGGGAAAATGATATAAAAATGAGGACTTTTGACCTTCATTTTGCTTATATTTTCTGCAGTAAATGTTAGGGAATATTCCCTTGCACCATTAGGGCACAAAACCCTAGAAGCCTCCTATAAATACAAGGGCGAGCCTCCTTCAACAAGTGTGCTGAGCAAGAGAAGAGAAAAATCAGTAGCTAAAAGAGCCACAAAAAGGAGCAAACTTTAAGAGAGCACGAGGAAGAAGAAAGAAGAAAGGAGACCACTTTCCTTCGTCTTCAACCTCAAGCCAAGCTACCATTGTTGGAGAGCTTCGAGCAAGGGATTTGCGCGACTTCGGGAGGAGCAACAAGCTAGGAAAGCTTCACGGCACATGCATTTGGGACTTCCTTCCTCTTCACTTTGCTTTACCTCTTTTCTTACCGTTGAAAATATATTTCAAACGATGCAAGTTGAATAGTTTACCTTACCTAGCCATGAACTAACTTAGTATGGCTAAGGCTTTTTTGAGATGATCTTTATTTTGTTTAAATAAATATTTATTGTTTTCAGTGCTTATTTTAGTGTTTTGTTCAAGAAAGCTAACACCTTTTTCATCTAAACCTTGGTCTATAAGAGCATCAGGAGATAGTCATAGCTAAGGGGTTCGGTAAGCTTAGATCTAGAGATAGACAAAGCTAGACCAACTTGAACAATGGGGTTACTGTGGGAGCAGAATCCTAACTCACCTTAGGGATAAGGAAGAGTTTCAACGACTAAAAAGAGTAGCACTTTATCAACATTAGAACTGTTAGGGTTGAGACCGGGAGGTAATGCCTTAGAATTTTCGAGTGTTAGGCCTTCTGACTAGTGATAGTGGAGGCATTTTTATTAAACTTTGTCAAGCACCTATAAACCCGTGGAACAATAAGTTTTCAGGAGAACAGTGAAGTCATTTCCATAACAAGCCTAGCCTGTCTTAAGCTTGAATATCTTCTCTGTGTTGTGTTTGTGCAACTTTATCTATTACTCCGTTATCAGTTTGATTCTACTGTATTTTGGTGACACTTTTCACTTCGCTCCAGCATCATTAGTGACACTTTTATTTTGCTAAAGCATTTTGGTGACAGTTGCAGAATTGCTTTAGGATATACTCATGCAAGGGATTATTTTATCTTTTGTGTATGTTAACTATTTTTGAAATAACCTACCTAATCCTCGTGGGAACGATCTCACTCACACACTTTATTATTTGTTCGATGTGTATACTTTCACGCAAATCAATCACACATTAGCACTTAAACTTAACAATTCTTTAAGTGCGCAACAGTATCCTTCTATCACGGTTGTAGTTTCAAATTCTTTAATCCTTGACCTCTTTAGATAATGTATTTAAGGAACTTGGCATAATTGGGTATCTATTTGATTTCCTCAACCAGAGGTATGTTAATGTTTACTTGCTTTAGTATGTCTAGAAATTTCTTGAACTGGTACTCCTGATTTTTGTTGTTTTAACCTCTATAAGAATGATTGTGGCATCCTCATTTCTTGAATCTTTTCAGAACATTATAATTGGATCTGTGGTGCTACCTCAACATCATCTACTGCGATATTTGTATTAGCATAGACTTATGTTGGTTCTTTCTCTTTAGATTGCTTTGCATTTTCATCCTTGTTATTTGTTGTCTCGGTTTTTTGACCCATTGTCTTGGCAGGTGTTTCTTAGTCTTTTAATTGTAATCTTCTTCTTCTTGTTTTTTCTTTACAGTGCTCATGCGGACCTATTCTAGCGACTTCAGTATTGCTTGGTAGACCTTCCATAGGTCGGTTATTTATCTGTTGTGAAATTTTTCCTATGATAATTTCCAGTATTTTCAGGGAAGCTTCATTTTTCCTATGAGTCCTAAGTTTATCTATCATGTTGATATAGCTAAAACGGACAAGAAAACTTCGATAAAATTATATCCATGAGCTAAGCGAGCCTAATTTTAAGTTTTTTAACCATGATTTTTCCATATTCCTCAGTGAATAGGGAAACAATTTGAGTTTTAAAATATTAGCAAACACTCCTAGTAGTTTAAATGAATTGCAAATTTCCATGAAGGAATTCGGATGCTGACGAGCATCCTCTTTAGTAGATCCTTTAAGTTGCCCAAGTGTATTAATTATATTAAACATGACCGTTTAAGTTCAAAGTGCTCGACCTCAATATTTGGCAAAACCACTGCAGGTGTAAGGCCATCCATATCTTCTTCAAGATAATCACGAACGGTTGATACACGTTTTGGTGCTGGAATATCGGTTGGATTAACAACTACATATGCTTGTTGGCCATGTGCATGTTTCATCCTTACTCTTATCCTTTGTCGAAGACTTCGTGCGATACGCTCGATTTCTGGTTCAAAGGGGTATTCTTTAGCAGATGGGTTCGACCTAGTCATACAAAGGGACAACCCAGATAATATTGAAAAATAAAATTAAAATAAAAATAATTGAATATATATAAACAAAAATAAAAAAAATAGGGTGAAAGATTAATATGTTGGTAGGTTTGAACGTCAGTCGTCGGCAACGACACCAAAACTTATTGCGGGTAGAAAGCTTGACAACTTTATGGTGCAAGCGCACACCTTTGACAAGTTATAGTATTTTAGATATCGATCCCAAAGGGACTAGATACTTACATAGCCTATCGCTTTTGCACTAAGAAAAAGTAAAAACACAATTAATTGATTGAAATATGATTAACTAATATAATGAAATAACTCAAACAATTGATTAGAATTCAAGATATGATGGAAAGACTAGGTTATATTGTTTCGTAGTGTGGAATCCAACTACACAATATTCTCGTCTTATTAATGCGAAAGATTGAAGTGTCGCCTTGACGGGTTGCTAAAGGTTCGCCTTTGTTGTCTTGGCGGGTTATGCTTCGTCGGCAATTCAACAACTCATAGTTCGACAAATCATTCGTTATTGCCTCCTCCTTATCCTTAATTCAAAGTACTATTGAGGGACACGTCTTGATGATACCTCCCGTTGTAAATCAAGGGTGAACAACAACCGATGATATGCTTCTAAAATCTTTGTTGGCTTAGCCGGATTAGCCAATGCCAAAGAGTAAAGGTCGTATTCACTCATTTCGTGATCCTACCTATCCCTATTCTAGACAAATAGATTTTTCCTCACAAAATTATCTTCTAGACCGTATCCAAGAAAGAATAAATACCCAGAGTGAATAAACTAAGAATTCTAAAATTGCATTTATAAAACTTAAATAAAGTAAAATCTTTTTCCACAACTACTCCACAAAATAACATAAACCTATGAAAGAATTTAGAATCCTTTTGGACTCTTGAATTCTCGTAGCTTTGGTTCTAATCGTTGGAACCGAGTTGTTCTTTCCTAAGCCTAAGGGTCTATATATATAGGTCAAGCTTAGGTCAAAACTACCCATAAGTAGTAGGAGTACTAATTGAAATAAAATACTTTATATTAAATACAAGATATTTATTTTATTTCCTAGTTTAAATCCTTTTGGACTCTTGAATTCTCGTAGCTTTGACCATGGCTTAACTTGCTTTCCTTCGCTCTATTTCTTCTCTAATTTGTTTCAATAGATATGGCTCTTTATTCTCTTCTTATCATACACCATATGTCTTCGTTACTCTTATGTCGTGACAAATAGATTGCTACCCAAGCGGGTGTTTCACTTCATCTGATCTGCATCCTTTTTCATTTAGCATCTATTTATATATCTGGTGTTATTGGATGTTCTACTCCCTATCTAAGAACGAAAACCATAACTATACCCATTTTCTATCAAATATTATATAAAAATCGCATTTAAGTATTTGAGTGTTGAAATGTAGAAAATATGCATAATTATCTAATATTATCATCAAAGTCTATTAATTACTAGCAATAATAGTGTGGAAAGCAATATAAAATATAAGACTTTTACGCACTTATCACAATTTATCATGTAAATCAATTTTCAACAACTTTCTCTTATAAAAATTTCTCTAATTTTATTCATAATGAATTCAATTTCACCAATTATATCAATTGTTCATTTTACCCTATTTAGCATGGTTACATTAAGCAATTAGCTAACATGAGTCCTTTCTAGCTTAATGCCCCCAAAATTTCAAGCAATAGTACTTGAATTTCCCAGTTATATAGCATCTTATATTCAAGAATATTTAACATGCATCTCTAGTAAGTTAATACCTCAATATTTCTAGCATGTAATTCATGAATTTATGCATGCATTCATGTTATCTTAATTTTCCATCAACCATCCAATTTCTAGCTGCTAAATATGCTTCAAAAATTCATATTAACATTGAGATTAAAGGAAAATTCATATTAACAATCAAAATTGGGATATCCGTGGAAGAATGATGATTTTAAGCTTAATTCTTCAAATTTTAGAAGGAAATTGGATGGTTACCGTAATGAAATAATGAGTCACTCTAGAGACTCCGCATGGCTGGTCACTTGGCCCTTTTTTGTTCTAATTACTCTTAATATCCAATTGATATTTTAATTTTACATGCAAGTTACTTTTATATTATTTAAATCAATTTAATCCTCCAATTAAATAATTGATTCTCCACAATGTCAAATTTTATTTTAAGGTCCTTCAATTTATTTAATTTAATTATTAATTTTAATTAATTAAATTTTTAATTTAAAATTAGTTCGAACAATTAATTCTAGTTACTTTAGTAACAAGTAATAAGGTTGAGCGTTTAAATGAAGTGATAAACTTGTGGGTGAGGATAAGTATATGTATTTATTATAACGAATTTGTGACACCCCCACCCCGGGCCGGTAGGAAAGGGGCGTCACCGATCCTTGAGCACTCCGATAACCCGGCCCGAACAATGGTTTACCAACTTAACTTAACCCGAAAGTACCAATTTTAGGGGTAAATTAAAACTTTTTCCTATTACTAGGCCTTTAAGCCACTTAGCAACTTATATTCATTACTAAACATTCCCGAAACCTATTGTTCATTCAATAGTTCGATAATTCATTTATCCATTCCATATAACAATATCAATAGTTCGTTCCATTCCATTCCATAACATGCAATCCATTACAAATATACATACATATTAAACGTATCGAATATGTCATCATTCTTAAGTTATACAAATCTAAGCCCGAAGCTACCAAAATGTGATTCACTATATACAAACCGTCTAAAGTAATCAAAATGCATGGTCTAACTAAACAAGACTAGCCACCACTAGGAGATTTCAAAAAAAAAAGCATACCTGGCTTGTGCTGCTGCTGATCCGAACGACGGAAAACTGGGACCGAGCTATTAATCGATCAACCTGAAATGTTTGGGAAGAGCGAAGGGAGCGGAGGTAAGTACATAAGGTACTTAATGAGGTAACGGAAAATCAAAACAATCCAAGACAATCCAAACATGTATCATATGCCATGTTAAGTTCACATATACCATAACATACCAAATTCAAGTACACATATACCAAATTCAATCGAGCATATATCAGTCCAATAAATTTACATATACCAAGTCAAGTACACATACCAATTCAATGTATAACAATCCAATTCAAGGTTCAACATGTGACAATCCGATTACATGTATCGATTTAATGTCCACTATATGACAATCCAAATGCGTGTAACAATCCAATGTTCGATATATGACAATCCGATAAGTAGTATGCCAATAACAAGTACATTTTCATAACAAGTAATCATGCTTGCATTTAACTAACAATTATAGTGCAATTTAATTCAAGTTAATTAAAATCATTACAACCACCTTGGTATTTAGTTAGAAGATAATCGAATCTCCATCCAACTGTCGCCACAATATGCACCTATAGTGCTGGTCAAACCCTCCTACTGTCGCCAATGACCCAAAACGTACCCTCCGTCTGTCGCCAATAAGGGCCAATTGCCCCGGACCGAAGTCCTACCCGATACAATGAGCTCTTAGATTCTAAGGCATGCCTTCCTATCTAACTAACTAGCTACCAAGGTTGTCGATTATCATTTTAAGCATATCAATCCAATATTCAATGTCATTTTCATCAATATGGTCCTCATAGACCGAGCCTCTTAGGCCAACGTGCCTAGGCTCACATGAATTCATTTTCATTTCACTTCATGGCATATCAATCCAACAATCCATATCATTACATATACAATCCAATATACATTCCAAGCACAAGCAAAATCAGAACTTTAAATGCATGGAACATATGCATGTACACATACCTTGCATCCCAAGCTTAAGCATGCCATTCATACCTCGGCATATGCAATGCATGGGTATGATCAAACCAAAACAAATACTTAACAAGCAATTCATATACATTCAACATGCTAACAAATAACATGGCAAACAAGCAAGTTCTCATAACATTTCACTCTTCCCTTAAAGATTAGCCAAGTTTATGTTAGGTCATATTTGATACCGGTTTAATCATAAACACTAAAAATCAGAATTGGGTTAGGACCTAGTCCCAACCCCAAAGAAAGTTACACTCACAAACAATCCAAGCAAAACTTCTAAGGATTATGGATGATTCGCCCCTTGTTTCTTCTTTTGGCAAGCTCTTGCCTCAACTCCTCCTCACTATCCACTTCTTTAGAAGCCTCTAAAACACACAAAATCACATACACATCATCAAAATACATTCAATTCACACATTTCATAATTACCAACTCCAAAATAACCAAAACAGTAAGGTTACATCCCAGGACAGATTGTGCAATGCTCACTAAACTATTTTTATCTTTTGAACATGTCCAAAATCTGCCCACTTTACCTCGTTTCAAAGCTAATGAAACCATCTTCTAAACCATATAAAGCTTGAATTTTTCCTACGAACCCATTAGTACCAGTTTTTGATTAAAGATAAGGCAATGCTGTTTCGGGACAGTCTGGACCAATCTTTTTGTTTCTCTTATATCTCCTAATTTACAAGGGCAAACGAGGTGAGGTTTTTTTCTAATTAAAGTAGACTCATCCAAGTTATAGACTGCTCATTTACAGCCCTAAATTCCTTGTACATTATTCTAGATAATTTTTCAAAGTGACTATCCAGAACAGGCCTATTCTGGACAGATTTCACCTACATCAATTCTAGCTCAAAATTCATCAACCTTATCACCAATTCAACTCATCCAATACTTGTAAACTTTAGTAGGCTCAATTTCAAGCATATTTTACCTATGAAACCATTTTTAATTATGCAATTCAACAAAGTTATCAGCTCATTTTATGAAGCTACCAAAATGTCACCTATAAACTAGTCCAAAGCACATTACCAATTCCTATCACTTTCTTTCCTTCATCTTTTCAACCAAAGCACCTATAATTTAATTTCCACACTCTTAAAACATTATCCTATGAATTCAACATTAAATTTCCAGATTCAACAATAACAATTAAGTCCATCAATTTCTCAATTCTAGCAAAACAGTCCAAACAATACATTTAGCACTTAATTCACTACCAAACTTTCTCATGCTTCATTCTACTTCAAATCAGTCCACATAAGACCATTTTAAGCATCCTAACATCAAAATCCTTCATAAATTTAACCACAAAACAGTCCCTACAACTTTCAATTTCATGCAATTAAATCCTCAAGCTCAAAGTCTCAACCAATCACAACAATACCAATTTCCAGCAACCTCCATTCAAGTTCTAACTTAAAAATATACTAACTATAAGCAACATACTAAATTTTCAGCCATGGAATTCAAGCTAACAACATCTAACTTCAATTTTAACCAAGTTTTCAAGAAGAAAAAATACCTTACCTTGCTTAGGAACCTTCCTAACTCAAGAATCTAGCTTCAATCCTTCAAAATCCCTCTTAAAATCTCACATGCAAGATGAGAATTTTTTTTCTCTCTAGGAAGCTTCATGGCCGGCCAAACCAAAGAAAGAAGAAGGGTGAATAGTGGTGATCTTCTCTTTCCCACTAACTTAAGGTAATTGTCATCTTTTTTCTTACTTTTCCTAATTATTTTAAATCAAACATAAATTTTAATCACATGGGACAAGGGTGGCTGGTCAAAGGAGGTCTTGACATGTGTCCAAGGCCACCATTTCCCATTTTATTACATGCAATCACCCTTTTCTTGAATTTTCACTTTTTGGTCCTTTTTCAATTTGGCCTCTAATTTTCAATTTCATTCAATTTAGTCCTTAAGTTTTGAATTTTATTAAGCTCTAATTTAATTTATTTAGTCCTTAACTTCTAGGCTATGTTTAGGGTATTACAGAATTATATTTATTTAATATGTTGTTATTATTTTAAATGTAAATTTGAAATAAAATATTAAGAGTTGAGAAAAGAATAAAAAATATAAAAATATAGTAAAAATAATTAATTTATTTCTTTATTAATTATTATTTTTTATTATAGTTACAATTTTATTTTTTATTTAATTAATATTAATTTTTTGATATGTTATTTTATCTTTTATCCTTAATTTTATCCGAAACGAAATGGTAGTAATTAGCTTGGAAGAAAACGAGGCATTAATTAAAAAGCCGACCTTTTAATAAGATTAATTCAATATATATCTAGCACGTACGAATAACTTATCCATTTATTGCGCTTGGAATTTTTTTTAGACCTATTACATTTTTGTTTTAATTTTTATGATAGATATCACTTTTAATAATAAAAGGCGTAGGAATAAAGATGTATAAAAAATTTAATCCGGTTAACCTAATTGGTTTATTTTTTTGATTCAATTTAAAATTTTCGATATTTAATTTATTTTATATTGTTAGAAAAATTTAGATAGTATATCTAAAATATCGGATCAGATATGAATAGTAATTTTTTCAGATTAATATTCGATTATTCGAAATTGAAAATTTTAAAAAAAATTTATAGATATAAATGTAACGACCCGATATTTCAAGGTCAACATCGGGCGTTTACTCGAGTCATATATCGTCAAGTCGGGTCTCGTGTTTGAGCTCATGGGGTCGTGTTTGGCTTCGGTTTTGTCTTTTTTGTGCCTTTTCGGGTCTGTTGTGGGCTTGCTTGTTGAGCTTGGCTTGTGAGTTGTATGGAAAAGGATTAAGGTAAGGTGGAGTAATTAAGTAATTATCCCTTAGAAGAGACAAAAGGGTTGATATCTCTTTTATTTTCTTCTAAAGAGGAAAAAGCTGAAAAGGAGATCAAAAATGGGGCTTAATCTTCTTATTTCTTCCTCTCCTCAAATAAGTAAAGGTGGAATCTTGTTAGTGAAGAGTGGAAATCTCGTTTTGGACATCAAGGAAAGGTTGATCAACATATCAATATCTTCATTTCAAGGTGTGCATATCTTGGGTTCGTGAAAAAAGGGGTTTGAGGCTCAAGAACAAGGTTTAGATTTGGGATAAGCTTGGTTGCTACTTAAATCCGATTTTTTTGCTTGAGGTCAGTACATTTCTGACTCTTACACTTCATGTATCTCATGAAATATTGTTTTGCTTGATTGATTGTTTATAGAATGCTTAGATGGGGTTTGGGAAGCTTAGAACCCTAGAAATGTTTGATTTTGTTTTAGGAGTTGTTTTAATGTAAAACTATTAGGAAATTACCTCTTAAGCCCTATTAAACTTGTAGAATCGATTTGGGAATCAACTATATAGTTTGGGTGAGAGTTCTAGGTGATTTGGAGGCTTATACTTGCAAATTCGTGCAGGCGTATCGATACACGGGGGAGGTGTATCGATGCCCTATAGGCAAAACTTAGGTGTAGATGGAAGGCCTATCGAAACGGTTAACCTGTGTTTCAATACACCAAATTACAGTAAGGTTTGGTATCGATACCACTTGGGAGGTGTATTGATACTGTGTGGTGTATCGATACCCCGAGTAGGTGTATCGATACGAGTGGTTAACTCGTTAGCTAAGACAAGGCTATTTAGCTTGGTATATCGATACGCAAGGGTAAGTGTATCGATACGGGGTCGTATCGATACACATTGAGGGTGTATCGATACAAGGGCGTTTCGATAGCCCAAATAGGCGTATCAATGCCTAGGCAAATCTGCCCAAGTTTTAAAGGTTATGTTCAGGGGTCCTATAATTCATGATAAATGATTTAAGGGGCCTCAAAAGGGTAAAATGAACTATGAAACAAATGGACTGAGTTTAATGTCCCGATACAAGAAATTATAACGAAAAGCTCAATAAAAGATAGATGGCTTAATTATTATTATATTTCCCTAAGGATTCCGAGTAGATCATAAAAAAAAAACGTGTGATAGTTAGGGTCCTTGTTGTGTGCTGATAGGACACCAATATAATTTAAGGGGATATTGTTAATGAAATAATCTAAATATGATCTTGTAAATGACCTAGTGGTTTGAGTATCTAATCTTAGTTATGAGAGATGGCTTGGAATATTAGAAGCGTGCCTTGGACTTTGTAAATGGTTTGACTTGTGCCCGTTATATGGTGTATTTGTGTGTGTGGATGCTCGGGGAGCATGTTTTACTTATGTCTAGGTAAAAAGGAATCCGAATATCCTAGAGTTAGTGCATGAGAACTTAGTTAAGGGGACATGTACTTTGGGCTATGTGAGTGAGTACGTCCGATGTGTCCACGGGCTATGTGATCTAGATGCGGTTTGAACCTATCCGTGACTATGTTGATCTGGATAAGGAATAACTTGATGAGCTGTGTGAGCATTAAGAAAATCAATGGGCTATGTGAACTCGAGTAACCTAATGGGTTGTTTGACCTCAAGGATGGACTGCTTGTGGCTATGTTGATCCAAGTATGTCCCAGACATATTTGTGGCTATATTGATCCAGATATGGTCCAACCCGACGGCTATGTGTTCACGGGGAAACCCGAAGGCTATGTGAGCATGGGTATAGTAGGACTACGCTTGACCGATAGTTATGGATGTTATATGCGTGTGTGTATGTTATGATTTCTATGGTTAATGACCTTATTACCCTAATGTTGTGTGAGTGGGTGAAGGTACATGTAAAACGATGGTCTGTGTAATATCGATGTGACTCGAAGGGCTGTGTGAGACCAAATGGATAGGTATGGTAAGGCATGTGATCTTTCTATATGTTGAAAACTTGAGATAGTTATCTAGAGAACTCTAGCTAAGGTAGAATAGGAGAAGACCTTATTACCCACTGAGTTTGTTAGCTCAACGTGCGAAATTGTGGTTTTTCTGTTGCTTAGGTGACAAGTAGCTTTGGAGGAGCACATCAAGGAGGATTTCTTAGCATCAAAGCCGTTTAAAGAGTACAGTACTTGATCTTTAGTAGGACTTAATGTATTCATAGGACCTTAACACATATTGAGTCTGTATATTTATTTTGGATTCCATTTTGAGTCGGAAATGTATTTTAAAAGGATCTCCTATTTTGTAAACATTTTATTTTATTTTGATCTACGTGGATTTATGAAACGTGATATTTTAAGTATTTGGACACGTGCTTTCAAAAGAATTTTGATGGTTCGGGTTTTGGGTGACCTGAATGTGTCTCTTTGGATCAAGATCGGGATCAAAGTGTTACAATAAATCATGGTATATATGATTTTTATTTGTTTTATTTAAATTTAAAATCTACATGGATATAAATCTTTGATGTTAAATAATTTGTTAATTTTTATATTCGAAGATCTAAAATTTTTATAAATGAGATTAACAAATTAAAAAAATACTTAAATCAAGTCCTAAATTTAGATACTCTGAATATCTTATCCGAAAATATAGATATTCAATCTTTTATATCGAATACAAAATATTATATTACATATAGGAAATTCAAAACTCTTAAGAAATATAAACTGATTCACTATTTATTGATTTTTTTTATAAAAATAGTTGATGAACAACAAAGTCGAACTGTATTTCAATCCAGAGCTGGCATTAGGTTTTTAGTGGCCTCAACAATCTAAAAATTGGACTTTAAATGAAGGATTTAATTTATAGATACAGTTGTGTTGCATTTATCGTAATTATAGACATAATATATACTATTTCAATTGATATGAGTATTATAATTATGAAAAAATTTAGAAAAGTATATTATTATGGACATAATATTAAAAAGTATTATGATTTTCAGATGTATAACTATAATCATATAAAGGTCATTGTTGTTGTTGTTGCATACAACTATTTAAATCTCTATATCTAATAGAAAATAATAAAAAAATTACGAGTATGCCCGATAATAATTATTGAAAATATCGAACACAATAATAAATATTGAAAAAAATTAAATTTTAAGACTACTTAAAACAATAATATTAAAAAATCACATCCCTGATAAATATTAAAAAGTAGATTTTTTAATAATAAATATTAAAAAATTATCCTATTAATAAATATTAAAAAAATAATTTTTAAAAACAAATATCAGAAAAAAATTAAATCCTTAATAAATATTATTAAAATTCGTGTATGAAAAATTCCAAAAGCCAAACCCGCAACAGGCAACGTGACAGTATTCGCAGTTGTAGATCCAGCAAATCTTCCAGCACATGAATGATTAAGAACAATACGTGATTATCTGGAGGAAGATCTGGATGGACTTACTTCTGTAGTCGTTATGTCAAACATAGAAGCCGAGCACTTTAAACTTAAACTAGTGATGTTTAACATGATAAACACACTTGGGTGGTTTGGTGGATCAATCAATGAGGATGCTCGCCATCATCTAAAGACTTTCCTGGAGATATGTAATTCTTTCAAATTATCAGGAGTATCCGTTGATATTTTAAAACTCAAGTTGTTTCCTTATTCACTGAGGGATAGGACAAAGTCATAGTTAAACAATCTAAAACCAGGCTCACTCATCTCATGGACAGAACTACGACGTAGTTTTCTTGTCAATTTTAGTTACACCAATATGAAGGATAAAATTAGAAACGATATTACATCATTCAAGCAAGAAGATGATGAATCTATCTATGATGCATAAAAGAGATACAGAAAATTATATCGCAAACACTTAATGCATGGATTGTCTGAGTGGAAACATGTATCAATCTTCTACAATGTAGTAAATACACCTACGAGGATGATGCTTGATGCCTCGACAAATGGTACACTTCTGGATCGCCCATCGCATGAAAGTTTGGAGATTTTGAATAGACTCGCCAGAAATGATTAGCAACATCTTACAAGAAGGAGAGGAGTAGAATGAGGAGGGGTGATAGATCAGGATACTTCAGATTCAATTTTGGTTTAATTATTCGCACTAACAAATATGATCAAAGATCTGTAAAACACAAAAATGTTAAAGAAGTCAAGGAAATCACATCATTCTATGAATTATGTGGTAAGAACCATGATTCTTTAGAATTTCCCCAGAATCCAGAATCCAACTTCTTTGTTGAAAATTTTAAAAGAAACATGTCAAACACATATAATTCAGCATGAAGTAAGCATCTTAAATTTTTCATAGAGCAATTCCAACAATGCGCTTAACTGCAAACACAAAATATATAACCTCCAAGATTTTGGCAAAACATCAGAGCAAACCAATAGTAGTTGCCGCAATAGTAATCCTCAGACATAAAAATTTGGAGAATACTCTGAATATGTTCATGGCTCAAACTGGTGCCTATATATCCAATATAGATAAATTCATTCAAAGAGCCAATGCATTCATGGACAGAACATAGATGTGGATGTAGAACAATGAAACAACTATGAGAAAACTAAAAACCCAAGTAGGGCAATTTGCACAAATTCGGAGTACCTGACCTATAGGAGATCTACCAAGAAATATTAAAGTCGCTAGAAAAGATTCACATGATCACTTTAAGGCTATACAAACCATAAACGTAATACAATTGAAAGACCCTGAGATACACGAAAAGGCAACAGAACAAAAACCTGAACCAGCAGACAAAGAATATTCCACTTATAAGAAATCCAAAGAAAAGAAGTCAATAGATATAGAACCTTAAGTTGGTACTGATGCCATAACAAACGATGTCGAGGTAGCATAACAGATCATATTCCAATGTTCTAAAAACATTAAAGATCTAAGGTTGTTACCATGATTCCCAAAAAGGTTGAAGCAACAAAAACAAGAGTATTAGTTCAAAAAAATTTTAGACATTTTGAAACATGTACACATTAATATACCTTTGGTAGAGACAACTAAAAAGATGCTCAAACATGACAATTTCCTCAAAGAAATCATCTCAAAGAAGACAAGGATAAGGTAATTTAATATTGTCGCTGTGAAAGAGGGATGCCTAACAATGCTGCACAACCGAGCATTGTGCAACTTAGGTGCAAACATAAATTTGATACACTCTGATATTGTAACCGAAATTGCAATGATTCACATAACAACAACATGAAAATACACTCTGATCTATTTCAACACTGATTGTACCCTCTAGCTAAAGCGAAACCTTTTCACTTTTCTCGATGGCCTAATGCCTTCTCACTCAAGGTTGGTAACCGAGTCTTGGCAACTTCTTCCAACTACTATTAACAAACTTAACTTCTGAAACCTATTTCAACACACAAGGCAATAAACAAAATGTTCCACCAAGGCTTGCTCAACACAACAACACATAACACCTTCCACCAATAGAAATATTAAACAGTACCATTCGGACACCCAACAACGGACACGACTATAAGAAAACTCCACTAACGACAACAACTTTACGAAGAAAATGAGAGTTTCATGTCGCAACACCTTAGCATACCTTACACGATAAGGCAACCCACATATATCGACCACATTCCTATTGACGAGAGAACCCCTGCAACTCATCTGAAGACCCAACATCTGTCTAACAACCCTTATCACATTCAACATACATCCCAAGCAACTTAACGGAAAATTTTAAAACACTTAAAAAAACATGTACACATAATCAATAGATCCAACCGTTTATAAAGGTAAAGCTCTCTCTTAGCTACCGAAAAACAACATCACAAAGCTTACGTAGATCCATTCACACACCTCTGCCTTAGAAACTTTAATGGCAACAACACTCTTAAAGAACATTGACGTTCATTCTCTACTTACCAGCCCAAACAACATTCACTCTTAATACAACCTTGTCTATAACCTGCACACGCGGTTCCATTCAACTCCTGCTAACAACTTACCCCGAAACATCTTAGCCATAGAAAATCTTCACCCATAACTCTTTCCTTAGAACATTGTTCCCTCTAATAAAAATTCTCACAAGCCAACATTTCTGTTTACTCACAACACCCTTAACCTATTCCACTACACAACACCTACCACGACTTAAACCTTAAGATACCCAAGGCACACTAAGCATCTCAGATTTAACCCTTCATACAATGCTAGGCACTTCTAAACCTTTGCATCGGCAAAGAACATCATGCTCATCCAAAAGACAATTTCTCTTTTTAAAATTAGATTAAAAAAATAATTCATCAACGTATTATAACTTCAATTAACAACCTAGATGTGCATCACACACCAATTTTTTCAAACAACTCTTCGATTGGACCATCTTACAACCCGACATTGTTTCAAACCATCTCCTAGCTCACTTAAATTGTTCCAAACCCAACTTTTACCCTTTTAACCATTCCAAACTTAACGTCAAACTTCTTTGCACTCAACCTAATATCCTTTTTATCGATATATAACAACCACACAGGAGAAAACCAGAAACTCAATTGACACAAACCAATCCCACAATATTGATTACCAACTAAAGATTTATAGATTGAATAGAGTTTCCTCATCGCACAAATCTTCTTCATGTCCTCGAAAACCTGAATAACTCGTTCAGACTATCCATCCTTTTGTGTATGACAGGAAGTAACAAAACTCAATCTAGTACCAAAAACTCTCTATAAAGAACCCCAAAACCTCAATGTAAACCTTGGATCCCTGACATATACTATGGATTTCGACATTCCATGTCGCCTCACAACACTAGAAACGTACAACTCCGTCAACTGATCCAAGGAATACTTAGTATGCACTGTGACAAAATGTACACACTTTATAAACCTATCCTCAACAACCCATATCGAACCCTTTTTGGGTGGTATCAAAGGCATACTCGTCATAAAGTCCATAATATCTCTTTCCTATTTCCATTATAGTACTTCCAAAGGTTGCAACAAATCTTATGAAACTTGATGTTTATCCTTAATCCACTAATACTTTAAACACTTACTCACAAATTCAGTCACATACTTTTTCAAGCCAACCCAAAAATACTCACTCTTTAGCCCCAATACATATTAGTACTACCAAGATGTATAGTAAAAGGACTACTATGCACCTCCGCAAGGATAGTAAACCTCAACTCAGCATCTTTTAGCACAATAACACGATCTCTGAAACACAAAAGACCGTCTCCTTGAAAACCATACTCCGTTGGCACGCCCTCAGCTATATCCTGAATAATAGGTACCAAAGCATCATCTAACAACTTTTTTTTTTCAACCAACTCAACCAAAGAAGGTTTAACCCACAACTCCGCTATCAAACCACCATCCTATGATAGACTCAAATTAGCAAACATAACTCGTAACTCAACAACCACCCTCCTACTCAAAGCATCGGCAACTACACTAGCCTTACTCGGGTGACACTCGATAATCAGATCATAATCCTTAAGCAAATCAAGCCACCGATGTTCCCTAAGATTAATCTCCTTCTGGGTCATCAAATACCTAAAAATCTTATGATCCGTGTAATCCACACATTGCTCACCAGAAAGATATTGCCTCCAAATCCTTAGGGCAACACAACTGCACCTAACTCTATGTCATGTGTGGGGTAGTTTCTCTCATGCACCTTCAACCAAAATTACTCCCAAGGCACTCAACATGGGTTCAACTACCTAAAACTCCAAGCCCAACTAACTATTTCTTATCAAGGGTTACTCCTAAACCATAAAGGTAACTCGACCTAGTACACAACAAGCTCAGTCCCAACAAGGGAATCTTTTAAAGACCTTTTCAAACCTACACCTTCTCCTTACAGGACTGATCATAACGAGATTTCCATTTTTCACGAGGGAAATATTTGTAGATATGGACAATGTATTCATGAATCCTACATGTCACCCTAGATGCCTATGCAAGTGCATGCAAATGCAATCTAATGTCATGCTCAAGAATACATGCATGTACTAAGATGTCTAATGTATATGCATATAAGCATTATTATATTATGCATGATTATTATCCATACTCACAAACAACATCCTTAAATACAAAACTTCAATTTCCTACTTCAAACCCTTTCTTCAACTCAACATTCACAACCACATGAGCTTGGTGCCTAAGGGATACATATCCACACCATAGCCCGAACGTTTCTAGCACGTTCAATTCACTCTGCAGAAAAAAAATTCTAAAATCTTAGTGTAACCCCCTCAACCCGGTCTAGACACTAGCCGACTAGAACGAGCTACATGGGGAATACCGAGGCTAATCCGGAGACTCACCCCGATAAACAACCCTAAAAAAATTCTTTTATCTTATCTAAATGCTTTAATTAGATCCTAAATGTTCATGCCAAGAATGAGTTCATTTGCAGTAGAAATTAATGAGAAACGAGTCTTAATTAAACCGAACAAGTTTTAGGGACCTAATTGTAATTTCCAAAAAATTGTAATCTAATTGTGAAATTAAGGTTACCAATATTTAATTAAGTTCATTAAATGCTTAGATCTAAAATTTTAACTTAAATCGAGGTCTACAAGTCACTTAATTGATTACACATGTTTAGTGATTGAAATGTGAAGATTTCTAGTTATCCTTCAACCTGTAACGACTTTAACTAACATAGCTATTGAAACACTTAGTCCCAGTATTCATAATGATGTGACGAAAAAAGGAGTATCAAAAGGGATTTAAAAGTTTTGATACATCTTCGAAAAATCGACCAATGTCTTGCGCGACAAGCCCGTATTACGATACAACCATGACCCCGTATCGATACGATTTGGAACTTTAAAACTCTGTACCGATACCAAGATCAATTGTATCGAAACACCTGCTTGTTTTCATCAAATTGTTTCAAAACCAGTTCATATGGTTTTGATAACTAGGCTAATTTTTCCACAAAACCATCATGTTTTTGCCTAGGTATCGATACCTTATGAACAAGTATTAGAACCTCTGCACAAAAAATACAGATTTCACATGTTTCATGCCTTAAACGAAAAACTAAAGTTCTCTAGATTTATATAAGACACTATAGGCATAAACCAATCTTCAAAATTAACACTAGATGCATGGTTACCTAATTTCATATATAAAACACATGGTTCACAATACAATTCAAACATAAGGTTCATAGTATAACATGCTTCAAAAATCTCATCAAAACTCAAATACTCAACATATAAAGGTAACTCAAACCATTATGTCCAAAAACATAATCCAAACACAAAAGCTCTCTATTCCATTGCTCTCGACTACCTAGGTTTATTATTTAAGAAAAAGCATACTTGAGCTAAAGCAAATACTATAAATAGACACGTATGACACCTTTGCTTTCCGGTTTCTTCCAACACTTATAGGCATTGAAAGGAAAAAGAGAGAGGTTAGGATTGAAGATTAATGAGAGAAATAAAACATTTAAAAACATCAATTGCAATGCAGCCCATAAATAGTCAATCTTATCAAAGTAAAACATGTCATGCTTCTTTAAAACAATGTAAACATGGCCATTAATGCCAATAGTAAGAACAACAAGTGTTAAAAAAATCATGGCTCACATGCCAACATAAATTACCGGTTAGTCACTTTTAAAAGTTATCTCATGCTTTCGAAGCAAAACAATGCTAAAATGCTATTCACCTAGCAAAGCCTAAGGTTCACATATCACTTGCAATTACAAAATAAAAACATAAATTTATATTGGAGCTAGTGATCCAATTTTTACTACTCCAAGTCGTTAGGATAAACGAGCAACCGCATGTTAGTACTACTCCCAGAGAACGCGCATGTTGATACTACTCTCAACATGAATAATCTCACCTTGGTGTCAGATTAAAGTACTAATCCTATCAACTCGGATGTGACAGTACTACTCCTATCACACAACATTACACTTTAAGCCAAAATGCAACACACAAGGAATTTACACACGTATGAATTTTGAATATTTATAGTGCACTCTAGACCCTATTGATCGATCAATTTATCCATAAGGTTCATCACTTAACTAGCCAATATATTATAAAAATCAATGCTCCACTTAATTCAAAACAGAATTAAACACATGCGTCCCATTATTTCAAGTTTAAAAACTTAAATCGATAAAATCACATTTATCTTAATTTTAAAATAAAACCATGGGAGCATCAATTGTATATCTGTTGGTGCAAAAACTTGTTGAGTGCTTTAAAATATGAGTGATTCTCGTGCAAGTATACACATCGAACAAGTAATAAAGTGTGTGAGTGAGATCGTTCCCACGAGGATTGGGTAGGTTATTGATAAGTGCTCAACACACTATCATTTTTTACTCCTTTTATAGGCATTAATCATCAAATATACACCCACTCGGACCAATGCATGTGCTTAACGTGATATATTTGGAAGTTATACTCATATAGATAATATTTACAGAAAAAGGCACGTTTTACTGCGTTTTCATATCTTTGCAAGAGAACCAGTGCCACGGCAGCGACAAGGCCGAGGCAGGACCTGATGCCGAGGCAGCAGCAGAAAGACAGGAAGCAAGACTATAGGCGATGGAAAGATAAAAATCCAAGGAACGTGTTTGGACTTAAAGCCCATGGATCAGAAATGGCTAGCACAAGGAACTCTGCCGAGGAAATAAAACAGTGTCAGGGCCGCAGTAGTCCCAACGGGCAGAACAGTGTAACGGCTAGTCTGCGAGATTCCTGCCGCGACAGAAAAAGGAAACGGCAGAAAAGGAAACGGTTACAAAACGGCTAGTGGCTTCAACGGTCGCAAGGCTGAGGCCTATATAAGAAACTCCTTCCTCTTGAACTATTCACTCGTGCTTTCTTGTTTTCTTTAGTATTCATAACAATCTCTCTCTCACATTACTCTCTGCATACTAATCTTCGCTAAACTCTAGATTCTTTTCAAGAAAAACTCCAAGAAATCACATCTCTCATTCTTGATGGCAACATACAAGCGATTCGCCCCCGCCAACATTGAAGATCGCTTCAACCGATCTTTCATCGCTCGGCAACTATGGGAAGAGCAAGGTTTCCAGCGTGCGGACGAAGAGAACTACAGTATTGAGCACTACCTCTTCGACAGTATTAAGTACCAAAACTGGGAAATTTTCTGTCTCCAACCTACCCAGGCGAATGCCACGATCGTCCGGGAGTTCTACGCGCACGGGCCCAGCAAAGACTCCCTCTTCGTTCATTGCCGCGGCAGTCCAGTCCAGTCCAGCTCGATGCCGAGACAATCAATAATTTCTACGGCCTCACCCCTGACAGTGACATCCACGCTGAATTCATGGAGGACGTCACTACCGAGGACTACGAGCTCATCAAAGATGACCTTTGTTACGCGAACACCCCATGGGAAACCGGTACCCATCGAGGATCCGTAACAAAACAAAGCCTTAAGCCCGAGGCCAAGATGTGGAACACCTTTGTCAAACGACGGCTCATCCCCACATCACACAATAGCACGGTGGATCGCAAAAGATTGGTGCTGATCCAATCCATCATCAACAAGAGGACCATCAACGTTGGCGAGATCATCCTTCGGGAAATTCATGAGTGCGGTAAGAAAGATAGGGGACCATTGTATTTCCCTTGCTTGATTACGGGTTTATGTGTTTCTACAGGTGTACCCATTGAAGAAACGGACGAATATACGCCCCCACGACGAGGATGGACCAGGGACTTCTGCCACAAAGTCATGCAAATCAAACAAGTAGAGCCTGTCCAAGCAACGTCGCAGTAGTTCACTGCCGATATTGCTGCCGGGGCCCAGTACACGGCAGACATGCCTGGTACTGCCCACACCTCTGCCACTGCAGACCCGTACCGGGAGATCTTGCAACGAATGGCAGCAATGGATCTCCGACAAAAAAGGTACATGGAGTACCAAAGGGATTTCAATGGCACTCTAGCCCAGATGATGCTGCACGCCTTCCCGGACCAAGGAGTACAATTTCCGGAGTTTCCCAGCAACATGTTCTTCACAGCCGCCCCTTACACCGAGACTACACCAGCCCCGGGAGGACCAAGGTCGTTCTTCCATGCAGACCCTCAGCCCCAATACCAGGCTGCCAGCCCATCTAGGGCAGCAGATTCTGCCGCAGCCTCGTCTGTCAACAGAAGGCCATCCAAGCGAAGGGTCGTTTTCAACACCTCACCCAGATCACCAATTATCATGGGCAGTCTATCAGCCGAGATAGATTCCTATGTGCACCAAAGCTCCACTGTCGCCAGCCCAAGTACACACCACACCGGAGGAGCAACAGAAATGGGAGGAGGAACAGACGTAATGCTCACCGAAGAAATGGCTGATGTAGAAGAAGGAGAGGAGGTAGAGGCCCCAATGCAACGGACACCGCCCACACGAGTCCAACCACCCCGGCAAGCAAAGGCACAACCATCGCCTTCAAAAAGGACAAAGCACTTGGCATCAAGGCCGAGGAGGAAAATTGTTACAAGCAGCTCTTCGGAGTCGCTTTAAATTTCTTTGTCCTTAATTCAATATTACTTGCTTTTACTGTTTCTATTCGTTGTTTATTATATTCATATTTTGTTTTGCCGCTTACTCCTTCAAATATAAAGCATTGAGGACAATGCTTGGTTTGAGTTTGGGGGTGCATATTCACTGCCAAGGCAGCAATCTACTGCCGCGGCCTTGCCAAAAAGGGAGTATTCCAGTGATTTTTTTTAATTTCTATGCTCCCCGCCTTACTTGAATTAACTGCCTACACTCTTGCACTGCTCATCATCAGTATTGCCTTAGTTTATTCTTTAAGGCTATAGAAATCTTTCTCCTTACCATGTTTAGGTTTTGTTAAGAGGGCTTAACCTTAGGATACTTAAGGATGAAAACTTAGAAGCTTACTATAGGAAGAACTTTAAACACTTTTGGGACTTGTTGGATTATAGGAATTCTTTTAATGAACTTAGGTGATAAAGACTTAGATTTTTGGAAAGTAACTAGAGGTGCCTACCACCGGCTCTAGAAAGTCTCTTCTTCATGCTAGAGGTGCCCGAAATTGGCTCTAGTATGTTTTAAGGAGTATTATAAAGAAAGAAAAATTTTAGTGAAAAGAAAAACACAAGTCTTTGAGGTGCCCGAAATTGGCTCAAGATTTGGTGTTTGAAAACAAGAGAACACTTAACTAATGTCTATTTGTCTTGAACTTAGAGTTTATCTAAGAAAGCCTTTAATCAACTTGTCCACAAAAACGCACACACTCACAATTCTTATAGTTTGTTTCTAGGTAACCCCTTGGGTAACCGAATGGTTAAGGCTTAAGAATAGGCCTAGTTATGGTGGGGAGAATAGATGGACATGTAAGACCAAGAGAGAGTTTAGTCGGCAAATTGATGGTTTGCATTGCTTGAGGACAAGCAATAGTTCGAGTTTGGGGTGTGATAAGTGCTCAACACACTATCACTTTTTACTCCTTTTATGGGCATTAATCATCAAATATACACCCACTCGGACCAATACATGTGCTTAACGTGATATATTTGGAAGTTATACTCATATAGATAATATTTACAGAAAAAGGCACGTTTTACTGCGTTTTCATATCTGTGCAGGAGAACCAGTGCCGCGGCAGCCACAAGGCCGAGGCAGGACTTGATGCCGAGGCATCAGCAGAAAGACAGGAAGCAAGACTATAGGCGATGGAAAGATAAAAATCCAAGGAACGTGTCTGGACTTAAAGCCCATGGATCGGAGCTGGCTAGAACAAGGAAAAGCCCAAAGGAAGACCACGCGGGAAAACCCCTTAGCCGAATCAAACTTGGAAATATTTTATTATTATGTACTTGACTTGTTCCCTACTCCAAGTTGTATTCTAATTAGGAAAGGTTTGCCCTAGGTCTAGCCCATATACAGACCTAGCCACCCAATGTACAAAACACGGAATACCTAGGGAGAGAGCCGATTTCTATTCTAGTTTTCTTCTCCTCCATTATGTTCTAAACCTTCTTAGGAATTAGGTGAAGGTTGTCGTGTATTTGTGAGAGGAGGTTGTACTTTGTCTTTGATTCAATGCAATAAAGTTATCAAGCTTTGCTTATCCTTTGTTATTCCTTGTTTTCACAATTGAGCTCGGGAGAGGATATTGTGAATCATCCATTTATCTAAGCTCGGGAGAGTTAGATTCACGAAAGGGGTAAGTACGGTGTTTCAATCGCGAAATACTAACTCGGCCTAGGGATAGGTTAAGAGTTTCAGCGGCTAAAAGAAGTGTGAGATTGGTTGGTGATTATAATTGGTTCATGCCGGGAGGTATCATCAAGGACTAGTCATCAACAACACTCTAACTTAAGGATAAGCGGAGTCACTCAAGGACACTTTGCCGAACTTTGGTAAAGTCTACCCACGAGCAATGGATTGCCGCAGCAGACAGTATTGTCGCTGCCAAGGCAGTAAACTACAGTGCTGCCGAGGCAATGATATACGATTGCATTGGACAGAGACAAGTCAATCAAATCCACAATACGACGCAACTGGATCCTAGCCCATCTCTCTCTACTATTTCAATCCTTTATTTTTATTTAGTTATTTTAGTTTAGATAAATCAAATCAACTCACTTGTGTTTTTATTTTTCTACAGAACAAGAAGGTGAAAAAAACATATTAAGTATACCGGTCCCTAAGGAGACGATAACTCGATAAAATACTTATCACTTATTACTTTCGATGTGTCCACTTGCACTAAACGCGCACTTTTGACACGCGACAGTTATTTCAAAGATAGTTAACATACACAAAAGATAACAAAATCCTTTGTATAAACATATGATAAAGCAATTATGCAATTTTTCACCAAAATTTTGTAGCAAAATAAAGTTGTCACAAAAATGCGGTAGGAAAATAATACTAAAAACGAAGTAATAGATAAAGTTGCACGAACACAACATATAGGAGTATTAAAGCTTAAGACAGGCTAGGCTTACTATGGCAAGGACTTCACTATTATCCTGAAAGCTCATTGTTCTAATAGTTTGGCAAGTGTTCGATAGAGTTTATTAAAAATACCTCCACTATCCTTAGTCGGAAGGCCTAACACTCGAAAATGCTAAGGCATTAGCTCCTGGTCTCAACCCTAACAGTTCTAATGTTGATAAAGTTCTACCCTTTTTAGTCATTGAAACTCTCCCTTATCCCTAAGCTAAGTTAGGATTTTGCTCCCACAGTAACCCCATTGTTCATGTTGGTCTAGCTTTGTCTATCCCTATATCTAAGCTACTTGAACCCTTTATCTACGACAATCTCCCAAGAGCTCTTACAATCCAAGGTTTAAGAATAAAAAGTGTTAGCTTGCATGAACAAAACACTTAATTAAAAACTAGAAAAACAGTAAAGACATTCATTTAAACAAGATAAAATCATTCATAACAAGCCTTATCCATACTAGTTTAGTTCATGGCTAGGTTTAGCAAACTATTCAATATTCGTCCTTTGAAATACATTTTCAATAACAAGAAGAGAGGTAAAGCAAAGTGAAGAGGAAGGAAGTCTCAAACGCTTGTACCGTGAGGCTTTCCTAGCTTGCCGTTTCTCCCAAAGTCTTGTAAATCCCTTGCTTGAAGCTCTCCAACAATGGTGGCTCGGCCCGAGGTGAAAGATGAAGGAAAGTGGTCACATTTCTTCTTTATTCTTCCTCATTGCTCTCCTTAAAGTTCTCTCCTTTTTCTTTCTTTCTTGCTACGAACTCTTCTATTTTACCACACTTGTGAAGGAGGCTTAGCTTTGTATTTATAGGAGAATGCTTCTAGGGTTTTGTGCCCTAAAGGTCAAGGAATATTCCCTGACAATTCTGTAGAGAATTGCAGTAGGGTCAGGAGATGTGTGTCTAGCTTGGAATTCACATGTAAGGACAATGGGATGTAGGTTTTGTCTTTTCTGTAATTTTGTTTGGTCTGCCCATAATGCTATCGCATCTTTAAGGTCCGATCCAGCACTAAATATGCTATAGCATCTCTTTCGTTCTTCAACTTTTGCCCCAGCAATCTGCAAAACACCACCCAAGAAAATACCCTTCAAAGCAACATCTTTTAAAATAAAAGAGAAAATAAAATAAAAACCTAATCTAATGCAAATGTAAATGCAAATGAAATGCAAATAAATACAATACAAATGAACTTGAAATAAAACGAAACCTTAAGTAAAAGGGTATAAAATATACGTTTTTTATAGCGTTAACACACCACCAAACTTAAGATATTGCTTGTCCTCAAGCAATGACATACAAAAATACGATAGTAAAATTTTTTTATAGCAGTCTAGGCGGAACATCAATCCTCATAATATAAATGCTGTAACAATCTACATTATACTGAGAAGTTCAAGAACTTAAACATAGACAAGATGCCTTGAATGTGTGTGATGGATTGTATCTAGCCTATGCTTAATAGTGTTAGAAAAATTCTAATTTCACTTATTCATTATACCCTAGTTCTTAAAATTACTCCCATGCTACTTAGTTTTTTTTAAAACTGATTAGAAGGGTGTCAGCTCATCACAACTACCGTCCTTAACTCTAGGTTAGTATGGAGAAAACATATCACCCCCAAGCTAGTAGGTAGAGTCATCCTTTGACAACTTTCATTCACTCATATGATGTAGAATTATTTATTTATGTTCAAAGTTAAGCTAACTTTTGCATAGAGGAGCGTTCTTCTACATTTTTATGCTAAAGAATTTATTCTTACCTCTTTTTTATTTTTTAACAATAAATATACTATAGAAAAAGGGAGTTTCTTTTTTTCTAACTAACTAAGCATAGATTCTAAATTCTCTAGAAAATTTCAAACACTCAAGCATAGAAAACATGCAATCGTGTCAATTAAATTCCGAAGTATTTAGTCCTAATTCAGTTTGATTCTTTCTTAATATTTTTTAATTTTCAGTCCCAAAAGCATTATAGATTCAAATCATTGGAAATCACTTATTCTATCCTAAAGGCTGTCTTAAATTGAATCTAATGCGGTATCAAATTTATATGTATGCAAAATGAAAATACTCTAGCAAAGACCTTGCTACCCCCAAACTTGAGGTTAGCATTGTCCTCAATGCGACTAAGATAAAACTATATGCAAAATAAAGAGGAAAAGGTAAAGATTCTTACTTCTTTGCGGGTCTGGTTTTTCGTGTGGCCATTCGTTTGATTCGTTTTGGTGGTCTTTCTTGTGGTGAAGGGTCAGTGTGTGTCACTTCAGGTTCTAGCTGATCTTGCTCTGCATCCTCCTACAATGTTGTTGCATCTTCTTTTCACGTTGGGTTCTTGCTCTTCTTTTCACTCGGCGGCGTGGGGTGGGGGCATCGAATGTTTGTTTGGGTGGTCCCTTGACTTCTTATGAGTGGTGGTCGTGGTCGCCACTACTTAACTGGATAGTTTTGGCCCCATAGAAGATTGTGTCAACAACGGGTCCCTTACCCTTTGATTGAGTTTGTGGTGTAGATGGGCCAGCTTGTAAATGGTGCGATGCCGTAGCAGATTCTGCTGGAGTAGGGGATGGTGCAGTTGGAGTTGTCTTCTCTTGCTGTTACAGAACAAGGCTGTGTTTAGGCGTTGTTGGAGGCTGTTGACGTAGATCTTGATGATGTTGTTAGGGGAATGGCTCTGGCTCATCGTTCTGAAAAATATGGACGGGCAAGTTGGGAAAGTTACTACATCATCCGAATGCAACTCTCTAAAGTTTATCTAGATCACCATATCTCGTTTTTGCACGTAATTCATGTAAGTCATGAACTTTCTATAAAGGTCATCCACTTGGATCTGAGTCTTTTCCACCACAACATTCAAAGTAACTATATCTGCTCTAGAATTTTTCCTTTGAGCAGCAAGTTGACTAGTTGCTGGAGCATTTTCTCCATCCCCATCAAATCTGAATCTTTTTCAGAGCGATTCCTTGTCTCCCTTTCATTTGGTAGTCTTCATTGTCTTCAAACACTCCTTGTTTTAAAAGATGTTGTTCAAGTAAATTAATTAAAGCATGCAAGGCTGTTCAAGTTTTCATTATATAAAAAGTTCCTAACTTCCCTAAGCATGGAAGACATACACTCGTGTAACAATAAGATAAACACAACCACCAAGTCCTAGAATAGGTTCTATCCACATCTCAAGTCATGTATATTCAATTCAAGCATTGGCCATATAAGGAATATCATCATCGGGCATCACAAACTATAATCATATAAACTTAACCTAAAACTTGCACAAATTTTATGACATTTTTCTACAACTTCTGCTATCATGCACATGCAAATAAAGTAGAAAACGATACCTCCCCCAAACTTGAGGCAAGGATTATCCTCAATGCAACTAAAAAAATTTCGCATGTCAAAAGTGTGCGTTTAGTGCAAGTGGACACATCGAAAGTAATAAGTGATAAGCATTTATTGGATTATCGTCTCCACAGGGATTGGTAGACTTAATATGTCTTCTTCGTCTTCTTGTTCTGAAGAAAGAAGTAAAATAAAACACAAGTGATTGAGTTTGGTTTAACTAAACTAAAATAACTAAGCAAAGTAAAGAGATTGAATATTAGAGAGAGATGGGTCAGGATCCAGTTGCGTTGTATAGTGGAATTGATTGACTTGTCTCTGCCCAATGCAATTGTATATCACTGCCTCGACAGCACTGCAGATTATTGCCTTGGCAGCGACGATACTGTCCGCCGCGGCAATCCCGTGCTCGTTTATAGACTTTACCAAAGTTCGGCAAAGTGTCCTTGAATGACTCCGCTTATCCCTAAGTCAGAGTGCTATTGATGACTAGTCCTTGATGATACCTCCCGGCGTGAACCAATTATACTCACCAACCAATCTCACACTTCTTTTAGCCGTTAAAACTCTTAACCTATCCCTAGGCCAAGTTAGTGTTGCGCGATTGAAACACCGTACTTACCCCTTTCCTGAATCTAACTCTCCCGAGCTTAGATAAATGGATTACTCACAAACTTCCCTCTTGAGCTTGAATGCGAGAACAAGGAATAACAAAGGATAAGCAAACCTTGATAATTTTATTGCATTGAAACAAAGACAAAGTACAATCTCCTCTCACATATACTAAACAACCTTCACCTAAACCTAAGAGAGCTTAGAACATGATTTAGAGAAAGAAAACAAGTTATGATTCGGCTCTTTCTCCCTAAGTATTCCGTGTATAGTATATTGGATGGCTAGGTCTTTATATAGGCTAGACCTATGGCAAACCTTTCCTAAGTAGAATACAACTTGGAGTAGGGAACAAGTCATGTACATAATTAAAATATTTCCAAGTTTAATTCGGCTAAGGGGGCTTTCCCGCGTGGCCTTTTCTTGGGTTTTTCCTCATGCTAGCGAACTCCAATCCATGGGCTTCAAGTCCAAAAACGTCAATTGGATTTTTGTCTTTCAATCGCCTACAGTCTTGCTTCTTGGCTTTCAGCTGCTACCTCGGCATCAGGTCCTGCCTCGGCCTTGTCGCTGCCGCGGCACTGGTTCTCCTGCGCAGATATGAAAATGCGGTAAAACGTGCCTTTTCTGTAAATATGATCTCTATAAGCATAACTTCTAAATATATCACATTAAGTACATGCATTGGTCCAAGTAGGTGTAAATTCGGTGATTAATTCCAACAAAAGGTGTAAAAAGTGATAGTGAGTTGAGCACTTATCACACACCCCAACTCGAACTATTGCTTGTCCTTAAGCAATGCAAACCACCAATTTACCGAACTCTACTCTCTCTTGGTCTTACATGTCCATCTATTCTCTCCACCATAACTAGGCCTATTCTTAAGCCTTAACCTTTCGACTACCAAAAGGTTTACCTAGAAACAAACTATATGAATTGTGAGTGTGTGTGTTTTTGTGGACAAGTTTGATTAAAGGCTTTCTTAGATAAACTCTAAGTTCAAGACAAGTACAATTGGGTTAAGTGTTCTCTTCTTTTTTAAACAACAAATTCTTGAGCCAATTTCGGGCACCTCAAGGATTGTGTTTTTCCTTTCACTCAATTCTTTCTTTTTTTTAATATTCCTTAAAACATACTAGAGCCAATTTCGGGCACCTCTAGCACGAAGAAGAGTTCTTTCTAGAGCCGGTGATAGGCACCTCTAGTTACTTTCCCAAAAATCTAAGTCTTTATCACCTAAGTTCATTAAAAGAATTCCTATAATCCAACAAGTCCCAAAAGTGTTTAGATTTCTTCCTATAGTAAGCTTCTAAGTTTTCATCCTTAAGTATCCTAAGGTTAAATCTTCTTAACAGGATCTAATCATGGTAAGGAGAAAGATTTCTATAGCCTTAAAGAATGAAATAAGGCAATACTGATGATAAGCAGTGCAAAAGTGTAGGCAGTTAATTCAAGTAAGGGGGAGAGCATGAAAATTAAAAAAAAAATCACTAGAATACTCCCTTTTTGGCAAGGCCTCGGCAGTAGATTGTTGCCTTGGCAGTGAATCTGCACCCCCAAACTCAAACCAAGCATTGTCCTTAATGCTTTATATTTGAAGAAATAAGCGAGCAACACAAGTATGAAATAAGCAGCATATAAAGCAAACAACAAAAGCAATTAATATTGGATTATGAAGAAAAAAATTTAAAGCGACTCCGAAGAGCTGCTTGTAACAATTTTTCTCCTTGGCTTTGCTGCCGATTGCTTTGTTCTTGGTGAGGGCGATGATTGAGCTTTTGCTTGCCGGGGCGGTTGGACTCATGTGGGTGGTGTCCGTTGCATTGGGGCCTCCACCTCTTCTCCTTCTTCCACATCGGCCATGTCTTCGGTTAGCATTATGTCCGTTCCACCCTCCATTGTCGTGGCTCCCCCGGTGTGGTGGGTACTTGGTCCGGCGGCGGTGGAGCCTTGGTGCACATAGGCATCTATCTCAGCTGATAGACTACCCATGATGATTGGGGATCGAGGTGGAGTGCTGAAGACTTCCCTCCGCTTGGATGGTCTTTTGCTGGCAGAGGCCGCGGCAGAATCTGCTTCCCTAGATGGGCCAGCAGCATGGTACTGTGGTGGAGGGCACGCATGGAAGAACGACCTTGGTCCTCCCGGAGCTAGTGTAGTCTCGGTGTAAGGGGCGGCTATGACAAACATATTGCTAGGAAATTCTGGAAATTGTGCCCCTTGGTCTGGAAAAGCGTGGAGCATCATCTGGGCTAATGTGCCATTGAAATCTCTTTGATACTCCATGTACCTCTGTTGCCTGAGGTCCATCGCTGCCATCCTTTGTAAAATCTCCTGGTATGGGTCTGCTGCGGCAGAGATGTGGGCAGTATCAGGTATGTCTATCGTGTACTAGGTCCCGACAGCAGTATCAGTAGTGAACTGCTGGGGCGTTGCTTGGACGGGCTCTACTTGCGTGATCTGCATGAGTTTGTGACAAAAGTCCCTGGTCCATCCTCGCCTTTGGGGAGTGTACTCGTCCGTATCTTCGATTGGTACACCTGCGGCAACACATAAACCTGTGATCAAACATGGGAAATATAATGGTCCCCTATCATTCTTACCGCATTCGTGAATTTCACGTAGGATGATCTCTCCAACATTGATGGTCCTTTTATTGATGATCGATTGGATGAGTACCAATCGCCTCCGGTCCACCGTGCTATTGTGGGACGTGGGGATGAGGCGTCGCTTGACAAAGGTATTCCACATCTTGGCCTCGGGCTTTAGGCTTTACCTTGTTACGTATCCTCTATGGGTACCGGTTTCCCATGGGGTATTTGCGTAAAAAAGATCGTCTTTACCTAGCTCGTAATCCTCGGCAGTGATGTCTTCCAAGAATTCGGCGTGAACATCACTGTTTGGACTGAGGCCGTAGAAATCGTTGATGGTCTTGGCATCTAACTGGATCGGCCTGCCGCGACAGTGAACAAAGAGGGAATCCTTGCTGGGCCCGTGAGCATAGAATTCCCGCACGATGGTCGCATTCGCCTGGGCAGGTTGGAGACAGAAAATTTCCCAATCTTGGTACTTGATTCTATCAAAAAGATAATGCTCGATGCCGTAGTTTTCATCATCCAAATGCTGGAAAACTTGTTCTTCCCACAATTGCCTGGCGATGAAAGATCGGTTAAAGCGATCTTCAACGTTGGCTGGGGCAAATCTCTTGTAAGTTGCCATCAAGATTGTGAGAGATTGGATTTCTTGGAGGTTTTCTTTGAAAATATCTGGAAATTTCACGAAGAATTGTGAGTAGGCAGAGAGTAATGTGAGAGGAATATTGTTATGAATTCTAAAGAAAACAAGAAAGTAAGAGTGAATAGTTCAAGAGGAAGGAGTTTCTTATATAGGCCTCAGCCTTGTGACCGTTTGAAGCCACTAGCCGTTTTGTAACCGTTATTCTTTACTGCCGTTTCCTTTTCTGCCGTGGTAGGAATCTTGGCAGACTAGCCATTACACTGTTCTGCCCGTTGAAACTGTGGCGGCCCTGACACTGTAGTTCCTGTTGTGAACTACTTCTCCTTTATTCTTGCTTATTATCCTAAATAGAAATTAAACACACAAAAAGAAAAGCACTTAAAGCAAAAATAAATTTGAAAACATCAAAATAAACTAAACTAATCCTAATATATTAATAAAGAAAAGGGAGGAGATCATGTTACTAGTAGAGAGAATGCAAATGCATCTCCCAAGATTATTCTCTCTCGTTGGCCAGAATTGTAATTCGGTTGTGGGTCACTCCCTTTTGTTGTGTGTCCATCCACTTTGGGCTTAATCTTTTTACCAACTAATCTGCTGAGCATTCTGCGAAGGCAGGAAATTTTGGTACTTCCTGTGTGAATGGCCTTGCACTCCTCTGGATCATCATATTTTTTTAAATTGTGGAATGCGTTGAGTTTGACTTGTTGGTCATTGACCCGCATTGTCAACTCTCCTTTTTCCACGTCAATTAACGTGCGTCCAGTTGCAAGGAAATGTCTCCCAAGAATGATCGGTGCATTATCATCTGCTTCACAATCAAGGACAAGAAAATCAGCAGGAAAAATAAACTTATCTACTCTTACCAGTATGTCCTCGATTTTGCTTTCAGGTTGCACGTAGGATCGATCCGCTAGTTGGAGCATAATTGTTGTAGGTTTTGCCCGTCCTATTCCAAGCTTTTGAAAGACTGATTTGGGTATTAGATTTATGCTCGCTCCAAGTTCGCATAGGGCCTTACCTTCATAATTTTTACCTATTGCACAAGGTACGATAAAACAGCCAAGATCTTTTAATTTTAGTGGCATACGATTATGCAGCATTGCCATACATCCCTCGGTAGCAGTCACTGTTTCAAACTCACCTATTCGTTTCCTTTTTGACACCATGTCCTTTAAGAACTTGGCATAGTTAGGCATTTGTTCAATTGCCTCTACGAACGGTATGTTAATGTGGACTTGCTTTAGAATATCGAGGAATTTCTTAAATTGTTGGTCCTATTTTTGCTTTTTCAACCTTTGTGGAAAAGGTGGTGGTGGTCTCATCCAGGGTTTCTTTAGTTTGGAATTTAATACCTGGCACCACTGGGGTTGTTACTGTCTCGGCAGGCTGTTCAAGAGCTACTGTGCTCTCTGCCGGGGCAGTGTTATCAGCATCAATTTGCTCAGCCTCTTCTTTTGCTGGATCCGCTGATTGAATTTGGCTCTCTGGGATCTTTTCCTTCAGCTGTAGACCACTCCTAGTAGTAATAGTTTTGCATTGTTCATGGACCATTACCTTAGCAACTTCAGTATTGCTAGGTAGTCCTCCTTGTAGTCTAGTGTTTATGTTTTGAGCAAACTGCCCAACCTAAGTTTCTAGCGTTTTAATGGCCGCTTCTTGATTTTGCAACCTCATCTCCGTTATATTCATAAAAGCGTCTGTCCTTTTGATGAAATTACTATTCTCTGCCATGTATGACTCGGTTTTCATCATAAAGGCTTTGAGAGTGTTCTCCAATGAACTTACTGGTTGTTGCTGCATCTGCGGCGGCGGCATTGACTGCTGGGCCTGCTGTTGCGGCAGTTGTTGCATCGGTTGCTGAAATCCTAAAGGTTGGGTGATTGGGTTTAAGGCATTGTTAAGGTTGCTCCATGATAGGTTTGGATGCCTCTTCCATGAGGGATTGTATGTGTTGGACATCATATTGTTGCGGTTGTAGTTCGCGACATACATACCGGTTTCTTGATTCATGCAATCAGATGAACTGTGGTTACCTCCACATAAGTCACAATAAGAATCAATTACCTTAACCTCACGGGTATTATGCTGTAATTGTAGGTTTTGCACCATCTTGGTAAGAGAGGCCAATTGTGCTGCCACTGAATTTGATGTGTCTAATTCATTTACCGTGGCTTGGCGTCTTACTCCTCCTTGCCTAGATGTAGGAAATTGAAAATCATTTTTCGCGAGTTTGTTTAGTATCTCGATAGCTTCCTCAGGTGCTTTATCAAGGAGTGTTCTGTTTGTCGAGGCATCTAGCATCATCCTTGTCGGGGCATTCGTGGCATTATAGAACATTGTCACTTGTGTCCATAGGGGAAATCCATGCAAAGGACACTTGTTTAGTAACTCCCTATAGACGCTCCCTTGCCTCGTACATTGGTTCGTCATCTGCCTGTCGAAAAGAAGTGATTTCATTACGAATTCTATCATATAAGTTTGTAGGATTAAAACGAGTAATAAAATCACTACAGAGTTTACTCCAAGATCCAATAGATCCTGTTGGAATGCTATTCAACTAAGCTTTCGCCCTATCCCTCGGTGAATAGGGGAATAGCTTTAATCGCAAGACATCTTCATGGACTCCTTGGATTTTGAAAGAGTTGCAAATTTCCATGAAGGACTTCAGATGCTGCCTTGCGTCTTCAGTTGCAGACCCACCAAATTGTCCAATAGTGTTAAGCATATTGAACATAACAGGTTTAAGTTCAAAGTGGGCTGCTTCTATCTCCGGTGTAACAACTCCTGGGTTTAATCCATTTAAGTCCTCCTCCAGGAAGTCTCTAACAGTGAGCTGTCGCGGCCCAGGTGGGGGCGGTAAACCTCCATTACCGGCAGGTAAGTTTTGTCCTGCCGGGTGATCTTCCATGGCTTCTTGGATTTGTCTCCTCAACCTTTACCTTGTTCGTTCGGTCTCTGGATCTAACTCGTACAAAGGGTTGGTTGGGTTGGCCCTGGTCATACACCAAGAAAAACAAGAGTAAAATAGAAATAAAAATAAAAAGAAACAAGAAAATAAAGAAAACAAAATTTAGTTGTCAGTCCCCGACAACGGCGCCAAAAACTTGTCGAGTGTCAAAAGTGCGCGTTTAGTGCAAGTGGACACATCGAAAGTAATAAGTGATAAGCAATTTATCGGATTATTGTCTCCACAGGGACTGGTAGACTTAATATGTCTTCTTTGTCTTCTTGTTTTGTAGAAAATAAAAAACACAAATAGTTTTAGGTGTGATGAAACTAAACTAAAATAACTAAGTAAAATAAAGAGAATTGAATATGAGATAGAGAAATGTGTCAGGATCCAGTTGCGTTGTATTGTGGATTTGATTGACTTGTCTCTGCCCAATGCAATCGTACTTCACTGCCTCGACAGCAATGCAGTTTACTGCCTTGGCAGCGGCGATACTTGTCTGCCACCGCAATCCCTTGCTCGTGGGTAGACCTTACAGAAGTTCGGCAAAGTGTCCTTGAATGACTTCACTTATCCCTAAGTCAGAGTGATGTTGATGACTAGTCCTTGATGATACCTCCCGGCGTGAACCAATTGTACTCACCAACCAATCTCACACTTCTTTTAGCCGCTGAAACTCTTAACCTATCCCTAGGCCGAGTTAGTATTTCGCGATTGAAACACCGTACTTACCCCTTTCGTGAATCTAACTCTCCCGAGCTTAGATAAATGGATTACTCACAAACTTCTCTCCCGAGCTTGAATGCAAGAACAAGGAATAACAAAGGATAAGCAAACCTTGATAATTTTATTGCAATGAAACAAAGATGAAGTACAATCTCCTCTCACATATACTCAACAACCTTCACCTAAAGCTTAAGAAAATTTAGAACATAATGGAGAGAAAGAAAAAAAAGTTTAGAATTCAGTTCTCTCCCTCGGTATTCCGTCTTTATTACATTAGACGACTAGGTCTTTATATAGGCTAGACCTAGGGGAAACCTTTCCTAAGTAGAATACAACTTGGAGTAGGAAACAAGTCATGTACATAATAAAAAATATTTCCAAGTTTAATTCGGCTAAGGGGGCTTTCCCGCGTGGCCTTGCCTTGGGCTTTTCCTCATGCTAGCCAACTTAGATCCATGGGCTTCAAGTCCAGAAACGTCCCTTGGATTTTTGTCTTCCAATCGCCTACAGTCTTGCTTCCTGGCTTTCAGCTGCTGCCTCGGCATCAGGTCTTGCCTCGGCCTTGTCGCTGCCGCGGCACTAGTTCTCCTGCGCAGATATGAAAATGCGGTAAAACGTGCCTTTTTCTATAAATATTATCTCTATAGGCATAACTTCTAAATATATCACATTAAGTACATGCATTGGTCCAAGTAGGTGTAAATTCGGTGATTAAGGCCAACAAAAGGTGTAAAAAATGATAGTGAGTTGAGCACTTATCAGGGCCCTTGGGTCGTTTCCAACAAGAATGCGTCTCATGCACAATAATTCTTCCTATGTTCATTGGGCAGCCAAAGAGAATAAAATGCAACAGCATAAGTCGAGGTAAACTCACAGTAGTGTGATGTGAAGTGGGCGTCAACTTGTATCTCATGAAGTGGTTCCACAACTGGGTGTTGGGAGGCAAGTGCTCTCTGTTTACCGTTCGTCTCGTAGTTTGCTGACCGTTCCACTCGGTCTCAGACAGACATAAATCCTCCTTCACACCTTTATATGTTTCGTAATCAGCCTCTTCTTCTTTCTTAGCGTACCTATCCACTTCTTGAGGGATTTTGAAGAAGCGGTTGATAGCCGTGTTTTTGAAGTGGATGTTTTTGCCTCGGACATATACGGATTTCTGGTTAGGGTTGAAAATATTGGCATAAAACTCACGCACTAATGTTGAGTTGATGGAGCCTGGATGGGCAGCAAATTGCTCCCAATGGTGGCACGCCACCACATCCTTCACCTCTGGTCCCAATTCGTCAGAGAGGATAAAGCCAAGTTCAAAGAAAACTTTTCGGTTTTTGAGAGTTTTAAACCTCTCTTCCGTCAATTCGTCAACAAAAATAGTAGGAAGTTGTTGTGCGGATCCTGGGGTCTGGTTCGTACCATCTTTAAGTTGAAAGAGAGGAGAGAAAGTAGGAAAACTTGAAGCTTTTCTCTAATCGTGGGGGTGTTTTTCGGCTATGGAGGTTGAAGATGAGGAAGAAGATGGAGAGTAAAGGTGAAAGAGAAAAGTAATAAAGGTGAGACCTTTATTTTCTTTAGTGGGGGTGTGGGCAAGAAACGTGTGGAGGGGGTTGATTGGGTGTGGGAATAAAGGTGTCAGGCAATTAAAGAGAGGAGAGAGAGAGGGTTGGTTTTTGAAATTCAAAATAATAATAAAAAGAATAAAACTCCCCCTTTTTGTCTCTTTGCCGCCCAATACTTTCAAGGTAGGGTTTCCTACTTTTCTCCTTCTTTTTCCTTCAGCCTCCAGCCTCGAAGGGTGTATATTAACCTAAAAAATAAAAGAAAGGATTAAAAAGATTAAGCATAATAAATCAATTAAAACAAACTTAAAGATAATTTATTTATGAATAGGAGTAAACTGAAAATGCCATGACATTTCAGCATGTCAGGCATCTATAAGATATGCGGTAGGTTTATCCCGCATAACGTGGGCTCCAGTGTAGATCTTCAGGCGTTGGCCATTGACTTTGAAAATTCTCCCACTATCAATGTCTTTGATGTCCACAGCTCCATGGGGGTACACATGGTGTATTTCAAATGGCCCGGACCACCTCGATTTAAGCTTCCCAGGGAAGAGCTTCAGCCTTGAGTTGAATAGCAGCACTTGTTGCCCCACTTGAAAATGTCGTGGCAAAATCGCTTGATCATGCCATCTTTTAGTCGGCTCCTTGTATAGTTTAGCATTCTGATAGGCTTGGGTCCTGAATTCATCTATCTCATTCAACTCTAGAAGTCTTCTTTCACCAGCTAAATCGGTATCAAAATTGAGTTTCTTTATTGCCCAATAAGCTTTATGCTCTAGCTCGACCAGGAAGTGACATGACTTGCCATAGACTAACTTAAATGGAGACATCCATAGGAGGGTTTTGAAAGTTGTTCGGTATGCCCACAACGCTTCATCAAGCTTTGGTGACCAATCCTTCCTTCTTGGATTCACCATTTTTTGCAAAATTTGCTTGATTTCACGGTTGGAAACCTCGGCTTGCCCATTGATTTGGGGATGTTATTGTTGGGACCGCCGGCACACCCCATGGCGCAGCGGAACAAAATTACGACGGTCTTTCCAGTGATCCATGTACGTTTAATCCGAAATCGGGAGAAAGAGATGCGATAACTTACATTGGGTTCCTTGATAAACAGCAAAGACAACAACGAGATCTGTTGCAGTTACGATCGTTGAACAATCGAATCTTTAGCCTCCACGAATATCGTCTTGGCCTCTACTCAGTTCACCCGATTGAGAGAGCAAATCTCGAAAAACTGTTTTTCGTGATTCTAGGGTTTGGGATTCGTAATTCTATATTATGGCTGCTAGACCAAAGATCCTTTATATAGGTGTAACCCTAGGTATAAGAGTTTGATTTCGAATTTGTTTATAGGAAATAATTACTTTTAATTATTTTCTTAAATATCAGAATCTATATATTTAATTCGAATTTAAAAGGAATATAATTACTTTAATTATATCCTTTATTAAAATTCGGGATTAAATATATTTTTCTTATACTTATATATATTTTTGCTCCTTTTCAACCATTGGGTGTGACCCTGTAGGCTCATTGTAACGTTAGTAGTAATATTAGAACAATTCTAATATTACAAACAATGAGTGACATCTAGCAATATATCATTGTCATCTAAGTTACAAGAGATCATGATTCGATATATCATGTCCGTGACCAACTATCTTAATGTATTATATCCTTTTGTCCTTTTATATCTTTAATAGGCACAAGTCTTGGAATAGTCACACTTGTATAGGCTATTTAATGTTTCTTGATATCTAGAGTGGACTACTTTTAATGAATAATTTGTGATATCTCATATCAACGTATTCAAGCATGGCCATGCATTTCTAGTCTCACTCAATCAAGTGGCCTTTGATATATTTTCCTATTATGTAGGAAGGACAAATCCTATCTTGATCATTCACATCTCACTACATACATTGTAATATGTCCAATGTCAGTTTTTATAGTGTAAATAATTACGCGACACGTTTAACTGCATTAAAACATAAAACAACATATGTTGAGATAGTAATAATCTCAAGTCTAAGGACCATACATATAGTTGTCACTATGAGCAATATCGTGACCGTCACATAATAATCCAAGATATATGCTCATAGTGGGTCAATCCAATATATTATTCTCTATTAATATATTCATATATTAATTCTGACATCTCTATGTCAATGACAACTCATTATCATCAATTAATCACATGTTAGTCTTAAGCGTATTATTATTATCCATACCCATAATAATAATTGACTAAGGATCTTTTAATAATAATACATATATTATTATATGGACCTTATTGTTTTTCAGTTTATGTTATACATTGACACATATATCTGAAAACAACAATGGCAATGCCTTTATTCAATAAAATTGGTAAATAAAAGTATCCTTACAATCATCATATGATTGGTCTTTGGGCATACTCTAACAATATCCCACTAGCACTAAGACCAATCACTCACATATCTAATACCGAGTGACTCAGTGTGACGATCATGCTTCTATTGCGTCAGAGGCTTCGTCAAGGGATCAGCAATGTTATCATCCGTGTGTACTTTACATATCTCCACATCTCCTCGATCTATGATCTCTCGAATGAGATGGAAGCGTCTAAGAATATGTTTGGATCGTTTATGAGATCTAGGTTCCTTTTCTTGTGCAATAGCTCCATTGTTGTCACAACGGAGTTCTATATAGCATTTGATATGCTTGGAACAACCCCTAGTTCGGATATGAACTTTTTGAACCAAACAGCTTCCTTTGCTGCTTCACTAACTGCAATATACTCAGCCTCTGTCGTAGAATCAGCTACTGTGTCTTGCTTAGAACTTTTCCAGCTTACAACACCTCCATTAAGGCAAAACACAAATCCAGATTGCGATCTTGAGTCATCCTTGTCTGTTTGGAAACTAGCATCAGTATAACCTTTTATACTTAGCTCTTCTTTGCCTCCATAGACAAGAAATGTATCCTTAGTTCTTCTCAAGTACTTAAGGATGTTTTTGACTGCTACCCAGTGACTTTCACCAGGGTTTACCTGATATCGACTTTTCATGCTTAAGGCACACGATACATCTGGTCGAGTACATATCATGGCATACATGATAGAACCAATAGCCGACGCATATGGAATCTTACTCATTCGTTCTCTTTCTTGTGGAGTTGAAGGACACATTTCCTTCGAAAGAGATATACCATGTCTCATAGGTAAGAATCCTTTCTTGGATTCTTCCATACTGAATCTTTTCAGAACTTTGTCTATATATGTACTTTGACTCAGACCTAGAAGTCGTCTAGATCTATCTCTATAGATCTTAACCCATAAGATATATGTTGCCTCACCTAAATCTTTCATAGAAAAACAACTACTTAACCGACTGTAAGGTAGGTATGTCATTTCCTATGATAAGTATGTCATCTACATACAAGATTAGGGAAGAAACAATTCTCCCACTAGTCTTCTTGTAAACACAAGGCTCATCTTCGTTCTTGATAAAACCAAACTCTTTGATCGCATCATTGAAACGAAGATTCCAGCTTCGAGAAGCTTGCTTCAGTCCATAAATGGACCTTTGTAGCTTACAAACCTTTCCAGCATTTCCTGGAGCAACAAAACCTTCTGGTTGTGTCATATACACATCCTCTTCAAGTTTTCCATTAAGGAAAGCGATTTTGATGTCCATTTGCCAAATTTCATAATCATGGAATGCAGCTATAGCAAGCAAGATCCGGATGGATTTAAACATAGCTACAAGGGAGAAAGTTTCGTCATAGTCAATACCATGAACTTGTCGAAAACCTTTAGCGACTAGTCGCCCCTTGTATGTTTGTACGTTTCCATCCATGTCGGTTTTCTTCTTGAAAACCCATTTACACCCTATAGGTTTTACCCCTTTAGGTGATTTAACCAAAGTCCATACTTGGTTGGCTGACATGGATTCCATCTCAGATTTCATAGCCTCAAGCCATTTCTCAGAGTCTGGGCTCAATACTGCCTCTTGATAAGTTCTTGGCTCATCTTGATCCATAATACGAACATCTCCATGCGTGGTAATGAGAAATCCATATCTCTCAGGTGCATGGCGTTCTCTTGTGGACCTGCGCAGTGATTGTGTTTCTAAATCTGCTGACTGTTCCTCAACAATTTGTGGAACATGTTCAATTTCAGGCTCAGTGAGTTATAGTTCTTGAACTTCTCGAAGTTCAATGTCTCTACCCTTTCCTTTCTAATTGAGAAATTCTCTTTCGAGAAAAACTCCTGTTCAAGCAACAAACACTTTATTCTCTTTAGGGTTAAAGAAATAATATCTCTTAGTTTCTTTGGGATATCCAACAAAATTACACTTATGAGATTTAGGTTCGAGCTTTGTAGACATCTGATGTTTGACATATGCTTTGCAACCCCAAATCTTCATAAAAGACATACTAGGACGTTTTCCTGTCCATATCTCATATGGTGTCTTTTGAACAGATTTAGACGGAACACGATTTAAAGTGAAAGCAGCTGTTTCTAGTGCATGTCCCTAGAAAGAAGTCGGAAGATCACTATGACTCATCATTGATCGAACCATGTCTAACAAAGTTCGATTTCTCCTCTTAGAAACTCCATTCCACTGAGGTGTACTTGGTGGAGTAAGCTGTGAGACAATCCCACATTCTTTAAGGAGTTCATCAAATTCTATGCTTAAGTATTCTCCACCTCGATCTGATCGAAGTGCTTTAATACTCTTGCCTAGTTGATTTTGTACTTCATTCTTGAATACTTTAAACTTTTCGATAGCCTCAGATTTATGGCGCATAAGGTATATGTAACCATATCGACTGAAGTCATCAGTGAAAGTTATGAAGTACTGAAATCCACCTCTAACTTGTGTGTTCATTGGTCCACATACATCACTATGTATTAATCCCAATAAATCACTTGCTCGCTCACTTTTACCATTAAAAGGAGCCTTAGTCATTTTTCCTAATAAGCAAGATTCACATACATCCAGTTGTTCGAAAACAAATGAATCTAAGAATCCATCTTTATGGAGTTTTGATATGCGTTTCTCACTTATATGGCCTAAACGACAATGCCAGAGATAAGTTTGATTTGAGTCATTTGTTTCTGATCTTTTGGCATTTATGTTATAAATGACATTTTCTAGATTTAAAATGTATAAGCCATTAACCAATTGTGCCAAACCATAAAAAACATTATCGAGATAAAAAGAACAGCAATTATTCTTAATAATAATATCAAAGCCAATCTTGTCCAAACAAGAAATAGAAATAATGTTTTTAGTCAAACTAGGCACAAAATAACAATCTTATAAATGTAAATCAAGTCCACTAGGTAAAGATAAAACGTATGTTCCTATAGCTAATGCAACAACTCTTGCTCCATTTCCCACTCGTAGGTCTACGTCTCCCTTAGCTAGATTCCTTCTCTTTTGCAGTCCCTGTACATAAGTACAAATGTGAGAACCACAGCCGATATCTAATACCCAAGAAGAAGATGTTGACAGATTCACATCGATAACATAAATACCTGAAGCAGATGCATCATCTGCTTTTGCCTTCTTGACCTCTTCAAGGTAAATGGGGCAATTTCTTTTCCAGTGTCCGGTCTTATTGTAGTGGAAACATTTTCCTTCCTTGCTAACTCCCCCTTTGGGTTTCAGTGCATCATGTCCTTTGGGTATAGGCTTACCTTTACCCTTGTACTTTTCCACTGCCTTTCCCTTTCCTTTGTCCTTGCGGACCATCAGAATGGGCTTAGGTCCACCCTTAGACATATTTTTCTCAGCAGTTCGTAACATGCCAAGTAACTGTGGCAAAGTTTTGTTAATTTCATTCATGTTGAAATTAAGGACAAATTGGTTGAAGCTATTCGACAACGATTGCAGAATAACATCAGTAGCCAATTCATCCTTTAGAGGAAAACTTAGCTTTTCCAACGTTTGGATATAACCTATCATCTTAATGACATGAGCTCCTACAGGAGATCCCTCTACCATTTTGCACTGAAATAGAGCTTTAGAGGTCTCATACCTCTCTTGACGTGCTTGCTCCTCATATATTTCTTTGAGGTTTTGAATCATCTCATATGCAACCATGTCCTCATGTTGCTTCTGAAGATCAAGAGTCATGGTAGCAAGCATAAGACATCCGACATCTAACATGTCATCCATATGTTTCTTAAACTTGTCTTTGTCAGCTCTAGAAGCATTAGTTGTCAGTTCATGAGGAACAGGTTCTTCAATGACATATTCCTTTCTTTCCTGTTTGAGAACAATTCTCAAATTGCGGAACCAATCAAGGAAGTTTATGCCGTTGAGTTTCTCCTTCTCAAGGAGTGATCGCAGTGATATAGTGTTGTTTGCCATCTAGATCTACAACAATGGAAATACATAATATAAATTTACCAATTTGAAATATTATAAATAGGTCTTTGTTTATAAAATACTCCCATTATTTTGTTCAAAATTAAAAACCCCTCTCGTTTTTAATTTCGGAAAAATTCGACGAAAATTTTTCTAATGAGCGAGGATCCATAATTCACTAATTTCCTAAATCAGCTTTGGCTTTTTCTTTTAGGATATAGGTTATTTAGGTAAGTAACCCTTTACTAATTACATCTCATGTAACTCCTCCATTTGGTGAACAACTCTTGTTCAGTCATCTCATGACTTACCCAAATACTTAGCCTTTAGGTTTCTAATCCTATTAGAATAACCTAACTAAGTTATTACCAATATTTCAACCAACGAATATCACTTGCTTATTCTTTGCGTTTAACCAAGATGGACTTATGTGTCAATGCTTTGGCAAAACCCACATAAGATCAATCAAGGCCTTAACGAGGGCAAATATTGGATGACTAAATTTAATTTAGATTAATTTGAGGGAAAACATTAACTATTTTATCGTTATTTCCTTTAATTTGGCCCTTATTGATCTCATCAATATATACGAGTAGAAGATATATATCATACATTGCATCACATACATGATAGATATAAAACAATAAGATTGCAATGGTTATAGCCCAAAATAAAGAATTAAGGTGGCTCATCCCAAGCCAATGGGAGAACCTTAAAACCCTAATTCTACACTAAAACTGCTTCTCAAGCATGTTCTCGCCTTTGCTCCAAATGTCTCGATTGCTTCTTAGAATAATATTACAATTATAGAAACTCGTTTTACATACGAGGGAGTAAGATGAGAAGAGAAGTACAACAGAGATAGAGAAAGGCACAACACGCAGGCCGTATTTAAAATTTACAACTATTGTAAAAGTAAGGGCTATAACCATGCATGTCAAACACCGTGCAAAGCAAACATATCATATATATGCTATCACGAAATTGTTAATATTACCAATATGGGGCCTACAATCTATGTTGCCTACGAAGGGGTCAAGGGGCAGAGCCCCTTGCGGTTGGCAGGAAATTTTGAAAAATAGCGACTATTTTTCTATGGAAAAACATTAGGATTTGATAAGATTTATCAACAGAATCGTGTTTTAGAGATTTTTACATCCATTAGATTTTTCCATATCGGAATATCAATTATTCTTTTTTCCTTGATGCGATCTGCTATCGCACTTCCGCCGATCACTATGTCAACCATTAACATATGATTATCGTAAAACCCTTGTAGCAACATGGCGACTCTAATTAACAGATTAACATATTAATCGTATCCCTAATCGACTATCAATATCAATATTTATATCGCCGATATAGTAAAACAAATCAAGCATCTCATACATATCGCATCACCCAAGTATTTAACCCGATTACGAATCGTACAAGTGGCTCTGATACCATTGTTGGGACCGTCGGCACACCCCATGGCACAGCGGAACAAAATTACGACGGTCTTTCCAGTGATCCATGTACGTTTACTCCGAAATCGGGAGGAAGAGATGCGATAACTTGCATTGGGTTCCTTGATAAACAACAAAGATAACAACGAGATCTGTTGCAGTTACGATCGTTCAACAACCGAATCTTTAGCCTCCACGAATATCGTCTTGGCCTCTACTCAGTTCACCCTGTTGAGAGAGCAAATCTCGAAAAACTGTTTTTCGTAATTCTAGGGTTTGGGATTCAGAATTCTATATTATGGCTACTAGACCAAAGATCCTTTATATAGGTGTAACCCTAGGTATAAGAGTTTGATTCCGAATTTGTTTATAGGAAATAATTACTTTTAATTATTTTCTTAAATTTTAGAATCTATATATTTAATTCGAATTTAAAAGGAATATAATTACTTTAATTATATCCTTTATTAAAATTCGGGATTAAATATATTCTTCTTATACTTATATATATTTTTGCTCCTTTTCAACCATTGGGTGTGACCCTGTAGGCTCATTGTAACGTTAGTAGTAATATTAGAACAATTCTAATATTACAAACAATGAGTGACATCTAGCAATATATCATTGTCATCTAAGTTACAAGAGATCATGATTCGATATATCATGTCCGTGACCAACTATCTTAATGTATTATATCCTTTTGTCCTTTTATATCTTTAATAGGCACAAGTCTTGGAATAGTCACACTTGTATAGCCTATTTTAATGTTTCTTGATATCTAGAGTGGACTACTTTTAATGAATAATTTGTGATATCTCATATCAACGTATTCAAGCATGGCCATGCATTTCTAGTCTCACTCAATCAAGTGGCCTTTGATATATTTTCCTATTATGTAGGAAGGACAAATCTTATCTTGATCATTCACATCTCACTACATACATTGTAATATGTCCAATGTCAGTTTTTATAGTGTAACTAATTACGCGACACGTTTAACTGCATCAAAACATAAAACAACATATGTTGAGATAGTAATAATCTCAAGTCTAAGGACCATACATATAGTTGTCACTATGAGCAATATCGTGACCGTCACATAATAATCCAAGATATATGCTCATAGTGGGTCAATCCAATATATTATTCTCTATCAATATATTCATGTATTAATTCTGACATCTCTATGTCAATGACAACTCATTATCATCAATCAATCACATGTTAGTCTTAAGCGTATTATTATTATCCATACCCATAATAATACTTGATTAAGGATCTTTTAATAATAATACATATATTATTATATGGACCTTATTGTTTTTCAGTTTATGTTATACATTGACACATATATCTGAAAACAACAATGACAATGCGTTTATTCAATAAAATTGGTAAATAAAAGTATTCTTACAATCATCATATGATTGGTCTTTGGGCATACTCTAAAAGATATGCCGTGACAATTTTGTGTTGCACCTCATATCTTTGTAATGCCTTGGCAATCAACTTGTTGTCAAAGTGTGCGCCTTCATCACTGATGATAGCCCTTGGCGTGCCAAATCTTGTGAAAATATGCTTATGAAGAAATTTAAGCACGGTCTTTGAATCGTTCCTTGGTGTTGCAATGGCTTCTACCCACTTGGACACATAGTCCACTGCCAAAAGGATATACAAATCTCCATATGAAGATGGGAATGTTCCCATAAAGTCTATGCCCCACGCGTCAAACAACTCTATCTCCAAAATATTTTGTCGTGGCATTTCATGACGTTTAGAGATATTCCTAGTTCTTTGACATCGATCGCAGGCTTGGTAAAATGCCTGGGCATCTTTGAATAAAGTAGGCAGTAAAAAACTGATTGGAAGACCTTAGCAACAGTCCTCATTCCTCTAAAGTGCCCACCACATGGGCCTGAGTGACAGTGATGCAGGATATCTCTTTGTTCATCTTCTAACACACATCTTCGGATAATTTGATCGGCACAACGCTAGAACAGATACGACTCATCCTAGAAGTAGAACCACGCGTCATGTCTAAATTTCTTCCTTCCCTGGCTAGTCATGTCAAAAGGCAAAATAACACTAACAAGGAAATTAACAAGGTCAGCGTACCATGGAATTATCGTGACATAAAGAATTTTCTTATTAGGAAATTCATCTTGTATTTCAATTTTGTCATGACATTCCAGGTTAACTTCTAGCCTAGAAAGATGATCAATAAATTGGTTTTTTGTGCCCTTCCTATCTATCACTTCTAAATCAAATTCTAGCAACAATAGTATCCATCTAATAAGCCTAGGTTTGACATCCTTTTTAGTCACTAAGTACTTAATTGCTGAGTGATCAGTGTGAAAAATGACCTTAGTTCCTATCAAGTATGACCTAAACTTGTCAAATGCAAATACCACAACAAGTAGCTCTTTCTCTGTGCTAGTGTAGTTAAGTTGTGCTTTATTTAAAGTACGAATATCATAATAAAAAACATGAAAAATTTTACCTCGACGCTGCCCGAAGATTACTCCGACAGCGCAGTCGCTTGCGTTGCACATCAGTTCGAACGGAAAGGTCCAATATGGGAGAACAACAATTGGTGCAGTGATCAGGCTTCGCTTTAGGTCTATGAAAGCACCATGACATTTTTCATCGAACACAAATGGTTGGTTCTGCTGCAACAACATGCACAAGGGATTGGAGATCTTGGAGAAATCCTTTATGAATCTCCGATAGAATCTCGCGTGTCCAAGGAAACTTCTTATTCCCTTGACATTTGTTGTTGTTGGTAACTTCTCGATCACCTCGATCTTAGCTTTGTCTACCTCAATGCCTTTGTGTGAGATTTTATGGCCCAACACAATACCTTCTGTCACCATGAAGTGACATTTCTCCCAATTCAGCACAAGGTCACCTTCTTCACATCGCTTCAGAACCTTTGCTAAATTGCCAAGACATTTCCGGAAACTTTCTCCAAAAACAGAGAAGTCGTCCATGAAAATCTTAAGAGAGTTTTCAACCATATCAGAGAAGATTGCTTGCATAAAGCGCTAGAAAGTTTTCGGGGCATTACACAATCCAAAGAGAATCCTTCGAAAAGCATAAGTGACATAAGGAAAAGTGAATATGGTCTTCTCTTGATCCTCCGGTGCTATAACTATTTGGTTATACCCCGAATATCCATCCAAGAAACAATAATAAGCTTTGCCCGTCAAGCAATCCAACATTTAGTCGATGAAGGGTAGAGGAAAGTGGTCTGTTGCGTGTCAAAAGTGCACAATTAGTGCAAGTGAACACATCGCAAGTAATAAAGTGATAACTATTATCGTGTATCGTCTCCACAGGGATTGGTACACTTAATATGCCTTCTTCGTCTTCTTGCTCTGTAAAAAGGAATAAAATAAAAGAACATGTAATTTGGGCTTCGATTAAACTAAATAAATTGAAATAAAGAAAACTAAAAATAAAGATGAAGTCTGATTAATAGAGAGAGAGGTCAGGATCTAGTTGCGTTGTATTGTGGATTTGATTGACTTGTCTCTATCCAATGCAATTGTATATCACTGCCTCGGCAATACTGTAGATTACTGCCTTGGCAGCGACGATACTGTCCGCCGCGACAATCCCTTGCTCGTGATTGGACTTTACCAAAGTTCGGCAAAGTGTCCTTGGAAGACTCCTCTTATCCCTAAGTCGAAGTAGTGTTGATGACTAGTCCTTGATGATACCTCCCAGCGTGAATCAATTATACTCACCAACCAATCTCACACTTCTTTTAGCCGCTAAAACTCTTAACCTATCCCTAGGACGAGTTAGTATTTCGCGATTGAAACACCGTACTTATCCCTTTCGTGAATCTAACTCTCCCGAGTCTAGATAAATGGATTACTCACAAACTTCTCTCCCGAGCTTCAATGCAAGAACAAAGAATGGCAAAGGATAAGCAAACCTTGATAGTTTTATTGCATTAAAACAAAGACAAAGTACAATCTCCTCTCACAAATACTTAACAACTTCACCTAAACCCTAAGAAAGCTTAAAACATAATTTGAGAGAAAGAAAATATTGAGTCTTAGGGTAAACTCTCTATGAATCGACCCTCATAATACATTGGACGGCTAGGTCTTATATAGGCTAGGTCATAATACAAACTATAAGATTTGGTGAGTGTGTGCGTTTTTGTGGACAAGTTTGATTAAAGGCTTTCTTAGATAAACTCTAAGTTCAAGACAAATAGAATTGGGTTAAGTGTTCTCTTCTTTTCTAAACAACCAATTCTTGAGCCAATTTCGGGCACCTCAAGGATTGTGTTTTTCTCTTCACTAATTCCTTCTTTCTTTTTGATATTCCTTATAGCATACTAGAGCCAATTTCGGGCACCTCTAGCATGAAGAAGAGTAATTCCTAGAGCCGGTGATAGGCACCTCTAGTTACTTGCCCAAAAATCTAAGTCTTTATCACCTAAGTTCATTAAAAGAATTCCTATAATCCAACAAGTCCAAAAAGTGTTTAAATTTTATCCTATAGTAGGTTTCTAAGTTTTCATCCTTGAGTATCCTAAGGTTAAACCTTCTTAACAGGACCTAATCATAGTAAGGAGAAAGATTTCTATGGCCTTAAAGAATAAACTAAGGTAATACTGATGATAAGCAGTGCAAAAGTATAAGCAATTGGTTCAAGTAAGGCGGGGAGCATAAAAATTAAAAAAAAAACTTCACTTAAGTACTCCCTTTTCTTGGCAAGGCCTCGACAGTAGATTGCTGCCTTGGCAGTGGATCTACACCCCCAAACTCGAACCAAGCATCATCCTCAATGCTTTATATTAGAAGAAAATAGCGGGCAATAAAAATATGAAAGAAATAAGTAGCATATAAAGAAACCAGCAACAAATAATATTGAATATATGAAAAATTTAAAGAGACTCTAAAGAGCTGCTTGTAACAATTTTTCTTCAAGGTCGTGCTGCTGATTGCTTCGTTCTAGGTGAGGGCGATGGCTGAGCTTTTGCTTGCCGGGGCGGTTGGACTCTTGTGGGTGGTGTCCGTTGCATCAGAGCATCCACTTGTTCTCCTTCTTCCACGTCAGCAATCTCTTCGGTGATCATGATGTCCGTTCCCCCTTCATTTGCTGTGGTTGCCCCCATATGGTGTGTATTAGGTCCTATAGCGGTTGAGCATTGGTGTACATAGGTATCTATCTCTGCTGATAGACTACCCATGATGATGGGGGATCGTGGTGGAGTGCTGAAGACTGCCCTCCGCTTTGATGGTTTTCTGCTGGCAGATGCTGCTGCAGCCGAGTCTGCTGCCCTAGATGGGTCGACAGTATGAAACTGTGGTTGAGGGCCCGCGTGGAAGAACGAACTCGGTCTTCCCGAAGCTGGTGTAGTCTCTGTATAGGGTGCGGCTGTGACAAATATATTGCTTGGAAAATCTGGAAACTGCGCCCCTTGGTCTGGAAAGGCATGGAGCATCATTTGGGCAAGGGTGCTGTTGAAGTCCCTCTGATACTCCATGTATCTTTGCTGCCTAAGATCCATTGTTGCCATCCTCTGAAGTATCTCCTGGTACGGGTCTGCTGCGGCAGTGGTGTGGGCAGTGTCTGGCATGTCTGTCGTGTATTGGGCCCCGACAGCAGTATCAGTAGTGAACTGCTGGGGCGTTGCTTGGACTGGTTCCGCCTGCGTGATCTGCATAATTTTGTGGCAAAAGTCTTTGGTCCATCCACGCCTTTGGGGAGTGTATTCGTCTGTGTCTTCTATAGTTACACCTGCAGCAACACACAAACCATTGATCAAACAAGGGAAATATAATAGTCCTCTATCCTTCTTACTGCATTTGTAAATTTCGCGTAAGATGATCTCTCCAACGTTGATGCTCCTTTTGTTGATGATCGATTGGATGAGCACCAATCGCTTTCGGTCCACCGTGCTGTTGTGGGATATGGGAATGAGGTGTCTCTTGACAAAGGTGTTCCAAAGCTTGGCCTCGGGTTTTAGGCTCTGTCGTACTACAGTGCTACAGATCCTCTATGGGCACCGGTTTCCCATGGAGTATTCGTGTAGCAAAGGTCATCTTTAATCAACTCGTAATACTCGGCAGTGATATCCTCCATGAATTCGGCATGTACATCATTGTTAGGTGTGAGGCCGTAGAATTGGTTGATGGTCTCGGCATCTAGCTCGACAGGCCTGCCTCGGCAGTGGATAAAGAGGGAGTCTTTGCTGGGCCCGTGCGTATAGAATTCCCGCATGATGGTAGCATTTGCCTGGGCAGGTTGAAGGCAAAAGATTTCCCATTCTTGGTACTTGATCTTGTCGAACAGATAGTGTTCGATGTCATAATTTTCGTCATCCGAGTGTTGGAACCCTTGTTCCTCCCATAACTATCGGGAAATGAAAGACCTGTTGAAGCGGTCTTCAACATTGGCTGGGGCAAAGCGCTTGTAGTTGGCCATAAAGATTGTGAGAGATTAATTTCTTGGAGATTTTCTTGGAGGACTTCTAAGAATTTCAAGAAAGGTAGGCAGAGAGTATTGTGAGAGCAAGATTATTGAGGATTCTAAAGAAAACAAGAATGCAAGAGTGAATAGTTCAAGAGGGAGGGGTTGCTTATATAGGCCTCGGCCTTGTGACCGTTTGAATCCACTAGCTGTTTTGTAGCCGTTACTCTTTACTGTCGTTTCCTTTTCTTCCGCGGCAGGAATCTCAGCAGACTAGCCGTTACACTGTTCTACCCGTTGAAACTGCTGCGGCTCTGACACTGTTTTCTGCCTCGGCAGAGTTCCTGCTATGAACTACTTCTCCTTTATTCTTGCTTATTATCCTAAATAAAAAATTAAATACAAATAAGAAAAATACTTAAAGAAAAAACACAAATTAGAAAAATAAATATAAACTAAACTAATCCTAATATAATAATATAAAAAGAAAAGGGAAGAGATCATGTTACTAGTGGAGTGCATGCAAATGCATCTCCCAAGATGATTCTCTCTTGTTGGCCAGAATTATAAATCAGATGTTGGCCATTCCCTTTTGCTGTGTGTCCATCCACTTTGAGCTTGATCTTTTTGCCAAATAGCCTGCCGAGCATGCTGTCAAGGCAGGATATTTTGGTGTTTGTTATGTGGATGGCTTTGCACTCTTCTGGATCATCATATTATTTGAAATTGTGGAATGCATTGAGTTTGACTTGTTGGTCATTAACCCTCATTGTCAATTCTCCTTTTTCCACATCAATTAAGGTGCGTCCAGTTGCAAGGAAAGGTCTCCCCAAGATGATTGGTGCATTCTCATCTGCTTCACAATCAAGGACAAGAAAATCAGCGGGAAAAATAAATTTATCAACTCTTACCAATATATCCTCGATTTTGCCTTCAGGTTGCACATATGATCGATCCGCAAGTTGGAGCATAACTGTTGTAGGTTTTGTCCTTCCTATTCCAAGCTTTTGGAAGATAGATTTGGGCATTAGATTGATGCTTGCTCCAAGGTCGCATAGGGCCTTACCTTTATAGTTGTTACCTATTGCACAAGGTATGATAAAGCATCCAGGATCCTTCAATTTTGGTGGCATGCGATTGTGCAGCATTGCCAGGCATCCCTCGGTAGCAGCCACTATTTCGAACTCACCTAGTCTTTTTCTTTTAGACATAGTGTCTTTTAAGAACTTGGCATAGTTAGGCATTTGTTCAATTGCCTCGACGAATGGTAAGTTAATGTGGACTTGCTTTAAAATATCAAGAAATTTCTTGAATTGATGGTCCTGTTTTTGCTTTTTCAACCTTTGTGGGAAGGGTGGTGTTGGTCTCATCTCGTCCAGGGTTTCTTTAGTTTGGAATTTAATACTTGGTACCACTGGGGTTGTTGCTGTCTCGGCAGAATGTTCAGGAGCTGCTGAGTTCTCTACCGGGGCAGTGTTATCAGGATCAGTTTGTTCAGCCTCCTCTTTTGCTGAGTCTGATGATGGAACTTGGCCTGCTGGAATTTTCGTCTTTTTCTTCAGCTGTAGACCACTCCTGGTAGTGATTGCTTTACACTATTCATGGCCCATTACCTTAGTAACTTCAGTATTGCTATGTAGTCCTCCTTGTGGTCTAGTGTTTATATGAGCAAATTGCCCAACCTGAGTTTCCAATGCCTTAATTGCTGCCTCTTGGTTTTGCAACCTCATCTCAGTCCTATTTATGAACGCATCTGTTCTTTTGATGAAGTTGCTATTCTCTGCCATGTATGACTCAGTTTTCATCATGAATGCTTTCAGAGAATTTTCTAAGGAACTTACCGATTGTTGCTGCATCTGTTGCTGCGGCTTGGCTGCTGGACCTGCGGCGGCGGCAGATGTTGCATTGGTTGCTGGAATCCTGAGGGTTGGGTGGTTGGGTTTAAGGCATTGTTAGGATTGCTCCATGATAGGTTCGGATGCCTCTTCCATGAGGGATTGTATGTGTTGGACATCATATTGGTTCGGTTGTAGTTTCTAACATACATATCGGTTTCTTGATTCATACAATCAGAGGAATTGTGGTTACCTCCACATAAATCACAAAAAGAATAAATCACCTTAACCTCACGGGTATTTTGTTGTAGTTGCAAATTTTGCACCATCTTGGTAAGAGAGGCCAATTGTGCTGCCACTAAATTTGATGTGTCTAACTCATTCACCGTGGCTTGGCGCCTTACTCCTCCTTGCCTAGATGTAAGGAATTGAAAATCGTTCTTTGCGAGTTTGTTTAATATCTCAATAACTTCCTCAGGTGCCTTATCCAAGAGTGTTCCGTTCGTCAAGGCATCTAACATCATCCTTGTCGGGGTATTCGTGGCATTATAGAACATGGTCACTTGTGTCCATAGGGGAAATCCATGCAACGGACACTTGTGCAATAACTCCCTGTATCGCTCTCATGCCTCGTACATTGGTTCGTCATCTGCCTGTCGAAAAGAAGTGGTTTCATTACGAATTCTATCATATAAATTTGTAGGATTAAAACGTGTAACTAAATCACGACAGAATTCACTCTAAGATCCAATAGATCCTGCTAGAATGGTATTTAACCAGGCTTTCGCCCTATCCCTCAGTGAATAGGGGAATAGCTTCAATCTCAAGACATCTTCATGGACTCCTTGGATTTTGAAGGAATTGCATATCTCCATGAAGGACTTGAGGTGCTGCCTTGCATCTTCAGTCACAAACCCATCAAACTGTCCAATAGTGTTGAGCATATTGAACATGACAGGTTTCAGTTCAAAGTGGGTTGCTTCTATTTTCGGTGTAACGACTCCTGGGTTTAATCCATTTAATTCCTCTTCCAGGAAGTCTCTGAAAGTGAATTACCGTGGCCCTGGTGGCGGCGGAAGACCTCCATTGCCGACAGGTAAGTTTTGTCCTGTCGGGTGATCTGCCATAGCATCTTAAATTTGTCTCCTCAACCTTTGCCGTGTACGTTCGATCTCTGGGTCTAACTCGTACAAAGGGTTGGTTGGGTTGGCCCTGGTCATACACCAAGAAAAACCAAAGTAAAATAATAAAAACAAGAAAATAAAGAAAACAAAATTTAGTTGTCAATCCCCGAAAACGGCACCAAAAACTTGTCGCGTGTCAAAAGTGCGCAATTAGTGCAAGTGAACACATCGCAAGTAATAAAGTGATAAGTATTATCGTGTATCGTCTCCAGAGGGATTGGTATACTTAATATGCCTTCTTCGTCTTCTTGCTCTGTAAAAAGGAATAAAATAAAAGCACAAGTAATTTGGGTTTCGATTAAACTAAATAAATTGAAATAAAGAAAACTAAAAATAAAGATGAAGTCTGATTAATAGAGAGAGAAGTCAGGATCCAGTTGCGTTGTATTGTTGATTTGATGGACTTGTCTCTGTCCAATGCAATTGTATATCACTGCCTCGGCAGTACTACAGATTACTGCCATGGCAGCGACGATACTGTCCGTCGCGACAATCACTTGCTCGTGGTTGGACTTTACCAAAGTTCGGCAAAGTGTCCTTGGATGACTCCGCTGATGGAGGTTAGACAGTCCTGCTTTTATGATGAAGCATTCGTCCTTCCACCTTTTGTCAGATTGAAGTATTTAAGATGTCGAACCCACAAGGATTGGCTTTACTTACGCAATTTATTCTTCCTGCACAATGGAAAATTAAAGACACAAATAATTGAGTTGGATTATAACTAGGAAAACTAATCAAAGCAATAAAGATAAATGATCAAGAATTCAAGGATGGAAAAGTGGGGTACGTTAGAATGCTTCGTAGTGTGGGTTCAATTGACTTGTTTATGTCCAATGCAATCGTATATCACTGCCTCGGCAGCACTGCAGTTTACTGCCTCGGCAGCGACAATACTGTCCGCCGCGGCAATCCCTTGCTCGTGGGTAGACTTTACCAAAGTTCGGCAAAGTGTCCTCGAATGACTCCGCTTATCCCTAAGTTAGAGTACTGTTGATGACTAGTCCTTGATGATACCTCCGGCGTGAACCAATTATACTCACCAACCAATCTCACACTTCTTTTAGCCGCTGAAACTCTTAACCTATCCCTAGGCTGAGTTAGTATTTCGCGATTGAAACACCGTACTTACCCCTTTCGTGAATCTAACTCTCCCGAGCTTAGATAAATGGATTACTCACAAACTTCCCTCCCGGGCTTGAATGCGAGAACAAGGAATAACAAAGGATAAGCAAACCTTGATAATTTTATTGCATTGAAACAAGAAAGCAAAGTACAATTTTCTTCCACAACTACTCCACAATCTAACCTAAACCCCAAGGGGACTATGGAGGAGTTTAGGGTTTTTCTATGAAACTTGAATTCGAGATATCCTCCTCTCTACATAGGCTATGGTTTATATAGGCTTGGCCTAGGGCAAACCTTTCCAAAGTAGGAATACAACTTGGAGTAAAACACAAGTTAAGTACATAAATAAAAGATATTTATTTTATTTCCTAGTTTATTCCTATAAGGATTATTTTCCCTCGTGGCCTTTGACCTTGACTTTCCGTGTGCTCCTCAGCTCCGATTTCTATGCTTTTTGTCTTAAAACGTTCACCTTATTTTTCTTTTCAAATCGCCTATCATATCAGCATTTGCAGTTCAGGTTCTGCCGCGGCCTTAGATGCTGTCGAGGCATTAAAGTGCTACCGAGGCAATAAACTGCTATCGGGGCATTAAAGTGTTGCCGGGGCATCAAAGTGCTGCTGAGGCATGTGCTTATCTGCATTTCAGCTTCAGCTTCCAGTATCCATCATGCTATCTGCATTACCTATGTGGTAGTTTCATGTCTAAGAGAAGAAACCATTAACCGTACCTGTTTTATGCCAAATAATAGATAAATTCATGAATTAAGTATTGGGATGCTAAAATATGGAAATAAGCAGAATTATCCAGTATTGCCATTAAATCTGTCATTTATTAACAATAATCGAATGGGAAATTGGTATAAAGAATAGGACTTTTAGGCACTCATCATCCGCTTATCCCTAAGTCGAAGTACTGTTGATGACTAGTCCTTGATGATACCTCCCGACGTGAATCAATTATACTCACCAACCAATCTCACACTTCTTTTAGCCGCTGAAACTCTTAACCTATCCCTAGGCCGAGTTAGTATTTCGTGATTGAAACACCGTACTTATCCCTTTCGTGAATCTAACTCTCCCGAGTCTAGATTAATGGATTACTCACAAACTTCTCTCCCAAGCTTAAATGCAAGAACAAAGAATGGCAAAGCATAAGCAAACCTTGATAGTTTTATTGCATTGAAACAAAGATAAAGTACAATCTCCTCTCACAAATACTTAACAACCTTCACCTAAACACTAAGAAAGCTTATAACATAATTTGAGAGAAAGAAAACATTGAGTCTTAGGGTAAACTCTCTATGAATCAGCCCCTATAATAAATTGGACGGCTAGGTCTTATATAGGCTTGGCCTAGGGAAAACCTTTCCTAAGTAGAATATAACTTGGAGTAGGGAACAAGTCATGTACATAAATAAAATATTTCCAAGTTTAATTTAACTAAGAGGCTTTCCCGCATGGCCTTGTCTTGGGCTTTTCCTCATGCTAACCAGCTTCGATCCATGTGCTTCACATCCAGAATCGTCCCTTGGATTTTTCTCTTCCGATCGCCTACAGTATTGCTTCCTGTCCCTCAGCTGCTGCCTCGGCATTAGGTCCTGCCTCGGCCATGTTTCTGCCGCGGCACTTGTTTCTCCTACACAGATATAAAAATTGCAGTAAAACTTGCCTTTTCCTTGAATATTATCTTTATAAGCATAACTTCTAAATATATCACATTAAGTACATACATTGGTCCGAGTGGGTGTAAATTTAGTGATTAATTCCCATAAAAGGTGTAAAAAGTGATAGTGAGTTGAGCACTTATCATGTTCCTTCTTCGTAGCCTTGTTGAGCTTGCGATAGTCCATACAAATCCTCCATTCGGTCACTACTCTCGTCGGCAATAGCTCGTTGTCCTCATTGCTCACCACGGTTGTGCCTCCTTTCTTGGGTACACACTGAACTGGGCTTACCAATGAACTGTCCGATATTGGGTAAATAACTCCAGCATCAAGCCATTTGAGAATCTCCTTCATAACAACTTGCTTCATAATGAGGTTTAGTCTACGTTGTGGCTCTATGGATTTTCCATGACGTTCTTCCAGAAGTATCTTATGCATACAGATAATAGGACTAATCACCTTTAAATCTGCCATGGTCCATCCTATTGCTCATTTATGTTGTGACAAAATGACAAGTAAACTTCTCTCTTGATCAGAATTTAGATTCACAGAAATAATAACATGCAGGATCTCGTCTTCACCCAGATAAGCATATTTCAAATGATGTGGCAAAATCTTCAGCTCCAGCTTTGGTGCATCGAGTAACGAAGGCTTAGGAGGACTAAATTCCTCGTAGTCAAGAGGTTCAAAGATCGAATGATTTCTAGCTATCAGTAGACTAGATTGGTGTTCCTCCAATGAAGATTCACTAGCTTCTTCATCTTTTTCATTCGTGAGCTCTTCATACTCATCTAGTTGCACAAAATTATTGTGGCAAAAATGATCAGCTTTTGATGATAACTCATAATCTACTTCTAAAATGCTCTGACATTCTTTAGAATCATCCATGTACTTGAGAGAACTGTTGATGTTCACAATCAATCTCTGATTTGCTACTCGCATTGTGAGCTCACCCTTCTCACAATCAATGAGAATGCGACCGGTTGCTAGGAAAGGTCTTCCTAAGATAATGGGTGTATTAGCATCAGCCTCATAATCAAGTATAAGGAAGTCAGCTGGATATAAGAACTTGTCCACCCTCACTATGACATCTTCAATCTTCCCCTCAAGTCTTACATGGGAAGGATCGGCTAGTTGCAATATGACGGATGTTGGTCTCGCATCTCCCATGCCAAGCTTCACGGAAATAGACTTGGCATCAGATTTACATTCGATCCAAGATCACAGAGTGCTTTCCCAATGAACTTGTCTCCAATGGCACACGGGATAACGAAGCTGCCTGGATCCTTTTTCTTCAATGGTAGTGTAATGAAAGTAGAGAAATACTCTTTTGCCGTGGCAATTGTCTCAAACTTCTCCATTTTACGCTTCTTTGTAACTATCTCCTTGAGAAATTTAGCGTAGGTGGGCATCTGATCAATTGCCTCCAATAGTGGGACACTTATATATAACTGATCCAATTTATCCACAAACTTTTTGAACTGAATTTCATCATTGTGCTTCTTGAGCCTCTGGGGAAAGGGTGGTGGGGGTCTAACTTCTTCCACTGGTGGTGTAGGAACTATTTTTGTCGTGGCATTTGTGCTCGCTCCATCGGTAGGTTCCTTCATCAAACCTTCCTCTTTCTCCTTTTCCTCGAGAATTTGCTCAGGCATTTCTTCTTGTACAGGTTCGGGTAAGGAATACTCAGATTTCTTCCCCCCAAACTTATCTTGTTGATTAAGTTAAGTGCCATTTCTTAGTGTGATTGCGCTATATTGCTCTTTACAATGCGGCTTAGTGACTTTAGTGTCACTCGGCAGACGTCCAGGTTGACCCTCCTATAATGCCGTGGCAATTTGGCCAACCTGACTCTCCAAATTTCGCAATGAAGCACTGTGGCTTTGCAGTAGAGTTCCTCGGTTCTTGATAGTTGTTGTATGCTCTTGAAGCATCGTCTTTGTACTTAGAATAAATTCTTGCATAGTTGCCTCCAAAGAACTGATATTAGATGATGATGCAGCCTTGTTCTGATTATGCCAGTTCATATTCGCTTGAAACTGTTGGGGCTCATTGTGATTCCGCACTGGGGGATTAGGATTGTTAGTTCCTTGATTTCCCCATAAAACATTCGGATGTTGTCGCCATCCTGGATTATAGGTGTTTGAGTAGGGATTGTTGTTGCTTCGGTTGTAATTGCTCACATAATTGGTTGTCTCATGGTTTCCTGGGCACTCGCTCTCATGATGATTGCCATGACATAATAGACATGTTGTACTGGCCATCTTCACTTCCTTCACCTCGTTGGAACGTTGGATGCTCCTCAACATATTGGTGATAGCTGAAAGTTGGGCGGATAGTGAATCTTTAGCATCAAGCTCGAATTTTCCTAGTGCCTTCCTCCCGGTTCCAAGTCTTGTAGAAGGAAATTGATAGTCATTGTTGGCAATTCTATCAAGTATGTCAAATGCCTCCTCAGGTGATTTGTCTAACAAAGTTCCATTTGCCGAGGCATCTAGCATCATCCTAGTCGGTGCATTGACTCCGTTGTAGAATATCACAACTTGAGTCCAATCTTGAAATCCATGATTAGTACATATGCGAAACAATCCCTTGTATCGATCCCAACATTCACACGTTGACTCATCGTCACCTTCTCAAAAAGATGCAATGTCATTTCTAAGCTGAGTATTGAGATTCGGAGAATTTTACCGCAGCAAAAACCTCTTGCATAGATCAACCCATGACTCCATCGATCCGGATGGTACTCCACTCAATCATCCCCTTGCTCGGCCACATAAAGAATAAAGGAATAACTTGAGCTTTAAGACATCCTCGTGAACTCCTTGTTGACGGAATGAGTCACAAACTTCTAAAAATGCACGAATATGTTGCCTTGCATCTTCGTGCGCCATCCCTCCAAATTGCCCAATCGAGTTAAGCATTTGAACATAACAGGCTTAAGTTCAAAATTTATAGCTGTAATTTCTGGTGCCACGATGCCAAGATTAAGATCGTCCAAGATAGGATTTAAATGGTCCCTAATAGCTCTCAGTCGAGGTGCAGCAACATGCTTATTTGCCTCGACATTTTGAACTACTGGGTCTTGCATTGCTGGTGCCATTTCTGCAGGGCTGGCAGTTGTGACAATGGTCCCCTACCTAGCTGGCTCGCAACCATGCAATATTGGTTGTGGTCCCCTACCCAGGTGGCTGTAGCCAGACTGTAGTGGTCCCGACCGGTTGTAATGGCACCAGCTGACACTCTTATCAAAATATCTCTTTGTCTTCTAGCTCAGCATAGGAGTCCTCAAGCTTTGCCATAGCATTTTCCCATCGCTATCCTTCTATGAATGCCATGACAAATTGCCTCAACTTCCATTTTTGCTTTACCTGCACAACACAACTGAAAAGAACTACCTTTCCCATTAAATAGCACCTATTACCACATAAAAATGCCAAGGCATAACTAGAAGACTACATGCAATGTTATGAACCTAAATGCAACTAAATGAACCTATATGAGCCTAAAGACACTCAATAACTTAAGTAAAAAGGCCTAAAATATAGTCTTTTTGCGGAGTTATCAAATAGCAATGAAGGAGTTCGGACTCAAAATGTTTTTTCATATATATTAATACTGCTATTCTAATTTAACTTTAATTCAGAATCGTAACATGGATATAACAATTTCTTTTTATAAAAATTAGTGATATATTTAAAATATAATTTATATTGTGTTGTACAAAAGAATATTTTAATTAATAATAATCAATAAAGAAAATAAAATATCAGATGACAAAATAAGTTGTGCATATTTATATTATACAAAGCAAAATTAAATGGGTGGCCAAACACATATGTATTTACAAAGGCAATGGGAGAAATGCTTTTAGGAAACTTCAATGAGGATTTTCCTCTTGTTATCATACGCCCCACCATGATTTCAAGTACTTATGAACAACCTTTCCCTAGTTGGATTGAAGGTCTCAGGTATTAATTCAAATATTATAATTATTAATAATTTTATTTATGATTTCTTCTAATATTTTTTGTTATTTATAAAACCATCGATAGTGTTATCGTAAATTATGGAAAGCGAAGATTGACATCCTTTCTTGGCAACCCTAACACTATCCTTGACGTGGTGAGATATTTTTATTAGTGTTATGATTTTTTTCCTTTCATTGAAAATCAAAATTATGAAGATAAATTTTTGAGTTACATATGCAAATACCCGTAGATATGGTGGTAAATGCCATAATTGTAGCTATGGAAGTTCATTACGCAAATTATCAATATTCTCATGAAACTATCTATCATGTCAGTTCTTTGTTACAAAATCCTATTAAAATTTCAGATCTCCGAAATTTTGTGTATTGTTATTTCACTAAAAACTCATGGACTGATAAAAACGGACAAAGAGTGAAAGTTTATAAAGGAACGGTGATTAGCAGTGTTGGTCTATTTTTTCTAAGCATGAAACTCAAATACAAGCTCCCACTCAAGTTTTGTCATTCTTGATTTTCATTTTTTCATTCAAGTTATTCCCTTACTCACTATAATTTGTAATCTTAATATTCATGTGTTCTATTTGATGAATATAGTCAATGACCAATGTTTGAAGAAAGCTTATACAAAATTTGATCATAAAATCAAGTTTATAATCCGATTAGCAAAACTTTACAAACCCTATGTATTCTTCAAAGGGATGTAAGTATGTGTTTCGCAATTGAATTACTATATTTACATTTCGTTTAGTTTAACTTTCATTTTTCATCACTAAGTTAGTTTGATAAGGGAATAATGAGGATTGTCCAAGATTGATTTTTTCATAAAGTTTACTTAATGTCAATAAGAACTAAAACAACGTTCTTTGTAATTATATACGAGTTTGGTTCCACAAAATTAACTTTTTTTAATGTTTTTCTCTCAAACAGTTTTGATGACAGAAATTTAGAGAAGTTAAAAAAGGTGACTGAGGAGAGAGGCATTGATGTGGCTGAATTTGACTTCAATTCCAAAAATATTGATTGGGATGATTACATCATGAATATTCATATTTCGGGCCTGTTAAAGCACGCAATTAGGTCTTAATTACTTAACAAAATAATCTATTACACATGCAATGTTTGTTATGTGTTATAATATATTTGTTTATAACTTTAGAAGTTTGTGAGAACCATATTTGTTTTTCAATATCATGCATCCGAACTAAGTTTTTGGACTTGGCCTACCAAGGATCTGAGGCTTTCAAAACTAATGTGTTATATTACCGAATAAATACATGTGATAGTTTCTTGTGTTGTGTTCGATGATATTGATGGAGGCTCGGAAGTCCTTTATTTTTTCACCTTTGTCAAATTGTAATACTTTAGGTTGTCGAACCCACAGGGACTGTGTCAACTTCACTACTTCTTATGACTGCACTATAGAAAGTAAAAACACAAATAATTTTTGAGTTTGAGGTTACTAAATGAACTACTAAAACTAAACTAAATATCTGAGAAATAAAGATTAATAAAGATGAGGCTAAGTTGAGTGCTTTGTTGAGGAGAATCCAGTTGTATTAAGTATCCACTTATTAATGCAATGAGTTGAAATGCCGCCTAGGCGGGTCGCACAAAGGGTCACCGTAGCTGCCTAGGCGGGATTATGCCTTGTTGACAATTCAACATTCCATAGTTCGACAGAGCATCCTTGTATGTCTTCTTCCTTATCCCTAAGAGAAGAGAACTATTGAAACCCACGTCTTGATGATACCTCCTAGCGTGAATCAAGGGCGGACAACAACCAAATACATGCGTCTTGTTAGTCGCTGAAATCCAGAGCGGTTAATCTCTTAACCGGATTAGTCAATGCCCATGAGCAAAGACCGTACTCTCTCGTTTCGTGAGCCTAACTCTCCCGATATTAGACAAATAGATTTTTCTTCACATACTATCATCTAGAGCTCATATGCAAAGAAGAGTAAATGCCAAGAGAGAATAAACTATGAAATAAGTTTTGCATTAATAAATATCTAACATAACACAACCATCTTCAACTACTCCACAAACAACCTAAACCTCCGAAGAAGTTTAGAACATGATGTAGTCGGCGACTAAAAGTATTTTTCTAGGGTAAAATCCGACCTACTTGACTAAGCCTAATGTGTGCTTTATATAGGCCAAGCCCTAGGTTAAAGCTTTCCATGCAAGGAAAGAGTTCTAAAGGGGAGAGAAGTATAATTCCTAATTAAACTATAACACTTAATTCTTATTTCCTAAAATATCTATTCTTTCCCTCATTTGACATTGACCAAGGCTTGACTCCTTAATTTGGCTCCGTCTTTCTCTCCCTCTTTGTCCATTATGATTAGCATCTTTTTCTCTTTCTGTCGAGCACTAGTTGTCATCTTTACTCTATTGTCGCGGCCTCAAAAAGTGTTGTCATGGTAGGTGCTCCATCTGCACTCCAGCATCTATCTTCTCAATTGGCCATCTTTATATGTAATTTCCTGTCTAAGAAAGAAAACTATCAAATGCATCTGTTTTATGTCAAATATTGGATGAATTAATGAATTATGTGTTTGGATGCCGACATATGGAAAATATACAGAAATATCCATTGATGCCCTTAATTTCGTCCTTTATTAGTAATAATCAAGTGGGAAAATGGTATTAAAAATAGGACTTTTATGCACTCATCACACCCCCACACTCGAACTATTGCTTGTCCTCAAGCAATGCAAAAGACAATTTTAAGTAAGGAAGTTTAAGGGAATATACCGTCCTGCCTGCCGCGACAGAAATCCTTTCTTGACTCGGCCTCTTCTAGGTTCTAGGTATTCCTCGGAACTGGACTATAAGTCTTAGTGTGTGTGTGTAGCTATGTCAAAGTTGATTTGCTAACTTCTAATCATTTTTATACCTCAAGACTTCCGACTAAGATTTTTCTTTAATTCTTTTTTTTTCTTTCTTTCTCCCTAATTGGTATATAAATATATATTGCTATATACTTATACTGCTTGAGACGGTTTCGGGCACCTCAAGTGTTTAGCTAATTCTCACTAAAGTCGGTTTTAGGCACCTCTAGTAAGTGGGAAAAAGACTAAGTCCTAGAGCCAGTGATGGGTACCTTTATGGACTAAACTAGTGCCGGTGATAGGCACCTCTAGTTAAAATCTAAGTCTAAATCTTTATTGCTTTTCAAAGAAAAGAACTTATAAAATCAACTAAGACTAGCAATGTTGAATATTTTTCAAGCTCATAGTCTAATCCTAAGTACTAAACCTAGTATACCTTTCCAAGTTCAAGTCTGGTGAATGGTGCAGACTGCTGCGGCGGCTGGAGAATATATTGTTGCCTAGGTAGTTTCAATAAAATTCAACAGACTTAAATTTTTTTTTGCAGTAAATATAAGATTGTAAGGACGGAAATTAAGGCAATAATACGATAATCTAAATACTTTCCATACATGGCAGATATTTATAGATTCCAAAAAGGAATCAATATTCCCTCACACTCTAGGGATGCATTGTCCTCAATGCATGAAAAGTAAAAAGAAAGCTGAAAATAAGAAGACAAAATAAAAAAAGAAAGACTACCGCCCTTTAAAATGCCGAGGAGGCAAAGGAGTCCTCGGAATCGCTGTCGATGAGGAGCTTGCGGCGGCTTTTGGTTGGTTGCTGGGTTGCTAACGACAGTGGACTGGCAAATTTCTTCTTTGTAGACGGGGTGGTTGGACTCGGATGAGAGTTGTGTTGTTGCTCACCTCCTCTGCGGAATCGATGTTGATTGGGGAGGTAGCTGTGGCTGAACCAGATGCCTTCCTCTTTTTGCTTGGTGTTGTGGCAGCAGGTGATAAGGGTACTATGGCAGAGGCGGTGGTTGTTGGAGCAGGAGCAGGTAGGGGCTGCTGGGGCATCGATATGTTGACTGTGAATTCTGGAAACACAGTCGAACATGTTGGGAATTCTTCATGTATGGTAGTTATGACTGCACTTTTTAAATCCCGAATATAAATTATGAAGGCTAGCTACCGTCGCTCCATGCACTGCAGGATGTCCAAAATTCCTTCAGGTACAGGTGCAGCCTATGTTGCTGCCGGTTGATCTGCTTCGGCAGGTGGTGCCGCAGCAACGAGAGGGATGTAGGCTTGTGGCACAACTTCTTCCACTTGTATACGTTTGATGTATACATCCCTCGTCCAACCCGTTCTCCCCGGTGTATATGTGTTGATTGACAGTGTTTGTACATTTTCAAGTCTTGCCAAGGCAGTTATTAAGCATGGGAAGGTGAGTATACCTCTGTCCTTGGAGGCACACTCGAAGATCTGCTCACTGATGATGCGGCTGCAATCTATAACCCCCTTAGACCGGCCTAGACGGAACCGACTCTAATGGATTACATGGGGAATATCGAACCAAAGTCGTGAAGGCTTGATCCGATAAACAACCCTGAAAATGCTATATTTCTTTTTTTTTTCTTATCTAGAGGCATGATTATGTTCCTATATGTTTCGATTTCATGCAAAACAAAAACGAAAGCAATTCAACCACAAGTGAGCACTCGATTAACACATGAGCAACTTGGGGACTAAAACGTGAATCTTTTAAATTCTATTGGCAAGGTAGAAAATCATTCCATCAAATGTCAATTAAACATACAAAGAACACCCACGATAAATTTCAAACCAAACGGAGCATTCTAACATCATCAATTACATGCCTCAATAAATAGGGACCAAAATGTAAAACTTTTAATTTCTAAGGACTACATCCAATTTAAGTTAGCCAACTTGAAATTAAGTCAACTTTATGCATCTAGGTGAAATTTCAACCCAAAATAACATTCGTAGCAACCATAATTGAACATAAAAAGATATTTGGGACTAAAATGCAATTCCGGCAACTATCAACCAATAACCAACCAAAGGTTTCGAAACCTTGATTGAAGGTTTCGGAACTTTATGGAAAAGGTTTCGAAACTTTTACTTGAAAGTTTTGAAACTTTCATTCCAGTAAGGTTTCAATATCCAACTAGCCCGCAAGGTTTCGAAACCTACCTAGAGGTTTCGAAACTATTTGATAAAGATTTCAAAACTTTTGTGCCTAGAAACATAAAATCAGTCCTTTTAAGTAGAATTAACCCATACAAGACACAACCACTGAACACCATCAACCAAAAACCAACTTTTACAACAATGAAACCATGCCCCCATTGCTCTCTTACTACTACTAATCTTTAGAAAACATACTTGAGCTATTCATTAACACGCACTTCGAATCTTGCTTCTCTTGGCTGCCTTGCTTAATATCTCTGCATTGCAAGGTAAGAGAGAGGGTAAGCATAAGCTTAGTAAGGGGTAAAACATAGAAATACCACCCTTGCAATGCAGCCCATAAGTGCATCAATAAAACACTTTAAATCATGCCATGTCATGCTCAATATAAGTGTCTCAAACATTGTTTACAAAACCAAATATGTTTCCTTATCAAATGTCAATTATCTCATGCAACTCAAAACTAAAATTCACAAGACTTTCATGCTTTTAAAACAACAACAATACTTATGACCTTTTTAATACATATGCATCTCTATGCATCATCTCAAGTCTTATAAGCTATACACCTAGAAAAGCTTAAACCATACGTACTTTAATGTGCACATCACAAGTCTTATTTGCTAAACACATAGCAACACTTAGGTCATTCTCTTGTGCTCATATCCTTACACAAAACTTATTTAAAACACATGCTTGTGAAATTCATGATCTTAAAATATTACATTTTATAAACAATTCTATATCAACATGTGATACAATCTCATGCTTTTCAATGCACAAAAATTTCAAATCATAAACCATGCATATTGGCAATTAAGTGACTAGCTTTGTTCAAACCTTATACCCATCGAATACTCGGATTCCTTATTCCTTATCAAGAGAAACTTGGTCTCAACATGCATCGTTTGGACACAAATCACCCTTGTATACATGTTACCCCCACTACGTACGGTCGGACACAAAGTCACCCTTGTTTACGTATGGGTCAACTATATGCACGGTCGGACACAAAGTCACCCTTGTTTACATATAGGCAAGCTCTACACGCACGATCGGACACAAAGTCACCCTTGTTTACGTGTAGGCAAGCTCTACACACACGGTAGGACACAAAGTCACCCTTGTTTACGTGTAGGCAACACAACATATTAACTCAGTATTATAGTGCACTTAATCCTAATGACATGTCATTTGTATTCGTAGTCTTAAAATAGTGTAACAAGCCAATATCATTCTCATTATGCATGGAAGCTTTCTGTTTTACAATGCACTCAACATATATTCATCAAAGTGAACTCAAATCACGTTGAACGACTTTATTCGGGGAAAAGGTAAAAACCATACTTTAATCAAAATCATTCTCATGCTTTAAAAGTCATGGAAACCATCATAAACCATGCATATACAATAACTAACACATGCATGCATCATTTTCAAACTCAATTCATGTATTGGAAACCATTTCTTCATAATCATCTTTCATAAAACCAATGCAACACAACCAATCATTGAATATGTTATAAAAAGCATAGAAATTAATAAAACTAATGGATTGTTCAATTGATAAAACATATCCAATACCAATGGAAAACAATGAAAACATAATTTAGCCAAAGCACTTATCATTTCTCATGCATAAATCACATATGCAAAAACTACATTAAGAGCATGACCTAAACATGGCAAATATGGAGCGATATGGGAACCATTAAGAGAGCAAAACCATTTAACTTACTTCTGAGCGTAGGAAGGTTTTTCACACCATCCCTACACTCCCAAACCTTTGATAAAACAAGTAAAACCTTGCCGATACGGCAGCCTACTCACCACTTGTCCGAAACTCGCTTGCCGAAGCCAACCGACATTCTCGCCTATTCTGGAACACACCTAACACTTAGCTCAACATCTTGCCCGGTTTTAACACAAAAAAATCAGAGAGATTAATGCATATTAATGCATTCAATCAACCTCCCACATATCCCAAACAAATAGCCCCAAAAACTACACTTAAGAAAACCGAAAACATATCTGAAACTCATCCGAATGACCTCCAGCCCTTAGCCAACGAAAACCACAACTTATTAACATCAAAACATAACCAAGAACCATGATATAACCATCCTAAACCAGTAGAAACATTCAGCCACCCATACAAGCCATAAACTGAAGATCTAAGCCAATTAGCATCACCAAAACCTATGATCCGGGTTTAGCCATCCAAGAAACCTTAATTCCATGTTAAAACAAATCAAAATTCATTGATTTACCCATTGAAAACCATCAGGTATCACCTTATTACGGGATTGCATCAATTCAATCAAAATTAACTGATAAAAACCAAAAATCACCAATTAAAACCATAAAACAAATCAAGAACTCAATGCAATGGATCAAACACTTGGGAATTTCAATAAAGAACTCAAATTTCATAGGTTTGAATGGTTTCTTACCTCCAAACAAGATCCAACCTCCTTCCAATTGAAAAACCCATGAAAAACAAGTTGTAAAGTGTAGGGAAATTGGAGAGAACTAAGGAGAAAATAATATGAACGAAATTGAATCAAAAAGATATGATTTACCTTGATAAAATTGAAGAGAATTCTGATTGGAAACCAATAAAATTAGGAGAAGTTGAGAGAAAATGAGAAGTTAGGTGAAAAGGTGATTTAGTGAAAAATGGGAAATAAATCTCAATAAAAATCTTTATGGTAATTAAAAGGAGTTTATAAAGAGATTTTTGGAAGGTTAGATCTTATGAGAAAGATTGGATAAATAGACCCTTAAAGATTCTAAGTTTTAACCCAATTACATTTTAGTCACTAAAATAGTCATTTTTACAAAATAGTCACTACTTTCCAAAATGTCAAGGTTCCAAGTGTAATTTTTCAAAATTGATTTGACCAAAGTCAAATATAGTCCAAATAAGAATTTTAGAGTATTTTTCCACATTTTATTTCCTTTGAAAACCATTTCTACAAATGAAATCCGGAATTTAGGCTAATTGACTTGATCGGTTCAACCGAACCTTTGATCCGACCATGATAACATCTAGGCCCATTTTTGGGGTGTTACAACTCTCCCCCACTTAAGAAATTTCGTCCTCGAAATTTACATAGCGAGCAGAGGTAAGGGAACTACTCATTCCCAAACTCATTTCACTTCTACACAACTACTTCAGTACCTTGCCACCACCAAAAGCGCATTAGTTCATTTGACGAACTTTCCACACAATCCTTGATCCTAGAAAAATAAGATCTCAACAAACCTTCCAACCTCAAAGATAAAACTCTATTCAAAACAAACATTTACCTACTCGGAAACACAGTAGATCCTTCCCTCATACCAAAGCAACAATGCAAAAACCACTAATCTATCTCAACTCTCACAGAAAACATAACTCAAAAGAGAAACCATTTTCTTGTTTAAGATCGATAACCAACTACTGATAACCAAAACAGTTTTCATACCATAATCGTCGTACTAACCTTCTTCTTCAACATCCTCCAACCTATCAGATAACCACAAAAGCCTCCCACCAATCTTCGATCCACACAACGAAAGTCAACAAACAAGCCTCAAACTAACTTAACAGAAACACGTTAAACATTGTCTTAAGCAAACTCCACCAACAATCATAGGAAAACTCCATCTCACCCCAAAAACTTTACTATAAGACTCATGATGTTTCATTCCAACTTTAATCTTGGCACCTTTACTGATACTAAAACCCCAAAGAAGAATAATACTCAAGTTTAACTTACTGGCAGGACAAACATCCACCCATAATTCTACCATATCCAAAACAAGCCCACACAAAAGCACCCACTTCTAAGCTTCTACCACAACACCGTACCACCAAGCGCATAGAAAAAAAATGACCATATGACTCGGTCAAGATACCACTCCAACTCGGCATCCTTCGAACAACCAAGTGGCTCATATAATATAAAAGTTTCTTGACACAAAAATAAACATTGCCAAACAAATCCTCAACTAGACCCTCACCAAACACTGATCATAACTTTCCTCAAATAAACTTAACAAAGGCAGAGTCCAACTCACAACTCCACCATTGTACCAGAACTCTAATATAGATTTAACAGAACAACTTCTCTCATAACTCCAAAACAACATTGACTCGCCCCACAAAACATCATCCATCACAGACATCCGCATGCAAAACAAGCCAATCTCGATAGCTAACATTCAACAAGACATGCAACACAAGGCACTTACCTTTGTGTCGATACCCAACACCATACTCATCTCAAAGGTAGTACCTCCAACTTAAAGTTAAGCCCCCATAACCAACTCAACATCCCACTTAAAACTTCGATGTTCACACGTCATTAACTGCTTCGACACTCAACTCATAATTCCTTCTCAACATCAACTCACCGATAAAGCCAAATCTTATCCCACCTATACCATAACTAAACCAAAGCTTGTAACACTCTTCCTTCCACTTACCCTAACATCTCTTATTTTACAAACTTGCCAAGGCAACAACCATATTGTTAAAACATCCACAGACACGAGCCCACTGAACACAAACTCTCACTACACCTTTCGATAAAAGCAAGCCCATTAGACTAAGTAACTGATATAGGTCATAAACTGTCTAGCAAACGCCGTCACACAACTCAAACACCACCACAATCTAACTTTACCCAAAGTAAACCCAACTCCTCAAAAACACGATACGTACATTTTCCACCTTTACTGCACAACCAAAACCATGACTCAAACCCATAAAACCACAACTCCCATACTGATATATTTCTTTTTTTTTATAACTTTTTTTTTTAAAACATGACCCAATACTCCTCAAGGAAAAATACTAGATAGGTCACAACCCCCGACCTAACCACACATCAAACCCTATTACAAAGGATTCCAAGTAGCATTTCCATCAACCACGATGATAAAACAATACCTTTTTCACAAAACGAATCCACACCACTCTGAAAAACACTAAACCTCCTCTCAGCACACAACCTGCTACAAACCTCTCACAACTTCGAAACTCTAACCAGAGAGAACCCTTAGAACTCAACTTTACATTTCTTAATGACCAACTCGAAACTAACCATAACTCAAAATATTCCCCTTGGGTCCAACCATTCACAACATCGAACCAAACTAACCCATCTTTATCCAGGATTATTGCCTAACCAAAAGGGTAATTTGCCCACAACAAAACAAGCTCAAGACCAACAAGGAAGCTCTTTCAACACTTTTTTTAAACTTCAGCACTTCACCCAAAAAGAACTAACCACGCACAACTTCCATCCTCAAAGGAGATACTCGCAAGTGTGAACAATTGTATGCATGATTTCCTGTATGCTCTCCTAAATTCCTATGCAAGTGCATGTAAATGTATTTTCTAATGTCATGCTCGAGAATGCATGCATGTCCTATAATATCTATAGATATATACATATATGTGCTCTTACACTATGCATTATTATTGTTCACACCCACAAATAACATCCACAACTCTAACAATTCCAACTACTAACTTGCAAACCTCTCCCACGCCTCACATATAAAACCATCTAAACTTTGTACTCACAGAATAATCAACTCTGCCACATCTTGTACGTTTTCTGAATATTCAATTCATCTTGCACATAACCACTCAAGGACATTTTAAGGTACTCCTAGAGATGTATCCATCCGCTACTCACAAACACAACAGGTTCCCATACCCAATTGATCCAAAAAACCTTTTTACACTCAGACACGATTGAGGACCCAGTCAACTCAAAATCTGTGACCTCAACACCACACTGTAAAACACAGCATGAACTTGTCAATCCTACAAAACTCCTCTATTAACAAATCTCAGCTCTCTTATCAGTCTCATATCAGAAAACATCATAATTTTACAACAACAACAACATTTTTACAAAGTAGTAAGGTCAGCAAAAAGCAAGTTCCAAGTAGCTCAAGTATAATATAGAACAATTTTCTAGTAGTAGTTAGAACAATGGGTATCCCAAAATAAATCCCCAACAACACAAGTTCAACCATTGTATGATACAACCACCATATACCAAGATATCAACACCATCTCAGCAAAGCATAAAACAAACACCATGCTTATCCACACAATAGCCATTCCATGTTATATCCACTCATTTTATCAGCAAAAGATCATGATTACATCCATTTATCAACCAATGACATATTAATGCAACAAGATTAAATCATACTTACAAACACCATAATTGTCAATCAAGGCTATTTCTAGCATACCACAACATAGATCAAACACCAAGCATCAATACTTAGCAACATGCTTGTTTTAAACAAAAATCAATCACCGTGCATGGCAAAACAATAGTCCATGTTACATAACAAAGCAAACACATCACCAATACCAACATCGACTCCCCAAAGGATTCTAAACCTGGCTCTGATACCACCAAATGTAACCCCCTTAAACCGGCCTAGATGGAACCGACTCTAATGGATTACAAGGGGAATATTGAACCAAACCCGCAAAGGCCTAATCCGATAAACAACCCTAAAAATGCTATATTTCTTTTAATTCTTATCTAGAGGCATGATTATGTTTCTATATGCTTCGATTTCATGCAAAACAAAAACGGAAGCAATTCAACCACAATTGAGCACTCGATTAACACATGAGCAACTTGGGGACTAAAATGTGAATCTTTTAAATTCTATTGGCAAGGTATAAATTCATTCCATCAAATATCAATTAAACATAAAAAGAACACCCACAATAAATTTCAAACCAAACGGAGCATTCTAACATCATCAATTACATGCCTCAATAAATAGGGACCAAAATGTAAAACTTTTAATTTCTAAGGATTACATCCAATTTAAGTTAGCCAACTTGAAATTAAGTCAACGTTATGCATCTAGGTGAAATTTCAACCCAAAATAACATTCGTAGCTACCATAATTGAACATAGAAAGATATTCGGGACTAAAATGAAATTCCGACAACTATCAACCAATAAATAACCAACCAAAGGTTTCAAAACCTTCATTGAAGGTTTCGAAACTTTATCGAAAAGGTTTCGAAACTTTTCCTTGAAAGTTTCGAAACTTTCATTCCAACAAGGTTCCAATATCCAACTAGCCCGCAAGGTTTCGAAACCTACCTAGAGGTTTCGAAACGATTTGATAAAGGTTTCGAAAATTTTGTGCCCAGAAACATAAAATAGTCCTTTTAAGTAGATTTAACCCATACAAGACACAATCATTAACCACCATCAACTATATGCATAATTCCTAGGCACCAATAGCAACTTAGATAATTAATTGAAATCATCATACACCTCACAACTCCTATAAGCATGCTTCCTAACTTTTTCACAATAGTCAAAACCATACAAGGGTAAGCATACCTCAAGCAAACACAAAAGCATACATCACACTTTCTTTAAATGCTTTTACTTACAAGACAACAACATTGCTCAGCATTCTATACATACTCAAGTTCATATAACCAGAGTGACTCATGTCAACCAAAAACCAACTTTTACAACAATGAAACCATACCGCCATTTCTCTCTTACTACTACTAATCTTTAAAACACATAATTGAGCTATTCATTAACATGAACTTGGAATCATGCTTCTCTTGGCTGCCTTGGTTAATATCTCTGCATTGAAAGGTAAAAGAGAGGGTAAGCATAAGCTTAGTGAGGGGTAAAACATAGAAATACCACCCTTGCAACGCAGACCATAAGTCCATCAATAAAACACTTTAAATCATGCCATGTCATGCTCAAGATAAGTGTCTCAAACATTGTTTACAAAACCAAATATGTTTCCTTATCAAATGTCAATTATCTCATGCAACTCAAAACTAAAATTCACAAGACTTTCATGCTTTTAAAACAACAACAATACTTATGACCTTTTTAATACATATGCATCTCTATGCATCATCTCAAGTCTTATAAGCTATACACCTAGAAAAGCTTAAACCATACGTACTTTAATGTGCACATCACAAGTCTTATTTGCTAAACACATAGCAACACTTAGGCCATTCTCTTGTGCTCATATCTTTGCACAAAACTTATTTAAAACACATGCTTGTGAAATTCATGATCTTAAAACATTACATTTTATAAACAATTCTATATCAACATGTGATACAATCTCATGCTTTTCAATGCAAAAAAATTTCAAATCATAATCCATGCATATTGGCAACTAAGTGACTAGCTTTGTTCAAACCTTATACCCATCGAATACTCGGATTCCTTATTCCTTATCAAGAGAAACTTGGTCTCAACATGCATCGTTTGGACACAAATCACCCTTGTATACATGTTACCCCCACTACGTACGGTCGGACACAAAGTCACCCTTGTTTACATATAAGCAAGCTATACACGCACGGTCGGACACAAAGTCACCCTTGTCACGGTCGGACACAAAGTCACCCTTGTTTACGTGTAGGCAACACAACATATTAACTCAATATTATAGTACACTTAATCCTAATGACATGTCATTTGTATTCGTGGTCTTAAAATAGTGTCACTAAGCCAATATCATTCTCATTATGCATGGAAGCTTGCTGTTTTACAATGCACTCAACATATGTTCATCAAAGTGAACTCAAATCATGCTGAACAACTTTATTCGGGGAAAAGGTAAAAACCATACTTTAATCAAAATCATTCTCATGCTTCAAAAGTCATGGAAACCATCATAAACCATGCATATACAGCAGCTAACACATGCATGCATCATTTTCAAACTCAATTCATGTATTGGAAACCATTTCTTCATAATCATGTTTCATAAAACCAATGCAACACTACCAAAAATTGGATATGTTATAAAAAGCATAGAAATTAATAAAACTCATGGAATGTTCAATTGATAAAACATATCCGATACCAATGGAAAACAATGAAAACATAATTTAGGCAAAGCACTTATCATTTCTCATGCATAAATCACATATGCAAAAACTACATTAAGAGCATGACCAAAACATGGCAAATATGGAGCGATATGGGAACCATTAAGAGAGCAAAACAAATTAACTTACTTCCGAGCGTAGGAAGGTTTTTCACACCATGCCTACACTCCCAAACCTTTGATAAAACAAGTAAAACCTTGCCGATACGGCAGCCCACTCACCACTTGTCCGAAACTCGCTTGCTGAAGCCAACCGACATTCTCGCCTTTTCCGAAACACATCCAACACTTAGCTCAACATCTTTCCCTGTTTTAACACAAAAAAATCAAAGGGATTAATGCATATTAATGCATTCAATCAACCTCCCACACATCCCAAACAAATAGCCCCAAAAACTACATTTAAGAAAACCAAAAACATATCTAAAACTCATCCGAACGACCTCCAGCCCTTAGCCAACGAAAACCACAACTTGTCAACATCAAAAGACAACCAAGAACCATGATATAACCATCCTAAACCAGAAGCAAACATTCAGCCACCCAAACAAGCCATAAACCGAAGATCTAAGCCAATTAGCATCACCAAAACCTAAGATCCGGGTTTACCCATCCAAGAACCTTTAATTCCATGTTAAAACACATCAAAATTCATTGATTTAACCATTGAAAACCATCAGGTATCACCTTATTACGGGATTACATCAATTCAATCAAAATTAACCGATAGAAACCGAAAATCACCAATTAAAACCATAAAACAAATCAAGAACTTAATGTAATGGATCAAACACTTGGGAATTTCAATAAAGAACTCAAAGTTCAGAGGTTTGAATGGTTTCTTACCTCCAGACAAGATCCAACCTCCTTCCAATTGAAAAACCGATGAAAAACAAGTTGTAAAGTGTAAGAAAATTGGAGAGAAATAAGGAGAAAATAATATGAACGAAATTGAATCAAAAAGATATGATTTAACTTGACAAAATTGAAGATAATTTTTATTGGAAACCAAGAAAATTAGGAGAAGTTGACAGAAAATGAGAAGTTAGGTGAAAAGGTGATTTTAGTGAAAAATGAGAAATAAATCTCAATAAAAATCTTTATGGTAATTAAAAGGAGTTTATAAAGAGATTTTTGGAAGGTTACATCTGATGAGAAAGATTAGATAAATAGACCCTTAAAGATTCTATGTTTTGACCCAATTATATTTTAGTCACTAAAATAGTCATTTTTACAAAATAGTCACTACTTTCCAAAATGTCAAGGTTCCAAGTGTAATTTTTCAAAATTGATTTGACCAAAGTCAAATATAGTCCAAATAAAAATTTTAGAGTATTTTTCCATATTTTATTTCCTTTGAAAACCATTTTTAAAAATTAAATCCTGAATTTAGGCTAATTGGCTTGATCGGTTCAACCGAACCCTTGATCCGACCATGATAACATCTAGGCCCATTTTTGGGGTGTTACAACATCAATCCTCCGATTTTGGATGATGGAGTGGATGAGTGCTAGTCGTGGCCGGTCTACTGTTTGATTATGCAATGTGGGTAATAGATTCCTCTTTATAAAGGTGTTCCACAGCATTGCCTCCGGGCGTAAATCTCGGCGGCTGACTGACCCGCGGTGTTTTCCAGTTTTCCACTCTGCTCCAGGCATGCAAAGTTCGGCCTTCATTGCTTCGTAGTTGACAGAAGTGAGGGAGGCGACGAATGCAGCATGGTCGTCATTTTCGATGTGTAGGCTAAATTTGGCGTTAATGATGACATCAGCGATGGGTATTTCCCTTCCTCGAAGATAAGTGTATGGGTTGTTTGCCACTGGTCTGTGTGCATAGAATTCTCGTACCCATTTAATGTTTGTTGGTGGTGGTTGCTTGGCAAACATTTTCCACCTCTGAAAGGTGATCTTGGAGAGAATGAAGTTGTCTAGTCCAAGATCATCATCGTCGGTGTAATGGAATCCTTGTTCTTCTCAGAGCTGCCTATTTTGGAAAACACGGTAGCACTCGTGCTCGACTACCTTTTTGGAGAATCTCTTAAATGTAGCCACTCTGGCAGGGTTTTGTTGTCTGTTGGCCATCAATATTTTGTTTGGAGAAGAGGAGAAGAAATTTGGCAGTGTAACAATACTTAAAAGAAGAGTGAAGGAGGAGAATGTTGCCCATGTATTTATAGGCGGTGAGCGGCACGACGTTTGAGGGAGCGGGGACGTGATTATTGCCCTTAGCGTGCAAGAGATGCAACCCCAACTAGCAACCATTGGCAGCGGAAACGACGCGATTTTTGAATCTGGGCGGCATAATTCCCGCTCGGAATTTTTAATTCCTTGGACTGGGTCGCTAATTTGTTGGGCCGATTGTCCTCTTTAATTCTTCCTTATTATTCCTAAATAGCAGAAATTCAAATTAATAGATGCTATGAAAAATATAAAAATTCTGGAAACTAAATTGTGAAAATTGAAATCTAATTCCTAAAACTGAAGTTGAAAATCTAATCCTAAAACATGAAAATAAATCAAAGATAGTAAGATAGAAATTAGGTTACTGGTGGAGTGCAATGGAATGCATTTCCAGCAGCAACCATCTTCCCCTTTTTTAATGGAGGATAGTGTGATGATCCAACCAGAGCCTCCTCATCATGTGGTTTCTTCCGTGTATGCTTCTGGTCAAGTGGTGTGCTGCCTCGGTAGAGGTTGCCTTGGCATGTCTTGTTCAGGCAGTCCGTCTCAGCATTAAAGTTAAATTCAGTTTTAACGTCAATTCTCTGACATTCATCTTATTCATCGGGATGCCTTAAAGTTTTGAACACATTGATCTTTACTTGTTGATTATTGACCCTTATGACCAATTCGCCTTTCTCACAATCGATCAATGTTCTGCCCGTGGCTAGGAACTACCTTCCCAATATGATCGGAGCATGTTCATCTGCTTGAAAATCAAGAATTAAGAAGTCAGCGGGAAATATAAATTTATCCACTCTTATTAGGATATCTTCAATTTTTCCTTCCAATTGCACATAAGAGCGGTCTGCCAGTTGCAGCATCACCGTTGTTGGTTTTGCCTACCCGTTGCCTAACTTTTGAAATACTGACTTAGGCATAAGATTTATGCTAGCTCCTAAGTCACATAGTGCCTTACCCACGTATTGATCACCGATAGAGCATGGTATGGTGAAGCTACTAGGATCTTTTCGTTTTGTCGTGGCCTTGTTGTGCAGCATTGCCACACACCCTTCTGTCGCGGAAACCGTTTCAAATTCCCCTATTTTTGTCCTTTTTGATATAATATCTTTAAAGAACTTGGTGTAATTGGGCATTTGTTTAATTGCCTCCACCAAAGGTATATTTATGTGTACCTATTTATGAATGTCCAAAAATTTCTTAAACTGATATTCTTGATTTTGATGTTTCAACCTTTGTGGGAAAGGTGGTGGTAGCCGCAAATCTTCAATTCTTTCATTGCATTGAAATCTTATCTGCGGTGCAGCGACGGTATCATCTGATGTGGCAGCATCGTTGACAGTGTCTGCTGGTTCCTTTACCTTGGGTATTTCATCAGTAACTTCTTGAGGTGCTATTGTCTCAGTGTTCTTACCTACTGTCTAAACAGGTATTTCAGGGTCCTTTAGTTGTAATCCACTCCTGGTGGATATTGCTTCGCATTGTTCATGAGGACCAGTTCTAGTGACTTCAGTGTCGCTAGGAAGACTTCCTATGGGTCAGCTTTTCATCTGTTGTGCCATTTGTCCTACTGCAGTTTCCATTGTCATGAGAGCAACTTCATTATTTTGCATTCTCATCTCTATTCTGTCCATAAAAGTGTCAGCTCTCTAAATGAACTTATTGGTGTTTGCAATATAAGCGCCAGTCTGAGCCATGAATGTCTATAGTGTGTTTTCCATGGTTTGGACATCTGTTGTTTGCTACGGCGGCGATAATGCCTGCTGCGGCATCTGCTGCTGAGCAAATCTATTTTGCTGGAATCCAATAGATTGCACTGATTGATGTTGCGGGTTAAGTGCAGTGTTAGGATTACTCCATGAGAAGTTTGGATGTTTCCTCCATGTTGGGTTATAATTAATGGACATATTGTTTCTATTGAAATTTCCAACATAAAAGGAAGATTCTGGATCTTGCGGGCATGCGGTTGCGTTATGATTATCGCCACATGTTTCAAAAAGAACAATGATTGCCTTAACTTCACGAACATGACTCGACTTTTGCAGATCCTTAACCATGTTTGTCAAGGCTAATAGTTGAGCTAGGATAGAATCTAAAGAGTTAGAGCTTGTCATAACTCGCCTAGTTATTCCTCTTCTGGTGATCGGGTGTTGATAATCATTCTTTGCTAATCTATCCATAATTTCTAAGCTCTCATGGGGTGGGCGGTCTAAGAGGGTACCGTTTGTGGAGGCATCAAGCTTCATCCTCGTAGGGGTGTTTACAGCGTTGTAGAAGATTGACACTTGAGTCCACTCGGGGAAACCATGCATGAAGCATTTTCTATATAATTCTTTGTATCTTTCCCAAGCCTCATACATTGATTCGTCTTCATCTTGCCTGAATGATGTGATATCGTTTCTCAGCTTATCATTCGTATTGGTTTAACTGAATCGGGCAAGGAAGCTTCGGCAAAGTTCAGTCCATGAGTTCAACGATCCAGGTTGGAGGTTGTTTAACCAAGATTTTGCCCTATCCCTCAGTGAATAGGGGAACATTAACTTCAATATGTCGGCAGAAACCCCCGGTAGCTTAAATGAATTGCAGATTTCCAAAAACGACTTAAGATGCTGCCGAGAGTCTTCGTTGGCCGATCCTCCAAATTGGCCTAGAGTGTTGATCATGTTGAACATGACCGACTTTAATTCGAAATGTTCTGCCTCTATATTAGGCATCACAATGGCAAGAGTCAATCCATCCAAATCTTCCTCTAAATAATCACGAATTGTTCGTACATGCTCCTTTTGAGGTGGATTGGCAGGATCAACAACTACGAATGCGCCTTTGTTTTCTGCCACAACGGCATTCATGTCAGCGTTGTTCAGCTGGCCAGGTGCTAGGTTCGTCCTTTTGCGAATCCCTTGTCGTAAACGCCTTGCGATTTTTTCGATTTCAGGATCGTACGAATATTGTTCTATAGATGGATTAGACTTGGTCATACACAAAACAACTCTAGTTAATTAAAAAAAACTAAATGTAAAATTTAAAAGGAAAAAAAGTGCAGAAATAATTGGTAGTAAAATTGAGCGTCAGTCCCCGGCAACGGCGCCAAATCTGATGGAGGCTCGGAAGTCCTTTATTTTTTCACCTTTGTTAGATTGTAATACTTTAGGTTGTCGAACCCACAGGGACTGTGTCGACTTCACTACTTCTTATGACTGCACTATAGAAAGTAAAAACAGAAATAATTGTTGAGTTTGAGATTACTAAATGAACTACTAAAACTAAACTAAATATCTGAGAAATAAAGATTAATAAAGATGAGGCTAAGTTGATTGCTTCGTAGAGGAGAATCCAGTTGTATTAAGTATCCACTTATTAATGCAATGAGTTGAACTGCCGCCTCGGCGGGTCGCACAAAGGGTCGTCGCAGCTGCCTAGGCGGGGTTATGCCTTGTCGATAATTCAACATTCCATAGATCGATAGAGCATCCTTGTATGACTTTTTCCTTATCCCTAAGAGAAGAGAACTGTTAAAACCCACGTCTTGATGATACCTCCCGGCGTGAATCAAGGGCGGACAACAACCAAACACATGCGTCTTGTTAGTCGCTGAAAACCAGATTAGTCAATGCCCATGAGCAAAAATCGTATTCTCTCGTTTCGTGAGCCTAACTCTCCTGATATTATACAAATAGATTTTTCTTCACATACCATCATCTCGAGCTCATATGCAAAGAAGAGTAAATGCCAAGCGAGAATAAACTATGAAATAAGTTTTGCATTAATAAATATCTAACATAACACAACCATCTTCTCCAACTACTCCACAAACAACCTAAACCTCCGAAGAAGTTTAGAACATGATGTAGTCGGCGGCTAAAAGTATTTTTCTAGGGTAAAATCCGACCTACTTGACTAAGCCTAATGTGTGCCTTATATAGTCCAAGCCCTAGGTTAAAGCTTTCCATGCAAGGAAAGAGTTCTAAAGGGGAGAGAAGTATAATTCCTAATTAAAGTATAAACTTAATTCTTATTTCCTAAAATATCTATTCTTTCCCTCATTTGACTTTGACCAAGGCTTGACTCCTTAATTTGTCTCTGTCTTTCTCTCGCTCTTTGTCCGTTAGGATCAACATCTTTTTCTCTTTTTGTCGAGCACTAGTTGTCATCTTTACTCTGCTGTTGCGGCCTCAAAAAGTGCTGCCATGGCGGGTGCTCCATCTTCACTCCAACATCTATCTTCTCATTTGGCCATCTTTATATGTAGTTTCCTGTCTAAGAAAGAAAACTACCAAATGCATCTGTTTTATGCCAAATATTGGATGAATTCATGAATTATGTGTTTGGATTTTAACATATAAAAAATATATACAGAAATATCCATTAATGCCCTTAATTTCGTCCTTTATTAGTAATAATTAAGTGGGGAAATGGTATTAAAAATAGGACTTTTATGCACTCATCAGATATATACTACGGTTGTGTAAAATATAATATAACTGTTAATCGATATGACCATTATATCTTTATTTTAACTAAGTATATTTTTTTGTTTGAAATCCCTCTATTTAAACGGTTTAGTTGGAATTAAGTTTTGGCAATCGAAAAACCTACCCTGGAAAGGTTTAAATATTACATTAACTTTCACCGTATGGTCAATTATATTACTATTAGACTCTAATTGATTCAATTTATTGTTTTGTGACCTTATTTAACTTATTGAAAATCATTTAGTGACTAAATTATGAAAAATAAAAGTTTGAGGGTGAATGTGTAAAGATTAAAAAGTTGAGGGACTTCCATCATAATTTATCATTTTGAGGGTGAGTCAATTGTGAAGTTCACGTGATATTTCTTTCCCTTTTGTTAAAATATGAAATATTTAAGGAGTAATTATTGTTTATTAAAATAATAAAAGAAATGAAAATATGGAAACTACTAATTTAAATTTTCCTCCTTGAAGAGAAAAGCTTGGCCGGCTAAGTTTTCTTAGTATATAAAGGCTTATAGCTTTTAAGATTTCATATTTATTGTTTGTGACTCTCTAAGCCTCTCAATCTTAGCTCTTATTTTTCTTTACAAGCTCAAAATTAAGTACCACCATTGTCGATCTTTTTTCTACCTTGCAAGCAAGCACCACCATTGGAGCTTGAATTTAAAGCATGGGATTTCTTTGATCCATCGATAACATCAAATAGCTTATCAGTTTGGTAAGCTATAACCTTCATTATATTGAAGGATTTCATGGATGAATGATGTTTAATTTAAAATTGAAGCTATTGAATCCCTAAGCTGACCCATGTTTTTTAAGGGTTCAACCCATGGAAACCTAATAACTAAGAGTTGGACATAAATATTTTCATTAATATAATCAATGAATATCGATATAGACATTGTTATAGTCATTGGACATAAATATTTTCATTAATATAGTCATTGAAAATTGATATTGCCTTTTTCATAGTAATTAAACATTGAAATTATCGTTGAAATAGTCATTGAATTTTGACATTGCCACTTCCATTGAACATCAATAATGAAATGCTATTAAAAAAATTTGACATTATTGTGTTATTGCCACCGATATCGACATTGCTATTTTCACTATTATTGTCATAGATATTGTTATTGTTATTATTATTACCATCGATATCATTATTGTTATTGTTATCGGACCTTAAAAGTATAAGGACATTGGATACAATTGGTATGCTTTCGAATTCATGAGCTCATTGGTACTAGTGAAATATGGTCCTTGGGCTATGACCTTTATTTTGGTGAGACGAGGATGTTTGTGTTATTGGTCAATTGGTGAGGCAGAGGGAATAGACCATTCATTGATTTGGCGAGTTATAAAAATTTACGTATCCATTATCTTGATTCAATCCAAGGATTAATGTTGATATGCATATATTGAATGTAGAATTGATTGAGTAATATTTGTCACGGACCGCACCCATGGGTCCGATTCCAGCACACATCAAAGAACCTAACACGATAGCACCATGGGGGCCAGCCCTGCCGCACCATCAGGAGCTGAGCCCGCTCGCACCTTAGGGCCCGATTCGTCAAGCACCTAAGGAGACCACAAGTTTTACTCCAAAAAAGAGTCCTGCCTTAGTTAGGAACCGAGGAGTTTTAGTCCTTGGAGGATTAGTAATCCTAGTTAGACTAGGACTAGGAATAGAGGGGGCTATTTAAGGAGGCTTACCCCTACCTAATTATTTACTTCACCTTTCATTGTTTTCTCGATTACGCTTGGCTTCATTAGGCACCAGCTTTGTTACTTTTATTCGGATAATAAGATTTCCCTATTTTCCTCGCACACTTCTTCTTTTTTCATCATAACCCATTTCCGCCTAAACTAAGCCTTCACGCTTAGTTTTCCAAGGATAACTTAGGCGTCAAAACTAGACCAAGGCGTCTAAGGCCGCACATCTCGGTTCTTAATGTCCAGGGGCGTAACAAGTGGTACCAGAGCGTAAAGTTTATTCATCCATGATGTCCAAGAAAGAAGAAACCAACCCTATTACACCGAAGGCCCCAGAAATGCAAGGCATCAACAAGAAGCGAGCCGAAACTGGCTCTGTTACACCAAAGGCCCCAGAAACGCAAAGCATCGATAAAAAGAGAGCCGCCTCGAAGGATCGACTTACAACGCTTGAAGGTAAGATAGATCGACTCGAAATCAATTTCAAAGAGTCGATGGAAGCTGCAGACACTGTAAACGATTGCCTCGATGAACTCGAAACCAAAATCGAACCCATCAAAGATGAAGTCACGGAAGAGGTTCAAGGTCTCCTCAACAAAACGTATGAGAAATTGAACCAACAAGATGTCTCCATTCAAGTCGCATTGGTAGCGATGAAGGGAGAATTGTTGGGGGAAATTCAAATGCTCAAGGCTGAGCTATACCTCTACAAAAGTGTCGTAATAACCGACATGGTGGGCGATGCAACGATAGTTAAGCCCAGGATCGATGTGCCAAAACAGAAGGAGTTCAAAGGAGAAAGAGACGCTCAGGAAGTGGACAACTTCGTGTGGGGTTTAGAACAGTAGTTTCGACTCACGGGCATCGAAGACAAAAAAATAAAAGTAAACACAGCTTCTGTTTACTTGGTGGATACCACAATCCTATGGTGGCAGCATAAATGTTGTCAATCAAGGGACAGCCAAATTCCTATAAGAACTTGGAAAGAATTCCAATCTGAATTCAAAGAGCATTTTTACCCAAAGACTACTCAAGAAGAAGCCCGAGAAAAGCTTTATCAATTAAAGCATGACAAGTCCATCCGAGAATATGTCAATAAGTTCACGTAACTTAAGCTTCAAATTCAAAACATGAGCGAAGCTGATGCCCTTTTTACCTTTAAAAACGGATTGCAGCGTTGGGAAAAAATGGAACTACACAAAATGGGTGTCCAGCACCTATCGAAAGCATTGAACGTAGCCGACTCTCTTGCAGAATTTGAATTTAAGAAATCGGACAACTCAAAACAAAAGCCAAAGCACAAAGGCAATGGCGGAAGGGGCAAAGACGTTCATGCCAAAGAAGGACCCAAGAAGCAATCCAGTGGAGATGTTAGACTCCGCATGCCGTGGGAAAAAAACAACTTTAGTTGTTACAATTATGGTGGCAATCACATGAAAAGGTATTGCACCCAACTCGAGAAAGCGACATCCATTCAAGAAGAAGAAGAAGACGAAGCCCTCGTCGAAACGAAAATCCCTAAGCTTAATTCCATTATAAACTCCATGGAAATTAAGAAGGGTTCCAAGAAAAAGGGAATGATGTTCGTCAACATCACGATAGCAAGCCAACAAGTCAGTGCATTAGTCGACACCGGTGCCTCCGACTTGTTTGTGTCCGAACAAACGTCCAACAAGCTTGGCCTTAAAGTGGAGAAGGGAAACAGATTTATTAAAACAGTGAATTCCAAAGAGACTCCCATTGCTGGAGTAGCAAAAGGAATAAAAATCAGTATTGGCGATTGGTCCGGAAAAGAAATACTTAAGGTAATTCCCTTGATGACTTCGATTGCGTCATAGGAATAAGCTTCCTTGACCGACTCAAAGCTTTCCCTGTCCCATTCACAAACTGTTTATGCATACTTGACCCAACACACCCGTGCATGGTCCCATTAAGTCGATAATCCGGAATCAAAGCCAAGATGATGTCCGCCATCCAATTCAGCAAAGGAATGCGCAAAGAAGAGCCAACATATCTAGGAACATTGGTACACAAGGAGCCATCTACAAACGAAAATCCCAACGCAGGTAAAACAAATTTTAGCCGAATTCCAAGATGTAATGCCTCTTGAACTACCCAATGCCCTCCCACCAAAACGGGAAGTCGACCATAAGATCGAGCTTGTTCCAAATGCGGAACCACCGGCCCGAGCACCCTACCGGATGGCTCCACCCAAACTCGAGGACTTACGCAGACAATTGAAGGAACTCCTTGTAACCCCTTAATTTTAACTTAAAGAGCATGGTAGGTTAAAACTGTTGCTTTTAAAACTTTCATGTCAAGTAATTGAAAAAAAGTGATTTGAAAAACAAAATTTGTAAATCAAAAGATAAAAACACAATTTAAAAAAAGTAAATATTCTTATTTAAAATTAATAAATTTGAATAACTAGTTTTATGCATGAGGTTTAAATACATCTCAATCCCTAATAATACTAAAATAAAAATATCTGTAAATAATTATACTAAAAAAATAGTAATAAACCGTATCTGAGAGAGATCTCCGAGTACCAACTCCTAGGGCCAGATATCTGAAAGAAGAAAAACTAAAAGAATGAGCTATAAAGCCCAGTGTGTCTCTAAAGTGCAGTCAAACATCACAATGTCACTCAATTCACAATCACAATTATAATCAACTTTCCGTGATAATATAAACACAAATATTGATGAATGCAAAGTTACAGAGAATGCAATCCCATACTCCGAACACCAAACACAGTGGTGGCAAAGCCAATCGATCATAGTGGAGGTAGTTCCCCAGAACCCCTCACCCCTTATTTCGCCAAACACAGTGCGGTAAAACCACCTTCCTCCGTACAATCCCTCCCAATACACATGATTATGCAATCAATATCATATCATAAATCACAAAAGTCTCATCATAGATATTCGTATAATATACGAGGCACACAATTTCGATAATCTGTTGAATGCAAGGTCACAGAGAATGCAGTCCCATACTCCGAACGCCAAACACAGTGGTAGCAAAGCCAACCGATCACAGTGGAGGTAGTTCCCCAGAACCCCTCACCCCTTATTTCGCCAAACACAGTGCGGTAAAACCACCTTCCTCCGTACAATCCACCCCATGCACATGTAATGCAATCAATGTTAATGATTTCAAATGTCTCAGCACATATAATCGTATAGAATACGGAACACACAGTTTAGATAATTTGACCACAGTATCACAGGGAATCTAAAGATCACAGTATCACAATAAACAGTTAATCACAAAACACAAATCTAGCACTGGAAGAGAACACACATTTAAATTCATTTAACAATAGCACATGAAGAAGCACACCTTTAACACAAGAAGAAAACACACATTTGAATTCATTTGACACTAGCACAGAAAGAAACACACATTTAACACAAGAAAAGAAAACACATTTAACACAAGAAGAAAACACACATTTAAATTCATTTAATAATAGAACAAAAAAATACACATTTAACACGATAAGAAATAGATTAAATCTAGGAAGTTAACGTTAAAAATTTTACCCTCAAAACCAATTTAATTTATATTATTTCATAATAATTGTAAAATATTTAGTTACTTAATAATTCATAAAAAACAAAAGTTAAAATTGTAACTAAAAATTGGTAATTTAAGAAGAGTTAAGATTCCTAAAATAAATTATCTCATAAACTTATTAAAATCAACATTATAGTCTGATGGTTCAAATAAAATATCTGAATGTAAGAAAAATATTTATGTATATTGAAAATAACCTTAATTCTCAAATATATTAAAGTTTCTAAAATAGTAATAATAATTTGAATAAATAAAAGTTAGTTTTATATTGAATAATAAAATAACCATATAAAGTATAAGATTCTTCAGGTACCGCATTGTCTAAAGTTGAAAGATTTGTAAGAGGGAACTAAGATGGAGTAACATAAAGAACTTAGTGTATCTCTGAGGTGTAGATAAAAACAACAAAACACAATTTATAAAATTATTTCTCAAGAGTAATATTTTAGGAAACAATACAAAACAAGTTTTATGAATGATGCTATAATTTATCTAATCTCAATCTTAATCCTAAATAATAATTTATCCGAAAATACAATTTTACAGTGTTTAAAATCATAATTACTCATAAAAGTATAAGATATCAAAATCCGAAAAGTTTTATATATTTCTTAAATCACAATGACACGTAAGCACGGAAACACAAATATACAATTAAAGACAATATAAAAATTAAACATGCCAGCAAAATACGAATATTTTTCAAACATAAAATATTAAGCATGTCACAAAAAATATATTTTTTTGAAAAACAAAAAAACAAATGTAGAACCAGTAAGAGAACACACCTTAGCCAAAGCGACTCAAATTACTAAATAACATGGTTTTGAACTCGAACAGAAATAAAGAGTGAGAACAAAGGGTTTAGAGAATCTTGGTAGATGAAAATAATGTAGGGTTTTCTCTTTGATCATAATATGTATTTATAGAGAAAAATAATTGATTACAACTTGAATTAGAATTCTATTAAAACATAAAAAAGTTAATAAAAATAATAATAAAGAAGATTATAGAATCTTAAAAGGATTTTCCTTCTTCGAAAGTAACTTCAAATAATATATAAAATATTAAACAAAGAGTTTTGATAAAACAATAATTAAAATAAAATAATATTTTCAATAAAAAGATTGATTGTAGATAAACTATTAATAAAAATAATAATTAATCTCAATAAAAATAAATTTCAATTTAAAAGCAAATTAGTTATCCAAAAGTCATGAAATCACTTTAACTTTTAATCTATAAATTCACATTTAAAACTTTCAAAACTTTATAATCTTATCTCAAAAATTTTCCCTTAAATTTAGAAAATAAATTTAAAAAAAAACACAAATAAACTAGGGTTTCAGAAATTGGGAATATAAAAATTAGGATTTTTACTTAGGGATTTCAAAATTAGGGTTTTAAAATTAGGAATAATTTTTGGGGTATTACACTCCTCGAAGCGGGATACATTAGACCATCAAAGGTACCCTACAACACGCCTGTACTCTTTCAAAGGAAACAAGAAGGAACAATGCGGATGTGAATAGACTATCAAGCTTTAAACAAAATCACTGTGAAAAACAAGTACCCAATCTCATTGATTGTCGAATTGTTCGATCAACTTGGAGAAGCAAGATGGTTCATCAAGTTGGATTTGCGGTCGGGATACTACCAAGTAAGAATTGCCGAAGGTGATGAACCAAAGATAGCATGTGTAACACACTACGGTTCATACGAATTCCTTGTGATGCCTTTCGGCCTCACAAATGCTCCCACAACATTTTGCACGCTCATGAACAAGGTACTACAACCCTTTCTTGATCAGTTCGTTGTATTTTATCTAGACGACATAGTAATTTACAGCAAGACTCTCGCGGAGCATGTCGAACACTTACGAGAAGTGTTCCAAGTACTACGATAGAACGAACTCTATGTCAAAACAGAGAAGTGCTCGTTTGACCAAAGGAAAGTTCCATTCCTCAGTCACATTGTCGGAGAGGGAAAAATTCAAATGGATAAAGCCAAAATCAAAGCGATCAACGACTAGGAACCACCCACCAAGGTAACCGAATTAAGATCATTCTTGGGACTGGCCAATTACTAACGAAGATTCATCAAAGGTTATTCCAAAATCACCACCCCCTTGACCGACTTACTCAAAAAGAATAAGTCCTGGGAGTGGAACCAAGACTGCCGCGAGGCCTTTGAGGAATTAAAACTCGCCACAGCCACCAAACCCGTGCTAGCACTACCTAATCATGGTAAGCCCTTTGAAATCTTTACCGATGCCTCGGACACAGCCATCGGTGGAGTCCTTATGCAAGAAGGACATCCAGTCGCATTCGAAAGCCGAAAGATTAATGAAACCGAGAAAAAGTACTCGGTTCATGAGAAAGAGATGACGGAGGTAGTACATTGTCTACATACTTGGCGACACCATATACTTGGGTCCAAGTTCGTCGTTTACACCGACAACGCTGCCAACAGTTACTTCTTGACCCAGAAAAAGTTATCTCCCAAGCAAGTCCGTTGGCAAGAGTTACTTGCCGAATTTGACTTTAACATGGAATACACTCCATGAAAACCCAACTCGGTTGCGGATGCTCTAAGCCGAAGGTATAACATAGAGCATGTTAGCACACCAAAAGGAGAACTAATCCCACGCATCAAGGAAGGGCTATCTCATGACCCAACAACCAAGATGCTCCTCAACTATAACAAGGAAGGAAAAACAAGAAGGTTTTGGAGCGAGGAGGTCTACTATATTCTCGAGGACACCGACTATATGTGCCGCAATTTGGAGAATTGCGCAAGGAAATCAAAAAAGAATGCCATGACTCCAAGTGGGCCGGCCATCCCGGAATAGGCCGCACATTAGCACTCGTTACGGATCAATACTATTGGCCACACATGCGTCAAGATGTGGAAGCGTATGTGAAAACTTGCCTTGTTTGCCAATAAGACAAAATCGAGATGAGAAAACCGACAGGCTTGCTACAACCATTGCCAATCCCCGAACGACCATGGGAAAGTATATCCATGGACTTTATAGTCGGCTTGCTCAATACCGATGGTCTATCTTTCATCATGGTCGTTGTCGACAAATTTTCCAAGTATGGAACAGTCATCCCAACATCGAAGGTATGCCCCGCCGAAGGGGCATCACGTCTTTTCCTCAAACAAGTAGTAAAGTATTGGGGAGTGCCAAAGAAAATTATTAGCGATCGGGACACCCATTTCACGGGTAGATTTTGGACCGAACTATTCAAACTCATGGGATCAAGTTTGAATTTTTCAACAAGCGTCCATCCAAAAACTGATGGGCAAACAGAACGAGTAAATTCCCTACTAGAAATTTACTTGAGACACTACGTAAGTATCACACAACACAATTGGCCAAAACTACTAGACGTGGTTCAATTCTCTTACAATTTGCAACAAAGCGAGGCAAAAAATCAAAGCCCATTCGAGATCGTGACTGGACAACAACCGCTCACACCAAATTCAGTCACTATAGAGTATGACGGACCAAATCCAGCAGCACAAAAGTTTGCCACAGAAAGGCAAGAGCACCAAGACTTAGCCTGTGTTTGTTTACACAAAGCAGGAAAACGGACCAAGAAGTGGGCAGACACAAAACGAAGGGACATAAACCTTCAAGTTGGAGACTTAGTCCTCGCCAAATTAACAGGGATCCTGCAAAAACCAACCGTAAACAAGGGACTAGTCCGAAGATATGAGGGTCCATTCAAGATTTTAAAGCGAATAGGCACCATGGATTATCGATTGGAATTACCCACAACCATCCGAGCACACCCGGTATTCCACGTAAGTTTACTAAAACCATTCCACCAAGATGAAACAGACCCGGATCGAGCCGAGTCACACCGAGCACTAATTGGAGTAAAAATCTCATACGAAAATGAGATTATGGACATTCAAGCAGAGTGAGTCGTTCGAAAACTGGGACATCGACCAAGGCATGAATACCTTATCCTGTGGAAATGACTTCCCCACAGCGAAGCTAGTTGGGAACTAGCCGAGGGACTATGGCAATTCAAGGACCAAATCATTCGAAACCATCATAGCCGAGCGACAAGGGCGTCGCAAGAACCAATAGGGGAGAATGTCATGCACCGCACCCATGGGTCCGATTTCAGCGCACATCAAAGATTCCAACACGATATTACCATGGGGGAAAGCCATGTTGTACCATCAGGAGCTGAGCCCGCTTGCACCTTAGGTCCGGATTCGTCAAGCACCTAAGGAGACCACAAGTTTTACTCCACAAAGGAGTCCTGCCTTAGTTAGGAACCGAGGAGTTTTAGCCCTTGGAGGATTTGTAATCCTAGTTAGACTAGGACTAGGAATAGAGGGGGATATTTAAGGAGGCTTACCCCCACCTAATTATTTGCTTCATCTTTCATTGTTTTCTCGATTACACTTGGCTTTATTAGGCACCAACTTTGTTACTTTTATTCGGATAATAAGATTTCCCTATTTTCCCCGTACACTTCTTCTTTTGTCATCATAACTCGTTTCTGCCTAAACTAAGCCTTCATGCTTAGTTTTCCATGGCTAACTTAGGCGTCAAAACTAGACCAAGGCGTCTAAGGCCGCACGTCTCGGTTCTTAAAGTCCAGGGGCGTGACATATTGCATTGATGTTTCCATAGCATGATTTATTATGCATCCATTGTTATTGTTATTATTTATGACTATCTCACTAGGCAAAGTATGCCTAATGCATTTGATTTCATGCATTACAGGTTAAGGAAGTTGTTGTAATGTAGCGCCCCAAAATGGGCCTTGAAGTTAGTGAGTCAGTTTAGTCGGTTAAGCCTAGTTCGGGATTAAATTCTGAAAAATTGATTTTTAATCGAAATAAATTATGAAAAAATATCCTAAAATCCTAATTAAATATATTTTTGTATTTGGTCAACTCAATTTCGAAAAATTGCCCTTGAATCCTTCAGATTTTTAATTTGTGATTATTTTGTAAAAATTGAAAACTTAAGAATAATTTTATAAACAAAGCCAAACTTTTGAATCTTTTACGGTCTTTGATCCAATCCTAATTTTAGTTGAACTAATCTTCCATGGGCTTATTTAATTAACTCATATCCTAAGTTTTAAAACACAAAACCCAAATAACTTGAACTAAAACCCATAAACCTTATTTTTATCAAAACCTAAACCCTTATTTTTAATATTTTTGTTTTCCCTTTTCCCAAAGCAGAGAGCAGATGTATTTTCAAGGTAAATTCGATTTCTTTTAAATAAAATTCGTTCAAGTAAATATTTATAATTTTTCCATCTTCAAAAACCTTGTTTTTCAATCGTTTTCCTTCTCCAAAACCATGGAAGTTGGTTGGTTCAAAATTTGTGGTAATAATCATTCAATCCTCTGATTTTAAAAGGTTATTTACTGAAATTCCCAAGTCATTGACTTGGTAAAAACGTTTTTACTCTTTTTTTGTTTAAAAAATATAGTTTTTGATCAAAACCTATAATTTTCGTTCAAGGGTTTTTACTCACTGTTTTTGGATCCTAAGTGGATGATTTTTAAATTTTTAGGATGTTTATAAAGTGTTTTTAAAATCCATAATCCTGGACTAAAGGTTTAGGAGAAGTTTGGTTGGTTTCGGAAAGTTTTCGGTTAAGGTTTTGTTGGGTTTTGAGGGTTGTTGAGTAGCGATCCTACTTGGGGTTTTATATGTGCATTTAGAATCACTAAATACTTAGTTTTTGATGCTTTAAACTGGGTAAAATTAGGTGATCTCGTTTGAAGCGATCGAGTGAAGTTTCAGTGGCTTATCGAGAAAGAAACGATTTTTGGTGAGTGTATTTGAGAGTAGGCTGCTTTGGAAAATGTTTTAAATATGTTTCTCAAACGAGTTTTGGTGAGTGGATTTGAGAGTAGGCTGCTTTGGAAAATGTTTTAAATATGTTTCTCAAAGTGTTGTAAGTGTAGGGAAGGTTTGAGAAGCCTCCCTATACTCCGAAGTAAGTTTTACGTTAAGCTCTCTAAAAGATTTTTCCCGTAATATACTTGTTTGCTATGTAAAAGTCATGCTCGTACGATGTTTTGCATAATTTTTTATACATCTATTTTAAATGGACTCCAATGATTAGTTTGGTTGCTGATTTTGTTGTCTTTGCTGATATGGTTGATTCTGTCTAAAGTTTGGTCAATAGTTTAAGTTTGGATGGTCCCTCTACCCGAGATTATAGGTATTGGCATGAGCGTTGTATGGTCTCTGTGAAGGTCCAGGAAAATTTCCTAAGGCATTTACTTGGTCACTGTCATCATCTTGTATAATTGGACCACATTTTGTTGGATGCTCTAGACTTGTACATATCCCACAAAGTCTAATTGCGCTCTCTTTATCTGGAACAAGGGATTGAACAATATCATCTAATTTTTTAATTTTACTTTCCAATGAAACTATACTTACCTCGTGAATCCATCGAGATAGTTCATTTGCAGAGTGAAATCATTGCGAGTTGGTGGACATAGTGGATATTTATGTTCTGGCCACGGCTGGAGTCATGTTGACAAGTGTTCCTCCACTTTCTGTTTTGATTACTTTCATGTCTATAGGGGTTAACCCTTCATAAAAATATTGGAGGAGCATCTGTTAAATTAAACCATGTTGTGGATAGTTTGCGCAGAACTTTTTAAAACATATCAGTAATCATATAAAGTTTTGGTATCCTTTTGTTGGATAGTCAAGATATTTTTCCTCAGTTCGGTTGCCTTAGCTGCTGGAAAAAAGCTTTCATGAAAAAGACGAGCTATATCAGTCCAAGTTGTAACAGAATTGGAAGGTAAATCAAATAACCAATCATTTGCTATATCAGCTAAAGAAAAAAGGAAAAACGTGAAGTTTTATTTGGTCTTCAAAAACTCTTGAGGTTTTTTACTCAAATAGATCATGTGAAACTCCTTAAGATGTTAAAGTGTATTTTCACTCAGCAAACCGTGATAGGTTTATAATAGGTTTATCAAGCCTGTCTTGAGAGCGAATGGTGTCTCTCCTTTTGGAAATGTTACTCACATCGGCTTCTTATATCATCAGGAGCCACACTAAGTTGTGGAATATTTGATTGTTGTCTCCAATCGGAATTCGGTCATCAGTTATGTAGTCCAAATGTGATTCTGCTTTAGATGTAATTATAAATCATTTTTTAACTGTTGTTGTTGTAATCTCCATTTATTTTCTTGAAGTGTTCGGGCGTGCAATTTTTTGGCATATACTTCAATTTTCGGGAAATAGTTTCCTTGTTCTCCTGGGTTCTTACTGGTCATAAATCCAACCAAAAATAATTCAATAACTTTGTCGTAGTCCCCAAAAATGGCGCTAATTTGACATGTGTAGTATAATGTCAAAATAAAATGTCTTATTCTCAAATAATAAAGGAAATTAAAAGTATTAAAGGAGAAGTAGTGGTTGATCCTACAGGGACTAAAAAACTTCCTGATTATGCTTGTTCGATTGGTGATCCAAGAAGAAAGTTAAATGGTGTTTAAGTAAAATGGGTGTTTGTCAAATAAAACTAAGTAATCATAGAAGGTAAAGAGAGTGATTAAATATGATGAAAATCAGCCTTAGGCTCTTGCTTTGATTCAATTTTCCTAGATAATCGGAAAGATGATTTTTTACTTTGGGACTTTACGTCGATACTAGCCTTCAAGGTTTAACCCTTGTAGCAAAACATGTAAATCGAAAATCCAAGTGCTTTATTTGATATTGGTTTCATAGATTGATCGACCAACTCAATGTTTTTAGATAAAACATTTAAGATTTTAAGACCGACTTGGATTATTTTGTTACAATAATAACTGATCCATTCTCAGTTTTCTCTTAGAAAACAATTTGTTAAGTGTGTTCCCAGGGAGTCGAATTCGCTTCAATAATTGATTCTTCCTCCCACACAAATAATCAAAACAAAATTCTGACCAAGGTCAATCTTTGATTTTTTGAATTTTTTTTGAAAAAATAAGTTTAGAAAACTAAAATAAATAAAGTCGAAGTTGATGAAGCATTTTTCAATTCTCACGGTTTGAATGAGTCAGTGCTTAAGCCCTTGTCTATAGAAAACTTAGCCAAGCATGATTATGGAAAGAATCATGCTCGACATATTAAAAATAAACTAAAGTAAAAATAAAAATAAGAACAAGAAAGTAAAGAAAGAGATTTTATAAAACTTTAAAAAGCTAGTACAAACTTAGAATGGGAAATGAGATGTAGGAGATATTCCAAAAGGCTTACCCAAGGTGGGTATTTATAGCCTCCTAAAACCTCTAAAAATAACAAGAAATAATTCCTAAATGATAAAATAAATCTAATAATATTTAAATTCAAATATAAAAGATAATTCCCAAATTTGAAATTTAAATCTTGGTTGATAAGTTATCTGAAACATAGCTGATAAGCTATCATGAATTGTTGACGTCATCTTCTAGAAGTTGTTGTCTGAATGTCACGTTAGCCCTCATGCCCAAATTCATGCCCACTAATCCGCCTCGATCCCAGGAAATAAAAAAACTTCAAGACTCGGTCATTTAAGTTCAATTTATAACATTCACAATCCTGCATAGAAACACACGAAAACACCTAAATCAGTAACAAAAATCATTGAATCAAGAAGTAATTAAAGATAAAATATTAACTAATTTGAGCACTTATCAGATATATTGCCAATTATCAATGATTGATACATGCTTTGCTATGTTATTACGGTTCAGTACATGCGACTTGACTTAGAGAACTCTATACTCTAAATTGCACTTAACCTTGAATTAACACTCAATATTTGTAACACCCCTTTCTCGGTTTAACTGTAAAACGATTCAGGATTATTACCGGAAAGAGCAAGGCATGCAAAAAATGGGGTAATTTAAAAAAATTTCTTATCCCTAATAGATGAGTTGAATGACTAACAAGCAATAAGAACAAGCATGTTATCAATCCATTTCAAGAGGCATTATTCATACCTTTAACATGGATCCATGCTTCATTAGAGATCTAAACATGATAGTGTTTAGCAGACAAGGTAAGCATTAAATCAACATGTAAAAGGTCATGATAGCATAGATTGATTAAGTCAAGTAACATAGATCAACTATATTCAACATGACATGTAAGGGTTTCTAAATAGTTAGCCCATCATTGAACATCATACGAAAAAATAAGATTTACTTCTTCAATTATGTCAAGCCATCGCTATAATCTTCCTCATTAATCCACTAAGAAGAAGTCAAACAACTCTTTCTTAGTTGACAATCAATTGATACATGCATTACTTGAGAATCAAGTAAGCTGAGATCTCGTAGCATCATCACTTATGGTTCTAGTTTAATTCAATTATCCTAAGGAACAATGGAGGCTGAGTATATTGCAGATTTTTTTTGCATACACACAAGACATATTTCTCAACTACCTTGCATCTAACATAACCACAACTTAATTCAACACACATCCACTATCGAACATGACCATAGAAACATTTAAACATGCTTAAATATCTAAAATATTGGAGGATAGGTAATATGAGTGTGCATGAGTCTATATGGGCATGCATGCTCACTCATAAACAGCTCCTGAAGGGTCCTAGAAGTCACGAGTAGCTTATGGAAGTTGTTAGTAGCTAACAGAAGTTAGTTTTCAAGTTAGTTGTATAGTTATGTGTATGTATAAATAAGACTGACATATCTCTTACAAATTCAACTTTTTCATGAATAAAATTCATCTTCTTATTAATATGGTATCAATAGTCGTCGGTCTTGGAGCCTAATTGTAACACCTTTAATTTTGAAAAAAAAAAAGAGAAGTTGTGGTTGTAGGGTGTTGAACCCATAACCTCCTTATTTTTAATTGGTTACCCAGCCACTGAGCTAAAGAGCTCTTGTAAACTAAAATCCCTCATTCTACTCTTAATTTGAACCTGTTTCGGTGAGTTTATATTAATATTAATATGGATTTTTTTCCTTTACTGTGTTAGAAACCCTATTCTGTCAGATCTAAAAAAAGAAAAAAAACTAATCCAGATTTGAACCAAAATTCTTCATCTCCCTAATACCCCGACCACTGTGCGATCTCCCTCATTGCTGGCCCGTAACCTTCACCGCCGCCACCGTTGTGTCCGTCTCCTTGCCCCGATCAAAAACCCCTTACTCACTCGCCGAGCCGCCGAGAATCTAGGCCGAAAACTTCGTCAGAGTTAGGGTTTAACCCTTTTGGTTTTTCACCGATTTCGGCCACCACCGACGCCGATCCGGTGCGTCGCCAGTCCCTTTGTACTCACTGTCGAAGCCGAACAAAACCCCTCCCACCTTGCCTCCGACCGACATCGTTCGGGCCTTCATCGGAGAATCTTTCAGTTTTGTTAAAAAGGGTAAGATTCGAACCCTCATAAAATGTTTTCTGGTGTTATGGATTGATATTAGTTTGCTTTTGGTTATTATGGTGAGAAATCCAGCCTGTAGATGTGTTTTTCAGTCGATTTGGGCCGCACGTGGCCTCCACGCGCCACCGGAGGCGATTTCCGGCCATCGTGGATGGCTGACGGGAGCCGACCGGTCCAACCCGAGTCAAACCAGCCTTGAACCGGTCAACCCGAACTAAACTGGTTTAACCCGGACCGAACCGGTCAACCTTTGACCAGACCGACTCGTTGACCCGACTCGTTGACCGACCCGTTGACCGTTGACCGTTGACCAGTGATGTCAGCATGACGTCAGCGTTTACTGGTGACGTGGCAATTAACGTGGATGTTGATGTACCTGCTGACAAGGCAGTTGACGTGGCAGCTGAGTGCTAACGTCAACGTTGACCTGCTGACGTTAGCGTTGACTTTGACCAAAAAGTCAAAAATTTCAAAAACTCATATTTTATGTTTTCCGACGTTCTGATTCCATCTGTGAAGTCCGTTTCTCAAAATTCAAACCCGAAAACCTACAAATTGGACTTTAAAGTCTCGAGTCAAACTTTTCTTCTAAGTTAAGTTAAGCCAAGAGTTATATTTAAGGTCTAATATCGATACCTGTTTGCTTGTAGGTCCTCATAGTTCTCTTGATCGTGTACCGACCCAGTCCAGCTCCTCCCGTTTTGACCGATCCTGAGATTCGATCGTAACCCCTATGTTTTTTAATACTCAGTGAATAATCAATTCAGTATTTAACTCCGGTATTAATATAAATTTTATCTTGTATCCATGGGGTCCAGTACTGTTACAGAGCGACGCTCAAACGCTCAGTAGACCACCTGTCTGTTTCTGCCATTTTGAGGTGTGTTCCCTTGTGTGTTATATGACTGAATATTATTATTTAATCGTTTTAATAAAACTTAGCATGTGCACATGACTATTTTCCAGGATTTACACTAACATTTATTTTGAACCTTAAGCATGATTATAATATGTTTTTACTGTATGCCTGACATATTTTATATGATATCTCCTGACTTGATAAATACATGATGTCTGATTATATCTTGATTCTACTATCACTACATGTTTGTTACTTTGGGATTGGGTTGATGTTTAGTGTTTGAGTTTCGGTTCAGCCTTGATCCAGCTGGTAATTCCGCCTATTACGGTTCTTAGCTTTGGTTAGGGTAATTCTGTCTGATATCGGTTTCCGTGCTACAGTCGGGGTAATACCGCCTGTTCCCTAAGGTAATTCCTTAGGCCGGTACCTTCGCCTTATTGGGCTTAGGTTAATGCCTGTATCAGATACTATTCTGGGGAACTGTATCCAGGAGTTCGGTTGGAGGGTAGTATATCATGCATATACATGACCTGATTTTCAGTTATTATTATTTACTGATTTTACTCGTGATTTATTTTCACTGTTGGAACACACTGGGCTCCATAGCTCACACTTATTTTCTTTCCCCCTTTCAGATACCCGTAAATAGGCATCCCGGATTTGGCATTTGGCGGATCTACACATTTTCTAGTTACACTTTGATGTAATATTTTAAAATTTTCCAGTTTGCGTTTAAGGTGACATGTGCCTATATCTTATTACTGGTGGTTTAAATGTATTATTTTTGTTATTGGTTTTGCGAATTATTTTGCGAACAATGTTTTCGGGACACCTTGTTTTAGTAGCACTTTTACATGTTTTAAGTGATATTCAAATTTATCTATTATTCGTACGAGTTATTTAATTTTACTTGAAACTTGATTTTTAATTAAATAACAATGTGACCACTCTAGGTTGGGCTTCCTACATAGGCCGGTCTAGGGGGGTACACTAATTTTGTTGCTATTCTTCTTGATTCTTCTTAACAAGTTTTGGTCTTTATAGTTGTTTGGTTCGAGGTCATAGTCATGTCGACCGTTAGTGGTGAAACTTCAAGAATTGCTAAAGTGTTTACTAACAAAAGAATCAATGTTGTTCTTGACGAGATGAATTTCCTCCTATGGAAACAAAAAATCCTACTGACGGTTCGCAGTCATAGGTTGGAGAAGTTGCTAACAGGTGTGTCGCAACCTCCTCCAAAAATGGTGATGAGTGTTGCTAGTGAACGAGTGGAAAATGAAGATTATGAGATTTTTTTTCACTCAGGATAGTGCTTTAGCTTCTTTTTTGTTGTCAACCATCAGCTCTAATCTTTTACCTCAGTTTATTGGGAGACTGCTACAATAGTTTGGAGTACAATTCTCCAGTTTTTTTGCGAATAAGTCAACCACGAGTGTTATGAGTCTCCATTATAAGCTTCGATCCTTACACAAGGGATATGAGAGCATGAGGACCTATTTGACTGAGGTCAAGAAAAATTTTGATGCTTGGCAACTTGTGGTAGTTCCATATCTAAAATGGAACACATAGCTACTATCTTGAATGGCTTGTCTACTAAGTATCAATCTTTTATGACAGTGATCACTTCCAGTAAAGAACCCCCTTTCTTTAGATAGGGTTAAAACGACTCTTGTTGATGCAAAAGCTCAATTCAAGGGGTTTCATGCTCACAGTGGGTTGCCTGTCATGGCTAACATGGCACATATGCAAACTAATGAGAGATATCCATGAAATAAGGCTTGTACTCATCAACATATATGTGGTAGGTCAGGCTATAGAGGAGGAGGTTGAGGAAAAATGAGGCTTTAGTGCCAACTTTGTGGCAAGAATGGGCATTATGTGGATAGATGCTGGCAACGCTTCAACAAGGCTTTTCAAGGTGTCCTGACCACAACTGCTGCACCTGGGAATGTGAGTTGATGAGTGTCCAAAAGTACTATTTTTATTACCCTTTTTACTCTTATTATTGTTAGAATTAAGCATAATATTAATTACATAATTAGTCATTCATGCATATTTACATAATTTCTTTAATTATTATATTTAATTTATATTTCGGTTAAATTGCATGAAAAAAGATATTATGGTTGTGTGTTTCCTTATTTGTAGGATTTGATGCTAATTTAAAGGGATCACAAGAAGATAAAGCTGATTTCAAAAGACATGAAGAGATTCTAGGAGATTGGACTTGATAAGGAAATAAAGATTTGAATTAAGTTTGAATTCTCTAAAGGGATAATTACTATTTATTTAATATTTATCTCCTAATCAAATTAATTCTTATCACCAATCAAGATCCTATAAAAGGGAGATGTCGTCCAAAGCAAAAGAAGGGGGGCCGGAACGTGAGATAGAGATCAAGAGAGCAAAGAGCTATCGTCTTTCCTTTCATCTTTCTTTTCTCTTGTTTTATTCGAGTGATGAGAGGATTATTTGTTGGATATTATTGTCCAGCCATGAACTAATTTAAAGTTGGCTTGGGTTATTCTATTTTATGGATTGATCTAGTTTAAATTCTATTTAATTTTGTGGTGTGTTCTTAATCAAGGTTTTCCTATTCTTGGTGTTAATTTGGTTTGCAAGAGAATTGGGAAAGGACCTCGGTAAACGATTCATTTATCTAGATTTGGGAGAATTAGATTCACGAAACGAATAGGCATGGTTCAATCCAAGTGCGTGAGAACTAATCCGGCTTAGGGATAAGTGCAGGATTTCAACGGCTAATAGAAGCTCAAGAAAGTTGTTGTTCACTTTTGATTTAAGCAGGGATGTACGATCAAGAGTTGTGCAATTAACAGCGTCTCAGGTTAGGGATAAAGGGGACCATTGAAGAACGCTTTGCCGAACCTTGAGGATAGTCGCTCAACTTGCCCGAGCAATTCCCTTAGTTGCAATTGCCCAAGCATTCGGATGAACTGACTAGGCAATCTGACTAAGCCCAATTGTCGGAACAATTTAGTGGTTCGATCACCCACTTACGAGGAAGAATTCACTCAACCGTCATTCCATAATCAGGATAAACCAGCCTAATCCATCTCATAATTAATTATTCCAATTTATTTTACTTGTTTATTTTGTTATTTAATTTCATTTAAAATCAATTCTCTAAACAATTGTGTCTTTATTTTCAGTGCAAGAAATTAGATTCCGGAAGAAGCACCAATCCCTATGGAGACGATAACTTTCTATACTATAACTTGAAACGTGTACACTTGCACGTATTTGCGAAGCACTTAAAACACGCAACATGAGTGCTAATGTAGCATCAGTTGAAGATGAGCATGGATGCTTTACCTGCTGCAACAGTGGTCTAGTGACAACATCTGGAGTAGAAAGTTGGGTGGTTGACTCAGGTGCAACTCACCATGTGACACTAGATGCTTCCAAAGTAGGCAATGGATCAGATTATATTGGACCAAGTAATTTGATTTTAGGGAATAGTGATGGCTTGTGCATATCTAAATCTGGTTCTGCAATTATAAAGATTTATTCTTGTGCCTTAGTTTTAAAAGAGCTTTTTCATGTGCCTTTGATTACTAAGAATCTTTTGTTTGTTTCGAAGTGTGCTAGAGACAAATTAGTTTACTTTGAGATCCATGCAAAAGAGTGCTTAGTAAAGGATGAACAATCAGAGAACATACTTGTTGCGTGTAAAAAGAGTGCACAAATAGTGCAAGTGTACACGTCGCAAGTAATAAAGTGATAAGTATCAAGTATCGTCTCCACAGGGATTGGTGTACTTAATAAGCTTTCTTTTCTCTTCTCGCTCTGTAAAAGAAATAAAAGAAACAGATTAAGTTGGTTGATTTGAAAACTAAAATAACTGAAAAATAAAAGAAGAATGGTGAATGGAAATAAGATCAAGTTTAGAGAATAGGCAGGATCCAGTTGAATCGTATTGTGAGTTCAATTGACTTGTTTCTGTTTTGTGCAATAATGCAACACTGCCTCGGAAGAACTGTAGTTTCCTGCCTCGACAGTGAAGACTAGCGTTCGTCGCGGCAATCCCTTGCTCTTGGGCGGACTTCTTTAAGGTTCGGCAAAGTGTCCTTGGATGACTTCGCTTATCCCTAAGTCGAAATATTGTTGATGACTAATCCTTGATAATACCTACCTGCGTGAATCAATGATAACCACCAACCAATCTCACACTTCTTTTAGCCGTTGAAACTCTAACCTATCCCTAGATCGAGTTAGTATTTTCCAGCTACAAAAATACCGTACTTATCCCTTTGGTGAGCCTAACTCTCCCGATATTAGACAAATAAATCTCTCACAAACTTCTCTCCCGAGTTTGAATGCAAGATCAATGAATAGCAAAGAATAAGCAAACCTTAATATTTTATTGCATAAAAGGTGCCGTAAAGCCTGCATTTTCTATAAATATCATCTTTATAAATCACAAAAGCAGAATATCTAAATATCTAACATTAAGTACATGCTTTAGTCCAAGTAGGTGTAGATTATGTGATAATTCTCCATGAAAGGTGTAAAAAATGATAGTGAATTAAGCACTTATCACACCCCCAAACTCGAACTATTGTTTGTCTTCAAGCAATGCAAACCATCAAATTGTCAAACCTTATTCTCTTTTGGTCTTACGTTTTCATCTATTTTCCCCACCATAGCTATGCCTATTCTCAAGCCTTAACCTTTCGGTTACCCAAGGACTTACTCGGAATCAAAGTATAAGATTTTGTGAGTGTGTGCGTTTTTGTGGACAAGTTTGATTAAAGGCTTTCTTAGACAAACTCTAAGTTCAAGACAAATAGACTTTGGAATTTATAATTTCTTCCTATAGTATCAACACTTGAGTCAATTTCAAGCACCTCAAGGGTTGTGTTTTATTACTAGCTAAGAGAGATTTTTTTAAGCATATACTAGAGCCAATTTCGGGCACCTCTAGTTATCATTCCATAAATCCAAGTCTTTATCACCTAAGTTCATTAAATGAATTCCTAAAATCACACAAGTCCCAAAAGTGACCTTAAAATAAACCTTATAGCAAGCTTCTAAGTTTTCTTCCTTAAGTATCCTAAAGTTAAGCCTTCTAAATAGGACCTAACCATGGTAAGGAGAAAGATTTCTATAGCCTTAAAAGAGTAAACTAAGGCAATACTGATGTAGAGCAGTGCAAAAGTATGGACAATATTTCAAGTAAGGTGGTGGACATAAAAAAAAAATTTAAAAAGAACTTAAATACTTCCTTTCATGCCAAGGCCGCGGTAGTGAATTGCCTCGGTAGTGAACCTACACCCCCAAACTCGAACCAAGCATTGTCCTCAATGCTTATATCAATGGCACACAGCAGGAGACAAAATATGAAAATGAACAAGTAAAGCAATAAAGATATAAAATCAGCAGAAAGATTTAGAAACTAAATGGACTCTGAAGAGCTGCTAGTGACTATCAGCTTTCCTGGCCTTGCTGCTGACTATTTCATTTTTGATGATGGCTGAGTTTTGGCTTGTCGGGGCTGCTGAACACTTGTAGTTGGTGTTCGTTGCATTGGAGCGTTTACTTCTTCTCCTTCTTCTTCTTCGGCAATTTCTTTAGTGGCCATTATGTTTGTCCCGCCTTCATCTTCCACATTTATTGGGTCTGCCCAAGCATGATGAATGCTTGGCTCGGCAGCTATTGAAGTTTGATGTACATAGGCATCTATCTCTGCCGAGAGACTGCCCATGATGATGGGAGATCCTGGTGGCGTGCTGAAAACTGCTCTCCTCTTGGATGGTCGTCGGTTGGCAGAGGATGCCGCGGCAGGCTCTGTTGCCCGAGATGGGCCAGCGGCATGGAATTGTTGCTAAGGTCCAGTAGTGTAAAAGGGCCTCGGTCTGCCTGGAGCTAGAGTGGTCTCGGTGTAGGGTGTAGCTGTGACAAACATACCGGTAGGGAAGTTTGGGAACTGGGCCCCTTGGGTTGGGAAATTACTTACCATCATGTGGGCCAACGCCGTGCTGAAATCGCATTGATATTCCATGAAGCGTTGCTGCCGTATGTCCATTGCTGCTATTCTGTTGAGTAGTTCCTAATAACCATCTGTTGTGGCAGTGCTGTGTGAAGCTGCAGGTATGTCTACCGTGTATTGGGCCCAGACAGTGGTGTCGGCAATGTCCGGTTGGGGAGTCGCTTGGACTGATTCTGCCTATGTGATCTGCATGACTCTATGGCAGAATTCCCTCGTCCAGCCGCACCTGTGGACGGTGATTTCATCGGTATCCTCGGTTGGGACACCCGCGGTAGTGCATAGGCCCGTAATTAAGTAGGGGAAGTATAATGGCCCCTTCTCCTTCCGGCCACACTCATACATTTCTTGGAGGATCAGCTCCCCCACATTGATGCTGCGTTTGTTGATTATCGATTGGATAAGAACCAGCCTCCGCTTATCTACGGTGCTGTTGTGGGATGTGGGGATGAGTCATCGCTTGACAAATGTGTTCCATAGGTTGGATTCAGGCTTGAGATTTTGCCTTGCCACTGTGGGAACCGGTTTCCCAATTAGTGTTGGCATAGCGAAGGTCGTCTTTGATGAGTTCATAATCTTCATTGCTGATATCCTCCATAAATGCGGAATGATCATCACGATTAGGGATTAGGCCGTAGAACATATTAATGGTATCAACATCAACCTGGACTGGCCTACCCCGGCAGTGAACATACAGGGAGTTTTGGCTCGGCCCGTAAGCATAAAATTCGCGTACGACTATGGCATTGGCCTGGGCTGGCTGCAAGCGGAATAATTGCCATTGCTGGTAAGCTATCTTATCGAACAAATAATGCTCGATGCCATAGTTCTCTTCATCCAAATGCTGAAAACCTTGCTCTTCCCATAATTGCCGAGCGATAAAGGATCGGTTGAAACGTTCGGCCACAGCACTAGGAGCAAATCTGTTGTAGGTTGCCATTGAGTGTTATGAGAATTTGAGAGAAAATAGTTGAGAGCAAAAAGAAATAGAGAGTTCTTAAGGAAGCAAGAATGCAAGAGTGAACAGTTCAAAGGGCGGAAGTGTTTATATAGGCCTCGGCCTTGGGCTAGCCGTTTTCTAGCCGTTGGCATTAACTGTCGCGGCCCTGGAATCTCGCCAAAGTAGCTGTTAGGCTATTTCTGCCCGTTGGATTGCTGCGGCCCTGACACTTTGCTCTACGGCAGAGTGCTGACTGACTTCACTTTGCATCTTGATTCTTGACCTAACACAAAAACAGAAATTAAACAATAATTATAATAAATAGAAAAAGGAAAAATTATAAAAATTGTTAACTAAAACTAATCCTAAAAAATGCAAAAAAATAAAACCAAATAATGAAATCAGTTCACAATAGGAGTGCATGCAAGTGTATCTCCTAATGTGATGGTCTCTATGAGCCTTATTTCATGTGTTCCAAAATAATGCTTCAAACGTTGGCCATTCACTTTGAACTCGTGCCCATCTTTTTGTGATTTTATCGTGACTGCTCCATGTAGGTAAGCTTGAACAACATCAAATGGGCCTGACCATCTGGACTTGAGTTTGCCTAGGAACAGTTTGAGCCTGGAATTGAAAACAAGGACTTGATGCCGCGGCAGTAACTGTCTCGACAGTAACTTATGATCATGCCATGTTTTAGTCTTTTCTTTGTAGATCTTAGCATTTTCATAGGCTTCTGCTCGGAATTCTTCAATTTCATTAAGGTCTAACAGTCTTTTCTGGCCAACTTTCTCCCATTCCATGTTCAGATTTTTGACTGCCCAGTATGCTTTATGCTCAATCTCCACGGGCAAATGGCATGCTTTTCCAAATACAAGCCTGTATAGGGATGTTCCTAATGGTGTCTTGTAGGCTATCCTATGCCCACAGGGCATCATCTAAATCATGAGACCATTCCTTTCGAGATGGTTTAACCACTTTTTCAAGGATTTGCTTCAATTCCCTGTTTCATATTTCAGTCTGCCCATTTGTCTGTGGATGATACGCTGTGGCAATTCGGTGTGTGATGCCTAACTTCTTTAGGGTCGCGGCAATGAGTCTATTGTCAAAGTGTTTACCTTCATCACTGATTATTGCTCTAGGCACTCCAAATCTGGTAAAGATATTTTTCTTGAGAAATTTTTGAACCGGCTTGGAGTCGTTATGTGGTGTGGCAATTGCTTCAACCCATTTTGATACGTAATCCATTGCTACAAGGATATAGAGATTGCCTTGAGATGATGGGAATGGTCTCATAAAGTCTATGCCCCAAACATCAAACAATTCTATTTCCATTATAGGCTGCAATGGAATCTCATTACGTCTAGAGATGTTGCCCATACGTTGGCATCGATCACAATACTTGTAATAAAGTTGGGCATCCTCAAAAAGTGTAGGCCAATAGAGGCCTGATTGAAGCACTTTGGCTGCTGTTCTATTCCCTCCAAAATGTCCTCCACAAGGTGAATCATGGAAGTGTCGGAGCATTTCTTATTGCTCTTCCTCGGGAACACATCTTCTATAAACTGATCTGCACATTGCTTAAACAAAAGAGGATCGTCCCAAAAATAACGCTTTGCATTATGCTGAAACCTCTTTTTTTCATTATAATTAAGGTTAAAAGGTAAAACACCACTGGCTAAGTAATTAACAAGATCAGCATACCAGGGAGTGGCTGTGACTGCGTCAAGGTCTTCTATCAATGTTGCCGAAATATACTCACTTACCGCTGTGGCAGCATAGTTGTATACTGCCGCGCTTGCTGCCTCGGCATTGTCTTCTTCTATTGCCGAGATTTACAGGATGTGCTCGTCTGGGAATGTGTCTTGTATTTCTTCTAGTGGCATGTTTTTCTCCCCATCTTCTAATCTGGAAAGATGGTCGGCTACTTGGTTTTCCGTACCTCTCATGTCCTTAATTTCTATATCAAATTCCTGCAAAAGAAGAATCCATCTAATCAGTGTTGGTTTGGCATCCTTCTTTGAGAAAAGGTACTTGATTGCCGAATGGGCGGTGTGGACAGTCACTTTTGTTCTGATAAGGTAAGTTCGAAACTTATCAAAGGCAAAGACTACTGCTAGTAACTCCTTCTCCGTGGTGGTGTAATTAATCTGGGCCTCATTAAGGGTTTTACTAGCATAGTAGATAACATGGAATATATTGTTTTTTCTCTGCCCAAGTGCTGCCCCGACAGCATGATCACTAGCATCACACATTATTTCAAAGGGCAAGGCCCAATCTGGGGGGACTACGATTGGTGCAGTGATCAGCTTCTCTTTGAGGGTCTCGAATGCTTCAATACATTCCTCACTAAATTTAAATTTCCTGTCCTGTTCAAGTAAAGCATAGAGAGGTTTAGAAATTTTTGAAAAATTAGCAATAAACCTCCTATAAAAACCTATGTGACCCAAGAAGCTTCTGACTCCCTTGATTGAAATTGGTGGAGGCAATTTCTTTATCACATCTATCTTGGCCTTGTCAACTTCTATGCCTTGTGATGAGATTTTGTGACCCAGAACAATACCTTCCTTGACCATAAAGTGGCATTTTTCCTAGTTGAGTACTAAGTTGGATTCTTCACATCTTTGTAGCACTTTTTCTAAATTGTCGAGACAATGGTTGAAGTTATCTCGAAAGACTGAAAAATCATCCATGAATATCTCTAGGAAGTCTTCCACCATGTCGTGAAAGATTGCCATCATGCATCGCTAAAAGGTTGCAGGGGAATTACAAAGGTCGAACGACATTCTTCTAAATGCATATGTTCCATAGGGTAAGTAAAGGTAGTTTTTGCCTGGTCTTTGGGGTCTATGGCAATCTGATTATAACCTAAATAACCATCAAGAAAACAGTAAGGAGGTTTTCCTGCGAGTCTATCAAGCATTTCATCAATGAAGGAAAACGGAAAATGATCCTTCTTAGTTGCTTTATTTAACTTGCGATAATCCATACAAACCCTCCAACCAGTCACAGTCCTAATTGGGATTAGCTCATTGTTTTCATTGGTTATCACAGTCATGCTTCCTTTCTTAGGTAAACATTGTACCGGGATTACCCATGCACTGTTAAAGATAGGGTAGATGATACCGACATCAAGCCATTTGATTATCTCCTTGCGTACTACCTCCTTCATGGCATGGTTAAGTCTCCTTTGGGCCTCAACGGTAGGTTTATGATCTTCCTCTAACAGGATTTTGTGCATGCAAATTGTTGGGCTTATTCCTTTCAAGTCATCAATTGACCACCCAATTGCCTTCTGATGCTACCGCAGCATCTCTGTCAATCTTTGTTCCTATTCTAGCTGCAAATCAGAAGAAATAATTACGGGCATTGTGTGGTTGGGTCCCAAATAAACATACTTTAATTTATCAGGTAAAGGTTTTAATTCAATCTTTAATGGTTCCTCACTCGAAGATTTTTATTCCTTACCTTGATAATGTAGAGGTTCGAAGTACTTACCTGGGAGGTGTGTTGTCCAATTAACTTCCTCTGTCTCTTGTGTCTCCACTGCATCAGCTTCAGGCACACTGTTCAATACACTGCTGTAGCATTTGTCCACTGTACTGCCGAGGCAGCATTGTGAATAATTATTGTCACTGCTGCCGAGGCAGTGTTTGTAGAGACAAGATATTGCACTGTCCTCATCTTTAGTGTAAATCACCTGGCACTCTTCTGGATCATTATGTCTTTTCAAAATCTGGAAAACATTGAGTGTGACTTGCTGGTCGTTGACCCGCATTGTTAATTCTCTTTTTTCCACATCAATAAGGGTGTGTCCAGTAGCTAGGAAAGGTCTCCCCAGGATGATCGGTGCATTGTCATCTGCTTCACAATCAAGAACAAGAAAGTCAGCTGGAAAAATAAATTTATTCACTCTTACCAATATGTCCTCGATCTTTCCTTCCGGTTGCACATACGATCTATCTGCTAATTGAAGCATTACAGTTGTAGGTTTTGCCCTTCCTATTTCAAGCTTTTGAAATACAGATTTTGGCATCAAATTGATGCTTGCTCCCAAGTCGCACAAGGCCTTTCCTTCGTAGTGTCTTCCTATCGCACATGGTACAGTGAAACAGCCAGGATCTTTCAGTTTAGGGGGCATGCGATTATGAAGCATGGCCATGCATCCTTCGGTTGCAGCAACAGTTTCAAACTCACCAAGCCTTCTTCTTTTGGAAACAATGTCTTTTAGAACTTGGCATAGTTTGGCATTTGTTCTATTGCCTCAACTAATGGCAAATTTATGTGTACTTGCTTTAGGATGTCTAAGAACTTTTTAAATTGATAATCCTGCTTCTGCTTTTTCAGCCTCTATGGAAAAGGTGGCGATGGTCGCATTTCCTCCAATGTCTCATTAGTTTGAAATTTAATACCTGGTACCACTGGTGTTGTTGCTGCCTCGGCCGCTTGGAGTGGAATTGTCGGTTTCTCTGCCAGGGCAGCGCCTTCTACTGGGATCGACTTGTCTGTTGTGGCATGATCACTTAATACAGTATCTATGTCCTCTCTGTCAGATACTTCTTGTTCCCTTGTTGGGACTTTGTTCGGACTGCTTGATCTCTCCTTAAGTTGTAAGCCACTACTAGTAGTGATTGCCTTACATTTCTCATGGCTTTTTCCCCTTACAACTTCAGTATTGCTAGATAATCCTCCTTGAGGTATAGTGTTCAGACTTTGAGCAAACTGCCCAACTTGAGTTTCCAATGTTTTAATGGTTGCCTCTTGATTTTGCAACCTCATCTCAGTTCTACTTATGAAAGCATCGGTTCTCTTGATGAAGTTACTATTCTCAGCCATGTATGATTCGATTTTCATCATAAAGGCCTTAAGAGAATTTTCCAATGAACTTGCAGGCTGCTGTTGCAACATCGGCGGCGGCGGCGGCGGCGGGTATTGCATTGGCATTGATTGCTGGAAACCTGAGGTTTGAGTGGTCGGATTCAAAGCATTATTTGGATTGCTCCATGAAAATTTTGGATGCCTTTTCCAAGCTAGATTGTAGGTGTTGGACATCATGTTGTTGTTTCGGTTATAGTTTCCCACATAAAGGCTAGATTCCCGATTCTGCATGCACTCAGAAGAGCTATGGTTACCTCCACATAACTCACACGAAGAATCTATTACCTTAACCTCATGGGTATTATTTTGCATTTGCATATTTTGGACCATCTTAGTGAGAGTTGCCAGTTGTGCTGCCACTGAATTGGATGCTTCTAATTCATGTATTGTGGCCTGAAGTCTCATCCCTCCTCGCCTAGATGTAGGGATTGAAAGTCATTCTTTGCGAGTTTGTTTAAAATTTCTATAGCTTCCTCTTGTGGTTTGTCAAGGAGTGTTCATTGGCAGAGGCATCTAACATCATTCTTGTAGGGGCATTGGTTGCATTGTAGAACATGGTCACTTGTGTCCACAGTGCAAATCCATGCAAAGGACACTTGTGCAGTAACTCTCTATAGCGCTCCCATGCCTCATACATTGGTTCATCATCTGCCTGCCGAAAAGAAGTAATTTCAATACGTATACGATCATATAAATTAGTAGGATTAAAACGTGTAATGAAATCACGACAGAGTTCACTCCAAGATCCTATTGATCCTGCTGGAATGCTATTTAACCAGGTTTTTTCCCTATCTCTTAGTGAATCGGGAAATAGTTTCAATCTCAACACATCTTCATGAACTCCTTGAATTTTGAATGAATTGCATATCTCCATGAACGATTTGAGGTGTTTCCTAACATCTTCAGTTACTGACCCACCAAACTGTCCAATAGTATTGAGCATATTAAACACGATAGGTTTTAGCTCAAAGTGGGCTGCTTCGATCTCTGGTGTAACGACTCATGGATTAAACCCATTCAAATCCTCTTCCAAAAAATCTCGAACGGTAAGCTGCCGCGACCTTGGTGGAGGCGAAAGCCTTCCATTACCCGCGGGTATGTTTTGTTCTACCGGATGATCTGCCATAACTACTCAGATTTGTCTTCGCAACCTTTGACACATTCGTTCAATCTCTGGATCTAGCTCGTATAATGGATTGCTAGGGTTTGCTCTGGTCATACACCAGTAAAAACTAAAGTTAAATAAAACAAATTTAAAATGCGAGAAAATAAAGATAACAAAAATTTAGTTGCCAATCCCCGGCAACGGCGCCAAAAACTTGTTGCGTGTAAAAAGAGTGCGCAAATAGTGCAAGTGTACACGTCGCAAGTAATAAAGTGATAAGTATCAAGTATCGTCTCCACAGGGATTGGTGTACTTAATATGCTTTCTTTTCTCTTCTCGATCTATAAAAGAAATAAAAGACACAGATTAAGTTGGTTGATTTGAAAACTAAAATAACTGAAAAATAAAAGAAGAATGGTGAATGGAAATAAGATCAAGTTTAGAGAATGGGCAGGATCCAGTTGAATCGTATTGTGAGTTCAATTGACTTGTTTCTGTTTTGTGCAATAATGCAACACTGCCTCGGCAAAACTGCAGTTTCCTGCCTCGACAGTGAAGACTAGCGTCCGTCGCAGCAATCCCTTGCTCTTGGGTGGACTTCTGTAAGGTTCGGCAAAGTGTCCTTGGATGACTTTGCTTATCCCTAAGTCGAAATATTGTTGATGACTAATCCTTGATGATACCTCCCGGCGTGAATCAATGATAACCACCAACCAATCTCACACTTCTTTTAGCTGCTGAAACTCTAACCTATCCCTAGGCCGACTTAGTATTTTCCAGCTAGAAAAATACCGTACTTATCCCTTTCGTGAGCCTAACTCTCCTGATATTAGACAAATAAATCTCTCACAAACTTCTCTCCCGATCTTGAATGCAAGATCAATGAATAGCAAAGAATAAGCAAACCTTAATATTTTATTGCATAAAACAAGAAAACAAAGTTCAATCTTCTCTCACAAATACTTAACAACCTTCACCTAAACCCTAAGAAAGTTTAGAACATAATGAAAACAAAGAAAACTCTAAAAATCTATGGAGAACTCTTTTCTCTCGTGAGTTGTGTTTATTCTCCTTGGACGGCTATGGTTTATATAGGCTTGGCTTAGGGCAAACCTTTCCTAAGTAGGAATACAACTTGGAGTAAAACACAAGTCAAGTACATAAATAAAATATTTGTTTTATTTCCAAGTTTATTCCCACAAGGATTCTTTTCCCGCGTGGCCTTTGACTTGGGCTTTCTACTCGCTTCCTAACTTCGATCCTTGTGCTGCTTGTCCAGAAACGTCCACCTCATTTTTCTCTTCAGTTCGCCTACAATATCAGTACTTGTCCTTCAGCTGCTGTCACGGCCTCAGGTTCTTCTTCGGCCTCAGTTACTGCCGCGGTAGTAGATATTCCTACAATTTCATAAAAGGTGCCGTAAAGCCAGCATTTTCTATAAATATCATCTTTATAAATCACAAAAGCAGAATATCTAAATATCTCACATTAAGTACATCCTTTAGTCCAAGTAGGTGTAGATTAAGTGATTATTATCCATGAAAGGTGTAAAAAGTGATAGTGAATTAAGCACTTATTAATACTACTTCAAGGGAATGAGAATCAAGGATTGTACAAGTTCAATATTTCCAGCAGTGATAGATTTAATACAATAAGAGCAAATATAGCTTGTAGTTCTAGTAGTGAATATGATCTTTGGCATAAAAGGCTTGGTCATTCGGCTCATGTACCCCTTAATCAAGTTTGTAATAGAATGAACATGAATTTTTCTTTGAATAAAAATCAATATGGTCATTTGTGTGTACCTTGTAGACTTGGTAAAAGTCAAAAAATTCCATTTCCTGCCTCGACTACAGTATATGAAGCACCATTTCAAGTAGTATACACTAACCTTTGGGGACCAACACACATTAATTCCTTTGGATTTAAATACTAATTAGCTTTTGTAGATGGCTTTACAAGACCTAGGTGGGTTTATTTTTTAAATTCCAAGGGTTAAGCTGTGCAAGCTTTTCTACTATTTAATAGCATAGTTAAAAATCAGTTTAATCTTCCGATCAAAGAGCTTCATTCAGACTAGGGTGGAGAGTACAAAAGCTTGTCTCCAATTCTTCAAACACTAGGCATTAAGCATCGACTAGTGTGTCCCCATACGTCTGGGCAGAATGGGGTGGTCGAGACAAAGCACAGGCATATCATCGAGATGTCACTAGTCCTTCTTGCTCAAGCATCTTTGCCATTTTTTTTGGTGATATGCTGTGAGTATAACAATTTTTATTATCAATCGGCTTCCTACATCTGTCTTAAATGGTTCCTCTCTCTATGAAAAGTTCTATGATAAGTTACCTGACTACACTACTCTTAGGGTGTAACCCCCTTAGCCCGGCCTGGACGGAACCGACACTAACGGGTCACACGGGGAATATCGAACTAAACCTGTTAAGGTCTAATTCGATAAACAACCCTGAAAACCGATATTTTTTTATCTAGATGCATAATTAATTATGTTCCTAAAAGTCTTGATCTCATACAAAGCATTAACGAAAATAATCCGTTCACATACAAGTATTCGATTAAACACTTAAGTAAATTAAGGACTAAAACGTAAAACTTTTACGTACTAATGGAAAATTAAAAATACTTTCCATCAAAGTGTAATTAAGCATACAAGTATCCCTTACGGTAAATCTCAAGTCAAACGGAGCATTCTAACATCATCAATTGCAAGTTTCATTAATCTAGGGACCAAAATATAAATCTTACAAATTATAAGGACTTCGTCAAAATTAAGTTATCCATCTTGAAATTTAATCAACTTTATGCATCCATGTGAAATTTTAGCTCAAAATAACATCTTTAGATACCCTAATTGAACAAAGAAGGATATTCGGGACTAAAATGCAATTTTTAGCAACTTCCATTTCCTGGAAGCCAAAGGTTTCAAAACCTTCCTCAGATGTTTCGAAACTTTATGTAAAAGGTTTCGAAACTTCCCCGAAGGTTTCGAAACTTTTCGCGTCCAATAAGGGTCCAGAATCAAAATTGCCCGCAAGGTTTCGAAACCTTCCTGAAGGTTTCAAAACTATTTGACAAAGGTTTCGAAACCTTCCCTAAGGTTTCGAAACTTTGTGCCTGGAACCTCAAAATTCCGTCACACCAAGTGAATTCAACCGACTCAAGACACAACCATTAATCACCATCAACTATATGCATAATTCCTAAACATAAAGAACAATTTAAAGCACACAATTATCAACATCAAGACTCCATACAAACTATAGGCATGTTTCCTAAAATATGATTAAAATAAAAAACGTTCATGCATGTACATGCTTCAACAATCCAAACAACACCATAGTCCATCAATTAATAATCCAAAACATTATAGGTCTTATTACAACATTAACCAAAGCAAAAATCACACACTTCACATGGGTTTGATTTACACATTGTCAAGCCCCAAGTTATTTGCCAAAACATACCAAAAATTGAGATAACCTCTCCCCTTGGTTCCCTTGCTCCGAATGTAGCCTCGAATATCTCTATTTTTCTGCAAAGATGAAAGGAGAGCTTAAGCAAAACATGCTTAGTGAGGAAGCTCTAAATAAAATCATCAATGCATCAAATTAAAACCATATTCAAAAACCATAACTTGTAATGCCTTTCTAAAACCAAGCATGCTTAACAAATCATGTTCATGTTCAATACCAAAACCCTTCCTTGAGTATGCATGGCATTATCAATTCATTTCACAAATGATGCACAATGTTCCAAATATGTTCATGTTTGTATATTGGCTTCCTAGTGATCACTTAATGTGAACCTTAAGTTCACCGAATACGCAGATCCATTGATTAGAGACCTTTAGTCTCGTCATGACACAAAGTCACCATTGACATGACACGAAGTCACCATTGACATGACACGAAGTCACCATTGACATGACACAAAGTCACCATTATCAAGCTCTACCACGCACGGTTGGACACAAAGTCACCCTTGTTACGTGTAGGCATTTTTCCTTTATTTCCATAATGTTTATAGTGCACTCAATCCTAATGACATGTCATTTGTATTCGAATCTAAAAGTAGTGTCACTAAGCCAATATCAAGTTCAAGTATGCATTCTAATTTGCTGCTCATAATGCATCCATAATGTGTTCAACAAATGAACCAATAGTCATGCCCAATGGCACCATCATATGTAAGGCAAATAACCATATCATATTCCACTTCATTTTTCATGTTTTCATAAACCATGGATGTCTTTATAAACCATGCATTTCCAGCAATTAACACATGCATGCATCATTTTAAAATCAAATATATGCAATTCTAAAATCATATTGAATCATTGTTCACATATATGCCATTACCGAAAATCGAGGTAATGCATCAACATCATTTAAAACACTTACTCTTGAACTATGGAAAGTTTTCACACTATTCCATAGCCCCCAAAACAGAACCGAACAATGCGATTCACTTTAAACCCAAAACCACTCACCGACAAGCGAAACGAGCCCTCGCCGATGTTCCGACGGCAACACCAAAGCACCAGCCACTTATGCACCTTCTTGCACTTCCTCTACAACATTAAAAACAGATCATATTCACATTATAACATGCTCAAAACAGCAGCCACAACCGATCACCACAAAACTACCAAAAACCTAGCCGAAAAGACCGAAACCTAGTCGAAACGCATCCGAAACATCAACAGCCCAAAACCTAATGAATCTAACATATAATCCACCTCAATTATGAACCAAAAACACTTACAAACCATCCTTATACCTCCAGCAACATTAGAACACCTAAAACAGCCCCTAAAACAACCGAAAACCACCTTAAAACACTACCGATTACATTATTCCGGGATTAAATTAATGTGCCATCAGTTCAACACTTAATTAATCATTTAATTGACATAATATCATAATTAAATCAACCTAATTACAGCATTAATTGAGATCTAAAAAGATTTCACAAAAACCTCCATAAAACTCATAGATCTTGAATTAAAAACACAAAAATTAAATAGCAATTGTTGATGAGCAAGCCAATACTTGGGAACTTCAATAAAGAACCTTAGAAAAAGATTAGAAATCAGAATATTACCTTAGAGATTTGCTCCACCAAAAAGATGAGAAAACCTTCCTTGATTTCCTTGAAAATGATGTTGATTTTGCAAAAATTGATGAGTAGGTTTTGTAGAGAATGAAAGGATAAGTAGAATGAAATAAATCTTGTAGAAATTGATGAAGAAATCAGCAAGTAATTGAAGAAATTTGGAGAAGAAGATGGAGAGAAAATGAGAGAAAATCTTGAGAGAAAAGATGGGAAAATGGAAAGTTACAAAAGAAAATAAAGTTGTCATCTAAAATAAAACAATTTAAAAAACAATTTTGGTGGATAAATCATTAATTAAAAATAAATTGGATTTATGGCCCTCTAAGGATTCTAAGTATGGCTTACTTTCCAATTTAGTCACTAAAAATCCTTATTGTCGAAAATTACTAATTAAATCCCCAAAACTTTTCCAAAATTACAATTTAGTCACTAGCATAAAATTAAGCCCAATTAAAATCAAATTAAAGTTCAAATAATATTCCTTTAACTTTAAAACACCTTTTTAATATTTTTAGAACCATTTCACAAAATTATTACTTATCCGATTAAAATATTATTATTTTAATTTTTCCCGGAAAACGAACACTAGGAATCCGATTCAACCCGAATCAAACTTCCCCAACTAAAACTCAAACTACTAAACCCAAAATCGGGATGTTACATATGGTGTTTGGATGCAGGTGTTTTCCTCATTTATGTGTCTACCAGAATCACAAGTTGAGTTACAGGTCTCAAGTTTGCACATTTGTCGACTACAACATGAATCATAGAGGATACCAATGCATGGCAGCTGATGGTACAATGTATATTTCTCGCCATATAGTGTTTGATGAGACAATCTTTCCTTTTTGTAGATAAACACAATCCACCACTCAAGACAACCAATAACCATGCTAGGTCTCCTAGAGTCTTTCCAGTTTTCGATGGAGTAGCTAGGGTTTGTATGGAGCAACCTCAACCACGAGAGCTAGTGGTTCATGGTCAAATGTCTTCCTCCACCAGTGACGCAGGTGCCTCTGATAATGGGTGTTACACAAGGAGTGCAAGTCCTATTACACCTGTTCTACAAGAGTTCAGTCCACCTCCAAGTGAACGAGAGCTTGGTAACATTGAAGGACATGAGTCTGGTGCTGGAAGCCAACAGGGTTTAGGAGCTAATACAACAACAGATGATCGGTCAAGTGCTAACCCAACAACAAGTAGTCCAAGGGCTGAACAATCTTCTTTCACTCGAGGTATACCTGAGCCAATGGCCGAGCAATAAGGACCTTCAGTCTCAGTTGCTAACCAACTAAATGTCCCTCTCAACAATAATCCTACCAACACACATCATATGGTTACTCGTAGCAAGGTGGGCACTTACAAACAAAAACTATTTGTAGCATGTGATTCAATGAGCGATCAGGAGCTTGTCTCAGTTCATGAAGCTTTTGTTTCTCCTCATTAGATGGAAGTTGTCATGGCTAAATATGATTCGTTGGTTAAAAATGAAACATGGAGCTTGGTGCTTATTCTTGAAGGAAAGAGTATTATTGGGTGCAAATGGATTTTTCGAGTCAAAAAGAATGTTGATCGCACTATTCAGAGGTACAAAGCTCGTCTCGTAGCCAAGGGCTACTCTCAGGGGCTTGGAAAAGATTTCAAGGACACCTTTAGCCCTGTGGTCAAAGAGTCCACAATCAATGTTATACTTACACTAGGTGTGAATAATAAGTGGAATCTAAGGCAAATTGATGTGAATAATGTCTTCCTCAATGGTGGTCTTGATGAATTATTGTACATGGAACAACCTGAGGGCTTCGAACAACAAGCATGTGATGGAACAAAACTTGTGTATAAGCTGCAAAAAGCTCTCTATGGTCTCAAATAGTCTCCACGTAATTGGTACTCCAAATTGAGGAGTATTTGCTGAGCATTGGGTTCAAGAATTCTAGAGCTGACAAATCCTTGTTTGTCAAAAATGAAGTGAATGCTATGACATATGTTCTTTTGTATGTAGATGATATAATCGTTACAGGAGGTTCCACTCAGGCAATTGAGCAAGTAATACTACTGTTAGGAGAGAAGTTTTCGTTGAAAGATCATGGGGAGCTTATTTATTTCCTTGGTATGAATATTATTAGAGTTTGGGGGATCACTCTTACTAAACCAAAAGAAGTATATTCTTGAGTTACTTGCTCGGCATCACATGGACAAAGCAAAAACGACTCCTATACCTATGATTCCCTCTCTTAAGCTCACAAATGGTGGAGGCAGTCCATTGGTCGATGCAACTGAATATCAAAGTCTAGTAGGAGGGTTGTTGTATGCATGCCATACCAGACCTGATATTGTTTTTAGTGTCAATAAACTAGCTCAGTTTATGCACAGTCCCTGTGAGTCACATCTTGTTGTTGCGAAATGAGTGTTGAGATACTTGAATGGTACATTAGAATTTCGGCTATTTGTTTTCTCCTTCACCTGGTCCTTGTCAATTGTTTCCTTTCTCTAATGCAGACTGGGGAGGAAGTGTCGATGATAGGCGATCAGTTTTAGGAAAATGTTTTTATCTTAGAGGAAACTTGGTACAGTGGAATTTGAAGAAGCAAAAAGTGGTTTCACGTTCCACCACAGAAGTTGAATATAGGGGGTTTGCAGATGCAACTTCTGAGGTAATATGGCTAGAGATTTTGCTCAGGGACATGGGCATTAAGGTTGCAAACACACCATTGGTTTTGAGCGACAATTCAAGTGTCATTATCATGAGTGTTAACCCAGTATATCACTCCAAAGTTAAATATGTTGAGCTCGATATACATATTTTGTCCCAGAAAAGGTAATTGCCAACAAACTAAAAGTGAACTATCTTCCATCTCACAGTCAGATAGTTGATGGGATGAATAAACCACTATCCATAGGGTACTTTAAGATGTTTCGACAAAAGTTAAGAGTATTCTCAATAACAGAGGTAGAAAATGGAAAGAGTAGGGACAATATTGGAGGATAGGTTATCTGAGTTTGCATGAGTCAGCATGGGCATGCATGCTCACTCATGAGCAGCTCCTGAAGGGTCTTAGAATTCACGAGCAACTTCTGGAGGTTGTTAACAACTAACAGAAGTTAGTTTTCAAGTTAGTTGTATAGTTAGGTGCTAGCTAAAGTGTGTATAAATAAGACTAATGTATCTCTTATAAATTCAACTTTTTCATGAATAAAATTCATCTTCTTCTAAATATCAAAGGAAACTATATGAAAAAAAAACATAAACCCCAAAACATAACAAATTATGACATATCAAAGCAAATCAAACCAATGACCATTTACAAACCACAAAGATAACATCAAATTATGCTTCCAAAATATAATATTTAATTCAATTACTCAATTATCAAATACTGTCCCACTGCCAATGACTACTACTATTTGAATCAAAATCGTGCTTGAGTTTTTCACTTTGATAACTTTGGATTCTTGAACTTCTTCTCGTTGATTCAAAATTTCCTTAATTACTCTGCATTTTTGGAATAAAATAAGGAGCGTAAACAATATGCTTAATGATGGATGGTCGAAATAAACATACAATGCAGCCCAAAAATCTTTAAAAACATCAATGTCTCGTTTGATGCTTAACTTGTATAATGCTTTCAAATACCTTTCAAAGCAAAATATACTTTTGTCAACAAGTGTCATATGTCTTCTGCATATCTCAAATCAAAACAAAGGCTCAAGTCTTACATGCTTTACCACTAAGCAAACTTGTTTTTGATTGTCAAAACTTGATACTTCGGGTTCCTAGATTGCTATCTAGAGGGTCAAAGTCATTTTAACGTTAAACAGATTCGATTTGGGTTTGCTTAGCAGATTGTGCAGGTTCTTTCGAGTTTAGCGCTTCATTTTGATTCCAGCAACATAATTCACCATTGTTGAACGTTCGAGTTGTTGTCAAAAATGTTTCTTGAAGCATTCATATTCCTCGTTTTGAAATCCATCAAAACACCAACTTTTTCTTTCTTTTCTTTTTCTTTTCGTTTTCGCTTTTATTCCTAATTTCATCATGAATATAACTTTGATTCCTTGTTGTTTTCATGTTGTTCTTGTTGTAGGAACGTGCTTAAAACAATCCTAGATCTGTAACATACGAAGAAAGTCCGTTTCGACAGGCTACATCGTATAATTATCCCTATGCATTAGATGACAACTACCCTTATAATTAAAATATTTTGAATATGTTGGCAGGCTCACCCCACCAAGTCACATGATTGATTTACACCCATCTTGAAATCTCACCTTAGATGGGTTGGAACTACCCCCATTATTCGAATGTGATAAAATCTACACCTATCACACAAATAATAGAATCTACCCCTATTGCATCTCGAGAAAATTTATCTCACGTGCGAATCTTTTATAGATTATAATGCATTCATACCCTACTAATCGATCAATATTTTCGATTATAATATAATCTTATCACTAGACTAGAGTATTGAAATTCTGGAATATTGAAATTTAGACTAGAATATTGATACGGTAGGATGTTAAAATCTGGTAAGTTGCTAAAATAAAAGTTTTTAGATTATGCAACATAGTCACTAATAATAAAAAGATAAAATTGAGTGGGTAAATAATCCCAGTTCCGAATAAAACTTCAAAACATTAAAATTGGTAAGATAAATTTTAGACAATGACTTATAAATTATAAAAATTACGTTTTAGTTCTTAAGTTTGTAAAAGTTTAAAATTGTCCCTCAAACATAAATAATTGACTAGTATGAGGATCTGTGAACCTTGTAAGATAAAAATGGTTAGCAAGACAAGTTTAATACGTTTAAAAGACTGATAAAGGACCCTAAATATGTCTTTAAATGATTTTTTGCTTTTCTAGAAGCACACTTTAATATGGTTTCCTATCAGGCCGAGAATAGGGTGCTACAGGTAGTTGGTTATATTTTATTAATTGTATAGCTCTGTACGTTATACAGGGTTATAATTATTGTTTAACTATTTCTTTAGGATAATTTTTTTTCTCTAGAATACTAAAAAATAAAACACAAGAAATCAAGAAGTGTAACCACCTAAAAAATATCTAAAAGAAATAGGTTGAATCTAGAAAGTCATGTTTGAAAACTTCATCCTTACAATACTAACTTAAAAAAAATATATACTATAATTTAAAAGGAATATATAAAGATACTTGAATAAATATCTTATAATAAATAATATATAAATAATATAGTAAATTTTTAAATATTGACATAAAAATATTCAAAATAAAATCATATTGAAAGAATACTTAAATAATCCGAAAAATATAAATAATTTCTCTAGTAAGAAGTTACATAATATCCCAAAATAATAAATAAGAATAAGAATACTAAAAATAGTTTTTTACTGAACAATAAATTAACCAAATAAAATATGAGATTCTCTAAGTACCACGTCGCCTAAAGCCCAAAGATATTTGTAAGAATAAACGATGGGGTAGTAGCTAAATATCTTAGTGTGTCTCTAAAGTGCAAGAAAACTATAGTAGTAAAACACAAATATTTTCTTAAGCTTCTTTAAAATATAAAACAATGATACAATATCACAAGCATAATGCAATGCACCTAACTACTTCCGTCAAAAATGAAGAAGGTTCTCATAACTTCATCGCTACGTCTGCCAATTCGAAGTGGAATTCAACTCAAGGGGTGAAACCACTGAACTTCCTCCATACAAATCCCAACTCAAGCTCATACAATAATATGATAATTAGAAATTCAAATTCTTAAAAAATTTCATAAATTCAATATTTCATAAAACATACTTCATAAATCATAATCCACAAATCTTAATTTTATAAATTTCATATTTTGTAAATCAAATATTTCATAAAACATATTTCAAAATTGTATGTATATGATCTCAACGATACAAGCCAGAATGCCAAACATTCAAACAAATTGTAAAACTAAAAAAAAATTATTTATTTATAGCACACGAAAAAAATACACATTAGCTAAAGTGACTCAATCTACTGAGTAACATGATTTTGAACTCGAACACATTAAAGAATGAAAACGTAGGCTTTTGAGCATCTTTATGGAGATAATAATTTAAGGTTTTCTCTTAAATCATAATATGTATATATAAAAAAAAATGATTTTCATGAGAATTAAAATTTAGTTTAAAAACAAATTAGGCATGTGTCAAACTTTAAAACATATATTACTGTAATATTATAATATTATTTATTTAAATAAATAAAAGTAAATTATGTTAGAAAACTTGACCATATAAAATTATAAAAAAAAGTAAAACACCTATTTGGTCATTATTTTTTTAAGATTTTTAAAAAAAATACCTTAACTTCTAATTTTAAACCTCACACCTTAAATTTCTAAAATTTTACAATCTTATCATAAAATATTGAGCTCAAAAAATTAATTTAAAACCCTCAAAAATTAGGTTTTAAAAAAATAAAAATATAAAAATTAAGGTTTTAAGTTAGGAATTTTAAAATTAAGAAAAAAGTTTGGGTATTAAAAGAAGTTTGGTCAAATTTTAGCCAACTTTTTTGTGTATTTGGCAAAATTTAAGCCAACAATTAGTTTGGTAAGAAGTGTGGTTTATTAATTATGCATGACTTTATAACTTTATCAGTGTAGTATTTTATTTAATTGGTGTTATGGGGTTAATTATATCAATTTAGCTAAAAGGATAAAACATTTTTTTGAACAGAAATTGTTAAGTCTAATTAAAAAATATTTAAAAGTATAAGAGTTCTAATACCATGTAAATCTGGAACAATAATGAAGAGGAAGAAAAAGATTATTATTTCCATTCATTGATAAGGTATTTATACACAAAAGGAAGGAGAGTTCATTTTTAAATTACAACAACTTTTTCCTCCAATTTACAACAAATTTTCCTTCCACAGATTGTTAACGGATGTTGTAATCTGTTAAGAAGTTTGTTTCCTGAGCTGTATACGTACCGAGCTTTGAGCATTCTCAACACTATAAGCACTAGCGGTGTGTATTTCGGATTATCCGATCTGATTTGATCCGAAATTTCGGATATTTAAAATTTTCGGATCAACATTTTACTGATCTATATCTGATCTGAAAAAATTAGATATATGATTTTTCGGATATCCAAAATTTAGGATCGAATTTTCAGATATCCGAATATCTAAATTTATGATTTAATTTATGTATTTTTTTAATTTAACGGTCTTATTCATGAAAATTTTGGTTTTCGAATATATTAATAAATTATTGAATATAAAAAATATTTTTATTCATGAAAATTTTATTTTTTTCATATATAAAAAGTAAAAATATTGAATATAACAATATTTATATATTAAAAATTTAAATTTTTTGGATATCAGATAATCTAATATCCGATCCGAATGTAAAACACTGATCCGTATCTGATCTGAAATTTTCGGATATCCGATCTAAATTATACGAAAAATAAAATTCATATCGGATATCCAAAATTTCGGATCGGATCAACGGATAATCAAATCGGATTTTTTTTCACATCCCTAATAAGCACAGACAAAATTAGAGATCTAGAATAAACACGTGTCAGATTAGATATCTACAATAAAGACGTGTAAAATTCAGCAATTCATTTCATAAATTATCATTAATTTATTTTCTAGACTTTAGACACTTTCACGTTTCGATTAATGCCGATCAATGAAATCGTCTGCCCCTGTAGCCCAAGTCTTGCCCCCATTATATCGCCCTTTAATGAAAGTTTAAATTACAATTTTTTTACTTCTTTTACTTTTTACATGTTCTTGTTTTAGTTATTAAAATTTAATTTTTTTAATTAAATCATTAAAATTTTAATTTACTCCTATTTTAGTCTTTATATATTAAATATTTAACTACGTTATGACTAGAATTTTATCTTTTAAAAATTAAAAAATTACACTAAAATTTTTAATTTTTTTAAAAACTCTATAGTTTCATATTTTCTTTGATTTCTCATTGACCACGCATCTTCTTCCAAATTTTAACGGTCGAAAAAGAGGAAGTGAGTAGTATATATTAATTCTACATTGGTCGAATGGTTTTAAGGTATTGCATATTTTAGTTTTGGTATAAAGATAATTTTAACCCTTAACGTTTATAATTTTTATTATTTTGACTCTTATTCTTTTTTTGGATAACTTTAACCCTTAACCTATGTGTTTTTGACAAATAACTTATTTTTTAACTAACATAATGATTAGACTGTTTAAAATTTAACCATATTGACATGTCATATATATGTAATAATATATTTTAAATATATGACAAATAAAATATTAAAAATTAATTAAAAAATAATTAAATCTAAAATAAAAGGCTATTAAGAATTCTCAAATCTTAAATATCATTCTACATATATATGACATATCATTATTGTTAAATTTTTTAACTATCTAATCATTATGCTAGTTGAAAATGAGATATTTGTTAAAAAGATATAGGTTAAGGGTTAAATTTATCCTAAAAAAGATATGAGGGCCAAAATGATAAAAATCATAAACATTAAGGGTTAAAATTATCTTTATACCTTTATTTTTTGGATTGAGTTTTGCGTGTTTTAAAATGATTTTAAAAAAAATTAAACTATTAGAGTGATAAGATAAAATTAAGGAAATAAAGTAGAGAAAGGAGGAAATAACGCCCTTTTATTTTTTATTTAACACTCAAGTAATTAAAATAGGAATAAATTAAAAATTAAGAGATTATATTATAAATTCTTAAACTTTAGTGAAAAAATAAAAATTGAAAGAAATTTGTGTGATGAAATTTTTAATTTATCCTAATGAAATTATTTTGTTCGTTTTCCTCTTAAGCATATTATTTTGCTACAAATCGTTCTTTTTACCCGAATTTATCACGATTTAACAATTAATTTTAAATTTATCTATACTAATTTATAAATATTAAATAATATAAAATATTAAATAATATTAATTATTTATATTATTTTACTTTTATAATTATATAAAAATTTAAAAATATATTTAAATAATTATAATAATTTATATAAAATAAGAAATAAAATAATATAATAAAAAATTAAGTCATTGTTATATAAAAATTTGTATGTATTTTTTTTATGTTGAGATCAAATTGTAATAAAGCTCTTCCATTAAAATATTTAAGGAAATTACATTTTAATGAAAACTATTGTTTAGACATAAACTTAATTTTCACTCTTAACGTTTATAATTTTTATCATTTTAGCCCTCATTCTCTTTTTAGGATAAATTTACCTCATAATCTGTCTTTTTGACAAATATCTCAGTTTTTAACTGCCATGATAACTGAACCGTTAAAAATTTAATAATAATGACATATCATATATATGTGATAATATATTTTAAATGACTTAACATCTAGTATATCAAATACATACACGAGAATATAGTTTTATTCTAATATAAAATATAAAACAATTAAAATTTAAATGAAATATTAAAAATTAATTAAATCTAAGCAACAGGATACTAAACATTTTCAACCCTAACTATGGTAGAATCAAAATTATATCTAAAAAAGTATGAACATAATCTGAAAAGGAATGACTTTGTAGAGTTTGTTACCGGTGAATCGAAGATAAAGGATTTTGATACTAATCAATTGGATTTTTATTATTTTAGTTTAGAATTTAGGTATTTTAATTTTTAATCTAAATTGTAGGTTTAGGGTTTTTATAAAGATTTTTTAGTTTAGCTGGGTTTGACAATGTTTAATAGCTTTTTGTTTTGGATTTAATTAATTTTTAATATTTTATTTAAATTTTAATTATTTTATATTTTATATTAGAATAAAATTATATTCTATATATATGTATATATTTAATAGGTTAGATTCTACGTCATTTAAAATATATTATCACATGTATATGACATGTTACTATCGTTAATTTTTTAACGGTCCAATTATCATACTAGTTAAGAAATGAGATTTTTGTTAAAAAGATATAGGTTAAGGCCAAATTTATTCCAAAAAAGAATAAAATCTAAAATAATAAAAATTATAAATGTTAAATCGTAAAGATTATCTTTATACCTATTATTTAAGTTAATAGAGTTTGGTACACGCTTTTAATGGTAGGTTTGAATTTATTTAATCACATTTAAATAAGGCGTCTCTGTTCCATCATCACCAGACATGATCTCAACTGTGCAAATTATTCCCTATAAAAAACCCAACTTTGACAAAGCATTGCATAAAAACTAACAAGTTCTAATAATTCATTTAGTATTTCTATTTGTTGCTGTCAGACATGGAGTTTGATAAAATAGCTATGTTTCTTCAAGATAAGACCATATTAATCACTGGTGCGACTGGGTTTCTGGCCAAGGGTATTGCTCTTAATCTATTTTCACTATGCATCTATGTTAATGGAGATCTTAGAGAGTTAATATTTAATGATTACATGTTTAAACCATGTTTTTTTCAGTATTTTTGGAGAAGATACTAAGGATTCAACCAAAGGTGAATAGGCTCTATCTTCTCTTAAGGGCTAAAGATGAAAAATCTTCTATACAGCGCTTGAATGACGAGGTAGAATGCAATCATATATATATATATATGCTTAATCATATATAAATAAGAGCAGCTATTCATTTATCCCTTGTATTATTATAAACAAATTATTGATTTAATTCAATGTAATATAATTCGATCATTTTTAGTTTTTATACTATTTCAAATTTTGATCATGACTTAAATAATAGCCATCGAACAAGTAAGTCAAACCTAACTATTAATTCTTGTATTAAAAATTATTTAAATTTACAACTTACACATAATACAAGAACTCATAAAAAATTTGCTTTTAACATATTTAATGGTTACTTAAATACATTATTTAATAATAATAAATGATTAAATCATATTAACACTTGTATTCTTTGAGAGCAGATCACAAGCACAGAATTATTTAAGGTTGTTCGTGAGAAATGGGGTTCAAAATTTGATCACTTCATATCGAGTAAAGTCGTAGCGGTGACTGGTGATATTTCTTTTGAAAATTTGGGAATAAAAAATTCTACATTAAGAGAAAATATGAGGAAAGAAATAGACATGATTGTAAATGTCGCTGCCACAACTGAATTCAATGAAAGGTAATTTTAAATTTTATTTTGTCTAAATTAATTAAGGGTAAATTATAAAATTTGTCATCAAATTAGTAAAGTTTTTTTATATTTGTCAAACAACTATAACAATTTTAATTTCATCATTAATATTTTTAATAGGTTCTTTTTAGGTCAATTTTCGTTAAATTGTTGACAAAAACGATGTTATGATATTTTTAAAATATTTTAGATATTTTTAAATATTTTTAAATATCTATAATCATAAATTTAATCCTTAATATTAATAAAAATTAAAAAAAATCAAATCATCATTTTCATCAAGGATAGCATAGGGTGACTAAAATGAAAACGATTAAAATGTTAGTGGTGAAATTATAAACTTTGGTATTCTAGTGACTAAACTAGCTTCACCTGAATAGTTGGATGACTAATAATATAATTTAATCATTAAGTAAGTTTGAATCCCATCAAACATAGAATAAATTTTCTTCATGATTCTTTTAATTTCCTCTTTCTGTTTTTTAAGATATGATGTTGCTTTGGACGTCAATACATTTGGAGTTCTCAATGTTTTGTGCTTTGGAAAGAAATGTGATAAAGTAAAATTGTTTCTCCATATATCAACAGGTAATTATTGATTATGATATATATCTTTGTTAATTGTAATTATTTAATTTATGTTTAGAGTTTTTATATAGTCCCATATATTTGATCTATTGAATATAATTGACTAATGGTTTCACTATTTTAGCTTATGTATGCGGCGAGGAGACAGGAATAATATTAGAGAAACAATTTTATATGGGTGAGACTTTGAAAAAGACAAGTAATCTAGATATCATCAGTGAAAGAAGAATTGCAGAGGAAAAAATAGTTCATTTACGAGATCAGTCTCTATCAAATGAAGCACAAACATTTGAAATGAAGGAGCTTGGCCTCAAAAGGTTTCTTCTAATATATTTAACACTAATATTGCCATTTCACTTTGATTCATAATCATGATATGGATATAACATTTTCTTTTTTATAAAATTTAGTTTTATATCATATAATAAAACAGTTGTACATATTTATATTATATAGAGCAAAATTGAATGGGTGGCCAAACACATATGTATTTACAAAGGCAATGGGAGAGATGCTTTTAGGAAACTTTAATGAGGATTTTCCTCTTATTATCGTACGTCCCACAATGATTTCAAGTACTTATAAACAACCTTTTCCTGGTTGGATTGAAGGTCTCAGGTATTAATTCAAACATTATAATTATTAATATTTTTATTTATGATTTCTTCTGATATTTTTTTTATATTTTATAGAACCATCGATAGTGTTATTATGAGTTATGGAAAGGGGAGATTGACATCCTTTCTTGGCAATCTTAACTCTGCCCTTGACGTGGTGAGATACTTTTATTATTAATTTTATTAGTGTTATGAATTTTTTTTCTTTCATTTGAAATCAAAACAATGAAAATGAATTTTTGAGCTACATATACAGATACCCGTAGATATGGTGGTAAATGCTATGATTGTGGCTATGGAAGTTCATTACGCAAATAGTCAATATTCTTGTGAGACCATTTATCATGTCAGCTCTTCATTACAAAATCCGATGAAAATAGAAGATTTTCGAAAGTTTTTGTACTGTTATTTCACTAAAAATCCATGGATTGATAAAAAAGGAAAGAGAGTGAAAGTTAGTAAAGGAACGATGATTAGCAGTGCCGATATGTTTATTTTAAGCTTGCAACTTAAATACATGCTTCCACTCAAGGTTTGTCATTCTTAATTTTTATTTTTTTTTATTCAAGTTATTTCCTTACTTATTATAATTTATAATCTCAACATTCAGGTGTTCTATTTGATGAATATACTTAGTGGTCAACGTTTGAAGAAAGATTATACAAAACATGATCGCAAAATAAAGTTTGTAATCCGATTAGCAAAACTTTACAAACCTTATGTATTCTTCAAAGGAATGTAAGTACGTGTTTCATAGTTGACTTCTACGTTTACAACTTGTTTAGTTTAACCTTCATTTTTCATCACTAGGTTTCTTTGATAAGGGAATGGGGAGGGTTGTCCAAGATTGAACTTGAGTTTGGTCATTAAGTTTATTTAATGTCAATAAGAACTAGAACAATATTTTTTGTCATTATATACGAGTTTATTCAAAAAAATTAACATTTTTTTAATATTTTCACTCTCAAACAGTTTTGACGGCAGAAATTTAGAGATGTTAAAAACGGTGGCCGAGGATAGAGGCATTGATGTGGTGGAGTTTGACTTCAATTCCAAAAATATTAATTGGGACAACTACATCATGAATATTCACATTCCGGGACTTTTAAAGCACGTAATTAGGCCTTAATTATTTTTTTTGAATTAGCTAATAGTGATTATAATAGTATATGTTCTAGAATATAATCTCCACCATTTAACAATGATCGCTGAAAACAAAACAATCCATTACACATGTAATGTTATCGCGTGTTATAATATATTTGTTAAATGTTTAATTGATTCAATTTATTATTTTGTGATCTTATTGAATTTATTGAAATTATTTGATGACTAAATTATAAAAATTTAAAATTTTAGAGTGCAAAAGCACAAAGTTTGAAAATTGAGGAAAAACTGTCATAATTTATCATTTTTAATGTGAGTCACCTACTAACTTGAATTTCAAATGATATTGCTTCCTCTTTTGTTAAAAGATGACAATATTTAAATGGTTATTGTTGTTTATTAAAGCAATAAAAGCAGTGAAAAGATGAAAAATAATAATTTATATTTTCGTCCTTAAAGAGGAAAGCATAGCCAACTAAGTTTTCTTAATGAATAAAGGCATATAGATTTTGAGACTTCATTTTTATTGTTTTTCACTCACTGAGCCTCTCAATATTAGTTCTCATCTTCTTTACCTTGCAAGCAAGCCCCACCATTGAAGATTGATTTCAAAGCCTAAGCTTTCTTTGATCTCCCATTGAATAGCTATCGGTTTGGTAAGCTATAGCCTTCAACCTATTGAAGGATTCCATGGATCGATGATGTTTAATTTCAATTTGAAGCTATTAAATAACTAAGTTGAGAACATGGCTTTAATATATGTAAACATTATAACTAATAACTATTTTCAAATTGCATATTGATTTTGATATTATCCTATTGATTTTAGCACTTCCTACTGATTGCTACCTACCTCAAGAGTTGAAGAAAAAAGGACCAACTTATCTATCTAAAGTTAGAAACAAGAGAGTGGTAATCCAAGAAACCCTAGGAGCTTTAGAAAGCAAGGTAATTGTAATCGAAGTTTGTAACATCCAAAAACTCAATAACGAGTGTTTTAAAGTATTATTTTTATTGCCTTTTTACTGATATTATTGTTAGAATTATGCACAATTTAGTTGCATTGTTAGAAATTTATACATAATTTCTTAGTTTCCATCGTTACAAGCTTGGCATTATATTTTTGTTGTTTTTCGTGAAAAAAATCATTGCATTGTGTGTTATTTTGTACAGGATAAGAATTGTCAAAGAAATTGAGGCGAATTTCAGAAGGACATGCCGAACTAATTGCCAAAATAATTAATCAAGTTATCTAATTAAATGGAAGTACGGAAATAAAGGAAAAATCCCAAAGATTTGGATTACTACACAGAATTTGATAGAGAATATTTAAGAAAAAAAAAGATTTATTATTTTTTTAGTCAATTTATTTTTCAAATTAAACTCTTTCTCATTGATAAAGATTTGAAGAGAGATTTACAAGGAGTTTTTAAGGAAAGAGATAAAAGATACTTTATTTCTTAATCAAACTCCTCCTCATCAACTTTGACCTAATTATCCCCTTATAAGAGGAGACTTCGTCGTAGCCTTGGAGGTTGTCGAATTGGAGAGAGAGTATGTAACCCCAAATTCAACCTAATTTCTAAGATTGAAATTTGGAAGTCAAGTTATAAAATTTTTTCCTCAAGTAAGGCATATTACGTTAAAATAATTCAAAATTTAGGTCATTTAACAATTAGGTAAAACACATTGAGTGTTTCAATAATATAAACTAAATCCTTTAAAAATTATCTCAAATAATCATTTAAACATCCAAAATAACTTTATAAAATTAAATGTTTCAAATTTTCGAATTACAAAATAAATTAAACCATTAACATGAAATTATTGAAGGAAGCTTATATTGAATATTAAAATGTTTGAGTAAAATGTGATAAGCTCCAAATATTCAGTCACCTAAATAGCTCTGAGAATCTGAAATAAGACTAAAAGAGTGTAAGCTAAAGAACTTAGTGTGTCTCTAAAGTGTAAACAATCACAAAAGCAAAATAATGTTTTATTTTCCGATAAACTCTCTTTTTCTTCAATCTGACAAAGTCATTTAGAAAAACTCAATAAATCCAACAAAAATCTAAATCATAATGGTAAGGTTCCCTAGAGCATACTCTCATCCAACGTCATCATCCGATGTGGAACTCAACTCGAAGGGTGGAACCACTGATCTAAAGTAGAATTCATCCTAAAGGGTGAAATCAATAAATAATTCGAAGTGGATTTCAATCACAAGATTGAAGCCACTAAACTTCCTCCAATTTGATATCCTAACCCTTGATCATGTTATGTTATGATACTGATTAAAAATCTGAATCTCATCCTAAACTTAAATTGTTAAAATTCAACTTACATAGTCTATAAATCCAATTTAATACATTTCTGAAAGTTTGATATTTGATATTCTGATAAATCTGATTTAAATCACAATCCGAATGATATGCATAATGTCTAAAAACTTTTATAAATTATAAATAAAATAATTACATAATATTTATAAATAGAATCTCAAGCAATCATAAAGTATAAAAAACACACAATTTTATAAAATAGTAAGAGACAAACCTTAGCAAGCAGTATCTCTAACGCTGAGAAGAACACATCTCCTATTTTGATTTAACTGAAATAAAACCTACGAGGTAAAATAACTACATTAATATTCAATACTAATACTAAGCCACCGACTAAAAGATAATATAAATCTGAAAGCTTACTCACTTGATGATCTCGAAGAACGTAACCGATTGGTCTGAACAATAGGAGATAACTTAACGGACGCAAAACCATAGTTACTTAAATGTAGGATATTCCGAATTAGATTCTAATTAAACAACTCAAAAAAAATTCTTGAACAACTTAAAAGAAAACACTACGATGAGGTTTTTATTTCAAGTTTGATGAAACAAGCAACAAATTCAGACTCAAAACGTCGAAAAAGTCAAGATGAAGGTCATCCGAAAAATTCAACTAGGTAAAAGTCAAAGTCAACTATGGTAAAAGTCAACCTGAACTTAACTGGTCAAATTGGTCAAAAGTAAAGCTTAGTGTCATATGTCAAACTTGTTAAAATTCTAAGTCCAAGTCAAAGGTCAAAGTGGGTCGGGTTTGTTAAAAGGTCAAAACGGGTCAAAAATAATATAGGTCGGGTTCTATGGGTCCAAATTTGAAATAGGATGGGTCAAAAATTGATTGATAAAACTAATTTGGATCAAACCCACTAATTTGAGTCACTAAACATACTTGCCCACCTCAAAAACCCACACCCACATTTCACATAAGAACTAGGCCCAGATTACACAGCCCAACACCACAACCCAACTCATATACTCCACTCATATAACTCAAACTATTCGGTCCAAAGACCATCGGTTAATCCAAATCTTACATTTCACAACTTTTGGCATAAGGAACTCTAAAGTTTCCAGAACCCTCGAGAACGACAACAAGGAGAACAATGATGATAACTTATCCGTGAAAAGGAAGATATGACGACTACAAAGAGGGATAAACGAAGATACTGTCAAGCCGATGATGGCACACGAAACTCAATAATAACGGTTCGTCAAAAACCTAAAACACAACCCCATCACCAAAACTACAATAACCAATAGTAACGAGAAACAAAAGAAAATCCACTCAATCCAAAATAAAAAGCTTACCCAAACTAAACTGATAACAATGATGAAAGAGAAGACAGAGCATAGAGGAAGATGAGAAACACGATAGCAAGATGAGAAACTCCCAAGAAAGGTTCATTAATGGTTTCGATGAAGACGAGCAACACAGGGGATGACGATCAATCAGGGTTGGTTTGCGAGGCCGAGAGGAGTTTAGAACCACCAACAATGCCAAGAATGCATATTGGTAACACGCCTGAAAAATCACTCTAAAATACAAGGGGGATGATATCGAGAGCAAGAGATTTGAGGCTGTTGAAATGTGATACTAATTCCTAGGGTTAATCCAACGAGAAAAGGGGATTTAAACCTATGTAAAAAGGTAAAATTACAAGGTACGACCTTAAGGTCTTTAGGGATAACCAAAAGACACCAAGGTTTACTCGTTTTACACAATGGTCCAAAATTTTCTGAATTGAGCCACTAATTTTGATTTTTATCTCAAAATAGGTCTTATATTAAAATTAAAACAAATTAGACCTTTAATCGACAATTAGGGTTTTTGAACTAAAAATTCCCAAAAGATAGAGTTTTAGAATTAGGGAATTCTCAAGTAGCAACTTATGATTTAGGGAGATTTTAGGGTGTTATAGAGTAACGCAAATCTTCATATTTTTCTTCATTGTTCGATTCATGATTGGGACTATTCTTCGTATATCTTTTGAACCCATCCATTAATTGATGTTAATTGACTTGGGTTATTATGTTTTATGATTGTGAGAACAATTGGATTTTGTTTTCATAATTGAGTTTATTTCCAATTAAAGTTTTTCCATTCTTTGTTCTTAAATTGATTAAGAGTGAATTGGGAGAGAATCTTGTTATTTCATCCATTTACGTAAAATTGAGAGCGTTAGATTCAAGAAATGAATGAGCACGATTTTCAACCAAAGTGAAAACTAATTCAGCTTAAGAATAAGTTAGGGATTTCAACATCTAAGAGAAGCAAAAGATTAGTTATTGTTTACCCTTGATTCACGTAAGGATGTATCATCAAGGAATACACAATTAGCAGAGTTTTTATTAAGTATAACGAGAAACCGTTGAAAAATCTTCATTTTGTTTTAAAGGTAGTTACCGAATTGCCCGAGCAATTCTCTCAATTGCAATTGTCCAAATATTTGAAGAACTGACTAGGCAATCCGAATGAGCCTAATCACCGGATTGATTGAGCGGCTAACAACGTCTCGCTTGAGACCTTTCCACCAATATTTCTTGCGGAGATTTTTATGCACTTATCTCCACCAGGATGCAGAGAATAGGGACTATCATGGGTTTCCCGAAGAATAACCTGTTTCAACTCAGAGTTCCATGGAACATAGTATCGGCCCCGAAAACACAAAACTCCATCCTGATCAATAGAGAAGTCCTGAGAAGTATGATAAGTGCTCAACACACTATCACTTTTTACTCCTTTTATGGGCATTAATCATCAAATATACACCCACTCGGACCAATGCATGTGCTTAATGTGATATATTTAGAAGTTAAACTCATATAGATAATATTTACAGAAAAAGGAACGTTTTACTGCATTTTCATATCTGTGCAGGAGAACCAGTGCCGCGGCAGGGACAAGGCCGAGGTAGGACCTGATGCCGAGGCAGCAGCAGAAAGACAAGAAGCAAGACTATAGGCGATGGAAAGACAAAAATCCAAGGAACGTGTCTGGACATGAAGCCCATGAATCGGAGCTGGCTAGCACAAGGAAAAGCCCAAAGGAAGACCACGCGGGAAAGCCGCTTAGCCGAATATAAACTTGGAAATATATTTAATTATGTACTTGACTTGTTCCCTACTCCAAGTTGTATTCTACTTAGGAAAGGTTTGCCCTAGGTCTAGCCTATATAAGGACCTAGCCACCCAATGTACAATATACAGAATACCTAGGGAGAGAGCCGATTTCTATTCTTGTTTCTTTCCTCTCCATTATGTTCTAAACCTTCTTAGGGATTAGGTGAAGGTTGTCGAGTATTTGTGAGAGGAGATTGTACCTTGTCTTTGATTCAATGCAATAAAGTTATCAAGGTTTGCTTATCCTTTGTTATTCTTTGTTTTCACAATTGAGCTCGGGAGAGGATATTGTGAATCATCCATTTATCTAAGCTCGGAGAGTTAGATTCACGAAAGGGGTAAGTACGGTGTTTCAATCGCGAAATACTAACTCGGCCTAGGGATAGGTTAAGAGTTTCAGCGGCTAAAAGAAGTGTGAGATTGGTTGGTGAGTATAATTGGTTCACGCCGGGAGGTATCATCAAGGACTAGTCATCAACAGCACTCTGACTTAGGGATAAGCGGAGTCATCCAAGGACACTTTGCCGAACTTTGGTAAAGTCCGCCCACGAGCAAGGGATTGCCGCGGCAGACAGTATTGTCACTGCCCAGGCAGTAAACTGCAGTGCTGCCGAGGCAGTGATATACGATTGCATTGGACAGAGACAAGTCAATCAATTCCACAATACGACGCAACTGGATCCTAGCCCATCTCTCTCTACTATTCCAATCCTTTATTTTTATTTAGTTATTTTAGTTTCAATAAATCAAATCAACTCACTTGTGTTTTTATTTTTCTACAGAACAAGAAGGTGAAGAAAGCATATTAAGTATACTGGTCCCTGAGGAGACGATAACTCGATAAAATACTTATCACTTATTACTTGCGATGTGTCCACTTGCACTAAACGCGCACTTTTGACACGCGACAAGTTTTTGGCGCCGTTGCCGGGGACTGACAACTAAATTTTGTTTTCTTTATTTTCGTTTTTATTTTTATTTTTATTTTACTCTTGTCTGTTTTGGTGTATGACCAGGGCCAATCCAACCAACCCCTTGTACGAGTTAGATCCAGAGATCGAAAGAACAAGGCAAAGGTTGAGGAGACAGATCCAAGGAGCCATGGCAGAACACCCGGCAGGACAAAATTTACCTGCCGGCAATGAAGGACTTCCGCCGCCACTTGGGCCACGACAGCTCACTGTCAGGGACTTCCTGGAAGAGGACTTAAATAGATTAAACCCAGGAGTCGTTACACCGGAGATTGAAGCAGCCCATTTTGAACTCAAACCCGTTATGTTCAATATGTTAAACACAATTGGAAAATTTGGTGGGTCTGCAACTGAAGACGCAAGGCAGCACCTCAAGTCCTTCATGGAAATCCACAACTCTTTCAAGATCCAAGGAGTCCATGAAGATGTCTTGCGATTAAAGCTATTCCCCTATTCACTGAGGGATAGGGCGAAAGCTTGGTTAAATAACATTCCAGCAGGATCTATTGGTTCCTGGAGTGAACTTTGCCGTGATTTCATTACTCGTTTTAATCCCAATAATTTATATGATAGGATCCGTAATGAAATTACTGCTTTTCGACAGGCAAAAGACGAACCAATGTGCGAGGCATGGGAACGCTACAGGGAGCTATTGCACAAGTGTCCTTTGCATGGATTTCCCCTATGGACACAAGTGACAATGTTTTATAATGCCACGAATGCCCCGACAAGGATGATGTTAGATGCCTCGGCAAACGGAACACTCCTCGATAAAGCACCTGAGGAAGCTATTGAAATATTAAATAAACTCGTAAAGAACGACTTTCAGTTTCCTACATATAGGCGAGGAGGAGTATGACGCCAAGCCACGGTAAACGAATTAGATTCATCAAGTTCAGTGGCAGCACAATTGGCCTCTCTTACCAAGATGGTGCAAAACCTACAGTTACAACAAAATACCCGTGAGGTCAAGGTAATTGATTCATATTGTGACTTATGTGGAGGTAACCACAGTTCCTCTAATTGCATGAATCAAGAAACTGGTATGTATGTTGGGAACTACAACCGCAACCATGTGATGTCCAACACATACAACCCCTCATGGAAGAGGCATCCAAACCTATCATGGAGTAACCCAAACAATGCCTTAAACCCAATCACCCAACCTTCGGGATTTCAGCAACCGATGCCGCAATAGCAAGCCCAACAGCCGCTGTCGCAGCAGTAGATGCAGCAGCAATCAGTAAGTTCATTAGAAAACACGCTAAAGGCCTTCATGATGAAAATTGAGTCATACATGGCAGAAAATAGTAATTTCATCAAGAGGACATATGCCTTCATGAATAGAACTGAGATGAGGCTGCAAAATCAAGAAGCGACCATAAAGACGCTGGAAACTCAGGTTGGGCAGTTTGCTCAATGCATAAACACTAGACCACAAGGAGGCCTACCTAGCAATACTGAAGTTGCTAAGGTAATGAGTCATGAACAGTGCAAGGCAATCACTATTAGGAGTGGTCTTCAGCTGAAGGAGAAGATCCCAGAGAGCCAAATTCAATCAGTAGATCAAGCAAAAGAAGAGGCCGAGCAAACTGAAGCCGACAACACTGCCCCGACAGAGAGCACTGCAGCTCCTGAGCAGCCTGCCGAGGCAGCAACAACTCCAGTGGTGCCAGGTATTAAATTTCAAACTAAAGAAACCCTGGATGAGATGAGACCACCACCACCTTTCCCACAAAGGTTGAAAAAGCAAAAACAGGACCAACAATTCAAGAAATTCCTCGACATCTTGAAGCAAGTCCACATCAACATACCTTTCGTTAAACTATTGAACAAATGCCGAACTATGCCAAGTTCCTAAAGGACATGGTGTCAAAGAGAAAACGAATAGGTGAGTTTGAGACAGTGGCTGCTACCGAGGGATGCATGGCAATGCTGCATAACCGCATGCCACCAAAGTTAAAAGATCCTGGTTGCTTTACTATACCTTGTGCGATAGGTAAGAGTTATGAAGGTAAGGCCCTATGCGACCTTGGAACCAGCATAAACCTCATGCCCAAATTCGTCTTTCAAAAGCTGGAAATTGGAAGGCCGAAGCCTACAACAGTGATGCTCCAACTAGCGGATCGATCCTATGTGCAACCCGAAGGGAAAATCGAGGACATACTAGTAAGAGTTGACAAGTTTATTTTTCCTGCCGACTTCCTTGTCCTTGATTGTGAAGCAGATGACAATGCACCGATCATCCTTGGGAGACCTTTCCTTGCAACTGGATGCACCCTCATTGACGTGGAAAAAGGAGAGTTGACAATGCGGGTCAATGACCAACAAGTCAAACTCAACGCATTCCACAACTTAAAGAAGTATGATGATCCAGAGGAGTGCAAGGCCATCCACACAGTAGACAATAAAATATCCTGCCTGGGCAGTCTGCTCGGCAGAATATTCGGCAAAAAGATTAAGCCCAATGTGGATGCACATACAGCAACAAGGAGTGGCCCACAACCGATACACAATTTGGGCCTAAGAGAGAGAATAATTTTGGGAGATGCATTTGCATGTTCTCCACTAGTAACATGACCTCTCCCCTTTTCTTTATTATTATAGTAGGATTAGTTAGTTTATTTTTATTTTCTCTAATTATTTTTTTCTTTCAGTATTTTTCTTTTGTGTGTTTTATTTTTCTTAGGTTAATAACAAAGAATAAGGGAAAATTAGTTCACAGCAGGAACTCTGCCGAGGCAATAAAAAAGTATCAGGGCCGCAGCAGTCCCAACGGGCAGAACAGTGTAATGGCTAGTCTGCCGAGATTCCTACCACGGCAGAAAAAGGAAACGGCAGAAAAAAGGAAACGGTTACAAACGGCTAGTGGTTTCAACGGTCACAAGGCTGAGGCCTATATAAGAAACTCCTTCCTCTTGAACTATTCACTCTTACTTTCTTGTTTTCTTTAATATTCATAACAATCTCTCTCTCACATTACTCTCTGCCTACTAATTCTTGTAAAATCTCCAGATTCTCTTAAAGAAAAACCTCCAAGAACTCACATCTCTCTATCTTGATGGCAACATACAAAAGATTCGCCCCAGCCAACGGTGAAGATCGATTCAACCGATCTTTCATCGCTAGGCAACTTTGGGAAGAGCAAGGTTTCCAGCATGCGGACGAAGAGAATTACAGCATTGAACACTACCTCTATGACAGAATTAAGTACCAGAATTGGGAAATTTTCTGTCTGCAACCTGCCCAGGAGAACGCCACGATCGTGCGGGAGTTCTACGCTCATGGGCCCAGCAAAGACTCCCTGTTCGTGCACTGCCGCGGCAGGCCAGTCCAGCTCGATGCCGAGACGATCAATAATTTCTACGGCCTCACCGCAGACAGTGATATCCACGCCGAATTCTTGGAAGATATCACTGTCGAGGACTATGAACTCATCAAAGACGATCTTTGTTACGGGAATACCCCATGGGAAACCGGACCCATAGAGGATCCGTAACAAGACAAAGCCTAAAACCGGAGGCCAAGATGTGGAACACCTTCGTCAAACGACGCCTCATCCCAACATCACACAATAGCACGGTGGATCGCAAGAGATTGGTGCTTATCCAATCCATCATCAACAAGAGGACCATCAACGTTGGAGAAATCATCCTACGGAAAATTCACGAGTGCAGTAAGAAAGATAGGGGACCATTGTATTTCCCTTGCTTGATTACGGGTTTATGTGTTTCTGCAGGTGTACCCATTGAAGAAACGGACGAATACACGCCCCCACGACAAGGATGGAGCAGGGACTTCTGCCACAAAGTCATGCAGATCACTCAAGCAGAGCCGGTCCAAGCAACACCGCAGCAGTTCACTGCCGATACTGCTGTTGGGGCCCAGTACACGGCAGACATGCCTGGTACTGCCCACACCTCTACCGCAGCAGACCCGTACCAAGAGATCTTGCAACGGATGGCAGCAATGGACCTTAGACAACAACGGTACATGGAGTACCAAAGGGACTTCAATGGCACCTTAGCCCAGATGCTGCTGCACGCCTTCCCGGGCCAAGGAGTACAATTCCCGGAGTTCCCAAGCAACATGTTCGTCACCGCCGCACCTTACACCGAGACTACACCAGCCCCGGGAGGACCAAGGTCGTTCTTCCATGCGGACCCTCAGCCCCAATACCAGGCTGCCGGCCCATCTAGGGCAGCAGATTCTGCCGCGGCCTCTTTTGTCAGCAGAAGGCCATCCAAGCGGAGGGTCGTTTTTAGCACTCCACCCAGATCGCCAATTATCATGGGCAGTCTATCCGCCGAGATAGATGCCTATGTGCACCAAAGCTCCACTACCGCCGGCCCAAGCACACACCACACCGGAGGAGCAACTGCGATGGGAGGAGGAACGGACGTGATGCTAACCGAAGAGATGGCTGATGTCGAAGAAGGAGAGGAGGTAGAAGCTCCAATGCATCGGACACCACCCACTCGAGTCCAACCGCCCCGGCAAGCAAAGATGCAACCATCTCCTTCACCAAGGACAAAGCATTCGACAGCTAGGCCGAGGAGGAAAATTGTTACAAGCAGCTCTTCGGAGTCGCTTTAAAATTCTTTGTCCTTTATTCAAATATAAATTGCTTTTACTGTTTTTTTACTTGCTGCTTATGATTCATATTCTATTTTGCCGTTTATTTCTTCAAATATAAAGCATTGAGGACAACGCTTGGTTTGAGTTTGGGGGTGCAGATTCACTCCAAAGGCAACAATCTACTGTCGCGGCCTTGCCAAAAAGGGAGTATTCTAGTGATTTTTTTTTAATTTTTATGCTCCCCGCCTTACTTGAATTAACTGCCTACACTCTTGCACTACTCATCATCAGTATTGCCTTAGTTTATTCTTTAAGGCTATAGAAATCTTTCTCCTTACCATGTTTAGGTTCTGTTAAGAGGACTTAACCTTAGGATGCTTAAGGCTGAAAACTTAGAAGCTTACTATAGGAAGAACTTTAAACACTTTTGGGACTTGTTGGATTATAGGAATTCTTTTAATGAACTTAGGTGATAAATACTTAGATTTTTGGAAAGTAACTAGAGGTGCCCACCACCTGCTCTAGAAAGTCTCTTCTTCATGCTAGAGGTGCCTGAAATTGGCTCTAGTATGTTTTAAGGAATATCAAAAAGAAAGAAGAAATTTAGTGCAAAGAAAAACACAAGTCTTTGAGGTGCTCGAAACCGGCTCAAGATTTGGGATTTGAAAAAGAAAAGAACACTTAACCAATGTCTATTTGTCTTGAACTTAGAGTTTATCTAAGAAAGCCTTTAATCAACTTGTCCACAAAAACGCACACACTCACAATACCTATAGTTTGTTTCTAGATAAACCCTTGGGTAACCGAATGGTTAAGGCTTAAAAATAGGCCTAGTTATGGTGGGGAGAATAGATAGACATGTAAGACCAAGAGAGAATAGAGTTCGGCAAATTGATGGTTTGCATTGCTTGAGGACAAACAATAGTTCGAGTTTGGGGGTGTGATAAGTGCTCAACACACTATCACTTTTTACTCCTTTTATGGGCATTAATCATTAAATATACACCCACTCGGACCAATGCATGTGCTTAATGTGATATATTTAGAAGTTATACTCATATAGATAATATTTACAGAAAAAGGCACGTTTTACTGCATTTTCATATCTATGCAGGAGAACCAGTGCCGCGGCAGGGACAAGGCCGAGGTAGGACCTGATGCCGAGGCAGCAGCAGAAAGACAGGAAGCAAGACTATAGGCGATGGAAAGACAAAAATCCAAGGAACGTGTCTGGACATGAAGCCCATGAATCGGAGCTGGCTAGCACAAGGAAAAGCCCAAAGGAAGACCACGCGGGAAAGCCCCTTAGCCGAATATAAACTTGGAAATATATTTAATTATGTACTTGACTTGTTCCCTACTCCAAGTTGTATTCTACTTAGGAAAGGTTTGCCCTAGGTCTAGCCTATATAAGGACCTAGCCAACCAATGTACAATATACGGAATACCTAGGGAGAGAGCCGATTTCTATTCTTGTTTCTTTCCTCTCCATTATGTTCTAAACCTTCTTAGGGATTAGGTGAAGGTTGTCGAGTATTTGTGAGAGGAGATTGTACCTTGTCTTTGATTCAATGCAATAAAGTTATCAAGGTTTGCTTATCCTTTGTTATTCTTTGTTTTCACAATTGAGCTCGGGAGAGGATATTGTGAATCATCCATTTATCTAAGCTCGGAGAGTTAGATTTACGAAAGGGGTAAGTACGGTGTTTCAATCGCGAAATACTAACTCGGCCTAGGGATAGGTTAAGAGTTTCAGCGGCTAAAAGAAGTGTGAGATTGGTTGGTGAGTATAATTGGTTCACGCCGGGAGGTATCATCAAGGACTAGTCATCAACAGCACTCTGACTTAGGGATAAGCGGAGTCATCCAAGGACACTTTGCCGAACTTTGGTAAAGTCTGCCCACGAGCAAGGGATTGCCGCGGCAGACAGTATTGTCGCTGCCCAGGCAGTAAACTGCAGTGCTGCCGAGGCAGTGATATACGATTGCATTGGACAGAGACAAGTCAATCAATTCCACAATACGACGCAACTGGATCCTAGCCCATCTCTCTCTACTATTCCAATCCTTTATTTTTATTTAGTTATTTTAGTTTCAATAAATCAAATCAACTCACTTATGTTTTTATTTTTCTACAGAACAAGAAGGTGAAGAAAGCATATTAAGTATACCGGTCCCTGAGGAGACGATAACTCGATAAAATACTTATCACTTATTACTTGCGATGTGTCCACTTGCACTAAACACGCACTTTTGACACACGACAAAGTACCCTCCTTAACTTCCGCAATACGATGAACCAAGTATGGATCATTCGGTTGCTCAGCCTGAATCTCATATATCAGAGTAGGAACCACACGGAGCTCAACCAACAAACTACCATCCTCAAGCAAACTCAGCCGAGCAAACATAGCTCTCAAATCTGAAATGGCGTTGCGACTCAAAGCATCAGCAACGACATTAGGCTTACCAGGGTGATAATCAATCTCACAATCATAATCTTTCAGAAGCTCTAACCAACGTCACTGTCTTAGATTCAGCACCTTCTGAGTGAGAAGATATTTCAGACTTTTATGGTCTGTGAAGATGTAACACATCTTTTCATAGAGATAGTGTCTCCTAATTTTCAGAGCGAAGATCACCGCTGCTAACTCCAAATCGTGGGTAGGGTAATTACACTCCTGTGGTTTCAACTGCCGAGATGCATAAGCCACTACCTTCCCATCCTACATCAGAACAAATCCCATACCAGTGTATGAAGCATCACTGTAAACCGTATAAGATTTCCCCGACTCTGGCTTTGTCAGAACTGGTGCTTGTGTCAGAACAGATTTGAGTTTCTCAAAACTCTCCTACTGAGCCTCAGACCAAGAAAACGGGACATCCTTCCTCAAAAGTTTAGTTAACGGAGCAGCAATAGAAGAAAAGCCCTCAACAAACCTCCGATAATAACCGGCTAATCCCAGAAAACTACGGACCTCTGCCACATTCTTAGGTTGTTTCCAATCCATAATAGCCTCAATTTTCTTCAAATTAACCTGGATGCCTTTAGCTGAAACAACATGACCCATGAATACAACCTCGGATAGCCAGAACTCACATTTGCTGAACTTATCATAGAGTTGTTTCTCTCTTAGAATCTGTAACACGATACGGAGATGCTGCTCGTGCTCCTCCTTAGACTTAGAATAGACCAGAATATCATCTACGAAAACCACAACGAACTGATCTAGATAGGGTCGAAACACCCTATTCATCATGTCCATAAATTTTGCAGGGGCATTAGTAATACCGAAAGGCATTACCAGAAACTCGTAGTGACCATAACGAGTACGGAAAGCTGTTTTGAAAACATCAAAATCCTTAACCTTGAGTTGGTAATAACCAGATCTCAGGTCTATCTTAGAGAATACAGAAGCTCCACGGAACTGGTCAAACAGATCATCAATACGGGGGAGAGGGTACTTGTTCTTAACGGTTAATTTGTTCAACTTCCGGTAGTCGATGCAAAGACCTAGAGACACATCTTTCTTTTTAAAAAAAAGGACTAGGGCTCCCTACGGAGAAACACTGGGTCGAATGAAAACTCTATCCAGAAGTTCCTGTAGCTGAACTTTGAGCTCCTTAAGCTCCTTCGGAGCCATCCGATATGGTGCCATAGATAGGGGAGTCATCCCCGGATATAACTCAATACCAAACTCCACCTCCTCCCGCTTAGGGGGTACTCCCGGTAACTCTTTTGGAAAAACATTTGGAAAATCACACACAACTCGGATCTTATCCAACCCAAAATCAGATTGTCTCGGGTCAAGAATATAGGCAAGATAGACTATAGATCCTTTCCTGATTATCTTTTCAGCCTTCAGAGAAGAAATCACATTAGACAGAAACCCTCTACGCTCACCAACAAAGGTTACCTCACGGTCATCAGAAGTCCTTAGAGTTGCCCTCTTACACTCACAGTCTAGAGTAACACGGTGAGATGACAGCCAATCCATCCCTAGAACAGATCAAACTCCCCAAACGGCAACTCCATCAAATTAGCAGGAAAGATTTCCCCTTGGACCTCAAGAGGAAAATCTTTATACACTTTGGTAACCTCCACAGGGTTACCTACAGGACTATAGACAGAAACAAAACTACCGGTATCCTCTACAGGAATCTCCAAATAACCAGATACAGAACCAGATACATAGGAATGAGTTGACCCATTGTCTAAAAGTGCGAATAAAGAGATAGCATGAACAGAAAAAATACAAGCAATGATGTCTGGCTCATCCCAGTCTTCATGTCTCCTCGTAGCATAGACTAACCGGGCTGAGATCCCTCTGATCGAGTGGATCCTCTGAACTGACTAACTCTACCCCTACTACCAGAACCAGATGTAGCAAGTCTGCCCTAACCTCTTCCCGCTGCAAGAGTTTGAACTAATGCCTGAGATTGCCCCGGAGTATAACCTGACTACGGAGATACTGGACAGTCCCTGAGGCGGTGATCAAAGGAACCACATCGAAAGCAAGCCCCGCTCCTCATCCGACACTCTCCTGAATGCCATTTTTTATAGAAAGAACACTGAGGTAAAGCTCGAGTATTAGTGGATCCAGCTCCACTAACAGCAGGAACAACAAAAGCAGCTGGTCTAACTCGTGTAGAACTCTGTGGCTCAAACTCATCACGGCCCCTCTTTCGGGACTGGAAACCCTGACTGTGCTGTACAGGTGCTACAGACTAACGTGTACCCCTATCCTGGACTTGGGATTCCAACTGAACCCTCAAACTCTCGTTACGCTCGGCTGTCCTAGCACGCCGAGTGATCATCTTATACTCTGTATCGTGGTGAGTGGCAACTACGATTTGTAATGGCACCCAGAGAACTTTCAAAAAGTGGTCATACTTTTGCTTCTCGATAGTAACAAATCAAGGAGCATACTAAAGCTGTCAGAGAAACTCTATCTCGTAGTCGTTCACTGACATATCATTCTGCTGAAGATTCAGAAAATCGTCTCGACATTTAGCCAAGTACTCGGGACCTACATATCTGTCCTCAAAAGCTTGCCTGAAAAATTCCCAATCGATCTTATCCGAAGCAGTCTCTCTCTCCTCTACCTTCCACCAGTTCAGGGCTTCACCCTGAAGCAACGATATAGCCGCCCTCAGTTTCCTATATGAAGGGTACTCCATCTCAACAAACAACTGCTAAAGCTTCTTCAACCAGTACTCTACATCAGTTGGGTTTGTCCCGGTCTTACCATCGAACATAGTCATCCCAACAGCCAGAAACTCAATAGATATGGGTTTTCTAGCACCCTCATTCTGACGCAAATATCGAAGCAGCTCCCTCTGCATGGTCACAGAATCCAAACCGACAGTCTCACTGTCTCTAGAAACATACGGTCCCTCACTCTGGACCGGCTGATCAACCTCGGCTTGTTGAGCCTCGATCTGAACCTTAGATAAATCCTCCCCTCCTATCTCTTGAGCCAAACTCTTATCTTGTGGCGGGTGCACATGAGGCGGGACATCACTAGTAGATCCAGCAGAACGACCTCGGCCACGGCCTCGACCTCGACCTCTCCCGGTAGCTAAACGTGTACTCCTACGGGGTGGCATAGTCGTATATCTACAGAAGGACAGACAAAATCCTATAATAGAATCAGTACTTGGAGAATTATACAAAATATTTCAAAAATTTCAAATACGAGTCAAAACAAGAATTTGGATTTTCAAATAAAATTGACAAAATCATTTTCAGATCAAAAATCATTTTGGACCTCACAATCCGAGGGTTGAACCGGGCTCTGATACCATTAAATGTAACCCCTAAAATTAACCTAATTTCTTAGATTACAAGTTAGGGTTTACATTACTAAAACTTGATTTGCAAGTTAGGGTTTTTACAAAATTAATTTAATTTTCCGATAAATTAATAAATAATTAATAATTTAAAATAACATAAAACTCATCATTTCAAAATATCGAGTTCAACCCATAAATTAATTAAATATAAACAGTCTAGAAAATCTGAATAATTCCCAAGTTCAAAGTCCAGTACAATATAAAATATTAACTAAATATAAATTATTTAACCGAAATCCAAGAAGTAAACATATGTAAAAATGATCTGAAATCAGTATCCTCCAAGTACTGTAATTAGACTAGGTCTGAGATCTGAAAATGGAAACTGATAGGGTGTAAGCTAGGGAGCCTAGTATGTCTCTATTGTGCAGATAAACATTAACAGAGAACAATATAGCAGATGATGACATGTATGCATGATATGCACCTATCTCCGAACGCCATCAGAAGAGTAGGTTCCTCTGGAACCACTCTAACTCCATCACACCAAACAGAAGTGGAAACTCGACCCGTAGGTGGAGCCACTGAACATAAGTGGTATCTCGACCCATAGGTGGAACCACTTAACAGAAGTGAATTTATCACTAATCTTCCCCGAAAAAATAATCCAACCAGATGAAATGTTATATGCAGATACAGAATCAGAATGCGTGCCTTATATTCTAACAAGAGGCATGCATGGTAATTTCAGAATCAGAAATGTAAATACAGGATGATGCATGTTCATATAGAATTTAATGGAAATTGCACACACAAAATAACTGAATTAACATAAGAGAACACACCTGAAGCAAGCTGCTCAACGTCGATACTGACGTCTACTGGACTCGGCTTTACAACTAGAATGTGCAGGTGTAGAACCTACGAGTAATAGAAATATTAGACACACTACTATGCCACTAAACCGAAAGTACACTAAACAGAAATAAATCGAATACTCACGAGCGTGTCCCAATGACTGCTGAACAGGAGGTCGTCCCGGAGGAGGAGGAGGTAGCTGCTCGGGGTCAGAGTCCACGTCACCTGAACCTAACAAAAACTGAATCAAAATCCAGTACAGATAACTTCCAGACAGACATTTGAGATTAAAAGCCCTAAAAACGACACTTTGGGTTAGAATTTTGAAAAACGGATTGCGCCATTGAAATTAGGACATCGAAAAACATAAAGTGGGACCAGGTCGAAAAAGTCAACGCTGACATCAGTAGTGACGTCAGCGGGTTGGGTCACGGGTCGGAGTTTCGGATCGGGTTTCAGGTCGGGTCATATATGGTTTCCCAGGAATTTTCTCGAGAAAATCTAGATTTTCCATATTTTCCGGGAAAATCTTGAAAAATTCTAGAATTTTCCCAGGCCATTTCACAGTGATTTCTCGATAAATCTTCCCCCTGATTCGATTTAAAAACTCTAAGAATACTCCCTTGATCGATTCAAAAAAAACACCCCTAAACTGATTGTCAAACCTTCTTAAACCAAACTCGATTCAACACCCTTAACCTTCAGATTCAAACCCAAAACCGAAACAAGACATATCAAACCCCAACAAACTACAAACCGAACTTATACTGAAACAAACCACAAAACTGAAATAGAAACGATTAACCAAACTTACCAAACTCACCTAACTGGATGAATCGGAAGTCACCAAAAAGAATTCACCAACTTCAGACACCAAAACTGATTCGAAGCAAGACTTTGAGAGGACTAAAAGGATATTTCCGGTTTGATTTTCTTAAGGAAGACACCAATTAATCCAAAAATAAACAGGATTTAATGGAGAAATTAAATCTCAAAATTAACTCAGAAACGGGAAAGGAGGAAACGTTATCAGAGAAGAAATGGGTAAAATACAGGAATATGGCCTGAAGTTTTCAAAACCTCTCTACAGGACCTCTAAACTTCCAATTGTGTTATTACACCTTGTCTGAAGGATGCTATCTCATTTCGCAATTGTGTGTTCATGTTGGGTTGATTATACCTTGCCAAAAAGCTTTTGCACAAAGCCTTCCATGAATCCATTGAACCGGCTTGAATACCATTCAACCATTCTCTAGCTCGGTCTCTCAAAGAGTATGAAAATAGCTTGAGCTTCAACACATCCTCGTGCACTCCTTGTTGGCGAAACGAATCGAAAACCTCCAAGAAAGCACGAATATGTTGTCGAGCATCCTCATGCGGAGATCCTCCAAACTTTCCGATCGAATTGAGCATATTAAACATCACCGGTTTGAGCTCGAAGTGTGCTGCTTGTATATTAGGTGTCACTATCCCAGAATTTAGGTCATCCAAGATCGGTGTCAGGTGATCTCGAATTGCCCTTGGTCTCGTTATAGCTTCAACATTTGCTGTAGTATTTTTATTTTGAAAACCCTTGTAACCCCCTTAGCCCGGCCTAGACGGAAACGGCTCTAATGGATTACACGGGGAATACCGAACCAAACCCATGAAGGGCCGATCCAATAAACAACCCTGAAAACCGTTATATTTTTTCCTTATCTAGAGGCATAATTATGTTCCTATATATATTTCAATTTCATACAAAACAAGAACGGAAACAATTGAACCACATTTGAACACTTGATTAGTACATGTGCAACTTAAGGACTAAAACGTGAATATTTTTAATTCGAATAATAAGTTAGAAATTCAGTCCATCAAAGTTCAACTAAACATGCAAAGAACACTCATGATAAACTTTAGACCAAACAGAGCATTCCAACATCGTTAGTTACTTGCTTCTCCAAAAGAGACCAAAACGTAAAACTTCTACTTTCTAGGGACTACATCCGATTTAAGTTAGCCAACTTGAAATTAAGTCAACTTCATGCGTCAAGGTGAAATTTTAGCACAAAATAACATTCGTAGCAACCATATTCGATCATAGAAAGATATTCGGGACTAATATGCAATTCCAACAACTAAAACCCATAATTTGACCTAGAGTATCGATACAGATGAGCCCTGTATCGATACCGTGACATGGCATTAACCAACTTAACTACCAAAGGCCAGAGGTTTCGAAATTGCCACTAACCATATTCGTAGCAACCACAAGAGGTACCAAAGCCTCATCCTCTAACTGCTTCGCTTTTATCATCTCAACCAAAATAGGTTTTACTTACAATTCCGCCACTAAACCACCTTCCTTTGAAAAACTCAACTTAGCAAACATAGCCCTCAACTCCACCGTTGTCTTACAGCTCAAAGCATTCGCCACCAAATTAGCTTTTCCCGGATGATATTCGATAGTCAAATTATAATCCTTAAGCAACTCCATCCATCTTCGTTGCCTAAGGTTTAGATCCTTTTGTGACATGAGATATTTCAAACTCTTGTGATCCGTGTATATAGTACACTTCTCACCATACAAGTAGTGTCTCCATATCTTCAAAGCAAAGACTACCGCCTCAAGCTCCAAATCATGCGTCGGATAATTCTTTTCATGCACTCTTAACTGTTTAGAGGCATACGCCACAACTTTCCCATCTTGCACCAAAACACACCCGAGACCAACATAAGATGCATCACTGTAAACCACAAAGTCCTTACCCGACTCGGGCTGAACCAACACCGGAGCACTAGTCAACACCTCCTTTAACTTCTCAAAGCTCTTTTTTTACTTTCTTTCCATTCAAAAGGAACCTTCTTTTGCAAAAGCTTGGTAATAGGAGCAGCAATGCTCGAAAACCCTTCAAAGAATCTACGATAATATCAAGCCAAACATAGAAAACTTCGAACTTCTAACACCGATTTTGGTTGCTTCCAACCCATAACAGCTTCTATCTTTTTTCGGATCAACACTAATACCCTTTTCCGACACCACATGACCAAGAAACACCACTTTCTTTAACCAAAACTCACATTTGCTTAGCTTAGCAAACAACTGCTTCTCTTTCAACACTTGCAACACAATCCACAAATGTCGATCATGATCTTCCTCAGTACGCGAATAGACAAGGATATCATCTATGAATACTACCACAATCTGGTCCAAATATTCATGAAACACTCCGTTCATCATATCCATAAAAGCAGCATGGGCATTCATCAACCCAAACGGCATCACCAAAATCTCATAGTGACCATACCTTGTTCGAAAAGCCGTTTTGAACACATCTGCTTCCTTTACTTTCAATTGGTAATACCCCGATCTTAAATCAATCTTCGAGGACACACTTGCTCCTCGAAATTGATCAAACAAATCGTCAATCCTCGACAAAGGATATTTATTCTTCACGGTCAACTTATTCAATTGCCGGTAATCAATGCACATTCTCATAGTGCCATCCTTCTTTTTCACAAACAACATCGGCGCACCCCATGGTGATACGCTCAGTCGTATGAACCCGCAGTCAAGCAACTCTTGCAAATGCATCTTCAGTTCCTTCAACTCCTTAGGTGCAATGCGATAAGGAGCAATAGACATCGGGTTAGTACCAGCCAGCATAAGTCTTGATACTAAACTCCACATCGCGATCGGGAGGTAATCCTGGCAACTCCTCAGGAAACACTTCTGGAAAATCGTGCACTGCTCAAATGTCTTGCACCCGAACACCTCCTATTCCCGGATTCATCACATAGGCTAGATATGCCACACTACCATGTGTTAAGGTGCTGCCTTAACATAACAGGTTTTAGTTCAAATTGCAAACCCACCAAATTATCCAATTGTGTTAAGCATATTGAACATAACAGGATTTAGTTCAAAGTGGGCTGCTTCAATCTCCGGTGTAACAACTCCTGGATTTAAGCCATTTAAGTCCTCTTCCAGGAAGTCTCTGACAGTGAGCTGCCGCGGCCCAGGTGGCGGCGGAAGTCCTCCATTGCCGGCAGGTAAGTTTTGTCCTGCCGGGTGATCTGCCATGGCTCCTTGGATCCGTCTCCTCAACCTTTGCCTTGTTCTTTCGATCTCTGGATCTAACTCGTATAAGGGGTTGGTTGGGTTGGCCTTGGTCATACACCAAGAAAAAGAAAAATAAAATAAAAATAAGAATAAAAAGAGACAAGAAAATAAGGAAAACAAAATTTAGTTGCCATTCCCCGGCAACGACGCCAAAAACTTGTCGCGTGTCAAAAGTGCGCGTTTAGTGCAAGTGGACACATCGAAAGTAATAAGTGATAAGTATTATCGGATTATCGTCTCCACAGGGACTGGTAGACTTAATATGTCTTCTTCACCTTCTTGTTCTGTAGAAAAGTAAAAACACAAGTGATTTGAGTTGGTTCAATTAAACTAAAATAACTAAACAAAAATAAAGAGTTGGAATAATAGAGAGAGATGGGCTAGGATCCAGTTGCGTTGTATAGTGGAATTGATTGACTCGTCTCTGTCCAATGCAATCGTATATCACTGCCTCGACAGCACTGCAGTTTACTGCCTTGGCAGTGACGATACTGTCTGCCGCGGCAATCCCTTGCTCGTGGGTAGACTTTACCAAAGTTCGGCAAAGTGTCCTTGAATGACTCCGCTTATCCCTAAGTCAGAGTGTTGTTGATGACTAGTCCTTGATGATACCTCCCGGCGTAAACCAATTATACTCACCAACCAATCTCACACTTCTTTTAGCCGCTGAAACTCTTAACCTATCCCTAGGCCGAGTTAGTATTTCGCGATTGAAACACCGTACTTACCCCTTTCATGAATCTAACTCTCCCGAGCTTAGATAAATGGATTACTCACAAACTTCCCTCCCGGGTTTGAATGCAAGAACAAGGAATAACAAAGGATAAGTAAACCTTGATAATCTTATTGCATTGAATCAAAGACAAAGTACAATCTCCTCTCACATATACTCGACAACCTTCACCTAATCCCTAAGAAGGTTTAGAACATAATGGAGAGGAAGGAGACAAGTATAGAATTCGGCTCTCTCCCTAGGTATTCCGTGTCTAATACATTGGGTGGCTAGGTCTTTATATAGTCTAGACCTAGGACAAACCTTTCCTATGTAGAATACAACTTGGAGCAGGGAACAAGTCAAGTACATAATTAAAATATTTCCAAGTTTAATTCGGCTAAGGGGTTTTCCCGCGTGGTCTTGCCTTGGGCTTTTCCTTGTGCTAACCAGCTCCGATCCATGGGATTTGAGTCCAGACACGTTCCTTGGATTTTTATCTTTCCATCGCCTACAGTCCTGCTTCCTGTCTTTCTGCTGCTGCCTCAGCATCAGGTCTTGCCTCGGCCTTGTTGCTGCCGCGACACTAGTTCTCCTGCACAGATATAAAAATGCAGTAAAACGTGTCTTTTCTGTAAATATTATCTTTATGAGCTTAACTTCTAAATATATCACATTGAGTTCATGCATTGGTCCAAGTGGGTGTAAATTCCGTGATTAATGCCAACAAAAGGTGTAAAAAGTGATAGTGTGTTGAGCATTTATCAAAGGCCGAAACCACATTAGACAAAAATCCGTTATATTCACTCTTCACCACAACTTCACTACCATCCAACAACCTCAAGGTAACCCTCTTCTTTTCAAAGTCCACCACCGCTCGATGCTCCGTCAACCAGTCAACACCCAAGATAAGATCAAACCCATGGAAAGGTAAATCCATCAAGTCAACCTCAAAAACATTCCCTTGCACCTCCAACGAACACCTTTTATACAACCTCTTAACCGTGACTGTTTCTCCCAAAGAACTGGTAACCACCAAACCTACATCTAGAACCTCAACCGGAACATCCAACAAATGCGCATGCTCACTCAAAGCATAAGAATGCGCAGATCCTGAATCTACCAAAGAAAACAATAGTAAATTTTGCAAGGAAAAGGTACCGGCAACCACATTCATGGCATTACGAGTCCCACGCTGCACATAAACTCTACGCCCATCTCCTTGCCTCTGGAAAGAACCTCGACCACGTCCTCTACCAGGCATCAAAGCAGCCTCAGCATGATCACCAGACTCACCAGCAAACCTCAGGCAATCACGTCTTATGTGATCCTTCGATCCACAATCCATACAAGCACCAGTGGCTCACCAACACTCTCCTCGATTGCGCCTAGAGCAAAGGTTACAAACTGGGACATCACCACCACCTCTACCAAACTATTGAGCACGACCACCACGTCCAAAGTCATCTCAGCGTCGATCAGCTTTGTACCAGTTATCACGAAACCTTTTACCTTGCTTACCCTGAGCATTAGTCTCAGCAAGCCTCTTACCAACAACGGAAGACTTCCTAGCCTCCCTTAGGGACTCCTCAACATCCTTGGCTCTATTCACCAGCACATCAAACTCAATGTACTCGATGGCCAACTGATATGTCTTAATTTCAAGATCCAACCCATACTGGAACCTATCACACTGTTTCTGATCGGTGGGAACCAACTTAGGGTCATAGTGGCTCATCCGCACAAACTGTATCGCATACTCTACCACCGTCATCGTTCCTTGAACCAAAAACATGAATTCACGTTTCCTCGCATCCTCATACTGCGGACCCAAAAACTTCCGCACAAAAGCGGTCCTGAAATACTCCCAAGTCAGATTAGCAGCAGCTACACCAACTTTCGTCGTCGTCCAGCAACGATACACATCTCCCTGAAGCAAGGAAACTACACAACCCAACCTCCTAGTATCCTAACACTCCATATGATCCAAGATCATGTCTGTACTAGCCAACCATTCCTCAGCTGAACTCGGGTCTGAACCCCGGAACTCAACACCACCCAAGCTACAATTGCTCTAAAGGTAGACCAGGGGTAACCACAACAGCAGGAGCAGGAATATGCACACCAAAAACAACAGCCTGAAATGCACCCGTCATAGCTTGAACGAGCGGTGCAAACTCTTTAAACTGGCCACCTTGTGGAACCGGAGGCACACCTACTGGTGAAGGAGGAGGAAGCTGCTCTTCCCTAGCAGTTGTCTCGCCCTCATTTTGACCATCAGTGATCATACCAGCACTAGCTCGTGTCTCGCATCTCGGAGGCATACTCATAAACTTCAAACATGAAATTTAAAACATATTATCAAAACATATTAGACTTACATTCGGGTAAGATCCAAGGGAAACCTGTAAAGCATTTAAAAATGTATTGACATTGGCAATGTGTAACCTTTAACTCCTTTGAATAATCATCACTTAAAACACATTCGCCAAACATAATTATCAACATATTGACAACAAAACATATCCAATCACACACAATAAACCACGCTCTAATACCACCAAATGTAACCCCCTTATCCCGGCCTAGATGGAACCTACTCTAATGGAATACACGGGGAATATCGAACCAAACCCGCAAAGGGCCGATCCGATAAACAACCCTGAAAATCGTTATATTTTTTCCTTATTTAGAGGCATAATTATGTTCCTATATATTTTTTTCCTTATCGAACCAAACCCGCAAAAGGTCATCCGATAAACAAGAACGGAAGCAATTGAACCACATTTGAACACTCGATTAGTTCATGTGCAACTTAAGGACTAAAAAGTGAATATATTTAGTTCAATTAAACATGCAAAGAGCACTCATGTTAAACTTTAGACCAAACGGAGCATTCCAACATCGTCAGTTACTTGCTTCTCCAAAAGAGACCAAAACGTAGAACTTCTACTTTCTAGGGACTACATCCGATTTAAGTTAGCCAACTTGAAATTAAGTCAACTTCATGCGTCAAGGTGAAATTTTAGCCCAAAATAAGATTCGTAGCAACCATATTCGAGCATAAAAAGATATCCGGGACTAATATAAAATTCCGACAACTAAAACCCATAATTCGACCTAGAGTATCGATATAGCTGAGCCCTGTATCGATACCGTGACGTGGCATTAACCAACTTAACTACCAAAGGCCAGAGGTTTCGAAACTGCCCTTGATAGTTTCAAAACTTTGGTGTCTAGTGAACTCCAGGTATCGAAACCAGGCCCCATGGTTTCGAAACCTAAACTAAATTTGCCTAGGTTATCGATACTTGTTCTAGTGGTTTCGATACCCCTGTGACCAGAAACATAGAATCAACCATTTTAAGTAGATTTAACTCTTTCAAAACACAATCAATGATCACTATCAACTATATGCATAGTTCCTAAACATTAAGAGAAAATTAACATTCAATTATAACCATCATAGACCCTGCAACACCTATAGGCATGCTTCCTATCTTTGACTCAATTCCAAAAGCTACTCATGAACAAACATGCTTCAAGCAAACTCAAAAACATATTATTCCACCAAATCTTAACTAATTCAAAACACACTCTTTAAGGAATCAGTTTTACACATTGCCAAGTCCTTTTTATTAGTCAAAACATACCAAAACGTGTGAAGTCTTTCCCCTTGGACCAATTGCTCCAAATGCCGCCCTTAATGCCTTTACTTCTCTGCAAAGATGAAAAGAGAGCTTAAGAAAAACATGCTTAGTGAGGTAGCTCTAAAACAATTTCATCAATGCAACATTTAAAACCAATTTAAAATCATATCTTGTACTTTTTGTGCTAAATCAAAGTATGCATAAACAAATCATGCTAATGTTCGTACTCAAATCAATTCATAAATCATTCATATTGGCGTTCAAGTGAAAACTTGTTGTGAACCTTAAGTTCACCGAATACATGGATTCCTTATACAAAAATTAGAGACACTTAGTCTCAACATGCATCGGTTGGACACATAGTCACCCTTATATACATGTTACCCCCATTACGTACGGTCGGACACAAAGTCACCCTTGTTTACGTATGGTTCAACTATATGCATGGTCGGACACAAAGTCACCCTTGTTTACATATTGGCAAGCACTACACGCACGGTCGGAAACAAAGTCATCCTTGTTTACGTCTAGGCAACATCAATATTTTCATAATCTTTATAGTGCACTTTATCCTAATGACATGTCATTTGTATTCGTAACTATAGTTAGTGTCACTAAGCCAATATCATTCCAATCATGCATGTTAATTTGTTGTTCATAATGCATTCAAAATATGTTCATCAAGTGAACCAAAATCATGCTCAACGGCTTAATCAAAGGTAAGGTAAATAACCATAATTTGTTCCAAATCATTCTCATGCTTTCAAAAGCCATGAATATCATTCTAAACCATGTGTTTACAGCAACTAACACAAGCATGCATCATTTCAAAAATCCAATTTATGAGTTCGAAACATTTCTATAAAAGCATCGTCTATAAAATCAATGCAATTTAGCCAAAACTTAGGAAATGCTTCCGAAACCATAGAAATCACTTACTCTTGAACTATGGAAAGCTTTTACACTATTCCACAATTCCCAAAATAGAACCAAATGTTTGTGAATCACTTTTAACTCAAATTCACTCACAGACAAGCAAAACAAGCCTTCGCCGACGCTCCAACGGCAACGCCAACGTACCAGCCACTCAATAGACTTCTTGCACTTCCTCTACATCACCAAAACAGTGCATATACAAATTAAAATATGCTCAACACAACAGAAACATTAAACCTCCACAACTCTACCGAAAACCAAGCAGAAAAGGCCGAAAACTACACCAGCCACTAACCTAACGAATCTAACACCTAAACCTCCTCAATTATGAACTAAGAACACCTTCAAACCTTCCTTATACCTCCAGAAAATAGAGCATCAAAAACAGCCCATAAAACCACCCAAAAACCACATCTAACAACACCGATTCAATTATTCTGGGATTAAAACTATGTGAGACCATGACAAGACTCATTTAATCATCCAAGTAAGTATAATTTCATAGAAAATCGTCCTAATTATAGCCTTGAACAAGATCTAATTTATTTTCTTGAAATTTCCATAAAAACTCTAAAATCTTGAATTAACATAAAAAATCAGGTTAAGATTAATGATTTGTAAGCCAAATGCTTGGGAATATCGAATAAAGAACCTTAGAATTAAAACGGAAACAAGAAATTACCTTTGAGATGCATCCAACAAAATTGACATGAATTCTCCTCTTGATTTTTCTTGAAATTGACTTAGGATTTTGTTGGGGATGAAATGCTGATTAAAATGAGATGAATCTTGATAAAAGTGAAAAAGAATTCATCAATTGATTTGAGAAATCATGGAGAGAAAATTAGAGAGAAAAAGGAGTTAAAAAGGAAAATGTGATTAACCGTCAATTAAAACCAATTTTGGTGAATGATCTCTATTTAAAACAATTTGGGTTAATGGCCCTCTAAGGATTCTAAGCTTTGGCTTACTTTTCAATTTAGTCACAAAACCAATTTTTCCGAAAAATTACAATTTTGCCACTAACTTTTCAAATTTTATATTTTGGTCATTAAAATAGTAATTAAGCTTAATCAATCCGAATTAAGACTCAATTCACATTACATTAGCCTTAAAACATTATTTTAACATTTTTAAGACTTTTCTAGAAATTTACTATTTAGCCGATTAAAATATTAATATTTTAATTACCCGGAATTAATGAACCGAATAAATCCGATTCGACCCGAATCGAACCTCCCTAAACAACACCAAAACTTCTAGACCCAAATTGGGGATGTTACAATCCTGAGCACGCAACATTGTTTCTCTTCTTCTTTGCTCTCGCCTTCTTTGTCTAAAATACCTTTCGATTTCCGGGATAAATGGTTTGAGGGATTCTCGAGGATTCACTCTGGGCATCCACTAACAAAAACCTATAAAGAAAAACAAAGAAAACAAAGATTAAAGAAAAACAGAAGACTCAAAACTCAAAATAAAAATAAAAAGATAGAAAGTATGAAAACTATGATTGAAATTGCCTATTGCCTCAATCCCCAGCAACGACGCCAAAAACTTGTTTCTTGTCAAATTTGTTGAGTTTAAGTGCTAATGTTTGATTGATTTGCGTGTAAGTATACACATCGAACAAGTAATAAAGTGTGTGAGTGAGATCGTTCCCACGAGAATTGGGTAGGTTATTTCAAAAATAGTTAACATACACAAAAGATAAGATAATCCCTTGTATGAACATATGCTAAAGCAATTCTTCAATTGTCACCAAAATGCTTTAGCAAAATAAAAGTGTCACTAATGATGCTAGAGAAAAATAAAGATTGTCACGAAAATGAAGTAGCCAAATAAAACAGATAATGGAGTAATAGATAAAGCTGCACAAACACAACACAGAGAAGATATTCAAGCTTAAGACAGGCAAGGCTTGCTACGAAAAAGATCTTACTTTTTCTCCTGAAGCTTACTGTTCCACTGGTTTAACAAGTATTCGACAGAGTTTACTAAAAATGCCTCTACTATCCTTAGTCAGAAAGCCTAACACTCCAAAATGCTAAGACATTACCTCCCAGTATCAACCCTAACACTTCTAATGCTCATAAAGTGCTACCCTTTTTAGTCGTTGAAACTCTCCCTTATCCCTAAGGTGAGTTAGGATTCTGCTCCCACATTAACCCCATTGTTCAAGTTGGTCTAGCTTTGTCTATCCCTATATCTAAGCTTCTCGAACCCCTTAGCTATGGCTATCTCCCAATGCTCTTACAAACCAAGGTTTAAATGAAAAAAGTGTTAGTTTTCTTGAACAAAACACTTAGATAAACTCGAGAAACAATAAACATTCATTCAAATAAAATAAAGTTCATCCATAACAAGCCTAATCCATACTAAGTTAGTTCATGGCTAGGTGAGGTAAACTATTCAACTTGCATCGTTTGAAATACATTTTTCAACAACTTAGAAAATAAGTAAAGCAAAGTGAAGAGGAAGGAAGTCCCAAACGCATGTGTCGTGAAACTTTCCTAGCTTGCCGCTCCTCCCGAAGTCACGCAAATCCCTTGCTTGAAGCTCTCCAATAATGGTGGCTTGGGTAGAGGTTGAAGACGAAGGAAAGTGGCCGTCTTTCTTCTTTCTTTTTCCTCGTGCTCTCCTTAAAGTTCACTCCTTTTTGTGGCTCTTCTTATCTACTGATTTTTCCTTTTATCTTGCTCTTGCATACTTGTTGAAGGAGGCTTGAGGTTGTATTTATAGGAGGCTTCTAGGGTTTTGTGCCCTAATGGTGCAAGGGAATATTCCCTGATATTTGCTGCAGAAAATGGCAGCAAAATGCAGGTCTGCAGAGGAGGTGTAGTTTGCCTGGAAAAACGCATGAGGACAGTGGTCTACAGGTGTGTCCTTTCTTCCGTTCTGTTTTGTCCCCCCCCCACAATGCTATAGCATCTTGATGTCCGATCCAACACTGATAATATGCTATAGCATCTCTTCCGTTCTTTCAACTTTGCCCCAGCGATCTACACATCACCACCAACAAAATACCCTTCCAAGCAGTATCTATAAAAATAAAAGAGAAAAGAGAAAATAAAAAAATAAAAACCTATTATAAATGCAAATGCACATGAAATGCATCTAAATGCAATGCAAATGAGCTTGAAATCAAACAAAACCTTAAGTGAACGAGTATAAAATATACGCTTTTTAGAGCGTTAACATTTACGTGTAGGCAACATCAGTATTTTATATAATTTTTATAGTGCACTTTACGCTAATGATATGTCATTTTTATTCGTAACCATAATTAGTGTCACTAAACCAATACCATTATAGTCATTCATGGTAACTTGCTGTTTAACAAAGCATTGAAAATATGTTCATCAAAGTGAACCAAAATCATGCTCAACGGCTAAATCAAGATAAGACAATAACCATATTTTAATCCAAATCATTCTCATGATTTCAAAATCCATGAATATCATTCTTAACCATGCATTTAAAACAACTAACACATGCATGCATCATTTCGAAATCCAACCTATGCACTTAAAACATTTCTATAAAAACATCTTCCACAAATCTAATGCATCGTAACCAAAACTTTTGAAATGCATTCAAAACCATAGGAACCATTTACTCTTGAAATATGGTAAGCTATTAAACTATCCCATAGTCCCCAAAACAGAGTCAAACCTTTACGAGATAATTCTCAACCCAAATTCACTCACCGACATGCAAAACAAGCCTTCGTCGATGCTCCAACGGTAACACCAATGCACCAACAACTCAAGAGCCTCATTGGAATTCCTCTACATCAAAAAATAGAGCATACATGCATTAAAACATGCACAACACAGAGGCAACACCAAACCTCTACTACCTTCACCAAAACCAAGCCGAAAAAGCTAAAAAATAAGCCAAAACATCCAAACACTAAACCAGCCACCAACCTAACGAACCAAACTCATAAACATCATAAAATATGAACTGAAAACACATTCATACCCACCTTATACCTCCAACCAAAATAGAGCATCAAAAACAACTGATAAAATCAACCGAAAACTACATTAAACAATACCGATTCATTTATTCCGGGATTAAAACCATATGATATCATTATAGAACTCATTTACCCACTCGATTAAGTATAAATTCATATAAATTCGTCCCAATTAAAGCCATAATCAAGATCTAATGCATTTTCTTGAAAATTCCATTAAAACTCCAATTTCTTGAATTAAATCACAAAATCAAGTTAAAATTCATGATTAGTAAGCCAATAGATTCGGAATATCAAATAAAGAACCTTAGAATTGAGAAAGAAGAAGCAAGAACGAGAGAAGGGTGTTAAAGGAGTTTCCTATCTGTTTCTTTGATGTTTTTTGCTTCTAAAAACATATTAAGTGTCATCTAATAGCTGGTTTAACCTTTTCTTGTAGACAAGGAAGTTGGGGATGTTAGAGTATGCCCAAAGACCAATCATATGATGATTGTAAGGATACTTTTATTTACCAATTTTATTGAATAAAGGCATTGCCATTGTTGTTTTCAGATATATGTGTCAATGTATAACATAAACTGAGAAACAATAAGGTCCATATAATAATATATGTATTATTATTAAAAGATCCTTAGTCAAGTATTATTATGGGTATGAACAATAATAATACGCTTAAGACTAACATGTGATTAATTGATGACGATGAGTTGTCATTGACATAGAGATGTCAGAATTAATACATGAATATATTAATAGAGAATAATATATTGGATTGACCCACTATGAGCATATATCTTGGATTATTATGTGACGGTCACAATATTGCTCATAGTGACAACTATATGTATGGTCCTTAGACTTGAGATTATTACTATCTCAACATATGTTGTTTTATGTTTTGATGCAGTTAAACGTGTCGCGTAATTAGTTACATTATAAAAACTGACATTGGACATATTACAATGTATGTAGTGAGATGTGAATGATCAAGATAGGATTTGTCCTTCCTACATAATAGGAAAATATATCAAAGGCCACTTGATTGAGTGAGACTAGAAATGCATGGCCATGCTTGAATACGTTGATATGAGATATCACAAATTATTCATTAAAAGTAGTCCACTCCAGATATCAAGAAACATTAAAATAGGCTATACAAGTGTGACTATTCCAAGACTTGTGCCTATTAAAGATATAAAAGGACAAAAGGATATAATACATTAAGATAGTTGGTCACGGACATGATATATCGAATCATGATCTCTTGTAACTTAGATGACAATGATATATTGCTAGATGTCACTCATTGTTTGTAATATTAGAATTGTTCTAATATTACTACTAACGTTACAATGAGCCTACAGGGTCACACCCAATGGTTGAAAAGGAGCAAAAATATATATAAGTATAAGAAGAATATATTTAATCCCGAATTTTAATAAAGGATACAATTAAAGTAATTATATTCCTTTAAAATCGAATTAAATATATAGATTCCGAAATTTAAGAAAATAATTAAAAGTAATTATTTCCTATAAACAAATTCGGAATCAAACTCTTATACCTAGCGTTACACCTATATAAAGGATCTTTGGTCTAGCAGCTATAATATAGAATTCCGAATCCAAAACCCTAGAATCACGAAAAACAGTTTTTCGAGATTTGCTCTCTCAACCGGGTGAACTGAGTAGAGGCCAAGACAATATTCGTGGAGGCTAAAGATTCAATTGTTGAACGATCGTAACTGCAACAGATCTCGTTGTTGTCTTTGTTGTTTATCAAGGAACCCAATGTAAGTTATCGCATCTCTTCCTCCCGATTTCGGATTAAACGTACATGGATCACTGGAAAGACCGTCGTAATTTTGTTCTGCTGCGCCATGGGTGTGCCGGCGGTCCCAACAGGGGAACCTTCAATAAAGCTTGGCAAATAGAAAGCTCAAAGTAGTTTTTTTTTCTACTTTCGCAGCTTTTTGCTCGAGGTTGGTACCCCTCTAACTCCTGTTTGCATAAAATATCTTATGATTTTATGTTGCATTGCTTATGATATGAATGCTTGATTGGTTTGGTAATTTAGGGAGCTTTTAATGTTGGACTTTGGGAATTGATTATTCGTGGCATATAATTGGTAGTAACACACCTTTTATCACCTCAATAACATGTAGGAATGGTTTAGAAATCAATGGAAAAGGTTTGGTTAGTGTTCTTAGCAAATTTCAAGTCTAGACCTGCTAAATCGTGCAGGCATACTGATACGGGTTGGGTGAGTATCGGTGCCCTAGAGGGAAAACTTGGGCTTAGATAGGCAGACGTATCGGTATGCCAACCCAACGTATCGATAACCCTTACTTTATTCAAATTCTAGAAAAAAAATTTGGTACCGATATTCAAGGGCGTACCAATACCATTGTTGCATGGGTTTAAGACAAAGCAGGCATATCAGTACGCCATATTGGCGTATCGATACTAGTTCAATTCGGTAATGATACGATGCTGGGCCATATCGGTACAGGTAGGCAATTTTTGACTCGTATAAGGTAACTTTTTATCGATATGCGAATGAGGTGTATCGATACCAATAGGTGTACCGATACCCCACATAAGCGTATTAATACTCACTAGCAATCACTCCAAAATTTAGCACTTTCATTTGGGGGCTCTATAATTTCTAATAATGGGTTCTAAGGGTCTATTATGGTGTAAAAAAGTAATAAAACCAAGAAATTGATAAATTAACCTTAAATAAGAATAATCGGGCTAAAAAAGTGGGTAAGCCTTGGTTGTTAAAAGAAATGATAGAAATCATAAGAATCCTTGATGTTGTTGATGCTTTATGATAGCTAGAACCTTTCTATCTGCTAATAGGTTGCTTAGCTTAGGGAAAACTCTTGTGTGATGAGAATCTGGATACTCAAAATAGTGTTGTAACACAAACCTGGCCATCCGATGTAACATTCTAGGCAATGTAATGAAGACTATTTTCGAATGGAGGATCCCGATGCTGTGTGGAAGCGGGCATCATTCGAAGATGCTCAATGTAACATTTTGAGCAAGGGATTTGGAAGATCCTGATGTTGTGTGGAAGCGGGCCTCAATCCCCGAGTGTAGGATCCCGATGTTATTTTGGTTTTGGTTTGACATGTATATGATGTTTTTGGTCGTATAAGTCCCTTATGCCATGTGTTTTGGCGATTATGGTAGCGTCATTTATCATGCATGATATTACATGTATTGCTTTGCTTTATTCATGATATGTGTGATGTTGGACGAGTGACGGTGTAACCACTGTGCTTTTATAGCTTAGCGTTTCAAAATGTGTTGGACGAGTACAATTTATTGATGTATTGGGTTAGTACTTGTTGAGCCCTATATTTTATTTTGTAACTCTTGTTATTTTGTGTCGAATGCTTTTAAAGACTTGTAACTATTTAGAGATCCTATTTACTCTTTTGAAATAATCATTTATTTGGACTTTAATTAATGGTTTTATTTTGAAATTGGTTTGGCTTATTGGGCTTTTGAAGCAAAATTTTAGAAATATGGGTTTTGGGTCGGTGGCCTAATGTGATATTGGGTCGAGGGTGATACAATGTGTGACTTAGGAGCTTCAATTATTGTTATGTCTCTTTCTGTTTATAAAAAGATTACTAATGTGTCTTTGAAGGAAACGAGAGTCATCATCCAGTTGGCATATCGATCTATTATTTATCCGTAGGGAGTGCTTAAAAATGTGTAGTAAAAGTCGATGTTTTTATCTTTTCTGCCTACTTTTATGTCATCGGCATGGCTCATGAAAGAACGAACGCCTGTTCTGAGGTACTTTTAGGCCAACCATTCCTAAACACTGCAAATACAAAGATTGATGTGTGAAGCATTATATTAATAATAGAATTTTATGGTGAGATCGTAGAATTTGATGTTTATAAATCAATGAAGTACCCACTTCAAGTAGAAAGAATTAATTCTATCGATATTTCTTATTCTTCAATTGATGAATATTTTGATACTAACTTTTTCAAAAAAAAAATTATAGGGATCTTGAATCTTGCCGCGAAAAAGAAGAAAGGGAGTTTGAAAATATTTCTTCTATCAATTTTAACTTATTTTTAACTCTCTCTAAAACTAAAATGTTATCTTCTATTTTGCAGGCACCAAAGATAGACTTAAAACAACTACTGGATCACCTCAAATACGAATTTTGGGGGAGAACAACACCTTATCGGTAATTATATTGAGCAAGCTATTTGTGGAAGATGAAGATGATATTGTGACAGTGTTACACGCACACAAAGAGGCCATCAGATAGACCATATCCGACATTAAGGGACTTATCCCCTCGACATGCATGCATAAAATCAAGATTGAAGTTGGTGCGAAACCATCCAAAGAAGGTCAAATGCGTCTTAACCCTTCAATGATGGAGGTAGTACAAAAACAAATTCAGAAACTACTCGATGTAAACATAATCTATCCAATATCCGATAGTAATTGTGTTAGTCCAATCCATGTGGTTCCTAAGAAAATTTAAGTGACGATAATTGAGATCTCAAAATGTGAGCTGGTCCCATCACGAATTCAGAATGGATAGAGGGTTTGCATCGATTACAGGAAGTTGAATGTCTTAACTCGAAAAGATCATTTTCCACTTCCTTTTATTGATCAAATTATAGAGCGATTAGCTGGTAAATCACATTATTGTTGTCTTGATGGTTTTTCAAGTTTCTTTCAAATCCCTTTGGCGTTAGAGGACCAAGAAAAAACCACATTTACATATCCCTTTGGCACTTTCTCTTAACGACGAATGCCCTTTGGCCTTTTCAAAGCCCCTACTACATTCCAAAGGTACATGCTTAGCATATTTTTCGACTATATGGAAAAGAGAATTGAGGTATTTATGGATGACTTCATAGTATACGATAATTCTTATGGGGAATGTTTATTGACTTTAACTAATATTTTGAAACGATGCCTTGAGTATATTTTTGTACTAAATTATGAAAAACGTCATTTTATGGTTGATAAAGGATTGATATTTGGCCATACTGTTTCATCTAAAGGTATTTTTGTTGATAATGCAAAAACTGGCCTTAGCCCTCGCACCCCTAGGTGGCGGGTCTCAGCCCCTCGCACCCATGGGTGGCTAAGCCGTGCGGCACTTGAAAAGGAACACATCCTAGACAAGTCAGCCTTCCACACATCCTTCCTCAAGGACCCCAAACACGGAAGCGTCAGAATCTAGACCACATAAGTCATTCTTCTCCACTACACAATCCTTTAAGCCACAACCGATAACGTGGGGAATAGCGAATGCACCAAAGTAGACCTCGACTTTCCCTGAAGGAAAATAAAAAGTGGTCTTATTAAGGAAAGTGTTTTCGGGATTACAAAGAAGACAAATGCACATCATCGACTCAGCCGTAGGGGCCGCCCGCGATGATGTGTAGGAATTCACCTATGCCTAGACCCGTGGAGCAGTCCAACCTTTCTTGACTGTCCACCCCTTACATATATGCAAATAAAACATTATGGAAATGCCCCGAGTATACATTGGTTTGCTCGAACAGGGGACATTTTTCCCTAACCCAAAGAAAACAGCTTAAAAACATGAACCTTGTTCCTAAAATATTACAATGTTCGAAAGTAGGACATTGGCTCTTCGTCAAGCCCTGAAGCCTTAGACCCAGTTGGCTCGGACGCAGCTTGCTCGGTTATGGCCGAGGAAAGGCGATGGCCATAACATTCTCCCCCACCCAATTTGTCGACGTCCTCATCGACTCATCGAGTTTATCTCCATCGTCTGGTTGGCGTTCATCTCCATCTTGATCAATGGTCCTCAACACACTAAGTGCCCCATCGCGCAGACACGTCGACATTCGATAAGGACCCTTTCAAAGGAAGCAACTAGGACTAGCAACAAGGGACTCAAGTTCTTCCAGTCCATTCTTCACGCCATCAATCCGGATCAGCTTTCCACAAATTCCTTTTTGAGTTTCCTCACCAACTCGGAAACGGTCGCCTGGGATTGTCTAAGTCTTCAAGGCAGCACCCGCAGCTTCAAGCTCCATCAATCTGGTAGAATCTACCAAATTCTGGAGTCCTCGTTTAGCCACTTATGAAAGATTATGAAAACACATCACGGCACCACTGTGCCCGGATAAGCACCACTGTGCCATCCAACACAAGCGTCACTACGCTCAAAATTAGCACCACTTGTGCCTTCACTCAAATGCGCCACTGCGCAAGGATAATTGTTGTGGTTAATTACAGGCCCCCATAAGCATTGATCCCACTACAATTTCCAAATTAGAACAACGATAATTATCGTGGTTAACGACAGGCACCTTTATGCACTGATTCCACTCTAATTACCAAACAAGCACACTCGTGCATTTTATCACAAACGCCACCGCGTTAAAGCAAACGCCACGTTGATCTCATAACAGGCATCTTTTAATCCGTGTAAAAGTTATGGACCACCGTGTATTTTATCACAAGCGCCACTGCGCTAAAGCAAACATCACGTTGCTTTCAACAAAAAGGCACCTTTAAGCCATACATGTTGAGCGCCACTCAGCATCAACACTGATCAAGCACCGTGTATGCATTGATCACACTAGTGGTTAACAATTGGCACCGCGTATGCACAAATTCCACTATATTCACAAAATAAGCACCTCTGTGCTAACACAAGATCGAGCACCGCGTATGCAACGATCATTCTAGTGGTTAACGATAGGCACCTCGTGTGCACTAATTCCACTATTTTCATAAATGAGAACCTCTATGCAACATGCGCCACCGCGCTATCGAATTATCAAGGTTAATGACAGACACCGCATGTGTACAGATTCCAAGATAATTACCGTCCAGCACCACTGTGCACTGCCTCCATAATGTTGATCTAACAGGCACCCACTAGGCCCTGTCCACAGCCATTACCCTCTTCCTAAGAGACGTGTCCTATAGGATGTGCAGCGTCGCGTTAATAGGCAACCCACTAGGCCCTATCCACGGGCCATTACCCTCTTCCTAAGAGACATGTCTGATAGGATGTGCAGTGCCACGTTACAGTAGTAGATTGGAAAGATTGTTCACACAACAATAACTAAGCACCACTGTGCTAGCTTGTTCGTTTGGTTCATCAACGCATTGTGTTACCCTGCCTACTCCAACCCACGGAAGCGCTTGGAGTGGATCTTAGCCACCCTGCCTACCCTTCACTCGGCGCTTGGCGTGAAGCCAGACCACCCTGCCTATCCCCTTGTGGGAGCGCTTGGCGTAACATTGCCTTAACCTGCCTACTCTTTGGATGGAAGCGCTTGGTGTGACCCGACACCATCCTGCCTACTTATGAACGAAGCGCTTGGTGTAGGAAAGGAGCACCCTGCCTACTCCCCATAAAAGCACTTGGTGTGACACCCTTCTACCCTTCCTACATCATTCGAACAAGCGATTGGCCTGGATTCGATCGACCCTGCCTACTTCACACTCAAGAGCGCTTGGCGTAAAGCAAAACTCAATGCGTATTATCCCAACCAATAGATTCGCAATCTAGCTAGGTCATACCCCACCACTATGAGAGAAATTTGTTCTTTTCTTGGTCATACATTATTTTATCATAGGTTTATCAAGGATTTTTCAAAAGTTGTGCAACCTTTGTGCACATTACTTCAAAAGAATCAAGTCTTCAACTTTGATCGAAACTACAAGGATTCATTTAATGTATTGAAGGAGAAACTAGTGATCGCTCCAATTGTTCAACCACCCATTTTGGACTATCCATTCGAGCTCATGTGTGACGCATCAGATATAAGTGTTGGAGTTTTTCTTGATCAAAATATCGGCAAAGAGCCCCATCTCATAGCCTATGCGTCTCGCAAAATAGAATCAGCTCACCAAAATTATTCTACTACTAAAAAAGAATTATGTTCCATTATTTTTCTCCATATAAAAATTTGCATCGTATTTAATTGGCACTAAAATTATTGTTTCTTTTCTAATCATGCAACTTTGCGATATTTGATGAAAAAAAAGAGACGAAACCAAGACTTGACCGATGGATCTTGCTTTTTCAAGAATTCAATCTTAAAATTAATGACAATAAATGATGCAAGAACCTTTTAGCATATCACTTTAGTCGCATTCCCCTTTCAACGGTGGATCTATCTGTTCAAGAAGAGTTTCCAGGAGAAAGGTTAATGTTGGCACAAGGATTAATGCCATGGTTTGCGGATATGGTAAATTATTTGGTCACAGGTAAATTACCCTTATACTTATCTAGATCTAAAATTAATCGAATAAAGCAAGAATCTCGGTTTTACATTTAGGATGATACATACATTTAGAAACACTGCTCAGAATAGGTAATTAAGCGATGTGTCGCCGAAAATGAGGTAAATTCTATACTTAAATTTTTCTCATTCTTACTCTTGTGGTAGACATTTTGGACCAAAACGAACTGCACACAAAATTCTAGAGTATGGATTTTATTGGTCCAACATATTTGGTGATGCATATTTGGTTTTTATATCATGGGATAAGTTTTAATGGGTCGGTAATTTAAGTTGTGGAAATGAGATACCTCTTAATTCAATTCAAGTTTGTGAAATATTTGATTTATGGGGAATTGATTATATGGGTCCATTTGTTTCATCCTTCGGTAATTGTTATATAATCTTAGCTTCGATTATGTATCAAAGTGGGTAAAAGCTAAGGCTACTCGTAATAATGATGCTAAAACTATTTCTGAATTTTTGAAAAAATTTATATTCTCTAGGTTTGTCACTTCGAGAGCGATAATTAGCAACCAAGGAACACATTTTTTGAACCGCATAAATGAGGCGCTCATGAAGAAGTATGGTGTAACTCAACGGATCGCCATGCCTTATCACCCACAAATGAATGAACAAGCAGAAGTTTCAAATTGAGAAATTATGTCAATCCTCGACAAGATTGTGAAGCCAAACCGAAAAGATTGGAGTTTGAAATTAAATGATGCTTTATGGGTATTCTGAACCGCATATAAAGGCCCCATTAGAATGTCACCTTACGTATTCTCTTCGGTAAACCATGTCAATAGTCGGTTGAATTAGAACATCACGTGTTGTGGGTGATTAATCAATGTAATATGCAAATGGATGCAATCGGAGAAACGCGAAAATTGCATATTCAAGAACTTGAGGAAATCCGTAGAAATGCTTACGATAGTGCTCAAATTTTTAAAGAGATAACAAAAGAGTTCCATGATCGTAAAATTTCTTTTAAATCTTTCTCTATCGGTCAAAAGGATTTTTTACTTAATTCCAAGCTTAAACTTTTTACGGGAACACTAAGATCGAAGTGGCTTGTGTTGGTTGGATAACCAACTAAAGTTGTGGTTCGTGAATTGTTTACCATGCCACAAACCGTTTTCCATGCACGTTTTCCAAATTGGAAATGTGAACATGGAAACAAATATGCATGTTTTCCCACGTTCCTGTCATGGTTCGGTTAAGGGAGATTGTGCCAGGGAGTTAAGGGACATTATCGTCCATTTGGTTGGTGGTTCTTGATGGATGAACCCTTATAAATACCAACCTAGCCTAAGGTCCCTAAGCATCAAAACACAAGAATCAAATATTCCATCTAGTGAGTTCTTGAATGCTTAGAAGATCTTGGCGTTTTAGTTTCCTTTTGTAGCCGAGTTCTTTATTTTCATGGTGGTCCGCGGAGTTACCACGGTGGTTCGAGGTGTTAGACGGTGGAGCAACCACATCTCATTTGGCTTAAGGTTTTGACAATGGCTGGAGGTATTTATTTCGATCCTTTTCCGCTGTGTTTATGCTCGTATAATGCTTACATTTGGTATGTGAGTCATGTTAAATCTCTGCCTTGTCATGTTAATTTTTCTCAAAATTAGAATGCCTTTTTGATCTTTAAGTTTTCAAATTTTGAGAAAAATTATGTTGCAGAAATTTTATTTTCATAAGATTAATTTCTAAAGTTTATTAATTTATTTTTACTTAAATAAATTTTAGAAATTAATCTATAGTATGTACCTAAATTAGGATATGTTATAACTTATTTATATACATAAAATTAGGTACATAAACCTTAAGACTTATTGCATAAAGCTTTAGCAATAAAACTATAGAATATGTCTAGAGATCTAAATAATTTATTTAATTAGAGAATTAGCCACATCAACTTTAATTAATAAAATTATTATAAGGATCTCATAAGGACTAGAGATAGAACGTTGCATAATGACAAGCAACATTTTAAATAAAGTTTAAGGTTAATATCTAGCTAAGTGATTTTCATAATTTTATTTAGTTAAAGACTAGCCACAGCATCTTTAGTTAAATAAAATTACTAAGGTTAAAAATCACATACAGAATGCTTAGATATTAAATCCCTTAACATTAAGATAAAAATTATTAGACGAATTTTTATAATTACCCACAGGAGTTATAAAAATGAATTTAATAATTTTTATATAAAGGATAGAAAATATTCCATCAAATGAATCTAATCGAATTAAAAATTTAGCCCACAGGCAATTTTTATGTCACTAGATTCATTATTTCTATAATTTGCATTGGTAAATTATAGCTTATGTTATGCCTATGTTATATGAGCTTGATATGTATTGAAATCCATGTTGGAAGTATGCTTCTAATTTTAAAAAGCTATGAGATCATAATATACTGTCATACATGCTATGTTGGACTATTGTGAATTGTTTATAACTACCTTTAAGTACATTATGTTTCATATATTTTATGTTTTAATGGTTTTCGAGAATCAATTGTGGTTATATAACATGAATATGTTAATTTTTATAGTGATATGTGTGTATGGTAAACTTGAACATAAATAGTCTAAACAAATGAGTTATACAAGTTTAATACTTTTAATCTTTTAACACAAGATTGTAGATATTATGATCATTGACATGTCATTATTAAGCTAATATGTTTAATTAGTAATGTTATACAAGAGATTATGTAAATTAAAGAAAATAAGCAACATTGATACGGGAGACTATGTTTGTCTATATAGATTAATCAAATTTTGTTAAAGCATGCAAATGTTGTAAAGGAATATTTTTGGCAAAAAGGTAAAATTTAAATGAGTTGAAATTGTGCATACTAGTAAACACACTTAATAGTAATTTGATAGTGAAATTTTATTGTGTTTGGACATGATGTGATAGGTTAAATTAATTAAATATCAGAATAAAAAATATCATTAAGGATTTAATCGTATCGATACGTATAATGGCGTGTCAGTATGTGCTTGTATTATTGAACTTAGTTTAAAAAACATATCGATGTTGCATAATACCTATTGGTAGTGATCATTAAAATTTTATTTGGTACCCTCAGTATCAATACGGCTAGGGATGTATCATTACAAGTTATCGAATCAAAATAAGAAAATTTGACGGTTACACGTAACGATACTTATTATCGATACATGTATGTTTAATTGTTTTAACGATTATGATACATGTACCGTTACAGAAAAGGTCGTATTGGTATGAAGAAAAATATTGAAATTCTGGAATATTGAAATTTAGCCTAGAGTATCAAAACGGTAGGCTGTTAAAATCTAGTAAGTTGTAAAATAAAAGTGTTCAGATTATGCAACATAGTCATTAATAATTATAATTAAAATTGAGTAGATAAATCATCTCAGCTTCTAATAAAACGTCAAAACATTAAAATCGGTAAGATAAATTTTAGGCAATGACTCAAAATTATAAAAATTACATTTTAGTTCTTAAGTTTGTAAAAGTTTAAAATTGTCTTTCAAACTTGAATAATTGATTAGTATGAGTATCGACGAACCTTGTATGATAAAAGTGGTTAGTAAGACAAGTTTAATAAGTTTAAAAGACTGATAAAGGACCTCGAATATGTCTTTGAATGATTGATTTTTCAGTAGCATACTTTGATCCGGTTTTGTATCAGGCCGAGAATAGGGTTTTACACATGATTGGTTATATTTTATTACTTGTATAGCTCTGTACGTTATACGAGATTATAGTTATTGTTTGATGGTTTCTTTAGGATAATTTTCTACTCTAGAATAATAAAAAATCAAATATAAAAAAGCTAGAAGTGTAATAACCTATACCTGACCCAGAAGAAATAGGTTGAATCTAAAAAGTCGTGTTTGAAAACTTTATCCTTACGATACTAATTTTAAAAAATATATACTATAATTTAAAAGGAATATATAAAGATACTTTAATAAATATCTTATAATAAATAAAATATATATAATATAATAAATTTTTAAATATTTACATAAAAATCTTCAAAATAAAATCATATTAAAAGAATGTTTAAATAATCCAAAAATATAAATAATTTCACCAGTAGGAAGTTACGTAATATCTTAAATTAGTAAATAATAATATGAATATTAAAAATATTTTTTTTATTGAACAATAAAATAACCAAATAAAATATGAGATCCTCCAAGTACTACGTCGCCTAAAGCCCAAAGATATATGTAAGAAGAAACTACATGGGAGTAAACTAAAAATCTTAGTGTTTCTCTATAATGCAAGAAAAACATATTCGTAAAAAACAAATATTTTCTTAAGATTGTTTAAAATATAAAACAATAATAAAATATCACAAGTGTAATGCAACGCGTCCAACTACGTCCGCCAAAAATTGTCTTTCAAACTTGAATAATTGATTAGTATGAGTATCGACGAACCTTGTATGATAAAAGTGGTTAGTAAGACAAGTTTAATAAGTTTAAAAGACTGATAAAGGACCTCGAATATGTCTTTGAATGATTGATTTTTCAGTAGCATACTTTGATCCGGTTTTGTATCAGGCCGAGAATAGGGTTTTACACATGATTGGTTATATTTTATTACTTGTATAGCTCTGTACGTTATACGAGATTATAGTTATTGTTTGATGGTTTCTTTAGGATAATTTTCTACTCTAGAATAATAAAAAATCAAATATAAAAAAGCTAGAAGTGTAATAACCTATACCTGACCCAGAAGAAATAGGTTGAATCTAAAAAGTCGTGTTTGAAAACTTTATCCTTACGATACTAATTTTAAAAAATATATACTATAATTTAAAAGGAATATATAAAGATACTTTAATAAATATCTTATAATAAATAAAATATATATAATATAATAAATTTTTAAATATTTACATAAAAATCTTCAAAATAAAATCATATTAAAAGAATGTTTAAATAATCCAAAAATATAAATAATTTCACCAGTAGGAAGTTACGTAATATCTTAAATTAGTAAATAATAATATGAATATTAAAAATATTTTTTTTATTGAACAATAAAATAACCAAATAAAATATGAGATCCTCCAAGTACTACGTCGCCTAAAGCCCAAAGATATATGTAAGAAGAAACTACATGGGAGTAAACTAAAAATCTTAGTGTTTCTCTATAATGCAAGAAAAACATATTCGTAAAAAACAAATATTTTCTTAAGATTGTTTAAAATATAAAACAATAATAAAATATCACAAGTGTAATGCAACGCGTCCAACTACGTCCGCCAAAAATTGTCTTTCAAACTTGAATAATTGATTAGTATGAGTATCGACGAACCTTGTATGATAAAAGTGGTTAGTAAGACAAGTTTAATAAGTTTAAAAGACTGATAAAGGACCTCGAATATGTCTTTGAATGATTGATTTTTCAGTAGCATACTTTGATCCGGTTTTGTATCAGGCCGAGAATAGGGTTTTACACATGATTGGTTATATTTTATTACTTGTATAGCTCTGTACGTTATACGAGATTATAGTTATTGTTTGATGGTTTCTTTAGGATAATTTTCTACTCTAGAATAATAAAAAATCAAATATAAAAAAGCTAGAAGTGTAATAACCTATACCTGACCCAGAAGAAATAGGTTGAATCTAAAAAGTCGTGTTTGAAAACTTTATCCTTACGATACTAATTTTAAAAAATATATACTATAATTTAAAAGGAATATATAAAGATACTTTAATAAATATCTTATAATAAATAAAATATATATAATATAATAAATTTTTAAATATTTACATAAAAATCTTCAAAATAAAATCATATTAAAAGAATGTTTAAATAATCCAAAAATATAAATAATTTCACCAGTAGGAAGTTACGTAATATCTTAAATTAGTAAATAATAATATGAATATTAAAAATATTTTTTTTATTGAACAATAAAATAACCAAATAAAATATGAGATCCTCCAAGTACTACGTCGCCTAAAGCCCAAAGATATATGTAAGAAGAAACTACATGGGAGTAAACTAAAAATCTTAGTGTTTCTCTATAATGCAAGAAAAACATATTCGTAAAAAACAAATATTTTCTTAAGATTGTTTAAAATATAAAACAATAATAAAATATCACAAGTGTAATGCAACGCGTCCAACTACGTCCGCCAAAAATGAAGAAGGTTCCCATAACTTCCTTGCTACTCTGTTAATCCGAAGTGAAATTCAACTCAAGGGGTAAAATAAATGAACTTCCTCTATATAAATCTCAACTCAATCTCATACAGTGATATGATGATTAGAAATTCAAATTCTTAAAAAAGTTTAATAACTTCAATATTTCAAACCTGCTTCATAAATCATAATTCATTAATCTTAATTCCGTAAATTCCATATTTCGTAAATCAAATATTTCATAAAAGATAATTAAAACATATTTTAAAATTGTATGCATGTGATGTCAATCATACAAGCCATGCAAAATAGTCAAATAAATTGTAAATTTATATAAAAAAATTATTTATTTATAGCACATGAAAACACACCTTAGCTAAAACAATTCAATCTACTGAATAACATGATTTTGAATTTCAACACATTAAAGAATAAAAACGTAGGCTTTAGAGAATCTTTATGAAGATAATAATTTACTGTTTTATCTTAGACCATAATATTTATATATAGAAAAAAATAATTTATTTTCATGAGAATTAGAATTTAAGTTAAAAACCAATTAGGTATCTAAGAGTGTGTCAAACTTTAATACATATATTACAATAATTTTAAAACATCACCTTAAATTTCTAAAATTTAAACTTATTTTTTTAAGATTTTCAAAACATCACCTTAACTTCTAATTTTAAAACTCACACCTTAAATTTCTAAAATTTTACAATCTTATTAAAAAATTGAGTTTAGAAAATTAATTTAAAAACCTCAAAAAATAAGTTTAAAAATTAAGAATATGAAAACTAAAGTTTTAAGTTAAGGATATAAAAATTAGGGTTTAAAAATTGATGAAAATTTTGAGGTGTTAAAATAAGTTTGGTCAAATTTTAGTCAACTTTTTTGTATATTTGGCAAAATTTTAGCCAACAATTAGTTTGGTAAGAAATGTGGTTTATTAATTATGCATGACTTTATAACTCTATTAGTATAATATTTTATTCAATTGGTTTTATGGAGTTAATTATATCAATTTTGTTAAAAGAATAAAATATTTTTTTAACATAAATTGTTAGTTTTATTAAAAAATATTTAAATTTATAATAAGAGTTTACGATTAACATCGTAAATTAAATATATAATTTAGATATTCTCTTTTAATATTGATAAAAGAAAGTAATTGTTTTAGATCGACCATAAATGTAAAAGGTTAAAGACACAACCAAAAGAATTGAATATAAAATAGTATGAACAAGTTTAATTGCATCGACAAATGATCCACAAAAAGAGATTAAACTATTGAAGGACCATCAAGAATTTTTAAATTATATTCCAACTGTAGCGACCCTTTTTTTTCTTAAGTGTAAAAAGTCGCTAATTTAAAAAGGTGAAAAGTCGAAAATTAGGTTTTAATTTATGAAACGGGAATGCTTTGAAAATTGAGGAAAGGTTTTAAAACCAATTTAAAGACAAATAAAAAGTATCGAAATTTGGAAAACAATTTAGAAAACATTTGGAGTCGCCACTAGTCACTTTGGTAGACCGGATACCGTAAAAACCAGAGATTCGAATAAATTAGGGTCCGAGAGTCGGTTACGATTAAAACGAGATTAGCGTTTAAAAATGCCTAAAATTTGACACCTTTGTCAAATTACCGCTTAATTAATTTTGGATTTCTCGGTTTAAAGTGGCATTTAAATTATGGTTTGCTTAGATATTCAAATTTATTTTAATTTTACCGTGTCCTTATCCGTAGGTAAACGCATACACCGTCACCTCTACTTTTGGTGTCGGGCCCGTTACGACCGAATAAAGACGTAATTATTAGGTTCATTAATTGAAGAGGTGTCGAATGTTGAATAAATAATTCGAATGTACGAATGGATAAATGAAAAAATGCGAGAAATTAAAAGTGCTCAAAGTAAATTACAACAAGTATATGTGCAAGAAATTAAATGCGGGAAATTAAATGTTAGATGTTAGTATACGAAAAAATAAATTGCAAGAAATTAAAATGCGGAAAATTAAATACGAGAAAGATAAATACGGGAAAATAAATGTGGGAAAGTAAATACGTGAAATTAAATATTAGAGGTTAGTTATTTATACTAAACGGGCTATAAATAATACGGATCATTCCCTGTTACGGGTCACCGTAAAGCCGATTGAGTATTGAATTAACATAAGAGAAGACATAAATGAAATGAATAAAGAATATGAAACAAAATGTATAATACAATATAATATAAAAAATTATTTAATAATAATAATAACATACGTAGGTATAATATGTAAACATAATATAAATATATAGTACATCTACATAATAAAAACATTATAAAGCATATAATATTGCATAAATATTATGTAAAATATAAATAAAAATATATAGTATAAAAGGAAATTATTAAAAAAGATAAAGGAGAGAATAAAAGAGAAATAAAATAAAGAAAGAAAAGGGACAACCACCATATTAACGAAATTATGGAAATTACAGACACATGTGGTATAATTTTTCATGATTGACCGGTTTTAATAGCATTCAAAAAGGGAAGCAAAGCTTTTAATGTTAACAAAAGAAAAACACCAAAATTTAGGGAGAAATGAAATAATTTAAAACTGTATAATGTATATATAATCTACAAACCATATAATACCATAAATAATATGTATATAAAGTCAAATTATAAATCACATAATAAATTACGAACTAAAACGGGAAAAAAACAAAAATAAAATCTAAGACAAAAACTAAAAGTGAAAGAAAACAATTAAAATGTAAGTGACTAAAACATTAAGGAAAGAAACTCGAGAGTAAATTTAAAATAAAACGAGATGAAAAAAGGATGAATTCGAAATGGTAAAACAAATTCGAGGAACTCGAAAGGAAATTAAACCATGTATAAAATAAAACGGTTCAAAACTTTAGGGACTGGATTTGTAATTAGCCCATTGACAAAAATATACGGATCCTTTCCCGGATACGGGTCACCACGCGGGTCAAGAGCCTAAACTACGCCGTTTTGAACGGCATATATATATGAAAATATAGGCCTTGAATGGCCATCAGAATCACTTCCTTCTTATTTCATTTGAAACCAAAAATGAGAGTTAAAACTCTGAATGTTCCAGAACCCTAACCCTCTTTTTTCAGAATCCGGCCGCCGTAACGGCCACCGTTAACGGCGGCCGGCGAGCCAAAACGTTTATAAAAAAACTCTTCTTTCTTTGTTTTAAAACCAAAAATCACACAGTGTTTCAAAAATTTCGTAGATCTAAACCGAAAACACCCTTTTTCTTTTTGAAAACAAATCGACAACCCCAAATCTATGTTTCAAAGAGGGAGGCGATTCGGAAGAAATCGAAAGAACAAGATGAGAAGGCGACACCGGCGACGAGAACCGGTCTCCTATTCGAAAGGTAAAAAAAAACTAAACTATTTCTATTCGAAGTAAAGATAAATCAAATGCTCTGAAATTCTTTGTTTTCATTTCTTTGTAGAAATCCCGTCTAGGGTTTACATATGATTCGGGGCTTTTTATAACCGATTTTACATAAAAAAAATAATAGAAAATGCTGGATTGGCTGCTGATTTTATCCTTTGATTTTTTTGTCTTCTTGTGATGCTGGCATGTTGGTGTTCGTACGAGCAAAGGGGGGGACCAATTTGTTGGTTCTTCTGTTTTGGTTCAATTCGAATGAAGCAGAGGCTGGTTCGGTTAGCAGCAAAGGAAAGAGCTTGGGTTCGGTTTAGCCGAATGTTGTTGAGCAATCTGGTGATTCTGTCATGGCTCGTCGTTGATTTTTCTGGTGGTGTTGATCGGTCGAAAGGAGTGGCCGGTGATAAGCTTCGGGAGATGGATGGTCACAATTCCAGAACATTCTGAAATTTCTCAGAAATTGAAGAGTCAAAAAGGGAGAGGAAGGGTCGATTCTAAAATTTCTCCGGGTTAAACTGGGTTTGGGTAAGGGTTTGGTTACTGGTTTAGTGAACCGGGTATTGTATGGGTTAATTGGGCTATTGTAATATGGATTAGTTGTAAGGGAAATGGGTTAATGTTTGTAATGGGTGTGGGCTGGTTGTATATGTATATGGTTAATGTATTTTGGACTTTTATGGACTTTAATTATTTAATTTGGTTTGGGTTTATATTAATAATATTTTTTGAATTTAAGACTATAATAATTCTTTGTTATGATTTATTTATTATAAATATTAAATAATAATATGGTTTAGGGGATTTTGGTTTAGGGTTTAAATTTAGGGAATTTGGTTCAGGGTTTGTTCCAATCCCGTATAAAAATGGTGATTACAGTTGTCCCTCTTTGTTTGTCATTGTGAAACAATGACTGAACAAAGACATAAGATGATCATTTTTGTTCAGTCCAACTTCAATTTGGTCCACGCCACGATTCCTCCTTTACAACTTGAATACGCTTTACCAGCAATTGATTTATCGACACGCTAAGCCACTAATCTCTAATCAAATTGTTCACTCCTTATCAAATGATAACACCAACAACTCAATTCTTTCCACTCGAGCTGGCTCATCTTTCAAATTGCTTGAGATATAAACTCGTCTATTGACCCGTTACAGCACCCACGGAGAGACAAGGTTCGGTTGATTTGTTCATCTCTTTGTTTTATTGAAAGACAAAACCTGCACGAATAAAAATAAAAACGTTTCAGAATACAAATTATCCATATATTTATTTAAAGCTGTAAAAACTTAAAAAACAAGCGTAAAGAGAAAAGTTTGGAGATGCTCTGATTTCTGATCATTGTAGCATCTGACGGTCCCTCGCTTTGAGCGTATACCGTAATGGACTGTCTCTCCACGAAAACATTGGTTCTTTGAGGTTAAGGAACCCCGATAAGGTATCACGATTTCTTATCAAAAGTTATCTCGCTTTAAGACTGATGTTTTAACTTCTGGTCATCTTGTCATAGAAGAAAACGTGTTGGTCTCTGTATATTCTCGATTAGACGACCTCGTCTGTCTCTTCTTCTTCTTCTTCTTCTTTGTTTTCTTTCTTTTCTCAAATACCATGAAAATCTTATGAAAGATATCAATTTTTGATCTTCTTTTTGTATTATTTATTCTCTTTTTTCCTTTTTCTTTCATTTCTTGTTTTTCACTTTTTTCTTTCATTTCTTTTTTCTTTCTTTTTCTTTTTCTTTTTCAGATATCCTTAAGGAAGGATCAAATTAAAAGAAGTTTGTTTTAAGAAAAACATCCTTAAGAAAGGATCAAATTAAAAGAAATTTGTCTTGAGAAAAACATCCTTAAGGAAGGATTGAATTGAGAAATTTAAGTTTTAAAAAAACATCCTTAAGAAAGGATCAAATTGAGAAACTTGTTTTGATAAAAACATCATTAAGAAAGGATCAAATTAGAAGAAATTTGTTTTGAGAAAAACATCCTTATGAAAGGATCAATCAAGAGATTTGAGCTTTAAGAAAAACATCCTTAAGAAATGGTCAAATTGAGAAATCTGCTTTGAGAAAAACATCCTTAAGGAAGGATCAAATCAAGAGATTTAAGCTTTAAGAAAAGCATCCTTAAGAAAAGATCAAATTAGGAAATTCGTTTCGAGAAAAACATCCTTAAGGAAGGATCAAATTAAGAAATTTGAGCTTTAAGAAAAGCATCCTTAAGAAAGGATCAAATTAAGAAATTTGAGTTTTAAGAAAAACATCCTTAAGAAATGACCAAATTAAGAAATTTGAGTTGAGGATATCCTTAAGAAAGGATCAAACTAAGAAGTTTGTTTTGAGAAAAACATCCTTGAGGAATGATGAAATTGAGAAATCTGCTTTGAGAAAAGCATCCTTAAGGAAGGATCAAATTAGAAATTTGCTTTGAGAAAAACATCCTTTAGGAAGGATCAAATTTGAAGTTCAAGTATAAAGTGGTATCTTGCTTAAAGAATACCTGAATATTTCATAAAAAAGTGGTATCTCGCTTAGAGATTACCTAAATATCTCATCTGAATGTCTTGATACAAAAAGTTCGTTGCCCCCAAATAACCAGAGGTTGGAAGGCCTTTCATGACTTTGGATTCTTTGTTGAGATCCATCTCTCTTCTCATGGAATTGTAGATCAAACCTTTGATCAATCTCCAAAGTTCCTGTTTAGAATGAGAAAATGCAATGATAACATGAATTAGAATGTTCGTGATGCATGGATATCTAACTTAAATGATGCATGGGTGTTATTTTTTCTTTCATTCCTTTTTAGGAGGATAAACCCTCGCTTTCTATTTTCATTAAACATTAAATTCATCGGGCTTTCATCCTCGCTGGATGCTCATCTTGTGCCTCGTCTTGAAAGGAGATCATCTTGTGCCAATCAGAACAAAATTTCTCGCCTTTTATGATTCAATAGCTTTCGTTTGGTTGACACTCCTGAACCATTTGTCTTTGAATACTTATTCTCAGTTCATGGTAGCAACTCTCAATCTCATATTCATGCTTGGATTATTTAGGGATTATCTTCAACATGTTCATTGCAGACTATTCTTCTTGAATTCTACTTAATTTCTTTCTCTGGAATACTGGATCGGCCCTCTTTATGCCCCAACACAATTTTTTCCCCAAAAAGGTTTGTCGCCTACTCGAGTAATCCATGGTTATTTATGTTGACCTTAACCCTCAATAGGTGCTATCTTATAAGCAAAGTGGTCCCTTTAAAGAGATGTATTGTATCATACATTGCCTATTCTTCTCAGGCCATATCAAAGATGATCATTTGCATCAACGACCTTGCATTTTGTAAATCTTTTTGCAAAAAAACCTTTTATTTCAAACAAATAGTTTCTTTTTAACTGTAAGTATAACAATATCTATACATATTTTGGAAAACCCAAAATTTAGAAAAGAAAGAAGTGTGGGTTCTTTGGATATCAAATGCAAGAGTGCATTAAATTCCACCTCTGAAATTCGGTTCTCATCCTTTGGAAGTTGTGGCGATAATAGAAGTTTTGGAATTCCCTTCAGATTGCTCGGTTCATGCTCATGATTATCGTATTTGCTCGATCTATTCAAAAACTACTCCTTCTAGTTCTCAATATCTTTCTCCTCTTATATATTCAAACTTTCCGTACTTGCCCCCCACTAGCGAAGTATAAGAGTATCTTCTCAAGATTTCTAGGTGTGTTTCAGATTGCATCTAGCTATAGGAGCATTTTCTTTCTCTTTCTATCTCTCTTTTTCATTTGTTCCACCTCTCATTTTTCTTTTTCTTTTTTCTTATCTTTTCTTTTTTACTCACATCTGTTATTTTTTTCTTTTTCTTTATTTTCTTTTTTATTTTAAATTTTGAGGAAATCAACTCATCACATTCCTTTGTCTCGAAGGTAATGATGGAGCATACAACAAAACTCCGAGTTACTCGGCATATTCATGAATTTGAAAATATTACCATCACTCATGAAGCAAAAGATTTGATAGGTGCATTGCTATTTTAATAGGCCTATTACTTCAGCGGAGTACCCCGAATAATTCCACAATCTTATTCGAATAAGCCTATTACTAGGTTTCGAACATCGGAGTACTTTTTTTGTTTAATCTTTGTTCTCTCCTTTCTTTTTCTTTTTCTTTTCTTTTTTTCTTCTTTTTTTCCTTTTTCTTTTCTTTTCTTTGTTCCTTCTTCTTCTTTTTTTCTAGATGCAATCCTTATGCTTAGGGGAATTCTCAAGACCAAATTATTTCATCGGGCCTTTTCTAGGAGATTTTCTTATCACCGAACATCCCTGAAGGGGTAGTAATCTCATTTCTCTTGCTTTACTGACCAAAGCTACTGATTAAGAAATCATACTTCATCGTGGTCACAACATTCCAACAATTTCTGAATCCATGTCACAACAAGCATGTGACATCCAAGGAACTCTAAGGGGTAGAAAGGAATATATACATTTAATTTTACAAAATTCATTTCTTCTTTTAAAATAAAAGCATGTGGCCTTTTATAAACAATCAATGCTATTTTTTTTGCCAACAATAGCAAGATGAATTCAAACAGAATAGAAAACACAAGACTATTGATGCAAGCTATCATCTAAGAAATGAAAACCAAACTAAGATGAAATCTAACATTCCCCTGACTCGAGCAATGGTTTTGGACCACCTTAATCATTCCACCAAAAATTGGACGAAGAGTCGGCTATCACACCCGATGATCCAAGTTGTAGAATTAGAGGTTTGAAAGTGTTGAGTTGATCGATCTTGATAATTGGCCAAGAGGGGGTGAATTGGCTATTTAAAAAATTTGTCAGTGATTTTTCGGTAAAAATTGAAAAATAAAGAACAAGAGATTTATAGTGGTTCAAGCTTCGGAACAAGCTCTACATCCACTACCTTAGCTCCCACTAAGGATTTTGAAATCAATTCACTAAGAATTCAACCTTTTTCTCGGTTCAAGGGATAACCGTTACAATTCGAATCAATTCTTCTACCCAAGAATAGATTCAACCTCACAAGATGAGAAATGAAAGAAAGGCAAATTGAAATCTCTCACAAGATGGATAATTGCCCAAAATTACAAACAAACTCTTCCCAAACTCAATTACAAAGGATTAAATTGAAGTACAAGAGATGAGAGACAAGATATTCAATGAAAGTGCTTGGGAGTTAGATTTTGATTGCATGGATGTTGCTTGAGGTTCAATAGTTGTTAATGCTTCTTGAACATCTTCATTTTATATGTCCTCATTGATTTCTAACCATTGTGGTTGTTGAGAAGTGAAATAAAGATGTTAGGACCATATCTTCCCACCATAAATGCTCTTCTGCAGGCACAGGTATCGATACACGATGGACCTGTTCCGGAACAGCCTATAAAAAGAAAGAGACGTTGTGCATTTAATAGGGGGTGTATCGAAACAGGTATCGATGCCATTACTACACTGTAATGGTGGGTATCGAACCATGTTTCGAAACATCTCAACCATGTTTTAAAGTTTTAACTACCACCAACGGTCAACTATTAAATGCTAAAATAGCCGTTGGGAATTAAAGGGTGTATCGATACAGGTATCGATACCTTGAGTCATATTTTAAATAATTTTTAAAACAATTAAAAATACTCGATATGGTTCGATACGTGGTTCGAAACATTATTTCCAGTAACGTAATGGTATCGAACCATGTTTCGATACTTGTTCTTAGTTTCAAGAACAAGGCTTTAAAAATGCAATAGGGTATCGATACCGGTTCAAATGGTATCGATACTCTCATATCAAAACACTTAGTAATTTTATTTCAAAGTTCCTGGTTTGACTTGAAATCAAAAAATTGACTTAAGAACTTAAAAATTTATTACAAAATAGTCATTATACATAATTGTTATATCAAAATGAATTTTGGTTTTACAATCTCCCCCTTTTTGATATATCAAAACCATTATAAATTTTTAAGTTTAAAATCACAATTTTAGGTTCCAAGACTTTGAAAAAAGTTTTTAAGATGACTCCCCCTTAATAGATGCATAACTTTAAATTTTTAAAAATGGTTCCTTAACTTAAAACAAGATATTTCTCCGCCTTTTTGTTAGATCAAAATCAATATAAGACATAATTCATAACAAGCATAGCATTAAATAAAAATAAAATCTATAGCATAAAAATATTCAAATCCAACAAAAAGTTCAAAGCATAAAGGAATAACATAGGTGCATAAGTTCTAATATGAATGAAAATGCAACAAAAACTTAAAGAAAAACATAAATAGTCCTAAAGCCATAGCAAAGCAAAGATAAAACGCTAAGGATCACTCATCGCCCATGTCCGTATCATCATCATCATCATCATCTTCTTACTCAACCTCATCGTCATCTTCTTCCTCATCGTCATCTCCATCTTTGTTGGAAGTGGTTTGCATGTAACGAAGAGCTTCAATGGAGATCCTCATGGAAGTGCTTTGATTCTCCAAGCCCGTCAATCTCGTATCCATAGCATCGAAGCGAGAATTGAATTGAGTAGACAAAGAATCAAACCTTGCATCTAAGTTGTCGAAACGAGCATCCATACTGGCGAAACGAGCATCCAAACTATCAAACCTTGAAGTGAGAAGAGCCATAAGCTCGGCGTTTGGTGCAAGTTGTCGGAGAGGCTCCGGATCAACAACGGGAGGAGGAGGAGGAGCACCGCGAACCCATTCACCGTTGGAAGCATACTGAAAGTGGGAACGATTGAGAGAAGTCTCGCCTATGGGTTCCTTTACCGATTCCACCCTGTCGTATGAGCAATCAATTCCCAAATGCAGAAATATAGAACTGAGAATACTAGAATAGAGGAATGACTTGACAAGAGGAGTGGCACAATTGGAGATATGCCACACAATGTCGGAGAATACAATCTAAGCAAGATTTGGTCGACGAGCTTCACGGAAACACTTCAACCAAAAACTATCGACTTGACGGATCCGGGAGTACTTACCGTTTGATGGACTAATCCACCAAGAGATAATGAGGTGTAAGAACCGGTCATGAACGTCATGCGAGATAACCGACCCGGTAAAGTATCCAAGAGAGTCTTCGTTGTCAATGCCCACATCTTCAAGACCAAAAACGTCAACAAAGGTGCCGACATCGATTCGGAAAGTGCGACCCATGAGGTAAGATTCGATCGCAACAACCTTGCTCCTATCCTTAGATAGAATACACTTAGCATTAGCATAACAAGAGTTGGATAGAACTTGCCGGAATGGGTGAGAAAAGGCAAAAACTTCCAATCGACGATTTGATCGTAGTAACGGAAAGGGAACTTGTAGGATGTCATGAAATCAACATCCACACATCACTCCTTTTTAAGCGAGTAGTCGCGGAATTTGTTGAAATTGTCGATTCTACCCGATCCATCCAAGCAACGATCAAATACCACGGGTAAATTCACTCGTGAAGCACGAGTAGTGGATGAACTCCCGGCCTCGGTACAAGCACATTTCTTTGGACCATAGCCAATTCTTCTAGCTCTTCTTCTTCACTAGAATCCACCTCTTCTTGGAAAGATGAAGCTTTAAGTGCAATCCCTTGCTTTTTCTTTTCAATTTCTCCTTTCTCTAGCTTAACATCTTCCTTCTTCTTTTCATCTTCTCTTTCTTTCTTCATGATCTCATGGGTGAGAAGATATCCCACAAGAGCATCAAGCTTGAGAGTCTTGAGGTCCTTGGCTTCTATGATGGTCGTTTTCTTGCTATCCCACGACTCGGGAAGAGAATAGATGAGCTTCCTCACAAGTTTATCTTCCGGTATGATCTCACCAAAGCCCTTGAGACCATTCACGATGATGGAAAACCGATCAAACATCTTGGTGACGTCTTCATCCGGCTCCATCTTGAAGTTCTCATAGCTAAGATTGAGAAGACCAATCTTTGTCTCCTTGACATCATTTGTGCCCTCACGTGTTTTCTCCAAAGAGTCTCATACTTCTTTGGCACTTGTGCAAGATGACATCTTGGAGTAGATTTCGGGACCAAGAGCGCAAAAAAGGATGTGTAGAGCTTTATCATTTGTAGACACCCTTCTACGCTCCTCATCGGTCATCTCGATCATGTTCTTCGGTACTTGTCTATCTTCTTGTAACTTCATTGGAATAGAGGGACCATCTTTAATTATATCCCAAAGGACATAATCGTTGGAATTGATGAACAACCTCATCCTATTCTTCCTGTCACCATTGAAGAAGGGAGGTTTGGTGATTGAGTGTGACTCGTTCCATGTTCCGGAGGTGGAGGCCATTTGACTTGACTTGAAAAATTTATCAACAATCTTTGGATCTTCTTTGGTGGAGGTGAATCCCTTCAAAGATATAGCTCTAATACCAATTGTTGAGTTGATCGATCTTGATAATTGGCCAAGAGGGGGTGAATTGGCTATTTAAAAAATTTGTCAGTGATTTTTCGGTAAAAATTGAAAAATGAAGAACAAGAGATTTATAGTGGTTCAAGCTTCGAAACAAGCTCTACATCCACTACCTTAGCTGCCACTAAGGATTTTGAAATCAATTCACTAAGAATTCAACCTTTTTCTCGTTTCAAGGAATAACCGTTGCAATTCGAATCAATTCTTCTACCCAATAATTGATTCAACCTCACAAGATGAGAAATGAAAGAAAGGCAAATTGAAATCTCTCATAAGATGGATAATTGCCCCAAATTACAAACAAACTCTCCCCAAACTCAATTACAAAGGATTAAATTGAAGTACAAGAGATGGGAGACAAGATATTCAATGAAAGTGCTTGGGAGTTGGATTTTGATTGCTTGGATGTTGCTTGAGGTTCAATAGTTGTTAATGCTGCTTGAACATCTTCATTTTATATGTCCTCATTGATTTCTAACCGTTGTGGTTGTTGGGAAGTGAAATAAAGACGTTAGGACCATATCTTCCCACCATAAATGCTCTTCTGCAGGCACAGATATCGATACACGTTGGACCTATTTCGGAATAGCCTATAAAAAGAAAGAGACGTTGTGCATTTAATAGGGGTGTATCGAAACAGGTATAGATGCCATTACTACACTGTAATGGTGGGTATCGAACCATGTTTCAAAACATCTCAACCATCTTTTAAAGTTTTAACTACCACCAACGGTCAACTATTAAATGCTAAAATAGCCGTTGGAAATTAAAGGGTGTATCGATACAAGTATCGATACCTTGAGTCATATTTTAAATAATTTTAAAACAATTAAAAATACTCGATGTGGTTCGATACGTGGTTCGAAACATGCATTTCCAGTAACGTAATGGTATCGAACCATATTTCGATACTTGTTCTCAGTTTTAAGAACAAGGCTTTAAAAATGCAGTAGGGTATCGATACCGGTTCAAATAGTATCGATACTCTCGTATCAAAATACTTAGTAATTTTATTTCAAAGTTCTTAGTTTGACTTGAAATCAAAAAAATTGACTTAAGTACTTAAAAATGTATTACAAAATAGTCCTTATACATAATTGTTATATCAAAATCAATTTTGGTTTTACAGAAAGGAGTAACAAGAGAAGATCACACCAAACTTGCCTCGTACAAATGTAAGTACATCTCTCTATAAGAAAATAGCAAAGAGATAAATATCTTATTTGTTTTCTCTTTCTTGGGGACCTGAGCTTCGATTCTATTCGAGCTTTTCGGATTTTCTATTAGGCTTTGTGGTGGGAGACTCCTAAGGTTCTTAGGATTTGGGTGGGGGCTTCCATAGTTCATCTCATGTTCTTGAAGTTGTACTCTCTTGAAATTACCCATTGTCTTTATTGGCCTGCAATGGGAACATTTCTCTCGAGATAACTTCTCGTCTAGCAAAATTTCCACCCATCCTGGCTTTTGTTGCTGAACCTCTAATAGGTTCCATGATATTCTCCCAATTAATTTTATTGTATAACCACTTAATGCATGATATATGCTTGAAAATGCATGAAAATGAATAAATGCAAGCAAAGGTGCCAATTCAATTGGTGATCGCCCTTTGAGCAACTTTCATCGATTAAAAGATCTTAATTCCCCTTTATTATTTTTCTATTTTTCTCTCTTTTCTTTCTTTTATTATTTTTTTTTCTATTTTCTCTCTTCTTTCTTCTTTATTTCATCTCTCAATTTTTCATTTTTTCTTTTCTTTTTCTTTTTCTCTTTCTTCTAATCTCTTTTTCTTATTTTTTATTTATATTTTAATTTTTCTTTTTCTCTCAACTTTTTCTTTTTTTTTTCATTGTTTTCTCTTTCTTTTGTTTTCTCTTCTTTCTCTTTTTTTTTTAATTTTTCAATTTCTATTTTTTTATCTTCTTTCGCTTAATTTGTTTTCTTATTATTTTTTTCTTTCTATTTTCAATTCTTCTCTTTTTTTTTTCTTTTCTTCATCTCTCAAATTTCTATTATTCTTTTTCTTTCTAATTTTCCTATTTTCCTTTTTTTCTCTTATTTTTTTTTATATTTTACTCAAACTAGAATGAAAACCTCTAATTGGACAAACCATTTAGATCAACACCTTCATGAAATGTTGATGCAAAAAATGGTAAAGCAAAAATGCAAGCAAGATAGGAGACAAAACAAACCTATACATCTTATCTAAAAGAACCTAGGTTATCTGCATGGCTCTAATCGGGTAGGTTTTCTATGTTCTCTACATGCAGTTTTGGTTCTACGAGGTACCCAAATTATCCTTGTTGTCCTCTTCTAAGAGTAGCAAGGCCCCCGATCGTCACCCATTATAGGCTCATCTCGATCAAGTTCAATTTAGGGGGACCCTTTTGCTATACCCCTACGAAGGAATAATATCCTTACGAAAACATAGGGTAGTCGAGCCCCGAAGGTACTTACTAGGCCCGTACGAAGGAACAATATCCTTACGAAAACACTTAGCATTTTCCTCCCTCACTTAAAAGAATGGATATTAAATGGGTTAAAGTAACCTCGAATCTATAAACAAATAATAATTTAATTGTCACTTTATTTTACAACTTTCAAAATTAATTAAGCGGTATTTGAAAGCAAGGCTTGACTCGTTAGTTTTAAAAAAAAACGTCCCCAGCGGAGTCGCCAACTGTAGCGACCCATTTTAAAATCGAGTTTGGAAATAAAAGGTCGCTAGTGGAAAAACTAGGTTAAAATTAGAAAATTAGGGATTAAATTGAAATATTGATTGGAAAGGGAAATTTTGATTTGAAAAGGGGAAATTTGAAAATTAGGTTAAAATTAGGGTTTTAGGGATAGAAAAAAGGATTTTAAAATTAGGGATTTTATGAAAATAATTGAAAAGATTTAAAAATGAATTTAACATGGTTAAAAAACAAATTAGAAATGTTGGAAAACAAATTGAAAATTAATTGAAAAATATTTAAAAACAAAGGGAGTCGCCACCGATCACTTTGGTAGACCGGACACCGTAAAACCAGAGATTAGGAATTAAAAGGGTTCGGGAGTCGGTTACGGTTAAAAAAACGAGGTTAGCATTTTCAAACCGCCCAAAATTGGTACCTTAAAAATATTTACGGCTTATTTAATATTAAAATTTCTAAATTAAAGTGGCAATTAAATTAGTATTTAATTATAAATTCGGGTTTATTTTAACGCCTCTTTACTCGAAGATAGACGCATACACCGCCACCACTTCGTTTGGTGTCGGGCCCGCTACGACCGATTAAAGTATTAATTAATTCATTAATTAATTTCAATGTGCACTTAAAAGAACAAATAAAACACATTATCATTATATACATGAAAGATGATAAACAACAGGGTAAATATATAAAATTCATGAGAAACAAAAACAAGTATGCATTATATACAATATGATATATTTAAACAAGACATAACAAACATAATAACACTACAAAGACATATGCAATAAGACATGTTATCTAAAATGAAAATGATCCAAAACTTATAAAATTATTAAATCACATGTGATGACATATATAAAAAGATCCATAAAAAAGCATGATCAACATGAGTAAAAGCACAAAATATGCAAGAACTCAAAGAAAAGAAGGTGCTAACACATATATAATATATGTATATAATATCAAATATGTAATATGATTTAAAACTATATAATATAATATACGTATATAAAAATCAAATTAATATATATATTTAATTAAAAACGTATATAATATACTATATAAACAATTTATAAAGAAGAACGAAACTAAAATAAATTTAACTAGTATGTATGGTACTAATGCATGACATAACTATGAACAGATGGCAAAACTAACCTATATAATATCATATTTTCCATGCGTAACAAAAACATATAAACAATTGAAATTAAAACCAGTGTTAACAGGATCTAAGCATTAAACATATAAGCTCATTTGACGATTAAAAATCTAAGTCTGGTGCAACTTATTGGATCCGGGTTACCCGACCCAAACCTGGACGGGTCAAATCTAAATGGGTTATTCCCTTTCTTCATTGCCGTTTCTTTTCACGCGAAACAAAAGAGCTATCCCCTTTCTCACAGAACTCAAACGCCACTCTTGGATTTTCGTTGTCGTCGTCGATCTTTGCCGGATTCTGGAGAAATAAGACCGCCACGAGAGAGAGTCCCCGCTGCTCCTTTCTATCTCCATGGTTTGAATGTTGTTGGAAAGACTTCGAATAAGGAGAAGTCACCAATGATCCGTCGAGCTTCCTTTGTCCGGATCTGATAACCAACCGTCCGATCAAGTCAGCTCCGAGATATTATGTTCACCACGCCGTGGGCTTGCTCTCCACCGTCGGGATCTTTCAGGCGACACTCCGGTGGCCGTTTCAGATTTTCTTTTTGCCGCCGATCTAGACAACCAACCGTTGGATCGAGTTGGTTCCGAGGTATGTGGTTCACCGCACCGTGAGTTCGCTTTCCACCGTCGGGATCCTCCAGGCAAAGCTCCGGCCGCCGGCGTCCGTCCTAACTGAAAGTAAAATCTTTCCCTTCCTTGACTATTCGGTTTAATAGATGACTTTTGAACAAAAATTATTGCTTTTTATTTTTTCGCTTAAAAATAGAGTGATTTCAGAACCTTTTTAGATTTTTCCTTTCCCCTTTGATTTATATTGGAACCCTCTGCCTTGCTTTATTTTCTTGTGAAATGTTGATAATATGAAGAACAAATAATATGAAGAAGAAAAAAGGATGTGATTTCTGGAAACTCTTTATTCTTTCTTATTTCATTCTCATGGTGGTAGAGGAAAAAGCTTCTTTTTACAATGGTTTGAATCGGTACTTATAACCGAAATACATTAAAAATGAAAATGAAAAATGTTAATTTCTTTTGTCTTCATTCTCTGCTATTGTCCTTTGCTGCCATCTGAGAATTTGTGTATTATCTGTTGTCCTCTCTGTTATTTTTGAATTTCTTGCTTTTTTTTCTCCTGACATTTCTGCTCTTTTGGTTATTATTCCTCTGTTGATGTCATTTGCTTTGTTTTTGTTTGCATATGTGACTATGATGAGGGACCATTTTCGGCTTCCAAAGATGAACCAACAATGTTGCTGACCTGGGGTTTAGGGTAGATGTTGAGTGACCGAAACCAACGGTGCAAGAGTGTGAACACAAGGTCTTGGTTCTGGCCTGTTGCAAACTTGTTGTAAGGTGGTATGGTTAGACAAACCGGCTGCATGTATGATCAATGCGATAAGGCTTGATCCCTGTGAGGAAATTCTGTTACAACCTTCCCATGGTTCTCATTTGAATTGAGCCATTAAACTTCTTCCTGAAGTCAAAGTTTTAGATGGATCTATTGCAGCCATAGGGCTCGGGACATGAGGTTGTACTAAATCTCTGATAAAATTAGTGATTACACCAATGTTATGAGAAACTGTCCATGAACGCAAATCGCGTAATAAAATTCAATTCAAGGGTCAATAAGAAAGAACTTATGAAAAGGGAATTCTGTCTTAAATTCTCCGGTCAAGACTACACACAGTTGGGCTTGGAGAAAACTTATGAAGCTGAGAGATGAATGAATTCCCATTGGAGGCATACAAGGTGATTATAAAGTGAGAGAGATTTGGAATGTTCTCAGGCCATAAAGGGATAAAGTGCCTTGGGCAAACATCATTTGGGGCAGCTTGAATATACCTAGACACCCGTTTATTACTTGGTTGATTGTATTAAATAAACTCCCGACGATAGACAGAATGTTGAAATGGGGATTTCAATTGGACCCTTTCTGCCTTTTATGTAAGGAGAAGCTTGGGTCTAGAGACCATCTCTTTGGTGAATGTTCTTTCATGTTACAGGTATGGTCCCTTGTAATGAAAGATTGTAACTTGTTGTATCAATGTCATAGTTGGCCTGAAATATTGGCATGGGTGCAATGTATGGGAAAAGGTAAAAACATGAGAGTTGTGATAGTTAGAGTGGCATGGTGTAGTCTAAACTATTATTTATGGTAGGAGTGTAACTGCAAGAAGCATGGACAACAACCACGTCCGGTTTCAAGTGTTGTTGCTCGTATTAAGAATGATATACGAATTAAGGTGGTTGGTTGTAGTTACTTAAAAAAATTGATAGCTCTATAGCTTTTAAATGGGGGTTTTACTAGTTTTTTTATGTATAGTGGGTTAAGAACATATTTTTTTTTAATTTTTTTAAGTTGTTGTAAGCAGGTTATCTTGGATGAAATAAAGTTTGATTTATCAACATAAAAAAAAAAAAAAGAAAATTAACATGATTACAAATAAGCTTCATCTTGTATAATTGTGACATCGGTAGATCCAACCCTATGAAAACATAACAGAAAAAGCATCAACCAAATAATTGAGAAAGAATTTTTTTTCATTGATAGGTGGATATCGATATAGGCCTCATTAAAAAAAAGTTAAACCTAAGTGGAGGAAAAGATTATCCATAGCATTATCAGAGTACAAGATTAGAGAGAAATCGCTTCAAACAAAAACAAACACATAAAACCATAAAAAACATGGAAACAACAAACATTAAAATTACCGACACTCTATCTTTATACTGACTAACTCCACGAGATCTTGAGGGATTAAATGATACTCGATAACACCCCCATCAACTTCACGACCTTTGCAGCTTGTTTATCTGCCACCGTATTTATTTCTCAACTAATCTTACAAATCTGTACAGACCATGTTCGAGACAAAAGTTCATGAACCGTATTCACAAGCACACAACCCTTTAGTAAAGCATCTGATTATCGTTGTAACACTTCCGTAGTCTCACAATTATCTATTTCCAACAAAACCTATTGATGTCTAAATTTACAAGCATAATCAAGAGAATCAAGAGCAACCAAAAGTTTTGACATAATAAACAAATAACTTCTACGTTATAGGAAAAACCAAAAATCCATTCACCTTGATCTCTACAAATAACTCCTCCCATCGTAACCTTGTGATACGATATGTTAATCGCACCATCCGAGTTAATTTTAATCTACCCAAGTTATGGCTTTTGCCACATTAAATTCACATTTTCATTGTGCTTTTCAACGTACCTTGGTGTGAGAACTGTCTCAAAATATTTCGCAAGTCGCTAACATAAAGATTTAAAGCCACCTTGTTGAACATAACATAAAGATTTAAAGCCACCTTGTTGAACATAAGAAGCATCCAATAGCTTACTATACCTGCGCTTCCACAACATCCAACAGAAAACAGTGAAACACTCTTTCCAATTAGCCTCATCTCTAACAAATTTGACACCAGCAACTCAAACTCTATAAGATAACGAAGTGAACTCCGCAAGCTTGTCTAGTCTTATAACCTTCTTTCACGTATCAATAGTCATTGCACACCCCCGCAAGACATGGTCTAGAGATTTGAACCACTATTGCACAAAACACAGGCATTTGAAGTTGCAATATGTCGTCTAACCCTTTCAACATTATCCAAAAGTCAATTATGAATAGTGAGCCACATAAAAAACCTTCATTCGTTAAGGTACTTTTGTAACCCCCTAGATCGGTCTATGCGGAAAGTCTGATCTAGAGTGGTCACACATTTTTTTTTAATATATTTCAAGTTTCAAATATAATCAAAATGACTTATACCGGTAAATGTTAATCTGAATATCGTTTAATTCAAAATACAATGTAACATCGTCTAAAAATAATACACCATCAAACTGTTATCCTCAAAATAAAGTATATTTAAAGCAACAATAAAAAAATATAGGTACATGTCACCCTAAATGCAATTCAGAAGATTTAAACATTACATCAAAAGAAATAACCAGGTAATGTGTAGATCCTCCAAGTGCCAAATCCGGGATGCCTATCTACAAATATCTAAAAGGAAAAGAATTGGGTATGAGCTAAGAAGACTAGTGTGTTCCAATAGTGCAAAAAAATCACAGATATATTCATATAAACAATAATATCAGAAAATAGGTTATGTATATATTTATGGTAGGCTTACAATTTCCCAGAACAATATTTGATACAGACATTAAACTAAGCCTGATAGGACGAAGGCACCGGCCTAAGGAATTACCTTAAGGAACAAGCAAAATTACCCCGACTGTAGCACGGGAACCGATAATAGGCGAAATTACCCTAACCGAAGCTAGGAACTATAAACAGGCCGAATTACTAGAGGGATTAGGACTGAACCTCAAACACTCCACAATATATATACCAAATCCCAATGTTACAATTATGTAGTAGAATCAAGGATAATTTCAGCAATCAACAGGAATTAAACAGGCTATTATGTATATATATCAAATTAGGAAATCATACATGGTAAATCAGGCATATATCCAAAACATAACATAATCATGCTTAAGATCCAAAACATAATATTTATATTTCTACGAAAAACAATCATGTGCACATGATGAGTTTACTTAAATCGGAAAACAATAATAAACAATCATATTGCACAAAAGGAACACACCTCAAAAAGGCAGAGTCGGACTGGTGATCTATTGGGCGTTCGAGCCAAGCTCTACTGCAGTACTGAATTCTAATATACAAAGATATGTTTAGATTAATACAAGAATTTTATATACTGAATTTATTCACATGATTTAGATACATACGAGTCACGATTGGATCTCGAGATTGGTCATGGCGGGAGGAGCTGGGTTGCGCCAGTACACAATCGGGAGGACTATGAGATCCTACAATTAATCAGATATCAATATTAGAACTTAAATTTAAACATTGGAATTAACTTTATCTTATAATAAAGTTTGGATCGAAACTTTAAAGTCTGATGTGGAGGCCTTCGAATTTGAATTTTGAGAAACGGGCTTCATGGATGGAATCAGAAATTCGAAAAATATAGAATAGAAGATTTTGAAAATTTTGACTTTTTGGGTCAACGGGTTGGATCAGGTTAACTGGTCGGGTCAGGTCAACGGTTCTTTCAAAGGTTAATTGTTTCACTTGACTCGGGTTATACTGATTCAGTTTGACTCAGTTCGGGACTGGTTTGGACTAGCTGGCTCCAGGCCACCGTCCAGGATTGCCAAAAATCACCCTGGGCGGTGCGTGGAGGCGACGCGTGGAGCCCAAAATGGTCGGATAGAGCTTTCTAACACTGGATTTTTAATATTTTCCACCAAAATGCAGATTTTAGAACCAAAATACCCAGAAAAACTGATGAAAAAGTTGGAAACTCACCAACTTACCTTCAACCCAAAATAACTCCGATGAACCCTAACTGACATTGATATGATAGACCGACGATGGTTACGGGTTCGACTCGATGAGAAGAAGACAATGATAGCTCGAAAGCCTCAGTTCGGAGCTCCGGTGGCCGAAAGAAGCGGGTTCCAAAAGGGTTTAAGGGTCTAACGAACCTTTTTGGTTCGATTTCCGACGATCGAGGCGGCCGATGAGCGAGTGGATATGGGGGTTTTGATCGGGGATTGCCGGCGAGCATAGGGATGGTGGCGATGACGGTCATAGACGGTTGGTGAAAGAGATCATACAGTGGTTGGTGAGGGGAAGATAAAATGGTTCGAATATGGGGGAGGTTTCTAGATTTAGGGGTTTCCCGAAATAGCAAGAGAATAATATACTGGGTTTAATATTATTTTATTATTATTTTGAGATTAAGTTATAAAATATATTAGGGAGGATAACTTCTAAGAGTTCTTTAGCTCAATGGTTGGGTGTCTAGCCCAACAACCATTAGGTTGTGGGTACAACATCTTCCAACTAGCACTCTTTCAATTATTTTTTTTATTAGTGTTACAACTTTCAAGTCCTAAACTGTCTTTCATCAAAAATTTGAGTCAACCTCATAGTTGTACGATAAAACCTTGTACGTTGATTTAGTCGTTAATCGTCGATTATCTTCCCAATACCAACCAAGAATATCATGACCAAAACTACTATCGGGAGGAATAACAACAACAATTTTATGTAGGAATGTTGAGAATTGAAAAAATTAAATTTTATTTGTTTAATATGTTGTCATAATTATAATTATAAATATTAAATACAAATGTTGAGAATTAAGAAAATAAATAATATAAAAAATTATAAAAATAAAATAAAAATAATTAATTCAATTTTTTATTAATTATTATATTATAATTTTATTTTTATTTAATTATTATTAATAATAATATTTTATTTCTATATATTATATGTTATTTTATTAACAAACCTTATTTTATCATAACGCAATGGTGATAATTGGCTTGAAAGTAAACGGGGAATTAATTAAAACACCAGCCTTTTAATAAAAGCAATTCAATATATATCCATCGCGTACGATTAACTTACCTATTTATTGTACTTGGATTTTTTTAGACTTATTACTCTTTTTTTTTTTTTTTTAATTTTATGATATATAACACTTTAAATGATAAAATGTGAAATCGGTAAGGTAAGAATAAGGTTTCAGAAAATATATGATTAATTTGATTTGTTTATTTATTGACACGATTCAAAATTTTGGATATTTTATTTATCTTTTAAGTTGTAAATAATTTATATCAGAATTTAAAAATAAAAATTTCAAATTAGAATTGAATAATGATTTTTCATTCAGATCAAATATTCAATTAACCAAAATTTCAAAATTCAAAATTTATTATAGATAAAAATTTTATTATATTTGATATTTTTACTTGTTATATTTAAGAACTTAAAACTTTCATTAATAAATTTTTTTATATTCAATAATTTATTAATTTTTATATTTAATATTTCAAAATTTTCATAAATAGGATCAATAAATTAAAATAAAATAATTAAATTATTTCATAAATTTAGATATCTCGAATATCAGAGAATCGTATTAATCGATAACCATTTTTTATACTAATGAAAAATTAATCTCAAACTTAAAAAATGGGTGAATTATTTTCCTCTAAAATTCTTTTTTTTTTCTCTTTTTTATCAATTTTTTTTAGTTTAATTGAATCGAGTTATTAATTTAATTAAAATTCTACATTTAGTTTTATAATTCTTTTATTTATGTTTGCAATTTGTTTTTTTTAGATTTTAGTTTAGCTTAATTAGATTCTAAGTTTAATAAGTTAATTTAATTCAAATATTATTATTATTAGTATTAAAATATATAATAATTTTGATAAGGATGTAAACATGATGACATGAACATGAAAGTTAAAATTTTAATTTAATTCAAACTTACTAGTTCGAACTTGATCAATAATTTTATTAAATGAGATCTATTGATTGACCTAATAGTTAAGGATGTTCACATTGTCACATCTTGTATAATAATGAATACCTATATGAGAATATAATCTCTATTAAATCAAAAAATTATTTATATTGAAAGATTTAATACTAAATATATAGAATTATCGCTAAACATTAAATTATTTAACAAAATTTTAAACTTAGTAATATCAAATTAAAATCTAAATTCGATTTTTTAAATATTTTGAGTTAAGTATCAAAAAGTTCGTCTCTACTCATTAAAACTCTAATTTGATTTAAACTTAAACTAAACTAAAAATTAATCGAATTAAACTCGAATACATTACTACATATCTCATCTTATTTGTGAACCTATTTATTAGGATGTAATTGAAGCATATTTATATATATGGTTAACAAGGTACAAGTAAACTATAACCACAGTCAAAATTGGGGAATTTTGGTATATAAGGAACTCTAATTAAAAAATTGGTATATAAGGTGTTTTGATTAAAAATTTTGAAACTACGGTAAAAGCTACAGTGATTCATTGAGAACGCCAAAAGCACATGGCATTCTCAATTTTTTTTAATAATTTTACACCAATGAGATGCTAGCTTCTTTGACGACAGAACGACTCTGTTAGAGCGGAAGTAAAACCCCATGTGGGGTTGGCGTTAGGAAGAGAAATAATGCCATGGATAAGCATAAAGCCAGGTGCTCCTTACGTTACCTGGTCTGCATTCGAAATAGTTGAAATGTCCTTGTTTAAAGCTGTTGCATGCTGCATCATGCATGGAAAATAATTGGAAAAAGATGGTCAATTATGCATGCAAAATTTGAAAGCAATGGCAGAAAACTGCAACATGCATTCAAAATAATTGAATAGAGTTGACGCATGCAAACTTTGAAAGCAATGACAGCAAAATTGGAGACGTTGGTAGGGTGCATGCAGCTGTAATCCAGCTGAAAAGTTGTGCGAGATGTACTATAACACCAATAATTTCTGGAGTTATCTTTTTAATTTTATAAATATCAATTATAAAACACAAGTTTGAGCGGTAGAAGAGGGTATAAGGGAAGAACAACATTATTTTTGAGTTTCAGCGAGTTTGAGAGGTTGGTGCTTTCAATTTGTAGAAGAAGTTGTGGAGTTGTGAATTTTTTTCATACGAGATTTGAAGCATCAAATATTATTGAATTATATTTGTTTGGTATCTTGAAAGTAAGTTGTTATTTTTTAAATAGAATCGAAGAAGAAATATTTTCATGATTTTGTATGTGTGATTGAAGTTATATTTTGTTGATAATAATTCTCTCATTTTTAATAGGTAGATAGAATGAGCTCCTCGCTATATTGCGACACGGAAGACCTAGTTGGTTGTTGAGGTGAACTGCTTGCAGATTTTAGTGACCATGAAGAAAATATTGTACCGATCATGGAAGATGATGATGTTCCTTTGCTCAATGTTGATGATGTTGAGACTGTTATGACCAAGATGACTGAGGGTAATGTATGCAAGTAGAAGATGATGTATGGTCCGCTGCTGTCGCTCGACTTGGATTGAAAAATAATCCACCTATTTGGGGTTATGTTGCAGATGAGCCTGAACAAATGCAATCCGTTTATCCAGCTTATGAACCTCCCGCTAACATGAACGAGGTCGATTATTCTTCAATGCGAGATTCTGAACATATAGTTTGCGTCTTTTGTTCTGTTTCATCATTTCAATATGGTGAATTAGAAATAAAAGCTCAATTCGAAACGAAGAAAGATGCTCAGCTTGCAGTTAAGAAATACTGCATTAAACGTCATATGGTATCATGTGTGGCTGAGTCTGATAAACATACCTATTTTGCTAGGTGTATTAATTGGAAGAGTAATTGTTCATGGAAGATCAGAATTTCTTTTCGAAAAATAAGTAAAATGTGGTAGGTAATAAGGTTCAACGAGCAACACACATGTTCAAATATATCATTGTCACAGGATCACATAAATTTAGACTTCGATCTAATATGTGCCTACACTCGAATATTGGTTGAAAAGGATCCATGGATTGCGATTTCAGTATTAGTAGCTTCCATCCGAAATCAGCTTGGATACATTCCATCTTATTACAAGGCTTGGATGGCTAAACAGAAGGCGATGGAGGAAGTATATGGCGATTGGGATAAATCGTATAATGAGCTACTAACTTTTATACGAGCAATGAAAATATTTATCCCAAGGACCATTTTAGAGTATGAAACCATAACAGCGTACAACTTAAAAGTCGAGCTAATTCCTGGTAAAAGGATCTTCAGTACTCTGAATTTAAATCAAAATCACATTCATCAACTGGACTCAACTCTTCTGACCACCGTCTATATCTTTCTTCCTACATCTCAATAAATTTGTTTTCTTTATAACCCAATTCTAATCGAATCTACCTCTTCCAGCTCTAGTATGAATATGTTCCATACCAGGAGGAAATCTAGGAATAGGTTGATGAAAGTTGAATTGCCTCAACACTCTATTAATACAATAATATTCAATCGTGCGTAGAGAAATGAATCAAAGACACATTTGCACCCTAAAATGATCTACATTGTTGTATAAATGTAGGTATACAAGTCTTTATGTATGAATTCTTGTATGGCAACCAAATAAACTGTACAAAATAAACATTTATTAATAACCAAGTATATAATATATTAACAAATAAATCTAATTATTTTAAAATATAAAAATAAAAACATGAGTTTTTCCGAATGTTTCAATCTTCAATCTTATATCTCGAATATTATTATGAACAAGCCTTGCATTCTTCAACTTATGTCTCCATCTGCAACGATATTGAACTCATTCTACATAAATAAATATTGCATATATTGATAAATAGTAATAATAAATCTAATTTTACCGTCCAACAAGCAGAAATGGAATAGGGATTGGTGTTTCTACAATAGGAGTTAGATAAAACAATCTATACCATACCCAAGACTGTAATAAAATCAGACATCCGCCCATATCTGATATCTTTTTCTCACCAATAATAATTGATGCCTTGCACATTTCATGATATAAGAACGCCAATATTACAAAACCCCAACTATATTGAAGAGATGTGTTCAAATTAACTATCATCGGTAGATATTATATATGAACAAGACTCCATTTTTTTACTGTCAAAATCCAATAATTTTGCTTGCATATCTGCCACCTTTTTTTTCTACTGGAAGGCATGCAACATGCATGCGTGCAGCTTTAAACGAAGACATGGCTGCATAAGTGCTGAATCTTACCAGGTAACGCCAAGAGCACCTGGCGTTAAGCTTTGAAATTCGCCAAGAAGACAAGGCGTTACCATGTCTGGATTTGAACCCAATAAGCAACCAATGAGCGAGCTGAGTCTCAGCTGCCGGATATTATTTTAAAATGGAGAATGTCAGGAGGAAGTGATGTTCTTCCTTTATCATGTTTTCCTAAATTTTTATAAGAACACCGGATATTCAAAAAAAATTTGGAATGACACCTTATTCTCCTAAATTTGCTAGAATAAAAACTATCAAATTAGAAATGTAGAATAAAGACGCAGAAATTCATTTCATAAATTATCGTTAATTTATTTTCTAGACTTTAGACACTTTCACGTTTCCATTAATGCCGATCAATCAAATCGCCTGCCCCATGTTTAGCCAAGTCTTGCCCCCATGGCCATTATTTCCCTTTAATGAAAGTTTACAATTTTTGATTGCTTTTAACTTTTTACTTATTCTTGTTTTAGTCATTAAAATTTAAATTATTTACTTAAATCATTACAATTGTAATTTATTCTTATTTTAGTCTTTATATATTAAATATTTAACCACGTTATGACTAGACTTTTATCTTTTAAAAATTAAGAAGTTATACCAAAATTTTGGATTTTTTAAGAACTATATAGTTTCATATTTTCTTTTATTTCTTAGTGACAACCCATCTTCTTCCAAATTCTAATAACCGAGAAATAGGAAGTGAGATGTATATCTTAATTTCATATTAGTCGAATGGTAGATATTATAGATATAAGTAGTTTAAAGTTTTGCATATTTTAACTTTTGAGTTGAGTTTTCTGAGTTATAAAGTGATTTTGAAAAAAAAATTAAACTAATAGAGTTGTAGGAGATGAGATAAATTTGCTGGTGTGTTGATTGGTCGAAGAATACGCCAAAAAATAGTTATTTCAACGCCAACGTGATAGAGGGATGAAATTATAAAACCTTTTTTTAAAGGAAGAAAATAAAATTAAGAAAATAGAGAAAAAAAACATAGATGACATGTTATAATGTAAAAAAAAAAAAATACTCCATATCGGTATACGTCTCGTCCTTCTATTTTTATTTAACACTACAGTAACTAAAATAGGAATAAATTAAAAATTAAAAGATTATATTAGAAATTCTTAAACTTGAGTGAATAAAATAAAATAAAAAATTGAGTGATGAAATTTTTAATTTATCCTAACGAAATTATTTTGCTCGTTTTCCTCTTAAGCATATTATTTTGCTATAAATCGATGTTTTTATCCGACTTTATAATGATTTAACAATTAATTTTAAATTTGTTTATACTAATTTATAAATATTAAATGATATAAAATATAAAATAATAATTATTATTTATATTATTTTATTTTTATAATTATATAATAATTTAAAATTATATTTAAATAGTTATAATAATTTATATAAAATAAGAAATAATATAATATAATAAAAAATTAAGCCATTGTTATATAAAACTTCATATGTATTTCTTTTATGTTGAGATCAAAGTATAATAAAGCTCTTCCATTAAAATATTTAAGGCAATTACATTTTAATCTAAAATATTATTTAAGTTATAGAGTTTGGTATAAGCTTTTACTGGTAGGTTTGAATTTATTTAATCACAATTCACATCTAAATAAGGTGTCTCTATTCCATCATAAACAGACATGATCTCAACGTTCAAATTATCCCCTATAAAAAAACCCCACCTCTGACAAATCATAGCATAAAAACTACAAGTTCCAAATTTCTTAGGTTCAACCAAAAAATAAAAGGATGATAAGAGGAAATGAGGAGTTCCAGGATCAAGGTATTTAATTCTTAGCATAAAAACTACAGTTATATACTCTAATAACTTAATTTGTTCAAATCTAATAATTCAATTAGTATTTTGTTTGTTGCTGTCAGAATAGAATTTGATAATCACTGGTGCGACTGGATTTCTTGCCAAGGGTATTGCTCTTATTCTATTTTCACTATGAAGCTATGCTAATGGAGATTTTGGAGGATTAATATTTAATAATTACATGTTTAAACCATGGATTTTTCAGTATTTGTGGAGAAGATACTAAGGATTCAACCAAAGGTGAATAGACTTTATCTTTTTTTGAGAGTTAAAGATGAAAAATCCGCCATGCAAAGTTTCAAATGACGAGGTAGAATGCAATCATATATATATATATAATCCAAGAGTTTCCAGTGTTAAATAAGTGATTGCACTTGTGTATGTTTCAGAAGCCCTTGTGTTATATGGATTAATCCACTTATGCAGCTATTCATTTAGCCCTTGTATTATATACAAATTATTGATTTATTTTAATGTAATATAATTTGACGATTTTTAGTTTTTATATTTTTCCAAATTTTAATGTAATATAATTCGATGATTTTTAGTTTTTATATTTTTCCAAATTTTGATCATGACTTAAATAATAACCATCGAACAAGTAAGTCTAACCTAACTATTAATTCTTGTATTAAAAATTATTTAAATCTACAACTTACACATAATACAAGAACACATAAAAAGATTTGCTTTTAACATATTCAATGGTTACTTAAATATATTATTTAATAATAAATGATTAAATCATATTAACACATATGTATTATTTTTGAGCCGATTATAAGCACAGAATTGTTTAAGGTTGTTCGTAAGAAATGGGGTTCAAAATTTGATCACTTTATATCGAGTAAAGTCGTAGCGGTGGCCGGTGATATTTCTTTTGAAAATTTAGGAGTCAAAAATTCTACATTAAGAAAAAATATGTGAAAAGAAATAGACGTGGTTGTGAATGTCGCTGCCACAACTGAATTCACTGAAAGGTAATTCTGAATTCTATTTTGTCAAAATTAATTAAGGGTAAATTATACAATTGGTCATCAAATTAGTAAAGTTTTTATTTTTTATTTTTGTCACACAATTATAACCATTTTAATTTAATCATTAATATTTTTAATGGGTTCTTTTTAGGCCGATTTCCATTAAATTGTTAACAAAAACGATGTTATGATATTTTTAATTTCTATAATCATAAATTTAATCCTTAATATTCATAAAAATTTAAAAAATCAAATAATCATTTTCATCAAGGATAACAAAGGTGACTAAAATGAAAATGATTAAAATGTTAGTGGTAAATTTATAAACTTTTGTAGTCTAGTGACTAAACTAGCTTCACCTGAATAGTTGGATGACTAATAGTATAATTTAATCATTAATTAACTCTAAATTCCCATCAAACATACAAATAATTTTTTTTTTTCATTTTCATGATTCTTTTAATTTTTTTCTTATTTTTTTAAGATATGATGTTGCTTTGAACCTCAATACATTTGGAGTTCTCAATATTTTGTGCTTTGGAAAGAAATGTGATAAAGTAAAATTGCTTCTCCATGTATCAACAGGTAATTATTAATTATGATATAGATCCTTGTTAATTGTAATTATTTAATTTATGGTTAGAAATTTCATATAGTCTCATGTATTTGATTTATTGAATATAATTGACTAATGGTTTCACTTTTTTAGCTTATGTATGCGGCGAAGGGACAAGACTAATATTATAGAAACAATTTCATATGGGTGAAACTTTGAAAAAGACAACTAGTTTAGACATCATCCATGAAAGAAAAATTGCAGAGGAAAAATTAGTTCATTTACGAGATCAGTCCCTCTCGGATGAAGAACAAACAATAGACATGAAGGAGTTTGGCCTCAAAAGATTTCTTCTAATATATTTAACACTACTAATATTATTTCACTTTGATTCATAATCATAACATAGATATAACAATTTTTTATAAATTTTAGTGATATGTTTAAAATATAATTTATATTGTATTGTACAAAAAAAATATTTTAGACGAGAATAATGAAGAATACATTATATTACATGACAAAACAAGTTGTATTTATTTATATTATACAGAACAAAATTGAATGGGTGGCCAAACACATAAACATTTACAAAGGCAATGGGAGAGATGCTTTTAGGAAACTTCAATTGCGATTTTCCTCTTGTTATTATACGCCCCACCATGATTTTAAGTACTTATAAACAACCTTTTCCTGGTTGGATTGAAGGTCTCAGGTATTATCTCAAATTTAAAATATTTTAATTATTACTATTATTATTTATGATTTCTTTTAATATTTTTTCTATATTTTATAGAACTATCGATAATGTTATTATTAGTTATGGAAAGGGGAGACTAAAATCCTTTCTTGACAATCTTAACTCTGCCCTTGACGTAGTGAGATATTTTTATTATTAATTTTATTAGTGCTATGAATTTTTTCCTTTCATTGAAAATCAAAACAATGAAGATGAATTTATAAGTTACATATGCAGATACCCATAGATATGGTGGTAAATACTATGATTGTGGTTATGAAAGTTCATTACGCAAATCATCAATATTCTTATGAGCCCATTTACCATGTCAGCTCTTCATTACAAAATCCTATGAAAATAGAAGATCTACAAAATTTTTTGTACTCTTATTTCACTAAAAATCTATGGACTGATAGAAATGAACAAAGAGTAAAAGTTGATAAAGGAACGGTGATTAGCAGTGCCGATATGTTTTTTCTAAGTATGCAACTCAAATACATGCTCCCACTCAAGGTTTGTCATTCTTAATTTTTATTTTTTGCATTCAAGTTATTTCCTTATAGTAATTTGTAATCTCAATATTCAGGTGCTCTATTTGATGAATATATTCAGTGGTCAACGTTTGAAGAAAGATTATACAAAACTTGATCGTAAAATAAAGTTTGTAATCCGATTAGCAAAATTTTACAAACCTTATGTATTCTTCAAAGGAATGTAAGTATGTGTTTTGTAGTTGACTTACTACATTTATAACTTGTCTAGTTTAACCTTCATTTTTTATCACTATGTTTCTTTGATAAGGGAATGGGGAGGGTTGAACTTGAGTTTTACAATTAAGTTTACTTAATTTCAATAAGAATTAAAACAATATTCTTTTTCATTATATATGAGTTTGATTCAACAAAATTAACCTTTTTTAATGTTTTTCTCTCTCAAACAGTTTTGATGACAGAAATTTGGAGAAGTTAAAGACGGTGGCTGAGGATAGAGGCATTGATGTGGTAGAGTTCGACTTCAATTCCAAAAATATTAATTGGGACGATTACATCATGAATATTCACATTCTAGGCCTTTTAAAGCACATAATTAGATCTTAATTATTATCTCTAAACAAAATAATCTATTACACATTTAATGTTATCGTGTGTTATAATATATTTGTTTATAACTTTAGGAGTTTGTGAGAACCATATTTATGGCCATTCTCATTCATCCGAACTATGTTGTTGGACTTAGCATACCAAGGATTTGAGGCTTTGAAAATTGACGTGTTACATTTTTGAATAAATACGTGTGATAGTTGCTTGTGTTGGGTTGAATGATATATACTATAGTTGTGAAAAATAAATTGTCTCTTAATCGATATGATCGTTATATCTTATTTTATCTTAACGAAGTATAAAGTTTGTGTTTAAAGGCCTTCTATTTAAGAATTTTTCTTAAAGTTTAAAATATTATTTATCTATGAGATAGTTTCTATATCACCTCAAAAATCCGTTTAGTCAAAATTTGGTTTTGGTGATCGACAACTCTACACCGAAAAGGTCATAATATTGCATTGACTTAAATCCTATGGTCAATACATTGTTATTAAAATTTAATTAGTTCAATTTATTATTTTGAGATTTTATTGAACTTATTAAAAATTATTTAATGATTAAATTATAAAAATTAAAAGTTTTGGAGTGTAAAAGCAAAAAAATTAAAAATTGAGGAACAACCGTCTTAATTTACCATTTTAAAGGCTAGTCACCTACTAGCTTATGAATTTCAAATGATATTGCTTCATCTTTTCTTAAAAGATGATAATCTTTAAGGGGTTATTGTTGTTTATTAAAACAAAAAAAGGAGTTAAAAGATGAAAAATAATAATTTAAGTTTTTCTCCTTGAAGAGGAAAACATGGTCATCTAACTTTTCTTAATGAATAAAGGCATATAACTTTTAAGATTTCATTTCAATTTTTTATCAATCATTAAGCCTCTCAATATTAGTTCTCATCATTCTTTTATAAGCTTAAAACTAAACATCATCATTGTCATGTAAGCAAGCACCACCATTAAAGATCGACTTCAAAGCCTAAACTTTCTTTGATCCATCAATCCCATTGAATAGCTATCGGTATAGCCTTCAACCTATTGAAGGATTCCATGGATGGATGGTGCTTAATTTTAATTTGAAGTTATTAAATACCTAGGGTGAACCCATGTTATTTAAGGCTTTAATATAGGTAGACACAATAACTAATAGCTATTTTGAGATTGAATATTGGTTTTGATATTAGCCTATTGACTTTAACACTTCCTACTAATTGCTACTTACCTCAAGAGTTGGAGAAAGAAGGAAAACCTTCTCTATCTAAAGTTAGGAACAATATAGTAGTAATCCGAGAAACCCTAGGAGCTTCAGAAAGCAAGGTGAGCGTAGTCGAAGTTTGTAACATTCAAAAATTTGATGACGAATATTCAAAAGTACTATTTTTATTGTCCATTTTATTGATATTATTGTTAGACTTACGCACATTTTAGTTGTATTGCTAAAAATTTATGCATAATTTATTAGTTTCCGTCATTACGAGCTTGATATTACATTTTGGTTGTTTTCATGAAAAAAATCGTTGCTTTGTGTGATATTTTGTGCAGGATAGAAATTATCAACGCAATTGAGGTGAATTTCTGAAGTACATGCTGAACTAATTGCCAAAGCAATTAATCATGATATCTAATTAAAGAGAAGCACAAAAATAAAATAATAAATTCCAAAGATTTGGATTACCTCACAAAATTCGATGGAGATATAGATTCCAATTTGAGATGAGTTTTTAAGGAAAAAAGATAAAAGAAATTTATTATTATTTTTAGGCATAAAGATAATTTTCACCCTTAACGTTTATAATTTTTGTCATTTTGATCCCTATTCTTTTCTGGGATAAATTTAGCCCTTGACCTATGTCTTTTTAACAAATAACTCATTTTTTAACTACAATGATAACTGAACCGTTAAAAATTTAATAATGATAATATTCATATATATGTGATAATATATTTTAAATGACATAAAATCTAACCTATTAAATATATGCATATATGTAGAATATAATTTTATTCTAGTATAAAATATAAAACAATTAAAATTTAAATAAAATATTAAAAATTAATTAAATCCAAAACAAAAATTTACTATATATTCTCAACCCTAACTAAACTAAAATATCTTTATAAAACCCTAAAACTCCGATTTAGATTAAAACTAAAATAACTAAATTCTAAACTAAAATAATAAAAATTCAATTGATTATTATCAAAATCTTTTATCTTTGATTCACCGGTAATAAACTATACAAAACTCTTTCTTTTCAAATTATGTTCATAACTTTTTAGATAAAATTTTGATTTTACTATAGTTAAGGTTGAGAATGTTTAGTAGTCATTTGTTTTAAATTTATTTAATTTTTAATGAATAAAAATTATTTTTTAATATTTTATTTGAATTTTAATTGTTTTATATTTTTAGATTGGAATAAAACTATATTCCGCGTGTATGTACTTGATATACTAGATGTTAAGTCATTTAAAATATATTATTACATATATATGACATGTCATCATTATTAAATTTTTAACGTTTCAGTTATCATGATAGTTAAAAAATGAATTATTTGTTAAAAAGACATAGGTCAAGGGCTAAATTTATCCCAAAATAAGAATAGGGGCCAAAATGATAAAAATTATAAACGTTAAGGGTGAAAATTATCTTTATGTCATTTTTTTATTCAATTTATATTTAAAGTAAACTCTTCCTCATTAATAAAGATTTGAAGAGATATTTATGAGGAGTTTTAAGAAAAGAGATAAAAGAGAGTTTATTTCCTAATCAAACTCTTGCTCATCAACTTGACCTAATCATCCCCTATATAAGAGGACTTAGCCGCTTGGAGGGTGGAAAATTAGAGAGAGAGTATGTAACACCCAAATTTAACCTAATTTCCTAGATTAAAACCTGAAAGTCGAGTTATAAAACTTTCTTCTCAAGTTAGGTATTTTAGGTTAAAATAATTCAAAATTTAGGTCATTTAGACAACTAGGTAAAACACATTCAGTATTTTAATAATATAAACTAAATCATTTAAACATTATTTTGAATAATCTATTAAACATCCAAAAATAACTTTATAAAACATACATCCAATAAGTACCAAATTAAATATTTCAAATGTACGAATTATAAAATAAATTAAACCATTAACATGAAATTATTAAAGGAAGCTTAAATTGAATAATAAAATCTCCGAGTAAAATTTGAGATGCTCTAAATATTGAGTCACCTAAACAGGTATGAGAATATAAAATAAGACTAAAAGAGTGTAAGCTTAAGAGCTTAGCGTGTCTCTAAACAATAAACAATCACAAAAGCAAAATAACGTTTTATTTTTCGATAAAGTCTATTTTTCTTCAATATGACAAATTTATTTATGAAAACTCAATAAATCCAATAAAAATCTAAATCTAAATCATAATGATATGATATCTAATGCACATGATGAAAGAATATACGATCTAGAAAACACCAAATGAGTAAGGTTCCTCAGAACCTACTCTCATCAAACATCATCATCTCAAGTGAAACTCAACTCGAAGGGTGGAACCACTTATATGAAGTGAAATTAAGCTCAAAGGGTGAAACCAATGAATAATCCGAAGTAGACTTTATATGAAGATTGAATCCACTGAACTTCCTCATATTTGATATCCTAACCCATGATCATGTTATGTTATTATACTTATTCAAAATCTGAATCTCCTTCAAAACTTAAATTATTAAAATTCAAGTTATATAGTTTGTAAATCCAATTTAATACATTTCTGAAAGTTTGACATTTCATATTCTAATATATCTGATTTAAAACACAATCTAAATCCTATGCATGATGTCTGAAAACTTTCACAAATTATGCATAAAATAAATCACGTAAGATTTATGAATGGCATCTCAAGTAATCATAAATTAAAAAAAAACACAATTTTATAACAAAGGATGATACACACCTTAGCAAGCAGTAGCTCTAATGTTGAGAAGGATGTATCTCGTATTCCGGTCCAGCTGAAAAAGAACCGACAAGGTATAATAACTATATTACTACTCAATACTAATACTAGGCCACTGATTAAAATATAAAATACATCGAAAAGCTTACTCAAGTGATAATCTTGAAGAACATGCTCGATCGGTCTGAACAATAGGAGGTAACTTAACGGCCTCAAAAACATAGTTACCTAAATGAAGGGATATTTCGAATTCGTGTCCAATTAAACAACTTAACAAATTCTTGAACAAATTAAAAGAAAACACAAAGATGAGTTTTAACTTCGAGTTTGAAAACAAATAGAAGATTCAGACTCAAAACATCAAAAAAGTCAAAATGAAGGTTGTTCGAAAAAGTAAACTTAGTCAAAGTCAATGTTGGTTATTCACTTGACTATTCAAAATTCAAACTTGGTCATAGGTTAAATAGGTCAAAATTATAAGGTTAAGTCAAAGGTCAAAGTGGGTTAGGTCGGTTAAACGGTCAAAATGGGTAAAAACTAATACAGGTGGGGTTCCATGGGTCTAAGTTTGAAATGGGTTGGATCAAAATTGATTTACAAAACTAATTTGGATCAAATCCACTGATTTGAGTCACTCAACATACAAGACCACCTCAAAAAACCCACACCCACATTTCATATAACTCGGCCCAGATTATACACAGCCCAACACCACAACCTAACTCACACACTCTACTCATACAACTCAAACTATTCGGACGAAAGTCCACCGGTTAACCCAAAGTTTAGAACTCACAACTTTTGGTACAAGAAACTCTAAGGTTTCCAGAACCCTCAATGGCAGCGGCAAGAAGAATGTCGACGATAACTTATCGACAACAAGGAAGAGATTACGACAACAAAGAGGGATGAACGAGGATGCTGCCAAGCCGAAGACGACACAAGATACTCAATGATAGTGGTTCGTTAAAAACCTAAAATACAAACCTATCACCAAAACTCGAATAACCACTAGCACCAAAAAACAAAACAAAACCCATTCAACCCAAAATAAAAAAGTCTACCCAAACTAAACCGATAACAATGGATCAAGAGAATATAGAGCATAGGGGAGGGTGAGAAACACCGTAGCGAGACGGGAAAAGAAACTGAAAGGTTCCTTAATGGTTTTGATGAAGACGAGAAAACCAGGGGATGACGGCCAGTTAGGGCTGGTTCACGAGGTCGAGAGGATTTTAGAACCAACAACAACGCCGAGAACGCATACCAGTAACACGCTTGACAAATCACTCTTAAACACAAGGGTAACTGATATCGAGAGGAAGAGATTTGAAGATGTTAAACTGCGATACCAACTCCTAGGGTTAATCCAACAAGAAAAAGGGATTTAAACCTAGATAAAAAGGTAAAATTACAATGTAAGACTTTAAGGTCTTTAGGGTTAACCAAAAGACACCAAGGTTTACTCATTTTACACAATGGTACAAAATTTTCTGAATTGAGCCACTAATTTTGATTTTTATCTCTAAATAGGTATTAAATTCAAATTAAAACAAATTAGACCGTGACTCGAAAATTAAGGTTTCTGAACTAAAAATTCCCAAAAGCTAGGGTTTTAGAATTAGGGATTTCTCAAGTAGCGACTTACTATTTGGGGCAATTTTAGGGTATTACAGAGTAGCACACAACTTCATTTTTTTTCTTCATTTTTCGATTCATGATTGTGGATTATTCTTTATATATATTTTGAACTCAGTCATTAATTGATGTTAATTGGCTTGGGTTATTATGTTTTATGGTTTTTAGAACAATTGGATTTTGTTTTCGTAATTGAGTTTGTTTCCATTCAAAGTTTATTTATTCTTGGTTCTTACATTGTTTACAAGTAAATTGGGAGAGAATCTCGTGATTTCATTCATTTACCTAATCTCAAGAGAGTTAGATTCAAGAATTGAATGAGCATGGTTTTCAACCATGTGAGGAAAACTAATTCGGCTTAGGAATAAGTTACGGATTTCAACGTTTATTGAGGAGCGCAAGATTTGTTATTGTTTACCCTTGTTTCATGTAGAGATGTATCATCAATGAATGTAAAATTTATAGAATTTTGCGTTAGGTATAACGAGGAACCATTGAGGAACGCGTTGTTGAGTTTTGAAGGTAGTTGCCCAATTTCTCGAGCAATTACCTCAATTGCAATTGCCCAAGCATTCGAAGAACTAACTAGGGAATCCGACTGAGCCCAATTACCAAATTGATCGAGCGGTGCAAGCACTCAACTACCATGAAGGTTTATTTAACTATCACTCCATAACTCACAATAACCTTACCTACGCTCTTTCATTTGATCAGATTTAACTTTTATTTAATTGTTTATTTTAGTTTTATTGTTCATTTAAACTCCTATTATCATTATTTGTTTTTTATGTGCAATGTAATAACTTAAGCAAAGTGCCACAAATGAATCTTTGTGAAGACAATATCTTTACTATATTATTACTTGCAATGTATATACTTGTATCATTTGCGTTGCACTAAAATCATGCAAAAAAATTTTGTCGTTACTTGAGATTAACAATTATTGTTACTTGTTTTTTTATTGCATTATTATTATTATTATTAACTTCTTTTCTTTAAAAAAACACAAAATAATTAGGTGTACGTCAAGTTGAAGGAACCTCAAGATGTACAAAGATAGAAAGCAACGTATTCAAGAGTTGATGTTTGAAGATAAGAATCAATCCAATCAAGAATTTTTTACATTCACCGATGATTACCTATACTGACCCACGAGAGGCTTCCAAGAGGGGAGAGTAGATGATCCTCACTCAATCTCAACATAACTTGTGGAATTAACCAACACAATCACTTGCAAAGATCGAGAGCAACCCAACGAGTTCATGTCATGGCAACTTCTTATGCTTATCTTGGAGAACATTATTCATTTGAAAAAATATCATACAATCTTGATGCATATTGGTACATGGAGGACCATAGATGGAACCATTAACAAAATCCTTCATGGTATGATCAAAATGTTTAAATCTTTTTATCATAAAAATTTTGTTATTACAACAGATATGTCATGGCAATATAGTCCTTTTCAAGAGTATCCAAATTCCTTGGAGGAAATTATTCAAGCATCCTTGGTTAGACTTGACAGATCAATAGAGGAGGTTAGAGAGCTATCAATGCCCATGGATGCGAGGATAGCTAAGCTAGATGCACCTTTGAGGGATTCAGAAGATCAATTGAGGAGATCCACATATGCCATGAATAACATGCCCCGACAATCAATTCTTATGGATACTGAAATCCTAAGGTTGAAGGACAAGGAGCAACACAAAGATACCTCAATGATATGTAAGGAACGACTAAAACCTTCAAGTTGAGAGCATGTTCATGAGAAAGACTGACCAACATTGGATGAGCCTAAACAAATAATTGTCACGACAATAGAAGACTGAATAAATCAATGTCACGATAAAATTCAGTGAGGCTGAGAAGATTAATGCTACAAAAAAAAAATTTGGAGTCTGGTTCTCAGGATGTTACAACAACGCTAATGCTAAATCAGAAATATGTGGATTACATCCCATGATTGAGTGCTTTACATTCTTTGCCATAAGTGTAAAATTTCATGTACTAATGGTCAAAGGACTTGCAAGATAGAAATATATGTTCATGACATCAGATATGGAAAAAATTGTGTGATAAGCAATTGAGAAACTAAAAGGCTTACAATTAATATTTTTGATGCATGATATCAAGCTTAGATTCCCGTTTGCTGTCAAATATACTCGATGAAGAAATTTTAAACTGGAAGGGTATAGACGAATAATCAGTAGACATACATAATAAAAAATAAACAAGTTTTATAGCAGAAGATATAGGCCTCACCTCTGTGGCAAGATCTTTAAATCATCTTTTGATGGCTTTAGCAATAAATCGATATAGGCCTTGCCATCAGAATCATTTGGTTGCAAAGGTGGTGGATTCTCATTAATCATCCAAGTCATGTTTCGGGCAAACCCGTGTTGATCAAGCGGTCCTCACTGACCAAACTAACAAATTCAAAATTATCTTTCGTCGATGGTGCTGAAGGTATAAGATCATTCGCTTGATGCTTCATTGCCGGAGATGAATAGTGTGAAGACAACAGAAGGATTTAAGATGAGAGAGTGAGAGGCATTTGGAGGCTGGAGAAAGTTAGGGCTTGATTTTAATTTGGGGATCTAGGTAAGGGACAACAGTTGAACGTTTTATTAAAATGTATAGTGATGTTTTTCAATAAGTATCATTATATATATATCTATTGTAGCGTGTTAATTCAAATTAGAATATTTATCCACAAATAAATGCCACAAATTTTATCCGTTTGTGGTGTTTCGTCTATAAATGTCATGATATGCTTAAAATTAATGGTGTTTACATAAAAAACGCCACTAAAAGTGACACAATACGTCAAGTTTGGTGTAGTGTAAGTTACTAAAAAAATAGAAGTCTTTAGATTATGCAACCTAGTCACTAATAATTAAAAGATAAAATTGAGTATGTAAATGATCTCGGTTCCTAATGAAACATCACAACATTGAAATTGGTAAGATAAATTTTAGACAAGTATTATAATTAAAATAAAAAAATTATTGTATCAAAACAAATTCTATAAAAAAATGATTGTTTGAATGAAATGAAGTGCTAAATTTGTGAGAGAGGAAAAATATATATATTTATTTATAATTAAATTATATTTTTTAATACGTTGTTATAATTATGATTATAAATTTTAAATAAAAATATTGAGAATTGAAGAAAAGAGTAAATAGTATAAAAGATTATAAAAATACGGTAAAAATAATTAATTTGTTATGAATAATATTAATCTATGTGGATGTCTATTATTATAAGAACTCTATCATTAGGAATATTATCTTCATTAATTAGAGTTTAATATATTATGTACTTCTTATGCCTATAAATAGATGAGTTATGAAGACATTGTACACAAGTCAATATTGAGAATAATACAAATATCTCTCTATCTTCTCCTTGTTCTTTCACTCTTGTTCTTTATTCTTGTTTTAGTTCTTCATTATTTTATTCACAACACGTTATCAGCACGAGACTCTAGCCAATGGAGGTGTTTTTCGTTCGAATCCTGAAGGAGTTATTGAAAAGAATTTGTTACTAGCATAAATCAAAGATAAGTTTTTCTCCCTCAATTATATTTTAATTACCGATTATTTTCTTTCTTGATCTTTAACTTGATTTTTAATTTTAAAAATTCTTTGGTTATTTGGTGTTTGTGTAGCGATAAAGTGACTCAATTACCGTGGTTCTTGTCGACAATTCCAAAGCTATTAAGTTAGGAAAGGGTAAAAACCGATCACTATGGTAAAAGCCAATTATATTCTAATTAATTAATATTTTTTATGTTATGTTGGTTTAATCCGAGGCTATTGGTCTCAAATGAGGTTCTTCATTAATTAATAACAACTCTATCATTAGGAATATTAATAAGAACTCTATCATTAGGAATATTATCTTCATTAATTAGAGTATATTGGTTGGACATCCCGTTCAGCGAGGCTGCTGGTCTCAAAGGAGGTTCTTTTTAAAGGACCTTATGGACTGGTTTAACAACGCCGCGTATGAGGATTAAATTTTTGTTCCTTGTATGTATTGCATATATATTGGTTGATCAATTACTATTTAATAGTATGAATATTATAAAGTCTATATTTGCTTGGAAGCAATTTTTTGTGTCGAAAAAACTTGACTACAGACTTCTCTTAAGTTCAAGTTACGAAAATCGTCTTGATCGTAGAATTTTTACGGGAGGCATTCCCTGAAGTGAATGCATGCATGATGCTTATTCCATGAAATTATTGGATTTATGTCATTCATTGAAGTGAATGCAAGCATGATATTTATTCCATGCGATTATTGAATTTGTTTTATTCCTTGAAGTGAATGCAAACATGATAATTCACTATATGGTTAGTGAATAAAACACAGTTATGTGTCAGAATATCACTGATGAGGATATGTTAGAAAAATATATTCCACTTTTCACACATTAAAGTTGTCATATAGACACAATATCATGAAAAAGGTTTTAAAGACCTATTGGCTCCGCTCCATTCCCTGAAGTGAATGTGATATTTTATAGCGGAAAGAATAAATGCCACATTAGTAATTATGGTCATGATTGAGATCATAAAATAGGCATGAATAAGATGATTCTTTTGAAAATGCTTATATCCACCAGAAGTGGAATTATAAAGATGACAAGAATGATAGAGATCATATCAAAATCTTTATGTTATCATAAACCATTGATCTCGTACTTGTCAAACGCCAAAGTATTATAGACTTTATCCGTAATCATGAATGATAAATTAAAGAAAATATAAACATATTTTCTTTGTGGCGAAAATAATGGCGTTATTGATCCAACTCAATTGGATATTGATAATTTTTCTCATAACCCTTGAAGAGAATAATTCGACATTTATTTCCTTTATAAATTGTAAAAGGAATAATTGATCTTTAATTTACTTTGTTTAATGTTAATTTATTTATTTATGTTAATTTACTTTTATTTATTATTTATTTATTTATGTTAACTTACTTTATATATTATTTATCTATCTTTTATGTTAATTTTTCATTTAAAAGAATATGATTACTTCCGGAATAAAATATGCAATAATTTATGGCGATTTATGCTTAGCAGGTAGTGCAAGTACTCATACAATACTTAAGCATAAGAAATATTTTCCTATTTAAATACAAGGAAAATATGAGTATTATATCTCAAATTATTAAAATATTTGTGCTTCGGAAGAGTTCTTGAGAGCTTATCTTTGATCCGATTTGATATGATGTGCTATTTTTTTTAATATTTTTCCATTCCCCGAAGTGAATGGTATAGAGCACATATTTTTCATTTCCCGAAGTGAATGAAATAAAGCACGTATTAAAAAGTGCATAGTTATGCATATTTTCCCATTTTAAATGCAAGAGAATAATGTGAGTACTATATCCGGAAGTACTAATATCATAAAATGCTCCGACTAAGCAAATATGTTATTGCCAGATAAGACTTTATCTCATATTTACAGTGCATTATGCTCGTTGAGAAAATATGTTATTGCCAAATGAGATTTTATCTCATATTTACACTGCATTATGCTCGTCAAAGTCGCAAAGAGACTTATTGAATTTTAAAGATATTTGCATAAATATATTGAGAATATTAGTCAAGGGGATGCTGACTATCTCAATATTACGAGTATAACTCGAGGCAATAATGAAATTTTGGCAAAATTACATGCACTGTCATCCATATTGTACTACATAAGAATTAATATAAATTGAAGCTCATGCTATTGTAAACTAGATGTTTACTGATAATTTTATTTGGCATGACCGGTTAGACCATCTCGGTTCAATTATGATGCGAAAATTTGCTTACACTTTCATGTGGTCATTTATTGAAGAACCGAGATTTTCTTCATGGTAATATTTCACGTGATACTTGCTATGAAAGCATTTTGATTATTCAATCATCAACATCTAAGATAGAGTGTTATTAATTTTCTAGAACGGATACAAGGTGATATATATGGGTCCATACACCTTTCTTAAAGACCATCTAGATATTTTACGATTTTTATCGATGCATCGACTAGATGATTATATGTATCCTTGTTATTAACCCGCAACTTTGTGTTTGCGAGGCTACTTGCTCAGTTGATAAAATTACGAGCAAATTTTTCAGATTATCTTATAAAGAAAATCGGTCTTGATAATGTTGATGACATGTCATTTTAGATGTTGTATCACTAATTCGCATCAAGCCAACAAACGATCATAAGTTCTACCCATTATAAATGGTATTTGGCCAGGAATCAAATATTTCTCATCTTAGATTTTTTTGGGGTGTGCGATATATGTTCTAATTGCTCCACTACAACGCACAAGAATGAGTTTTGTTGGGAATATATATCAAATTTAAATATCTTGAGCTTCTGATAGGGGATTTATTTACAACCCGATTTACTGACTATCATTTTAATGAGTCAGTTTACCCAATATTAGGGGGGAGGAAATAAATAGCTGGGGAAATAAATAAGTTGGAATGAATTATCTTTTTTCTAATTTTGATCCACGTACTACACAATATGAACTATAAGTTCAAAGGATAATTCATTTAGCAAATCAATTGCTAGATGATTTTGTTGACCCTAAAAGAGTGACTAAGTCACGTATACCAGCTATGAATGCTCCAATTAAATTTGATGTCATGAAAAGACAAACACTAGTTGCTAATGAGTCTAACTTACGCTTAAAACGTAGTAGACAAGTAAGTTCCAAAGATAAGAGATCCTCGAAAAAGAAAAGGAGCTATATTTTATGATGGTCTGATCGAGGAATCTATGAATTATGAAAAACTTATTTGGTTGCACAAGGATTCTCACAAAGACATAAAATTGAATGATGAAAATATATTCCTCGGTGGTGGATACAATTATTTTTAGATATTCTGGCAATAAATAAAATCACTTAGTTTCGTCTTATTTGTGTGAGCCTCTTGATAACAACATTTACATGAAGCTTCTAAAAGGATTTAAACTGCCATAAGTAGTTAATCAAGTTCTCAAGAATATTATTCAACCATATTGAACATATCTTTTATGGATTGAAACAATTTAGGCGTATTTGATATAATCGCCTCATTGAATACTTATTAGCATGATGTTATATGAATTGTTTAACTCTGAATTTTTATTGTTATGTATGTCAATGATTTGAATATCGTTGGGACTCGTGAAGAAATCTCCTTAAATCCTTGTGCATCAATCGACATATAGAAAAATATTGAAAGAGACTTTACATGCATAACGCATATTCAATGATCAACCTTATGGTTGTTAGGTCTACTAATGTAAACAAAGATTCTTTTTGACTAAAGAAAAGGGTAATGATCACAATATACACATTATTTGATCTGGAAGCATCATAACTTGGCTGGTCCAGAAATATTAATTAAGTGCTACGAGATCATTACCTTTAAATAATTGTTATGCATGAGGCAAAGCCGAAATATGTGTTTGGCTAAGCATATCCTGAAGATATGTGAATTGTTTTCACAATATAAGATGTAAGCTATCTTGTGTAGAGATAATACAAAATTTATATCTCAAGGTGGATATATCAAATGTGATAGAACGAAACATATTTCTTTCAAGTTTCGTCCCTCATGATCTTCATAAGAATAATATTCGCGATTCATTTCAAGTAATAATTTGAAAGATTTATCCACTAGTACTGTGGGAAATAAGGTAATGCTTGAATCCCACGTGGATAACAAATACCTTTGGGAATGGGTATTTATTAAGGCATCCCTCCACTTCCTTGTTGAGTGATAGAGAATAAAGGAGTCCCTCGCGCACCGCCGCCGCCGCCGTCCGTCCAGCTCGTGGTCGTGGTCGTGGTCGTGGTCACACGTGTCTTTGACACGTCCGCGCGCGTACTATGTTTTTAGAGAAAGTCAGTAAGAACTTTTCTCTTCTTTTATTGCGAAATGCGAAAGGTTTCTTCTACAGTCACTCTGCTTTTATAGGCTGTATGGATGTTGTTCTGATTAATTTAAAATTCTCTTTGAAATTTTAAATAAATAACTGAAAAGATTTGATAACAGATTAATCCAAGATTTTAATGGATATATAATCTGTTAACCAAGATTTTATCTGTTAACAGAGATTTTATCTAAAAATAAACAAATTATTCGAGATTTAAATGGATTCTATCTATTATTTTTAGTATATTTCAAATTTAATTAATTTAAATTTGAAAATAAATCAGATAAAATCTTATTTTTTGGACAGTTATACCCTCACGTCCAGCTTATAAATATGAAGCAAATTTCTCAGTTTTTTTCATCTCATTCAGTATTCACTGTCTTATTTAGAGAGAAAATCTGAGAGCTTGCCTTTGTCGACTCTATTTTCTGACGAGCGTTTCCTCTTAAGTCCACTCCAAACTTTGGGTGTACACTGTTTGGAAGACCGTGCTAACCTTCGGGGGACAACCGCCTAACGTAGCGACTACACACATCGGGGCGATTTGTTTCTAAGGCAGTGGCCTCCATACCACGACACGGTCAATTTATTTTTCTTGGTTCCTTTTTTCCTATCAGTGCTAACGCCCTGTTTTTGCAGAGTTTATTTTTCCAACAATTTAGAAACAAATCATTCTGCAAAATGTTAGTTCCAATGGATAAATTGGTTCCCGATCTGTCCAAGTTAGATGCACTTGATGGGCGCAACTACCGTAGATGGTCCCAACGCATAATGATCTTCTTTGAACAACTAGATCTCGACTACCTCCTCCTCAATCTTTCTCCATTTGACGATCCCAAGGTTGTCGGAGGTGCTGCCGGTGGTGCTGCCAGAAGTAGTGCTGGAGATACTATTAGAAGTAGTCCGGAGGTGCTACTGTCGTTGACAAGGCCAAATATGTCAAGGACAATAAAACGGTGCGAGGCCATCTCTTAAGTCACATGTCAAACAAAATATTTGACATGTTTCTCAAAGAGAAGTGCAAAAACGATTGGGGATACTCTTGAGATGAAATATGGAGCCGATGACGCTGGAATTAAGAAATACGTCGTTGGTGAGTGGCTACAGTTTCAAATGTCCGATGACAAACCAATAATAGAGCAAGTCCATGATTATGAGAAGTTGGTTTCGGACATTTTGGCCGAAGAGATGAAAATGTGTGAAGTCCTTGAAGCCAATGTGCTGATCGAGAAGTTGCCCAAGTCATGGTCCGACTACCGCAATTCCCTTAAGCACAAGAAAAGGGATATTCCATTGGTGGAGCTAGTGGGCCATATGAAAATAGAGGAAGCCAACCGTTTGAATGATAAGTTTTCTAACTCTAATGGTCAATTTAATTTTAAGGCTAACTTGGTTGAATCTGGTGGTGCCTCAGGGTCCAAACCCAAAAGGTTTATGAAAAAGGGTTATCAAAAGAATTCCACCAAACCTTAAAAGTCCACGAACTTCAAGAAGTCAACCAATGTAAAGGCCTCGGGAAAGCCCAACGCTTGCTATGTGTGCGGACAAGTTGGACATAAATTCTACTAGTGCCCACGCCACTCAAACTGCCTGAATGACAATAGACCGCAAGCCAATGTTGCAGAGAATGATAATGATATCATTGCAGCAGTCGTCTCAGAAGTCAATCTGGTGGAAAATCATGATGAATGGGTGGTTGACACTGGTGCTTCCAGACATTTCTGCGCTAAAAGGAAGTTGTTCACCGAGTTCGAGGATTGGAACAAAGGAGAACAAGTGCACATGGGCAATTCTAGCAGTTCAAAGGTGCTAGGTAAAGGCAAAGTTTTACTCAAGCTGACTTCCGGTAAAACTTTATCTTTAAATAATGTTTTATATGTACCTGCCCTGCGTAGAAATTTGATTAGTGGTGGTTTATTGAATAAGGCAGGCGTTAAACTTGTTTTCAAGGCGGATAAACTTATACTTTCCCGCAATGGTGATTATGTTGGGAAAGGGTTTTTAAATGGGGGTTTATTTGTAATCGAAACTGAGTTTAATGAGAATAAAGCCACCACTTCTGCTTATACTGTTGAATCTTTTGATATGTGGCATGTTAGATTAGGTCATGTGAATTATCAATCTCTAAAGAAACTGGTTAAGATGAGATTATTAGCTAATCTAGACGAAAATGGCTTTAATAAATATGAGATTTGTGTAGATGCCAAGCATACTAAACCTTCCTTTAAAATTGTTTCTAAGAGAAAAACTGAATTGTTAGAACTTGTTCACACAGATCTAGCAAACTTTAGAAACTTCGAGAGTAAGGGAGGAAAACACTACTACATCACCTTTGTAGATGATTACTCTAGATATACAAAGGTTTATCTTCTTAGGACTAAAGATGAAGCTAAAAACTTCTTCTTAATCTATAAAGCAGAAGTTAAAAATCAACTTAATAAGAAGATAAAATGCGTTAGATCCGATAGAGGTGGTGAATATGGATCTAATTTTCTTAAAGAGGTATGTCAGAAGAATGACATAATCCACGAAACCTCTGCCCCTTATTTTCCTCAACAGAACGGTATAGCCGAGAGAAAAAATAGAACTTTAAAAGAGATAATGAATTCATTGTTGATAAGTTCTGGGTTAGCTGATAACATGTGGGGGAAAGCCATTCTATCGGCAAATTATATTTTAAACCGAGTACCTCATAAGAAATTAGACTGAACCCCATACAATTTATGGAGAGGTCATGCACCAAACTTGCAATACCTAAAAGTGTGGGGGTGTCTGGCTAAAATTGGTTTGCCTGACTTTAAGCAGTCCACCATCGGTCCCAAAACCGTTGATGCAGTTTTCATTGAGTATGCTACCAACAGTGCCGCATATAGGTTCATGTTACTACATGATTTTTCTATATGTGAATCTAGGGATGTTGTTTTCTTTGAAAATATCTTTCCTTTAAAGAAATCTAGATTAATAGAGAGAACACATATAGAAAACGAACCATCCACTTCTTCTAATGTACTTGCTGAAAATGCTCTAGAGTTTGAGTTAGAGCCTAGAAGAAGTAAGAGAAAAAGGATAAAAACTTCTTTTGGACCAGATTTTGTTACTTTCTTTATTTGTGAGATAAATGATTTAGACAAATTATCAGATCTTATAGCTCAAGTTTTCCTGTTAGATGATGATCCTAAAACTTATGAAGAAGCTATGAGATCTATTGACTCTAGGTTTTGGAGAAGCGCTTTAAATGATGAACTAGAGCCAATAATGTCTAATCATACCCGAGAACTGGTAGATTTGCCTAGGGGATTTAAACCTATCAGGAACAAATGGGTTTTTAGGAAAAAACTCAGGCCAGATGGGTCAATCCAAAGATACAAGGCTAGGCTAGTAGTCAAAGGGTTCACTCAAAAATTTGGAACAAACTTCTTTGATACATACTCTCCCGTAACAAAAATCTCAACGATCCGTGCATTATTTGCACTAGCCTCCATTCATAAATTGCATGTACATCAAATGGATGTAAAAACTGCATTTTTAAATGGAGACCTAGATGAGGAGATCGATATGGAGCAACCACCAGGTTTTGAGACACCTGACATGGAAGGCAAAGTGTATAGACATAAAAGTCTTTATATGGCTTTAAGCAAGCTCCTAAACAGTGTTATGAGAAATTTCATAAAACTATTCTTAGTTTCAGTTTTACTGTAAATGGCGCGGATGCATGCGTGTATTCGAGGATGTTTGGTACTGATTGTGTTATCATTAGCTTATATGTTGATGATATGTTGATTTTTAGTACTAACTTAGAAGCCATTAACAAAACCAAAAATTTCTTATCCACTCGTTTTGAGATGATTGATTTGGGAGAAGTAGATATAATCTTAGGTGTCAAGGTTAATAAATCTAGCAAGGGGTTCTCTTTGGATCAAACACATTATATTGAGAAAGTGTTAAAGAGATTTGACAGTTGGGATGTCATCCCTGCACGAACCCCGTTTGACTCTAGTACTCATCTCACTAAAAATAAAGGAAGCTCAGTTTCTCAAGTTAAATATGCTAAAATTATTGGAAGCCTAATGTTCTTAATGAACTATACTCGGCCCGATATTGCCTATGCTGTGAGTAGATTAAGTAGATATACTCATAATCCAAATGGTGAACATTGGATAGCTCTTAGACGCTTACTAAAGTACCTTAAGGGCACTATGGACTGGAAACTTGATTTTGTTGGCTATCCTGCTGCACTAGAAGGATATTGTGATGCCAACTAGGTTTCTGACAGTGATGAAGTAAGCTCTACGAGTGGATATATCTTCACTTTAGGAGGAGCTACAATCTCGTGGAAGTCTGCCAAGCAGACTTGTATTGCACGCTCCACCATGGTGTCAGAGTTCATAGCTCTAGACTTAGCAGGGAAAGAAGCTGAATGGCTTAGAAATCTTTTAGCAGAGATACCTTTATATGGAAAACCGACTCCTCCAATATCTTTATTGTTTGATTCATAATCTGCTATACATGTGGCCTTGAATCAAGCTTACAATGGTAAGAAAATGCATATCCGTATAAGACACGAATCTGTGAGGCACCTAATAAAGAATGGAGTACTCGCTTTAGAGTATGTGAAGTCGAAAGTGAACTTGGTTGATCCTCTTACCAAAGGATTGAGCAGGAAACAAATTCTGGATTCGTCGAGGGGATGGGTCTTAAGCCTATTGGTTGAGTGATTCATGGTGGATACCCAACTTAGTTCTCTAAGTTCAATGTGGTTAAACGAAACCATGAAACGAATCATAGTATACATGTCCATTTACCCAATCTCTATGACGTTTCATGTACATGCCTAGGTTGATCTTAAATGCTCTTAATAAATTCATAGCCCAAGTTTGGGTGGTCTTAGTGAGAAAAACTTGATGAATTTACCGATTTTTGGTTGAATAACTACTCTTAATAAGTTCTTAGACCTATTGCGAAGGACTAATAGAACTTACCGCTCGAAAGGATGAGTTTTTAACTCTTAATAAATTCTATCCAAAGAGGTTGGATTGTTCTATTGAGAAGAACATTATTGAATTTACCGAACAAGAGGTTGAGTTTTTATTCTTAATGATTTCTTAGCCCAGAGTTTGGGTGGTTCATTTAATATGAACTTGAAGAAAATCACCTTATTTTGTGAGGTTGAGCTTTATACAAAGCTCTTAAATATTTCATAGCCTAAATTTGGGTGGTTTATGTTGAGATAAACTTGATGAAATAACTTATGTAAGTGAGAAGAGTTAGCCGCCTTCTATGAAAAACGATAGAGCCATTTTTCTAGTACACTTACTAAAATCCCGAGGTAATATGGCTAAATATATACATAGTATATATAAGTATCTTCACATCGCGGACTGTGGAGGATGAAGGGATTAGTTATGTGTTATGAGTTCACCCCGATCTTAGAAAGTTCAAGAATAGTTTCACTTATCTAAGAGGAGGATTACTCATCATCACTACGTACTAGTTCAAGATTCGTTCACTATGTACTTAAGTAATTAATCTCGCAAATGCTCGTCTAGTGATAGTCGAACTTGGTGACATCATGAGGATTCTTTCGCATTAGTGGGGGATTGTGGGAAACAAGGTAATGCTTGAATCCCACATGGATAACAAATACCTTTGGGAATGGATATTTATTAAGGCATCCCTCCACTTCCTTGTTGAGTGATAGAGAACAAGGGAGTCCCTCGCGCACCGCCGCCGCGGCCGTCCGTCGTGGTTGTGGTCGTGGTCGTGGTCATGGTAACACGTGTCTTCGACACGTCCGCGCGCGTACTATCTTTTTAGAGAAAGTCAGTAAGCACTTTTCTCTTCTTTTATTGCGAAATGCGAAAGGTTTCTTCTGCAGTCACTCTGCTTTTATAGGCTGTATGGGTGTTGTTCTGATTGATTTAAAATTCTCTTTGAAATTTTAAATAAATAACTGAACAGATTTGATAACAGATTAATCCGAGATTTTAATGGATATATAATATGTTAACCAAGATTTTATCTGTTAATCGAGATTTTATCTAAAAATAAACAGATTATCCGAGATTTAAATGGATTCTATCTGTTATTTTTAGTATATTTCAAATTTAATTAATTTAAATTTGAAAATAAATCAGATAAAATCTGTTTTTTTGGACAGTTATACCCTTACGTCCAGCCTATAAATATGAAGCAGATTTCTCAGTTTTCTTCATCCCATTTAGTATTCACTGTCTTACTTAGAGAGAAAATCTGAGAGCTTGCCTTTGTCGACTCTATTTTCTGACGAGCGTTTCCTCCTAAGTCCACTCCAAACTTTGGGTGTACACTATTTGGAGGACCATGCTAACCTTCAGGGGACAACCGCCTAACGTAGCGAGTACACACATCGGGACGATTTGTTTCTAAGGCAGTGGCCTCCATACCACGACACGGTCAATTTATTTTTCTTGGTTCCTTTTTTCTTGTGAGTGCTAACGCCGTGTTTTGCGAAGTTTATTTTTCCAACAGTGCATAATCTATTTCAACATTTGAAGATTATATTCAATATTGAATTATGAAGATTCAAAGATTTTATGTGATATTTTAATCAGGGGGAGTAAATACGCATTGCACTCTTTTTTTTCTTAACCGAGGTTTTGTCCCAATGGGTTTTCCTGGTAAGGTTTTTAATGAGGCAACATGTTATGCGTATCAAAGATGTATGTACTCTTTTTCTTTCACTAAGAATTTTTTCCCACAAGGTTTTTATCTTAGTAAGGTTTTAACGAGACACATTATCTTTATAGACATCCAAGGGGGAGTGTTATGAATAATATTTATCTATGTGAATGTCTATCATTATAAGAACTCTATCATTGGGAATATTATCTTCATTAATTATAGTTTAATATATTATGTACTTCTTATGCCTATAAATAGATGAGTTTGTGAAGGCATTGTTCACAAGTCAATATTGATAATAATACAAATATCTCTCTTTCTATCTTCTCCTTGTTTTTTCATTCTTGTTCTTTATTCTTGTTTTAGTTCTTCATTATTTTATTCACAACATAATTCAATTTTTAATTCATTATTATTTTTATATAATTATAATTTTTTTTATTTAATTATTATTAATATTTTTATTTTTTTATATTATCTGTTATTTTATCTTGTTAATTTTTATGATGTATAAAACTTTAAATAAAAAAAGTGAAGTCGGTAAGAATAGGGTCGTAAAAAATATCTGATTAATTTGACTTGTTTATTTATTAATGCCATTTAAATTTTTGGATATTCATTTTTTTATTTTTTTTAAATAATTCATAACGGATATTTAAAAATTTCAGGTCAGGTCAGATATGAATAATGATTTTTCATTCAAATCAAATATTTGATTAACCGAAATTTGAAAATTTTAAACTTTTTATATATATAAATCTTGGTATATTTGATATTTTTACTTGTTATATTTAAAATTTTAAAATTTTTCATAAATAAAAATTCTTTTATATGCGAAAATATAAAATTTTCATAATTAGGACCAATAAATTAAAAAATAATTAAATCAAATCATAAATTTAGTTATTCTGATTATCAAAGAATCAAATTAATCCATAACTATTTTTTATAATAATAGCAAATTAACCTCAAACTTAAGAAATAGGTTGTTTATTTCCCTCCAAAATTTTGTATTTTTCTTTTTTTACCAATTGTTTTAGTTTAATTCTATTGAGTTCCAATTTAGATTAATTTAATTAAAATTCTATATTTAATTCTAAAATTCTTTTAATTATGTTTGCAATTTATGTTTTAAATTTTAGTTTAGCTCACTCAAATCTTAAGTTTAATAAGTTAATTCAATTCAAACATTATTATTATAGGATATAATAAACTTTGATTAAATATAATTAAATATAATTAACTTATAGAGTTCCGTACAAGTTTCTAATGGTAGGTTTAAATTTATTTAATTGCTCGTAAATAAGGCATTTCTATCCCTCCATCACTATGCAAGATCTCAATCGTGCATGAAAACTAACAAGTTTCAAATTTTTTAAGGTCAATCAGAAAATGAAAGGGATGATAAGGGAAAATGAGGAATTCCAGAATTTAGGTACTTCTTTCTCTATCCTTTTATATTATATTTTTTATAGTTATATATTACTTATGACCTAATTTCTTTAAATCTAATAATTTATTTAATATTCTGTTTGTTGTTATCAAATCTAGAATTTAATAAAATAGTTAAATTTCTTCAAGGCAAGATCATATTAATTACTAATGCGACTGAATTTTTAGCAAAGGGTATTACACTTACTCTATCTTCACTATACATCTATTCTAATGGAGATTTTGGAAGGTTAATATTTAATCAATACATGTTTAAACTACGAGTTTTTCAGTATTTGTGGAGAAGATACTAAGGATTCAACCAAAGGTGAATAGGATCTATCTTCTCTTAAGCGCTAAAGATGAAAATTCTGCCATTCAACGCTTGAATGATGAGGTACAATACTTAATCCAATAGTTTCGAATGTTAAATGAGCGATTGCACTTTTGTACGTTTCAATTAGTTTGATATGGATCAGTCCACTTATGAAACTATTTATTTTTATCATGACTTAAATAATAGCTATTGAATATGTAAGTCAAATTGGTGTCGCCTGTGTAGTGCTATAAATTATGCGAACACGTATATGGTGTATATTTACTCGACAGAGGTTTCTAAAGTGTTCCCACTCTCTCGAGTCATAGGAACCTGACAAACTAAAATGTCACGGCATCTCCTCTCAATCTTAGCAGTGACACTAGCCTATCGACAAAGTTCACTCCTTTTAGTCGTTGAAACCTTCACCTACGTTTGTCTCGAGTACCTAGAGTCAGATTAGGCTCTGATTACTATCTGAAGCCCATTGCTCACGTAGATCCTCTCTTAGCTCCTCTCGGATGATCTAAGGATCTATAGCTAGGTTTCTCTTGAACACCTAACATGCATCTAAACACGGGACACTCTCATGTCTCTTACAATTGTTAAATAATTAACAACAATGAGCAAAGCGAATACAAAAACACATAGTAGACTATATTAATAAAAAGTAAAAGATAATCATCCAAAGTAGCAACCACCTAAACAAGGCAACACATGGTGGTGCGAAATGTTAAAGAAAATATGAAAAATAAAGCAAAGGAAGGAGGAGAGAAGACACCCTCAGTTGCGCAGGCCGCCGGCTATACAACTACTACGGGACATCTTGGCGTGCTAGCCCCTCTCGGGTGCCTAGCACGCCACTCCCTTCAAGCTCTATCAATGGAGGACACTTTGGTCGGAGATTAGAGAAGAAAGGTGGAAGTTTTCCATCATCGCAAACTACTCCAAAGGTGCCTCTTTTTCTATGTTTTTTTCTCCCAAAAAGGGCCTCCTAGGTCTTACCATTTCTTAGGTCACCGTCCTTAAAAAGAAGGGGTGAAAAACCCTAAAGGTTAATAAAAATTCCAGTTCTACCCCCATTCAAGTGATGGAATTTCTGCAGAGGTGATAGTGGTCCCCTCTTGAGGTGGCTTGTGGTCCCCTACAGTGGTGGCTGTGGCCAAGCTGTAATGGCACCAGTTGACACTCTTCTCAAAATATCTTCTTATCGTTTAGCTCAGCATAAGAGTCCTCCAGATTTGCCATGGCATTTTCCCATCGCTATCCTTCTTCGAATGCCATAAAAAATTTCCTCAACTTCCCATTTTTGCTTTACCTGCACACAACAACCCAAAAGCACAACCTTTTCCCATGAAATAGCACCCGTTGCCACACTAAAAATGCCAAGGCATAACTAAGAAACTACATGCAATGATATGAGCCTAAATGCATTTAAATGAGCCTAAATGAGCTTAAGGAAAATAAATAACTTAAGTAAAAAGGCTTAAAATATAGCCTTTTTATGGAGTTTTCACACCCCCAAACTTAAGCTATTGCTTGTCCTCAAGCAATAGATAGCAGCTAGTAGACAAGAAATGTCATGAAAATGCTTAGGGTCTAGGCAAGCAAATGTTCAAAGTTTCAGCCCTTAGAAAATGTTATGGCATAAACATATAAGACTCGAGGAAATTTCAAGAACGCTACCCTAGGACAATGTCGAATGCAAGTGTGTGTGTGCGTGAGTGTATCTAATTTATGCTTAGTAAAGTTAAAAAATTTTCTAAGGAATGTTCACTATCCTAGCAAAACATGTTTTTTTCATTAAAGCACAATTTACTACTCCCCGTAATATAATATTATATTTTATATTTTTTTCATTCTTTCATCTTTTTTTTACAAATGCTCATCATACTACTACGAGCGGAGCCAGCCTTTCACACTACCTTCTACTCATGCCATAGCTACCATTTATTAAAACGTAGTATCCAGGTAATGCCATGGCAAGTTAGGAGTGTAGCGTCACCCTGTGCCTCTTTTAGTAACTCATATACGCATGGATATGCCATGGCATAGCATAGTATCCCTCTACAGATATATTCAGGCATTTATTCATAACTAAAAACTAAACTAAGAGGGGGGTTTCAATTAACATCAAAATTCATTAAAACATGCAAGGTTGTTCAAGTTTTCATTCTATAAAAATTTTCTAACTTTCTTTCGCATGAAGGACATACACTCATACAGCAAGAAAATAAACACAAACCATCAAGTCCCAAAGCAAGCTCTACCCAAATCTCAAGTCATGCATATTCAATTCAAGTACTGGCCATAAAGAAAGATATCATCATCGGGCATCATAAACTATAATCCAAGAACTTACCCTAAAACTTACACAATTGTCATGGCATAATTCTACAACTACTTCTATCATGCAACATGAAAATGGAGTAGAGAAAGACACCTCCCCCAAACTTGAGTTAGGCATTTTCCTCAATGCAACTAAAAAAAATAAATGTTATGCAATGCAATGAAATGAAAGGCAATGTACCTTGGTTAGGTAGGTAGTGTGGTGGCAATGCAACGAGATGTTCGCCTATTCAATGGGGGCGGTTTGACATCAGAATCAGACTTATCATCAACCCCTCTTCATTTAGACTTTTCGGCAGCAGCAAGTGATGGGCTCGGCTGTCGTCCGGTCAACATCTTGAGACAGCGTTTAAATTTCTTCTTTTGGGCCGAGGGCAATGGTGATTCCTCTTGTGGGGCTGCTGGTTGTTCTTGTTCCGGTTGTGTTGGTTGGGCGGGCAGATCTTCAAACAGGGATGAAATAAAGCCGGTCTCATGTTCTTTTGCAGCAGGTGGGTCTTATTGAACTGGTGACTGGACTTGTTCCTCTGAAAATGTCGCGGCATTTTCAGGATCTTGTTCTTGTGCAAGTGCCTGGGTCTCTGGAGCCTGCTCCTCTGGCTCCGGTTCTATGGGTCTTACCTCCTCAGATGGATTAGCTGGGGATGGTGCCTCATTCAAATTAGGTGCAGTTGGCCTAGGTGTAGGTGGGTCAGCTGGAAATGTCTCGGCATTTCATGGTGTAGTAGGCAGGATAGACTCCGGGAACTTAGGGAACTCTTGATTCAGGTGAGGTAGCAGCTCTGCTAGATAGGCTTGGATAACCTCGTCTCACTTCTTGGTATAATTGAAAATTTCTTTTAAATCTCTGGACAAGTCATCTACCTTTGCCATGGTATTTTTAGAGAGCTCCAGCACATCGTCCTTCTGAGATGGGCCTTTTATTTTAGTCGCAGCAGCATGTGACGCTTCCGGTTGCTCTTCAATGTTACCCATCAAGGCAGTCACTTTCTCAGCAGACAAACCCTTCATTCCTTCCATAATTTCATCAAAATCGTTCTCTTGAACTCCTTTCTTTTGGCACAAAGTTGTGATTAAGTTTGGGAAAATGAGTGGACACTTGGGACGGTTCAAGCACGCATGAGTTTCATGAACAATGATTCGGCCTATATCCATGGGGCAACCGAATAGAATAGAATGTAAAAGCATCAATCGAGTCAGGCTTACTGTGGTGTGATGCGAAGTGGGTATCAACTTATAACGCATGAAGTGTTGCCATAACCGGGCGCTCGGAAGTAGGCGCTCACGGTTCATCGTCCTTCGTGTGGCATGTTAGCCATTCCATTCTGTCCCAGGCAAACAAAGGTCGTCCTTCACCCCTTGATAAGTTTCATAATTAGCTTCTTCTTCCTTCTTTGTGTGTCTATCCAGTTCTTGAGGGATTTTGAAGAAGTGATTGATGGTCTTATTGGTGAAGTGAACGTTTTTACCCCGAACATAAACAACTTTCTGGTCAGGGCTTTGAATATCAGCATAAAACTCTCTCACTAAAGTGGCATTGACAGAGCCAGGATGGGCGACGAACCTCTCCCAGTGGTGGTGTCGGACAACATCCTTTACTTCAGACACAAACTCGTCGGAAAAGTTGAAACCAAGCTCAAAGAATTTTTTTTTGTTTTTTAAAGATTTAAATGTCTCTTCCATTGCATCATCAACAAAAAAGGGAGGAGGTGGTGGTGCGGACCATTACGGTCTGGTTCGTACCATTTTTAGGTCGAAAGAAGACAGAAAAAGTAATAAAAATTGAAGCTTTTCTTTATGGTGGGGGAGAGTTTTTCTTTCGGCTATGGCGGTGAAAAAGATGAAGAAGAAGATGGTGGGATGAAAGAGAAAAGAAATAAAGGTGAAAGTTTTAATTTTTTTAGTGGGCAGGTGGAAGAAAACGTGTGGTGGGGGGTTATCAACCAATGATGTCAGACATTAAAGGGGAAAGATAAGCATTTATGAATTTCAAAATAAACAAAAAAAGGTCCCTCCTTTTTGTCTTTTTGCCACCCAATTAATTCATGGTAGGGTTTCTTAATTTTCTCCTTCAACCGCCAGCCACCAAGGGTTGATATTTAACCTAAAAACAATAAAAACAAGTAAATTAAATAGGAAAATGACATAGCATAATAAAGCATATAAAACAAATTTAAAACAATTTATTTATGAACAAGAGTAAACTGAAAATGTCATGGTAGGTTTATCTCGCATCGCATGGGCTCCGATGTAGATCTTCAGGCGTTGGCCATTGACTTTGAAAATTTTCTCGTCGTCAATGTTCTTGATGTCTACATCTCCATAGGGATACACATGATTTATTTTAAATGGTCTGGACCACCTTGATTTAAGCTTTCCAGGGAAAAGCTTCAACCTTGAGTTGAATAGGAGCACTTGTTGTCCAACTTGAAAATGTCGTGCAAAATTGCATGGTCATACCATCTTTTAGTCCGCTCCTTGTATAGTTTGGCATTTTCATAGGCTTGGGCCCTGAATTCTTCCATTTCATTCAACTCTAGAAGTCTTCTTTCACTAGCTAACTTGGCATCAAAGTTGAGCTTCTTAATTGCCCAATAGGTTTTATGCTCTAGCTCGACCGGGAGGTGACATGACTTGCCATAGACTAAATTAAATGGAGACATTCCTAGGGGGTTTTGAATGTTGTTTGGTACGCCCACAACGCTTCATCAAGCTTGGGTGACCAATCTTTCCTTCTCGGATTCACCAATTTTTCCAAAATTTGCTTGATTTCACGGTTTGAAACCTCGGCTTGCCCATTGGTCTGAGGGTGATATGCCGTGGAAATCTTGTGTTTGACCCCATATCTCTGTAATGCCTTGGCAATTAACTTGTCAAAGTGGGTGCCTTCATCACTGATGATCGCCCTTGGCGCGCCAAACCTTGTGAAAAGGTGCTTGTGAAGGAACTTAAGCACTGTCTTCGAATCATTCCTAGGCGTCGCAATGGCTTCTACCCACTTGGACAAGTAGTCCACTTCCAATAGGATATACAAATCTCCAAATTAAGATGGGAATGTTCCCATGAAGTTTATGCCCCATACGTCAAACAACTCTATCTCCAAAATATTTTGTCATGGCATTTCATGACGTCTGGAGATATTCCCAGTCCTTTGACATCGATCGCAGGCTTGGTAAAATGCATGGGCATAGGCCAATAAAAACCTGATTGGATGACCTTTGCAACAGTCCTCATACCTCCGAAGTGTCCTCCACACGGGCCTGTGTGGCAGTGATGCAGAATTTCTCTTTGCTCCTCTTCGGGTACATATCTTCGGATAATCTGATCGGCACAATGCTTGAATAGGTACGGCTCATCCCAGAAATAGAACCGCGCTTCATGTCTAAATTTCTTCCTTCCCTGGCTAGTCATGTCAAAAGGCAAAACACTAGTAACAAGAAAATTAACAAGGTCAGCGTACCACGAAATTGTCGTGGCATAAAGAATTTTCTCATCAGGAAATTCATCATCAATTTTAATTTTTCATGACATTACAGGTTAACTTCTAGCCTAGAAAGATGATCAACAACTTGATTTTCTGTGCCCTTCCTATCTACCACTTCTAAATCAAATTCTTGCAACATTAGTATCCATCTAATAAGCCTGGTTTGGCTTCCTTTTTAGTCACTAAGTACTTAATAGCTGAGTGATCGGTGTGAACAATGACTTTAGTGCCTATCAAGTATGCCCTAAACTTGTCAAATGCAAATACCACGGCAAGTAGCTCTTTCTATGTGGTAGTGTAGTTAAGTTGTGCATCATTTAAAGTACGGCTAACATAATTTATAACATGAAAAATTTTACCTCGAAGCTGCCCCAAGACTGCTCCCACGACATAATTGCTTGCATCGCACATCAGCTCGAACGGTAATGTCCAATCCGGGGGAACAACAACGGGTGCAGTGATAAGGCTTTGCTTCAGCTCTGTGAAAGCGTAATGACATTTTTGATCGAACACAAAAGGCTGGTTTTGTTTCAATAACATGCACAAGGGCTTGGAGATCTTGGAGAAATCCTTGATGAATCTCCTATAGAATCCCGCGTGTCCTAGGAAACTTCTTATGCCCTTGACATTTGTAGGTGGTGTTAACTTCTCAATCACCTCGATCTTAGCTTTGTCCACCTCAATGCCTTTGTGTGAGATTTTATTGCCTAAAAAAATGTAACACCCTTAGCTCGGCCTAGACGAAACCGGCTCTAATGTATTACACGGGGAATACGGAACCAAACCCGCGAAGGTCCGATCCGATAAACAACCCTGAAGACCTTTATATATATATATTTATCTAAAGGCATAATTATGTTCCTATATATTTCGATTTCGTACTAAACAAGAATGGAAGCAATTGAACCACATTTGAACACTCGATTAGCACATGTGCAACTTAAGAACTAAAATGTGAATATTTTTAATTCGAATAACAAGTTAGAAATTCAGTCCATCAAAGTTCAATTAAACATACAAAGAGCACCCACGATAAATTTTAAACCAAACGGAGCATTCTAACATCATCAATAGGGACCAAAACGTAAAACTTCTACTTTCTAGGGACTACATCTGATTTAAGTTAGCCAACTTGAAATTAAGTCAACTTTATGCATCAAGGTTAAATTTCAACTAAAATTAACATTCTTAGCAACCATATTCGAGCAAAGAAAGATATCCGGGACTAATATGCAATTCCGACAACTAAAACCCATAATTTGACCTGGAGTATCAATATAGCTGAGCCCTGTATCGATACCGTGACGTGGCATTAACCAACTTAACTACCAAAGGTAGAGGTTTCGAAACTGCCCTTGACAGTTTCGAAACTTTGGTGTCCAGTGAACTCTAGGTACGAAACCATGTCCCATGGTTTCGAAACCTAGACTAAATTTGCCTAGGGTATCGATACCTGTTCTAGTGGTTTCGATACCCCTATGCCCAGAAACATAAAATCAACCATTTTAAGTAGATTTAACTCATTATAAACACAATCAATGATCACTATCAACTATATGCATAATTCCTAAACATTAGGAGAAAATTTACATTTGATTATAACCATTATAGACCCCGTGACACCTATAGGCATGCTTCCTAACTTTTTCAAAATAGTCCAAACCATACAAGGGTAAACATACCACAAGCAATACACAATAGCATACCAATAAAACCAACAATAAGGAATCATGTTCATAGGTCACTTTTACAACCCTTCATGCTAATTCAAAACAACCTCTCTAAAAACAAAGTTTACACATTGTCAAGTCTTATTTATTTTGCCGAATCATACGAAAAATGAGTAAGGTTTCTCCCCTTAAACCACTTACTCCAAATGTAGTCCGGAAAGCCTTTATTTCTCTGCAAGGATGAATAGAGAGCTTAAGCAAAACATGCTTAGTGAGGTAACTCTAAAACAAGTTCATCAATGCAACATTTAAAACCATATCTTGTACTTTTTGTGCTAAATCAAAGTATGCATAAACAAATCATGCTCATGTTCGCACTCAAATCAATTCATAAATCATGCATATTGGCGTTCAAGTGACAACTTGTTGTGAACCTTAAGCTCACCGAATACACGGATTCCTTTTTCCACAATTAGAGACTCTTGGTCTCAACATGCATCGGTTGGACACATAGTCACCCTTGTATACATGTTACCCCCACTACGTACGGTCAGACACAAAGTCACCCTTGTTTACATATGGGTCAACTATATGCACGGTCGGACACAAAGTCACCCTTGTTTACATATAGGCAAGCTCTAGGCGCACGGTCGGACACATAGTCACCCTTGTTTACGTGTAGGCAATATCAATATTTTCATAATCTTTATAGTGCACTTTATCCTAATGACATGTCATTTGTATTCGTAACTATAGTTAATGTCACTAAGCCAATATCATTACAATCATGCATGTTAACTTGCTGTTCATAATGCATTCAAAAATATGTTCATCAAGTGAACCAAAATCATGCTCAACGGCTTAATCAAAGGTAAGGCAAATAACCACAATTTGTTCCAATTCATTCTCATGCTTTCAAAATCCATGAATACCATTATAAACCATGCATTTACAGTAACTAAAAAATGCATTCATCATTTCAAAATCCAATTTATGCATTCGAAACATTTCTATAAAAGCATCTTGTATAAAATCAATGCAATTTAGCCAAAACTTAGGAAATGCTTCCGAAACCATAGAAATCACTTACTTTTGAACTATGGAAAGCTTTTACACTATTCCATAATTCCCAAAACAGAACCAAATGTTTACGAATAGCTTTTACCCCTAAATTCACTCACCGACAAGCAAAACAAGCTTTCGCCGATGCTCCAACGATAACGCCAACGTACCAGCCACTCAAGAGCCTTTTTGCACTCCCTCTACATAACCAAAACAGAGCATATACACATTAAAATATGCTCAACACAGCAGCAACATTAAACCTCCACAACTCTACCGAAAACAAGCCGAAAAGGCCGAAACTAAGATGAAAACACCCGAAAACTAAACCAGCCACTAACCTAACGAATCTATCACTTAAAAATCCTCAATTATGAACTATGAAAACCTTCAAACCTTCCTTATACCTCCAGAAAAAACAGAGCATCAAAAATAACCCATAAAACCACCCGAAAACCACATCTAACAACACCGATTCAATTATTCCGGGATTGAAACTATGTGAGACCATTAAAAGACTCATTTAATCATGCAAATAAGTATAATTTCATAGAAAATCGTCCTAATTACAACCTTGAACAAGATCTAACTTATTTTCTTGAAATTTCCATAAAACTCAAAAATCTTGAATTAGAACACAAAATCAAGTTAAGATTAATGATTTGTAAAAAAAATGCTTGGGAATATCGAATAAAGAACCTTATAATTAAAAAAATAAACAAGAAATTACCGTTGAGATGCATCCACCAAAATTGACGTGAATTCTCCTCTTGATTTTTCTTAAGATTAACTTAGGATTTTGTAAAACAAACTGAGAGGTTTTGTTGAGGATGAAATTTTGATTAAAATGAGATGAATTTTGATAAAAGTGAAGAAGAATTCAACAATTGATTTCAGAAATCATGGAGAGAAAATTAGAGAGAAAAAGATGAGAAAATAATGAGAAAATGGAGTTAAAAAGGAAAATGTGATTAACCGTCAATTAAAACAAATTTTGGTGAATGATATCTAATTAAAACACTTTGGGTTAATGGCCCTATAAGGATTCTAAGATTTGGCTTACTTTTCAATTTAGTCACAAAAACCCAAATTTTCGAAAAAAATTACAATTTTGCCACCAACTTTTTAAAATTTACATTTTAGTCACTAAAATAGTAATTAAGCTTAATCAAACCGAATTAAGACTCAATTAACATTCCATTAGCCTTAAAAAATTATTTTAACATTTTAAAGACTTTTCTAGAAATTTACTATTCACCCGATTAAAATATTAGTATTTTAATTACCCGAAATTAATGAACCGAAGAAATCCGATTCGACCTGAATCGAACCACACTAAACAAAAAAAAACTTCTAGACCCAAATTTGGGATGTTACACACAATACCTTCTGTCACCATAAAGTAACATTTCTCCCAATTCAGCACAAGGTCAGCTTCTTCATATCGCTTCAGGACCTTTGCTAAATTGCCAAGACAATTCTGGAAATTGTCTCTAGAAACAGAAAATTCATCCATGAATATCTCTAGGTAATCCTCAACCATATTAGAAAAGATAGCTTGCATACAACGCTGAAAAGTTGTCGGGGCATTACACAATCCAAAGGGCATCTTCAGAAAGCATAAGTGCCGTAAGGACATGTGAAAGTGGTCTTCTCTTGGTCCTCCGATGCTATGGCTATTTGGTTATACCCCGAATATCCATCCAAGAAACAATAGTAATCTTTGCCCGCCAAGCGATCCAACATTTGGTCGATGAAGAGTAGAGGAAAGTGGTCCTTCTTCGTAGCTTTGTTGAGTTTGCGATAGTCCATACAAATCCTCCATCCGGTCACTACTCGCGTCGGCAATAGCTCATTGTATTTATTGCTCACCACGGTTGTGCCTCCCTTCTTGGGCACACATTGAACCGGGCTCATCCATGAACTGTCCGATATTGGGTAAATAAATCCAACATCGAGCCATTTGATAACTTCCTTCATAACAACTTGCTCCATAATAGGGTTGAGTCTTCGTTGTGACTCTATGGATTTGCCATGGCATTCTTCCAGAAGTATCTTATGCATACAGATAGTAGGACTGATCCCCTTTAAATTTGTCATGGTTCATCCTATCGCTCGTTTATGTTGTGACAAAACAACAAGTAGACTTCTTTCTTGATCAGCATTGAGATTCGCCGAAATGATAACAAGCAGGGTCTCGTCTTCACCTAGATAAGCATATTTGAGATTCTTTGGAAAAATCTTCAGCTCCAGCTTGGGCGCATTGAGTAATGAAGGCTTGGGAGGAACGAATTCCTCGAAGTCAAGAGGTTCGAAGCTTGAATGATTTCTAGCTATCAGCAAACTAGATTGTTTCTTTTCCAATGGAAATTCACCAGCTTCCTCTTCCTCTTCTATGAGCTCTTCATACTCATCCAATTGAACAAAATTACTGTGACAAAAATGATCAGCTTCCCTTGATATCTCCGAGTATGCTTCCAAAATGCTCTGGCATTCTTTAGAATCATCCACGTACTTGAGAGAATTGTTGATGTTCACGGTCAATCTTTGATTTGCTACTCGCATTGTAAGCCCACCCTTCTCACAATCAATGAGAATGCGACCGGTTGCTAGGAAAGGTCTCTCTAAGATGATGGGTGCATTAGCATCAGCCTCACAATCAAGTATTAAGAAGTCGACTGGAAACACGAATTTTTCCACCCTCACTGTGACATCTTCGATCTTCCCCTCAGGTCTCACATGAGAACGATCGGCTAGTTTCAATATGAAGGATGTGGGTCTCGATATCCCATGCTAAGCTTCACAAAAATTGACTTGGGCATCAGATTTACACTCGATCCAAGATCACAGAGTGCTTTCCCAATGAACTTATCTCTAATAGCACAAGGGATAATAAAGCTGCCTGGATCCTTCTTCTTCATTGGTAGGTTACTTAAAGCAGAGTAATACTCTTTTGTCGTGGCAATTATCTCGAACTTCTCCACTTTTCGCTTCTTTGTGACTATCTCCTTGAGAAATTTGGCATAAGTGGGCATCTGGTCAATTGCCTCCAATAGTGGGACATTTATGTACAGTTGGTCCAATTTATCAACAAACTTCTTGAACTGAATTTCATCATTATGCTTTTTCAGCCTCTGGGAAAAGGGTGGTGGGGGTCTAACTTCTTCCACAACTGGGGTAGGAACTGATTTTGATGTGGCATTTCCGCTCGCTCCATTAGCAGGTTCCTTTGTCAAACCTTCCTCCTTCTCCTTTTCCTCGAGAATTTGCTCAGACATTTCTTCTTGCATAGGTTTGGGTAGAGATTCACCAGACTTCTCCCCCCAAAAAATAACTTATCTTCTTGATTAATCTGCTTGCCACTCCTTAGTGTGATCGTGCTACATTGCTCTTTACTATGTGGTTTAGTGACTTCAGTGTCACTGGGCAGATGTTATGGCTGACGCTCCTGTATTTTCGTGGCAATTTGGCCAACCTGACGCTCCAGATTTCGCAATGAAGCACTGTGGCTTTGTAGTAGGGTTCCTTGGCTCTTGATGGCTGTAGAATGCTCTTGAAGCATAATCTTGGTACTTAGAATAAATTCTTGCATAGTTGCCTCCAAAGAACTGGTATTCAATGATGATGCAGCCCCCTTGTTCTGATTATGCCAAGGCATATTCGACTAAAAATTCTGGGGCTCATTTTGATTTCTAGTTGGGGGATTAGGATTGCTGGATCCTTGGTTTCCTCATGAAAATTTTGAATGTTGTCGCCATCCTAGATTATAGGTATTAGAGTACGGATTTTTGTTGTTCCTATTGAAGTTGCTCACATAATTGGTTGTCTCATGGTTTCCTAAGCACTCGCTCTCATGATGATTGACATGGCATAACAGACATGTTGAACTGGACATCTTCACCTCCTTCACCTCATTGGAACGTTGGATGCTCTTTAACATGTTGGTGATAGCTAAGATTTGGGCGGATAGTGAGTCTTTAGCATCAAGCTCGAATGTCCCTTGTGCCTTCCTCTCGGTTACAAGTCTTGTACAAGGAAATTGATAGTCATTGTTGGCAATTCTATCAACAATGTCAAATGCCTCCTCAGGTGATTTTTCTAGTAAAGTTCCATTTACTGAGTCATCTAGCATTATTCTGGTTGGTGCGTTGACTCCATTGTAGAACATCACAACTTGAGTCCAATCTTGAAATTCATGATTTGTACACTTTCTAAACAATCCCTTGTATCGATCCCAACATTCGCACATTGACTCGTCGTCACCTTTTCAAAAAGAAGCTATGTCATTCCTAAGCTGGGTGTGTAGATTCGGAGGATTATACAGCAGCAAAAAGTTTTGCATAGATTAGCCCATGACTCTATCGATCTGGATGGTACTCCACTCAACCACGCCCTTGCTCGGCCACATAGAGAATAAGGGAAAAGCTTGAGCTTTAACACATCCTCATGAACTCCTTGTTGATGAAAAGAATCACAAACTTCTAGGAAAGCTCTAATATGTTGCCTTGCATCTTCGTGCGCCATCCCTCCAAATTGCCCAATAAAGTTTAGCATATTGAACATGATAGGCTTTAATTCGAAGTGTGTAGCTTGAATTTTCGGTGCCACGATGCCAGGATTAAGATCATCCAAGATAGGATTTAAATGATCCCTAATAACCCTTGGTCGAGGTGCAACAACATTCAGATTTACCCCGACATTAGGAACTACTGGGTATTGCATTGCTGGTGGGTCCATAGCTCTACGCTGAGTACGCCTTCTTTGATGAAACAAACGCTCAATTTCAAACACTATAGGATAGAGAGGTCCGTTAGTAGACCTTCTGGACATGCATTGAGAATAACCCTGAAAACAAAATAAATAAAACAAGTAAAATGAACTAAGAAAATAAACAAAGCAAAACAAAAATGCCAAGGTAAAAATGACAAATTGTTCTCTTGTCGATCCCCGACAACGGCGTCAAAAACTTGGTTCGCTCTGTGTAGTGCTATAAATTATGCGAACGCGTATATGCAAGTATACAAAGTCGTACAAGTAATAAAAGGGTGAGTGAGTATCGTTCCCATGAGGATCGAGATAATCAGTAAGTCAAAATTGTCAAGGCAAAAAGATGTCACTAACTAAAAACGAAAAACAAAGATAAAAACACGTGGAAATGGATATGTACGGTGAAGGTGTAATGGTGAAATGCTATGTAAATTTCAGAATTCAAGCAACTAAAATATGCCAAGGCAAAATGGAATGGATGGTGATGGCACGATAGAAGTATGGCAGTGGTGTGTGGAAAGTATGATGATATGATTGCAGAGAGACAAGTAAAATAGTAAAAGCAGTTTGTGAATGCTGAGGCAAAAACAGGATGCAAGAACACGTTAAACAATATGTTGTACTAACCCTCTATTGATTAGCTCTCCTAGGAATGATTGGTGGAGGTTCCTAAGGACTTCTTAACCTTACTTCTACTAACATCTAGCCACTATGGTGTATATTTACTCGACAGAGGTTTCTAAAGTGTTCCTGCTCTCTCGAGTCATAGGAACCTGACAAACTAAAATGCCCCGACATCTCCTCTCGGTCTCAGCAGCGACACTAGCCTATCGACAAAGTTCACTCCTTTTAGTCGTTGAAACCTTCACCTACGTCTCTCACGAGTACCTAGGGTCAAATTAGGCTCTGGTTACTATCCGAAGCCCATTGCTCACGTAGATCTTCCTTTAGCTCCTCTCGAATGATCTAAGGATCTATAGCTAGGTTTCTCTCGAACATCTAACATGCATCTAAACACAGGACACTTTCATACCTCTTACAATGCTTAAATGATTAACAAAAATGAGTAAAGCAAATACAAAAAAACATAGAAGACTATATATTAATAAAAAGTAAAAGATAATCATCCAAAATAGCAACCACCTAAACAAGGCAACACATGGTGGTGTGAAATGTTAAAGAAAATATCATCCACATACTTCTTTAATCATCCACAATCATCCTCTTAAAAATATGAAAAATAAAGCAAAGGAAGGAGGAGAGAAGACACCCTTGGTTGCGCAGGCCGCCGACTCTTCAACCACCACGGTACGCCTTGGCGTGCTAGCCCCTCTCGTGTGCCTAGCACGCCTCTATCAATGGAGGACACTTTGGCCGAAGATTGGAGGAGAAAGGTGTAAGCTTTCCACTGCCACAAACCACTCCAAAGGTGCCTCTTTTTCTATTTTTTTTTGCTCCCAAAAAGGGCCTCCCAGGTCTTACCTTTTCTTAGGTCACCGTCCTTAAAAAGAAGGGGTGAAAAACCCTAAAGGTTAATAAAAATTCCATTTCTACCTCATTTACGTGATGGCATTGCTGCAGAGGTGACAGTGGTCCCCTACTGAGGTGGCTTGTGGTCCCTTACAGTGGTGGTTGTGGCCAGGCTGTAATGACACCAATTGACACTCTTCTCAAAATATCTTCTTGTCGTTTAGCTCAGCATAGGATTCCTCCAAATTTTTCATGGCATTTTCCCATCGCTATCCTTCTGTGAATGTCATGACAAATTTCCTCAACTTCCCATTTTTGCTTTACCTGCACACAACAACCCAAAAGTACAACCTTTCACGTGAAATAGCATTTGTTGCCACAATAAAAATGCCAAGGCATAACTAAGAAACTACATGCAAAGATATGAGCCTAAATGCATTTAAATGAGCCTATATGAGCTTAAGGACAATAAATAACTTAAGTAAAAAGGCTTAAAATATAGCCTTTTTGCGAAGTTATCACAAATCTAACTTTTATTTCTTGTATTAAAAATTATATAAATCTGCAACTTACACATAATACATGAAATCATCATAAGATTTGATTTAACATATTTAATGGTTAATTAATACATTATTTAACAATAAAAAGTGATTAAATTATACTAATGTATATGTATGATTTGTTAGCAGATCATAAACACAGACTTGTTTAAGGTTGTTCGTGAGAGTAGGGTTCAAAATTTGATCACTTCATATCGAATAAAGCCGTAGCAGTGGCCGGTGATATTTCTTTTGTAAATTTGAAAGTTAAAGATTCCACGTTAAGAGAAAATATGTGGAAAAAAATAAACATGATTATAAATACCGCGGACACAACTGATTTCAGTGAAAGGTAATTTTATTTTTAATTTTCTTTTTTCTAAATTAATTAAAGCTAAACTATATTATTGGTCATCAAATTAATAAACTGTTTTTATTTCTGTCGCGCAATTATAATTTTTAATCCAAATTCCATTAAATCGTAGACAAAAATGACATTGTGGTATTCTTTTAATTGGTATAATCATAAATTTAATTTGTAATGTTTTAAAAAATTAAAAACAACTTGCGTCATCATTTTTATCAAAGATTTAACGATTAAACTAAAAACGATAAAAACGTTAGTGGTGAAATTTTAAACTTTTATATTCCACTGACTAAACTAGCCTCACCTGAATAGTTGGATGATTAATAATATAATTTAATCGTTAATTAACTTTCAATCCCATCAAACATACAAATAAATTTTCTTCATGATTCTTTTAATTTCTTCTTATTTTTTAAGATATGATGTTACTTTGAATGTCAATACATTTGAAGTTCTCAATGTTTTGTGCTTTGGAAAGAAATGTGATAAAGTAAAATTGTTTCTCCATGTATCAACGGCTAATTATTGATTTTGATATAAATCCTTGTTAATTGTAATTATTTAATTCATGGTTAGATTTTTCATATAGTCCCATGTATTTGATTATTGAATATTATTGACTAATAGTTTCATTTTTTATTTTATGTAGAGACAGAATAATATTAGAGAAACAAGTTTATATGGGTGAGACTTTAAAAAAGACAACTAATTTAGATATCATCTGTGAAAAGAGAATTATTGACAAAAAATTAGTTCATTTACGAGATCAATCTCTCTTGGTTGAATCATAAACAATAGCAATGAAAGAGTTCGGCCTCAAAAGGTTTGTTCTTATATATTTAACACTATTATTCCCATTTCACTTTGATTAATAATCATGACATGAATATAACAATTTCTTTTTTAAAAGGTAGTGATATATTTACAACATAATTTATATTGTGATCCACAAAAAGAATATCTGAATTGAGAATAATGAAGAATAAAAATAACATATCTGAGGACAAAACAAGTTGTACTTATTCATATCGTATAGGGCAAAATTGAATGGATGGCCAAACACGTGCATTTACAAAGGCAATGGAAAATATGCTTTTAGGCAACTTCAATAGCGATTTTCCTCTTGTTATCAGACGCCCCACTAGGGATGTAAAAACAGTTACTCGGAAGGGTTTTAGGTCGGGTATTATCAGGTCGGGTAAAATTGGATACAGATCATTTCAGGTTAATTTGATGTTTTGACTCGATTTAGGTTTGGTGCAGTTTCATTTCAGGTCGGATCCATTTCAGGTCGAGTCCGTTTCAAGTCGGATCTATTTCAGGTCGGGTTTAAACGGTTTGGGTCTAAATCGGATAATTGAAAGTTTCATTTCAAGTTGGGTAGATTTCAGATCGGGTTCATTTCAAGTCGGTTTTGTTTCAGGTCAAATTAATTTGGATTTTAAATTCGTAATAATTAAAATTATTAAGTTTGATTTTGTACAAATAAGTAAATAAACGATAGACTTTTGGTTGAATGTGACTAGATCATTCATTTCGAATTAATTATTTAATATCTAACATCATTCACTAGCATGAATCTCATTAAAAATAAATATTACGCAGTATACTTAACAAAAATATCATATAATGAATAATGATTCATATCTTAAAAATTGTGCTAAAATATAAAAATTAATAAATAATAAATATTGGACTACAAAGTCAAAGAATAAAATTTTAAATTAATAAAGGATAAACATTAATAAAATAAAATATCATCTTATTAAAAACACTAAACTAAATTAGAAAAATAACTAATAGTCAATTCAAAATAAAAAAATATAACTTGTAAGTACTAAATTACAAAAGTTATAAATTAATAATAATTAAATTCGATGAAAAATTAATTTTAATATATTTTAATACATTATAATTTATAATTATACAATATAGTTTAATACATTTCAAAAATAGAAATATAAAATTTAGACTATATATAGAATTTATATTATAAATGAAATAATAGTGTATATAAAATTTATATTATATAAGGAATTTATACTATATAAAAATTATATTATATATGGACTAATACTATTTTTAGAAATAGAATAATATTATATATGGATTAATACTATATATGGAATAATATTATTTTTAGAAATTGAATAATACTATAAATGGATTAATACTATATATGAAAAAGAAATTTATACTATATATTTATATATATATAATATATAATACTATATATAATACATTAATAATTTATTATAATTATGTATAAAATATATATTCGTAATTAGATGTATACATTAATATATGTATTATATATGTTTATAGTTTATATATATTATAGTATATATTATAATATATATGTATATGTATTATATATGTGTCATAATATATGTATATGTATCATAGTATATATTTTTAATGTATATGTATATGTTTATGAAATTTGACTTAATTGAATGAAATCTAAAGAAACTAAATGAAAAATTAGGACTAAAAAGAAACAAATTAAAACTTGAAAAATCTAAACATTAAGCATCTAATTAAGGAAGGACCTAAAGGGTGATTAATCCCTAAGGAAAAAAAATGGAGGAAGCTTCCCCTCCGATTGTTTATTTTGTTACTAGTTTTCCCCCTATTAAATAAAAATAAATAAAAGTTTCCCTCCCAAACAAAAAAATATTTTCGTTATAATTATTTTTTAATAATTATTTTTTTAATTTAATGATCATAATTACTAAATTAATTTAAATTTTAAATAATTTAGTTTTAATTCATCAATCTTAAGTTATTAATTTATTAAAAATTTTAAATTTTAAATAATTCTTTAATAAAATAAATTTAAGTACGTTAATTCTTATTAACTTCAAAAATAATTTAAACGAGTTAGTACTAAGAATATTGTATTATTTAAAATAATTTAACACTTAGTAGTATAAAATGAATATCTTAATACAATATTTCTTTTATATATATTTATATTTTAAATTAATTATATATGTATATATAAAGTTTATTATTTGATTATATATTATAATAATAATAATAATAATCCAAAATTTACTATCTATTAATTTCCTTCAAAAAAATCTTTTTTATATAATAATTAAAATTTATTTCTAATTTCCTCCAAAATTTTGAGTAACTTGTATCCCTCCAAAATTTTTACACTAAAAGTAAATTAATTTTAAATTAAAAGAATGAGAGGCTTATTTCCCTCCAAAATTTTGTCTTTTCACTCTTTTCTTATTATTATTTTTTCTTTTTTATCAATTGTTTTAATTTAATTTAATATTTTAAATTATTTAAATTATAGATATACTTAATTATATGTCATGTAAATATAGTCTTGTTAATATTAGTTTAGGTCAATAACATGTCATGTTCAAACCAAGTCAGGTCATTTATCAGATCAGGTTCAAATGGGTCTCGGGTTGATTTAGTCGGGTAATATTTGTTATCTGCCAGGTCGGACTCGGGTTCAGGTTAGTTTCAGTCGGATGCAGGTCGGGTTTCGGGTCCACAGTAACAGGTTGAAATCAGGTTCGAGTCATTCTCGTTCGGATACAGTTCGGGTTCGGTTAGTACAGTAACAGGTCCAACTCGGGTTCGGGTCAACAACAGTTAGATACAAATCGGGTTTGGGTCATTACATCCCAGGTCAAACCAGGTTCTGACTCAAACAGGTTTCAGTCGAGTTTTCAGGTCAGGTCAGCTTTTTACATTCCTACGCCCCACCATGATTTCAAGTACTTATAAATAACCTTTCCCAAGTTGGATTGAAGGTCTTGTTAGAAAAAATAATGACAAATGATCAACTTTGAGTCATATTTTGGAATAGTAAAGATGGAGATTCGAATAAGAAATTTATTGGTTCTTATTTTAATCCATGAGATCTTTACAATGGTATCTCATATGCTCAAAATTGTTGAATGATGAATGAGAAATTGATGCTCAAAATAAGAAGGTTGTGAATAGAGTAAAGAATAAAGAACCTCGTTATTCTAATACACTTACCCACATAGTGGTCAATAAATGACTTAACTCTTGAGTTGTGGTGCATGATGTGTGCGATGAAAATGTCTGGACAGGTCGGGCCCTTTGTGGGCATGTGAATATTTTACCCGTTGTGATTAAATTTTTCCTTAAATTGTTTATCTTTTTTTAATATTCAAGAAGAGTTTATATTTTACTTAAATACAAATTAAGAATATTAGGTAAGATAAAATTGACTATTCATAATAAATTTGAATTTAATTTGGATTAGAATTCTCACTTGTTTTGACCCAATTTTTCCCTATAAATAATGAAATTCTCAGTTTCAAATCACTCTCAGATGCATTTAATTATCGAATAAAAGGACATGTATTTGTATTATTAATTCGATTTGTTTGTCAAATGTGATGAATAAATGAGTAAATATGTAGAAACATAAATAAATATAAGAAATTATAAGAAAATTACAAGTTCAAGAAATTAAATTACAACAATTAAATACAAGAAGATAAATATGATTGGGTTTAGAACTAAAATTCCTCGATATCCCTATTGTTCTTTTGTCTTGATTCGTTGTTAGTGGATATTGTACGAGAGAGGTCTGTTTTCTTTCTTGGATAATTCTGCAGAGAGGGGACAAGTTGACGAGGCCGATGACACAGAGGTTGCTGGTGATGTGGTGCAATCTAGAGTTGAGGTGACCCTTGAAATGGTCGATAGCTGGACAATCTGAAGGAGTTGAACGGGTGAGTTCTAGGTTATTCTGGAATTTCCAGAATATATTATGTTATGGTTTATGGGTTTTGATTGAGATTTGGTTTAGGGTTTTATCGAACCTCAGAAAAAATGTGATTATAGTTGCCCCTCTTTGTTTGTCATTGTGAAACAATGACAGAACAAAGACATAATGATAACCATTTTTGTTCGGTGTATCTGGAACCCCATCTGCGCCATGATTCTTCCTTTAAAATTGAATCGGCCTATCTTCCAAAGTAAACTCGTCAATTGATCCATTACACCACTGTTAGAGGGTCAAAGTGTGATCCATTCATCCATTTCTTCGTTTTGTTAAAAGACCAAGACCTACAAGAGTAAAAAAGAAGTTTTTCTGAATACAATATCCATATATTTATGTAAAACTACAAAGATTGAAATATAAGAGTAAAGAGAAGTTTGGATATGGATGATCCGCTACGCCACCGACGATGAGACAACATATGAGGGTAGGATCAAGCTATGACTCTGACGAAGAGGCATGATTGATAAGTTAATGATGGTAAAGCTATAACTCTAATGAAGAGGCATGATCAAAAAGTTAATGAAGATCAAGCTACGACTCTGACGAAGAGGCATGATTGGGTTTGTTGGATCAAGCTACAATTCTGACAAAGAGGCATGATCCGATGTTTAAATTTATTCAAGCTACAATTATGACGAAGAGGCAAGACCGATGTGATGGGGTCATGATCTAGCTACATCTCTTTGGGGTGAGTCATGATTGGATTTATTGGACCAAGCTATAACTCTGACGAAGAGGCATGATCCTATTTGTGATGAGGTCAAGCTACAACTCTGACAAAGAGGCATGACTAGTGTGATAATATTGTTGATCAAGTTGTACCGCTGACGATGGTACAAGACTTGGAAATGAAAAAGAAATCAATGGTTAGTAAATGTTCATTTTAAAATTGCATTTCTTTGTTTAACTTCTTTTTCTTTGAAGGTTTGTCATTTTGTGTGGGCATGGTGGTGATAGTTGAGAAGTCTTGTGTGATTTCACCTTTCGCCAAATTGTAGTATTTAAGATGTCGAACCCACAGGGATTGGGTTGACTTCACTATTTCTTATTTCTGTACTTATAAAAAAAGAAACACAAGTAACTTGATAAGGTTGAGTAACTAATTTAACTACTTGAAAACTAAATAAAAGAAGAAAATAAGAATGAAAGAAGTGAGGCCAAGTTGAATGCTTTGTAGAGGGAATCCAGTTGTACTAATTATCCACTTATTAATGCAATGGGTTGACTTGCAGCCTCAGTGGGTCGCACTAAGGGTCGCCGCAGCTGCCTAGGCGGGGTTATGCCTCATCGAAAATTCAACTTTCCATAGTTCGACAGAGCATCCTTGTATTTCTTCTTCCTTATCCCTAAGCGAAGAGAACTGTCGGAACCCACGTCTTGATGATACCTCCCGGCATGAATCAAGGGTGAATAACAACCAAACACATGTGTCTTATTAGTCGCTGACATCGTAGATGGTTTATCTCTAAACCAGATTAGTCAATGTCCTTGAGCAAAGACCGTATTCTCTCGTTTCGTGAGCCTAACTCTCTTTATATTAGACAAATAGATTTTTCTTCATATACTATCATCTCGAGCTCATATGCAAAGAAGAGTGATTGCCAAGAGAGAATAAACTATGAAAATAGACTTGCATTAATAAATATCAAATATAATACAACTTTCTTCCCCAACTACTCCACAAAAAAACTAAACCTCAAGAAGGAATTAGAACATAATGGTGTAGTCGGCGGCTAAGGGTTATGCTATGGGATTCCGACTCTCCTCCCTTCTATCGATCATGTTTATGTCTAGCCCTAATGAGTGGCTTATATAGGCCAAGCCCTAAGTTAAAGTTTTCCATGCAAGGAAAGAGTTCTAAGAGAGAAACAACACAATCTCCTAATTAAACTATGATACTTTATTCTATTTCCTAAAATAACTCTTCTTTCCCGCATTTGACTTTGACTAGGGCTTGACTTCTTATATTGGCTTAGTCTTTCTCTCGTTTTTCGTCCGTTAGACTCGACATCTTTTTCTCTATCTATCGAGCACCAGTTTTCATCTTCAATCTACTGCCGCGACATCCAAAGTGTTGTCGTGGTAGGTGCTTTATCTGCATTTCAGCCTCTTTTCCAGCATCCATCTTCTTGTTTGACCATTCCTATGATGTGGTTTTCTGCCTAGAAAAGAAAACCATCAAATGCATCTGTTTTATGTCAAATAATATATAAATTCACATTTTAAGTATTTGGATGCTGAAATATGGAAAATAAGCAGAATTATCCAATATTGCCCTTAAATTTGTCCTTTATTAGCAATAATCGAGTGGGAAAATGATATGAAAAATAGGACCTTTATGCACTCATCACAGGGTTGTCCTCCACTCTAAGGTTTCATCGTCTTTGATGCTTTGATTGCCTTTGTTGACCAAGGATTTTCGAATTTGTTGTTGTTCCCATGTTTGAGGCTTCAATCTTGAACTTGTTTTTTCTTTTGTTTGAATGAAACAGATGCATGATGCACCTAATTTGATGTAGAATATATGCATAATGTCATGATGTCAATACAATACAACTAGCCATGATGTATTCTATGGGGATGCCCCATGGCTTAGTATATGATGCATGACATGAATGCATGATAATGAAATGAATGACACTATATGGATGTGAATGACTTGATATATGATGTTTGATCTAAAAGGGATGCCCCATGACTTTTGTTTGGTCCCATTTTTGCACATGCTTTGTCTTGTAGACAGATTAAAAGGCTTTTTCTTGAAAAAAGTTCCTCGACTTTTAGTGGGTTCGAACATCTTCTTTTTACATATTTTTTCTATAATAAGGTCATCTAATGAGCTTTGCTTTATTAGAATTGGCTTTTCTTGTGTGAAAGAAGATCATACTTCTCGTTGGTCTCTGGACTTTTTGAGCTTCTTTGCCAGTAATGCAGGAAAAAAAAATCTTTGTTTCATTACAACTCTTTGGACTAAATGTTCAAGTTTTAATATGGGAATTTTAATGAAAATGTGGATATATTAAGCGATATTGGATACCCTAAAAGTCAAGTGCACAAACGACACTAAAAAACTTACTGAATATTGCCCCAAGAAAATCTTTTGTCTAGGAGACCTTAGAAGTTGAATTAATATTTGAATATGTGAAATGTAGCTTCTTTGGTGTAAGACCACTTATTTTTGGCCGGTTAATTTTAGTTTTTTTATGTTTGGGAAATTCAATTTATCACATTTCTTTGGCTCAAAATAAATGATAGAACAAACAAAAAAATTCCTGAGTTATTTGGAATTGTCATGACTTTTAAAATATTAACATCACTTATGAACCGAAGATTTTTTTTATCAGAATGAGCTTCAGCAGAGTGCTCTAAAAATTCCACTCTTATTCGTAAAAGCCTATTACCAGGTTTTGAACAATAGAGCGTTTTTTTATTAAGGCCTATTACCAGGATTTGGGTCCAAAATTTTCTTTTCTCTTTTTCTTCCTTATTATTTTTCATTTTTTCTTTCTTTTACTTTTTGTTTTTTTGCACCAATTCATGTGGTCCTTATTGTAAAATATGAGTCACATATTTTTAATCTCTACAACTTTAAAGTTCAAATAGACATAAGTTGCTTAGGATCAATCGTGGGGCCAATATCAATCTCTACAACATATTCGTAAAATGGAGAAAGTTTGAAGAAAACGTTTCTTTCATTAAAAACTCAAACATGTAGTCTTAGGCCTTTACAAAAGATCATCACTGCTCTTGGGCTAAAGCAAGTGGGTTTTTTTATTCATGCATTACTTGAAAAGAAAACAAACAACAAAAGGAAACCAACTTTAGCTTGACAGACAAAAGGAACCCTCAAAAAGAGCTTACTCGAAGAACTCAATCTTTTTGCAGTCCATCAGGCCCTGAATTATATCTATAAACTCACAACATTCTTGAATGTCATGCCCATCTTTGGCATGAAACTCACAATACAGAACAACATACCCCTCGAGTTCCATCATCCCTTTACGATCAGGCTCGCACAGAACAACTTCATTCAAACCTAATTGAGGGTTATTTTATCTTATTCCACTTTAAACTTGGTATTTCGATTGTTCTCTTTGAACATGGCATTTACTCCACCGGCGTGATTTATCAATGTGTTAGTAGTCCTGGTTGAACCTTCAGGTTTTTCAAAACTTATAACCCCAAGTTTGATGAGTTTTTTCACATTCATTTTGAATTTGATGTAGGTCTCAATCGAGTGCCCCACTTGATCACCATGGAATACTCATTTTGCAATAAGATAATACCATTTTGGGAATGGGGGTTGCAATAGAGCTTAGTAGAAGGGTGTCAATGCATGACCATCTTACAACTACTTGTATAGTTCACTATAAGAGATGGTTAATGAGGTGAAATCCATCTTTTCATTGTTCCTTATTTGGCCCGAATCTTGTTTAGAAGAACGTAGGGCGCTTGGCACAAACTTAGGTTGCACTACAGTAACTAGTTTTGAATATTCGGCGTTGTAGGCACTAGAATAATTCACATCATGGCCTTTATTTATATATTGGGCTTTTTTATGAGATGAATTGCCCCCACCTTCAATCTTTCCATTTTTAATGGCGTTCTTAATGAGCTCACCGGATAGTACAAGTTCGACAAAATTGGTAGTAGCATTGCTTATCAAGCAATACAAGATTGGTTCATCCAATGTTTGGATAAACATGAACATCATTTCTTTTTCGCTAAGTGGGGGTTGAACCTGAGCTGCCATGTCCCTCCACCACTGGGCATATTGTATAAAACCTTCATTAGATTATTGTTTCATGTGTTTCAAGGTCCAACGATCGGTCATCATATCACTCACATATTTGTATTGTTCGAGGAAAGTTTTCGCCAAATCCTTACATGATTTGATTTTATGTCGGTTCAATTGGTTATACCTTTTGGTAGTAGATCCAGAAAGACTGTCTTGAAAGAAATGGATTAGCAACATATCGTCTCTCTCGTTTCCTGCCACCTTTTGGTAGAACATAGTGAGATATGCATGGGAGCAACTTGTTCCATCATATTTTTCAAATTTTGGTGCTTTGAATTTATGGGGCTTCACCAAATCAGGGATAAGGTCGAGTTCATGTTCATCAAACCCACTGAAAGTGTCCACTACCTCCTTGGCTTCCAACTTTTCCTCAAGTCATTTGCACCAATCCTCGATTTCTTTAGAGGATTCTATCTTGGATTTCGTAATTCCCATCAATTGATCCATCTCTAAAACAAAATTCTATGTTCGATCCTCATCGGGTTTTATTTTCGGGGTAGTAGGCAGGTTTATAGGGACTGAAGCGTTATCCTGATGAATCACCGACTTTCTTTTAGACAAGACTACTTGAGGGTCTTCCTAAACTTTTCCATGGGTTGGAGTAAATCCCGAAGGGTATGTGGGATATTCATTCCCTTCATTGGGATTAGGATTCACCGTTTGATTTGCAGTAGATGCTTTTCCAGGCCTGAAAAGCTTTCTAGAATTCTTTCATAATGTCTTATTGGGCCTTAACTAACTATCGGGCCATATCAGCTTGCATGTCCTTTTTGGTTTGCTCAAGTTGGTCCAAGCGTTCCTCGTTTATCATCTTGGTTTTGCGTCGGGTACTGTAGGGGAGTTGAATCGACTAAGATTTCTTTTGATCCAGAATCACTGTCATGGGACATCCTAAATACGTTAGTCTCGATGTTTTCAAAAATAAATGCATGTAAATGCGAGGTGATTGCCTAAATGATGAAATATTGCTTTTTTCGTGGTTTCCTTAAAACAATACTCACGACAAATGAGAGAAATTCGTGATTTTCAATACTGCCTTTAGCAAAAAATCTAGGTTACTAGATTTTCTCTTTATTCGTGAACGATTCATAATGACGGTATGTACAAAGATTGGATGGTTCCATATAATTATTATGCAAATGAATGTTATGTGATGATGCGATGCAACTAAATGATGTTATGACGCAAAATGTCAAAACAAAACAATGGTTAATGCAAAACAAGAAAGTATTTGCAAATAAATGGCAAAATTAAACTTGACATATCTTAACATAGAAATCAGCCCTAATCACATGATATTCTGATTTCTAGGGTTTTCGTATGGCTTTAAAGGGGTGGTTTACTTAGATTCTGTACATGCAGTTTTAATGCTAAAGGGTTACTCGAATTGTTCTTGATATCTTCAATTAAAGGTAGCAAGGCCCTCGATGATCACCAATTACAGGCTCATCTCAATTGAGTTCAATTCAAGGGGACCCTTTTGCTATGTCCATACAGGAAAACAATATTCCGACGAAAGAACTAGCATTTCTCCCAAAATAAACGGACGAGTTTGTATGTCAAATTTAAAAATTTGCTAAAATGAATTCGTATTCCTAAAAATATGTTAAATTATTTCAAAAATAAACTTGCAATTTTCAATTAGCGCAAAATATATTTGTCTTATGACTTGACTCACTTTTTGTAAAAACAAAATGATCCCAACGGAGTTGCCAGCTGTAACGATCCCCTTTTAAAAAACAAATAAAATAGGTAGGGTTGAGGTGAAGATTGTAAAAAGTGGGGTCGTTAAAGAAATTTTTTGTTGTGAAAATTGGGGAACTTGGAAAAATTGGAGTTTAAAATTGGGGTATTAGGGATTTTTTAAAAATTGTTTTTTTTTAATTTGGGGTTTAAAAAGTTTGAAAAGTAGTGTTTGGAAATGGAAATTTTATAATTATTTGAAATAAAATTGGAATTTATTTTAAAAAATGGAGTCGTCACCGGTCATCTTGGTAGACCGGGCAACGTTAAAGCTAAAGATTCTAAAAATGGGTTTGCGAGTCGTTTACGGATGGGACATATATAATAATACCCCCCACCGACCAAAAAATGATACCAAATCGAATATAATTTTCTCGAAATTGGAAATTTACAAATTCACGTTTTTATTAATTTATCATCTGTTTAAGAATGTAAAAAAAAAAAATAAAAGTCCTGTTACTCGATATTAAATAGTCACATCACTACCATTTTGACTGATTCTAGCCGTATTTAATTATTGAATAAAAGGACAAACATTTGTGTTATTATTTGATTTGCTTGTCAAATGTGATGAACAAATAAGCAAATATGTACAAGCATAAATAAATACAAGAAATTACAAGAAAATTGCAAGTGTAAAAAATTAAATTAAAACAATTAAATAAGAGAAGATAAATGTTAGATGTTATATATTTACATGCAACAAACCTTAAATAATACGGATCTTTTTTCATTACGGGTCACCGTAAAACCAATCGAAATAAATAAATATTTTTTTTGAAAAAAGATCACAAATTTTATTAAGAAAGGATATATCCAAAATTATAATGAAAGTTTACAACATAATAAACAAAACACCTAAATCCATATGTAAACCTAGTAAATAAAACTAACGTCGAGAGATTATAAGAGGGTCATACAAGGAAAAGGTAAGAACCTAACCCAAAGACTCAAAATATAAGATGGATACAAATACCATCAAAATCGACGACGATAGGTAAACCATCAACGAACAACATAAAAATACATATTACAATGAAAGAACGTTGACAATAAGGATATTACTACAACTCAATCGTGCCAAAAGAATGATAGATATAATCACGCATCCAAATCTAGTTCAACGGTCTGTGATAGGGAGATCCACATCATAAAAGGAGCGACATCTTGATTAGTCGTAACGTCGTCAGATCCATCCCTAATAAAAATCATAACGAAAAGAAGAAAAGTGTACCAAAAGACAGGAAAAAAATCATACCAAAAGGTAGAGTAAAATCATGTCACAAGAGCATAATAACTTATAAAAAATTAAAAATAAAAGAAATAATAAATCCCGACGGTCGACGACCAGTATTAAAATCGGTGTCGCCTCCGATATGTAGAGAAAATAAAAGGCAAAAGATACGACAGGGGAGGAGAGCGGCGCTCAAAGAAAACTTTGAAATAAAAAATAAATAAACCTTAAAATACATATGTAAATGGTATATTGTTAGAAAGTGTAATATATAATATATCATAATTAACATATATACAATGTAATAACAACATATATACATACAAACATCTTATAATATAATATTATAAGAAAAAGATTGCGAAATAATTCATGTAACGAAGCTTACGTAATTAACGTATATAAACAAAATAATGTAAAATATACACGTGAAAAGTACTAAAAAAACGTGTGAAATATAAATATATTAGAACATGTAATATGACCCACATAATAAAGCGTAATATGATAAAATATAAATATAAAATAGTAAGTATTTACATAACAATAACATAGAATCAAATATGGACAGGAATGCAAAAACAATAAAACCAGATGCTATAATCGAAATAAACTGGAATGAAAAGGACGAAATTAAAAGAGATACAAATTTCAGAAATAAAAGAAATAAAATAATGGGGCCGAAATTAAACAATTAAAACTTATAATAAACAAAAATTAAAGCAAAATGCAAAGTCAGAGGAATTAAACCATAAAAATGGCAAAATTTGGCAAATATAGAGATTAAATTTTTTTTATTGGGAATATAGAGATCTCCAAAGGATATTTGGGGATCTAGGCCATTTTCTACAATAAACCAAGGGAGACGCCACCTGCAGGTGACATTGTATTTTTTTATAATTTTTTATTTGTTTTCGGCTCATGCTGAGCCATGTAAGGAACCTGCATGCATGCAGGAGGTCGCCACCTCGAGGTGGCGTTGGTGTGCATGTGGACTGGCTGCAATTCAGCGCTGAAAGCGCTGAATGCATGCTGGAATTCAGCAACACAGGATCAGGTCGCCACCTACAAATGGCGATGGCATGGGTCATGCAGGCTCGCCAGCTTTTTTTCTTTCTTTATCTTATAATATATATATATAGTATAAGAATGTTAGACATATCCTAAACCGATTGAAATTACTAGATGTTCTCTGCTCTCAATTTCTGGAGGGGGAAAATCTTGTAGGGGGCGTGTCAAAGCTCAGTTCTAACTAAGAAATATACATTGGAGAAATCTAGTAAGTTTTGTTATGGTGATGGTGATAATTTAAAATTGTTTATTATTATTATTATTTTTTATGCTACTTTTATGGATAATTTATGTTCTATTATTTTTATGAATATGTAGTTATAATGAGTTCCGCAAATTATGTTGATACTGAGAATCTTGTTGGTCGATGGGGAGAATCGCTTGATGATTTTAGCGATGATGAAGAAAATATTGTACCTCTTGGTGAAGATGATGACACGAATATACTCGATCCGGATGATGTCCAAACAGTTTTGAAAAATATGAATAGAAGACAAGTTGTGGATGTTGAAGATGATGTATGGGAAACCGTTGTCGCTAAACTTGGTATGAATAATGATCCGCCTGCTTGGGGTTACGTTGAACCAGAGCTCGAGCCAATGCAACCTATTTACCCATCTTACGAACCACCATCTCGTATGCTTGAGGTGGACTATAGTGCCATGCGAGATCCGGAGCATGAAGCTCATGTATTTGGTTCTTCCTCATCTTCTCACTATGGTGAATTAATATTAAAGGCTCAATTTGATACAAAGAAAGATGCACAATTAGCTGTTAAGGAGTAATGCATCAGAAGACATATGAGGTTCTGTGTGGCTGAATCGAATACACAAACCTATTGCGTACGTTGTATCAATTGGAAGAGCAAATGTCCTTGGTGGATAAGAATATCATTTCGACAGAGTCAAATGTGGGAGGTTACTCGATTCAATGAGCAACATACATGTTCAAATGTATCCTTATCGCAAGACCATATTAATTTAGACTCTGATCCAATCTAATCACATATGTATGATAAATAATCACTATTTAAATATGTATGATCTATTTTATTTATTCAAATAAAATACGAACTTATTAAAATCGAATTTATTTAATTAAATTATTAAATTACTATTTAAATATTAAATGGTAATTAAATTGAATAGAAAATCAAATTTATTCAAAATAAAATACGAGGACAAAATAAATTATTGATTCAAATAAAATTCTCAAGTACATTGCAATTTAAACATAAGAACATGATGATAAAAATTTATTTTCTTCGCCTCCTCGATAATTCCTGTCGATGTAAAGAAGATGTCTGGTCGTACCGTCTTGGAGGTTGAACCATTCTTCGTGGTTGATCCAAAGTCTGTTCATCGCTAAAAAAAGGTGGGGTTCCATACATATCTTCAAGTTTGTATGATGGACTACTAATAGTCGGATTACTAGTAGTTGAGGGATACTAAAATTGGGGTATGTATCCTCCATCATCAATGAATCTTGGTTGATAAGTTATCATGTCCCCAAATGTCGGTTGTTCCTAATTATTGGGTGGATGAGATTGCATCGGAGACCACGAAGAATCCATGTTATTTTTTTCTTTTGTTGGTTCTTGAGCACATTGACCTTGACCAGACTCTTGTCATAAATGAACGTGTTTCGAACAACGCGGATCTTGAAGCCAGTTATTGGCATCTTCAACAGATGCAATAAATGGTTTACCATTTTCAGAATACCAAGAATAATACTCTGAATTAAACTGAAAATCAATAGCTTTAATGGGACACAAATTATCTGCCCACCGCGTGTATCTTTCCTCCCAACAGGAAATAAAATATCCTTGTTTATGAGCCCACGTCGCGTCGAATCTGCCTTTATGCACCACATGTATATGATCAATAGATGGTGGAGCTCTAGGAATAGGCTGGTGAAAATTAAATTGTCATAACACTCTATCAGCACAATGATACTCTAGAATCGAAAAATGGATCAAAGGTACGACTGCACCCCAGAATGTACGACATTGAAGGACATCTGTTGGTATGCACGCCTGGATTGTTGGATCCACGTAAGGCAACCAATTAAACTGTGAAAATAATTATAAAATTAAGAAAATATATATATGAAATAATTAGTAAAAAATGGATTACGATACCTGATTTTTTTCAACAGTTTGAATTTTCATTCTTATATCTCTAACATTGTTATGTACAACACCGGCATTCCTCAACTTATGTCTTCATCTGTAAATATAAAAAAATATATATATAAATTAAATCAACATAAAAGTTATATATGAGCACTTTAATTACAACATTACCTTCCAGCCAGCGGGAATTCCATATGTACAGGACCTTCGACAATTGGAGTTAAATAAGGCAATCTATACCATGCCCAAGACTGCAATAAGATTTGACAGCCTCCCATATCTGAATTCTTTTTATCCTCAATCATTATTATGGTCTTGCACATTTCATGGTATAAAAAACACAATATTGCAGATCCCCAATTATAGTTAGCAACCGTGCTCAAATCAGCCAACATTGGCAAGTACTGTGTGTGAACCAAATTACCAGATGTATCTGGCATTAAAATCCCACCAATAATTTGCATGATATATGTTCTAGTTGCAAACACAATTTCTTCGTGACTGAAGTTCTCGGTTACAAGAAATTCATTTTGTAACCATGAAATTTTCAATCGAAGACCGTTTACACATCCATCTAGAGGAATTTTGTCGAGATATTGCATACAAACCTCAACAACTCGGTAGTTGTTGTGTCCCACCAATGGATTCCCATTTATTGGGACACCGAGCTGTACAACTACATCTTCGAGAGTTACTGTACACTCTCCAAATGGAAAGTAAAAAGTGTGGGTCTCGGGTCTCCAACGTTCAAGCAAACTCGTGATCAATCCAGGCACAATTTTAAACACACGAAGGAAGGAAGATTCATAAAAACCGGAAAGCTGTAAATAATTAACTATTACTTCCGGAGGTTCTCTGATCTTCATTCCTCTACGACGAATTGTATGCTCCAAACCCTATTAAAATTTAGTATAATCAATTATTTAACGTATTAAAAAAATAACCAAATAACACATAATAAATTTTGTAAATAATTTAATTACTTGTTCATCATGAATATGAGATGAAATATGTTCGTCGTCATGATACAATAGAACTCCTTCAGACGTCATTTCCAAATAATCTGTAAAAAAGGTAAGAGAAAAATAGACAATAATATATTCGAATTAAACACAAAATTAAATACACTAAACATTCAATTTATAAAATTAAACAATACTTTCAAAAATTATACAATAAAATTAAACAAACTAAAAACGATATTAAAAACATAACATAAAGATAATAAAAAATCCATAAGAATTATAATACCTTCAAATATAAGAAGTTTACGTAAAAAATCTTTCACTCAATTTTTTCTCGTGCAAGCACACTCCTCTACTAAACTTAACCTTTCGACACCATCAACACCCATCAGAATATCTATATATAAGTTGATATATTCATTCAACTATTATTATTTTCGTTCAACCATCACATCCAGCGCAGACTGTATGGCCCATGCACAGCCTGTCATCGCCACCTACAGGTGGCGACCTGCCTCGTCTGTCTCGCTGAATTCACAGCATCACTGGGCGTTGAATCATTGGCCGCTGAATCACTAGGCGTTGAATCACTGCCTCACTGCATGCATGCAGGTTCCTTACATGGCTCAACATGAGCCGAAAACAAATAAAAAATTATAAAAAAATACAACGCCACCTGTAGGTGGCGTCTCCCTTGGTTTACTATAGAAAATGGTCTATATCCCCAAATATCCTTTGGGGATCTCTATATTCCCAATAAAAAAATTAATCTCTATATTCCCCGAATTTTGCCCATAAAAAATGTGACGGTGTAAAATTTACCCATTGACCAAAAATGTGTGACCTGAAATCAGGTTACCGTGCGAGTCTAGAAGATGTCAAAACGACGCAGTTTTAATAAAAACGTATATACAAAAGTTATGGGCCAAAAAACGGCCACAACTTTTCATTTTTCTCTTCTTCAAACTGAAAAAAAAAAAAGAGTAAAACGTATTAGAATTAGTACTCAGTGTGTCAGTTGTAAAAGTTAGTTAAGCTGTTAGTGTGTTAGCTCAAACGGTTAGGAAAGAAATGTTAGTTACTGGTATTGAGCTGATGCACACAACTTTTGTATAAATATCCCTCTCGGTCTCACTTTCAGATATTACGAGATTCATGAATAAAACTTAACGAGAGTACTGCCTCTCCTTCTTCATTGTTTTCTTCTTTAATCTTCTTGTTATGAAATCCTAAGAATGATTTTTATCATGGCATCAGAGCCACTTTCTTCTCTCGTTTCCGCTCATGCTTCTTGATTTGTTCATCGTCTCTTGTGAAATTGAAGAACGCTATAGTTGTGGATTGAGTAGATGACTCAAAAATCAGATCCATACACTAATTGACTCTCGATCATAAGCATTTCTGATCTCAGTTTCTTCTACTGGTAGAATAGTGACGAGATCAACTAGTTTGGTAAGATTATTGTACTCATTCATCTCGATCTATACATCATTAGCTGATCTACAAATGGAAAAATACTAATCGAACTGTAAGGAAGTCTGTCTCATGTTGATTGATGTTAGAACAGATTAATAGTTCATAGGTATTTTTTAGATCAGTTGATGAGCCTTTGACTAAGACGTTGTAGCGTTTCTTCAAATCAAACTTCCTAATCGCCTGCAGATTTTCTGTTTGATATAGTGTTCATAAGAATTGGTTTAGGATGACAGTTGACTCATCTACTTCCAACTCTCCTAATCAGTCGAGTGCTTACTCAGTTCCTATTGTTATGGCCTCATCCAATTTGTACTCAGTTCAAAAACTACCTAAACTTGATACGGTAAAATTGGTTGAGAGTAACTACGTCCTTTGGAAGCACCAAGTGATGTTGATTATAGATGGTTATGGCTTAACTGCTTATATCTCAGATCATACGGCTCCAGATCGGTACTTAACTAATGAAGCAGGTCAAGTCGTAGAGAATCAAGCATATCTTGCGTACCTGAAACAAGACAAATTGCTCGCCTCTTGGATATTGTCTACAGTCAGTTCTGAAGTTCTTCCCCTTCTTACGGGTCTCACAAGTGCTCGTGCTATTTGGAATACGGTGTCAAGGCTTTTTGCTGCAAGGTCCACGGCCAAAGTGTCTGCGCTGCGTCATACTCTTCACTCTCAGAAGAAGCGTGGATTATCGGTAAATGAATATCTTGCAAAAATCAAGTTAATTTGCGATACACTTACTGCTTCCGGTAACGTTGTCACAGAACAAGAACAAGTTAGTGTCATCTTGGCTGGTCTGAGCGTGGAATTTGAATCTGTAATAGCCATAGCATCCCGTGAACCTCAAACTCTTGAGACTCTTACTGAGATGCTTATCGACTGTGAGACACGACAGAGAGAGTTTATGACTGAAAACTATCCTATCCAGGCCAATTTGGCTGTTCAAAAAGGGAGCAACAAAACTGAGGATTTACATGACATTGATGAATCCTGTGAGAATTCATTTCAGACTCAGTTTCAGAGTAAAAATCCTTCTAGTTTTTCAAGGGGGCAACGTGGAAATAACTCTTTTCGTGGCCGCGGACAAGGTCGGTTTAACTACAATCGCCCTCAATGTCAAATCTGTGAACGTTATGGTCACCTTGCACAGAAGTGTTGGTATCGCTTCGATCAAAACTATCATGGTCAGCGTATGGATACCAAATCTAGAGGAGGTTCTCACTACTCCAGAAGTGCAACTTCATCTATGCATGATCCACGTGCAAATTCTTCTATTAACAATATTACACATGTTCCCATACAAGCACTATCTCACATTGTACCAACTCCTCAAGCTGGGCATTTTCCATCAATAGCTTATACCTCTGGTTCCATGGTTAACGCTACACCTTATATGTATCCTTTCATGGGTCCAATCTGTAATCCATCTATAAGCAGCATGCCTATTGGTTATCATCAGTCTGCCTCTCCGGTTTCTCCTCTCCCAAGTGCTCACAATTCCACTATTGCTACTCCATGTTTTAATACTGATGCGAGTGGAGTATTATCTTCACGCCTGAGGGAGGTAGTGTAGTATCCTGACTCGGGTGCTTCACATCATATTACAAGTGATCGTGACAATCTTCAGTCAGATGTTGCGTTTACAGGTACAAATTCTTTACTTATGGGTAATGGTGATGAGGTAAGAATTACTCATATTGGTAATGGTTGTTTAAATACTGCAAATAGATCTTTGTTTTTGCGCAATTTGTTGTGCGTTCCAGACATCAAGAAAAATTTATTGTCGGTGTCTCATTTTGCTCGAGATAATAATGTCTTCTTTGAGTTTCACCCCTCCAAATGCTTTGTGAAGGATGCACAGACCAAGGTCGTTTTGTTGGAAGGGAAGCTTACTCCTGAAGGGCTTTATGAATTAGAATTGACTATGTTAGCTGCTTCTGGTCCTCAGACGTGTATGGTTTCTGCTGATAAAGGTTGTGCTCAAGCTTATAATATGTCTAAGTCTAGTGTGTAACTCGAATTATGGCATAAACGTCTTGGGAACCCATCGTTAAATGTCCTAAAGACTGCACTAAACTCATGTAATGTTGATTTTGTTGATAATAAAATACCTACCGTTTGCATACCATGTCTACAAGGAAAAGCACATAAACTCCCGTTTCAACTATCTGGTACTGTATAAAAATTTCCTTTTGAATTGGTTGTATCTGATGTATGGGGCCCTGCTCATGTAGTATCTAATGGTTTCTCCTATTATGTGTCTTTTATTGACGTTTACAGTAGACATACATGGTTATATCTAATAAAAAATAAGTCAAATGTTTTTCAGTGTTTCATCGATTTTCATAAAATGGTAGAGGTTTAATTTGGTCACAAGGTAAAAGCCTTACAAACTGATGGTGGGGGTGAGTATCTGGCTTTGGCAAATTGGCTCCGATCGAATGGCATACAACATCGTATCACATGTCCAAGCACGTCTGACCAGAATGGAAAAGCCGAGAGAAAACATCGGCACATAGTTGACATGGGATTAACCTTGTTATCTTAAGCTGGGTTACCCTTGCAATTTTGAAGTCGCACATAGTATCCTTTGATGAGACCATTTCTTCAACACAAGTTTGAATTTCGGACCAATCAGTGTACATTCTTGGGTTATAGTCCTAGTCACAGAGGTTACAAATGTCTAAACGAAGAAGGAAGAATCATTATATCTCGACACGTTATCTTTGATGAAAATATTTTTCCTTTTGTTAATAAAGGCTCCATTTCTAGTGTCTCAGGTGATGAATCTTCAAAAGGAGTGACATTGGTTCTTGTGGATGTATTGCATTCTAAGTCGAGTGATGTATCTCGTGTTGCACAAGTTGTCGCTCCAGCTAAGGTTGCCTCTCCACGAGCTGAACCACGTATGCGTGTCTCTGATTCATTATGTACCAATGCTGATGCTGGTGTTCAATCACAAGTAAATATCACACCTGGTTCGGAGTTGCAGCAACACGCTAACAATGGCGATTCACCCTTAGAGTTTGGTTTTCCGTCCGATAATTCAAAGAGTTTTTCAACTAGAGATACTACCTCTAAGGGTAGTCTGCGCAGTTTCAATAACCCGGGTATTTCATGTTTTCCTGTTGAAGATGAAGTTAGTATTGATCCAGACATAGAAACTGATGATTATCATCCAGAAAGAGCAGCACATTCTGATGAAGGGTTCTCTACATCTCCCAATCCTGATATGTGTGATACTACATCACTAAATCCTGTAGTTACTAATTTGCATCCAATGGTGACTCGTGGGAAAAATGGTATTCGAAAACCCAAGGCCTACAATACTACTGTGTCACCGATCGTGTCTCTAGATGATGTCATAGAACCACACAGCATCGAGGAAGCTATGAAAAATACGCATTGTAAGAAAGCAGCTCAGGAGGAATATGAAGCTCTTATTAGAAATAATACTTGGGACACTAGCAGAACTACCTCCCAACAGGAAAGCCGCGAGTTGTAAATGGATTTTTAAGGTCAAAAGAAATCCTGATGGCTCGGTTTCCATATACAAGGCCAGGTTGGTGGCTAAAGGGTACTTGCAACAAGCAAGGTGCTACTTCCATGGAACCTTCAGCCCAGTTATTAAACCTACAACAGTTCGAACCATTTTGTCTATTGTAGTTACAAGGCGATGGGTTTTACGATAAATTGATGTTAAAAACGCCTTTTTAAACGGAATTCTGATTGAAGAAGTATACATGACTCAACCTCCGGGATATGAGCAAGGCGACAAGCGGAGACTAGTTTGTAAGCTCCACAAAGCCATCTATGGTCTGAAACAGGCACCACGAGCCTGGTTTGAAAGACTTCGGGAGTTTTTGTTGTCCATAGGGTTCACTTTGTCCAAGTCTGACTCCTCATTGTTTATTAGAAAAACAAATGATAGTGTGGTTTACCTTCTCGTATATGTGGACGATATTATTCTAATAGGGGATACTGAGAATGAAGTACAACAGGTTATTCAAGACTTACATAATACATTCTCATTAAAAGATCTAGGTCCTTTAGGTGTTGAAGTTCATTATTTGAAGGATGGTTTACTTCTAAATCAAAGGAAGTACATTGGTGATTTGTTGCAAAGAAGTGGTCTAGAAAAAGCCAATCCTTTACCCACGCCTATGGTTTCAAATTGTCAATTGTCTGCTCATATTGAAAGTCCTATCGTTGATGTACAATTTTACAGAAGTATCGTTGGGGCGTTGCAGTATGTTGTAATTACCAGACCTGAAATTACTTTTGCGGTTAATCGTGTCTGTCAATTCATGCAAACATCATTGGATACTCACCTTCAGGCTGTAAAACGTATTCTCCGTTACCTTCAAGGTACAATTGATTATGGTGTAAGGTTCATTTCTTCTCCTCGTTTAGCTGTCACAGTGTTTGCTGATGCTAATTGGGGGTCCGACTTGGATGACCGTCGTTCTACCACAGGGTACTGTGTATTTTTGGGAAGTAATCCAATAGCATGGGGGTCAAAGAAGCAGGTTGTTGTTTCTCGCTCTACGGCAGAAGCGGAATATCGAAGTGTTGCTTGTGCAACCACTGAGATTTTGTGGTTAGGGTCATTGCTCAATGAACTACATGTTGAACTAGATGGCCAACCCACATTATGGTGCGACAATTCTAGTGTCGTTGTGTCGGCCAATCCTGTCATGCATTCAAAGTTCAAACATGTTGAATTAGATCTTTATTTTGTTCGAGAGAAAGTAACGACTGGACAACTTGAAGTTAACGAAATTCCATCTTGTGAGCAGGTTGCGGATATTATGACGAAGCCGTTATCAGCTATTTCCTTCTTCCGATTTCGGAGCAAATTATCTGTTGTATCCTTGTCCCAATTATCAACAGGGTCTAGCTGAGTCGTAGTTTGGTTTTTTGTTCAGTTTCATTATGTTTTGCAGGCTTTCAAATTTAGTGATTTCATGCTAAAGAAAGCTACAACACAATTAATGACACGGTAGCAGCTGCTGGAAGAAAAGGAAGAAAGCAAGGTGAATATTAGAATTAGTAGTTAGTGTGTCAGTTGTAAAAGTTAGTTAAGTTGTTAGTGTGTTAGCTCAAACGGTTAGGAAAGAAATGTTAGTTACCGGTATTGAGCTGATGCACACAACTTTTGTATAAATATCCTCTCGGTCTCACTTTCAGATATTACGAGATTCATGAATAAAACTTAACGAGAGTATTGCCTCTCCTTCTTCATTGTTTTCTTCTTCAATCTTCTTGTTATGAAATCTTAAGACTGATTTTTATCAAAACGCTCTGGAGAAATTATGAATCCTAGACCTTTTTTATTTCAAATCCAGAAAATGGTGACGGTGAAAAACGTTTAAAACCCTCCGATTTAAAAAGATAAAAAAAACTCGTTTTGAAACCCAAATTAGGGAATGAACTCTTCCTTCTTAACCCTAAACACTATTGTTTTTAAGATTTTTATTCGAGAAAAAAAAAACACTGATTTTTCACCTTGTATTGATTGGTTTGCTTGAATACTCGTCTAGGGTTTTATATCCTTATATTTGACTCTTATAGTCAACAATACATCAAATTAAAATAAAAAAGAGAAGAAATTAAAATTCTATGATTGGTTTTAGATTTGAAATTTCTCTGATATTTTTATTGTTCTTTTGTCTAGATTCGTTGCTGGTGGATATTGTACGAGAGAGGTCTCTTTTCGTTCTTGGCCGATTTTGCAGAGAGGGGACCAATTGATGAGGCCGGTGACATGGAGGTTGTTGGTGATGTGGTGCAATCTGGCGCTGAGGTGACTGATAACATAGCTGACAGCTAGACAATTTGAGGGAGTTGAAGGGGAGAGTTTCATATTGTTCTGGAATTTCTAAAAAAATAAACAGTCAATTCGAGGTAAGAGAATAGTCGGATCAAAATCTGGGTCATGAGCTGTTTATTCGGGTATACGGGTAATATATTTGGGTTGGGTATTTGGTGTAATAGTTATTGGGTTTTACAGAAATAGGTTTAGATAATTGTTTGGTTATGGTTGTAAATGGGCTTAAGATATGGTTGTAAACGGTCTATTGGAGGTTAGCTGATTGGGCTAATGGTATTGGGTTTGGTATGATTGGGTTATTGTAATAGGCCTGGATTGTAATAGACTTGGGGTTGATAGGATTTAATGGTTTAATGGATTGTTTTACATTTATCCAAAAAAAAAGTTTACTTTTCAATTTTTAATTTATGACATTATGTATATATATATATATATTAGATTTTATAATATATTATGTTATGGTTTAGGGGGTTTTTGTTTAAGAGGTTTAGTTTAGGATTTGTTCGAACCTTAGACAAAAATAATAATTAAAAGGGCATTATACTCAGCGAAGATAGTGCTATTAAAGAACATGTCCGACAATAAATTCAAGTTAACACTTAATTGGTCACGATTTTTATATGAGTAGATACCATATATCATTTATCATCCTATTCATCATTCGTAAGTCTATACTTTATCAATTGTATTCTTCTCTAGATTTAACCTTGCTTTCTTTTTTAGTTTTCTTTCACAACACTATTTCTTTAGTTTTTCTTAGTTTATTATCACACAATAATTACAACTTTCACAAATATTAATTTGATAATTAATTTTTAGAAATTTATGTGGAGATGATACTTAACTCATCACTTTATTACTAGCTGATTGTGTATACTTGCTCATAAAGATTTTATCTTGACATTATTCTCACAAACACTCAGTTAAATATTCAATTAATTGTCAAACATAACCCAGTTAACAATCATTTTCATCAATATTGTTATTATTATTTTTATTGGACCTTGAATTTGAAAAGACATTAGATTAAATTGGCATGTCAAAGAACTGATGAGTACATTGGTACAAGTGAATTATGGTCTTTAAGTTATGACCTTTATTATGATGAGGTAGAAGGATGTTTGTGTTATTTGTCAATTGGTAAGAAAGAGGAACAAAACCATTTATTGATTAGGCTAGACGTGTGAATTCATGTATCCACTGTCTTCATTCAATCCAAGAATTAATGTTGATGTGCTTAGATTGAATACAACATTGATTGAGTAATAATTCTTTGGTGTTGTCATAACATAATTTGTTATGCATCCATTGTTATTGACATTGTTTATGATTATCTAGAAAAAGTATGTTTAATGCATTAGATTTCATGCATTTCAAGTTAAGGAGGTTGTTGTTGCGAGATCGAGAATATTAAAGATTTTTGGCGAATTACTACGTTATTACAATAAAGTATATTTTCTCTATCAACTCTTAATATGGTGGTATATTAGTTAAATTTGTCGCTTTTGATCATTTTGGCATTATATATTATGGTCGACTTTGTATTGCTTTAAAAGCCTAAAACGATCTATTGAAATTTCTTTAAATGGAAAAACATGCATTTTGTCTCAAAAGGTAAAATTATAGTAATTAAACTCACACAGCTTTGAAATTTTGCATGCAAGTAGCCTAAAGTTATATATAAACTTGCTTGTGAAATTTCAAAAGTTTTGGAAATCGTCTGACATGTCAAAATAAAAAAAAACAAATTAAAAATATCATTACAGAATTAAACGTATTTGTGTCCCAACCCCATTTTTAAGTGAGTTCAACGTTTTTTATTTTAAACAAAAATACAACGAAGTCATTATTATTTTTTTTAGAAAATGTCTAAATAAATCACTTAAAAATAAGTTATTTTAATAAAATTATTTTTTTTATTAAAACAATAATTTTTGGTGTACAAAAACAAAAAACAGGTTCTAAAGCTAGTTACATGTGAAGAAGGGTTAACACCACCACAACTTCCAAAAATTAGTACCTAACCGATTATAAAATATTTTAATGTCAGAATTTACAAGTATCCTTTTATGAATTTGGTTCTATTTTAACATCGCTGTTAGGAGAGTAAACTTTAATCACCTTCAATATTTCTGGCATTAACTAATCCACTACCTCCCTTTGATACAACACCACATTAATTAAATTTTACTTTTTAACTAGTAAACAAAGCAAATTTAGTGTTTTGAAACCTTTTATTATTATAATTATTATTATAAGTGAATGGTTATTAACTTAAAAAAATGTTTAAATAAATTTTACTTATTAAGGTTAAAATGTAATTAAATATGTCTTATTAATCTAAATAAGAAGTATCTTTTACTAAACCCCGAGAACTCTAAATTAACTAAGTCTCTAACGGTATAAAAAAAAAGTCTATGGGTTTATCCAAATTAAGATTTTAACTTAAGACAAATAATTAAAGATTTTGACAGAGAAACAAATTAAATTAACAAAGTATATAAAGAGACAACATTAATTCAATTTACAAAATTAAATAAAAAGGAAGAAGAATTTAATAAAATATATGATTCACTTTTATTTAGAATGGATACAAAACCCAAAAATACTATGGACCTTTATTTTTAAAACAAAGATCAAAACACCTTATTTTAAAGAGTTCATCAAATATTCATATGAAATATTTTGTTATAATTAAAAAACTTTAAGAAATTAAAAGAAATATGATATCTTAGTTCAATTTGAAAAAATAAAAGATGAAATAAAAAAATACTTAAGAAAGAGCTTGTTTATTGAAATTTTTCGAACTCTAAATTTCTTAATCCTCTTAATAATTTTTTAATACAATATAAATTGTATGAATTTTATTGTGGACGTATGAGTAAGTGTAAATTACAAATGAAGGGAAAAGGGTTTATATAGGAGAAATTATATCATGGGTAAGTCCCACGACGTGTTCATGGGATCAACTATTAAAAACCATCCAAATCATGATTTTTTCTATGTCATATATTTTTTTAAAGTGAATCTTCACTTGGAAAAACTGTTTATAAAATGAATTAATAGTAAATATTAGTAAAGATTCACTTAGGAAAATATGATATGAAAAAAAATGATGATGTGGATGATTTTTAGTGGTTGATCCCATGAATGACGTGATGAGACTTACCCATGATATAATTTCTCTTTATATAGTTGTTTTACTATGAAAATTACATAAAAAAAATAAATTTAAATCATATAAAATTAGGTGTAAATCTTCTCTAAAATCTTTAATTCGATTTAATCTTTATTCCTTTCCTTAGATTAAGATTATTTTCCCTTTCCTCGGGCTTGATTAATTATTGCCTCTAACTTGATTTCATTTCCTTTACTCATTTGAAAAGCAACTTTGCCTTTCAATTTCATTTTTGGTCCGTTTGTTTCGTGTAAATAGTTTTACGAAAAATAATTTTTTAGCTTTTCATTGTTTGGTTCATAGAAAAAGAAAAAGTCAAAGAAAAATCAATTATAATCGACGTAAATCTTTATAATTTATTACTGGTTATTAGATTGGGTATATATTAGTGTAAGTCTTTATAAAATATAATTTTTAAAATAGTAAAAATAACTCAATAAACTAAATAAATTTTTAATGTAAAATCTTGTTTGTTTCATTAAAATACTAATGAATCAAATATAAAGATATTATACTTATAAAATATGCACAAGTTAAAATATAAAGATAATTAACTTATTGTGTTTATAAAAATAAAATATGTTGTAAAATATAATATTATTAACTAAATAAAAAATAAAAGATAAAATTTAATAAAATTTGTATTGTGTTTATTTACTAAAAATAAATTTTGAGTTTTGTTTTCAAAAAAATTATCAAACAACGAAATATGATTTACACAGTTTTATTCAAACACTTGAAAATAGTTTTCGTAATTAGTTTTCCAGAAGATATAATTTATTTTCCAAAATTCATTTTCCGAAAACAATTTTTAATGAAACAAATGGATCCTTTGAATCGGCAGCTTCTTTCACACTTTTTATTTTTATTTGACTTGCTTTCATTTTTTACTGACATTTTTCTTAATTTGAGTTAAAAAATCAATGACAACAAAGTCTAGGCGTATATATGAATAATTGGTCATAATTAATAAGGTGTACCAATACGACTATAGTAATACTAGTACATCATTTAATCAACATAAGTTATATATTGAATGGGGTATCGGTTCGGTATAAGATTGTACTGATCCGTTTTTAAACGACCAATCTCGTAGCGATACATGTAAGGTCGTATCGGTACATTCTTTCGATAATGGAATCTGGCTTCTTTTGGAATAAGGTTGGCATACCGATACATATTAACCCCACATCGATATATATTCTGGAATATCACAAAATAAGTTTAGAACTATATAAATGTTTGATACAAACTAAGCATAGTATAATTTTAATACCTAAATTTGGCCTATAATATTATGAATTTGTTTGTTAATTTATTAGCTCCATCATGTCACCTGATTTGTTAATTGAGTTAAAACTGGAATGAAACAGAAAAAAAATGGATAGCCAATTATTATGTACTAAAATGAATGCATAAATTATTTGTGAGCTGCATGTTAATGAAATTAAACATAAGGACTTGAATACATGTCATGTTTAAACTTGGACAAGAGGGGGAACGGGGATGACCACTTGTTCTCCTCCTTCATTTCCATTATGGTGACCGAACCCATCAAGTGAGAGAAAGGAGAGTTCATCCATGGAGTTTTAAGGAGAAAAATTAAGCTTAGCAACTGAATTTCTTGAATTCTTGTTTGGATGGCATGAAGAGAAGGGTAAACTCTTTCTCTCCTTTCCTTATTAATGAGCTTGATTTAACGGCTGTCTAGATTACTGAATGTTGCTGTCATGGAATCTTCTTTGATCATTCAAATGTCTTCTTGGTCGAATCTGTTCACATATTGGAACTTGGAAATTGGCTCATGACATTTAGCACGATTCGAAATGAATCGTGTAAATACATTTTGAATTGTGTGTTCTATATTGAGAAGCTTTGGATAATCTCAGAGTATTTATCCGTGTTCTATTTTAAGTTTCCATATGCATATCAGTGTATTAAATTGTTTTGTCTAATTCATATGTAAACTTATAATTCAGTTGTTTTATGAATGAATGGTTGTCAGACGCATTAAGGTTGAATTTATAGCAAACGTTCATGATCTAATTACAATCTAGTTGAGCATGATTCTAAAATGTAATTGTATTCTTTCTTATTATTAGTGCTTAAAATGATGCACAACAAACCATGTTTATTTGGTATTCTGATTATGGATCTATTTTCAATTATGACTCGTATATGATATGATAAGTTATAAGTCTTGCTTATATGATTAATGAATGTGCAACTATGCTCATTTCCTATATGAATAAGATATGTTACTTGATAATTTGGATAAGGAGCTAAGCTCAATTCTGACTTTGATAAAAAAAGATTCGATTGAAAAGCATTGGTTTCAAGTTGGTCATAGGTATAGTTGACATGCCAGAGTCAATAAAGCTCGAGTCTCAGGTGGACTACAATCCTTATTTGGTGACAGTAGGAGAAAAGTGTTGTGGTCAACTAGTGACGGTAAGAGGGATTGCTTGGTACTTTGAGTACCTTTCGTTGGCAACAGTTGGTTGAGGATTTGTGTACCTAAACTACTTGATTCTTAGGCTATGTTAAATACAACATTTGAAATTTACAAATTTAAACTAATGAATTATCTTGATGACTTATGTAAGTAACACATGTTTACGATATCTTACGTTTAATAAGATTATACGATAAGTGAACCTTGTTTATGATAGTCTATGCTTGATGACTTATAAGATAAGTAACACATGTTTATGATATGTTATGTTTAATAAGATTATATGATAAGTGAACCTTGTTTATGATAAGCTATGCTTGATGACTTATAAGATAAGTAACACATGTTTATGATATGTTATGTTTAATAAGATTATATGATAAGCAAAGTTTGTTTCTGATAGGCTATGCTTGATGACTTAAAAGATAAGTAACACATGTTTGTGATATGTTACGTATAGTGAGCTTATATGATAAGCAAATCTTGTTTATGACATGCTATGCTGAATAACTTAAATGATAAGTAACACATGTATATGAAGTGCTAAATTTGAAACCTTGTGGAATATTTCCATTATATATGTTGGTAATTGAATTATGGTTTGTCTTGAAGAGAAATAAGTGTGTTGTATGTTTTGAACATATATATGTAGGTACAGGAATTGCGGACAGTTATGAGTTTATATAAAAGTTCAAATTGGTCTGTTTTAATATATATGTACGTAAATGAGACCAAACAGGATTGTTTTGCATCAGGGTTGGTTCAAAGATTTTGGGGGTCCTGTGCAATTTATTAAAATATGATCTTTAAAAAATTGTCAATGACCTCCACTAGTTATAAAATTGTACCCCTTAGAAGCAAATGTCTTTTGTAGGGGCCCCTGTGCGATCGTTTCTATTGTGTCTGTCTAAAACCTCATTAGTTCTACTGAAACAATAGTAATAATAATAATCAATAAGTTTCTATAATCAATTGTCATATTTAAGAAATAATTATAACGTTTTAACAATTATAACTCATCTTTCTTAATAATGTTTTCAAAATTTTTTCAATGAATTTCGAGATTAACATCATCTAATGAATGTAGTTTATCAAAATTTGGGGTCCCTTTTTTTCGGGGACCCTGTGCGATCGCTCCTATTGCGTCTGTCCAGAACCCCACTGTTTTGCATATGTAAAAGTGTATTCATGAATAGAGGTATTGTGGACAAAAAAATTGGGTTACTTGTGTACTAAGTAAAAGACAAGACGGTATGTTCTACCTTATAATGGAAATGAGGTGGCTTAGTTTTAAGTTTGGCATAAGAATGTGTCATAAATCCTTTGAGCAGGGATGGTATTTTGGGGTCTCTTGCTTAGTAAATTTGATTTGTTTCAGGTCATGAAATGGATTCTTTATCGTGAAGCTCGATCAAGATCCCAAGTACCTTTTTCATGCTTGGTAAGTTTTGCTAGAACTCCTACAAAGGTGGCAACATGTTTGATAAGTTTTGACATTGTAATTGTGAGCATTTGAATCTGGTTGATAATATGCTTTTATGACATCATGAATAATTAAAAATGTCTAAATAGTTAATTACTTGCTTAACTGCTATATCAGAAAGATGTAGGAGTAATCGGTGGGATTTTTTAGAGTGATCTATAAGGGATAATTATACATGTTGTAGATTAGTCTAAAGTTTAAATTACTCAGTTTGATAATGAAAATTGAAACACTATTATAATTTTGTTTTATGTTAGTAAATCACCCTCCAAGGTTGAAATCATTCAAACTAGTTTTGTTCGAATATTAAATTGAATTTCAAGTTAGTAATTTATTTAGTTTTTGTAACACTCTTAAAATATATATATATATATATATAAGGAAACAAATAAATTAAAATAAATATATAAGTATATAAAAAATATATAATAATAATTAGTATACCTTTTTGAAACCCTATTATATTCAAAACCAAAAAAAATTAAACCTTCTTTATCCTCTCAAACCCCTGTCACCGCCGCTTCCCTCACCGCCGGCCAGAGGCTTTCACCGCCGTCACCATCCGGTCCGTCTTCCCTCCCCGACCAAAACCCCTCCTTCAACGCGCCGAGCCGCCGTCTGGATCGCCCGGAATCGAGGCCGAGAGCTTCGGAATTTTTCTAGGGTTTGAACCCCCCTAAGATCCGTCGATTCGGCCTCCGATCGATGTTTCTTCAGCACGTCGTCGATCGCCCCGTGACCTCCGTGTCGAGGCGGTCAAAAGCCCTCCAAGCCCGCCTCCGATTGCCACCGGAAAGGGCCTCATCGGGAAGTTTTCCGTTTTGGTAAGTGGGTGTTTGTATCCGACCTTTCGAACCGTTTTCTAGACTTTTGGCTCGTGTTTTTGTTTTATAAGTGTAGATCTGGGAAAATCTGAATTTTTGAGGCGTTTTCCGGCCGTTTTGGAGCCGCGCGTGGCCTCCACGCGCCGCCAGGGCGATTTCCGGCAGCCCTGGACGGTGGCCTGGAGTCGGCCGGTCCAAACCGGCCCAAACCCGGTCTGAGCCGACCTTGAACCGGCCAAACCGAGCCGAACTAGTCTTGAACCGAACCGGTCAAACCCAACCCGTTGACCCGTTGACCACCCGTTGACCGACCCGACCCGTTGACCTGTTGACCGACCCGACCCGTTGATCGACCCGTTAACCGTTGATCGTGATGTCAGCATGACGTCAGCGCTGACTGTTGACCTTGACTACTAACGTCAGCGTTGACTTTGACTGTTGACGTCAGCGTTGACTTTGACCCAAAAAGTCAAAATTTTCAAAAACTCCTATTTTATGTTTTTCGACGTCTTGAGTCCATCCGTGAAGCCCGCTTTTCAAAATTCGAACCCGAAAGCCTCCAATTTGGACTTTAAAGTCTCGAGTCAAACTTTTCTTCTAAGTTAAGTCCAGAGTTTTATCTAAGGTCTAAAATTGATATCTGTTTGTTTGTAGGACCTCATAGTTCTCCCGATCGTGTACCGACCCAGCCTAGTTCCTCCCGCTTTGACCGATCCCGAGATCCGATCGTGACCCGTATGTTTTTAATACCCGTGAAAAATCAATTCAATATTTAACTCCAGTATTAATAAAAATTCTATCTTATATTTTTAGGGTCCAGTACAGCTACAGAGCGAGGCTCGAACGCCCAGTAGATCACCTGTCTGTTTCTGCCATTGAGGTGTGTTCCTTGTGTTATAACTGTATTTTACCGTTTTACGTTAACGAATCAAGTATGTGCACATGACTGTTTTCTGGGTTTATATAAACACTTGCTTTGAATCTTAAGATATATCATTTTATGATTTAATGTATGTCTGATATGTCCTGATTTATGTATACATATTGCCTGTTTAATTCCTGTTACTACTATCATGATTCCTGTTATTTTTGCATGTCTTCCATCTTAGTATGGGATGATGAATAGTATTTAATATCCGGTTCAACCTTGATCCAGCTGGTAATTCCGCCTGTTTACGGTTCCTAACCTTAGTTAGGGTAATTCCGCCTGTTATCGGTTCTCGTGCATTAGCCGGGGTAATTCCGCCTGTTTCCTAAGGTAATCCCTTAGGTCGGTACCTTCGCCCTAAAGGCTTAGGTTAATGCCAGTATCAGATACTGTTCGGGGGAACTGTATCCAGGAGTTTGGTTGGAGGGTAGCTTGTCATGCATATACATAATTTGATTTTCTGAATTACTGTTTTATAATTTTATCCGTATTTTGTTTGTACTGTTGGAACACATTGGGCTTAATAGCTCATATATGTTTTTCTTCCCCCTTTCACATACCCGTAGATAGACATCCCGGACTTGGCATTGGAGGATCTACATATTATCTGGTTACACGTTGATGTAACATATTTAAACTTTTTTTTCCAGTTTACGTTAAGGTGACATGTGCCAATATATACTATATTACTGGTGTTTTAAACGTATTACTTTTCTATTGGTTTTATGAATTATTTTGTGAACAATATTTTCCAGATACTATGTTTTGGTGATATTTCAAGTATTTTAAATTGTTAGACAAATTTTTATCTTTATTTACTCAAGTTAAGTAAATTTTTATGCCATATGTTTCGTAAATAAAAACAATGTGACACTCTAGTCGGGCTTCCCGCATAGGCCGGTTTAGGGGGTTACATTTAGTTGGTATCAGAGCTTTTGGTTTTAAGATTCTCGGACTGTGATGGGTCCTAAATAAATATTTTCTGTTAAACTGTTATGAATTTATGTCTGTAAGGCCATGTCACCTATATTTTCTGTATCGTGTATGGTTCTCCGGTGCCAAATTCTAATCTCCTAAATTTTAACCTTGTAGATTTCCTGAACACTATGAGTTCCCGTAGAGCTCGCCGATCCACCCGAGGGCGTGGTCAAACGACCAGTTTTGCTGATCCTGTAGAGGAGCCTATTAGTGATCCTCCACCCGTCATTTCTCCGGACCCACCTGTTCCTACAAGTACCACTGTACCGCCCAACCCTCAGCCTGCTGAAGGCATTGATATGTCTACCCCTGTCAGAGGGGCATCAGTACCGAGCACCGAGCCTACTGCAGTGGCTGATGATACTCTCAGTAGGCAATTCCTCCAGTTATTACAGGGAGCTGTTAGAGCTTCGGGTGCGATGCCGGATCCACATATCTCCCAGATTCTAATCGCCAATGGAGTAAGAACTTTCTCTGGATCCTTGACTAGTGCACCTTCAGATGCAGAGACCTGGTTGTACGATACCGAGAGACGGATGGATCAGCTGGGTTTGGAACCAGCTAAGAGATACCTTGGAGCTGTGTCCATGCTTGATGGTGGTGCCCACATCTGGTGGGAGTCTGTGGTTAGTAGTGTATCCTCTGACAGGCTGACATGAGACTTTTTCAAGGAAAGGTTCAAGAACCGTTATCTGGGTGATCGATATATGAGAGAGAGGCGTCAGGCCTTTAGAGACTTGGTGCAGGGTACTATGACAGTGGCTGAGTATGAGCTTCAGTTTTTAGACCTGATGAGGTATGGTGCTGGGATAGTAGCTACAGAGAAGGATAAGTGTGATAAGTTTCTGGAGGGTCTCCGTATTGGTATCCGAGACCGAGTTGCCACACATCATGATGTGGTTTTTGAGGACCTGGTGAACCGGGCAAAGACTGCTGAGGACTTAGAGAAGCTTTCTGATAGTCAGGTTATGAGGGATCAGGACCGAGAGCGGAGCAGAGACAGAGACCGTAAGAGGGACCGTGGTCGATCTGGAGGGCATTTTAGCCATGGCGAGTCTTTTAGTCGTCCTGATAAGAGAGCTCGATCTGCACCGGGTCAGAAAGGTGGTTCCTATCATCAGTCTGTGGCACCTCAGGGCTCTTCTGTTAGCCGGGGTGGTTCTTCGGGGATCCCAACTGTACCTGCGTGCGACTTTTGTGGTAACATGCATAAGGGAGAATGTAGGAAGAAGACTGGAGCTTGTTTTCGGTGTGGGTCTTCTGAGCATTTCCTGAGGGACTGTCCTCATCCATCTCTCGTCAGTCGACCACCGACTCAGACTCCTGTACGCTCTCAGACACCATCCAAATCTCAGGCATCCATTCAGACACCCGCTTCGGGACAATCCTAGGGTAGAGCCTCTAGGTCTGCTGTTAGATCTGATACCAGGAGTCGAGGCCACCAGAGTGGTAGGCCATCTGTTTCTGAGGCTCGTCATCCAGCTTTGGTTTATGCCACCCGACGTAGAGATGACCGAGATGAGCCTGATTTTATCGCAGGTACTTTTACCATCTTTTCTGTTCCGTATTTTGCTTTGCTTGACAATGGTTCCACACACTCATATATATCGAAGTCAGTATCTGGACACCTTTCGATCCCAGTTGAGAACACTGAGAGTGTCTTTACCGTTATGAGTCCAGTGGGACAATCCTTATCTATAGATAAGGTTTTCAAGAGATGTCCCCTTGTTGTGGAAGGGGAAGTGTTTCCGGCGGATCTTATGGAACTTCCTTTAGAGGAGTTCGATCTAATTATGGGGATGGACTGGTTGTCTGAGCATCGTGTTAATTTGCACTGTGAGACCAAGAAGGCCACACTAAAGACTTCTGATGGACGGTCTGTGGTCTTGGTTGGAGAACGACGAGGTTTTTTGTCCAATGTGATATCAGTTTTGTCTGCTGACAGGATGATCCGGAAGGGATATAAGGCCTTTATTGCTTGTTTTCTTAATACAAAGGGGTCTCTATCTAAGATCAAAGAAATTCGCACAGTTAGTGAATTTCCAGATGTTTTCCCTGAGGAGTTGCCTGGTCTCCCTCCGGATAGGGAGGTTGAGTTTGAGATTGAAACTTATCCCGGATCAGCAACAATTTCTATGGCTCCGTACCGTATGGCTCCAAAAGAGTTAAAAGAGTTGAAGGTTCAGTTGCAAGAACTTCTTGACAGAGGGTTCATCCGACCTAGCTCATCACCTTGGGGAGCTCCAGTTCTCTTTGTTAAGAAGAATGATGGTCCTCTTCGGTTGTGCATTGATTACCGAAGGCTAAATAAGCTGACAGTGAAAAACAAGTATCCCCTACCCAGGATTGATGATTTGTTTGACCAATTTCGGGGTGCTACAGTTTTCTCGAAGATTGATCTTCGATCTAGGTATTATCAGTTAAAGGTTAAGGGCTCTGATGTTGCAAAGACTGCTTTCCGTACCCGGTATGGTCACTATGAGTTTTTAGTGATGCCTTTCGGTTTAACCAATGCCCCTGTAGCTTTTATGGATATGATGAACCGTGTCTTCCGGCCCTACATAGACCAGTTTGTTGTGGTGTTTATCGATGATATCCTGGTTTACTCTCGCTCAGAGGACGAGCATGTGGGGCATCTGAAAGTTGTGTTACAAACTCTCAGGGAACATCGGTTGTATGCCAAGCTAAGTAAATGCGAGTTTTGGCTTAGTGAAGTGACTTTTCTCGGACATGTCGTTTCGGCTAAAGGTATCCAAGTGGACCCAAGTAAAATTGATGCTATCACTAGTTGGAAACCTCCCAAGAATGTTTCTGAGATCCGCAGTTTTCTGGGCTTAGCTAGGTATTATCGACGCTTTGTCGAGGGTTTTTCCATCATAGCTGCCCCTTTGACGAAGCTCCTGAGGAAAGATGTTCCGTTTGTGTGGTCTGAGGCTCAGCAGACTAGTTTTGATCAGTTGAAATCAGTTTTGACCCGAGCTCCAGTTTTGACCCAACCTGAGTCAGGAAAGGACTTTACAGTTTACAGTGATGCTTCACATTCTGGTCTTGGTTGCGTCTTGATGCAGGATGGTAAGGTGATCGCTTATGCGTCACGCCAGTTGAGACCACACGAGCTTAATTATCCTACCCATGATCTTGAGCTTGCAGCTGTGGTTTTCGCTCTAAAAATCTGGAGACACTATCTCTACGGAGAAAAATGTTACATCTTTACCGATCACAAAAGCCTGAAGTACCTTCTTACCCAGAAGGAGCTTAATCTGAGATAGCGTTGTTGGTTGGAGCTTCTTAAGGACTACGATTGCGAGATTGAGTATCATCCGGGAAAAGCCAATGTTGTTGCGGACGCTTTGAGTCGTAAGACCATATCAGACCTGAGATCCTTATTCGCCAAGATGAGTATTTATGATGATGGTAGCCTATTGGCTGAGTTGAGGGTTAAACCAACTTTGGCTGAACAGATTAGGGCCAAGCAGCGGCTGGATGATTCTTTACTTCCTGTTATGCAACAAGTGGAGGAAGGATCCACTTCTGTTTACTCTTTTGATCAGGATGGAGTCTTTTGCTTTAATGGTCGTTATTGTGTACCGAACGATCCTGAGTTAAGACAAACCATTCTCAGTGAGGCCCATAGTAGTCCTTATGCTATGCACCCTGGAGGAGATAAGATGTATCAGAATCTGAAACAGAGGTACCGATGGGTAGGTATGAAAAAGGATATCTCAGATTATGTATCCAGATGCCTGACATGTCAGCAGTTGAAAGCAGAGCATCAACATCCCTCTGGTCTCTTGCAACCCATCAAGATTCCAGAGTGGAAGTGGGAACGAATCACGATGGACTTTGTTACCGGGTTACCTTTGACCCCGTCTAGAAAGGATTTTGTTTGGGTTGTGGTGGATAGACTCACAAAGTCAGCTCACTTTATTCCTGTTCGGATAACATATTCTCTGGAGAAGCTGGCTAGACTGTATATTTCTGAGATCGTCAGACTGCATGGAGTACCCTTATATATCATTTTTGATCGAGATCCGAGGTTTACTTCCTGTTTCTGGACAGCTTTACAGTCTGCTTTGGGTACTCGTCTAAATTTCAGTACGTCTTTTCATCCCCAGAAAAATGGTCAGTCTGAGAGAGTGATTCAGATTCTAGAAGATATGTTACGGGGTTGTGTTCTAGACTTTCAGGGCAGTTGGGAAGACTTTTTACCGTTGGCAGAGTTTGCCTATAATAACAGCTATCAGGCTAGCATCCGTATGGCACCTTATGAGGCTTTGTATGGTCGTAAGTGTCGTACCCCTATCTTTTGGACTGAGTTGTATGATCGAAAAACTCTGGGTCCCGAGTTAATTCAGGAAACTGAGGAGACTGTCAGATTAATTCGAGATCGTCTGAAGGAAGCCTTTACCAGACAGAAATCTTATGCTGATTGAAGGAGAAAAGATATCGAGTTTGAGGTTGGTGATCAGGTTTTCTTAAAAGTCTCTCCCTGGAAGAAAGTTCTGAGATTTGGACGTAAGGGCAAGTTGAGTCCCAGATATATTGGACCATACCGTATTGTTAAGAGAATCGGGCCTGTTGCATATCAGCTTGAGTTGCCTCCACAGCTTAGTTGTATCCATGATGTGTTCCGTGTGTCCATGTTGAGACAGTACCATCCGGATCCGAGTCATATTATTCAGGTTCAGGATGTTGACTTACGTCCAGACTTGTCTTATGAGGAGGAACCCGTTCAGATCCTGGAGTTTGATGAAAGAGTTCTGAGAAGAAGACGTATCCCTATGGTTAAAGTTCAGTGGAGGAACCGTAGCCTTTCTGAGGCCACTTGGGAGATCGAGGAATCCACGAGAGAGTAGTTTCCGTATCTGTTCAGTTCAGGTAAATTTCGAGGACGAAATTTCTTTTTAGGGGGGAGAGTTGTAACACTCTTAAAAATATATATATATATATAAGGAAACAAATAAATTAAAATAAATATATAAGTATATAAAAAAATATAATAATAATTAGTATACCTTTTTGAAACCCTATTAGATTCAAAACCAAAAAAAAATAAACCTTCTTTATCCTCTCAAACCCCTGTCACCACCGCTTCCCTCACTGCCGGCCAGAGGCCTCCACCGCCGTCACCATCCAGTCCGTCTTCCCTCCCCGACCAAAACCCCTCTTTCAACGCGCCGAGCCGTCGTCTGGATCGCCCGGAATCGAGGCCGAGAGCTTCGGAATTTTTCTAGGGTTTGAACCCTCCTAAGATCCGTCGATTCGGCCTCCGATCGACGTTTCTTCAGCGCGTCGTCGATCGCCCCGTGACCTCCGTGTCGAGGCGGTCAAAAGCCCTCCAAGCCCGCCTCCGATTGTCACCGGCAAGGGCCTCATCGGGAAGTTTTCCGTTTTGGTAAGCGGGTGTTTGTATCCGACCTTTCGAACCGTTTTCTAGACTTTTGGCTCGTGTTTTTGTTTTATAAGTGTAGATCTCGGAAAATCTGAATTTTTGAGGCATTTTCCGGCCGTTTTGGAGCCGCGCGTCGCCAGGGCGATTTTCGGCAACATTGGACGGTGGCCTGGAGCCGGTCGGCCCAAACCCGGTCTGAGCCGACCTTGAACCGGCCAAACCGAGCCGAACCAGTCTTGAACCGAACCGGTCAAACCCAACCCGTTGACCGACCTGACCCGTTGACCACCCGTTGACCCGTTAACCGACCCGACCCGTTGACCGACCTGACCCGTTGACCGACCCGTTGACCGTGACGTCAGCGCTGACCGTTGACCTTGACTGTTGACGTCAGCATGACGTCAGCATTGACTTTGACTGCTGACGTCAGCGTTGACTTTGACCCAAAAAGTCAAAATTTTCAAAAACTCCTATTTTATGTTTTTCGACGTCTTGAGTCCATCCGTGAAGCCCGCTTTTCAAAATTCGAACCCGAAAGCCTCCAATTTGGACTTTAAAGTCTCGAGTCAAACTTTTCTTCTAAGTTAAGTTAAGTCCAGAGTTTTATCTAAGGTCTAAAATTGATATCTGTTTGTTTGTAGGACCTCATAGTTCTCCCGATCGTGTACCGACCCAGCCCAGTTCCTCCCGCTTTGACCGATCCCGAGATCCGATCGTGACCCGTATATTTTTAATACCCGTGAAAAATCAATTCAATATTTAACTCCAGTATTAATAAAAATTCTATCTTATATTTTTAGGGTCCAGTACAGCTACAGAGCGAGGCTCGAACGCCCAGTAGATCACCTGTCTGTTTCTGCCATTGAGGTGTGTTCCTTGTGTTATAACTGTATTTTACCGTTTTACGTTAACGAATCAAGTATGTGCACATGACTGTTTTCTGGGTTTATATAAACACTTGCTTTGAATCTTAAGATATATCATTTTATGATTTACTGTATGTCTGATATGTCCTGATTTATGTATACATATTGCCTGTTTAATTCCTATTACTACTATCATGATTCCTGTTATTTTTGCATGCCTTCCATCTTAGTATGGGATAATGAGTAGTATTTAATATCCGGTTCAGCCTTGATCCAGCTGGTAATTCCGCCTGTTTACGGTTCCTAACCTTAGTTAGGGTAATTCCGCCTGTTATCGGTTCTCGTGCATTAGCCGGGGTAATTCCGCCTGTTCCCTAAGGTAATCCCTTAGGTCGGTACCTTCGCCCTAAAGGCTTAGGTTAATGCCAGTATCAGATACTGTTCGGGGGAACTGTATCCAGGAGTTTGGTTGAAGGGTAGCTTGTCATGCATATACATAATTTGATTTTCTGAATTACTGTTTTATAATTTTATTCGTATTTTGTTTGCACTGTTGGAACACATTGGGCTTAATAGCTCATATCTGTTTTTCTTCCCCCTTTCAGATACCCGTAGATAGACATCCCGGACTTGGCATTGGAGGATCTACATATTATCTGGTTACACGTTGATGTAACATATTTAAGCTTTTTTTCCAGTTTACGTTAAGGTGACATGTGCCAATATATACTATATTACTGGTGTTTTAAACGTATTACTTTGCTATTGGTTTTATGAATTATTTTGTGAACAATTATTTCCAGATACTATGTTTTGGTGATATTTCAAGTATTTTAAATTGTTAGACAAATTTTTATCTTTATTTACTCAAGTTAAGTAAATTTTTATGCCATATGTTTCGTAAATAAAAACAATGTGACACTCTAGTCGGGCTTCCCGCATAGGCCGGTTTAGGGGGTTACAGTTTTAACACCTTCGACTTTGGTTTACTCCTAAGCCGAGTTTATGGCGTTAGATGTTTACCATCCACAACCATTTTAGCGATCACGATACAGGCGTATCGATACAATCTTCTTGCGTATGTAACGATACATATAAGTCTAGAAAATTATAAAATGATCACTAATAATTAGGGGTGTATTTGGTTCTGTTTTGGTTTAATTCAGTAAGTTATTTTAGTAATCATTGGTTAATCTTGGTTTTTTTTTTCATACTAACGTTAGTTTTTTTAAAAAAAATATTTTGATAAAATAACTTTATTTTATGACTTTTAAATATTAAAAGATAAAATTTTAAGATATTCTTTTTCATAAATATTTATTAAAAACTTATTTTTTAAGTAAAAATAAAAAATAAAAATATATCTATAATTTTTTAAGTATAAAATATATATTTTTACCTTTAATTAAAAAATCAAAGTCAGTTTAATTCGGTTAACCACGGTTAACCACGATTCATAAATTTATGAATCATATTACCTCGGTTTGGATCGATTCAATTTTCGATTTTGCGATTAACCATGTTCAACCCTACTAATAATTAAACAACTTAATAAATGGGACAAATGATCTCTAATTGGTATAAAAATTTATAGGGTGAATTTCAAATAGGTAAGTTTAAATTTTTAATAGGATCTATAATTTATCAAAACTATAGATTAGCCCTTAAAACTTGTAGAAGTTTTAAAATGACCCTAAAATGAATTTCGTTGCATTGTATCGAATTATCAACTTCATTGTATCATTATTTTGCTATTAAATCATTGAATGAAATCGAAACCATGAAATAATACTGAAAAATATGGCACGTACTGAAATGAACATTTATAATATTCTCAGACCATGTTACATACAAAACCAGGTAGGATTGTTACATTTGTAGTATAACAACTATAATTTAGTTATTTATATGAATAAAACGAAGACTATTGTATTGTCAATGCATTGAATATGCCACCTTGGAGTTATTTAGGAGCCTGTATATGAATTAATTCAAGAACCTGTTCAAGAGCAGGTCCGGTGTTGTAAATACAAACGTCGCTAAAAACCTTTTTTTAGTGGCGTTTTTGAAAACAAAAGCTACGAAAAAATCTGTTTTATAGTGCGTTTTTAAATACTAAAAAATAGGTTTTTAGCGGCGTTTTTTAGCGCCACTAAAAACGTTTCTGACGCTTAGAAAAATGTCACAAGAAGCGTCGCTAAAACCAGCGTCGCTAATAACATCATGCTTTCAAAAAAATTCAAATAAAAATAATATTATATTATATATATTATTATTACTCATTCCCTAAAGCATTTGATGCGAGTTTTTAGGCATAGTAAAACCACTAGTCTCCTACCCTTATATTTATGCAACATTAGAAAATAAGTTTCTGTCTCTTCCATTTTGTTACAAATCATTTCTCCCCAGACAAAAAATTCACATCCTCCTAGTTTATTAGAACTTTTGACCTACGGAGGCTTTTCTTTCAAAGATGTTTGAACCACGGGAGATTTAAGTTTTGTGAGTTGAGATTTCCACCGATTATTCTGTTATAGGAAAAAAAAAAGAAAAAAGGTAAGCGAGTTATTCAAGGTCCCAAACCAAAATTTTATGATAGTAACTATATAATTAAATCTCTCTTGCATGTTAAACATCACAATCTCAGCCAAAACTTTGAACTCCTAAACTGTGTTGCACAATTGGAAGCACAAACAGGAAAAAAAACAATTTCTTAACCATTCAAAACACATACAATAAGAGTTACTCAACAGAACATAATAGTAAAGTGATGAAAAAATAATAAGATTTACTGAAAATAGATCAATTCTAATGAACAAAGAATATGTGTAAATATGTTTAGGCAAATATGAGACAAACTTTTTACTGCTATCCTAAATTATGATTCTTTCAAATAAAAAGTTTATATAAAAAGCAACATCAAATATAAGATGTAGTCTCACCAAACCAAAGTATCATTTTTCATTTAAATTGAAGCACCATTTAGAGCATCATTTTTCATTTAATTTGAAGTACTAGTCCATTAACACCAAGCCTCACCAAACCGTAAAATAGCAAAAACAGAGACAAATCCATCAATACAAATCCCTACTAAAGCAGTAATGAAAACAAGTAGTAAAGAATTTTCATATTTCAATTTTAAAACAAATATGTTAATATCAATTCTAAAAGACAATTAGGATCCTTGAGAGCTTTGAAGTTGTCAACACTCATCCCAAATCGACCCAGAATGAAGTTTCCCAAATTTTGACACGCGTCGTATAGTGTCAAAAATAAATTCCTTATTCTCAAATAATAAATAGAAATTAAATATAGTAAAGGAGAAGTAAGGGTCGATCCCACATGGACTAGAAAATTCCTGATTATATTCGTTAGATTGATTATTCAAGAAGGCGATTTAATTGTGTTTGAGTAAAAGGGGGTGTTTGTCGAGTGTAATGAAACTAAATAATTGAAGAAAGTAAAATAAAGAAATTGATTTAAATATAATAAAAACTAGCCTTAGGCTTTCACTTTGACACAACTTAAATAGATCATCGGAAAAAGATTTTCACTTCGGGATTTTACGTCGGTAATTAGCTTTCAAGGTTCAATCCCTGAACCAAAAATTCTAAACCGAATACCCAAGTCTATCTTTGATATTGGTTTCATGGATTAATCCACCAACTCAATGTTTGTAGAAAAATCATTTAAAATCTCAAAATCGACTTGGATTATGTTGTTTCAATAACAACCAATCCAATCTTTAGTTTTCGCCTTAGCAAACAATTTGCTAACGTGTTCCCGGGAAGTCGAATTTGCTTCAATAGTCGATCCTTCCTCCCACATAAATGATCAAATCGAAATCTTGACCAAAGTCAATCTTTAGTTTTGAAATCAAGTTGATAAAAAAAATAAGTTCAAATGAAAACTTTTAAAGAAATAAAAAGATGAAGTTATTGATGTGCTTTTCAATCTTCACGTTTGGATCGAGTCATTGCTTAAGCCCTTGGCTAATAAAAATTTTGCCGAGCATAATTATGGAAAGAATTATGCTCGACATAAAAATAAAGTAAAAAATAAAAGCACGAAAAAAAATGAAAGAAAACTCTAGGATTAAAAGATGAACTTAGAGATGAGTTCTAGGCTTACCCAAGGTGGGTATTTATAGCCTTTTACAAACCCTAAAAATAAGAGATAAATCCTAGAAAAATCTAAAAATATTTTAAATTCAAATTACAAAGAGATAAATCCTAATTTTAAAATTCAAATTCTGACTGATAAGCTATCTGGAACGTTGATAAGTTATCACGCACTTGTTGACGTCATCTTCTAGAAGTTGTTGATTGAGTGTCATGTCAAAAATAAAAAAACTTCAAAAATTGGCTATTTAAGTGCATTTTCCAGATTCAAAGTCCTGCACAAAAAAATACAAAAAACACTAAGATCAGTAACACAAATCATTGAATCAAGGAGTAATTAAGCACAAAATATTAACTATTTTAAACACTTATCAAATTCCCCCTCACTTATTCAATGCTTGTCCTCAAGCATTCCTCAACTAACATACCAAAATCACAAGTTGTGAATCTTTAATTCACTACATGTCTCAATCTCCTCGATGAAAAAAAATCATGCAATTATTGTAGCTAAGAAACAATCAAGCATGCGGCAAACTAGAAACAATTTCAAATGAAACAAGACATTCCAATTCTTAGCTAATTTAATGATGCAAAACTTGATACCCTCACAAGGATTCACTCATTTCGCTCAAAGTGTTTAGGTTCAAAAGAATCGCTCAAGCCAAAACTAATTAAAGCATTACCATAAGCCTGTAAATAAATCTAATCTCTACTACTAAAATTGAACATGATGCAAAAGTCAAGAGGTCTTTAATCAAGGTTGTAACGGGGGTAGGGTGAAGGCCGAAAAAAGGGGCTAAGTGTCAAGACAAAAGACATAAAGCATAAGAAGTAATCCACGATAATGAAGCACAAAAAGATGAAAAGAGTAAATCAATCAATCATTTTTTTCAAGAGTTTCGAAAACTTCTTCATTTTTTTTATTTTTTTTCCGAAAAGTACACATTGGCACTTTTTTCATTTTTTTTTCGAAATTCTTTATCTTTTTTTTTCTTTTTTTTTCGAATCCTTTTTCTTCTTTTTTTTTAATACACACTTTCTTTTTTTCTTTTTCGAATGCACTTTTTTTTCGTGAAACAAATATGATCATAAGTCTTGACAAGGGTGCAAAAAGATGGAAATATGAAGAAAGAAAAAAAGGTTTGGGCTGCATTAATAAGGTGTAGAACAAAAAAAATGGGTGAAGGCTCAAAGTGGTTCACTAAGGGATATAAACAAAGAGTAGACTATTTTGGGTAGCGAAGTGGTTAAACCTAAGTGTCTCTATCATTCCAAAGTATCAAATTCATGAATGTAGTCTCAAAAAGTATTGCATCGCAGGTCCTAGAATGCTAAAAATCAATTCGATACACACAAATGAAGAAAAGAGCAAGAACGAAAAGATATGCTCATTAGGCTCAACTCACAAAAAGGGCAATTGTACCAAGAAGCATCATTTCAACTAACCAATAATGGAACATCAATGTATCTTAATCAAAAGTCTCTAATCATGCAAAAAGACTATCATGCATCCTAGGTTCAAACCAAAGCGAGATTAAAATTCATCAAGAAGATCTAAGAGATGCAACAAATTAAATAAAAGGCAACAAGAGATTTCAAGCATATTAAAATCAAAATATCCCAATTTCAAGCATAAAATAAGCTAGGTGAAGCCGACATGCAACATTTCCCTCCCCCTTACTTAAACCGTTTTGTCCCAAAACAAGAATAAAAATTAAAGAGAGAGAAAAAGAATACTCCTCGATCTAATGACGACCGCAGTCGCGACCTCGTCCTTGTGTAATCTTGCTCAAAACTTTGACGTTGCATAAACGGATCAATGCCGTAAAAATTTCCCAAGGCTTCGAGATAGTGATCAAACGTAGGGTCTGCGGTTTCTTTGAATTTTGAAAATTTTATCTCTTGAGTTTGAATTTATTTTAAAATCCTAACATGTAAAATAGATAAACCAAATTATTAGAATCAAGATAAGAAAAAATATAAAAAAAAGATAAAGATTAAAAAAAATAATTTAAAATGCGAAAGGATAAAACAAAACTTAATCGTAAATAAATTATTAATATGCAAATAAATTTAATTATTTTGAACCTGAGTAAATAAATAAAATAAAATAAAATTTACTGAAAAAATAAAAATAAAAATGGGTTGCCTCCATTAAGCGCATTTTTTAACGTCGTTAGCTCGATGACCTGATTTAGACTTCAGGCGTTTGCAATTCGAATTCTTCAATTAAACCGATAAAGGCGTTTTCATAATATGGCTTCAACCGTTGTCCATTCACTTTGAAACGAACTCTTAAATCGTCTTGAATTTCGACAACAACATGAGGAAATACTTCAGTCACAGTAAAAGGTCCTTTCCACTTTGATCGCAATGTTCCTGCAAAAAAATTTAACTTGGAATTAAAAAGTAAAACTTTCTGACCAATATTAAAAAATTTAAAGGAAATACGACGATCATGGAATTCTTTTGTTTTATCCTTTTAAATTTGAGCACTGTCATAAGCGTTGCGCCTAATCTCTTCAAGTTCTTGAATGTCAAGTTTCTTGGCTTCGCCAACGACATCCATTTGCATATTACATTCTTTTACCGCCCAGTAAGCTTTATGTTCCAATTCAACCGGTAAGTGACACGATTTACCAAAGACAAGGCGATATGGGGACATGTCGATAGGACCTTTGTAAGTAGTACGATATGCCCATAAGGCATCGTTCAGCTTCAAGCTCCAATCTTTTCTGTTCGGCTTCACAATTTTATCTAATATGGATTTGATTTCCCGATTCGAAACTTCGGCTTGTCCATTTGTTTGAGGATGGTAAGCTGTGGCAATTCTTTGAGTGACACCATATTTCTTCATTAACGCTTCAATGATCCGATTGACAAAATGAGTTCCTTGATCACTAATTATAGCCTTTGGAGTGCCAAACCTGGAAAAAAATACAAGACTTTAGAAATTCGGCAGTAGTTCTAGCATCATTATTACGAGTAGCCTTAGCTTCTACCCATTTCGAAACATAGTCAACAGCTAGAATTATATAACAGTTACCAAAAAATGAAACGAAAGGACCCATGTAATCGATACCCCATACATTAAATATTTCGCAAACATGAATGGGATTAAGAGGCATCTCATTTCTACGGCTTAAATTACCGGCATGTTGGCATTTATCACAGGATTTACAAAATAAATAAGCATCACGGAAAATGTTAGGCCAATAAAATCTACATTCAAGTATTTTGTGCGCAGTTCTCTTGGGTCCAAAATGTCCCCCACAAGAATAAGAATGACAAAACCGAAGAATTGAACTTACCTCGCCTTCGACAACACAACGTCGAATTACCTGATCTGAACAATGCTTCCATAGGTATGGATCATCCCAAATATATAACCGAGATTCTCGCTTATTTCAGCTTACCTCGGAACGTGGTAAATCGGGTGGAAGCACTATCGTGGCTAAATAATTAACCATGTTCGCATACCATGGCAATATGGATTGCGCAATATATAAATGTTCATCTGGGAACTTTTCTTCAATTGGTTCGCCATGTTGAGGGACTGGGAGTCGACTTAAGTGATCCACAACTAAATTCTCACATCCCTTATTATCTTTGATCTGAAGATTAAACTCTTGTAAGAGTAAAATCCACCAGATCAAGCGAGGTTTCGCCTCTTTTTTATTTAACAGGTACTTTAGCGCTGCATGATCAGAATAAAACACAATATTAGTACCTAAAAGATATGAACGAAATTTTTCTAAAGCAAAAATAATAGCAAAAAGTTCTTTTTCAGTAGTCGAATAATTTCGTTGAGCAGCATCTAGTGTTTTGGACGCATAGGCTATCACGTGAGGTTCTTTTCCGATCTTTTGGCCAAGTACAGCTCCTACGCTCGTGTACGAGGCATCACACATAAGTTCAAATGGATACTTCCAATTTGGCGGTTGAACGATTGGTGCCGATACAAGTTTCATCTTTAATTCGTCAAAAGCATTCATGCATTTTTTATCAAAGTCGAACACTTGATCTTTCTGCAATAAATTGCATAGGGGTTGCGCCACTTTTGAAAATTTTTTGATGAACCAGCGATAGAATCCTGCATGACCTAAAAAGGCACGAAAATCTTTTACAGTTTTGGGGTAAGGGAGTGAACGAATAATATCGATTTTAGCTTTATCTACAGCAATCCCATTAGACGAAACAATATGTCCTAATATTAATCCTTTATCAACCATAAAATGACATTTTTCATAATTTAACACAAGGTTAAAATCAAGACATCTTTTTAAGACTTTTGTTAAATTTGATAAACATTCGTCAAAAAAATTACCATAAACTGTGAAATCATCCATAAATACCCCGATTCCTTTCTCAACATAGTCGGAAAATATGCTTACCATACATCTCTGAAATGTAGCTGGAGCGTTACATAGTCCAAACGGCATTCATCGATAGGCGAAAGTGTTGAATAGTCAGGTAAAGGTAGTCTTTCTTGATCTTCAAGCGCCACAGGAATTTGAAAGAAACCTGAAAAGCCATCAAGACAACAATAATGAGACTTTCCTACTAAACGTTCTATCATTTGATCAATAAACGAAAGTGGAAAATGATCTTTTATAGTTAAAGAATTCAACTTCCTGTAATCGATGCATACGCGCCATCCATTTTGCACACGTGTTGGAACTAACTCACCTTCCGAATTTTTAATTACCGTTACTCTATTTTTCTTTGGAACCACATGGACCGAACTTACCCAATTATTGTTTGATATCGGATATTTGATGTTGGCATCAAGAAGCTTTTCTATCTCCTTTTTCACCACTTCCATCATTGGTGGGTTCAAACGACGTTGTCCTTCCCGAGATGGTTTTGCTCCTTCCTCAATTTTTATCTTATGCATACAAGTCGAAGGACTAAGTCCTTTGATGTCTGCGAAGGTCCATCCAATAGCTTGCTTGTTTGCGCGTAATAAACTTACCAAACTATTTTCCTCCTCTTTCGAAAGTTTATTTGAGATAATTACCAGTAAAGAATTATCTTTTCCTAAAAACGCATATTTTAGGTGACCCGGTAATTCTTGAAGTTCAACTTCAGGTGCCTGCAAAATTGAAGATAAAAGTTTAGATTTAGAAGGAACTAAAGAAAAATTATATTTAACAAAGGAAATATTTTCCAACTCCCTTTCATCTTCTTCGTAACGAATTTCTTGATCCCTGAAAAAATTGAAAAAAAAATAGTTTCTAAAAATGTATCAACAAGTGGATCAATAATATCAATAGAGTTAATCTTTTCAACTTGATTAGGATATTTCTTTGCTTTGTAAACATCAAATTCTACTACCTCACCGTCGAATTCCATTGTTAAAATACCGTTTCTTACATCAATCATTGTATAAGCGGTACTCTAGAATGGTCGTCCCAAAAGAATTTCAGAACAAGTGTTGGTTCTATCGCTTTCCATATCGATGACATAAAAATCAGCATAAAAAATGAGAACATCGACTTTTACCAAAACATTTTCGAGCACTCTTTCAGGATATATGATGGAACAATCCGCCAACTGTATAGTGACTCTTGTTTCCTTCAAAGGCTCATTAGTAATCGTTTTATAAACCAAAAGAGGCATAACATTAATTTAAGCTCCTAAATCGCACATGGCACGATTAATTAAAACATTCCCAATTTTATAAGGAATAGCGAACATACCTTGATCTTTTATTTTTGGCAGAAGTTTTCGCTGAAAAACTGCAGAAATGTTTTCTCTCAGATTTACCTTTTCATTTCCGGTTAATTTCCTCTTTGTAGTGCATAATTCTTTTAAAAATTTAGCATACCTCGGCACTTGTCGGATCACTTCTAATAGAGGTATGTTAACTTGCACTTTTTTGAACACCTCTATAATTTCTTTTTCCTCAACCTTTTTGTCACGTTTCGTCAATCGTGACGGAAATGGAGGCGTAACTTCTTTAGAAATGGTAGGGGTAGGAGGTGAATGAGAAGAAGTTTTACCTTGAGGATCGGAGGTCGACGCTTCCTTCTCCTTCTCCGGCTGTTCACTGGTTTCCTTCGGTACTTTAGGATTAATAACCGTCCCAATTCTAAGGGTGATAACACTAACATTTTCTCTAGGGTTTAAATCTATTTGGGAGGGGATTTTTCCTTGTGATTCTAGTCGTCCTACGGTTTGAGCTAATTGTGACATTTTCTTATCTAGTTCCTGTAGTTGGGTCTCAGTGCGGTTTTGAAACTTTTCTTAGAAAGTTGCTAATCGCTCAACAATGGACTCCAATGGTGACTTTGAACTTATACCTATCTCACAAAGTTTAGTTGCATTCTTTTTATCTGCAACAAAGGTTTGAACAATGTCAGCTAACTTGTCAATTTTATTTTCTAATAAAACGGTACTTACCTCGTGAACCCGTCGAGATTGTTCACTTGCAGAATGAAATCGCTGCGAGTTAGCGGCCATGGTAGATATTAACATTATAGTCGTGGTAGGAGTCATCTTGACAAGTTCTCCTTCACTTACCGCATCAATTACCTTCATATCCATCGGCGTTAAACCTTCATAAAAATATTGGAGTAATGTTTGTTCGCTTAAGTCGTGCTGTGGACAATTAGCACATAACTTTTTAAATCGCTCTCAATAATCATATAAGGTTTCGGTATCCTTTTTTTGGATTCTTAGGATACTTTGCCTTAGTTCGCTCGCCTTAGCTGTTGGGAAAAAATTGTCAAGAAAAAGACGAGCCATATTAGTCCAGGTTGTAACAGAATTAGAAGGCAAATCAAATAACCAATCTTTTGCTATATCGGCTAATGAAAAAGGAAAGGCGCGAAGTTTAATTTGGTCTTCGGACACTCCCTGTGGTTTTGTACTTAGGCAAACCATATGGAACTCCTTGAGGTGTTTGTGAGGATTTTCGTTCGGCAAACCATGATAGGTTGGTATGAGATGAATTAATCCTATCTTGAGGGTGAATGGCATATCACCATTTGGGAATGTTATGAAAATCGGTTGATAATCATTAGGTGCCGCATTGAGTTGTTGGATGGTTTGATTGTCGTCTCCCATCGTCACTTTTTATTCCTAATTTTTCTGGTAAAAAATCAAACAAAAAATAATTCAGTAACTTTGTCGTAGTCCCCGGCGACGGCACCAGTTTTGACACGCGTCGTATAGTGTCAAAAATAAATTCCTTATTCTCAAATAATAAATAGAAATTAAATATAGTAAAGGAGAAGTAAGGGTCGATCCCACATGGACTAGAAAATTCCTGATTATATTCGTTCGATTGATTATTCAAGAAGGTGATTTAATTGTGTTTGAGTAAAACGGAGTGTTTGTCGAGTGTAATGAAACTAAATAATTGAAGAAAGTAAAATAAAAAAATTGATTTAAATATAATAAAAACTAGCCTTAGGCTTTCACTTTGACACGACTTAAATAGATCATCGGAAAAAGATTTTCACTTCGGGATTTTACATCGGTAATTAGCTTTCAAGGTTCAATCCCTGAACCAAAAATTCTAAACCGAATACCCAAGTCTATCTTTGATATTGGTTTCATGGATTAATCCACCAACTCAATGTTTGTAGAAAAATCATTTAAATTCTTAAAACCGACTTGGATTATGTTGTTTCAATAACAACCGATCCAATCTTTAGTTTTCGCCTTAGCAAACAATTTGCTAACGTGTTCCCGGGAAGTCGAATTTGCTTCAATAGCCGATCCTTCCTCGCACATAAATGATCAAATCGAAATCTTGACCAAAGTCAATCTTTAGTTTTGAAATCAAGTTGATAAAAAAAATAAGTTCAAATGAAAACTTTTAAAGAAATAAAAAGACGAAGTTATTGATGTGCTTTTCAATCCTCACGTTTGGATCGAGTCATTGCTTAAGGCCTTGGCTAATAAAAATTTTGCCGAGCATAATTATGGAAAGAATCATGCTCGACATAAAAATAAAGTAAAAAATAAAAGCACGAAAGAAAGATGAAAGAAAACTCTAGGACTAAAAGATGAATTCAGAGATGAGTTCTAGGCTTACCCAAGGTGGGTATTTATAGCCTTTTACAAACCCTAAAAATAAGAGATAAATCCTAGATAAATCTAAAAATATTTTAAATTCAAATTACAAAGAGATAAATCCTAATTTTAAAATTCAAATTCCGGCTAATAAGCTATCTGGAACGTTGATAAGTTATCACGCACTTGCTGACGTCATCTTCTAGAAGTTGTTGATTGAGTTCCACGTCAAAATTAAAAAAACTTCAAAAATTGGCTATTTAAGTGCATTTTCCAGATTCAAAGTCTTACACAAAAATATACGAAAAACACTAAGATCAGTAACACAAATCATTGAATCAAGGAGTAATTAAGCACAAAATATTAACTATTTTAAACACTTATCACCCAGAATTGAGTTTCCCAAATTTCTGAGCTTCTCTGCTTAAAATACACAATGTTTGTATGTGATTAGTGATGCATAAATGAAACATAAATGCCTAAATATCTTGTGTTACAAGAAAAATCTTTCCTCTTACAAAGAAAAAAAATTGCTTAACATAAATCACTAACTAGGATCAAAGCCTATCAAGATATGTAAGATACAAAATATATAAACTCCAATCTTTCTTGATTCCATGCAGTTCCAAAGTCTTGATTCCATGCAGTTCCAAAGTTCCATATGTTAACATTAATCAATGTTTAAGAATTGATTTTTTTGTGCCAACCATAAAAAATTATAACAAAAATAAAAGAAAAATAATTTAAGAAATTTCTTATTGTATTTTTTCATTACTGATTAGCAATTAGATGATGCTTGACTCTAGTATGCATGTTGGTCTTGCTTCTTCTCTACAAAGATAGTTTTTGCTTGCCATTGCATCTGCAAGTGATTGGTTCCGAGATCAAACTTGTGGATTGATTTGTCATATCAATCTATGTAACAGGAGATTACAGCAATGATCAGATTCATGTCCTGTCTCAAATCCAAACTGCTACCAAGAAACAAGTAAACTCATTTCATATTTAGTTTTTAAAATGGTGATTAATCAAAGTTAACTATTTCCAAACAAACATTTCAATTGTTTGTTATCGACAAGCGTCGTTTTACTCTTCAAAATAAAATAATCCTCTTTAAATTAAATAAGTAAAAGAACAATATAGTAAAGAGGGTCGATCCATAGAGAATTTAGAATTTCTGATGTAATTTTGTGTCGATTCTAGTCCAGGATGCTGCAATTAATTAATTAAAAAGGGGTGATGAGATTGTGATGAAAAATAAAAAACAAAAATAAACAAAATAAAAGTAAAAATAAAGATTGAGAAAAATAAATAGTAGTTGAAAATGACAATGAAGAAATCGTCTCGAACTAACTTTGTTTAAATCCTGTCGATCATTGAAATGGATTTTTACTCCGGGATTCATGTCGGCTACAGTCTACAAGGTCCAACCCATTGTAACTTGCCTTTCTCTCTTCTAACCGATCTTCCCAAGCCTATCTTTGAAAGATGATTCTTAAGTGAATTAACCACAGTTATTGTCGTTAAAACAATCAGATTAAGTACTGGAAAGGCCCGACTCGGATTATGTTGTCTCGTCGAGAATCGAATCCGATCTCGTTTTTCCTTAGCGGACCGCCGCTAAGTATGTTCACAGGAAGTCGAATTGCCACAAGCAGATCCTTCCTCCCACTGTATATTAAAACATCCCGATTGTCAAACTAATAAACCAGAAAAACGAGAATGTATCCAAAAGTGAATTAAATAATTTTCAATTCTCACGCATGGAATTGATTCATTGTTAGCTCACGGCTTAAAGGAAATTAGCTAAGCATGATATCAATTATCATACTTAACATATTTTTTTTTGCAAAATAAAAAAAAAAAGAGACTTAAAGTAAAGAAAGTTAAAAAAGAATTTTATAGAATAGCAAAGAAACAAGACAAGAATTCAAAGATAGAATGATAGATCATCTAAAGCCTTACTCAAGGACGGTATTTATAGGCTATACTAACTACCTAAAAATAAAAAAATTATTTAAAATAAAATAAAAGATAATTCAAGAGTTTAAAATTTAAAAACAAGATATCCTAAAAATCTTCTCAAATTGTGCTGACCAAGCTATTTCCTGAATCTTCTTAAATCTTCTAGAATCTGCCACGTCAGCATTGCATCGTGCCCGTTGTCGTTCTCGTGTCTCTAGTCGCGATAAAAAAATGCAGAATTTATCATTTTAATCACCAATTCCAGTAAACAGTTCACTGCACATAAAATAAACGAAATACACTCAAATTAACAGTGATAAATTCATGAAAATAAGAGAATTAGTAATTAAAAAGTGACTATTTCAAACACCAATCAATTTTTTATTGTCTCCAGCATCATCATTTTACTTTAAAATATTGGGAGAACAAACAAACTTCTAGCTTAAAGTCTGACATTGATCATTAAAATAAGGTTTTGGGCCTTCAATATTTTGGACAAACAGTGCCAGACTACCAGCAGAGAACCTAGAGAGATCATACTGCCATTCATTGAAAGGATACATAATATTTTTTTTTTTGAGGGAAACAAAAAAAAAAATAGAAAATACAGAAGAAAACAGTGCATGCTTATGTTGGGTTTATCTTGAAATAGAAATTCGTTCTATGTTCTTTGATGATGTTTACTTATCTAGCTTTAGAGTATTATAATGTATTGTCAAAAGTAGAAATATTTCATTTCTTCACAACACAATACCCCAGAAAAATAAATATAAATCAAAAGTAGAGGATTCTCTCGTCTAAGAATAGCTATGATATTTTTTAATTTCCTTCATATCTATAAAATTAATGAAACAATAAATATTGATTACCTTTTAAGGCATCAACAAACTCTATTAGAACAACCTTTAATATTCTGAAATTTTAAAAGAAAGGGTTACCTGCAGAACCTTTAATAATGTGGTGGAATGAAATGGAAGGATAAGTGGGGGAAAAGAATAAAGATGATAGAAGTGATCGTGAAGGTGGAGTGGATTATGGAAGTTGTAAGAATGGTGGATTGTGACCCGCTAGTTATAACGAGTTAGGAACTAACGATATAACTTAATGGATTGAAGTAGAGTATGGCACATAACCCATTAGCTATAAGGAGTTAGGAACCAACGAGTTAATAAAACGAAATGGTTGAAGAAAACAATTCTAACTTGAGGACGATAGAGTTCTCGCTAGGAGTGTTTAAAAATACATGAACCGACTACTCGAACACAAATAATAGGTATTTACCCGATTTTTTTTTAATCCGGGTTGGGTACCCAGACCGTCATTTTCTGGGTCAAGCCCATATCACAATATTAAGAATTTTCGTGTATTTGGTTCCTTTTTATTTTTTATTTTAAATATAATTATTATTTAAACAAAATATTTTTATATTTACTATATTCCCAAATCGAACAACCTAATTGCTAAATTTTGATCCCTCAAATTTTATTTTTGAAAAAGAATTAGGGACTCATTATAAAAAAAATAAGATTCATTTTAAAATAATAAATTTATTTTACTGAGTTGACAAAATTCAAACTTTACTCATTTATAATTATATATGCACTGATTTTACATGTGCATTAACCAAGATGAAAGTCACCTAAATATTCTTTACTATTTAAATCATTATTTTTTGTACATGAAAATAAATTAAACTAATTAAAAATATTAAAAAACTTTCCTTATGCCTTATGTTTTGTATAGAATTAGATAATGCAATTTAGGTCTTAAATTTTATGTTTAGATTATTTAACTAGGGTTTTAAAATTTTATATTTGGATGTTAGATTATGTAATTTAAACTTTTAAATTTATATATATATTTAGGATTAAATTTAAATTTTGAAAAAATAAATGAAATACAGGTACCCGATTACCCGAATTTTTGGGTACCCAAAAAACCTGGGTCGAGATATGAGTCGTTTTTTTAACTATCTGAAATTCCGGATACCCTATACTTCGTATACTCAAATACTCGATACCCAAATTTCAATAACCCTAATCAAAATGAAGTAAAAGAAATGCTTTCTTTGACCAAGTCCTAAAAGAAGCACATTTCAGATATTATATCCTATTATACATATAGATAGAGGAAGATGTCACGGGCCGCAGGTTGAGGTCCGAGACAGTCGCGCACAAGTCCGACAACAAGGTTCCATCGGGCTTGTCAAGACCACAAGACTTGGCCCAACACTTGGAGAATGCTAGAGAGCCCATTTCAGATATGGAAAGAGACAACTTATCAGATAAGGATTTGGGAGAATCTTGCCATATCGGGAGAGATCAGCTATCCGAGGAAACATTCCAATGAATTGATGTAATTTGATATAGTTTCCTTAGATAGGCGATTTTGTAATTATTCCGGGCTAATCCTGGCCATCCATGTAAATCGATCCTGACCATTAAATAAGTGAGAGCTCAACTATAAATAGAGAGCTCTCACCACCATTTGTAATCACCCAACAATTCCATCCTCCTTTGAGAGAGTAATAGAAAGCTCTGGCATTTACTTTAATTCTCCTCTAGTGTTCTTGAGTGTTCTTCTTGTTCTTTCTTAAATTCTTCGAAGCCATTCTCATAGTTAGCTTCCGCTAAGAACGATCTTCCGTTCTTGAGTGCCTTGGAAGTTTGATCTTCCAAAGTGGGATTTCAGGCTGACTTAGTCGTTTGTCTTAAGGACTCGACTAAGGCCGCACGGGTTAGCTGGTTCAAAAGTCTAGCCCCGTGACAAAGAGCTATCAATTAAATTTTCTTGTAATTTAGGCATACTAGTCTCGGCAATCAAGATACTAGCCCAAAAAACTTTATTTGGTAGATATATTCCCTAAGTTAGATTGTTTCAACTAGAAATGCTCCAAGCATAATGACCATAACTATTTGATCCTTAGCACTAACTAAGGTGATTTAAGAGTTAAGATACATCATAGACAATCCATTGATCAGCTTCTAGAGAGACAAGTCTGTATTGATCTTGTCATGCACTAGATATCGATTATTAGACGGATATAATAGATACAAGACCACGACGCTTAAGGTTAGTATACCGGAAGTACACATAAATACGAACTCGGAACTAGAGAGCATCACGTCGGATTACATCTATCTCCCACTCAAAGGTAAAAGCCCGCATCGAGAGCTTATGCGTGATTGACAAATATAGCACACAATAAAAATACTACCCTCGGAAAATCCATTCGATAATCTATTGAAGAAAATTATATTATTACTCAAAATGACACGTTTAATTGATTATTAAGTCCTGACTCACAAGAAAAATTTTCCAACAAATTCGTCAAGCTGTCGCGACCATTTTTAAAACCGTGGTGTAAAAATAGCTCAGCTATTGAATTTTAGAAAATCAAGTTTATTACTTTTAATTATTAATTATAAAAATCGTGGTATTATTAAAAACGTGTATTATTTTAATTTTAAAATGACTTGGAGTCGCCATCAGACACTTAGGTAGCCGGACACCATAAAACAAACCAAAGATTCTTTCAAAACGTTTGGGTTTAAGAGTCAAATTACGTGTAAGAACAACCCTTACGAGCGCTCAAGATTGGTACCTTATTAATTACACGTGGCATTTTGGCATTTTGAATAACAATATTAATTTAGTTCATCATTTTCAGGTGAATATCGTTCGAATAAAGGTATCCTTTTGGATAAGAAAATATATTTCTTATAAATAGGAGCTTGAATAAGACGTCTAGTTACATTAGGAAACCTTAACTCGTATTTTAAAGAAATATAAATTTTGCTCCAAAAGATTTAAATGCATGACATGTTATTATCTTGTCAAATTTAGTTCTATCCTATTAGGTTTCATCAATTAAATATTTAAGGTCTTATTAAATTATTAATTTTCCAAATGTATTGTGGTAACATCCAAACGATTGGACATTACCATCAAGACACTTAGAAAAATTAATAATACTATTTTTTATTTTAATTGTTTAGCTAATTAATTTTATTTTGTACTAACCTTATATTGTTTACCATTTTTTAAGTTAGAATGGAACATTAAATATGAAGCAGAAGTGCACTCTTGGTCAACATCTTGGTACGTCAAAACACCGACCAACTTACTGTATCCAAGGTATATAATTAAATACAACATCTCTTACTACAATTATCTTCCTATTTAAAATTATTTAATTAATTAAGTGACTAGTCCTAAAAGGCTCTAATTTAATTAACTAGGTGTAAATTAGGTGTCCTCCTAAGCATATATGCTACATGAATTTAAAACATGCAAGCAAACATATAAATTAAACAATTAAATAAAAACATCAATTAAAAGAGAAAGGACCAAATTGAATTTCATTTAAAAGTATAAGGCTTAATTAAAAGATGAAAGGTGACCCAATTGATCTAATTGAAGACTACAAGGCTCAATCTAAAGGATTAGTGACCTAATTGAAAAGTCTCTAAGCTTAAAGGTCAAATTCAATTCGAAAAGGGACTAAATTGAGGAATTTCTAAAGGTTTTAAGTTCAAATAGGGAGATCTTAGGACTATATTGAATAACACTTTAAACCCTCAGGGTCCTAAAGTATATGAATAACCCCATACCAAAACATGTAGACTATCCAAACCCGCCCCAAGACAAACACGCGGATCTTCTTGACCTGTTTAACCAAAATGTTGCGTTTTGGCATCAGTATATAAGTCAAAATTTTGGCTTATCCCTAATTTTTCGAATTCCTTCTCTCTTTCTTCATCCTTTTCCCTCCTAAAATCTAACACCCTTTTTCCAGAAACATTAGAACAAAAGTGGATCAAAGTCCCTTGTTCTTCCTGTATTCAAGCTCAAAAATCCAGTTTGATCCATAAAAACTCCCAAATCTTCTTTTTTTCTGTTTTTTTCAGATTAAACCCCTAAACTCACCCGAGTTCTTTGCATGTTCTAGAGAAAACCCCAACTCAATCCATATAAACACTTAAAACCTAACCCATCATGTTATTTTGGATCAAAACCTTCTCAACCTCATGAACTCTCATGAACATTCTTCGTATTCATCATGAACAAGAAGAACTCAGCCTCTGACCGCCCATTGAGCCGTTGTTGAATCTAAACGTTGTCACTGGTCACCGCGTTGGTGAGTTCGTCGATCACCTTTCGATGAGCTCCGATCATCTTCTCTGATGAGTCTATACTTCTGGCCACCATGCTTCGTTGCTGGAGCGATTTTCGACCACAATTCACCGTCGTGCTAAAACCCTAAAATTACTCATTTTTCATGATTTTTCATCTTAAGCCTAAATCTTCCCCTCCTATAACTACCTACCCAGACCAAAAATACGCTCTCTCTCCTCATTTTTGACTCCAACCAATGCCTAAACACTCAGATCTGAGTTTGCTCTATTCCGATGATCATCAATAAGTTCTCAGATTCACTATTTTACTTCGAGAAAGTTTAGATCTGGATTGGCTTTTGTTTACTTGTTTTAGTAAAGCTAACTTAATCTTGTTCTAGTGCAGGGGGAAAAATAGACGAAAAGGTGATTAGGAATACCTTTCAGTGAGTTTGTCTACTTCCGATCATCTTTTTCAACGGTCTCTGGTATCCTAATGAATCCTTTTGGTTTCTTTCCCTCTCCTCAGTTATGAAACAATAATTGTGTAACTGTTTTCCAACTAACCCCTCATTATCTCCAATAATGATTTCTCTCTCCTTATTTATAGGAGAATCTGATGAGTTGGTGATCCAAGTGGCTAGGAAAGGGACCATTCGGAGGATGCCACGTGGCAAAGTTTTGGCGGGATAAAGAAACACTTGTGTTTCTTGGGTTAGATATCCGGTTTTGGAAGATAATTTGAGCAAGAATGATGATCTATTGGGCCTGAAAATTTTATATTGGACTTTTTGAGATATTATAAAGAAAATATAGGGAATTTTGAATGTAAATGGACCTTAGATTGGACTTTTATTTATTTGGATGACTATAATATTATTTATTTATTTATTTATTATCTAATATTTATTTATTTATGACCTTATTTATACTCAAATCATCCAGGACAAAATTCGGGTATTACAGTGTGCTTATAATTTCTTCATGATTGGGTAAGTAATCTCAAATGAGCATCACCCCTTCTCCTTTTTCGTATTCTATTTCTTCTATTCTTTTTTTTTTATTTTGTGTTGTGTTGTGAGTTGTTTCAAACGAAGTTTAAGAGAGGTAAGTTTAAAATCGGGGGGAAATGGTGTGGTTGACTTGCTAAGAAAATATGGAGAAAAAAAGATTCTGGAAAACCTAGAAATTTTTGGGAATTTTTTGAATTTTTTCAGGAAAATTTGAAAATTCCCAAAATTTTCGAGAGAGTTGCGTTCGACCCGTTTGAGCTTTAACTCGTGGACCTATGGACTCGTAGGCCCGACTCAATTAGCCATTTACTAGACACGTTTGGATTTTGAACCGAATCGTTGACTATTAACCAAGATGATGTTAGTGTTGACTTTTTGTTAACGTTAATGTTGATTTTTGTTAATGTCAGCATTGACTTTTTGCTCACATTATTGTTGATTTTTTGTTAGCATCAGTGTTGACGTTAGTGTTGAATTTTTTTATCCAAATCAACTCCAAGTTTTTTTAAGTTCTAGGTCTAAATTTGTTGTTCGTTTTTCCAAATTCAAACTCGAAAGATTGATTTTGTTGCTTTCTTTTAAGCATACCTAGTTTTGAGACTTAGCTTTATCAGAAACTAATTAGGTTTATTGATTGGTTCAGGTGACGTTGATTCGGATACAAATATTCTTCCTCCTCCTAGAGACGACTTCCCGTTGTGCAGTCTTCGAAACCCGTATGTGAGTTTTATCTGTATTATCAATTTATGTTATTTCAGTGTCGTGGCATAAAAGTAAAGTAATTTATGTAGTGTTTAACTCTGTAGGTATTATATCTGCTTGACCTAGTGTTAGGGTTGAGTCTGAAAGATGTCACTTTCAACGTTGAGTATTTAGTTGCCTAATGTATGTCTCTCCTTGTGCTATATATATTTTGGTATTGTATGCATGTGTGCATATCTGATTACTGTTTGATTATGTGAGTTGTGATTTATGACATGATTTGTATGATGATACGACATGCATCATATATCGGAGCCGAACTTTGTTAAAAATTAGATTATGAGATTATCAAGATTATTGTGCAGACATCTTGATATTGAAACAGGAATGCATTTAGATTCAAAAAAATCGAAACATGTCACTACTAGGTTGGGATATGTGTATGGGAAAGTTCAGTGGTTTCACCTTTTGGATTGAATTACATATCGGATCAGTAGCTTCACCTTCGGATCGAGTTTTCACTTCAGATTTTGACATTGTAGTTAGAGTGGTTCAGGAGAACCTACTCTTCGAACGATGTTGGAGACAAGTACATGGCATTATAATTTATACATCACGTGTATATCGGCCTTGCATGGTATTTATACATCATATATGCATCAAAATATTTGTTGAATTGTGTATGATGATTGAATTTTGTATTATATGTTTCATCTGCACTTTAGAGACACACTGAACTCCATAATTTACTCTCCCTTGGTTTCATTTTTGATTCTCAGCTCCCAAATTAATATCTATTTACTTAACTAATATGATTTACACACTTTTGGATATATTATATATTTCAGATTGTCAGGTAAAAGGATTTTGAGACATTATTTGAGAATTACTTGATTTATCATGAATTATAAAATTTATTTAGAATAAAGGTTGAACTCTTGAGATTACATTAAACGATTATGTTTTATAGTAAACAATATGTTTCTGAGTTATAATATTTTAATAAATATTTTGTAATTTGATTATTTAAATTTTAAGATTTATAACTTGAGTGAAAAGTTTTTAAACATGACTTCCGAGATTTAATATAAAAAAATAGGTTAAGTTTAAGGGTTACATGAATTGTTAGAATTTTTATTTTATAATTCAAACTTTTTTTAAAAAAATCGAGTCGAGTTTATATAATTTTGAATAGAGTTAAAACAAATAGATTTTTCCCTGAGTCAGATCAAAAAAATTGATTTTTTGAATCAAACTTTATTCGACACTAAATTGAACAATAAATGAGTTTGAAATGTACTATGAAACCAACTTTAAATTAGCATAAACAAATTTGTTTACTACATAACTGAATCGATTGTCTTGCATGTTTGCTTTGTTTGTTATTGAAAACCTTGTTGATGTACATTTATTTAACTCGAAAGAAAGCATTGTGAAATAAAGTAGAGGATTATTTTCATTAAAGACGTATGTTCCAAAACAGAACTACGTTACAACCACGACAACATAGTATCCAAGTAGGGGATTCATATGATGTCCTAATCATGTGGTGTTACTCGCTTCACTTTCAAAACCATGTAAACAACAAAATTCTTCATACGAACCTGTATAGCATCTTTAACATAAGCACATATGATGAATGGCTGTTTGAATCCTTTTCGGCGGCGTTTCCTCGGGTTGGCGCTGAGCATGCAAGAAAAGGCATTTACAAGTTCAGAGTCCTCCTCAGTTATAAGAACCTTTGCTGCACTAGGGTTAGCAATGAGGAGCTTTGCCACAAGGTATCCAGCAATAGACCAGGTTTGAAACAACCGTGACTGCTTTCCGATAAATCTTGCTCTTCTAGTGTCATAATATTCCGGCCACTTGTCTCTAGATATGCGTCTCTCAGCAAGTATGACAGCTTTTTCAGCAATCTCTGGTCTGTTCATCTTCATGCACGCCACTGTGAGCTGGAAAAGCACCATGATTGTGTTTAGTATAAGAAACATAACTCTAATCACCACTTCACTGAAGGAAAATTCAGATGCAAAGGCATCTTAACCAATCCACATGCTACAACCATAATTGTACGTATCCATGCTGACTTCTGTAAGGAAGGATAATGGAACCGTTGCAACATATAAGCTTAACACATGAGATATGGATAAATTTCAAAAAAGTATAGGCAGTTAGAAAGACAAAGGCTAAACAAAATTCAAATTGCTAGGTACCTCCAAATGTTGTATCGAGATAATGTAACATTGCATTGCCAGAAGATAGTACAACAATGATCATTCATTACAGCAGTAAGTGAAGTTCGGAAAGAATAAACTAACCTGCCAAAGCAAAGTTGGCCAAGAACCTCCGTTGTGGTACGACCAAGCACTGCAATAAGAAAATAAGCTTAAGTACGGATGGAAAAACCAGGAATGTATTGCCAATTTCCATAATTAATTACTACTGAGAATTAAGAAAATCATAGTCATATAGGTGAAGGCAATACGTGTTCTTGGGATCACTCCCTGTGATAATTCTCCATTCCTGGCCCTCAAGAGCAGGATAACATATTTTCAATGGCATATCTGCAACCAATTCAGACCATTTTTCTTCAATGAGATCCAATATGGCATGCGACTGATCAACCGTTGCAAGACCACCGACAATAGACCATAAGTTTCCAAGTGAAAAGAAACGGAAATCCATGTGTGCTGGCTGCAGATTTCCAATTAAATAACCTCCTCTGGCAGGCATAAAATCCACCAACCAGGAAGGGATTTGATCTGGGTAGATGTTGAACTTATTAACTGCATCATATGAGTATTCCTCTGTCTTGTAACGGTAGATTTCATTAAGCTTTTTCATGTCAATCCAGTAATATTCTCTGATGTGAAAGGATAATGCAACTAAACGGTTGCTAAGAGCTCTTAGAAGGTCAGCTGAAACATCTTCAGGAGCAAGCATCTCACGTGCACAGAGTAATGCTGAATAAAAGAGTGCCTGCGAGAACACAACTTTAATGCCAAAGGGTTCCTCCATATCTCAAACTTAACAATGAACATGCCCTTAATCATGGAGCTTCAGCTTCTCTAAGATAAAAGCAAAAATAAAACCAAAAAAATTATCGAGCACCGAAGAATATAGATGTGCCCTTCTCCCCCAAAAGGAGGAGAGTTCAAGGTCCAAAGTTGAGAACAGAACATAAATACCAATATATCATGCACGGCTGCCTGGGTTAAGCAATCAAGTAATATTGCCATATATAGTAGGTCTAGAGTTGCTCCTCAACAGTTTTGAAGCTATCAATAACACAAGTCACTCCTCAAAGAGCAACTTAATCAAAGGACTATATCAAACATTTTAAAAAGTACTAAACCTGAATTTCCAAAGGATGACCATGAATTCCCATGCGACGATCTATCATGCAAGAACCATCTGTCACTAGCAAAGTTGGGAACATGTCAAAGCCATCAGCAAGACAGAGCTTTAAGATCATTTTGATCCCAGTTTGCACATCAACCCTCTCTTGCACTGAAAGATCCCCAGTGCATTTTCCATATGCTCGTAAAAGTATAATCCACCATAATCCTGTAAGTGTAATAAGAGAATTGAATTATTAATCTCTTAGGTTAAATATAAGTTGATGTATAGCAAGATGCAACTCAGAGAGAACTTATTACAACATTCTCTTACCAGAATCAACTGGAGCAACACGGCCAATAGCTGCTTCACCAAAGTCAGGGTCCAATACATCTTCAGTCACAGAATCATCACCATCAAGCGGGACAGTACGCACTTTGAAACTGGCAGGCATCAACCCCTGACCAGGACTATAACAATCCATGGTTTTCTCCCAGCTCTGTCAATTAAAAAACGGTAAACCAATGGAGACATGACATTCATGCTTCAAACTAGTAATCCAATTGCAATGTTTGACCAGATAACACAATGGGATTTATATTACCTGCAACTGAAGTGTGTGCAGAATGAAATTCCGAACAATATCATATTCTCCCTTCAATAGAAAAGCTATCCCTGAAGGTATGAAGTCGCGGATAAAGACTTGATCATAGTTTAGAATGCTTGAGCCGCTTGTATCACTTGCAGCAATTGTTCCAATCGGATTACCACAATAATGAACTACAGACTCCTTCAGCAAATCCCATGCTTCTTCCTCAATTTTCCTACCATCTACTGTCCCGACCCCATTTTTATTACCATTGGTAAACCCTTCCCCATCAGAGTGCAACAGTTGATTCAACTCTTGAACATTGTTCACATTATTCATACAATTTATAGAAAGCGATGTGGATTTTCCATCATCCGCGGTTAATCCACCAACACAATCAGCCTTCTGGCATTTGCATCTCAAAAAACATGATCTTTTTGATATGTTCTTTCTCTCATCAGTACTACAAAAACTGACCCTCCTAAATCTACATCTCTTTATTCCATTTCCCAATGTTCTTAAACTATAACGGAATTCTACTAACCCTAAACTTCTTTGTTTTCCATAATTTGCACCGAAGCTTGGTAAAAGCATACGATCTAAACACAGAGACGCTTCTAGCAACGCCATCAATCTTAAATTGTAAACTGAATTCAGTTAATTTCTTCAACCAACCACCTATTTAACACAAAATGAAATAAAAATGTCGATAAATGAATCAGATAATACTACAACTAAATGGAAAAACTAAAACTTAAAAGAAAGAAGGAAAGAAAGAGAGAGAGAGGAAGAACTCACCTATGTACCAATTAAAAGATATTCGTCAGTTTATTTGAAGCAAAAGAAAGAACCATCCCCAGCCTCTTCTCTTTTTTTTCTCGGGAAAAGGCAGGTTTTAGGATGAGGTTTTGGAGATTTTTCTAGGCTTCCAAACAACAGGATTTTATACACTTGCCTTTTGTTCCTCTGCGTTTGTTAATTCCAATGCCCAATTGGTCGTGCGGGGGATTGTGGCCTGGGACGATGGGTGAAAAAAAGGTAAAAAATCAATCATTTATAATATTATGGAGTATTATTGTTTAATATTTATAAATATTATTTTTTTAATAATCAATCATTTATCATTAACTTATAATATTTTTAATTTTGTAATTATTTTTACTTACTTTTAATATTTGTTTGAAAATATTGTAATTATTTTCTATATTTTAAAATGTTAATTCTTTTATTTTTTTTACTTAAACATTAAATAAGAACTCATATTTTTTTTTTATAAAAATCAAATAAAACCTCAAATTTTTTAAAAATGTGTATTTTTTATTATGTTAGTATTGGTGCATAGATCGGTGCTTAGACTGTCACATCAACAAAATCAATTGATATTCCTTCCGTCCTAAGTTTAATATTCATTATTTTTTTTATATTTTTTTTAAATTTAATTTACAATTATTTAAAATTTATTATTGATAAAAATATTAAAATTTATATTTTAAAAATCTTTTATCGAGAAGTTTTTAAATATATATCTTATAAAAATTAATTATTTAAAATATTTAATATAAATAGAGTCAAAGTTTAAAAACGTTAACTTTTAAAAAATTAATATTGACTCAATATTGATTTTCGACAACAACAAAATTAAAATTTATATGGATAAAATTAAAAGATAAAAAAACATTATTGATTTTGAACAACTATGCTAAACAACATTCCTTAAATAAAATTGCTATAATTAAAGCTTGCGATTGATCAGGTTTAAGGGTGTAAACGAGTGGGGTCGTATTTGCATAGTGTTAAATTTAGTTTAATTTGTTAAGATTTTGAGTTGAATTAAAGTAATTTTTTATAAGTCTAAGAAATCTGAGTTCGACTCGGCTCGTTAAAAATTCGAATCTTATTTGAGTTTTATTTGAGCTTAATTAAGTCAGGTGTTGACCGATCTTTGGTCATACCGGACTCGAATAACTCGTCATCTATCACGCCACATTTTAAAAGCATTGCAAGAAGAAAAAATGATAAACAAATTGTGTAAACTCAAGTTTATTAATTTTAAGGTATATGATGTTAGCTTAGGATTTAGAAGTTTAGGTTATTGAGTTTAGAATTTAAGATTTAGATTTTAGGACTTAAACCAATATCCCTTTATAAATAATTAGTCCTCCTTAAACATCGTTAAAAATGACACCTCTTAAATAAATCTTTGTCTCTGTCTCGGTCGAACTATATCTTTTTCGTGTCTTACTTTTAAAAAATGAATTTAAGGTTAAAAATTCATTGTTTAAAGTTAGGGTTTATGGTCAGAGTTTAAAAAAGTAAAGGTTATAATATAATTTTTTAGGATTTGAGGTTTAAGACGTGAAATATAAGGTTAAAGTATAATTTAAAATTTTTTAATATTTTTTAGTTTAAAGCATAAAAATTCGCATAATTTTTTATTTACAATGAGTCGAAATTCTTTAAAAGCAACCTAATCAACCAGACTATGCACCCCCTTCCCCACCTAAGCCACGAAGAACAAAGTCCCTGAACTGAATATCTTAAAGTACGCTACGTTCTTTCAAAATAATAATAATAATAATAATAATAATAATAATAATAAAGTACGCTACGCCTATGCGAGAGGCAAACTCCTCACGCTTCATAGATGATGTAGGAGAAGACCCAAGGCCAAGCTCGTAAAGCTCAAGAGCAACCCCAAAGATAACCAAAACCAGGTTGTTCAAAGGAGAACAGCTTTTAACACCAGGAGGAGAGGAAGGGAAGTGTCCCGTAGACATCAGTCAATCCTTCCAAAGTCCAAACCTTGAAGATGATCGGGGGAAGGGTGATATTTTTGTTTAAAGATGGCAATGGATCGGATTTGGATCGGATTTTATAAAATTTAAGTCTAATCCAATTAATAAACGGACTTTTAAAAGAATATAAGTCTGAATCCAAATCCATTTACATAAATCCAAATGTGAAAGCTCAAATCTAATTATTTTTTTTAAAGTAACAACTCAAATATATATATCTTTAAATGAAATTTTTTTATCAAACAAATATATTTAAATTTATAGCACAAATAAATCTCAACAAATATTATAATCCAATATAAAACAAATTAAAATAACAACTCAAATTGTAATTAAAAAACTCAACAATAAATAAATTATCTTTGCATAAACTACTATTATCTTTCTAGTTTACTAATATATTTATTTTTCACATCACAATTATAAAATATCTAATAAATATTAAAATCTAAAGAAATAAATCAAAAATATAATCAAAATGTTCAATTATTAGCACTAGACATAGAGAAAAAGTTTATACCGATCAAGCTTTTATTGTTTCACTAAAGCTCAACAAAACCCTGTAAAATAAGAGCAAAACAATGGAATTATAGAAAATATTAATCATCTAAAATATTAACCGTATGTAAAATTAATTAGGATTTCAATATATATTTTAAATCTAAGAATTTTAAATATTTTATTCAGAATTATATATGGATCGGATTTATATCGGATATGGATTTAGATTGAATTTGGATCGGATTATGATAATATTCATATTCGATCCACCTCCTATTAGGACTCATATTTTTTTTTGGATTCGAATTCAAACTTTTTTTAATTGAATTTGGATCGAATTTTTTTCTTTGGATCAAATCGGATTCGAATTATATTTATCATCCCATCTACAAACGAGCATTGGGCATCCTAGAAAGGGGATTTTAGTAGAACCGCCCTTAGAAAGAAGCATAATTAAGGGAAAAGATTTTTTCCCCATAAATTCTATTATGTAATATGCATATACAATGAGATGATTCTGCCTTGAATTCTCCAAAGATATGTAAGACTTAATCAGCTTCTTGAATTCCTATTCCCTGCTTGTATGACTTTAACATCACCTGGAATAGAATTGAGTTTGGTTATGTTGATGATAAAAACAACACTAATGCATGTGTTTTAAAAGATTTAACCGGTACAGGCACAGAACAGGTAACTAAGGAAATATTATGCCAACATATCAAGGGGAAGAAGACAAGTAATGAATATAGTCTATGAATAACAGTCAGAAAAGAAATGAAAAAAAAATAGCCATAGATAACATTATAATTATTCATGATTGAGCAAGTGACAAAAATAATTAAAAAAATAGTTAGAGATATTTTGATATCGAAAATTAAATAGAATTCTCCTGCATATTAGTCATGCTTTCTTTTATGTCTTTTACTAAAATTTTAAATTATAAACTCTATCCTTAATTTTCTACATCGTAAAACCTGAACTCTATCCCTAATTCCCTAAACCCTAACCACAACTCCTAACCTTGAACTTTAAACCTTAAACCTTAAATCACTAATTTAAAGTGAAAACACCAATAAAAACACGATTAAGAAATGGACTATTTGTACCCCGAAAATCGTAAGCAACATTGTAGTGTGAACATTTCTTTAAGGTGAAGAAGTAAAAGGTTTAGGTCTATCGCGACCGTTTTAAGACCGAAAGTGTGTAAAAATAGCTTGGCGAGTTAATTTTGGAAAATCGAATTTTATTGCTTTTAATCGTAAATTATGAAAATCGAGGTCGTGTTAAAACATGTATTCTTTTAATTCTGAAAATGACTTGGAGTCACCATTGGTCACTTTGGTATGCCAGACACCATAAAACAAACCAAAGATTCATTTTTAAAACATTTGGGTTCGGGAGTCGATTACGCGTAAGGACGACCCTTACGAGCGCCCAGAATCGGTACCTTATTAATTACACGTGACATTTTGGCATTTCGAATAGTAATATTAATTTAATTCGTCATTGTCAAATAAATATCGTTCGAATAAGAATATCTTTTTGGATAAAAAAATATATTTCTTTTAAATACGAGCTTGAATAAGACGTCCTCTAATAGGAAACCTTAACTCGTATTTAAAGAAATATAAATTCTGTCTCAAAAGGTTTTAAATGTATGACCGATTATTATCTTGTTCATTTTAAGTTCTAACCTATAAGGCTCCATTCATTAAATATTTAAAATCCTATTAAATTATTAATTTCACCAAGTGTATTATGATAACATCCGAATGATTGGACACTACCATCTCGACACCGAACAAAATTAATAATACTATTGGTGTTGCTAATTATTTAGCTAATCGATTTGATTTAATTCTAATCCTTAAGTTATTTATCAATTTCTACGTTTCGATGACATGTCAATACGATACCAAAGTACACTCTTTTGGTCAACGTCATGTTACGTCAAAACACCGACCGCTTAGTGTATTCGAGGTATATGATTAAAATGTCATTGTTACTATAATTATCTTTCTGATAAAAATTAAAATTAATTATTTAATTAGAGTGACTAATCCTAAAAAGACTCTAATTTAATTATCTATATGTAAAGTAATTATTTTCTAAACAAGTAAACTACATGGATTTTAAAAAACAAAAGCAAACTTATGCATAAAACAATTAATTAAAATATTAAATAAAGATAAAGGCTAAATTAATTGAAAAGATATCATGCAAGAAAGTGAAAAATACTTGCAACAACTAACCTGATATAGAACTTAAATGCAGAACCAATACAATCTAGATGGAATTGTGGCAACAACCGTTTAAAGAAGATTAAACATAGTGCAGTCCAAATATGGAAATGCATCAGCAATTACTCTGTTCATTGTTCTTTTGCTTCCTCCGATATCCACCAATGGATTCAAATTTTCGAACATCCCCTTACACTTGTCAACCAAAACACGAACAACGAATCGACCATTGTGATTAGAATGGTCGGTGAAGACCATTGCCGAGCCTTGTTCCTTCCAGAAAATGAAAATTGCAGCAAACTTATAAACCCCTCATCATAATCATTGCTTCATGATTAACCCATGATCATTGCATCATCATCATTGTCTCATAATTGCCTCATTATCATCCCATCATCCCATCATCATCATCCCACCATTGCATCATCACCTTTCAATCATTGCTTCAATGATCATCTTTAAATCATTATGACAAACATGATGACCTCAATCATCACCTTTATCATTGCTTCTCCATGATTGTTAAAACCCTCTGCATTCTTTTCTCTACATCCCTTTTTTATCCAACCGAATGCCCCCCTCCCCGTGTTCTGTAAAATTATTAATAAAAACAAAGCTATGAGATTCCTACCATCAAAAGCCAGTGAAAGAGGAAGGAAAGGAAAAAATCAAGAGAGAGAGACAACTTCCCTCCTGCTTGAACCGCCCCTCTTAGTTGTTGCCCTCCCTCTCTGCCAGACATCGGCCATTGTTTTCTTTGTTCGGTGTAACGATACAAATAAACTGAAGAATTAAAGGGAAAGAAGTAGATTGAGCAAAGGTAGAGGAGAAGAAGAAAAGGGGAAAGACTTAGAACTTCATTTCATTTTCATCGATATTTTTCAAAATAACCCACCAGACTGTTTTTAACCTAAAACAAATAATAGTAAAACGACACCGTTTTACTTAAAGAGTAAAACTTAATCCAACCAAAACTACACCGTTTGAAATTATTCAAAACGGTGCGTTACAATGCTCCCTCCTCGAAAGAATCCTTGTCCTCAAGGATTAAAACAAGACCTCTTTTTTTTCCGATGATTAGACCAAACATGACCACGGGCTCTATTAGTCTTGATCGAAGGTGAAGTATGACCTGACATGGTTTTAACAAGTTCACTTTTCTCTACATAAATTTCAACATGGCATAATACTCCAGGTAGCTGAAACTTGATTGAGTTGGTTCTAACTTGCTCATGGCTAGTGAACACTACATATGAATCACCGAATCCTCTTGAATCTACAACAACTAAATTACTTCCCTTACTTAATACTACTGTCAGGAACAATTCCGTTACTAGACTGGAAGCATTTTGGCTGGTGAAAACATCCCATATTCCATCACTACCAATAATCAAAAACTCACTTTCTTGGGTCATTGTTATCATTTTGAGTTCTGGTTCAACACTTAGGGGGCCAATTCTATCTCCTGTTTTGTTCATACATTCAAGCTACCAATCACCTAAAGCCCGAGTGACACTTAGTTGACCATTAAGGTAACCATCATCTATGAATTCACCCAGAGACTCGACTCTTCTCTTCTCTTCTCTTTGATGCAACATAGCCTATGATCTTTTGCCATCTCTATAGTTGTTCCATGCCGTGATAATACAGCCCTAGAATCCCCAACATTTGTCACAAGTAAAGACCTCCCAAATTTCATAGCAGTAGGAGCAGTAGTACTAAAATCCCGAGCAGACTCAAGAGAACATGATTTTACAAATGCAGCATTAGTCTCCTTGAATGACCTGGTGACTATTTTCTCTAATTCCAAGAGAAAATCAACATCCTCAACAACAATAACTCTCGGCAAGTGATCACATATGAATTGAGATGTGTATTTTCCTCCATGTCCATCAAAAACATCATAGAAGCAAACAATTTTTTCATTAATTAAATTGCAACCGAAATTCTTGGCCAAGTCTGCAATACATATATGAGTATCCTCCATATAAGGACGACCACCAATGTAGGACCATTCTCTGGACCGAAAAGTTTGGATAAAACTTGTCAACATATCATGTTTTCTCTACATGGCAACTCTATCCTCTAAATCTTTTGACATACTTTGTTGGATTTCTGGCAAAACACAAAATTCTAGGTACCCAACCTTGAGCACTAAATCAACTATCGCCATTGCTAATCCAGCCCGACTCAGCATGTCATTAATTTTTTTATTCAAGCCAATGTAATCACAAATAGATAAGAGACAATCTATTTCTCTTTTCCAAAGTGTCTTCTTCTCAAAGTTTAAAGGCTCCAACCTTAAATTTTGCCCAAATACAGTAGTGTAAAGATTAGTTATGACATTTGAAATGGTAACAACTGTGCAAATTCCTTTTCTACTCCTTGAGATATCTTCTCTATGTAAAAGTTTTGTAAATCTTACATTCATCATTTCTAATTCTAAATCCATCTTTGCCATGAGCATTAGTCTAAATCTATAAGGGTCATATATCTCAACAAACTTCAAAATAGAATCTACTGCAATTTGATGGTTACCTTTTCTCACATGCCTTTCATCAAATGATTGAGTTGCCTTTGTCTTTGCCTTTGCATCTCTAGTCATCGAGAATAAATCTAGGAATGCACGCTGAATTTGCAATTTTTTCATGATACTTGTCGGTAAATCTCCATACTCCTTGAAAATGATCACCTCATCCTGTGGGCATTCTATCAACCTCGAATTGAAATCATCTTCTAGCAGACTGTATTCTGAATGGATTGTCTTAGATAATTCTTCAAATACCTTGTCTTCATATATACCATCAACTATCAAAGGAACCATAGAAACTTCTCTTGATTCTTCAATTGTTTTCACCTCCGTCGTGATTTCATTTGGTTGGTTCACCACAGTCGATTCGCAATTTTCATTTGGCACTGATCCGAAAAACTCTTGCGACTGCTCAACAGTGAGAATAATCGCCCTTCCTAAAGCTCGTTCTAACAATTGTTTGGCATCTCTCATCATTCTGACTTGAAACTCAATAAATTTGTGATCAAGTGTACTCTCCAACCTATTAATTTTTTCTTGCAATCTCATCGTTTCTTGCTTTCACTCTGGAAGCCCAACTGGTTCTGTCATGGCCACTATTGCTGTCTGAGTTTTCACCATATTTTTCGAGGTTCGACCTGACTCTGGATACCTTTGTAACGATACAAATAAACTGAAGAATTAAAGGGAAAGAAGTAGATTGAGCAAAGGTAGAGGAGAAGAAGAAAAGGGGAAAGACTTAGAACTTCATTTCATTTTCATCGATATTTTTCAAAACAACCAACCAGACTGTTTTTAACCTAAAACAAATAATAGTAAAACGACACCGTTTTACTTAAAGAGTAAAACTTAATCCAACCAAAACTACACCGTTTGAAATTATTCAAGACGGTGCGTTACATTCGGTCATGGAAAAGATGGATCACGTTTTCAGGTTCTTGAATCTCTCCAACATTCATTGCAAAAAATCCATGCACGAGCAACCAAGTCAACTGCTTCTCTTGCTTCCAGACTAAGATCCAAAGAAGGCAAGTTTGTCTTCCTTGCTGCCAATGCCCCCACAGTTCTTGCTTTTTGAATCCTTCTCTCCTCCCTTGTTTGTTTCCCTTGGTTTGGTGATGGAGAAAAAAAATGGATCCCTGTATGTTAATCCTTTTTGTTCCCCTCTTGTCTTCTGCCGAATGCTCTTCTTCACACCAATCTATACATCAACCCCCCTTTCTGTTTCAGTTTTCCTGTTTTTGTAATGCCTCCATTTGGAGAAGAAAACCGACCCCCTTATATCAATGAACCATTGCCAAAATAATCCCCAACCCCCAACTGCCATTTCACCTTTATCCATTAATAACCGATTCCTTTTATTATTTTTTATTTTTATTACTTTTTTGGAGTTTTATTTATTTTATATTTTTTTGAGTTCTGGTTATTATCTATTTATTTATTCATTTAATTATATTTACGTAGGTCTTATTTTATATTCGAATCCGGATGAAATTCGGGTATTACAAGGTCCATCTCATTGCATCCTAGATATGAGGAAACCATAAACCAGAAATCAAAAGCACAAAGGCAACCATATGATTCTGACAGTGTGCCACATTCTTAACCTTAACAAAGGAAGTTTGAGTTTTTCAGAAATTTAATAAAAGAAATTTGAATTTTTAATCAGTACTAAAAAAAATCCGTGTAGGTTCTCTCAATATATCAGAATTATGTATTATAAAAAAAACTTTATTTTATTAAAACCATGAAATGATTTCAATGAAAAATAAATATTGCCATTATAAGATAATTAATTTAAATAGTATTTTATTCGATGCATTATATAAAAAGTTTTTTAAAAATTTATTATCGCTACAATAAAATAAATTTTTAGCAACGTTTTTTGTTCTATATTAAATTTTTTAAGTGTCATTAAAAACTCTTTCGATTTAAAAAAAAAAAAGCGTTGTGCTGGTAGATTTTATAGCACAATATTTGACAACTTTTTTTAATAGTAAGCATTGCACAAGGTTGATATCTACAATGACATTTGAAATTCAAAGCCATCATAGCAAAGGAAATTGTTCCTTGTGTTTCTCAGTAACCCATCTGTCTTAAGGCGACCTTAAAAAAATATGAATATATACTATTTTATAATCATTGTTAAAATAAGTAAGAGACATCCATATATCACCTAAAAATATAAAAAAGCTTATATTTTGGTTATATTTATTGATGTAAAATCTTACACCTTGTGTTGTTAGGTGAACTTATCCTGCCAAATAAAGGTGGAATAAAATAACTTTGTTAAGGGGGGAATTTCTACTTAAAAAATATGCTAGTGTCTTCCATTAGACCATCTACTATAATTTTTTTAACAAGCTTAATATTATGATCTAACATGTTTATATTTGTGTTTAACAATAAAGTTTTATCTTTTCATCAGGAAGGAAGTGTTAGGAGCAACGTTTAATCTCTGTGGAGATGGATTTATAAAAGGTTTGGGGTTATCGTTCTCTAATTTTTTTTATTAAAAATATATATTTTTTATAAATTTAAACCTCCTGCTTTCAATTCAGTTTATAATTTTTTTCGATAGTTAATTACTTTATCTCTAGGTCGGAAGTTTCTATATATTTTGACTTGCATCCAACTGGTTGGGTCAATCCTTGGGTTGGAGTAAACTGAAGAGTTTATATTATTCAGACTTTTCCCAAGTTCCACCCAGAGGTCTGAGTGCAGAAACCTTATCTAAAACAACATTATAAGAATCTAATATGGGCTTCCAGGGAGGGAGGGGCACTAGCCCTACCCTTCCTGTTCCAATCAAAATAGTAGTAGTAGTAAAGGTTAATTATAATAAATAAATTAATCATATAAAAAATACACGTACTCAAAGACAAAGTCAATGTTAGAAAAATATCTACCCAGAAGCCTCCTTGATTGGACAAGTGTCCATCTCTCTCATCGCATCTGATCCCTCAGCCTTATTTTAATACTACAAAACACACAAATAACGATCTTACAAAATACAAGACAGAGTATAAACTATGGTCAAATACAAACGAATGACAAAACCATTAATATAGAAATGATCTTACCTTAAATTTTTTAAACTTTAATCTTAAATTCCTAACATTAAATTTTAATTGTAGATTTAATTTTTATTATAGAACATTAAAAAGACATAAAAAAAATGAAAGATTTGTATTTAAATTTTGTAACCCAATACAAGGACAATTAACCTAAATTAATTCTCTGCTACACCAATTTTATTAATTATTTATTTATGTCTAGAATGCATCGATGTCTCATTTCACATCATCCAATCTGATTCACCCCTTTCTCTTTCCCTTCACTTCTATATTTTCGTCCCATGAAGTGCTGGTTTCACGTGGTTTACTAATGGCGCACTAGTTAAACTTTTATATCTCTCGTATTCTACTTTTTCTTCCCTCTATAAAATACTCTCCATCTGCCGAACTCTTCCACTCAAACCAAGGTCAACGCTACCTACAAAGTTTCTCTCTGTTCTTATTATCTTTAGTTGTTGAGATTTAGTGTTAGTTTGGCATGAGATCTTGTTTCCGAACTAGTGTTAGAAGCCAGGAAAAGTTTACGAGAATGACAAGGGTTTACCCCAATGCTAGTTCCGGCATCTCCAAGAGCATACCGCCTAAGCTCTTACCGATACCCGAGTCCGAGACTACGGAGGAGGCGGTTCTAACAGTTGTTGTTCAACTGCAATGGCTTCACGGTGTTTGATAGTAAAGGTAATTTGGTGTTCAGGGTAGATAATTACATGGACGGACACAAGGGAGAGATCCTTCTCATGGATGCCACTGGCAAACCTCTCCTCACCATACGCCGAAAGGTACCTTTTCCGACATAACATTCACTTTTCTTACATTTGTTTCGATAGACATATTCGGCTAATGTTTCCGGTCCAGTGATGCTGATGTTTCGACGTTTGTTTTGTCAGAAAATGAGCCTGGGAAATTGCTGGTTGGTTTACGAGGGAGAAACCTCTGTGAATCCTCGGCTTTGTGCTAGGAAATCAATGAACATCCTTAACAAAAACAGCTTGGCCAACGTTATCTCCAATGACAACACCGCCACCAATAGGAACAACAACATCGTTTACGAGATCAAAGGGTTATATTCGCAGCGGTCGTGTTCCGTATACGACGGTAATAAGAGATTAGCAGCAGAGATAAAGAAAAAAGAAGGTGTTAAAGGAGTTGCCTACGGAACTGACATCTTCCGTCTTGTCGTTCAGCCTCATCATATCAGGACGGACTTCGCCATGGCTCTGGTCATCCTTCTTGATCAAATGTTCGGATCTTCGAGACAATAACCATCTTTTTCCTTCTTTTTATTTAGCAATACATCATCTGTCTGTCTATATAAAAACCCATAGCAACAATTTCCAAATTTGCAGCATCTGCTTGTATATTTATCTGGTCTTGACGTTCTTGGTGCTGGTTTTTTTGTTTTTGATAGAAACATAGCTCCCAATGGGAATGTATGTACAGATTCAACAGTATGTTGATGTTTTTTTTCCCTTTGTTTTTGGATGTTTTTTTATTGTATATGGTGAAACTGAAGATGGTGCAGCTGTAGTCAGAGTTTTTCTCTGTAAAAAATAAAGATTTTTGTTAGAATGAAGATGTAATTTATGCACATGAACAAAGCTCATTTGTACCACTCCACTGCAGTTTATGTTAGTACGGATGATCTGGTCACACCTCAGAAGATTTACCATGAAGAATCCAAAACCAAATAACGAAAATTTTTATGATCTATGTCGAATACTGTTAATCATTATTAATATATCGTTGAATATCATAAATACTATTAAATTAATTAATAAATTTAAAAATCACAAGCATTTAATATATAATTAATAAAAAATGATAGACTCAGCATAAAATGTCTTTAAGATTTTTTTTTTTATTAATTGATTGAATAATATTCAACAATATTAAATATTAATAATATTTAACGATGTTCGATGCACGTAATAAACATCGAAAACTCGCGAGTCCAATTACAAAATCCAAATTGAAAGCGAAAATTCTCAGGAAACAAACAAACAAAAGAGAGAGGGAACTCGTTAAACAAATTGTTGACAGAGGGAAAGTAGGGCATAGTTTTTTCACGCCAACTTTAGCTAAAGTTCGATGGTTTAATATATTTATTCTATTCTCCTTTAAAAGAAGATATTCATATTTAATTCAATAATTTTTATTTTAAAATATTTAATTTAAAAATTATAAAATAAAATTATTTTATTTCAAGTCAACTTTCATAAATATACTATATTTTTTTAATATTTTACTTTTAATTATTTATTTGGTTTAGTCTTTTATTTAGTTTATGATTTTAATTAAATATTCAAGTCAAAAATTCAAATATCTAATTAAATTTCAAACAATTAAAATATTTCTAAATTGATTTTAATCCGTAAATAAATAAAAATGATAAAATTATATTTTATTGACTATTTTTACATAATCTAATTTTAATTTCATAAAATCAATTTTTTCGTCTTAGAAACTATGCAAAACATTATTTAAAAAAATAAATAATAATCGATTAAAACTCGATAATGAACCTAATATGAAATTCAAGTTAGAAACTTTAATAAGCCATATACGCTGCGTTTGTGTCAAATTATCATCTCTTAATGATAGTTGGATTTAAAACATTAATCGGTAAGATCTGAAAATTGAATACATATCCAACTCAACTCGAACTGACTTAAAGATCTAAAAATTGATTAAAATCGAAAATCGATCTATCTAATATTAACCCAATCCGAAATTTAACCAATCAGATATTATTTTGATCTAATATCCGAGAATCACATAAAAAGATCAAAATTTTAATATAATTATGATATTTATTCTTAAAATATCGATTTGTTTGTTATAATTTAAATCGTATACATTTTTAAAATTAAATTAATTTTTAAGTAACTAGAAATTGTTTATTTATATTTATTTTAGGAGATTATGTTTGGTCTAGAATAATCACTCTACAAATGATGATTAGCAAACGAGGTATGACAGATTTTATTTACTCATTAACCTTTACTTGTAATGGGATGGATGGGTCAATTAGTCCAATACGATTTAAACATAAATCAAGATTGGTCCAAAATTAAAGAAATCGTTTATCTATATTGGGTAAACTACATAAATGGTTCCTCAAATATATTCTAATTTTCTTTTATACTCTTCAACTATCATAAGTTATAAATTGGTCCCACAACTTAAAAATTATAACAAATTAATTCAATTTCGTTAAAAAATTAATGTTTGATGACGTGAAAGTTAATATAAATTAATATAATTATGTAATTAACCTTTTAAGTTCTACACTTATCTTAGTTTAACCCTCTACTTTTGATATAATTACATAATTATCATCTTCTTTTTCACTTTTGCTTGTCCCCTCTACTTTCTCGAGAAAGTACAAGAAAATTATTGGTTTGTCTCATGGTTATGACCATATGTTCCCATTGTCACCAATTGTATCTCAATACTCAACTAATTGATTGATTTTGTTTGCAACAAAAATTATAACCAGTCTTATAAATCATCTTCGTCATATGATTCTGATTTCAATATCAATGATTAGTCATCATTTGGTATATCTCCTTGCGTTGAGTAGTGATTTCTCTCCTTCTGAACCCTTTTCTGGGCTTATGAACGTGGAGTTCCCTTCATACCAATATTTAGATTATCAACAAGATAGTTGGATCAATACTTCAGTCCCTCTATCTTTGGTTGAGTCTGTCGATTCTCTTATCGAGTCCCCTTCGATGAAACGAACCAAGTCAAATACCTTTACACCATAAAACAGTAATCTTTTAGAAGCAATAATTTATGAATCACGAAAACTTAATAGCTCAAAGGATGATTCTTATCAGTAATCTTTTACTTTGATGCATGATGATGTAGTCAACTTTCCCCTAAAGGATTATGAATTATAATATCAAGCATATTATGACTTTAAATCTCCTTTGACTCATTCTACTACATCGATTCTTAATTAGTGAACATACTTCTATTAGTGAATGCTCATCCCTTTCATCAGATGAACCACAATTTATTGAGAACATTCTAGGTGAGAGATTTTTTTGCAACTAATAAATTTTGTATTTATTCAATTCTCCATAACTTCTGCAGGAATATTTTGTATCTTTTGCAATGAAAACTCAATTTTTTTTAACTAAACATAAAGTTAAGAATAAATAAATTATTGAAAATTGATAAATTAAGTTGCTGGTTTAGTTGAAATTTTTTAGGGATTGTTTAAATTTTCTTTTATATACATAATTTTCTTGTATTTTCTCGGAAAGAAAAAGGAGGACCAAGAAAAGTGGAAAAGAAGATTGTAATTATGTAATTATATCAAAAGTAGAGGATAAAATTAAAATAAGTGTAAAACTTAAAGGTTAATTATATAATTGTATCAATTTATATTAACTATCATGTTATCAATCGTTAATTTTTTAATGGTTTTGGATCAATTTATTAGAATTTTTAAGTTGTGGAACCAGTTTATAACGTATAATAATCGAAGGATGCAAAAGATAATTGTAACACCCTAAAACCGGCTTAGGAGCATGTTACATTTAAGTCAAAGACTAGTTGAATTATGTGTACTTAAGAATTAAAATGTCACATGATATATTAATTAATTAATTTAGAACTTAATTGAACTGTAGAAGAAATATAGAGTTAGAATAAGGATGCAATTGAAATAAAAATAAAGATGAAGGTTTGCATGTAATAGGAAAGTATAAATGAAAAAGTTGAGCAATTAAACCAAGAGTTTAGACACATGGAAAGAGATGGATAATGGAAATCCTATGTGGCTATAATGGACCAATAGGATCCATTTTAATTGGATTCTTATCCTATTAATTAAATAAAAAACGGAATAAGGGAATGAGAGTGAAAAATCAGTCATTCTCATCTTCCTTCCCCTCGTTGTAACGTGAAACTAGAAAGAGAGAGAAGAGAGAAATCCATGGAAGTTTAAAGGAATAAGTTTGGATTCTTGCAAAATTTGGTGAATATCAAAGCTTCTAGCTAAGAAGAATTGAAGTCTTCTAAATTCTCCTTAGAATGTTGATTAGAATAAGATTAAATGTTTATAGTAGCTGGAAATTAAAGATTATGGACTGAAAATTTGGTTTAAATGATGCTTACAATGTTAGAAGGAAGTATGGAAGGTACTATGTTAGAAATTTGTTCGGACTAAGTTATAGAGTATAAAATTGTTGGATTAGGTTGTTAGAAGCTTTGATTTAAGCTAGATATTGTTTGGTTATGATGTTAGAAGCATGAGAATGTAGATTAGAAAGCTTGGGTTAAGATTTAAACCCATGTAATATGAGATAACCAAATCTGCCAGAATACACCATTTCGGGCAGCAACTTTGAAAACAATCCCTAGGTTGATATAGATGGAATTAGAGGCTGAAAAATTGCAGCCTAGTAGCCCTATAAATCTAGTTTAAGTGAAAATTTACGGAACTTCATTCGGAGTTGTGTAATGAAAGTTATAAGCCAATTAGTAAATGGAGGTTCAAGCTGTCTAGAACATTCTGTTCTGAAACTGTGACTTTAAACGGCCACCGTGAATAGCAAGGTTTGAATTTTAAGCTGAAAATTGGTAGGTTAATATTACATGTGTCTAGAAGGCTTGGTAAAAAACAAAACTCGATTTGGAGATCTATAGAAAAATCTGGAAGCGAATCAATTAAGGGTGTCAAGGCTGTCCGAAAATGAAGATGGGTCTGTCTTTAGGTAGAAAACTGTACTAAATGACTTAGTAATAAAATTCAAGTTTATTATGATTAAATATATGATTTCTTTAGCTTTCCAACGGTATAAATTAATCGAAAATCCGATGTACGAATTAAAAGATATGTAATTTTTAGTAAAGGGTCGATAAATTGTCTAATGTAGGACAGATTTGAACCTTGCATTTGTAGTACATATAAACACTTGAATTGAATGGTTTTAATACATTCTAGCGATTGATTATGTATGTATGGTATGTTAGAGGATCCAAAGGAAGCCGATAACAAAGAGAAAGAAAGACTAGACCTTGCAAGGAGGAAGAGAAAAGGGATCTCCATCCTCAATCCTTGATAGCTTGGAGTCTTTGTGAGTGTGGTTAACTTAGGGTTGGGAACTAGGTCCCAACCATCCTTTTATGTTTAAATTGCTATGAAACTTGACTAATTAATCACTTGGCTAATTCATGAAAGGTAAGAGTAATTGATTGCTAAACTTGTTTGTTGTTATGTTAAATTGTATGCTAGAAAATGACATGATATTGCCATGCTTGTTGCCATGCTAATTTGTATGCTAGAAAATGTCATGATATTGCTATGCTTGTTTGCATAAATTGATTAAATGCATAGTTGTTTGTATGTCTTTGAAAGGCCAAATCATGTTTTAATATGTTGATTGCAAGGTAAGTAAAGTAAGGTATTCTTGCATTCATATTGTCTTCTAGGATTGCCATGATTGATACTCGAAATAAGAAAGAATTAACTATTAAAGAATCATAAATCCTTGGTTGCTAGTTGGTCTTAGGTAAAAAGGCATGCCTAGGGTATTGAGCTCTCTTGTGTTGGTAAGTCACCTACTTGTCTTGGATGGTTAGTCATCCTTCTAGCTAGATACTTTGTGTATCGACTTGATAGTACTTCGTGTACTTGTACCTCGTGTACGTCTTGTGATGTTATGGGAATCTTCTTATATGCTATATGCATCAACTTGCTAGGTACTTTGTGTACCCACTTGTAACCCGATTACCTTCATCCTAACTAAAAACCAAGGAGTCAAAAGGAATCAATATAAGTAAAAAAACTATAATACTTGAATATGCATTCATTACAGCAAAATAGGCTTTTTGCGGCAATTTTAGTGGCGTTTTTGAGAAAACGCCGCAATATTTGTTTCTTTAGTGGCGTTTTTAAAAAAGCCACTAAAACTATGCTTCTAGTGGCGTTTGGTTTAAAAACGCCTCAAAGTATATAATTTTAAATGTTCTAAAAAATTAAAGTTTTATATTGCCGATCATAAGATTTGAACCAACAAACCTTGAAAATCTCAACAACAACCTAGCCATTTGAGCTAATAGCACTTAATGCTTTATCTTCTTTTAATTATTTTTAAGTTAAACACAAAATAATAATAATAATATTGAAGTAAATTAATGCTTGACCTAATTATTTAAATCTAGAGACTTCTTTTCTTCCCCATAATCGTCGAAGAAAGTATCAGTTCGAGTGGCCTCAGTTCTTGGCTCTGTAATCGTCGAAGCGACATCGTATCATTCCCTCTTTTCCTTCTCCTAGATCCTTGCCATGCCCACAGTTGCTGAGGACTATCTCGACTCGGTCATGGAGACCGCGATGGATGAGTTTAGGCGGTTCGAAGAAGAACTGGAAGGCAAATTGAAGGACGAACTCAATGATCTCGAAGATGCAGCGGAAAAGGCTTGAAAATGGGGAATTTGTTAGAGAAAGGTGTAACTCTAGCCTCCAAATTGTATGTTGAAAAATGGGGAATTTGTTGGGGAATTCTGCAATTGGTGCTATAAAATCTGCCTTCAAGGGACTTTCCACTAACAAGGTTCATCCTTCATGAAAACATATTTATATTTTTTATTGTATGATTGAATTCCCCTTACGAGGTTTCTTTGATGCCACTGCTTTATTACTTGCTTATTTCTTTTAACTGAAATCCATGAACTAGGTTTTATGGTTTTGTTGGTCTGATTCCTACACTCAGTTCTCCATTCCTATACACAGTCATGAAGGTGATTTTAATTGAAATCCATGAACTAGGTTTTATGTTTTTGTTCGTCTGATTCCTACACTCTCTCCATTAAAATCTTGACTTATACCTTATTTTAACTGTTTGAATGTTTATACATATTAGAGGAATACCTTACATCTTTCTCTTGTTGTTATACTGATTTTATTTAAAATTTAATCAGTATCCTATTTAAAAAGTTAAGATATGTACGATTTACTTCTTTCTTTTAGAATTTATTTATTAGCTCTATGAAATATGTTTATTCAGATTTTTTTATGTTAACTACTAAGGCAGTATACTTTGTTTTTGCCTTCAAAGAGATTGGTGACTTGTTTAATCCATGTCTCAAACTATTTGACATGGCAGGTCTCAAGCATCTTTGTTAAGATTCCAGGTTCTTCTTCTACGCCAATTTGGAAGTTGGGGACCTGAAGTAGCTACCAAATTTGATCCAATGAAAGATACATATGTCATGGTGAGTATTTTCTTGTCGAAGCTAAGATATTCAACCATTTTTCTGTATTTAGCTAACCAAATGAATGGCACCTGAGAGTTTTTCCTCCCTGTGTTTGGATAACTGGTAATAAAGAAAATAAAAGGAAAGAATATGTGTATCTCTTGTTTCGATGGTTAAAATTAATAAAGAAAAAAGAAAGGAAAGAAAAAAATGAATTTTAGTAACCATTGTTTGGCTAAACTGTGAAAAGAAAGTGAATGATTATTATACATATCATTTTCTCAATTGTATCTTCTTCTCTAAATACATAACAAGTTTTTAGTAAATTACAAAAGGGTAAAAAAGATATCTTATAATTAAAAAGTTCTGACCTTTCCTTCCTTCTCTGTTTACTCTAAATTGGGTATAAAGAAATTGATTATTTAGAGGAAAAGTAATGGATTCTCACATCACATTTCCTTATTTTTTCTTAAAAAGTATTTACCCTAATATATAAGAGGTTTCTGATTTCCTTTGCTTTCCATCACTTAACGTTTCTTCTCCTTACTCCCAAATCATGCAAATTCATGGAAGCGATTTTGATTTGTTTTGTGTCTTATTTTTCTGTTTTTTTAAATGATTTTAAGTTTTGACTACTTTTAATTATGAGTAGCTTCTAACATTTTGTATTAATTAGTTTCGCTTGCATTCTATGTTTATCTCTCTTTGTAACCTCCAATGTTCCATTTTAATAGTTGTTAAAATGCATCATGCAGTGTCACCATGGCATGCAATCGTTGCAAGTTATCAAGTTGTTACAGACTCAGGTTAATTTTATTATCTTTACATTCTTTGTTTTACTCATTTATCTTCGCAGATCTCACGTGTTTATTTGGGATTCACATTTACTTTTATGGGTCTCATTATGAATCATAGCTCCTCATTTTTCAACCTTTCATGTTTGTGTAGACCAGTATCTGCTAATTGCTTTAATGCTTTGATGTGCATTAATTTATGATATATCATTGGATGCTTAGTGCTTACATTGCCCTCATTAGACACAGCTTAAGCTTACAGTACATCATTGTAGTATGTTTTGTTTTAATAGTTTTCCTCTTTGATTGATTTTTTTGTTTCCCTGAAATGGAAGACCTGCTATAGAATTACGATTCTAATGGTTTGTATATATTAGAATTGTTGTATGATCAATTCAAGTCACAACTAGATACAAGGAATAAGTTATTTTTATGGATTTTAACATGTTCCTGTTAAACCTCTAAAACCATGATAGATCACATAAGAAGGCTGATTTTAGTTTCACATCATGTTCTTGTTTTGGCCGACTTTTCACCAAATACTAGGACACAAGACCTAGAGAAGCTTTTTGAGAACTTTAAAGATAGAGGGGTTGATACATATATTTCATTTAACATATACTTGCCTAAATTTTTGTCTTGGTTTGGTTATCAAAATCATGTATGCAGATGTACTTCTTCAGAACCTTTAATTTGATTACAGTAATCTTAGTTTTAAGATTGTTGTTTCGTACTATTTTACATTAAAGAAATTTTTTATTATCAACCACATCTTGTTTTAAAGCTTGTTGTATTGTGATTTTGTGTTACAGCTTGGAGAATTACTTGAAATTCAGGAAGGGAGCTTTGGTTTACAATAAAAACACATAAGTACAATGTGATTGAAGTCTTTGATAAGGAAGACAAACAAAGAAGGTGACCTTTCAAGCTTCAACAAAATGACCTTTTAGTTAATTAAATATGAACTTGTTATTGTTAATTTTATTAATTTTATTTATTGTTAGTTTTTCTTATGGTTTCAATAACTTGGTTTTCTATTTTTTTGTCGAATTTAGCATTTTATTTCTACTTTTAGTTTCTTAATTTGGATGTTAATGTATCTATGTCAACACGGTTGATGGATTATAAGTATTTTTTTACAGAATATTGTTACTAGCGGAATTTGTCAAGAAAAACGCCACTAAAGAACAGTTTTATTGTGGCGTTTGTCTTGAAAAACGTCACTAAAAAATATTTTTTTGCGGCGTTTGTATTTTCAAACGCCACTAAAGAACAACTTGTTGTGACGTTTGAAAAGATAAACGCCGCTATAGATCTTGATCTTTTACGGCGTTTTTAGGACCGCAAACAATTGTGGTGTTGGTTTTAGCGGCATTTCTTGCAGCACTTTACTAAGCGCCAGGAAGGATTTCAGCGACGCTAAAAAACGCCGCTAAAGATATATTTTTGTGTAGTGATTTGGTGCTCTCTTGTTATGTTATTTGACTAGTTAAAATTAGCATAGGTTAATATATATGATGTTGTATTGGTATCAACATGTTACTTGCCCTTGAAGTATATGCTTATATAACTTGAAAGCATGATAGACTTGTTTGCTTGAATTTGGAAGTATGCCCATATTCATTAGTCTTGAATGAGAGCATGTGAATTCTTGGTTGCTTTGAATTGAAAGCCTTGAATGATAGACCTTGTGCGCTTTATATGAAACTATGTCTATGTTAAATGCTATGACTTGTAAGCATTATTTGTTTGCTTATCTTTTTTACTTGCTTAATACATGTTTAACCGGTTAGTTCTAGGAACTACCTCACTAAGTATCTAAAATGTACTTATCACTCTTTTGTTTTCTTCCTCCCAAAACATCAGGTTCTCAAGTCAAAGAGCCAAGCTAAGATCGTTCTAGGAGGCAAGCTCAAGCATCAAGCAAGCAAAGTATGGTATTTTGTATATTTTGTAACTCCTAAAGTTGGTGGCTTAGTTATATAGTTAGCATGTCATGCATTGAAACTATGAATTTTGTTGGTTCTTGTGATGGTATGTAAATATTTTGTTAAACTTGTTGGCATGTAAAATTATGACAAGGCCATTCTTGAAACTAAGTTAATATGTTGAATATTATATATGTTAGTCTTGATCTTGTTTGGATAGTTAAACTTGGTTGATATGTATGTTTAAATAAATTGGTGACCAATGAATTTTCTTGTTGCTTGATGAGAATTATAATAGATATTTGTTAGTTCGAAGGATAAATCTTATTAGCTTCAAATTGCTTGAAATGATAAATGATAGGTCTTGCATTTAGATAATAGTTTGTATAGAAAAAAATTGAGGTTGTCTTGAATGATTGGATTCAGTTAAGTGTAATAAAATTTTGTATGCTTGTGTCTCGATGATTAAACATGTTTATAAGTGTTTAGATCGATTTAAAACAATGAATTTAGGTTTTGTCTTGATTGATAACCGAATGGCACATTAGTTTAATAGGTTGCTTAGACCTTAAGTTTGACCAAATCGTTTGCTTGTGCTTAAAGAAAGATCAAATTGGTCACTTTGTTAAAAATCTTGTCTTGTTAGAAAAGCTTGAGTAGAACTCCTATCACTTAAATCGGGATAGGGGTGTTTCAATAATTATAACATAATCGGGGATCATTATGTAGTTTATCCATTAATATTTGAGAATAGACGGTGGAAAATTGTTTTTCCAAAAGCATGCGCACTTTAAATTTTAAAACTTAAAATTTAGATCTTAAATTTTTACTATTAAATTTTAAAATTAAATCATTAAATTTTATTAGTTAGTTTAAATTGTAAGTAATTTGGTATCGTTTAAGGTTATCTCAAGTTCAAAATATTATATGCAAAAAAATCTCTGTTTAAAGACACATTCACTGAATCTAGGTTTACGACTTGAGTCGTTCTAGATTAATTAGGGCGAACTCTAAAAAACAAAAGGACACCAAAATGTATTAAACCCTAAAATAAATTGGTATATCTAAAATATATATTTACATTGCATCAAATATTTTTCTTTAAACAAATATTTTTATATAATAATTACCCGCAATTTTTTATAAAGACATTTACTGAATAGATAAGTTTATCTTGTGCATCAAACACTATTAAACATCATTAACATTAAATATAGTTGAATATTATTAAATTGATTAATAAAAATTAAAAATTTTAAATACTCAACGTATAATTATAAAGTATTAAAAATAAAATTTTAATTAAATTATTTCATATATATATTATATTATATATTATAATTTTTTCAGATAATTGGATAAAACACAAATATTAGTTAATTTAAAAATAAAATCCTAAATTATTAGCCCTAGACTTAAAACCTTAAAACACTAACTCAAAATTCTAAACTTATAATCTTAAAAAAAACATAAACCCAAAATTCCGAAACAAAACTCAAAACTTAAAGAAAACTAAAATTTCAAAATTCCAAATTATAAAATTATAAAAATAAAACATAAAACCCTAAAATAAAATATAAAATATAAAATTTTAAAACTTCAAACTCTAAATTATAAATTTGTTGTACATCATCTATTCCGTGCCGTAGACAAAGACCGGAGGCTTGCAAGATTGGAAGAGATATCACGGGTTGTGCAGATTAATGATGAGAGCTTTTGTGATTCTTATCATGCTCGCCTCGTAACAAAATTCTGCCATGTATTTAGACTTGGGGTGAGCAATCGAGCGAGTCGAGTTAAAAAATTTTGAGTTATTATATTTGAACTTTTTTAAAAAAATTCGATTCGGTTTTAGTGAGTTCGAATCGAGTTCTAGACGATTCGATTTTTCGAATATATGTATAAATTTTAATTGTACCATAGTATATTTTGATTTTAATTTAAACGATTCTCTCCTTGTATCTACATATATATAATTTTTATATTATTTTTTACATGTATAAATAAGATTTTGAATTATTATTATTATCATCATCATCATCATCATCATCATTATCATCATAGGTATAAATATGTTTTCATTAAATTATGAACCTCGTTAAAAATATTTTTTATCTAAAATAGACCAAAACGAGATAAAAATAATAATAAATTAAATACAATAACATAAATATATAAATTAAAAGAATATAAAATAATTAACATAATTTAAATGATATAAATAAAAATTGTATTAAATTAAATAAAAAATAAATATAGAAAGTGATTATATTGTAAAGAAATGAAAATTAAAAGGTAAAAATAATAAAAAAAAGAAAATATGACTAAAATAAAACTGAAAATAAAATTACAGGGCTAAATGTGTAATTAGACCCTGGAAATTTTCGAGTTATTTAATTTTTCGAGTAACTTGAACTTTAAAAATTTAAACTCATTTAAAATTAAATTTTTTTTGAGTTATTTGATCGACTCAAATAACTCGAAATTGAAATAAAATTGATTTTTTCAAGTGAGTCTTGCTCACCCCTACAGTTGTCTTTTAGAAGGATTTGAATTTCAGATTTATAATTTTAAAACTTATTAAAATATATGGTCTATGATTTAATTTTTTTATTTTTTAAATTAAGTAAAGTTTATATTTTATTTTATTATTTAAAAAATATATAAAAATTTTATTTAAAATAATTTATAATTATATATTAAAAATGATGTTGAATGGTAATAATATTCGATGCACATAGATTTTTTTTATTGAATACTATCAAAGAAGCCCTCAAATTTGCATTACTGCATTTTAAATCATAACATTTCCCGACAGCCTAAAAAACATACAATGACGATTTAAACGTGTAATAAAAGGATGAACATGAAATCACCATCACTTCACCACGAAGACCCTCCAATTAAGAACCGGATACAATCAACAATGAAAATGGAAAAGAAAATCCCACAAAAGAGAGAAAAAAGTACACAAACATCCTACTCATCAACCTTGTGTCCCCATTTTCATGGACATGTCAAAGTTCTTTCCAACGTACAAGTCCAAACCAGAAATTTCCAACATTAAAGACTTCTTGCTTTGTCCATCTTCATCATCATCATGCAAATGAATCTGTTCAACCAATTTCAACTCAACGTTTGAAGCACCATTAGACACTGGATTTCCATTGATTTCGAGACCCGACGTGTCTACACTTCCACCCAATCCCAGCACGGTTACTTTCTCAACTTTCCAACCTTGGTCAAAAGCAAACTTACCCTCTTGAACTTCTGACCAGATCTTCACAGATCCGTCCTTCACCGTAGCGTATAAATCAACGTAGGTCGAATACCCATTCCCAAGTTTCATTTCGGGGAGCTCATCATTGTCTAGATAAAGGTTGCCTTTGGATTGTGATTCGCTAGCCCCAGCAGGGAAGGTTACTATGAGAGTGAATGGTGTCATTCTAGCTTCCTTGGAGATCATTCCACCTTGTTGCATTGGTAGTATGGTATTCTGATACAAATGTACATTAACCACATTCAACGGTGCATCAAGTGTAAAGTACTGTCCCTTTGACACAATAGTTTGCGTCATATCAAAGACACTGTACCAAGAACCCGGAGGGAAGAGTGCTTTAACCGATGTTTTCCCTTGTTCAAGCACCGGAGACACCATGAGACTGCTTCCGAGCAAGAATTGGGTGCTCAGTCCATAACACTCCTTGTAAGCAGGAAATGAGAAGAAAAGTGGTCTAGCTATTGGTGCTCCACTTGTATGAGCCATATAGTTGAGTGTATAGAGGTATGGAAGAAGTTTATACCTCATACCTAGAGCATTTTGAGCAGATTTGGTGACAGACTTCCATTGATAGAGCTCTTGTCTTGGCGAATAGTAATTTGCATGATCTCGAGAGAAAGGGTAAAAGGCACCAACTTCGATCCAACGATTACACAACTCTTCGGTTGGAGCAGGATAGAACCCGCATATATCTGCACCAACCATCGGAACTCCAAATATACCGAAATTCATTACCGTAGTTATAGAATACTTCAAATCTTCCCAAGTGCCCTTATTGTCACCTGTCCAATGAGCAGCATACCTTCCTGAACCAACATATGTAGACCGTGACAATATAAATGGTCGTTTTCCCTCGAGCCCTTGGAGTGCTTTATGAGTTGCTATGGCTTGAGAAAAGCCGTAAATACTATGAGCATCATACTCTAGAACACCATTGTAGTGAACAGCGCTAGTGGCAATAGTTTTGAACCCAATTGGAACCTGCAACCCTGAAGCATTTATCTTGTACGGTGGGTCGTCCCATCTTGTCTTTGTTATGTTCTTGCAGTCCAAGCAACAGATCCAACCAGGGCCAGTCCCACTTGGGCAAATCTTGCCTTTCGGAATTGTGCATTTCCCGGAACAGAAATTCGATGCTTCATTCATGTCTATCCAGAGCCCATCAACAGGTACAAGTTCATGAAAACGACGAATTTCATCACCCCACCATTCAACAGTTTTTGGGTTGAGGAAGTCCGGGAAATTAACAGCCCCAGGCCACACTTGTGCCAAGTAAGGCTCGCCATCATACTTGATAAATACATCGTTGGCAATCCCTCTTTGGTATACACCATAACTGGAATTAACACCAATACCAGGATCAATAATGACAATGTATTTCATGCCTCTACTATGAATTTTGTCCAGGAATGCAAGAAGCTTCGGACGAGGGTAGTTTACAGGGTTGAGGGTGAAGTCCTTATGGCCATCCATATGATCATCATCGTTCCAAATCACATCAAGTGGGATTTGAGCCTTCCAGTAGTTCTCAACAACATCTTCGACAACGGAGAGGTTATGGTAACCCCATCGACACTGGTGAAATCCTGCAAGTCAAATTTACAGACACACACACACAAAAAAAAAAAAACGAATGAATGAATATTTTTGTTTCCATATCAACTAGTTATGGTAAGATAATAAGTTAATCTTCAAACATCCTCATGTTAAGAGAAACTCTAATATTTGAAAAAAGAGGCTTCACTTAACATGAAAAGAAAACTCCCATGTTTTCTTCTCTTTTTAACCTAGTTTCATTTTTCACAAAATGCAGAAAACAAGTCCATATCAGTATTGGAATGAAATATTGCAGTAAAAGTTCCAAATGACAAAAAATCTGGGAATGTTGTAGGAACAACCAAACTACTCAACATAACATAACTCCCACATGCTATTGCGAAAGTACAAACACAATAGTCAATGTCATGGGACATCCATCACATGTAAACTGGGTTTGTCGAGCATTTTGAAAGAAAAAAAAAAGGCATTGAAGTCACATGTGAATCTTAACCATTTACTATCGTACATTAAATGGTGCCTTTGAGGGAAGACAGGCACAAAAGTATTTGTTTTTTTAACTTGATCATCCATCTACCTATACGAAAGATGCTATAGCATGAAGGTAGCAAACAATAGTTTACTTTGGATACCCCACAGGCTAAGGACTCTAGCCCGAGCTTCAGACCACTGTCGACACAAAATTTTCGAGGGTGCACCTATGATTACCATCAAGTTCGGGCCTACTAATTAATTACCATATTCACAGCTTTGTGATAAAGATGAGAGGGTGGCCATTCGGATATCCCACTCATGTGCAAAAAGATGTAGTTTTAGGAGAAAACATAGTGCTTCTTTAGATTCCAAAAGTTGGCTTTTTTTACTAAATGGTGTATCCAACAGTGAAGAACTTTAATCATTGATATTATTTGTCTGTATGAGACCTAAAATGCCATAAGTCATTTCATTGTTGATCAAAGAAAAAGATATCTTAGATCTAAAAAGGTTGATTTGCTTTGGAGAGAATTATTAGACAAAAGACATATAGATGCAGAGTTTAAACGCAGGCAATAAAGTAAATCAGATATGGGACCAAATCCACCTAGCCATATTAAAAGATGGGAACAAAAAATATCAATCTTAATACATTTAGACAAAGAGCAGATATAAACCATGTTCATTGGCAAACTAACCTTTTCCATCTAAAACACATACTGTTAGCGAGAAAAATGAAAAACATACCTAGAGACCAGTAAGGCATGGGAGCTGGCCTGCCGATGAAGGAGGTATATTGATCGACAACACCGAGGGGAGTCCGTCCGGTGAAGAAATAAAAGTCGAAAATGCCACCGATAACCTTATAAGTCAATGAATTCCCTCTGTAAAACACATCCATGCCATTGCTGTTCAACAAGAGAACAGCGTGTGCATATGGCTCACCACCCACATTCCTCAAGTCCATGTAAACAGGGTGGGAGCCGTACAAATCGGTGTTCAAATTAATAGCCGACACATCGGTTGTGTACAACGTGTAAGGGTCGTTTGGATACAGCTTGATGCCATGGGGCTGAGTGTTCTCTCCGAGTCCATAGAGTGAAGCATCTTTGGGCAACTGAGTCGAAATCTCCAAGTACTGGTCTTTAAACACCATTTCTCCAAACGAGTCCGACCCATAAGAGCTTGAATTGAAAAGGGTCTGCCCATTTGATTTCCTCTTCACCGCAAAGCTAAAAGGGTCAGCTGTGTAACTGAATATGAGCTCCGACCCGACAATCTCCGAGACTGTTATCGGGTTCTTCCTTGATCTCCCAATCGTTTGCTTTAATGCCGGTGGTTGTTCCCTCGGTAAAAGATTGTACGGAACTTCCCATCTTTGCTTCTCCGCATCTGTTATGTGCACCCTCAAACGATCTTCAGTCTCATGCCTGAAAACGAAGAAGAGAACGGATTTTTAAGGGAAACGTAAAAGAAAAGAATGTGACTTTCGTGATATTGTACTCACTTGACATAGAGTTGCAACAGAGGAATATCAGGGCCATAAATATTGTTCTTTTGCTTGACCTGAAGGTGGCCTATGAAGCCACCATCGGTGGTCTCTTCAGCAAAGATTAAACGGTACCCTTTGCCAATCTTAGTTGGAACTGGAACAGATGAAGAAGATGAATATCCTCCATTGAAACATGATACTAAAACCAGAACAACACAGAGTGAACTCAAAGAACGTATCATTGCTTGAACAAAGAAGAGAACAATGGGCAGAGTAAGTTGCAAACTGAGCTAAATTAAAAGGACTATTTAAGACTGATATCAGTCGCTTGATGCATGAATGGGATGATCTTAGACACGTGATGATGATGGTATGTGGACCAGATGTTCTTTTCCTGTTTTTTCAACAAAGGGTGGTCCCATTTCTTATCAATGGCTTTGATTATGGTAGAAACTTTGGTTGATACAATTCATAAGAAATCAAATATTTTTTTATATATCCATGTGAAGATCTCAGACACTAGAAAACATGATTCTCGGGGTCTTCAACAAGTTCCAACACGCTGTACAAACAGAAAGCTTTACTTTTTATCACTGCATAACCTGCATTTATCAAAGGAAATCACTCTTTTTTTTCTTTCTGTAAGCTGCTGGTAACCATGTGTTCATGGTGAGAATCTGGTTCGAACTTATTTAATATGATCAGATGATGATGAAATAGTTCCATCGAATTTACAATTAAGTACAACAGAAATTAGAGATTTGATGGTGTGCGAGTTTTATGTTTTTTTTTAGAAATTATGAGGGTTAAATCTAGGACCGTATCATGAATTATTTGAGTTTGATTTGGTCAAAACTCGAATAAAGTTTAACTCAATTGGATTTAATTCGAACTCAAATTCGATTCAAGTTCTTAACGAGTTGAACTTGTCTATTTGATACTCAAAAAATTAGTGAATTACTCAAAAATATAATATATTATATTTTTTATATTTTTATAATTTAAAATCTAAATTCCTAAACTTAAAAACCTAAAATATAACCCCTAAATATAAGCTTAAACCCTACGATCTAAATCATAAATTAACAAGCTTGAGTTTACGCAACTTGTTTAACAAACAAAATTCATAACAAAGCTTGATGATGAACTACTCAAGTTCGACATGTTCAAAGATCGATTAACACTTAATTTGATTGGGCTAAAATCAAACTCAAACTCGACTCAAAATTTTAACAAACAGAATTGAATTCAAATTTTTCAAATTCATTAAAAGTTACACAAATTCGAATCAAAATCTTAATAAATCAGATCAATTTTAACACTACTCAAATTCGAATCGACTCGTTTACACCCTTCATTAAATCCTTATTTTGTTGCCTTCATAAATCTATATTTTGTTGCCTTCGTATCAATTAATCACTAATGATTAAGAAGTCGGTGACAATATTTTCTTGGTACAAGGATCAGACAATTCTAATTTCTAACGTTACAAATATCTACAGCTTGGCAGTTCTCAGCGGTTTGAAATTTAATGTCTATTATTAAATGAACTCTCATGTTGGAATCTTGGATGTTCGAATTTTTTAAAATTTTTATATTTAATTTTTATTTTTTTAATTTTTATAAATTAATTCACCTTAAATTTTTAAGATTTTATGTGTATTTATGTTAAAAAATAATTTTAAATCCGTCACCAGAGAGAACAAGGGTAATAACGGATGAGAAATATTTGTAAGGGTGAACCCAAATTAAAATATTTTTTAAGGTGGACATAATATATGAAAATCTCAAAAATTCAGAATAAACACAAACCCTAAAGTTTAAAAGTTAATTCATAAAATTTTAAAATTAAAATAAAAAAATATAGAAAAACAAAAACGAATAACTTGACAATCCATAAATAAACTTATTCTCTCAATATAATAGTTGTATTCTAAAACAATATCCCCTAAAACTACTAGATATTAACATTACTTTTCCACTTCTGTCAACAAATACCTCCATGTCTATATTCTTTTGTTATTTATTACTGTTTTGTCTGAAAGATACGACAAAGTCAGCCCGTGACTGTGTGATATTTTATTAACCTATACGTGTCTCGTGACCCTACATTATGCCAAAATTTCTGACACGACAATCAATACTTTGTCTTTTTCATGGCATCAACAGAACGCATGGACTCATTAAGACTTGAAATTGGCAATGGATTTGGATGCTGCAGCTCTTGGGATTCTCGACTTTAAACGTTTTTTTACTTTTGTATCTAAAAGTTCAATTTCATTTTATACGATAAGAAGATGAACCATCATCAGAGATGAATGCATACAGAGAGTGGGAAAGGTAGTTTTCTTCTCAAAATTTTTAGTTTGAGAACATTTAAAGTCGCTGTCAATTTAATCTGAAGTCAAATTAAGGTTTTCTACTCTAATATTTTAAGATTAAACACTTAAAAAATTTATTATTCTCAATATTTTATCTTAGTCACATCCCTAATTATAGCATACAGATCGCGAGTTACTCAAGTTTGAATCAATCAAAGCTCGATTAAAGCTTGACTCGATTTTGAACTCGAACTTGGCTCGAGTTCTTAACAAGTCGAGTCATATTATTTAATGTTCAAACCCAAAAGCTCCTAAACTACTCAAAAATATAATATAATAAATTTTAATTTTTATAATTTAAAATCTAAATTCCTAAACTTAAAACACTAAAATATAAAACCTAAACATACATCTAAACCCAAAAATCTAAATCTTAGTTTTTAAATCTAACAACCTAAACTTTTAAACCTTAAACTAACACCCTATACCTTAAAATTAACAAGCTTGAGTTTACTTAACTTGTTTATCAAAGTATTTTTCCTGATAAAGCTTTAAATGAGACATGGCAGATGATGAGTTACTCAAGATCGACACGTTTAAAGATCAATCAACAATGGACTTGATTGAGCTTGAATCAAGCTCGAACTCAATAAGTATTTTTAGCGAGCCGAGTCTAGTTCAAATTTTTTAGGCTCGTTAAAAATTATTTAGTTTTTTTAGGTGTTCATTATCAGGTATTCAGTTTTTTGGTACCTAAAAAATCGGGTACTAGTAGGGGTGAGCGTTCGGGCGAGTCGAGTTAAAAATTTCGAGTTATTCGAGTTGAGTCAACATATTTTACAATTTGAACTCTTTTTGAAATTTTTTCGATTCGAGTCGGTTTTTTCGAGTTCGAGTTGATTCGATTTTTCGAGTATATGTATAAATTTTAATTGCACTATTTATAATATTATTGTACATTTTGATTCTAATTTAAATGACTCTATCTTTATATCTACATACATATTTTTTCATATTATTTTTTACATGTATAAATAAGATTTTAAATTATTATTATTATTATTATTATCATCATCATCATCATCTACCTTAGGTATGAATAAGTCGTTTCATTAAATTACAAGTCTCGTTAATTTTTTTTCTTATCTATAAAATGACAAAACGAGATAAAAATAATAATAAATTAAATACAATAACGTAAATACATAAATTAAAAAAAATATAAAATAATTTAAATAATATAAATAAAAATTGTATTAAATTAAATAAAAAATAAATATAGAAAGTGATCATATTGTAAAGAAATTAAAATTAAAAGGTAAAAATGATAAAAAAAGAGAAGATATGACTAAAATAAATCTGAAAATAAAACTACAGGGACTAAATGTGTAATTAGACCTTGGAAATTTTGAATTTTTCGATTTTTCGAGTAACTCTAACTTTGAAAATTTGAACTCGACTCGAAATCGAAATTTTTTCGAGTTATTCGATTCGGCTCGAATAACTCCAATAACTCGAATAACTCAAAATTGAAAAAAAAATCGATTTTTTCGATTCGATTCGAGTTTTACTCACCCCTAGGTACCAGGCTTCTTAAGGTATTAAAAATTGGGTTCGTGTTTCGGCCTATTTAAATTAGGTACCCGGTTCATATTTTTTATTTTAAAATTAAAAAATCACATAAAAATACATAAATTTTAAAATTGTATAATACATGACCAAACTTTTAATGTTAATTTTAGAATATTTCGATATATATACATATATATTTATTATCAATAAAATGATATTAAAAATATTAATCTCATTTTTATTTTTTCGGTATTAATAAATTAATAAAAATATATTTAAATTTTTTAAAACTTAAAAGTATATAATACAAACATAGAACTAATTTAGAAAATTTAATTTAATTTTAAGTATAAATATTAAGAAATCTAAAATAAAAATATAATTTTAAATTAAAACACTATATATATTAAAAGTGTTTTAATTAATAACTTTTTTAAAAGTTATTCAATATTTTTATTTGAAATCGGATGATCGAGTAACTTTAAACACCCTTGTGCAAACTATTCTGAAACACAAATTTGATTCGCCTAAAACTGACTTTAATTAATATTGTTTTAGTTTCCTTTTTCTTTTGTAATCCATTAGCCAATAAATCAATTATTACGATTTAAAACTATTCGGGGGGGGGGGGGGGGGGGACATTGTCTCCAAAGTGTATAAGGTAAACAATCTATCCCAAACACTGTTGATTGTTCCATAAATTAATTCCGATTTTTTTTTTTACATTAAAAGTTTTTTTTTCTTTTGAAAATCAGTGAAATTCAAACTTATTCTTGAGAAAGTAAAATAAATATTCGATTAATTAGAAAAAAACAACTACTAATTCGTTTTGTTTAATAATACTACTCCTAATTTAATACCAATATGGTGTTAATAATAAATAATATAAGATAAGATCTGTTAATTAAAATATTTATTTTATTTTATATAAATTTAAATCTCAACATAAAAAATAACACCTCATTAATTAATAAAAAAATAATCCAGCCTACGATGAATAGTTTATGAAGCGTCCTTCTGTCCGATGTTAATTGTCAGCAAGAATCACGTGTTGATATGATATTATATATGAGACAAAACTCTTGTTTGGATTATTCAGGTGCATGCTTTAGATTTCTTATATTTTAACCTTTTTATTGGATGCTAATCAAATTTAAACATAAAATTTTCTGATATTAAGCAGATTCATTTACCTTAACACATCAGAATTAAGATACAATTTTCTGACATTAAGCAGATTCATTCAATTTTCGAAAATTTAGAGATTCTAGATAAAATAAAAAATTAAGTCACCGATAATAGTTATTGAAAAATAAATAAATTTTAAGGGTAAATCATTAATAATAAATGTTAAAAAATAAATAATTTTTAAATTATATAATTTAAAAATATAAATTTTAAGAATAAGCCTCTAATAGTAAGTATTGAGTGAAAAATTTAGACTCTAATAATAAATATTGAAAAATTTTAGCCTCAAATAATAATTATTAGAAGAATTGAATTCCTAATAATAAATATTAAAAAATAAATTTTAAGAATAGACCCTAATAATAATTTTTAAAAAATAATAATTTTAAGAGTATACTCTTAATAATAAATATTTCAAAAATAATCTCTAATGATAGCTATTGAAAATTTAGAACCTCAAATATCAAGTATCGAATAATCTATGTTGAGCAGCGAAATATTAGAGGAGGAATGAGAGAAATACCAAGGAAGAGATGAAAGAAAGAGAAACGGTAATCTCATCAATTGATGTAATATTTTCAATAAAGAAACAACTCATTTATACAAGAGTTTGAGATCATTCACAATCAGTTATTCCAAACGGTATTCTAACAACAAACCTAAGCTTTGCCAACTAACTATAACAGCCAATGCTTACATTGTTTACAATAAAGATCATTCATACTCTATTATCCTAATATTCTCTTTGTAATTTTTATCTTCAAGATTCTATCAAATTAACAAAAAGAAGAGACCTACAACACAATTGCAACAAAATCAGAAACAAAAAACCAACAAGAACTATATGTGCACAAGTAAAACCAAACAAGAAAGACATAAAACCATCAGTAAAGAAAGCAACTGAAAAAGAAAACTAAGAAGGAACCATGGACATCACAAATAACTTATGTCTATGTCTTTGAAAAGCTGGTGTTGAGGAGGCTTTGTTAGAACATCAACAACCTGTTCGAAAGCTGGTACCTCATTTATATCCAATCTACTAGATACAACATTCTCACGAAAAAAAAACAAATCTAACTCCTCATGTTTGAATTTAGAATGCATAACAGGATTCGCTGAGAAAATCACAACACTCGAATTATCACACCACAACACTAATTTTCTATCAACCATAACACCAAGCTCAATCAACAAGGATTCAAGCCAAATAATTTCAGTTGTCGCACAAACTACACTACAATATTCGACTTCTATAGTGGACCTAGAAATCACTGGCTACTTACGAAAACCCCAAACAATTAGATTATCACCAAAAAATAAGCAAAACCCTGTTGTGGATCTTCTATCATCACTGTCAGAATTCCAATCTACGTAAACATAAGCAACAATTGATAAACAATATGAAGGGCGAAACTCTAAGCCAAAATCCAAGGTTTCAAAAAGATAATGTAATATCTTTTATACTAATTGTATATGAGTATCTAGAGGACTTTGCATAAACTTACAAGCCTTATTTACAACAAAGGCAATCTCAAATCGAGTGAACACCACATATTGAAGAATTCCTACTAGTAATATTAGAAATAGGAGTTCCTTATTCACTAGACAACTTACAATTATTCAACATAGGTATGGGTAACTCCTTAGCTTGTGCAAGACCACTCTTAGTCAACAAATCAACAATGTATATACGTTGACTTAAAAATATACAATTTGACCTGTGATGCACCTCAATCCCCAAAAAGTAATGTAATGTAATAAGATCTTTGATTGGAAAGGTTCTATTCAACTCATTTATCATCTTATGAACCTCATCAGTATCATCCCCTATCAAGATGATATCATCTACATAAACAAGTAAATAAATCATATACCCCAAAGTTCGCTTAATAAACAAAGAAACATCTGATTTTGACAGAAGAAAACCTATGGATCGAAGATATTGTCTTAATTTATCAAACCATGCTTTAGGTGTCTGTTTAAGACCATAAATGGCCTTATTTAGTTTGCATACCAAATTTTGATTTTTGTCTCCTTGTTCATACCTTGGAGGTTGTGTCATATACACTTCTTCACTAAGATCATAATTTAAAAAAGCATCATTTATGTCTATTCGTCTGAGATTCCAACCCCTTGTCACAGCAAGAGAACTATTTGTTTTTATCGTAACTAGTTTAACAACTGGACTAAAAATCTCATGATAATCAATCCCTGCCTCCTGAAGATATCCTTTAGTCACTAATCTAGCCTTATACCTGTCAATTGACCCATATGTATTATGTTTGAGTTTAAAAATTCATTTACACTAAACTGGTCGCCTATTTGCTGATAACAATATAATGGACCACGTGTTATTTCTTAAAAGAGCTTCATATTCTGTTTGAGAAGCAGACCTCCATTTATCATGTTTCATTGCTTCTTGAATTGTTTTGGGCTCACTCTTAATATCTCCATTCAAAACTACCTTCTAGACTAACCTCAATTTGATACATCTTTGGTTTTCTTATTCCATGCTTACCTCGAGTCATCATGGGACATGTACACTAGTTTGATTTGGTGCAGTTGACCTCAACTCATTTGGAGGTAAATTTTCTTCATTATTCGTAACAGTATCAACTTCTTGATCACGAGTTATTGCAACTACATTATTACTTTCCTCTTTCCAATCTGCTGGATTAATTTCTTGGTCAACACAACCAGCATTAATAGTACCACACACGCCTACATTTTATCTTTAATCAAGAACATCATTACATATCGATTCATTAGTACCTTGACCTATAGAATTACTGTAACTGGAGATGTTTCCATTATCACCAGAGAAGCTTTGACCTACACTCTCAATAGAAATATCATGGCCTAGACCTTCAGACCTGTTGTCAGTTGCATCCTCAAAAACATGAGGAGATGCCTCTATATTAATATTCACACCAAAAACCCCTTGATATACAAATTCAATAGAAGCATCATGACTTTAAACTTTAGCCCTTTTGTCTTCTGTAACCTCAGAGTTACGAGGAGATACTTCTCTATTAACATGCACACCACCAAACTGAACAAAATGAAAACTACTGCTAGGTACATCTCGACCATGACCTGCAGCCTCAGAAGAGATGTCTATAATATTTTGTTTAGAAGAAAATTTTTGTGAAATTATCACATGTACAACTGAATGAGTTTTGGGGGTGTCCTTTATATGGAAAGTTGATACTTTCAAAAAAGGATAATTCTGCTCATCAAAAACCACATGTCTTGAGATATAGACCCTACCATCATCAGCTAGACACTTATAACCTTTGTGTTAAGCTCTATACCCCAAAAAAGTACATCCAAACTGAACTTCTATGAACTTGTAAAACTTGATAAAATAGTCCATCACTTTAGATTTTCTTTTCAACAAATATAACAATGTAAAACGAGAATGCACATCAATAAATGACACATATAACCGAAACCCTTCTGAAGAAAAATGAGAAGGTCCCCAAACATTAGAGACTATAAGTTGGAAAGGACTATCATAAGTAGTTAAAGACATAGAAAATAGCAATTTAACAAGCAGAACAAACATTTTGCTTCTTATTTGCATTGAAAGAAACATTACAAGTGTTAAGTACATCTTTAAGGACTAGAAAATAAGGATGTCCTAGTCGTTTTTGCCACAAATCTACCACATTATTCTTAGATATTGTGTAAATTTCAAAAGAAACCTATTGTGAATCTATTTTGAAAGAATCCCGAGATAGCAAAGTAGATGACACCAAAGTGTAAAGACCTTGAAGTGTGAGGCTCCCCTCTAATAACGTATCCTTACTCTGAGTGTTCTTTATGCAACACTTATTAGGATAAAACTCAAAATATACATTATTTTCTTTTGCAACTTGAGAAACAGATAGCTAATTCTTTTTAATAGTAAGCACATGTAAAATATTTTGCAATATCAAAGACCTAGTTCTAGTGGGTAGATATCCTTGGCCAACATGTTGAATCTGAGTTTCATTTTCATTTCCCATATGAAGAAAATCATTATATATGTAAACCGTACCTGACTGAAGAACAAAAACATCATTGGTGACATGATGAGAAACTCTTGAATCTGGATACCAAGCTAATTCTTTTGATGCAGGTCGTGGAGAGACTGTAGCAACAAAGCTGGAGGACACTCCTTGATTGACTTGAGATGTTATAGGTGAGGGATTAACTGCAGAGGAATAACCTGATGAACAACCTTCAGAACCAACAGGGGAAGCATTCTGGTGAACAATAACCAGATTTTCACCAAAAGAATTGAGTAAAGAAACATCCAGGAGTAAAAACAAATTGAACAAAAGACTCATTCTGTCCTACAGGCACATAATATGGATGAAAAACATGAAGCTGTTGAGCTTAAAGAGAAAACACATGAGTAAAATCTTGAACTGATGGAGTAGTAGCTTTATGAATATATTGATTATTAGATGCATAAGTTGTTTGCCTCTGATTATTAGTATTCAACTCAGTTCTTGACAATAGAATTCTGACCTTGATAGCTAAAATCAAACCTATAATAATACTTTTGAACTACATGGCCAAAACGATTACACAACCGACATTGTGGCTTGTTATTGAACCGACCTCTACCTCACCCTCTATAACCATTTCCACCACGACCTCCTCTATTAAATGTTACATCAGAAAAAACATGACCTAGAGATACGTGTGATGCATCCTGAATCATGGGCGAGGGAGTATGAAGAGGTCTCTATTGAACAAACTGATGAGAAATCATATTTACATGCATAGCAAGGTTTTCAGTGAAAAAATTCTTTTAAAGAGTTTCACAATCAAGTAGCATATCAATAAAAGCATCCAAAGATAATGACTCACGAAAAACAATGACAATGACAGATTCAAACTCAATAGATAACCCTTCCAGAATAACACTAACCTGCTCATATTCAGTAATGACACTTCCAGATGTGTTTAGTGTATCACAAATGAGCTTGACTTTAGCAAGAAATTCCTTACAAAAATACTTCCTTTCTTTTGGGAATGTAAACTATAAACAAGAGCAAATATCTTGGCACTAGATGTAGCACCAAACAACCTAGTAATATCATTTCAAATAGCTCGTGATGAAGTAAGATCAGTTAAATGAGGTAAAATATCAGCATGAACTGTAGATAAAATCCACGAAGCAAGCAGTTTATCTTCCTGATTGAACAGCAAAAAATCAGGATTATCAACTTGTTGACCTTCCTCATCATAACAAAGAAACTAAGAGGTATCAACTTATCAGAGACATATTTTAGTAAACCATATCCATCAATGATTAGAAGAACCTGGTGCTTCCAAAGAATAAATGTAGTTTCAGTCAACTTGACAGTATCACGCTTAGGGAATTTTTGAACAAGATTGACTTTAAACACAAACTGAGAAATGGAACTGGATGCATCTACAAACAAAGAAGTTGGAGATGTATTCACATTAATAGGCGGAACAACATTAATATGTATAGGAGACGCATCTTGAGTCATCGATCACAGAAAATAAACCACAAAGAACTTGACTGAGACTTTAAAACAAACACTTGATAGGCAAAAACAATACACCTCACAAACTGAGATTATCACAGAAGATTCAAGCTATCGCACTATCTTCAAGAATCTTTAAGCAACAAATTCATGAAAACTCAAACACTCGATCGAAAGAACATGTACACTGATCACTCACTTTGTTCTACACACATAGACAAACCAGAGAACAAAGATCCACACGATCTAACACATATTCTTGAAAACCGAAGATCTAGTGTTGACGCATGAATTAGACTATGATAATAGAAAAATCAACGATGTTGGAGCTGCAAAAACCTCCTTAATTGCAAGTAATCGAAGATCGGAAATCGAAGAATTCACAAAGACAGAAATCACAAGCATATGCGATAAAATGTATCAACAAGTTTCAGAATTCAACAATTGCGATAGTTATGAATCAAAGAAAAACAACTTACATAGTGGAAAAAAATCACGAAATAGAGTATAAGCAGTAGCAACAATTAGAAGCAGCAACAACAATCACATAAGAAAGAAACCTAATCAGCAACAGGACCTTTTTGGCGACTGATATCATGTTGAGTAGTAAAATACTAGAGGAACTAGGAATGAGAGAAATATCATGGAAGATATGAAAGAAAGAGAGATGGTACTCTCATAGTTTTATTGATCAATTGCTGCAATATTCTAAATAGAGAACCAACTCTTTTGTAGAAGAGTTTGTGGTCATTCACAGTCGGTTATTCAAAACGATATTCTAACAACAAACCTAACCGTTGCCAACTAACTATAACAACCAAAGCTTACATTGTTTACAATAAAGTCATCCATACTCTATTATCCTAATAATTTTGACCTCTAATAATAAATATTAAAAAATTAAAAGCATCTCCATAATTTTTTTAAAAAATAAAATTTAAAGGTATGTAATAATAACAAATATCATAAAAATAACCTCTAATATCATTTATTTAAAACATAAATTTAAAAAGTAGATCTTTAATATTAAATATTAAGAAAAAATTGACACTCTAATAATAAATATCGAAAAATAAACCACATACAACAAATATTAAAAATAACTCTTAATAATAAATATTAAAAAAAAACTATAATCAAAATATCAATTGTGATATAAGATTCATTACTGTTTATACTAAATAAAATTTTAATTTAGGAATTGTGAAATACATCAATTAATATTAAAATTTAAGAGGTATATATAATTAAAAAATATAAAGAGTGAGCTTTGGGCGGATGTCTCTCCTATCCATCTTTAAGGTTAATTCTGATTATTGTTGTAAATAAAATAAAGAACAGAAAGAAAATAGACAAAAGAGAGAGACAAAATGGAGAGATTTTATTGTATTCTCAAAATAGATTTTTTTATACAATGCTTTGCCTAAAGTCTATATTTATAGGCATAAGATAGAAACCCTAATTCCAATGGGTATTAAACCCTAATATCAAAGCCCATTAAAGTTTAACTTAATATATGGATATCCACCATAAATAGATATATTCATAACACTCCCCCTTGGATATCCATGAAAATAATGTGCCTCGTTAAAACCTTACTAAGATAGAACCCTGTGGGAAAAAATTCTTAGTGAAGGAAAAAGAGTACACACATATTTGATATGCATAACATGTTGCCTCATTAAAAACCTTACCAGGAAAACCCATTGGGACAAAACCTCGGTTAAGGGAAAAAGAGTGCAACGCGTATTTACTCCCCCTTGACTAATATTCTCAATATATTTATGCAAATATCTTTAAAATTCAATAAGTCTCTTTGCGACTTTGATGAGTATAATGCACTGTAAATATGAGATAAAGTCTCATTTGGCAATAACATATTTGCTCAGTTGGAGCCTTCTGAGATAATAATACTTCCGAATATAATACTCACATTCCCTTGCATTTAAAATGGGAAAATATGCATAATTATGCACATTTTAATATGTTCTTATTTCATTCACTTCGGGGAATGAAAAATATGTGCTCTGTGCCATTCACTTCGGGGAATGGAAAATATTAAATATAGCACATTATATCAAATCGGTTATCTATCAAAGATAAACTCTCAAAAGCTCTTTCGAAGCATTGATATTTTAGTACTTTGAGATATAGTACTCACATTTTTCCTTGTATTTAAATGGGAAAATATTTCTTATGCTTAAGTATAGTATGAGTACTTGCACTGTCTGCTTGGCATAAATAGCCACAATTCATTGTAGATTTCATTCCGGAAGTGATAATATTCTTCAAAGAATAAATTAACATAGAATGTAAATAAATAATATATAAAATAAATTAATGATAAATTAACATAGAGCGTAAATAAATAATATGTAAAATAAATTATCATAAATATATAATAAATAAAAATAAATTAACAAAATAAATAAAAGATCAATTATTTCTTTTAGATGTTATAAGGAAAATAAAATAAATGGTGAATTATTCTCTTGAAGAACTATGAGAAAAATTATCAATATCCAATTGAGTTGGATCAATAACGCCATTATTTTCGCCACAAAGAAAATCTGATTATATTTTCTTTAATTTATCATTCATGATTATGAATAAAGTCCATAATACCTCGGCGTTTGACAAGTACGAGATCAATGATTTATACCATTACATTGATAACATAAAGATTTTGATATAATCTCTATCATTCTTGTCATCTTTATAATTCCACTTCTGGTGGATATAAGTATTCTCAAAAGAATCATCTTATCCATGTTTATTTTATGACTTCAATCGCAACCACAATTACTAATGTGGCTTTTATTCATTCCGCTATATAATATCACATTCGCTTCAGTGAATGGAGCGAAGCCTGTTGGGCGATATTCATGATTTTTCATAAGCAATTCATTATTTTGTTTAGCCATAAGAAGGCAAGAAATTAACTCAGAATATTTCTTAAAGCCTTTTTCACGATATTGTGTCTGAAGGACAACATTGTTGGCATGAAAAATGGAGTATGTTTTTTTTTCTAACATATCCTCATCAATGATACTCTGGCGCATAATTGAGTTTTATTCACTAACCATATAGTGAATTATCACGTTTGCATTCACTTCAAGGAATGAAACAAATTCAATAATCGCATGGAATAAACATCATGCTTGCATTCACTTCAGGGAATGACATAAATCAAATAATCGCATGGAATAATCATTATGTTTGCATTCACTTCATGGAATGTCATAAATCCAATAATCGCATGGAATAATCATCATGCTTACATTCACTTTAAGGAATGTCATAAATCCAATAATCGCATGGAATAATCATCATGCATGCATTTACTTTAGGGAATGCCTCCCATAAAAATTCTTTGATCAAGACAATTTTCGTAACTTGAACTTGGGAGAAGTCTATAATCGAATTTTTCGACACAAAAAATATTGCTTCCAAGCAAATATAGACTTTATAATATTCATACTATTAAATAGTAATTAATCAACCAATATATATATACAATATATACAAAGAACAAAAAAATTTAATCCTCATACGCGGCGTTGTTAAACCAGTCCACAAGGTCCTTTAAAAAAAGAACCTCCTTTGAGACCGGTAGCCTCGCAGAACGGGATGTCCAGCCAATATACTCGGATTAAACCAACATAACAAAGAACATATTAATTGATTAAAGGTTTAATATTTGTTCTAATATCATGTAAAACTTAAAACATGATTAAAACATAAACTTTCGTCATAATAATAAAATAAATAAATATTGGTTATAAATAAATATAAAAAATCTCAAATTAAATAAATAAAACATACCGGACTTTCCACTAATTTGAATATATGGAAAGTTTAATCACCAATATTTTGTTAAAATCCTTTTTGGGAATTGTCGACAAGCACCACGAGAATTGAGTCACTTTATCGCTACGCAAACACCAAATAACCAAAGATTTTTAATAAATTAAAAATCAAATCAAAGATCAAGAGAGAAAAATAAAAATATAATTGAGGGAGAAGAACTTATCTTTGATTTATGCCAGTAACAAATTCTTTTCAATAACTCTTTCAAGATTTGAACGACAAACACCTCCGTTGGTTAGAGTCTCATGCTGATAACGGTTGTGAATAAAATAAAGAACAGAAAGAAAATAGACAAAAGAGAGAGACAAAAGGGAGAGATTTTATTTTATTCTCAAAGTAGATTTTTTTATACAATGCTTTGCCTAAAGTCTATATTTATAGGCATAAGATAGAAACCCTAATTCCAATGGGTATTAAACCCTAATATCAAAGCCCATTAAAGTTTAACTTAATATATGGATATCCACCATAAATAAATATATTCATAACAATTATAACTTTTTTAACATGTTAATATTTTTTTTGATTAACTTGTTTGCATCTATAAAATATCCTTGTTTTTTTTTTCTCCCTCAGAAGGAAAAGAAAAGAAGAAGGTTTAGTAGAGTTTTAGGAAGATAATTGTTCAAATATACTTGACAAGAAAACATAACCCGAAGACAAATTAGTTGTAATGATTCCTGATCCTTGTCGAACATCGATCTTCACCGCAATGGAAAACAAACGATAGATCCTATATCTTTGGATCGGACTGTTGTTTACCTCGTAATTTATACGTACCAGGGATCTCACAATACTCTACAAACTCAGAGGAAGGAACGACAGGGATAAATAAATAAATAAATAAAAAATAAATAAAAATAAAAATGACAATGTGTACCAATACGACATATAAGTGTAACAGTTAGTATAAATATTTGAAAATATTTCTTTTGGTAAAAAACTCACTGAGCATTCAAATATTTTGATCTTTAAAGTTGTAAAATTTTCAAAATGTTTTATAAACTATTTAGATGATTTTTTTAAGTGAAAATGACCAAAAATGACAATGCGTACCGATACCGCACATAAACGTACCGATATCGTAGCTTTAAGTATTTTACATCGAATAGAAAAAACGTAACAGTACGGCCCTGTATACTGATACGCTTTCAACTGTAAAATCATTTTGAGTTGAATCAGTAGGTACGCCTAACACTCGTACCGATACTTGAACATTTTATTTTTACATCGACTGCAATTTGAGTACCGGTACCACTGTAGTTGTACCAATACTCCATAAGATTCAATTTAAAATTTTCACTCACTCATACCGGTATAACCCTTAGACATACCGATATCAGGTTATCTTACGAAATTGAACTATTTTAGTATCAATACTCGTCTCTTCCATACCGATACTCGCGTTTTGAGTATCGGTACATTCTACTTTGTAGCGTCTCTTTCTATTTATGGTAGGTACCGATATGGCTCTTCGCGTACCGATACCTAGAGAATTAGAAAAACATTTATTGCGGGAAAATACCTCCCTAATGATTATATTCAATTTTTCAGCAACCCAAACAGTTAGAATTTAAAGAAGGCATATAAATTTAAGTTTCCAAAGCTTCTATCAACACCAAATGATCTTTGAGTGAACAATCAAGCAAAAATTCAATCTTTAAGAGCTTTTATTGTCAAATTTTAGTACCGAGTTTGTTTGTATTCATTTGTGATTTTTATTTCAAGTTTGGGGACTGTTTTTGTTGTGATTGGGTAGACATTATAAGCCTATTGAGAGGACTTATTAAGTTTACCATTTCTCTTCTCAAATAAAGTATTTGTTTAATCAAGCTTTGGGTAGAAAGCTTGATCGGTTGTAAGATTTTCTCCTAATCCAAGAAAGGATGACGAATTCAAGATTAGTGAATTGTTTAAAATTCTTAGTGGTGTGCTAAGGTAGTGAATGTAAAGCTTATTTGAAGTTTGAACTACTCTGAATCTTTTGTGTCATCTTTTCAAATTTTCTTTTGCACCCATCAAATTTTTTAATTTTCAATTCATCCCCTTTTTTACGACAATTGTTCAATTGATTATCTCAACACTAAAGGTTTTTTTTGATAAAACTGAAAAATATTTTACTAAAAATTCTTAAGGTTAATATGATTTCAATTTTGATTTACTTGATGTCTATGATGATGAGGATCGAGAAAAGATGTAAGAGTATATTATAAAAATATTTAGTATTACTTCAAAATTTAAGGCATATAAAATTAAATTTTCTAACAATTATTTATTCTTATATTTTGGATCTTAATTACGTGTATACAATAGAAAACTTAAAACTAAAAAACTAAAAAAATTAACTTTAAAAAATAAGAAAGAACGAGTCAAACTCCAATATTTTTTTTTTCTGGAATTACTAAGTCAAATTATTTTTCTTTGCCTTTGTACTATGCAAAAAAATTATATTTGGTATTTTTATTGGGTTTGGCTAAAAATCGACCCCTAAATTACGGCTAAAAAACGGCCAAGTGATAAATTGTCATTGGATGGTAGCCCAACTATTTTAACTGTTGGATTAAAATGAGTTAACAGGTTAACCGGTTACACCTATTAAAAAAGGGTAAACTATACCAGTAACCACCCAACTAATTAAAGATACCTATTTTGACCACCCAACTCAAGAAATCGTCAATTAGGTCACCAAACTTTTAAATTAATATTTTTTAAATTAATAAATAAAATTAACCATCCAAACCGGTGATGAAACATATAATAAATATAAGAATAAAAATATTTATATAATAAATATTCTAATAAAAATATTCGAATAAAAAATATACGAATAAAAATATTCGTATAATAAATATTTGAATAAAAATATTCATATAATAAATATAGGAACAAAAATATTTGAATAAATACGAATAATAATATTTGTATAATAAATATTCGAATAAAAATATTCATATAACAAATATTCGAATAAAAATATTAGAATAAAAAATATACAAATAAAAATATTCGTTTAAAAAATATTAGAATAGTAATTATAGGAATAAAAATATTCATATAATAAATATTCGAATAAAAATATTTAAATAAAAAATATACGAATAAAAATATTCATTTAATAAATATTATAATAATAAATATAGGAATAAAAATATTAATAAAAATTCGAATAAAAATATTCAAATAAAAAAATACGAATAAAAATGTTCGTATAATAAATATTGGAAGATAAATATTCGAATAAAAAATATTTGAATAAAAATATTTGAATAAAAAATATACAAATAAAAATATTCATTTAATAAATATTCGAATAATAAATATAAGAATAAAAATATTCACATAATATATATTGGAATAAAAATATTTGAATAAAAAATATACAAATAAAAATATTCATATAAAAAATATTTGAATAAAAATATTAAAATAAAAAATACACGAATAAAAATATTCGTATAATAAATATTAGAATAAAAATATTCGTATAATAAATATTAGAATAAAAATATTTAAATAAAAAATATATGAATAAAAATATTCAAATAAAAAATACGAATAAAAATATTCGTATAATAAATATTAGAATAATAAATATAAGAATAAAAATATTTATATAATAAATATTCGAATAAAAATATTTAAATAAAAAATATATGAATAAAAATATTCATATAATAAATATTAGAATAATAAATATAAGAATAAAAAATAATCAAATAAAAATATTCGTATAATAAATATTATAATAATAAATATAGGAATAGAAATATTCATATGATAAATATTCAAATAAAAATATTTGAATAATTTTATTCGTATATTTTGTATTCGAATATTTTATTTGACTATTTAATATATGAATGTTTAATAAAAATATTGATATAATAAATATTCGAATAAAATATTTGAATATTTTTTATTTTTAAATTAGATATTTAATATACGAATATTTAATATATGAATATTTAATATAAGGATGTTAAATAATAGTTAAAATATTTGAATTTTATTCGAATATTTAAAACATCAAATTTGATTCGAATCAAATTATTTTACATCAAATTTAACATTCATATATTTAATATCTAATGAATTTGATTCGAATGTTAAATTAAGAAAATTTTAAAATATTAAAACATTATATCATAATATATGGATATTTAATATTCGAATCAAAATATTCAAATATTTTAGTATTTTAATCAAAATATCTAATAAATTTAATTCGAATGTGAGAAGTTGTAAGGATTTGTGTACATACCTTTTTCTTTACGGTTTCCGTAACCATTTGTGTATACTTTGTAGAGATTTGTGTACATACAAAAATCCTTACAACTTATATATTTTAGTAGTAAATTGTGTATGTACACGAATACTTATACTTGGATGGCCTCTTGGTGAGAAGTTGTAAGGATTTGTGTACATATCTTTTTTCTTACGGTTTTCGTAACTATTTGTGTATACGTTGTAAGGATTTTCCTTACGGTTTCCGTAACCATTTGTGTATACTTTGTAGAGATTTGTGTACATACACAAATCCTTACTATTTTTGTACCAAATTATGTATTCTCGTAGTAAATTATGTATGTACACAAATCCTTACCCTTGGATGGGCTCTTTTAGCTCATGGTTTCAAGTCGTAAGGATTTGTGTACATACCTTTTTCCTTACGGTTTTTGTAAGCCATTGTGTATACTTTTGTAAGGAATTGTGTACATACACAAATCCTTACTATTTTTGTGTCATATTATGTATACTCGTAGTAAATTGTGTATGTACACAAATCCTTACCCTTTGATGGGCTCCTTTAGCTCATGATTTCAAGTCATAAGGATTTGTGTACATATCTTTTTTCTTACGCTTTTCGTAATCCATTGTGTATACTTTGTAAGGAATTGTGTACATACATAAATCCTTATCATTTTTGTGCCATATTATGTATACTCGTAGTCAATTGTGTATGTACACAAATCCTTACCATTGGATGGCCTCCTTTAGCTCATGATTTCAAGTCATAAGGATTTGTGTACATATCTTTTTTCTTACGCTTTTCGTAATCCATTGTGTATACTTTGTAAGGAATTGTGTACATACACAAATCCTTACCATTTTTGTGCCATATTATGTATACTCGTAGCCAATTGTGTATGTACACAAATCCTTACCCTTGGTTGACCTCCTTTAGCTCATGTTTTCAAGTCGTAAGGATTTGTGTACATACCTTTTTACTTACGTTTTTCGTAAGCCATTGTGTATACTTTGTAAGGAATTGTGTACATACAGAAATCCTTACCAATTTTGTGCCATATTATGATACGTGTAGGCAATTGTGTATGTACACAAATCCTTACCTTTGGAGGGCCTACTTTAGCTCATGGTTTCAAGTCGTAAGGATTTGTGTACATACCATTTTCCTTACGGTTTTCGTAAGTCGTTGCGTATATTTTGTAAGGAATTGTGTACATACATAAATCCTTACCATTTTTGTGCCATATTATGTATACGCGTAGGCAATTGTGTATGTACACAAATTCTTACTCTTGGATGTTCTCCTTTAGCTCAGGGTTTTAAGTCGTAAGGATTTATGTATATACCTTTTTTCTTACGGTTTTCGTAAGCCATTGTGTATATTTTGTAAGGAATTGTGTACATACATAAATCCTTATCATTTTTTTATTATATTATGTATACTCGTAGCCATTTGTGTACATACTGTTTTTCTTACAATATTTGTAAGGATTTGTGTATGTACACAACTTCTTACGTTTGTAACAATTTATGTATATATCTTTTTGCTTACAGTTTTTATAAGAAATTGTGTACATATTTCATAACCAATTGTGTACATAAATGACCGGGTAAACCAGTAAGCCTCTTTTTAGTTGCTTTTTAAGTGTCGTTTCCTAGAACGACCCATTTTTATTTGATTATTTTTAGTATTAATAATTTTTATATTTTAAAATATCCATTCTAACACAAATAGTAGTCTTGAAATTTGTTACGTTATTTTTTTTTATCAATCTTTATTTAATGTATGATTTACGGATCAAATCTTATTCTCTGATTTATCCACATGTTATTTAGATCAATACTAAACTTGCAAAAATCCAAAGATTAAATTAAATTAGAAAAGCTAAATTCCTAACTTATACTATGCAAATTGAATAAAAAAATCAATTTATGTTATAAATAAAATAAAAAATAAGAAGAAAATAAACAAAAGAGAGAGACAAAAGAGAGAGATTTTATTGTATTCTAAGTAGAGTTGTATACAATGCTTTGTCCAAAAGTCTATATTTATAGGCATAAGATGGAAACTCTAATTCTAATGAGTATTAAACCCTAAAAATAAAGCTCATTAAACTTTAACTTAATATATGGATATGCACCATGAATAAATATATTCATAACAATTTAATAATTATCTCTTAAAAGCAAATAGGGATGTAAAAACAGTTACTCGGATGGGTTTCAGGTCGAGTACTATTATGTCGGGTAATGTCAGGCCGGGTAAAATTGGATACAGGTCATTTCAGGTTGATTTGATGTTTTGATTCGATTCGGGTCGGGTGCGGGTCCATTTCAGGTCGTGTCTATTTCAGGCCGGGTTCATTTCAGCTCGGGTTCAAACGATTCAGGTCCAAATCAGATAATTGATAGATTCATTTCAGTTCGATTGCATTTTAGGTCGGGTTCATTTCAAGTCGATTTTATTTCATGTCGAATTAATTCAGATTTTAAATTCATATTAATTAAAATTATTAAGTTTGAGTTTGATACAAATAAGTAATTAAGTAAAGAACCGATATACTTTGGGTTGAATGGTTGATCATTTATTTCGAATTAATTATTTAATATATAATGTCTTTAACTAGCATAAATCTTATTAAAAATAAATATTACGCACTAGACTAAACAAAAATATCATCAAATGATTCATATCTTAAAAATTGGGCTAAATTACAAAAAATTAAAATTAATAAGGAATAAACATTAGACCAAAAAATAAAATTTAAATTAAAAAGGATAAAAATTAATAAAATAAAATATTATCTCATTAAAAACACTAAACTAAATTAGAAAAATAAATAATAATTAATTTAAAATAAAAATAAAATTATAAGGACTAAATTGCAAAAATTATAAATTAATAATAGTTAAATTCGCTAAAAATTTTAATTTTAACGTACTTTAATACATTATAATTTATACATATACAATATAGTTTAATGTATATATAATATACTTATATATATTATACGTTATGTATTAATGTATTATATGTAATATATAATATATTTTAATATATATAATATTATATATAATATACTTTAATATATATAAAAAATATATATATACTTAAATGTATACTAATATATGTATTTAATTTATTTATGAATTAATATATGTATATATATTTAATTAATGTATGTATATTATTAATTCTTTAAGCTTAACACTAATCCCTTAAGCCCAAATCACTAAACTAGTTCTTTAAGATCAATTCTCCAATCACTAAACTAATTCTCTATGATCAAATTGAAACAATTTTAAAATAATAATTTGATTTAATTAAATAAGGATCAAATCGAATAAAAAATAAAAATTAAAATTTAAATTTTGAGTGATTATAACCAAATTGAAATAATTGTAAAATAAGGTGTAGAGAGGCGCAATATTCGATTTTTTAGGCGCGACCTATATAAAAATGTGTTGAATTTTTTATCTGATCTAGAGTAGTGTCAAATGAATATTTAAATCTAATATTCATTTTATATTTTTAATTGATTATATTTTAATCAAAGTTTATTATTTGATTATAATAATAATAATAAGAATAAGAATAAGAATCCAAAATTTATCATATATATTAATTTACTCTAAAATTTTATTTTTTTCCTTCTATTTTATATAATAATCAAAATTTATTTATAATTCCCTCCAAATTTTTGGATAACTTTATCGCTCCAAAGTTTTTAAACTAAAAGTAAATTAATCTCAAAAAATGAGTGGCTTATTTCCCTCCAAAATTTTGTTTTTTTGCTCTTTTTTATATAATAATTAAAATTTATTTCTAATTCTCTTCAAAATTTTGGATAACCTATATCCCTCCAAAATTTTTCCACTAAAAGTAAATTAATCTCAAACTTAAAAATGAGTAGCTTATTTCCCTTAAAAATTTGGTCTTTTCACTCTTTTTTTTACCAATTATTTTAGTTTAATTTAATTGAGTTTAGATTAATTTAATAAAAAGTTATATTTGATTTTAGAATTCTTTTAATTATGTATGTACTTTATGTTTTTATATTTTAATTTAACTTAATTAATCCTAAGTTCAATAAGTTAATTTAACTTAATTAAATATTAATTTAAAATTATATTTTTAATGGAATATTAATTTAGAATTATAATTTTTAATCAAATATTATTTTAAAATTATAATTAAAATTAAATACATTAAAACTAAATAAAATAGTAAATAAATTAATTTAATTAAATACGTAATACTAAATTTAAATATTAATCCCTAAATTAATTCTCATGTCTAATTCTATTTTTTAAGACTAATTATATCTACTAATATTTTAAATTCATCAAATTATATATATACTTAATTATATTTTATGTAAATATTAAGTCTTGTTAATATTAGTTCAGGTCAATAACAGTTCGGGTTCAAAACAAGTCGGGTCATTTATCAGGTCGGGTTCAAAACAGGTCGGACAAAATCATGTCTCGGGTCGATTCAGTCGGGTAATATTGGTTATCTGCCAGGTTAGACTCGGGTTCGGGTTTGTTTCATTCGAATGTAGGTCGGGTTTCTAGTCCACAATAACAGGTTGAAATCGGGTTCGGGTCATTCTCGGTCGGATACAGTTCGGATTCGGTTAGTACAGTAACATGTCCAACTCGGGTTCGGGTCAACAACAATCGGATATAGATCGGGTTCGGCTCATTACATCCCCGAGTCAAACCAAGTTCTGAATCGAACAGGTTTCAGTCAGGTTTTCAGGTCGGGTTAACTTTTTACATCCCTAAACGCAAATATAAATTGTAAATACAGATGTTTGGTTCATAAAATGTAAGATTACTTTTAAGAATAGGATCATCGGAATGTAACATTACTTTATACATTACTATGAATGTTACATTAACTTTTTTGATTTATTTGGTAGAAATATAGTATTGTAGTGTTTGGTCGAAAGAATATAAGATTAATTGAAAGCAAAATTTATCAACTTATTCTTATGATATATTATTTTAATAAGTTAAACTTTTAATTATTAAATTAAATTGCATTATCTAAAATTTGTATAAATTTTATATTTATAATATAATTAATATATTAAATTATTTTTAAAAAATATCTATATAGTTCTATTCTCATTTAATTTTTAACGAAAAATATCTATAATATAATTAATATATTAAATTATTTTTAAAAAATATCTATATAGTTTTATTCTCATTTAAAAAATATCTATAATATAATTAATATATTAAATGTTTAACAGGTTTAGATTTTTAGGTTTTTTATTATATTTGATAATTTATCAAATAAATTAAAATAAATAAAAATATAATAAAAATGAGAAAAATAAATTAATCTTTTCAATTTTTGAGATGAAAATATCTAACAAATTAAATAATAAAATTAGTACATCAAGTTTTAACGCATTAAATCTCAAGCAACATACAATATCTTTAGAAACGTCATAAATATAACATTAATAAAACATCATTTATAAATTAAAAAAATATTAAATAAACCTTTTTAATAAATGATCAATACAAATAAAATTTATTATCATAAGGGTAACATTGTCTTAAAGGAAATGAATTGCGTAATACTTAAGAAAATAAAAGAATTAACATTTTCATATTTCAAGAAAAAAACCTACTATAAATAAAATAATATTTCATAATAATAAAAATATTTTTAAATCAAACCTTAAAATATAAATCTGAAAAAGATTATTACCTCGTAATAGAAAGATTATATTTAGAAGACATAATATTTTCAGCTTTCATATGCAGATTAGGAGTGGGCAAAAAATCCGATTATCCGGTCTCGGACCCGATAAGACTCGATAGATTTTTATCTGGTATTAGTTTTGATGGGACTAGGACTGGATCCAAAATTTAGCTTCCGGTCATAACTGGGACCGGGAATGAATCTCGATTTTTTGGACCCGGTACTCGGTGGGCACCCAATAGAACCAAGACCAAGACCAAATATCTGGTATTGGTTTTCTTTTGTTTATTTTTCTTATCAAACTTTCTCTTTATGAATAAATATTATGAGTATGAATAGTTTTAAAACTTTAATTTTCAAGCCTACAATTTCTAATTTTATTATTTAATATTATTATTGATGGTTGATTTTTTTTCTTTAATTACTCAATTTTTTTAAGAATAAACTAATTGACCGGGTACCTGGTATTGGAACCGCTTTCTACCAGTAACAAGACCGATTCTTAAAATTTATCGAAATTGATGGTTACCGAAACCGAGATTAATTCTATTCAAATTGATCGAATACCCGATATTACTCAGAGCTATTACATTGGTTTAGTTTTACGGGTTATACCTATAATAGCACCCTAATGAGCTAAAAATTTTAAATTAACATCTGGCTTCCGTGAATTTTAAAAAAATGATATTAGTTTATATAGACATAAAATTGGAGTGTTGTTTTTTTGTTTATTATTAATATGAGATTTTTGAATCTAAACTAAATCTAGGAATTTCACATTCATAATGAACAAAGGCTAACATTTTAATTTTGTACATGTAACACCCGACTCGGATGTCACATTGGGCCGGAGGCCCAAAACCTGTATTTCAGAAATTCCTTTCAAAAGCTCAACAAATTAAAATCAAATTCGAATTCAAATACGATTCATAAAATCCATTTAAGATAAAACGCAAGCCCAAAATAGTATAAAGTAATCGGAGCTCCAAAATATTACAAACCATTAAAACATTCGACCCAAATTAAAATAGACAGAGTTACATTACATAGGGTTCGACATAGTACAAACCCACTAAATCTAACATATGTACTCTAACAACACAGTCGATGCTGAAATCCGAACCTTGATGATGCTCCACGAACCGGCTTCACCTAACCTACGCACGAAAACATATTTCGAACGCTGAGCTACGAAAGCTCAGTGGATACGCCGAACTCGGCCAACATCATGCATATCATAAGCAGTAAAGCATAACATATAGAATATCGTGCATGATATGATGATCTAGCATGCTTGCCTACCACATGGCATAAACAATGTATGATATCGCACAAAGCATATACATGTCACATCACAAAATAACACACAAAAGTGAGGCCCGCGTCCACACAGCATCGGGATCCTACACTCAAGATTGAGGTCGCCCTCAAATCCTATGCCCGGAATGTTACATCGGACATATTCGAACGAGGCCGCCCAACGTTCGGAAAGGGGTGGAGGACGCCCAACCAACCCCATGCTCGGAATGTTACATCGAACATCTTCGAGTGAGGCCGCCCAACACTCGGAATAAAAGTCTTCAAAAATCATCTAGCATGTTACATCAGATGGCCTTCGACGTGTTGCAACACTTATGGATATCCAGATTTCCATCAAACAAGGACTCGAAACACATAAATGATCCACCTAGGATCCTCACACCAAAACTCATCAAGACTTAACATACTTTAGTTATTCAGGGTTTAAATACGTCAATCTTGTGTTAACCATTCATTTCATTAATTATAAGATTCATTGTGACCTTTAATCTCATTATCGAACCTCTAACAATACATGTCTTGTCAATTTCTCGCAGGAGTATCGATACCCTTATATGGGGTATCGAACCACCTGCCTCGATACCTACCCAAAGAAGTCATCGAACCATGGGTATCGATACCCTTTGACCATTTCCAAAGTCAACAAAAGGGGACCCTCCAACATCGATACCGGTATCGATGCCATTTTGCCACTGGAGGTCTCGATATCGAACCATGGTTCGATAACCCTGTCCACATAACCTAATTCCATTCATGGGTATCGATACCGGTGTCCCGTGTATCGATACCCCCTGCACGAAATGCAGGTTTGCACTTGGAAAATTCCTAGGATTCATTCCCAAACTCGATCCAATCAGTTCCAAAGTGTTTCTATTCATTTCTAAAGATGATTAAGGCATTTTAACATCAATTCCAAATCATTTAACATTCAAATTCGAAATCCACCATTAAAGCATGCCAAGCACAAATCAAGCACACACATACATCAACATCTATATGTATGCAACTACCATGATATGTTTGATGTAAAGAACGAGTTGGGAGTACCAACCTTAAGCAAACAACAACCAAAACGTCCTCCCTTAACTTCTTCAAGCTCTTCCTTTTCTTATGCTTGTTGATGGCTCACCACCCTCTTTCTCTACAAGAGAAAGATAAACAACTATTAGGAACTTTTTGGGGATGAATTCTAAGGCTTAAAACACCATAAAACCCAGATTTTAAGCTCTCAAAACCCATTCCCGAACTCAACTTAAAACCCCCACCTAAACCTTCATCTTTGCCAAACCAAACCGTTTTTACCTTTTTGGATAGATCTCAAACACCTCTATAACTCCCTCTCTTGCACCAAAACGTGATTCTTAGAAAATCACACAAAGATCAAACATTTTTCACTCTCCAACTAGGGTGAGAAGAAGATGAAGAGAAAAGCCTCCCTATGACCTCACTCTCTACACTCTCTACAGCACATACCACTCTCCTCTCTTCTCTTGCCTTCCCTAAGGGAAAAGACCAAAAACTCCTTACTAAAACCTTTCTAACCCAACAACACACAAGCCCAAACAAGACGAAAGCCCAACAACCACCTAAGCCCGAGCACAAAACCGAAGCCCAACACCACGGGTTAACCCGACACTCGGATACGAGAATCCGGGTCGTTACAGTACATATATAAACTAATGCAAACATCCTTTTTTTTAATAATTTATAGTTAGATCTTAATTTTAATTTTATTTTTTTTATTCTTCAATACATTAAAAATACAAAACAAATTTCTAATATTTTAGTTTTTTTAGTTTTGTAAAAGAATTAAGTAGAACTCTTTGTACAAGCTAGAAGAGTTTCAATTAAAATCTACTTAATTATCTGTTTATTCGTGGAGCTTTAAAAAATATTTAAAAAAACTTTTATTGGATAATCTGTTTTTTAAAATTCACGGGGTATGCACCATGAAGTTACTATAAGTGTGTTAGCTTGAGAAATAGAGTCCAGGTATTATTTAAAAAAATCAATTAATGATGATTAAAAGTACTTTATCACAAATATTAATTTTTTCTGTTGATTTTTTTACGGCATTACGAATATAATTAATTATGATATATTTTTATTTGGTCATTTTAATAGTAATAATTGTGACAAATATATTTTTACAAATAAATTCTCACTAAAAGTCTATAATTGTGACACAATTCATTTCATTAAAACTTTGAGACGTGATAGTAATAATATATGAATTGATCACTATTATTTAATATTTATTGTAACATTAAAATTATTTATCACTTAAAATTTTACTTTTTGTTGTAATAAATTTTATCTCCAATAATAAAATATTATTGTATAAATATTAAGTAATAATAAATTAGATATTCTCACAATAATAAATATATTTTTGTTATGAATATATTTATTTACGGTGGATATCCATATATTAACTTAAACTTTAATGGGCTTTGATATTAGGGTTTAATACCCATTGGAATTAGGGTTTCCATCTTATGCCTATAAATATAGACTTTAGGCAAAGCATTGTATACAACCCTACTTTGAGAATATAATAAAATCTCTTTCCCTTTTGTCTCTCATATTTATTCTTCTATTTTATTCTTGTTCTTTACTTTATTCACAACACATTATCAGCACGAGACTCTAACCAACGGAGGTGTTTGTCGTTCAAATCTTGAAGGAGTTATTGAAAAGAATTTGTTACTGGCATAAATCAAAGATAAGTTCTTCTCCCTCAATTATATTTTTATTTTTCTCTCTTGATCTTTGATTTGATTTTTAATTTATTAAAAATCTTTGGTTATTTGGTGTTTGTGTAGCGATAAAGTGACTCAATTCTCGTGGTGTTTGTCGACAATTCCCAAAAAGGATTTTAACAAAATATTGGTGATTAAACTTTCCATATATTCAAATTAATAGAAAGTCCGGTATGTTTTATTTATTTAATTTGAGATTTTTTTATATTTATTTATAACCGATATTTGTTTATTTTATTATTATGACGAAAGTTTATGTTTTAATCATGTTTTAAGTATTACATGATATTAGAACAAATATTAAACCTTTAATTAATTAATATGTTTTTTTTGTTATATTGGTTTAATCCGAGTATATTGGCTGGACATCCCGTTCTGCGAGGCTACTGGTCTCAAAGGAGGTTTTTTTTTTTAAAGGATCTTGTGGACTGGTTTAACAACGCCGCGTATGAGGATTAAATTTTTTTTGTTCTTTGTATATATTGTATATATATTGGTTGATCAATTACTATTTAATAGTATGAATATTATAAAGTCTATATTTGCTTGGAAGCAATATTTTTTGTGTCGAAAAACTCGACTATAGACTTCTCCCAAGTTCAAGTTACGAAAATTGTCTTGATCAAAGAATTTTTATGGGAGGCATTCCCTGAAGTGAATGCATGCATGATGATTATTCCATGCGATTATTGGATTTATGACATTCCTTAAAGTGAATGCAAGCATGATGATTATTCCATGCGATTATTGGATTTATGACATTCCATGAAGTGAATGCAAGCATGATGATTATTCCATGCGATTATTTGATTTATGTCATTCCCTGAAGTGAATGCAAGCATGATGTTTATTCCATGCGATTATTGAATTTGTTTCATTCCTTAAAGTGAATGCAAACGTGATAATTCACTATATGGTTAGTGAATAAAACTCAATTATGTGCCAAAGTATCATTGATAAGGATATGTTAGAAAAAAAAAACATACTCCACTTTTCATGCCAACAATGTTGTCCTTCAGACACAATATCGTGAAAAAAGCTTTAAGAAATATTCTGAGTTAATTTCTTGCCTTTTTGTGGCTAAGCAAAATAACGAGTTGCTCATGAAAAATCATGAATATCTCCCAACATGCTCTGCTCCATTCACTGAAGCGAATGTGACATTATATAGCGGAATGAAAAAAAGCCACATTAGTAATTGTGGTTGCGATTGAAGTCATAAAATAAACATGGATAAGATGATTCTTTTGAGAATACTTATATCCACCAGAAGTGGAATTATAAAGATGACAAGAATGATAGAGATCATATCAAAATCTTTATGTTATCAATGTAATGGTATAAATCATTGATCTCGTACTTGTCAAACGCCGAGGTATTATGGACTTTATTCATAATCATGAATGATAAATTAAAGAAAATATAATCAGATTTTCTTTGTGGCGAAAATAATGACGTTATTGATCCAACTCAATTGGATATTGATAATTTTTCTCATAGTCCTTCAAGAGAATAATTCGCCATTTATTTTATTTTCCTTATAACATCTAAAAGAAATAATTGATCTTTTATTTATTTTGTTAATTTGTTTTTATTTATTATATATTTATGATAATTTATTTTACATATTATTTATTTACGCTCTATGTTAATTTATCGTTAATTTATTTCATATATTATTTATTTATATTCTATGTTAATTTATCCTTTGAAGAATATTATCACTTCCAAAATGAAATCTACAATGAATTGTGGCTATTTATGCCAAGCAGACAATGCAAGTACTCATACTATACTTAAGCATAAGAAATATTTTCCCATTTAAATACAAGGGAAAATGTGAGTACTATATCTCAAAGTACTGAAATATCAATGCTTCGGAAGAGCTTTTGAGAGTTTATCTTTGATAGATAACCGATTTGATATAATGTGCTATATTTAATATTTTTCATTCCCCGAAGTGAATGACACAGAGCATATATTTTTCATTCCCCGAAGTGAATGAAATAAGCACATATAAAAATGTGCATAATTATGCATATTTTCCTGTTTTAAATGCAAGGGAATGTGAGTACTATATCCGGAAGTATTATTATAACAGAAGGCTCCAACTGAGCAAATATGTTATTGCCAAATGAGACATTATCTCATATTTACAGTGCATTATGCTCGTAAAAGTCGCAAAGAGACTTATTGAATTTTAAAGATATTTGCATAAATATATTGAGAATATTAGTCAAGGTGGTGCTGACTATCTCAATATTACGAGTATAACTCAAGGCAATAAGGAAATTTTGGCAAAATTACATACACTGTCATCCATATTGTACTACATAAGAATTAGTACAAATTGAAGCTCATGCTATTGTAAACTAGATGTTTACTGATAATTTTATTTGGCATGACCGGTTAGACCACCCTGGTTCAATTATGATGCGAAAATTTGCTGACACTTTCATGTGGTCATTTATTGAAGAATTAAGATTTTCTTCATGGTAATATTTCACGTGATATTTGCTATGAAAGCAATTTGATTATTCAATCATCAACATCGAAGATAGAGTGCTATTAATTTTCTAGAACGGATACAAGGTGATATATATGGGCCCATACACCTTTCTTAAAGTCCATCTAGATATTTTACGATTTTTATCGATGCATCGACTAGATGGTTATGTGTATCCTTGTTATTAACCCGCAACTTGGTGTTTGCGAGGCTACTTGCTCAGTTGATAAAATTACGAGCACATTTTCTAGATTATTTTCTAAAGACAATCAGTCTTGATAATGTTGATGACATGTAATTTTACATGTAGTATCACAAATTCGCATCAAGCCAACAAATGATCATAAGTTTTCCCCATTATAAATGGTTTTTGGTAAGGAACCAAATATTTCTCATCATAGATTTTTTTTTGTGTGTCATATATGTTCTAATTGCTCCACCATAACGCACAAAGATGAGTTTTGTTGGGAATATATATAAGAGCTTCTGATAGGGGATTTATTTACAACTCGATTTACTGACTATCATTTTAATGAGTCAGTTTACCCAACATTAGGGAGAGAAAATAAATAGCTGGGGAAAGAAATAAGTTAGAATGAATTATCATTTTTCTCATTTTGATCCACGTACTACACAACGTGAACTATAAGTTCAAAGGATAATTCATTTAGCAAATCAATTGCCAGATATTTTGCTGACCATAAAAGAGTGACTAAGTCACGTATACCAGCTATGAATGCTCCGATTAAATTTGATGTCATGGAAGGACAAACTCTAGTTGCTAATGGGTCTAACTTACGCTTAAAGCGTAGTAGACAAGTAAGTTCCAAAGATAAGAGATCCTCGAAAAAGAAAAGGAGCTATATTTTATGATGGTCTGATCGAGGAATCAATGATTATGAAAATCTCTAGAAGAGATTAAATGGTCTCCAACAGAGACATTGACATGACTCAGGTACCTAATAATAAATAGATCTCAATAGATTATGTCATGTTTGGTAATAAATGGAACTGAAATTAAATCGACGTCGTCAATATATTTGTATGCAATATAGCACTAGAGATTTTATTTGACGATGTGGATCATGAATCATTGTCAATTGGGCAATGTAAACAAAGAAATAATTGGCAAACATGAAAGAGGCAATTGAGGCGAAACTAAAATCTCTTTTGAAAAGAGAAGTATTTGGGCCTATAGCCCGTACATTAAAATGTGTAAAGCTCGTGGATATAAACGAGCCTTTGTGAGAAAGAGAAATCAAAAAGGGAAATCATGAGATATAAACTCATTTGATTGCACAAGGATTCTCACAAAGACATGAAATTGATTATGAGGAAAATATATTCCTCGGTGGTGGATGCAACTACTTTTAAATTTTGATCAGTCTGGGAATAAATAAAATTACTTAGTTTCTGCCTAATAGATGTTGTTATATCATATTTGAATGGGCCTCTTGACAGTAATATTTACATGAAACTTTCGGAAAGATTTAGATTGTCATAAGCAGTTTATTCAAGTTCTCGAGAACATTATTCAATCATATTGAATATATCTTTTTATGGCTTGAAACAATTTAGGTGTATTTGGTATGATCGCCTCATTGAATACTTATTAGCATAATGCTATATGAATTATTTCCCCGAGCATTTTTATTAAGAGATTTAACTTTGAATTTTTATTGATTGTGTATGTCGATGATTTGAATATCGTTGAGACTCGTGAAGAGACCTCCTTAAATCCTTGTGCATCTATCGACATACAAAAAAATATTGAAATAGACTTTACATGCATAACGCATATCTATTGATCACCCTCATGGTTGTTGCTAAGTCTCTTACTGTGAACAAATATTTTTTCGCCTCACGAAAAGGGTAATGATATTCTTGGTCTAAAGCACAATATACACATTATTTGATCTGGAAGCCTCGTATCTTAGCTGGTCCAGAAATATTATTTAAGTGCTACAAGATCATTACCTTTAAATAATTGTTATGCATGAGGCAAAACCAAAATATGTGTTTGGCTAAACATATCCTAAAGATATGTGAATGTTTTTCACAAGATAAGATGCAAGCTATCTTGTATAGAGATAATACAAAATTTATATCTCAAGGTGGATACATCAAATATGATAAAACGAAACATATTTCTTCAAGTTTCGTCCCTCATGATTTTCAAATGAATAATATTCAATGAATCATTTCAAGCAATGAGTTGGAAGATTTATCCACTAGTGCATGATCTACTTCAACATTTGAAGATTGTATTCGATATTGAATTATGAAGATTCAAAGATCTTATGTGATATTTTCATAAGGGGGAGTAAATACGCGTTGCACTCTTTTTCCCTTAACCGAGGTTTTGTCCCAATGGGTTTTCCTGATAAGGTTTTTAATGAGGCAACATGTTATGTGTATCAAATATGTGTGTACTCTTTTTCCTTCACTAAGAATTTTTTTTCCCACAGCGTTTTTATCTTAGTAACGTTTTAACGAGGCACATTATTTTCATGGATATCCAAGGGGGAGTGTTATGAATATATTTATTTATGGTGGATATCCATATATTAAGTTAAACTTTAATGGGCTTTGGTATTAGGGTTTAATACCCATTGGAATTAGGGTTTCCATCTTATGCCTATAAATATAGACTTTAGGCAAAGCATTGTATACAACCCTACTTTGAGAATATAATAAAATCTCTATCCCTTTTGTCTCTCATCTTTATTCTTCTATTTTATTCTTGTTCTTTACTTTATTCACAACAATTTTTATAATTATAAAAAAATTAAGCTATCATAAACTAGTTTGTCAAAAAGGTAAAATATTTTTATTAGCTTTTATTATGTATAAATTATTATTGTAGTCAATTTATTTTGAACAATTTAATCTTTATATTTTTTAAATTTTAAAATTTTTATTGTTATCTTAACGGGACATTAGTAATATAACTAAATTACAAAAACTAAAAACTATCAAATTAAAAAAATTAAATAAATAACTTATGTATAATAAATTGGCTAAAAATACATTTTCTTATAGTATGTATGTATTGATAAAAATTAATAAAATTAATATACTAATCATATCAATAAAATCAACTGTTAAGCGAGACAAAAAAGATTATGATTTTTCGTAAAATGGTTAACTGCGACAAGAAATTTTTAAATTAATTTTAGATTGATTTTAAATTATCGATTATTATTAGTATATCTATAATTATCATACTTGAATTATATTCTATAATAATATTATATTATTAGTAATAATCAAACGTAACTTAAATCAATCCTTATAAAAATATATTTATAAGATATTTAGTATCTATCATTGCGACGTATATATTTACATCATTCCTGGAACACTTAAATTACTTAATAATGTAATTAATATAATCTTTTAAAAACTTAAAATTTAAAAGACTTTTTAAATAAAAATATTGAGGATTTTATTAGGTTGATATTATTTTAATTATTAAATTTAATAGTAATAAATATATAAAATAATGTATAATTAATTAACTAATCATATCAAATAAATCAATTAATCCTTTAACAATAATTAATTTAAAAGAGACAATAACGATTCATTTAGAAATGGGTATAGGTCAGGTGAGATTTTTGCCCACTCAAATCCAACCCGAACATAAATATCTTAAACCCAATTCTAACTCAACGTGAATATTTTTTTTAAAATCTGACCCAACCCAATCAAAAAATAAATATTTTAAACTCGATTCCGACCCGACCCAATTTATAGAAAAAATAATTTTAGAGACTTAATTGTAAAAAAATAATTTTAGGAGATATAATTATAAAAGTATAATTTTAAGGACTAAATTATAAAAAATAATTTTAAGGATCTAATTATAAAAATATATACAAAGAGGAATATTATTATAAATATCCTAAAATTTTATGAAAAAATTACATATTTAGTTTCGAGTCGGATCAAGTCAGATATTTTACACCCTAAACTCGAATCCGACCTGATTTTCTCTTCAATAAACATTCAATCCAACTCGATCTGAACTCAATTTTTTAACAAAAAATCTAACCTAATTAAATCAGGTCAGATCGAAACCCGACCTAATTGAATAAAATATCCATCCCTAAATTCCATTAACTATATTGATAAATTGTTTTAGTACAATTGTAACCCCCTTAGCCCGGCCAAGATAGAACCGACTCTAATGGGTCACACGGGGAATATAGAACCAAACCCGTGAAAGCTCGATTCGATAAATGACCCTAAAAACCATTATATATTTTTTTCTTTATCTTATCTAAAGGCATAATTATGTTCCTATGTGTTTCGATTTCATGTAAAACAAGAACGATAGCAATTCGATCACAAATGATCACTCAATTAACACATGAGCAACTTAAGGACTAAAACGTGAATATTTTAAATTCTTTTGAAAAGGTAGAAATTAATTCCATCAAATTTCAATAAATATGCAAAGAACTCTCATGATAAATTTCAGACCAAACGGAGCATTCTAACATCATCAATTACATGCTTCACTAACTAGGGACCAAAATGTAAAACTTTTAATTTCTAGGGACTACCTCCGATTTAAGTTAGCCAACTTGAAATTAAGTCAACTTTATGCATCAAGGTGAAATTTCAACTCAAAATAACATTCCTAGCTACCATAATTAAACATACAAAGATATTCGGGACTAAAATGCAAAACCGACAACTATCATCTAATAACCAAACAAAGGTTTTGAAACCTTCATTAAAGGTTTAGAAACTTTATGGAAAAGGTTTCGAAACTTTTCCTTGAAGGTTTCGAAACTTTTCATTCCAGTAAGGTTCTAATATCCAACTAGCCCGCAAGGTTTCGAAACCTTCCTGGAAGTTTCGAAACTATTTGATAAAGGTTTTTAAACTTTCCCTAAGGTTTCGAAACTTTATGCTCAGAAACATAAAATTAGTCCTTTTTAAGTAGATCTAATTCATTCAAAACACCACCAATGATCACCATTAACTATATGCATAATTCTTATGCACCAAGAGCAACTTAAACATCCAATACATACTCAAGTTTAAATAATAAAAGCAACGTTTACAAATCAAAAGCCAATTCTTACAACAATGTAACTATACCCCATTTCTCTCTTACTACTACTACATTTTAGAACACATACTTGAGCTATTCATCGACATACACTTGAACCTTGCTTTCCTTGGCCGCCTCGATTAATGTCTCTGCATTGTAAGGTAAAAGAGAGGGTAAGCAAAAGCTTAGTGAGGGGTAAAATATAAAGAAAACACCTTTACAATGCAGCCCATAAGTCCATCAATAAACTCTTTAAATCATACCATATCATGCTCACTAAAAGTATCTCAAACATGGTTTGCAAAACCAAATCCGTTTCCTTATCAAGTGTCAATTATCTCATGCAACTCAAAACTAAAATTCACAAGACTTTCATGCTTTTAAAACAACAACAATACTTATGGCCTTTTTAATGCATATGCATCTCTATGCATCATCTCAAGTCTTATATGCTATACATGTAGCAAAGCATAAACCATACGCACTTTAATGTGCACATCAGAAGTCTTATTTGCTAAACACATAGCAACACTTAGGCCATTCTCTTTTGCTCATATCCTTGAACAAAACTTATTTAAAACACATGCTTGTGAAAAACATTACATTTTATAAACAATTCTATATCAACATGTGACACAATCTCATGCTTTTCAATGCACAAAAATCTCAAATCATAAACCATGCATATTGGCAACTAAGTGACTAGCTTTGTTCAAACCTTATTACCCATCGAATACTCGGATTTCTTATTCCTTATCAAGAGACACTTGGTCTCAACATGTATCGGTTGGACACAAAGTCACCCTTGTATACATGTTACCCCCACTATGTACGGTCGGACACAAAGTCACCCTTGTTTACGTGTAGGCAACATCATTATTCTCATAATCTTTATAGTGCAATTAATCCTAATGACGTGTCATTTGTATTCGTGATCTTAAATAGTGTCACTAAGCCAATATCATACTCATTATGCATGCTAGCTTGTTGTTTTACAATGCACTCACTATATGTTCAACAAGATGAACCAAATCATGATCAACGGCTTTATTCGGGAAAAGGGAAATAACCATACTTTAATCCAAATCATTCTCATGCTTTAAAATTCATGGAAACCATCATTAACCATGCATATTCAGCAGCTAACACATGCATGCATCATTTCCTAATTCAATTCATGCATTGGAAACTATTCCTTCATATGCATCTTTCATAAAACCAATGCAACATTACCAATCATTGGATATGTTACCAAAGTATAGAAATTAATAAAACTCATGAAGTATTCAATTGTCAAAACATATCCGATATTAATGGAAAATAATGAAAACATTCTTTGGACAAAGCACTTAACATTTCTCATGCATAAATCACATATGTAAAAACTACATTAAGAGCATGTCTAAAATATGGCAATTATGGAACGATATGGGAACCGTTAAGAGAGCGAAACCATTTAACTTACTTTCGAGTGTGGGGAGTTTTTTCACACCATCCCTACACTCCCAAACCTTTGATAAAACAAGTAAAACCTTGCCGATACGGCAGCCCACTCACCACTTGTCCGAAACTAGCTTGCCGAAGCCAACCGACATTCTCGCCTTTTCCGAAACACCTTCAACACTTAGCTCAACACCTTGACCTGTTTTTAACATATCAAAACAGAGGTATTAATGCATTCAATCAACCTCCCACACTTTCCAAACAAGCAGCCCCAAAAACTACACTTAAGAAAACCGAAAACACATCCGAAACTTATCCGACGACCTTCAGCCCTTAGCCAAAGAAAACCACAAATTATCAACATCAAAACACAACCAAGAACCATGATATAACCATCCTAAACCAGCAGCAAACATTCAACCACCCAAACAAGCCATAAACCGAAGATCTAAGCCAATTAACACCACCAAAACTTAAGATCCGATTTTACCCATCCAAGAACCATTAATTCCATGTTAAAACACAGCAAAATTCATTGATTTACCCATTGAAAACCATCAGGTATCACCTTATTACGGAATTGCATCAATTCAATCAAAATTAACCGATAAAAACCGAAAATCATCAATTAAAACCATATAACAAATCAAGAACTCAATGCAATGGATCTAACACTTGGGAATTTAAATAAAGAACTCAAATTTCAGAGGTTTGAATGGTTTCTTACCTCCAAACAAGATCCAACCTCCTTCCAATTGAAAAACCCATGAAAAACAAGTTGTAAAGTGTAAGGAAATTAGAGAGAAATAAGGAGAAAATAATATGAACGAAATTAAATCAAAAAGATGTGATTTACCTTGATAAAATTGAAGAGAATTCTGATTGGAAACCTAGAAAATTAGGAGAAGTTGAGAGAAAAATGGGAAGTTACAAGAAATTGTGATTTTGGTGAAAAATGGGAAATATATCTTAATAAAATATTTATGGTAATTAAAATGAGTTTATAAAGAGATTTTTGGAATGTTAGATCTTATGAGAAAGATTGAATAAATAGACCCTTAAAGATTCTAAGTTTTGACCCATTTACATTTTAGTCAATAAAATTGTCATTTTTACAAAATAGTCACTATTTTCCAAAATGTCAAGGTTCATAGTATATTTTTACAAAATTGAGTTTACCAAACTCAAATAGAGTCCAAATAAGAATTTTAGAGTATTTTTCCATATTTTATTTCCTTTGAAAACCATTTATAAAAATTAATTCCCGGATTTAGGCTAATTGGCTTGACCGGCTCAACCGAACCCTTGATCCGACCTTGATAACATCTAGGCCCATTTTTGGGATGTTACAACAATTAACTAGGGATGTAAAAACAGTTACTCGTATGGGTTTCAGGTCGGGTATTGTCAGGTCAAGTAAAATCGGATACAAGTCATTTCAAGTTGATTTGATATTTTGACTCGATTCGGGTCGGGCGTGGGTCCATTTCAGTTTTCAGTTCGGGTCCGTTTCAGGTCGTATCCATTTTAGGTTGGGTTGAAACGGTTCGGGTCCAAATTGGATAATTGACAATTTCATTTCAGGTCGGGTAGATTTCAGGTCGGATTCATTTCAGTTTGGTTGCATTTCAGGTCGGGTTCATTTCAAGTCGGTTTTGTTTCATGTCGAATTAATTTTGATTTTATATTCATATTAATTTAAATTATTAATTTTTATTTTGTATTAATACGTAAAAAATGAATAAATATTAGACCATAAAGTTAACGATTAAAATTTGAAATTTAAAAAAATCAACATTAACTTGTAAGGACTCAATTACAAAAAATAAAAATTAGAAACATTAAAGTAAATTAGAAAAATCAGTAATAATAATCAATTCAAAAAAAATAACTTATAAGTTATAAGGATTAAATTACAAAAATTATAACTTAATAATAATTAAAAGTATTAAAAATTTATCTCTAATATAATATAAATTTATTATTATACTATAGTTTAATATATTTCAAAAATTAAAAAAAAATTAGATAATATATAGAATTTATACTATAAATGGAATAATAGTATATATAAAATTAATACTATATAAAGAATTTATACTATATGTAGAAAATATACTATATATGGAGTCATACTATAATTGGACTAATATTATTTTTGGAAGTAAAATAATACTAAAATAAGGAATAATACTATTTATGGCATTATATCATTTATGGAATAATACTATTTTTACAAATGGAATAATATTATAAATGAATTAATATTATATATATATATATATATGAAAAAATAAAATTATAATAAATATTAAAATATGGTATACATTACACTATATATTTATAATGTATACAATTATTAATTATACATAATACATAACATAACTACATTAACATGAGTACATTCTAATTTCTAACATTCATATAAATAATATATGTATAAATGTATCAATGTATATATATATATATATATATATATATATATATATGTATAATTATATATATGTATATATAATATATATCATATTCATATATGTATGTTACATCAATATGTACATAACATAACTACATTAACATAAGTGATAATAAATACATTTTAACAATTATTAATTAGTAGTTTAGTACATGTATACATGTATATATATCATATATGTAAATATAATATGTAAGTTATATCAGTATGTAATTATAATTTATATATATGTATATATACATTAGTATATAGTACATGTATATATTAAATATTAATATATATATATAATGTATAATGTATGCTATAATCTATCTATCTATATGTATGTATAATGTATTATATATATATATGTATGTTATATTGTAATATGTATATATAATATATTATATATATCATACATGTTATTAACATGTATATTAATTTTTAATATATGTATTAATATATAATATTAGTAGTTTAGTACATGTATTATATATATGTATTAATGTATGTTAATAACGTAATGTCACATGTATTAGACTATTAGTACACTATACATAATTACATATTTATACATATGTATGTTATGTTAAATTGTTAATAATGTAAATATGTAATGTTATATACTTATAGTTATATATATATATGTATTATATATATTAATATATATGTATGTAATATGTATATGTATTATAGATTTATAGTATTATACTTATATACATTATATATATCATACATATATATTTATTTTTAATGTATATATATGTTTATATATATGTATCATATTATATATATATATAATATACATATATTGATATATAACATGTATTACATTTACATATATATATATATATATCATATATAAATACTATATATTATATATACTATAAAATATATAAATACTATATAAAAATTAATATACACATAGTATATAAATTAAATACTATATAATATACACATACTATATAAATTAAATACTATATAATAATACAGTGATTAAATTAAAAAGAAAATAAAATTTTAGGGTTAATTTTAAATGAATTAGGACCCATTTGTAAGAAATTAAAAACACAATGGATGACTTGAATAATTAGACGCGATCCAATTAAAAACACGCGGATCTTTTGAAAACACGCGGATCCTTTTGACCCAACCCAATCACTATATAAACCCAAAAATCAGGCTGAAGGCTCACTTTCTCATTTCATTTTCTCTCTCTTATTTCTGTCAAAATTTCTCTCTCATTCTCTCTCTAAATCCTCTACCTTCTCTCTAGAATAACACCCAATTTCCCAGAAAACTTGTGTTTTTTCGATTGAAACACAAGTTGTTCTTCATTGTTCTTCAGATGTTCTTCATTGTTCATCTGATATTTATCCAAAAAGCCTCCCAGATCTTCCACAAACACCAAATCCTCTCCAAAAGGTGTTTCTACTCGATCTACCTTTTCTCTCAAGAACTCAAACATTGTTCTTCCCAAATCCATCTCAGATCTTCAATAAACATTCAATCCATTCCTAACCTGTTTCTCTTTGATCAAACCCTAAACCCGAGGCCCCAATCCCTAATCCTTAATCTCTAATCCCTAAACCTAAACCATAAACCTCAATCCCCAAACCCTAACCCTTCTGATCCCTAAACCTTAAACCCTTTTGATCCAAAAACCCCAAACCCTTCAACTTCTTATCCCTTCATATTCCTTCCAGAAACTTCAACCTTTCAAATACATATCCATTCGTATTCTGTGTAAGTTCAATTAATTTCTTTTATTTCATTTTTCTTATTCATTGCAAATATTAATTATGTTTATTTTTTCAGGTTCTTTATTATTAATTTCGTAGTAGTGAATCTGTTCTGTAAGTGTTGGTATTCTTTCTGTTCTTTCGTATTCTTATCTCTTCTTTTTATCATTGTAAGTGTTCGTATTCTTTCTGTTCATATTCATGGTTCTATTATTCTTATCTCTTCGTTTTTTATTTTTATCTCTGTAAGATCTCTGTTTATCCCATGTTCTCTGAAAATGGTTTGTTGGTTTACTGCTTTTTTGGTTGGTTGTTCATCCCATGTTCACTATTTTTTTGTTGGTTGTTCTTTGTTATTTTTTTTTTGTTCATCCCATGTTTACTGTTTTTTTTGTTGGTTGTTCCTATCTCTGTAAATGGTTTAATCCGAGTATATGGGTTAGACTACCCGACCTGCGATGCTACTGGTGTCAAAGTAGGTTTCTAAAGGACCTCATGGACTGGTTTAACAACGCCAAGTACAAGGATTAAACCTTTGTTTAGGTCTTAGGGTTTGTTTGCTTTGGGTCTGATATATTTTATTCTAATGTCTTTTGAATTTTTTTTTCATATTAATTTCAGTTATTAATTATTTGTTTTTTTCAGGTACATTATTGTTATTTGTGAATCTGTTCTGTAAGTTTTTGATATTCTTTCTGTTCTTTTGGATACTTATCTCTTCTTTTTATCTCTGTAAGTTCTCTGTACTTGTCTTTTTATTTTTCTGCTTTATTTTTATTGTTATTTGTTTGGTTGGTTGGTTCTGTTTATATCATGTTCTTTGTTATTTTGTCTTGGTTGTTTATATTTTGAAAATGATTATATTTATCACTGTTATTTGTTGGTTATTCTATATTCTCTATAAATGGTTTAATCCGAGTATAAGGGTTGGACTACCCAACCTACGATGCTACTGGTGTCAAAGGAGGTTTCTAAAGGACCTCATGGACTGTTTAACAATGCCAAGTACAAGGATTAAACTATTGTTTAGGTCTTAGGTTCTTTTACTTTGAGTCTGATATACTTTATTCTAATCTCCTTTTAAATTATCATTATTTTGTTTGTTTATTTTCTGAAAATGGTTATGTTTATCATTATTTTCTATTCTTTCAATATGCATTATATATAATGTTTATCACTTTTATTTCTTTATTTGTTCTCTTTTTTTATTTATTTATTTATTATCTGACAAAATCTATACTGTTTTTAAGTAATATGGATGAGTTTTCATATGAATTGGAATATCATGGACTTGGTGACAGAGGTCCAAATGAGCTATGTGAACCAAACTCTTAAAGGGGTATGTTCCTCTCTTTTATATCTTAATTTCTATTCATTTTTTATATTTTCTTGGTTCTTATACACTTTGTTTTCTGGTTTTAAGGGATGCAAATGAGGGGGATTTTGAAATTCTTCGCAGCTCAAAGAGGAAGGCTGTTGGTGGAAATACCAGTGAGTTTGGGAGAAGAACTTTTCCTGTTTGGGATTATTACTCATTCATTAAGCTTCCAGAAGGTATTTATACCCAATGTAAGTATTGCCAAATCAAAAAATACAAAGCTGATTCTTATGTTGGTACCTCTAACCCAAAAAGGCATACTGAAAAATGCCAAGCTTATAAAGACTACCTTGCTTCTAATATTAGTAGTAGTATTGAATCTTCTTTTGATCAGAAAAGGTATTGTGAGTTATTTGCTTCTAACCCGAAAAGGCATATTGAGAAGTGTAGTTGAGCATGATAAACTTAGGGTTTGCATCAGTATTTAAATCCAGCTGTTAGAGATATATCTAGGTATATCATTACCAAACATTGCATGTTAAAGCATGAAACACATAAAAAATTGTTGCTTGATTCTTTGCATTCTATTTCAAGTCGTATATGCTTTACATGTGATGGATGGTCTGCTTGCACTTCTCGTTCTTACTATGCTCTTACTGCTCATTATGTTGATAATAACTAGAAACTTCAATCGAAAATTTTGAATTTTCGACGTTTTCCCCCTCCCCATGATGGTGAGTCTATTTATAAGTTTGTGAAAAAATTGTTATGTGAGTGGGGTCTTGAGAAGAAAGTTTTTACAGTTACACTTGATAATGCTTCTACCAATGATAGAATGGTTAAGCGTCTGAAAGATGATTTGCATGCCATTTCTCCCCTCCCATGTGCTACTCATATTTTGAACTTGATATTTCAAAAAGGTTTGAAGGTAATTGACTCTTCTGTTATTAAATTGCGAGAAATTATTAAGTTTATTGACTCTTCTGATTCTAGACTTTGCAGTTTTGAGTTGGCTGTGAAAGATTGTGCTTCTTCTTTTTCTGGTAAGTTGATTTTGGATGTACCTACTCGATGGAACTCTACTTACTTAATGCTTTGTAGGGCACTTGAATCTAGGTTAGCTATTAACTTATTTGTTAATAGGGAAAATGATCTTGATATAATTACTGATTTTGAACGGGAAACTGCTCAATTAATATGTGACTTCCTTGAGCCTTTCTTTGAAATTACTAATATTTTTCTGGTTCCAAGTATCCTAATGCTAATTTATACTTGACTAATATTGTGGCTATAGAGAAGTTGTTGTGTGATGCTCACAATGATCCTTGTGAGGGTGTTTCTAAAATGGCAGGACCAATGCTTGAGTTGTATGAGAAGTATTGGTCTGATCACTCAACTATTCTATCCTTTGCTGTTTTACTTGATCCTAGATATAAGTTACAACTTTTGAAGGAGTTGTATGTTGTCTTCTATGTTGAGGATGTGGTTGACAGAAGGATGAGTATTGTTTATAATGAGTTTGTTAATTTATATATATTTTATTCAAAGTCTGTCATCTGTTCCTCCTCTAATTCTTTTATTCAAAGCAACTCTTCTCAAAGTACAAGTCTGTCCAGTTCTAGTCGACCTCCAACTTTTAAAAAGTCTAATCTTTTTCAGGTGAGCTGATTTAATTTTTTTTTAAGTTCATATATTATTCTTTTTTTAAATTTTTACAAACTGTTAATACCCTTTTATTTTCAGAACTTTGATGCAAATTTAGCTGCCTCAAGGAGTGGAAAATCTGATGTGGACTCATACATTAATCTTCTCCTGACCCCTCGTTCTGAGAATAGCCAATTTGATATTTTGGAGTATTGGAAGGCACAAGCTATTTTTTTCATGTTCTTGTGCAGATGGCAAGAGATATTTTAGCCATTCCAATCACTTTTGTTGCTTCTGAATCATCCTTTAGTATGAGAGGAAGAATTTTGAACAAATTGAAGGTTAAACTTCTACCCAAAAATGTTGAAATTTTTGTAACAACCCGTAATTGGTTGTATGGTTTTGAACCGGAGAAAAAGGATGAAGATTATTTTACTGTTGTGCAAGACTCTTCAATTCTAAGTCCCACTGAAGATTGAAATCAAGTTAAAGGTAAATCCTCTAATTTTTTAATATTTTTTTCTTTTCAATATTTATTAATTTATAATTTTATTTCTTTTTTTACTTTGTTTCAGGCTTTCTTCAGAGCTGAATGGTACTGTGTGAATGCCTTTGTGGAGCTGAAAACAGGTATTTTATCTTAATGCTTATAATTTTATCTTATTGTTAATTTTTAATGCTTATGTTTAGATGTTTACTGTTAATTGTATGATGCTTATATTTATGATGATATGGTTTAGGGTATATTATGCTTATTGTGTTATGACTTATGTTTAGATGATATGGTTTAGGGTATATTATGATTATGATGCTTATGATATGTCTTATGTTATGATGCTTATGTTTAGATGCTTACTATTAATTGTATGATGATTATGATGCTTATGAATGGTACTGTGTTATGACTTTTGTTTAGATGCTTATGGTTTAGGGTATATTATACTTATGATGCTTATGACACGACTTATGACTTATGATGCTTATGCTTAGGATATGCTTACTGTTAGTTGTATGCTTATGGTATGAATTATGATATTATGCTTATGATGTTTATGATATTATGCTTACTGTTAATTTTTTTTGGTATGTTATGAGTTATGACTTATAACATAGGATTATTGTTGCTGTGGTTGATTGCTCTCTGTTGTTGGTTGGTGATTGGATTAATGTTGCTGGTTTCTCAAAGCTGTTGATTTTTTATCTAATTAGTTGCCCTTGGTTATTTTATGTTGGTTTCTTACGTAAAAAGTTACCAATAATTAACCTTGCTGGTGGCTTTTAGATTTTTTAGTGCTCGATGGTGATAATTCTGGTAGCAAAGTATTTGCATATAGCATTGTAAAACTTTTGCTATAAGATCTGAGAGCTCACATTTTATAATTTAAACTTTTGCTATAAAATTTTGTATATAATGTTCATTTGTAATTTTTATTAAGTTTCTTTTGTAAGTTATACATTATTGAATAATACAACAATTACATTTCCCAATTTATAGTGTAATTTAAATTTATATTCTGAAGTAATTTCAGTTTTTTGTTTTTCAATTGCTTAAGGAAGTTGTATAATTTTAGTTTTAGCAAATTAAAATCATTTCTGATGAATATTGGGTATTTAAATTTGAACTTAAATTATTTTGACTTGAATAATTTTTAGCAAATTATTAATTTTTATGAAGTTTATTAATTTGAACTTAAATTATTTAAAATCATATCAGTTGGACTTGAATAATTTTTAAAAAATTATTAATTTGGTTATACATATGCCTTAAATTATGTTAAATTTTATGAAGTTTATTAATTTGCTAAACTTATAAATTATAACTTATAAGTTATAAGTATAATATCAGATTTTTTAGTATACAATTTAAAATTAATAAATATTTGTAATATAATTTATATAAATATTGGTAATAAGTATGTTATAAATATTAAAATATAAATGTATCTATGTTTATAATAAAATCATTATAAATATTATATAAGTATGTTATATGTACAATATAAATATTTGTAATAAAATTGAACAATGAATTATTAATTAAAAATTAATAAATACAAATTATATAAATATTATGTCCATATTAAAGTTATAATATAAGTATGTTACGTAAAATATTTATATAAATATTAATATGTATAATGATAATATTATTTTATATTTGTATTAAAAGTATGATATAAGTAATTAACTAATTAAGTATTTATATAACTTATTTATATAAATGTTATGTTGATATTAGTTCAGGTTAATAACAGGTCGGGTCATTTATCAGATCGGGTTTAAAACAGGTCGGGTAAAATCAAGTCTCGAGTCAATTTAGTTGGGTAATATCGGTTATCTGCCAAGTCAAACTCGGGTTCGGGTTCGTTTCAGTCGGATACAGGTCGAGTTTCAGGTCTACGGTAACAGGTTGAAATCGGATTTAGGTCAATCTCGGTCGGATACAATTTGGGTTTGGTTACTACAGTAACATGTCCAACTCGGGTTCGAGTCAACAACAGTCGGATACAGATTAGATTCGGGTCATTACATCCTCGAATCAAATCAAATTTTGATTCGAACAAATTTCAGACGGGTTTTCAGATCAAGTCAACTTTTTACATCCCTACACTAAAACACTACATGCACTGCCTTTCATACGGCAGAAAATCCTAGAAGACGATAAAAGACGATAAAACTGCTTTTTTGACTTTGTTGTTCCACGTTAATCAAGATGGTCCCATCTGATAATCCTGTCCGCCATAATCATTTCACCATGCCAAGAAGAGGTTCAAAAGACCCATCAATTTTCATCAACTCGCTCTCAATTCTACATGTAATTGGCACCAAGGGACCTGAACTTGATGGTCTAAAAATATACATGAAGAAAGTGACCCAGCAACATCAGAAATTATCAGTGAAGTGGAGAAACAAGTAGAAAGCTGCTAAAAGGTACTTAAAGAATAAAAGCAATATCCCACTGGGAACAAGAGACATTGTAAAACGAAAATGGAGGTCCATGTGAAAATATAAAAAATAACAGGTGAAAGTTGAGCCCAGAAAGTATCCTCTGATCTGTGTTTATACCTTCTTATCACCATCCCTTCAGGCATCTGAAAGAGTCAAACAGGCAAAGGAACAATGGAAAAGATCCTACAAACATTCAACAAACTCATGTTTCAATATTTTTTCCTTTCCCAGATGCTTCTTGTTACCTTCTCTACAGCCCAACACACTACGAGCACTGTCCACTGTGGTAATATTCAGCTTCAATGGCCTTTCTTGACTCCAAATTCCACAGCCCCCTTCCCTTTAAACCGCATGATCAGATGCAAATCCCAGAAGCTATACTTTAGAACCTCTTTGGGTCTTTTCCCCATCTCTTCAATTGATTATACAAGTAAAACACTAACTGTGTCTCACACTACTTGTTCTTCTTCAGAGCAGTTTGTATCCCCAACACTTCTTTCAGGCGGTTTCCCTTCTCCTCCTCAGCCAAACTCACTTCTTCTCTTCAACTGCTCACACAACAAAAGGCATCCTGCAGCATCGTTTATCCGCAATTGCGCTCGCCTGCACATGTGTAAAGCCATTTCTGAAGTTCCTCATTCATGTCTAGTAGTTAAAGATACTGAAAAGCTTGACCCTGATTTTCATCCCAAAGATTTGGGTTGCTCAAGTTACAAGAGGGTTCATAGAAGGTGTTTAAGTGATGAAGATGATGAAGGAGTCGATTTGGGGACAAGGATTTCATTCGACGTTCCCGACCATGTACCGGACATCTGCAATGAATGTAAAAAGCCTAATGGCAACTGTGGTGTTGGGTTGAAATGCATTTGTCATGCAAAAGAGTGTAGTAAGTACCCCCAAGACCCCTAATGGTCTAGATTGCATTTTCTCTTGATCTTACAATGATTTAATCTAATTGTGTTTTCGCAGAAGATAAGGTCCTTTCGGCTGCCGGATCACTGGACACTGGTTTAAGTTTCTTGTCTCTTTTATTTTCCGTGGTTGTTCAGATGACTTTATGGATGATTTGAACAGTTTTAGAACTTGTAATGTTTTTATTTTGTTGCTTCAAACACTGGTTTAAGTTTCTTGAATCCTGATGAAATCAGACTTTAGACCTTTATGATTGATTACCTAGTTACTGCAGTGTGAAACACATGATTTGCCCAATTTGCCAAAATAGATGAACAATTAATCTTATTCTTGATGAGGATGATTGTCAAAAATACAAACTTTGTATAACCCAGTTGTAGACTTTTTTTGTTATCTGGAAGTAAAAGTCTGTCTTGATCTGAGACCAAGTGTGTGATTAGTGATGTTAGGGTGTAAGATGATGAACAATTACAACTCTAGCTTATGCAAATGCAACACCACATTTGGTCTTTGTTTCCACAAGATCTGTGTTAACATGTTCAAATCTGACATCACTTTCCAACCAAACTTCACATGAAGAAGCAGGCAGAAACATGAATACTCAGGATCGGTCACTAGTCTACTTAAGCCAACTTTGTACTTTTACACCCCGAAGAACCCTGGATTAATCTTTTGTCAAGTTTTTTTTTCTTTTTAAAATCACTATAAGAAAAGAAACCATAGACAAAGTAAGAGGAGAGCGTAGTGTTGTCAGTTAAAGAAGCGATTCGAAGAGACAGAGAAAAAAAAATAAGGATGGCAGATAGGTTTTAAAGGTTTTCAGACAAGTGCAGAGAGGAACATGCTTTGGATGTATTGCTATCATCGCAGACCGTTATTTTCTGACAAAGTTTTCAGATAATAATGTTATTGTTTTATAATAATTGTTATCGTTAAAGGTATATAAATTTGGGTACCCTCTTATTGAATACCTTTAAAACTCGAATATCCAATTTTTTTTTTTTTTTTAAATCATACATTTTTAAGAAAAAAATCTATATTTTTCGTTAAATAAGATTAAATTTATTAAAAATAAAGGAGTTAACGATGTCAAAACATGAAGAAAAAAAGTCCAACCCTGCACGTAAACGTAACAATTTCTCAAATTTAACCATCCCACTTGCCTATCCAATCGGAGTAGCAAAAATAAAATAAAACATTACAGAATCTCAATCAAATCTAAAGATGTAAACGAACCAAACATTCAGTAAATCATTAGATAGAAAATTTGTTTATATTCGTTTATTTATGAAAAAAATAAATATAAATTAAATTTTTTATTCGATTAATTAAATGAATGAGTATGGATAAAAGGTTTGTTTGTTCATTAGATATACCTTCTTACTTAGAATAATTTTTATTATTTTTTGAAATTCTCACCCATTTGAGCTTGAAACTCTCTGTACTTGATCTCAATTTTAAAACCATCAAAACTCTTAAAACACTTTTCTTTTCGTGTTTTAAAATTAAATCCCACTAGATTTTCTTTGAAAACTGAATTTTTTTTCTTCTTTTAATCTTAATATTTGAGGTCGATGAAAGAAGAAATGATGTTATTAATAGTATTGTTCATCGACAATTATCAGAAACCTTTTATAAAAATACTCGTTAAGATTTTGTAATCATAAAATTAACATAATTTTTTCTTCTCCATGCATGAGAATATCATAGATCACCAGCAATTACACAATTATAACCGAGCAATGGCCCATACTTCGTATAAATTCAAATTGTCAATTACCCTGTTCATTGCGAATGACACCTCCTATCCATATATCCATATACTTTCCAATCTCTACTTTATTTCTTTTGTGTGGGTTTAGTTTTAATCACCGTAAAAAGTATTATAAATATAATATATTAAAAAAATAGAATAATCAATTAAAAATCTCATACAAAAATACAAAGTAAAAGAAACTATTTCATAGAGATAAACATATTATAAATGTAAAAAAAAAAATAATTAAGAGAAAATGTATCTATGGAGACTTAAATCCACAATCGTAAGGTTATTTTACCGATTACCCAGCAATTGGCTAGATAACTCTCGAGACATTACCTTCCCCATCTTTCTTTTAACCCTTGTTTCATTTTGAAAAAAAATGTAAATTATCGCTTTTAATAACCTTTATCCCTTAAAAAAAAAAAGAAGAAAAAGAAAAAGGGCCTCCATCAATCGGAAAGCTTCTCTTCACCCGACCCTTTGTCTTTCTCCATATCCACCGTCTAGCCTCCCCCATCGTCACGCTATACTGTTCACCGCCACAGTCACTGTGTGCGCCACCCTCGTCCGACCAAAACCCCTATATTAACTCACCCGATTGACGCCCCAATCGTCTAGAATCGAAGCTGAAAGCTTTAGCGACCTAAAGGGAGACTGGTTAGATCTTTGCTCTTCCGACCACCACAAGCATCGACTCAAGAAGCTAGAGTCGTCATCTTCTTCCCCATATCGACTATCGACGGATCATTAAACCGATAACATTGAAGCTTCGTCGGAGTATCACCGGCATCCGAAGTTAGGTGAGTAAATATATTTATTATACTTTTCAGATGCCATAAAAATTGATTTTAATGGTGTCCTTTGGGAGTTCATTGACTTAAAGTTTTTAGGAATTAGGAGATATGATTACCTTTTTTCTTGCTTGCTTGCTATGTATGGTTCTTAGTCACCAAAGCTGTGCAGAGCTTTTGTTGAAATTTGTGGAATACATTTAATTTTTCTTTACATGATTTCACGTTAATTGATTTAAAATGTTGATGATATGCCAATTGCCACCTCTTTATTAGTTTGCAGTTAAGGATGTTTTATGATAGAATTGTTAGAGCTCGGATGTTGAGGCTCGGAGTCCAGGTAATACTTTACTTACTACCTTACGTATGCTTATGAAATAGATTGGTAACTGGTAAATTTTTTGCATGGACATTGTAAATAGGGATGGTAACGGGGCGCGGCGGGTTTTTGGTCGTTCAGACCCTGACTCGATTTAGTAATTTTTAAATTCAATTTTGACTCGACCTGAATTAAAATATTAATTTACCTGTCTCGTCTCGATATATTATTTTTAAACGTGGTCCCGACCCAATTCGACCCGAAAAATTAAAAAAAAAAAATCTTTGTCAACGATAAAAATTAGATTCGATCAATCCTTCATCACAATCATAAATTATGATTTTTAAGTAACTTTAAATTTATGTAAAAAAATATATTTTAAATTATTCACATGTTAAATTACATATTTAAAAGAAATTTTTTTTTGAATCATCGACTGACAGAATAGAATATATTAAAACTTGAACAACAACTGAAATTTTTTTATTATAAAAACAAACTTCAAAAGTATAAAAATTACTTAAAACCCATAAAAGTGTTTATGTATAATGATATTTTTTTATAAATATAATAAAATATATAAAAATATATCGGGGCGGAGAATTTCAAATAAATACTTGAATTTGATCTAACTTAATATTTTTTAAGCTCCACCCCGATCCCCAAAATTTAAAGAAAAAAACCCGATCGAGTCAAGTCAGAGACGAATATTTTTGCCATCTCTAATGGTAAAGCGTATGATTAGTTGTGATTATACCATAAAAAAAGTAAGGAAGATTGACCCAAAATTTAAAGAAAAAAACCCGACCGAGTCAAGTTGGAGACGAATATTTTTGCCGTCTCTAATGATAAAGCGTATGATTAGTTGTGATAATACCATAAAAAAGTAAGGAAGATAATGAATCAATTTTGACTAAAATATTCGATTAGAAGGTGGATGACTTGTAAGATCTTTTGAGATTCAAGAATACTTGATAATACTCAAAAAGTTTTATATTCGGTTATTTTTAAAATTACTAATGTAAAGCTATGAAATAACGAAAATTCCCTTGAAGTACAAGAATAACTGAAATACTCCTGATAAAAAAATTATTTGGGAATCTACCCAAAATAACTGAATCATATGAAAACCTCGAATTTGCTAAGAAAAGTTGTGACAACATGGCTTGAAATCTTTAAAGCCCTAATGTGTTCAGACTTTCTCGAATTCTAAATAAATTTCTGAAAATAAATTATAGAAAAATTATTTTATGCCTGAATTAATCGAAGTGGTCTAAACACAGAATAAATTAAAAGGATTGAAAATACTAATAAAGCTGAATTGTTGGGAAGTATCGAAATGACCAACAAATTGTTTCAACAAAAAAAAAACTAAAAAATATTGTAAGTACTAAATTGTAACGCCCACAAATTTTGAACAAGAGAAATCTTAATTAAATTTGAGATTCAATAACCCTAGAATGAATTTAAAGATTTAAAATCCGATAAGGGTATTATCGGAATTACAATAATAATACTGGAGAATAACTCCCTCTTTGTTTTTAATTTGTCGGTTTTGCCTCTTCCCATCTCCATCCCTTCGTTTCTTTTCTTTCCCAGCACCCACTCCTTGCTCCTGCTGTGTTGTTGGTTTGCCGGCGAGTAACCGACGAGCAAAACCTCGTCGTTCCCTTCTTTTTCTTCGAGAGAGAAGGTAAGTTTTCTTGGTTCTTCTATCTTAATCCATCATCGGCCTTCTCACTTGTGCGACCACTGTTTTCTTTCCGTCGAAATCGTGAATTGGGTAAGGCGAAGGAGAGTTCTATCCTTTTAGTATGTGAGTTCCAATGAGCAGAATTCTTGGTTGAAGGTTGTCGTTTGGGTGCAGTTAGGACTGTTTAGGCTTTATCGACACTCTTGTTTTGCTTCTCATTGTCAGAAATAGAAGGGGATTAGTGCTGGTTCGATTTTAAGAGATGTGCTGAGCCAACAAACTTTGGTTTTGGTCGGCAAACGTGGGTGCTCCGGTTAGGGGACTGTGTGCGTTGGGGGTTGGGTACTCGGTTGGTTAGAGGACAAGGATGGGTTGTGATTAAGGATTTTTAATTGTAGTGTTTGGGGGGTTGTTCGGTGGTATTATGTGAGGGTGCTGTGGCAAAGCAAATTAATTTGGAAATCCCCCACATGTTTTTTTTTTTTGTTGTTGCAGTAAGGAAATTGGATTAATTTTTCAAAGCAATTTCATGTTGGCGTGGGTGGTAGTTGGGGTTGATCTCGTGTGGTCACTTTAGATGCATCCTCCTTTCTTTTATTTTATTGGGTAAACTACACAATAATTACCATATTATGGGGTTAATATCGATCTGGTTACAATGCTTTAAAAAGAATCAAATACACCGGTAAACTATTAATTTGGTATTAAAATAGCACCGACCGTTAAAAACAAATGGATTGGTGACATGGCCATTAAAATTAAAATGGAATAATTACACATTTACTCCCTGTTATTCATACATTTTTTTTAATTTAATTCTAATTTTATTATAATAAAATAAAATAAATATTTAATTAGGTAGTGTAGTGACAATCCCACAACATACATTTAATGGGTGTTGAACCCATGACTTTGGGTATGAATAGGCATTACCCAATCCAATGAATCAAAGTGATTTTTGTGATATAAGTTCCTATAACCTATATATATTGAATACAATTTTTTATATGTATTATATTAGTTACACATAATCTTATATTTATTTTTTAATTTAATTAAAATATTAATTAAATTATTTTTTATATAATAAATTAAAATATTTAAATAATAATAAAAAATTATTTAACAACGCCAAACCTAAACCCTGAACATGTAATAGTAAACCTAAAGTCATTTAAAAATTTAAATTATATTTAAAAATATTAAACCCTAAATCCAAATCCTAAATTCTAAACCTTAATCCCTAAAACCTTAAATACTGAATCATAAATCTAAAACCATAAACCTTAAATCCTAAACTTTAAATATAAAAATATTACTAAATTTAAAACATTTAGGGTTTAAGGTTTAGTTTTAGATTTATAGTTTAGGATTTGGATTTAGGGTTGAATATTTGAATTTAAGGTTTTATAGTTAGGGTTTAATATTTTTAAATATAATTTAAAATTTTAAATGATTTTAGGGTATATGTTTAGGGTTTGGACTTAGGGTTTGTTAATAATTTAATTAATATTTTAATTTATTATATAAAAAATAATTTAATTAATATTTTAATTAAATTAAAAAATAAATATAATATTATATGTGGAATTAATATAATACATATAGAAAATTGTATTCAATATATATAGGTTATGAGAACTTGTATCATAAAAATTATCTTGTTTTATTGGTTTGGGCGTTGCTTATTTGTATCCAAGGTCATGGGTGTATGTTTTGGGATTTTTTTTTCTTCCTTTAATCTGGTGGTGACACTGATTGGAGAAGGAAAACTAATTTAATAAATTAAATTATTTTATTTTGTTTTGGGATGTAACGGACTGATAACTATTTTAATACCAAATCAATAGTTTACCGGTGTATTTGATTCTTTTTAAAGCATTGTGGTCAGATCGATACTAAACTCATAATATGGTGACTATCTGTGTAGTTTACCCTATTTTATTTAGGTGTTGATACCACATTTTTCGTTTTGAGACAAATTAAATAGTTTCATTTAGGCGTTGATGGAGTTCTGGGGTAAGCACACATTGAAGCTATGGGATTTTACTTCCACTGTTTTTTCTGTTGATTTTGCTGTTTTCATACATATTTGTTTTTATTTCATCTAAAAAATCATCAAAGTACAATAAAAAAATTACCAATTTGCTTTACAACAAAATCAAATTAGAAAAAACTTAAACCAAATTCCAAAAAAACAAAAAGAGATGAAAAATAGTAAGTTTATTGCATCCTCACATCAAAATATTTCGAGTACTCCTATATTTCTTATACAATCTGTTATTTCTTTATTGCCATACATAATACAATATAATCTTTAAGTTATGCGAATAATAACAGCTTGCAGTGATTCTCTTTTATCATATCTCTGTATCCAGTTAAGTTATATTCCCCGTTCTCTCACAATAGTGTTAATAGCACGATCTTATAGGATGAGATGTTAAACTTCTTTGACAAACCTGTAATCACAAAATAAATGCTCCACTGTTTTTATAAAATCAGAACAAAGAACACAATTTGAATACTTTTAATTTTTCTTCTTCTTTATGTTGTTGATTTTGCTGCTTTCGTGCATATTTTTTTTTTTACTTTATGATCATGTTTCTTTTGTTTTTTAAAGGTTATTTCTTTTCGATTTTATGTTTGATTGTTTTCTGCGTACTGTTATAAACACTGGTATGATATGGAATATGTTGTTTCAACAACAACAAAAAAGACTAAAAAATATTTTAAGTACTAAATTAAGAAAAATGGTAAATATAAGGGTGCAAATTGTGCATTAAACCCTTTAATCAAAAGCCCTTGTACGCTTTTTCGTCCTAAAGTCTCCTTTCACTTAACTTTATCGCTGTTTTTGCTTTGTTTCAGTCTGGTTTCGCAGTAGTTGAAGAAATGGTTACCGGCGGACCAAAATTATTTGCAATTTAGAACACCTCCGATCGATCTCGCTCAACAGTCATTTACCATTTTTGCAAATCCGAATCCTCCAAGCCAAGCAGGAACAAAAACAAAATCCCTAAACGCGAAAGCCATGGTAGCTCCGAGTTCCAATCCCCACAGCAAGGAGATGCAAATTCGTAGAAGGATAAACAACATGTAATTCCTCTGTTTCTCTTGCTCTCTCCATTGCTACCCAATATTACTAATTCACAAAGTTTATTGTTGTTTTCTTTTTTCTTTTGGGATTTTTGTTTTGTATAGATACAATAAAAGAGAAGAGGATTTCCCATCACTGAGAGAATACAATGATTACTTGGAAGAAGTGGAAGATATGAGTAAGTTCTGCTTTATTCCACATCCCAAACTATATTTTTTTTGTTACACAATCTAATTTGTGGGGTTTTGGGCAGTTTTTAAATTGATTGAAGGAATTGATGTTCAAGCTATTGAAGAACAAATTAGTAAGTATCAGCGGGAAAATGCTGATCTGATTATGATCAATCAAGCTCGGAAGGTACCTTTTAGTAACCCATTTTCTATTCTCTTTTGTTTCCTCCATGGGGATTGAGGCTTGTATCATTATTATCCCACTCTCTCTTTTATTTACAAATCATTTCATGGAAAAAAGTTGCTTTTTGAGTTAATAATATAAGTTGTTTTGATGAACAGGCTGAAGATTTAGCTGCAGCAATGGCAGCATGCAAGGGACTTCCTGCACAGGCTGATACTGATGTGAGAAAATTCTATCATCTTTGTTTTTTTAGACTTTTATCATTAGTTGTTGAGTGTTGTTTCTAAATATAAGCATGCATCATTAGTTGATCATTCAAAAGTTTGGTTAGAGGTTAGAACACTGCCTTGGTCAGGTATCTTAGTAGTTAAAGATGTCTCAGTTAATCTCTTAACCTCGTCCATGTTGCTACCGGTAAAATGAGTAATAGCCAGTTTATTTGAACAAATAAAAGTCAGTGATAGCCGGTATAGATGTTGGCCGTTATAGATAGATGAATGTGGTATATTTGACAGTTCTGTATGTTTTTTTTTTCTATTCAGGAATCTATTTATTTTGTTTCCCTTTACTGGAAAGAAGAGAAATATTGAACCTGTGAAAGTTTATTTTGTTTAATTTTAATGTCCACGGATTTGATATCTAGATAGCAATATGCTATTTATGATTTGGACATTTTCAGCTACTATAATTTTCTTCATTTACCGGACTCGCAATGAATAATGTTTCCTTATTTATTTCAATATTTCCTTGAAATAATGTTTAAACCATTTTGATTTGTTTTACTTCAAGACAACTTATAAATATTGTTCATCATTGCTATATATTGTTGGACTGGATGAATCTTAGCTTCCTTATTTCTCAAATAATGTTTCTTCCGCAGCTCTCCAAAAGCAAAATTAATGGTACTAGTTTTTTTGTCAAAATAGTAATTGGATATTTTGATAGATGGACTGTTTAATTTCTTAAATTAATTGGTTGTTTACTTAAACTGTGTCTATACCAGAGTTCTCAAGCAGGGTTCTCAGCTGGTGCTCAAGGTCAATATGCACCAACAGTTGCTGGAGGGCAACCACGACCAACAGGCATGGCACCACAACCACTTCCGCTTGCCAGTGGGATGGACGGTTATGCTCTTGATGATGAGGAGATGATGAGGCTCCGAGCAGAAAGAGGTGGAAGAGCAGGAGGATGGAGTATAGAGTTGAGCAAGAAGAGGGCACTTGAAGAAGCCTTTGCAAGCATATGGATTTGACATTCTTGATGAAATATGACTGTTTACTCCATGAAACTGTAAAAGAGTTGTTTCTCTATTTGTGAATGTTGAAGTAACTCCATATATGGTGCAACTTTGCACATCATCCTTTTATCAATCGCATGCTATTATTTCCAGGGTGAATTGTAAGGAATGTAAGCAAATATTTTAGAATTCTGATACTTACATTTCAGGCTTTTATGTTGTAGTGGATGTAACTAGGGGTGATAATGAGTCTGACCAGTTCGCGAATTATTCGGGTTCGGCTCGGTTAAAGTTTGGTTCGAGTGAGTTTGATTTAGGTCCGGGTTCAGCTCGAGACCTTAATGAGCCGAGCCAAGCCTATTCAAGTTCAGGTCGAAAAGCTTGTGAACAGGCTCAGAATAATTGTATTATATATATGTTATATATATACTAAAAGTAATTTCTTTAGCAAAAGAAAAGTAATAAAATAAAATATAAAAAATCTACTAAAATAAATTAACTAAAATAAATTAGGCAATTTTTTTCTTTCTTTTTGAGTTGAGTCGAGCTCGACGAGTTTCGAACCTAAATTGAGTCCAATAATAATATTTTTGAGTCAAGCCTGAGTTTAAAATTTTGAGCTCGCCGAACCTGGCTAGGTTTGAGCTCAACTCGGCTCGTTATCATCCTCGGAAGGAACGACGTTTATCTTCTATAAAACGAAAGTCAAATGTTGAAGTTTATCAAGCATCAAGAAATGCTAAACTCCACTGGAAGCATGACAGAAATGGTAAATTTGTGTAATGTTAATATAATTTGCTATATAAATATCCTAAAAATATTTATTTCATATTGTGACCATGCATGTTGGGTGGGTTCCGAGTTGCAAATTGTAGTTGTTACCCTCAACTGGTTCGTTACCGTTATTTAAATGAAACTCGTCGTGCGACGAGTTCGGATTTAGATTAAATTAGCCAGTTAATTAATTATTAAGCGAAAAAAAAAAAAAAAACTAAAATATCTGACGGTTAATAATAAAAATATAATGTTTTATTAGAATTTAATGTGCATGCACGATAAGTTCACAATAAGGGTGTTATCCTGAAAAAATAAATATATTTGACTGAATTTAGGGGATTGCGCGACTGAATTTTGTTAGGTACATGTTGGTTGGTTGTATTTTTAATTTGTTTCATCTTTTGTAGATTAATAAAAAAAAATAGTTTGTTTCATCTTGAACTTTTTACTATTTGAGTTACTATTTTAATTTTATTAGAATCTAGACTTAAAAGTTTATATTTGTTTGAGCTATTACTTTAGAAAAAAAAATAATTAGATTTTATAACTTTAGATTTAAATTTTGATTATGGATATCCTATTTGTATTAGATTTAAACTTAATGTATTTAAATTTAAATTCAAATTTGAAAGTTAAATTATTAATTAGATTCAGTCTTTATAGAGTATGATACAATTTTGATGTATCACCACTCCTATATATTTTAATTTAAAATACAAGAAACTCTATAATATATATTTAAAAAAGACACATAGATTTATTTTTTAGAATTTAATTTTAATCACCGTAAAAATTATTATAAATATAATACATCAAAAAAATAGAATAATCAATTAAAAATCTCAAAGGTACAAAATAAAGTAAACTATTCCATAGAGATTAATATACTATAAAACCTCAATAACCTTTATGAACTTTTTGTCTCTAGTCAAATAAAGTGTTTTGTAGAATTAAAAAATACGCTGAGCTAACCAAATCATTATTAGTCTACTCTGCTACACAATTTTACTTATATTGACTAATAAACCATCAAATGAGTGTAAATCAATCTTTTCTATGACTAACAAAATTAAATTAAAAAACGTACCACAAAAATAGAAAAAACACGTGTTATAAAAATAGAGATTTATATTAAAAACTAAAACATAAAAAATAAACATCGATAATCGACAATTAATATTAAAATTAATTATCACTGCGAATTAAAAAATTCCAATCAAACATAAAATAAAATTTTTAAACAACATTTCGATAATAACCTTTTAATTAATCAAATATTTCCTAAAAATATATCAAATACCAACCCTAAAATCTCTTAAAACACTAACCCAAAAATTAACACAACATAGCAGCCACTTATAAATTCATGCTAATGGCCGCTCGGTTCCACACTCTTTAAAAAGCCTTCATTTTATTCACTCTGTCTAGCTTCTCCCAAAAACCCTAGTTGCCGACGCCGCTAAAACCTCAGCTCCCTCATTTTTCATTCATCCATGGAGTTCTGGGGTAAGCACACATTAAAGCTATGGGCTTTTACTTCCACTGTTTTTTCTTCTTTCATGTTGTTGATTTTGCTGCTTTCGTGCATCATTTCTTTTTACTTTATGATCATGTTTCTTTTATTTTTCTAAAGGTTATTTCTTCGATTTTACTGCTATAAACATTGGTAGGATATGGAATACGTTGTTTTTTTAGAGAAAAGGTTGTTCCTTGAAACATGTTTCAACATATGGTAGGTAATAGATTTTGCATTTGATTCATTTTGTAGTATTCGAATGAAAGCTAGTTGAAAATGATCGTATATACTTATGGTTTATAACGAAGCCTTAAAAGACCCTGTTTGTAACTATGACCTGTCTTATATTTAAGACATTGGATTCGAGTTTGCAGTTTAGGTGATTAAATTTGATTTGTCTTTTATTTTATTATTCAGGTATTGAAGTTAAAGCCGGAAAGCCTATTAAAACAAACCCTGGTGCCAATTATGTCATCCATTTATCCCAGGTTTTGAAATGATTTTTTTGTTTATGTTGTTTTGATTATCTATCATTATTTTTGTTCTTATTTGTCTACATTTATGTGCAATGTTGCTTCTATTGTAGGCATCACTTGGTGAGTCAAAGAACAAACCGGCGGAGTCAGTTTCACTCTATGTGAATGTTGATGGGAAGAAACTAGTTCTCGGAACTCTTTCCCACCAGAATTGCGCACAATTGAACCTTGATTTAGTATTCGAGCAAGACTTTGAGCTCTCCCACAACTGGAAAAATGGGAGTGTCTATTTCCTTGGTTACAAGACTTTTATCCCAGAGGAAGGATATCCTTTTATTACCATGGATTATTATTATTATTTGATAATCAAATTTGTTCTTCGTGAAAGTGAAGTTTGCTTGTGCTGTTGTTCAATGTTGTGCTTCCTTGACTTTATTGTTGTCTTTCGCCACGTCTGATGATGAATTCGGTTAGTATTGGTGTATTCTTTCTTGCAAATTGGTTTGGACAAGTTTTTCTCATGCATATTATCCATATGTACAGGTAGTGATGAAGAAATTAGCGATGAGGAGGAGCTTCCTCTGGCTGCTGCTGAAAATGGTTCTCTTGTGTACTGAAATTTATTTCACTTACTGAAAAATCTATTGACTCTTATTTTAAACTGGCTAACATTTTATATCATTACAGGGAAACCTAAGACTGATGCTAAGACGGCCAAGGCTAATGCTGCGAAACCTGATGCTGTAAAAAAACAAGCTGTCAAGATAGCAGAACCAAGCAATAACAAAAAAATTGAGGATGATGAAGATAGCGATTCTGAGGATGAAAGTGGTTCTGATGATGATTCTGAGGATGAAGACAATGAGGTATTTCCCCCTTTGAACTAGGCAAAAGATTTAATTCATTTGTTCTTCTAGACAGTGACCAATAATTTTATAAGTGAATTCACTTCATTATTAGCCTTTCTAGTTTAAGTATTTTGAGTTTTCTGCTATTCTGGACAGATGTCTTTGGATGGAAGTTCAGATGATGAGGATGAAGATGAGGAGACCCCTAAGAAGGTACCTTTCATTAATTCTAAGAATATTTGATTGTTGAATCTGTCCTGAGCCGGACCTGTTTCATTCGATGTAATTTTGTCATCTGCTTTCAAGGTTGAGTCTAGCAAAAAGAGACCAGCTGAAGCTGCAACTCCTGTTCCTGCAAAGAAGGCAAAATCTGCAGCTACGCCTCAGAAGACAGGTCTTTCTCATAGTTTACAACAAACTCTGCAGTATCATATATCATTTCTCCTTTTTTGACAATGGTTAGGACTCTGTCATTCATTCTTTTACGATCTCCTTATTATGTCATTGCTGTCTACAGATGGTAAGAAGGGAGGTCATACTGCTACACCACACCCGTCAAAACAAGCTGGGAAATCATCTGGAAAAAGTCCAAAGTCTGGTGGTCAATTCTCTTGCGGTTCTTGCAGCAAGTATTTACCTACAACTTTTTAAACTGCTTCCCTTTTTGATCGAGTTTGTTTGCTTGCTTTACTAATCCCTGTGTTTGATCATGACCAGGTCTTTTGGTTCTGAGGGTGGTCTCGAATCCCACAAGAAGGCCAAGCACGGTGGTAAATGAGGTTGATTTCACATGCCCTTATTCGAATATGTTTTTGGTATGTCCTGTTCCAAGTAAATGAGGTGTTTTTGTTTTGTTTTTAAAAAAGAAGTCAATGTGAGGTCCTTACATCTGACTCCAAGCGTTACCATTTTGGCAATTATCTGTTTCAATTCTTGTCATGTCTTGGCATTGAGCCAAAGTTTTCTGTTTAGCCTAAACTCTTATCAAGTGTTGCATGGCGATGCTTTATACTATTTTTAATGTTTAATTAAGAATATATCAATGACCATAATTGTGCTATACGTTTAAACATTAAAATCGTTTAAGGAGGATGTGAATAAATTGATTTTCTGTAACTATTCAAAAAAAAAAACAAAAAAATTGATTTTGTTAACTCTTGGGACTAAGGAAAATTATTCACCGAAAAATATGGTATTTAACAGTGATCTACTTTTCCATCCATATTGGTATTAGTGATTCGATTAGTTTTATTGCTAATGGATGGGATAAATAGACTCTTCCTTAGTCCTTTGAACAAGGTTACGTGGAGGTCTAGTTTTATCATGTCAATACTTTAGTGTCCGAATGTGATAAAATTTCTCATATCGTGTAATATTAGTTGATATACCACTCATGCATGTATCATTAGTTCCCCTTAATGTATCATTAAGGAATTTTATACTTACGAATTTTATATATTTAGTGCATTAATATCTTATTGATTGATCAACTTATCCCTCTTAATCATTATATAATATCCAATATAAAATAAAATCAATGTTCAAGTTTTAATGTATTAATTATATGTATCCTACTATCACATACATTAAATGCATAACCCAGTAAAAAATATTTTTCTTATGTTTTCTAAACAAAATTGTAGGAGTATCATATGTACATAAAAACTTTTGTAAAATTATCTCATGAGCATTGAAATATATCTATATTCACATATGTACAAGTATAACACGAGCATGACTAATAATAGTAAAAACAAGACATAATATGAGAACCTTTGAAAAGCAATACTTAAAATTTACTTTCGATAACTTATTTCAAATACTGTCGATTTGATAGCCTAAATAATTCACTCACCAATTTATTAAAACTTGTTCGATAAGTCACCTGAAAACACCATTCAACTTTTCGATTTCTTTAAATCTTGTTACTCTACTTATTGATCTGATTTAAGCATCAAAACAGGGTTTAGTGCATTAAAACAACCCAAACATCCTCCAACTTGGACCTACACCAAATAACTCTTAAAACACTTTAAGCACCTTAACTGAAACTCACCGAAAACTTCTCCAAACACCCCCTAAACCTTATATCCGGGATTAGATACTTAAAATTCATTTTAATTAAATCTAAAAACTTCAATATTAATGAATTTTGGCATAAAAAACAACCATGTAAAACCATTGAACGAAAATCAAGAAAATAATATAATTTTTATAAAAAAAATCGATTTTATTGATTCAAGACTTTAAATATTAATGCAATCAGTCAAGAACTCAAGAATTTCATTAAAAAACTTTATATTTCAGAGGTTTGAATGATTCTCACCTCCAAAATCGATCCAACCTCCTCCCAAGATTTAAATACAAGTAAAACCGAAGAAAAACTAAGAGATTTTGAAGAAGAAAATTATGGGAAATTAAACTAACAATTTTTTATTAAAAATAATAAATATTTACCTTGAAAATATGATGAAGAGGCTACCTTGTAAAAGAAGAAACCGAAATTTAAAGAAGGGTTATATTTAAAAAGTGATTTTTGGGTTTTGGATCAAAATTAGAGAATTTTGATTACTTAGGTTAAAACAAGGGATTACGTATTATTTATATAGGATCTTGGAAGGTTTAGATCAGCTAAGATTATGATTGGATCAAAGTCCCTTAAAGATTCAAAGTTTTAGTCTAATTACAATTTAGTCATTAAATTTTCAATTTTTACAAAATAGTCAAAAGCTTAGGGATTCAAGGGTTAATTTTTAAAATTTATTTGAACGAAGTCAAATATATGTCAAATAAAAATTTTAGAATATTTTTCTACATTTTAATTTTATCGAAAACTAATTTTTAAGAATTTAATCCCGAACTAGGCTAAAACGACTAAATCGGTCTACTAGACCTCTAAACTAGCCTTTAAATTTCTAGGCCTAATTTTGGGTCATTACAAATAAGGACACAATGATTTATAGTGGTTCAAGCTTCGGACAAGCTTTACATCCACTACCTTAGCTCACACTAAGGATTTTCTAACCAATTCACTATAGAATTCGACATTTTTCTTGGTTCAAAGGATAACCATTACAATCGAATCAATCTTTCTACCCAAAGATTGATTCAATCTCACAATGTTTCAAGAAAAATGAAAGATGGAAAAATGCTTGTTTCTCTCACAGAATATTTTGTCAAAATACAATAAAGAACACTCCTGAAAATTAGAAAATAAAATTACAATGAAGATTGCACGAGTTGGGTGACAAAGATTTAGCAATTAAGCACTTTGAGTTGAATTCGATGATTGGATGTTAGCTTAAGGACCAATAGTTGTTGTTGTTGCTTTGAATGCTTGTTTTTATACCCTTTCATTGATTTCTAACTGTTGGAGTGGTTGAGATCATAAATATAGATGTTAAGGTTTCATCTTCTCACCATAAATGCACTTCTGCAACTATTGGTATCGATACTTGGGGTACTTATATCGAAACGTTACTGAAATAGAAAGAGATATTATGTACATTTAATAAGGGGTATCGATACGCTTAGTCATGGTATCGATACTACTCAATCTTTAAAATAAGGAGTATCGAAACAACTATAAGGTTGTATCAAAATGTTTTGAATCTACCAAAATTGGTATCGAAACACCTATAGGGCTTATCGATATTGGTCAACTACTTTTTGAAGACCAACTGACAAGTAACGGTCAAAATATTTAATGCTTTAAAAATCCTTAAAAAAATTAACCTAGGTATCGAAACGCTTATTTATGGTATCATTATTGCTTTGAATATTTCACTTATTTTTAATTAAAGGGTGATATCGATACTGATTGAAAAAGGTTTCGAAACCATTTTCACAGTTTCAAATGATATCGAAATGGTTTTGTACCGTAACAATATGTTTGGATAAACTCAAGAACATTCTTTGAAAATATGAACACGGTGTCAATACCATTCCTTCTAGTATCGAAACTCCTGGAAGATTTTAAATGTTTTGGCTTGAAAAATCTTAAGGAAAAGTAATTTTGGGTTATTATTTTGAATTAGAAAATTTTCTTTGACTTGTCAATTTATTGTGGCCTAAAAAATTTATTTGCAAAATGATCATTTAACTTCTTTATTAATCAAAATCAAATATGTTTTTATAAGATTGGTTCAGGTCTGGTTTAAATTTTTAGTTTTAGTTCGAGATTACATTGATTTCAGTTCGGGTATCAGGTTGATTTGATTGGTTTTTTGGTTCGATTGGGTTTCGGTTTAGTTATTATTGGTTTGGTTATTTTGGGTTGATTGATTTTGGATTGGGTCAATATCGGGTTAGCAAGATATCGATCGATTCTTGTCGGTTTTTTAGACCGAGTTAGGTTTTTACGCATTATATATCACTTTATATAGTATGTTTTAGGGACCTAATTGTAATTTTCCAGATACTTATGATCTAAAAGTGAAATTTAGGTTACCGATCTTTAATTAAATATATTTCATGCTTGCATGTAAACTTTCAAGTTAAAATAATATTTACAAGTCCTCTATTTGGTTCTTCAAGGTTTAGTGACTAAAATGTAACTTATCAAAGTTATTTTTTAGCCTTTAATGGCTTTAACTGATAGGGTATCAAAACACCCTTCCTCAGTATTGAAACCTATAAAAACAACAAAGGGATATCTAAACGTGTGTTAAAGGTTTCAGAACACTTACGATAACTCAAAAGATTGTATGAGTAACAAACCCGCGTTTCGATACGCTTGAAGGATCGTTCCGATACCATTTGAGATTGTGAAGGTCGATATCGAAACCATACTAAACTGTATCGATACGCCTGATGAGTTTTTACTACTGTTTCGAAATCAGTTCATTTAGGGCTTTGATACCCAAGCTTAATTTTCCAGAAAATCGTTGTGTTTTGGCCTAGGTATTGATACCCTATGAACAAGTATCGAAACCCCCTACCCAGAAACGATCATTTACCCAGAATTCATGTCTTAAACGTGACCAAAAGAGTACTAGATGCATTTATTCACCAATAGGGCATAAAACACATAAATCAAAAAAAATTCTAGCTGTCAATCATCCTATTTTCATGTTCTTAACATAAATTGAAAACAATACTCATTAAAGTCAAATTCAACATGCTTAAACACGATCAAAGTTGTGAATCAAAACCAAAGAACTTCGATTAGCATAACAAGGTCATAAAGATAGTTCAAAATCAGAGTATCCAGAATAGCTTATCAATTCAATGCTCCATTGCTCTCATCTACTTAAGGTTCTCAAATTTACGTAAAACATATTTGAGCCTAAGAAAGTATAAATGGTTTACTCGACTTCCTTGCTTTTTGATGGCACCTAATCATTTATTTCTCTACATTGCAAGTAAAGGAAAGTGGTTAGGCAAAAGCTTAGTGAGTGACAATTAAAAACATAAGTAAAACAACTTGCAATCCAACCCATAAAAGCCAAAGTTTTATAAAAACATGTCATGCTCAATTCATGAAATAAATACATGGCTATCAATGCCAACAACATGAAAAACAACAAGTATTCCATGGCATAAGCCACAAAAACTTTTTCAAATACTTTTGAAAAACACATGCTCATTAAGCATTACTCAAGTCTTACATGCCTATAGCAAAGCTTCATTGAAAACATCATTCAATTAAGAAAATATACTTGTTTATATCATTGTATTGGTATTATATAACCATTTAGATTATCACTAAACGTTAAGATAAACGAAACACACATGATTAACATGCCAGACATAAGGCCAAATCGCTGACATGCCACGTATGAGAGCCAATCGCCACTAATACCACGTGTGAAGGCTAATCGCCTAATCACACCCATGATGGATTAACTTCAATCATGAATTCTCACCTTAGTATCCGGGATAAGCAACACTTACAATGTAATACAACACATATATCACATTATAAGTATTAACTCTAATGTATCACCAAGACATTTAATACACGCACGTATTTTAATTATAATGCACTCACATCCTATTGATCGATCAACTTATCCACGTTTCATTATCTTTAATACCAATACTAAAACAAAACACGATGCTCAAGTTTAAAAACAAAACAGTGAATCACAACTCATGCTTCCCATCAATACTTGCATTAAATGCAAAAACCGTTAAACCTCTTTTTATCAAATTTTGATAACAAAACCATGAGAGCATAAAAAACATTACAAAACAGTATCATGGGCATCTAATCACATGCATAAACACATATGCACAATTAAAACATGAACATGAGAAAATCACATAGTAAAGTAAGACGTAATATGGGATTTTCAAGAGAGCAAAACTTAAAAACTTACTCCGGAGTATAGGGAGTTTTTTCACACCTTCCCTATACCCTCAAACCTTTGTAAAATAGATTTAAAACACAGTCGAAGTAGCCCACTCTCATAGATCACTCACCGATAACCGAAACTTGTCCAACAAGTCACCGAAACTTCACTTGATTACTTCAAACGAGATCACCTATTTCTTTCCCCGTTTCAAGCATAAAAAACTATGGATTTAGTGCTCCTAATCGCACTCAATAAGTCCCAAGTTAGATAACCTCTAAAACCTATCAAAACCTTAACCGAAAACTTTCTGAAACTAACTAAACTTCTCTTAAACTTTTAGTTCGGGATTAGGGATTTAAAAATATTTTATAAACATCTTAACACATTGAAAATCATCTTTTTAGGATCCAAAAACAGTGAGTAAAAACCCTTGAACGAAAATCATGAATTTTGACCCAAAAATTGATTTTTCAAAATAAAAGATTAGAAATGTTTTTACCAATTCAAGAACTTGAGAATTTCTGTAAAGAACTTTAAAGTTCTAGAGGGTTGATGAAATCTCACCTCTAAAACTATTCTAATTGCTTTCCGGATTTTAAAACAATAAAACAATGAGAAAACGAGAAGTTTTGAAGAAGAAAAAGTTATATAATTTATTTCAAACGAAAATTTATGAAAAGATTTTTCTTGGTACCAATACCATTTTTACAGGTGTTTCGATACCAATCCCCTTGGTACCAATACCATTTGAAACTGTGATCGAAAGTTTAAAACCTATTCAAAGATGTATCAAAATCACTCTTCGAACTTAAAATAAAATTAAATATTTTGAAAATCATTTCGATACCACAACGCAACGTTTCGATACCTGGATTAATTTTCCAAGAATTTTAAAACAATAAATGTTTTGATCGTTGGATGTCAGTTGAAGTTTTAAACGATTGTTGACCAGTATCGAAACGGCTATAGTGCATTTTGATACCTTTATTGGCAGTGTAAAATCGTTTCAAAACAATCTAAATGTCGTTTTGATACCCCTTGTTTTAAAGGCAGACCCATTTCGATACCATTGATCATGGTATCGATACCCTTTGTAAAAATACACATAACAACTCTTTCCTCTTTGGTAGCGTTTCGATACAGGTACCCCGAGTATCAATATCGGTAGTTGAAGAAATGCATTTATGGTGGGAAGATGAACTTCCAACGTTTATATTTATGTTCCTAACCATCACAATGGCTAGAAATCAAAGAGATGATATAAAATGAAGACTCTAAAGCTACAACAACTAATGATCCTAAAAATTTCATCCTAGCATCAAATCCAACCTCAAGGGTTTAAATTGCAAAATCCTTTTACCCAACTCTTATAATTTTCACTATAATCCTTTGTTAGGGTTTGGGGAGTGTTTTGATTGTAATTAGGCAAAATTTATTTGTTTGAGAGAAACCAAATTTGCCTTTCTTCTATTTGTAACCTTGTGAGGTTGAATCAATCTTTGGGTAGAAAGATTGATTCGGTTTGTAACGATTATCCCTTGAACCGAAAAAAGTTCGAATTCAATAGTGAATTGGATTAAAAATCCTTTGTGGGAGCTAAGGTAGTGGATGTAGGTGCTTGTTCGAAGGTCGAACCACTATAAATCTTGTGTTCTTCATTGTCCACATTTTTACCGAAATCTTCCTCAAAATTTTTAAATAGCCAATTCACCCCCTCTTGGCCAACTACTTCGATCGATCAACTCAACAAAAACGAAAATTATAATAATAGGTTAGGTTTATTATGTTTAAATAGGATTTAAAAGTACTTAAAAATTAAATTTAATTAGTAATTTGGGTTAAAATATAATTTATAGACTTAATTAATTAATAATTGTAAAGCTTAGACCAGCTATGATAATAATTGAATAAAGCCCCTTAAAGATTCAAAGTCTTGGCTTTATTTATAAAATCATCCTCAAATTTTTAATTTTTACAAAATAGTTACTAATTTCAAAATTTTAGGGTTGCAAGGATCAATTTTCGAAGTTGAGATGACCAAAGTCAAATATATATTTAATTAGGATTTTAGGATAATTTTTTCATAATTTATTTCGACCAAAAATCAATTTTTAAGGATTTAATCCCAAACTAGGCTTAACCGGTTAAATCGACCCACTAACTTCTAGGCTCAATTTTTGTGGTGTTACAAGGGCGTACCGATACGGCTACCCCGTGTATCGTTAACCCTTTATATTGAGAATTTCCAGAATCATTTTTGGGTACCAGTACGTCGGCGCGTATCGATACCATTATTTTATTGATATCGAGTATTAGTACGGGTGACTCTTGTACCGGTACTAGATTTTAGTATGCCAAATAGGTAGACTGGTACGGGCGTGAGGAAAAATAATTAATTTGTTCCAATGAATTTTGAGTATCAATACTCAATGGAGGGTATCGATACCGGTTAATGGAATATCGGTACCCATGTAGGCGTACCGGTACACACAGACCAACCTGTCCAAGTTTTAGCAGTTGAGTTTAGAGGGTCAATAAATTATGTCATTATCCTTGGTGGGTCCCTTTAGGCCTAAAGTAAATATTAAAACTTAGAAATGAGAATTTCGATTATGCTTATGACCTAGGAAGAGAAATGTGAATATAATGCCTTGATATGTCTTGATTTAGATATGTGAACTTGTACAATTTATTTTTGTAAATGTTTGATGATTGTAACGAACCTCCGAAAAAAATCTTAAAGGAGTAGGGAATGGTCGTTATTTTGAAGATCTTAGAAAATCGAAAATGAATTAAAAATTAAAAGGTTGAAAATTCAATTTGAAAGGTTATAATAAAAAGGGTTGATTAAAATATTTAAAAAATATTGGAAGACAAGTTAAAATGTGGGAAGATGGTTTGAAAAACAATTTAGAAAACATTTTGAGTCGTTATCGACCACTTTGGTAGACCGGACACCATAAAACCAAAGATTCAAAATTAAAAGGGTCTAAGAGTCGGTAACGGTTAAAAACGGTGTTAACATTTTTAAATTGTCCAAAATTGATACCTTAAAAATATTACCGCTTATTTAATATTAAAATTTTTAAATTAAAGTGATAATTAAATTGATATCTAATTAAAAAAAAATTATTTTAAAATTTTTTTATTTGAAGGTAAACGCATACACCGCCACCACTACATCTGGTGTCGAGCCTGTTATTACCGAATAAAGAGACGTCACATTAATTAGTTGTTATCTTTAATGTATAAACTTACAACGATAAAATAATCAAGATAGTAATGTAACGAGCACAAAGAGATAAAAACATTATACACGTAAAAAAACTTAGCAAACAAGGGGAACATATATATATATATATATATATATATATATATATATATATATAAACAAATGTCAATATCTATCTATCTATCCATCTATCCATCCATCTACCCATCCATCTATCTATCCATCCATCTATCCATCCATCCATCTATCCATCCATCTATCCATCTATCTATCCATCCATCTATCCATCTATCTATCCATCTATCTATCTATCTATCTATCCATCTATCTATCCATCTATCTCTTTATCCTTCTATCTGATAGATTTATCCATCTATCTATCTATCTATCCATCGATAGATCTATCCATCTATCTGTCTATCCATCGATAGATCTATCTATCTATCCATCGATCGATCCATCCATCCATCGATCTATCTATCTATCTATCTATCTATCTATCCATCCATCGATCGATCTATCTATCCATCGATCCATCCATCCATCGATCTATCCATCCATCCATCAATCGATCTATCTATCCATCGATCTATCCATCGATCCATCCATCCATCGATCTATCCATCCATCCATCCATCCATCCATCGATCTATCCATCCATCCATCCATCAATCGATCTATCTATCCATAGAGTTTGTTGTTGGTGAAAAAGTTTTTCTTAAGGTTTCTCCTTGGAAAAAAATGATCCGTTTCGGTAAAAAGGGGAAGTTGAGTCCGAGGTTTGTTGGACCGTTTGAGGTTTTGGAGAGAGTTGGACCAGTGGCATATCGTCTAAGGTTACCGTCTGAACTTGAGAGGATTCATGATGTGTTTCATGTATCGATTCTTCGGAGGTACAGATCGGATCCATCGCATGTTTTGCCGGTGGGCGAAGTAGTCCAGATCTTTCTTATGACGAAGAGCCTATGGAGATCTTAGCATCAAGTTCTACGTGGTAAGACCATCGAGTTAGTCAAAGTACTTTGGCGACATCGAGGTGTCGAGGAAGCCACGTGGGAGCGAAAGTCGGATATGTAAGAGCAGTTCCCTTATCTTTTTCCACCAGGTAATTTTGAGGATGAAATTCCTTAAGTGGGGGAGAGTTGTAACGCCCCAAGTTTGGGCTTAGGAGCTAGTGGGTTGGTTTAACCGGTTTAGCCTGGTTCGGGATAAAACACTTAAAAATTAGTTTTTAATCAAAATAAATTGAGGAAAAATATTCTAAAATCCTTAAATAACACATATTTGACTTTGGTCAAATCAATTTTGGAAATTGACTCTTGAAACCCTAAGATTTTGAAATTAGTGATTGTTTTGTAAAAATTGAAACTTTGAGGACAATTTTATAAAACAAGCCAAAACTTTGAATCTTTAAGGTGATTTGATTCAATTATCATCCTAACTGGTCTAGGCTTTCTAAATATCAATTAATTAAGCCAAAATCTATTTTAAATTAAATAACTTAATTAAACTCAATTTAAAACTCTTAAAACCCTTTTTAATTAACCTAAACATCACATATTTTTCTAATTTTCGTTTTCCCTCTTTGGATGCAGCCGTTCATCAAGTTTTCAAGGTAAAAACTCATTCTTTCTCAATTAAAATCGTTTACAATAATTATCTTAACTTTTCTCCTTCAAATTTTCTTGTTCTCTCATCGTTTTCTCGTTTTAAAACCCGGAAAGCAATTGAATCAGTTTTGGAGGTGAGATTTCATCAATCCTCTAGAACAATAAAGTTTTTTACTGAAATTCCCAAGTTCTTGGCTTGGAGAAATCATTTTAATCTTTTAATTTTATAAAAATTGTTTTTCGGTTAAAAATCTCAATTTTCATTCAAAGGTTTTTACCTATTGTTTTTGGATCCTAAATGGATTATTTTTAATGTGTTAGGATGTTTATAAAGTGTTTTTAAAATCTCTAATCCCGGACTATAGGTTTAAGTGAAGTTTGGTGTGTTCCGACAAGTTTTCGGTTTAAGTTTTGATATGTTTTAAGGGTTGTTGTGTAGGGATCCAACTTGAGGGTTTCTTTTGTGTGTTTTGTAGCATTAAACCCCTTGTTTTGATGCTTGAAACAGGGCAAGAGTTAGGCGATCGCGTTTGAAGGTGTTTTGGTTCGTTTCGGTGGCTTGGCAAGCAAATAACGGTTATCGGTGAGTGGTTTATGAGAGTGGCTGCTTCGGCAGTGTTTTAAACTTAATTTACAAAGGTTTGAGAATGTAGGGAAGGTGTGAAAATCTCCCTATACTCGGAAGTAAGTAAAGTTTACGTTTTCGCAAAAGGGTTCCCATATTACTCTATGTTTTTACTATGAACTTTGTCATACTTAATGTTGATTTTGCATAGATGTTTATGCATGATGATGTAATGCTTATGTTGTTGATTTATAATGGTTTTGATATACAATTGATGCTTCCATGATTTTTACTTTGAAAATTGAGTTAAAGGTGATTTTATCAGTTTATGTTTCGAAACTTGAAATATTGAGAAGCATGTGTTTAATTCAGTTTTGAATTACGTTTGAGCATTGGTTTTTGATATATATATCGGTTAGTAAGTGATGAACCTTATGGGATAAGTTGATCGATCAATAGGGTCTAGAGTGCACTATAAATATTCAAAAGTCGTACGTGTTTAAATTCCTTGTGTGTTGCATTTTGGCTTTTAGTCTAATGCTATGTCATGGGAGTAGTACTGTCACATCCGGGTTGATGGGAGTAGTACTGTCACCGGACACCAAGGTGAGATAATTCATGTTGAGAGTAGTATCAACATGCGCATGCTCCGGGAGTAGTACTAACATGCGGTTGCCCGTTTATCCTAACGATTTGGAGTAGTACAAATCGGATCACTAGCCTCAGTATAATTTATGTTTTCTATTGGAAATTGCAAGTGTTATGTCGAATTAGGTTTTTCTAGGTGAATAGCATGATGGCCTTGTTTTGCTTTGAAAGCATGAGATATCTTTTAAAAGGGATTTTACCGGTACTTTATGTTGGCTTGTGAGCCATGATTTTGTTAACACTTGCTGGATTTGCTATTGACATTGATAGCATGATTATGTTGTTTTAAAGAAAGCATGACATGTTTTACCTTTGTTGTAATTGAGTAATTATGGGCTACATTGCAGGTGTTGTTTTAAATGTTTTATTACCCTCACTAAGATTTAAGATTAATCACTCTCTTTTCCCCTTGCAATGCAGATAAGTAAGTGTTGGAAGCAATCGGAAAGCAAAGGAGCCAATCGTGCCTATTTTAGTATTTCTTAGCTCAAGTATGCATTTTCTTAAGTTATGAACCTAGGTAGTCGAGAGCAATGGATTAGAGAATTATTGAGTTTGGAACTCTGTTTTGGAACCCTTATTATTGAACTTATTATGATTTTAAGTTATATGAGAATTGTTAAGACTTTATGAAGTATGTGTTGCCATATTTATTGATGTTGGATTATGCTTATGATATAAGTGCTTTGCCTTCGGTATTAGGTAACTTTGCATCTAGGAATGTTGTTTGAAGTGTGGATTATGCTTATAGGGTTTTGTATGCATCTAGAGAACCTTAGTATTTTAGTTTAGACTGGATTCTTGTATGATCTGCACTTTTCTATACAGAGGTTTCGATACATGTTCATAGGGTATCGATACCTAGGCAAAAATATGATGGTCTTCTGGAAAATTATAATTAGGTCCCTAAAACTTATTTGGTTAAATTAGGACTTGTCTTACATTAATTTTCGCTGCACTTTGAACTTAGTCCTTGCACAAACATGTAGGATCTAATTAAAGCATCTAGATAAGATAAAAAGAAAAAAAAATATAGGGTCGTTTATCGGGGTGAGTCCCCGAATTAGCCTCGATATTCCCCGTGTAACTCATTCGAGTTAGGTGACGTCTAGACCGGGTCGAGGGGGTTACATTAGAGTTGCTGTGTTCGAGAGCCATTAACTGATGCAGAACCTGAAAATACACTACAAGCTCATGTGTTTAGACTAGATTCTTGTATGATCTGCACTTTTCTATACAGAGGTTTCGATACATGTTCATAGGGTATCGATACCTAGGCAAAAATATGATGGTCTTCTGGAAAATTATAATTAGGTCCCTAAAACTTATTTGGTTAAACTAGGACTTGTCTTACATTAATTTTCGCTGCACTTTGAACTTAGTCCTTGCACAAACATGTAGGATCTAATTAAAGCATCTAGATAAGATAAAAAAAATATAGGGTCGTTTATCGGGGTGAGTCCCCGAATTAGCCTCGATATTCCCCGTGTAACTCATTCGAGTCAGGTGACGTCTAGACCGGGTCGAGGGGATTACATTAGAGTTGCTGTGTTCGAGAGCCATTAACTGATGCAGAACCTGAAAATACACTACAAGCTTAACTGTCAAACATGGTCATTGGGTGATTGATTCTGATGCAACACACCATGTAACAACATATTCATTCAAAATTATGAATGGTACAGAATGAAATGGTCCAGGTAAATTGAAAGTAGCTAATGAAAGGTCATTGGATGTTAAATTGGTTGGTCAGTCTATTTTGTGTACTTTGAATAAGTCTTTGTTGCTTTATAATATGCTGCATGTACCTAAGATACAAGAAATTTGCTTTTGGTGTCAAAGCTTCTTAGGGACAATCAAGTGTTTTTTGAGTTTCACACCAAGAAATGTTACATCTGATATGAGGATACAGGTGGAGTTATTTTGCAAAGGAAGGAGCATGAATGTTTATACCAGTTCACTACTAGTGTAAAGAAGGTTATATCTGTGAAAAATAAAGCCGAGATTAATGTAGTTACTTCAACTAGTTAATCTTATGAATTATGGCATAGGAGATTGGGTCATCCAGCTCATGAAATCTTAGTTCAAGCATGTAAAACTGCAAATGTAAAAATTTTACTTCAAGTGAATGAAATGTGTGTTGCATGTCATCAAGGGAAAAGTCATAAATTGTCATTTAGTAACTCAAAAACAGTTTACAATTCTCCATTTGAGCTTGTGTTTACAGATGTATGGGGACCTGTCCATATAGTCTCAAATTATTTTCGCTATTATGTTACATTTGTGGATACATACTCCAAAAGCATATATAGTTGTATTTGCTGAAAGATAAATCTTAAGCATTGCAAGCATCTCAATTGTTTCATCAGATGGTGAAAAATCAATTTAATCTTCCCATTAAAGCTGTTCAAAGTGATTGAGGAGGCAAGTATAGAATTTTATCCTCATTACTTATTAAAGAAGGGATTGTGCATAGGATAATTTGTCCTTACAGCTCTTAGCAGAATAGAGTAGTTTAGAGAAAACATAAGAATATAATTGAACTAACACTTGTGATATTGGCTCAAGCTAATATACCATTACAATATTGATCGTATGCTGTGATTTCAACATTGTATTTGATAAACAGGTTGCCCACAAAAGTTTTAAAGGGTGTGTTACCATTTGAGAAGTTGTATGCTAAAGTTCCTGATTATCAATGGTTGAAGGTTTTTAATTGTAGATGTTTTCCTTATTTGAGTCCCTTTCAGAAGCACAAGCTTGAGCATAGATCATAAGCATGCATATTTTTTTCAACAGTCCTCAACACAAAAGATATAATTGTTTGGCAGACAATGAAAGAGTATATATTTCGGGACATGTAACTTTGATGAAATCAGTTTTTCTTTTACGAGTGTGACTGGTCCAAACAAGAAGGAGAAATGTTATTATAGAACCAAACTTCAAAGATTTCCAACATTTTCTTGTGTGATTCCAGTCCAAGCAACTATGAGGACATCTACCAAGGATGATGGTGGTCAAACACTATCAGGGTTGCACAATAGTTGTTCGAAACCTGAAGAGCAAGAAGCTATCAATCCAGGAGTCAACAGTCAGGTTGAAGCTACTAGTTCAAGAGTTAACAGTAAGCTTGGTGATGATATTAGTTCCAATTTGAGTGTTAGATTTCACACGCAACCTAGACCTATAGAAGAGAATCAATCACCAACAATTTCAGTTCACACCGAAGGTATTGAAACCCTAAGTGCACATGAAATAATGACAAATAGTGAAGAGAATGCATCTGCACCTATGAATTCGCATGAAATAACAAACATTACTAATAATAAGCCTCCTATATTGACTAGGAGTAATTCAAACCAAAAGTATATTGGTTTACATATGATAATGAAGTTGAGCCCAAATCCATACATGAAGCTTTATAGTTTGAGAATTGGAGGCTAGCAGTGGAAGCAGAAATTGAAGTTTTAAAAAGGAATGAAACTTGGTCTCTTGAATTTTTACCAGAAGGACAATCAATTGTGGGGTGCAAGTGTTTGTTCAAGCTGAAAAGGAATACAGATGTTACAGTTTAGAGGTATAAGGAAAGATTGGTGGCAAGGGGCTTTTCACAAATTCCTGATCAAGATTTTCAGGATACATTTAGTCATCTGGTGAAATCAACAACTCTAAATGTTATCTTATCAATTGTTGTCACTAACAATTAGAGCTTGAGACAGGTTAATGTGAATAATGTATTTTTCAATGGAGATATTTTTGAGGACATGTACATGCAATAACCACCAGGTTTTGAATAAAAAGTTGTGAATGGAGCTCCTCTTGTGTGCAAGCTGAAAAAGGCTCTCTATGACCTTAAGCAAGCACCACGAAATTAGCATGATCATCTAAAGATATAAGTTTTGCAGATTAGTTTGAAGGGGGTCAAGGGTAGATGTTTCCTTGTTCATCAAGACTGAGGCAGAAATGAAAACTTACATGTTAATCTATGTGGATGACATAATCATTACTGGACAATCAGACAAGGTGATTGAGGAAGTGATATAACTTTTGCATGCTAAATTTTCACTAAAAGACATGATTGAGCTTCTTTATTTTTTGGGTATTAAAGTTATAAGGAATAAGAAAAGATTATTGTTGAGTCAAAGAAAGTACATACAAGAACTATTGGATAGAACTAGTATGCAGAATATAACTTCAACTCCAATTCTAATGGTTGTATCCTCGAAGGTATCAAGTGATGCAAGTAATGTACTAGTTGATCCTCAAGAGTATAAGAATATTGTTGGATGTCTTCTTTATGTATGTCACACAAGACTTGACATAGTCTTTAGTGTGAACAAACTGGCACAGTACATGCATTCACCATATGAGATACACATGATAACAGTTAAAAGAGTGCTGAGATATTTAACAAGCACAATAAACTATAGGCTAGTGTTTTAAGCAGCTTCAAGTGGACCAAAGATAATTGTTTTTGCCGATGCAGATTGGAGACAAAGTTTTGAGGATTGAAGATCAATAACTAGTTATTGTCTATATGTTGATGGCAATTTAGTAACATGGCAGTCCAAGAAGCAAAAGGTTGTGTCAAGGTCAACTATGGAGGCAGAATGTATAAAAGTATTGTTGATGCAACTTCAAAAGTTATATGGATTGATGCATTACTTATAGACATGGGAATTGAACAACAAGAGATTCCTATTGTTTGGTGTGACAATATGAGTGTAGTAGCATTGAGTGTTAATTTAGTGTATTATTCAAAGTGTAAACATGTGGATATATATGTGCATTTTGTGAGAGATAAGATGACAGCAAGAAAGATTCAAGTGAATTATGTTCTAACTGGGTAAGAAATAGATGATGGGCTTACAAAACCTTTATTAAAACCTTATTTTTAGTTGTATCGTATGAAGATGTGTGTGCAATCACAAGATTGTCAACAAGTTAAAGAATTAGGGAGAACATTAAGCTATGTAACTGATGTAGCTTAGCTATGAATGTAGTAAAAATGTGTAGATGAGGAAGTTAGATTGTTAGGAAGTTCAATGTTAGCTCAAACAAACTAACCACCTTTTATCGTCCTTTACCTCTTCCTATATAAATATGTATTGTGATCAACTTAATACAATAAGAAGTTCTGAGTTTCTTTTCTTCGTTTAGTTTACTTTTGTTCAAAACAACACAATAAATATGAACAAAATGAGATAAATTGCAAGAAAAAAATTAATTAAAAATAATTAAGGAATAAAGCGAAAAAAATTACAAACAGAGGGACAAAGTGTAAATCCATCAAAAGTGAGGTACATGTCGAATCAAGAATCACATGATATCATTTTTATTATTTTTGTTGTTGTATAACATGTTAATTCTCAATAGGAAAAATAAAAGTAAAAAATAGACAAAAGTAGGGAGAGACTTAAAAAATTTAAAAGGAAGAAAGGAAAACCCAAGTTCATTTCATTCATTCTTTTCCATGATATTCTCGATATCAAACTTGGTATTTAACTTATATACCAACAAACGAAAATGTTTTCTTACTCAAACTTATAGACCTATACTTACCGTCTTATTAAATGATATTAAAAAAATTTAAACAATTAAAATAGAAGTTAACAACAAAATAAACCTTCAGTAGTCATATTTTCATTTCAGACTCTTACAATATTCACTCCTTTAAATTAATCATCCTTGTCCTCAAGGATTAAAAGAAAGTTTCTCATTTTTTTCGATGATTAGACTAAATATGTCCATATGATTTTTTATCTTTGATAGAAAAAGAAGTATAAACCAGTAGTAGTTTCTCAGTATCAACAACGGTTAAAAACAAGAGATTAACCAACAATGCAATTTCTATGTTGGTTCTGACAAGTTTAATACCCCGGGAATAAAAAATATACATTACGGATTTAATATAAATTCTCACAAAAAAATATGACATATAGACTTGGATGAAAAATTGATAATTTGTTAACAAAAAGAACTAAAATAAATATCTTGAATCATAACAGGTGTCACCCCACTATAAAATTTATAAAGGTGCACATGTGAATAACTCCAGTCATAGCTTTTAGTGTTTGACATATTTTTGTTATTGTTGTTGAAAATAACATGATCCTAAAAATATTTATATTGTTTCATGTATTAAGCCTATAACTAGAAGAGACCTAAATTATGTACAACATCTTTGAAAATAAAATCTTTGACAACTATTATCTCAATAATATTAATGTCTACATAAAGAATTACATCCCGACCAACATAATTCTTGCACCCCTGCTGAATATTTTGTTTAGCCTTGTCCCCAAGACCTGTCAACATTACAAAAAAATTATTTTCAATTCCTTAACTAATTCTCGTGAGTAAATGAAAAAATTATACCCTCGTTGTTATCTTTTATCAATAGTAGAAGTTTAAATCCATATGGGTCACCATTCTCAATTGATTCAAAGATAAACTTATCTATAATTGAGTTATTACATTTTCTCATAAACCTTCTATCAAATACTTGAGTTGCGTCTGCATCCAACTATTTAGTCATCACTAACAAATTCAACAATAGACCTTAATTTAGTGAAAGTTCCATCAAAGCCCTAGTTAACTCTCTGCACTTTAGAAATTTTAGAATTTCTTTTTGGGTCGTTCACTCAAAAATCTATCAATAGAGTTATCAGAAACGATGATTACCTGAGTTTTATCATCCAAATCAATAAAAATCATCTTACTGAACATAATTTTGCCATATTCTTAATCACACTTTTTACCATCAATTACTTCAAGAGTTTTCACTAATATCTCATTAAATTTTTGGATTTCACCCGAACCCACCTCTATAGCATCCTTAGATGAATTTGATCTATGTCGATTTAACAAAATCAATAAAATTTGCATATTCATACAATTGATAATCGATGGAAAGATTGATTGATTTCCTGAAAGACTTATCTAACAACTGTTTTGCATTTGTCAAAATTTTGGTTTGAAACACCTAAAACATATTATCAATGGAAAAGTATCATACAACTGAAATTTGCGTATAGTTGATTTGCCTCCATTCGTGAGGATTAACCTAGGCTCTGATGCCTTTGTAACAAGTTGATTCTCAATAGAAAAATAAAAGTAAAAAATAGATTAGAGTATGAGAGACTTAAGAAATTTAGAAGGAAGAGAGGGAGACCAAGTTCATTTCATTCATTCTTTTTCATGAGATTCTCGATATCAGACTTGGTATTTAACCTATATATCAACAAACGACAACGTTTTCTTACTTAGACTTACAGACTCAAACTTACCGTTTTATTAAATAATATTAAAGAAATTTAAACAATTAAAATAAAAGTTAACGATAAAATAAACCCCAACAGTCATATTTTTATTTCAGTCCCTTACTTGTTGTTTGTCGATGGTTATTGCTACCACTACTAGCTACCGACTATTACTTTTACTCTGATGATGACACCAATTTTACCTTTGGATAATGAGAGATCTCTACAAGCGTCGGTTATAAAGAACTCATACCCTTTTTTTTTCTTTATTAGAATAAGATATGTACATCAGTGAAGACAGAGAAAGTCATACAGGAATTTGTTTGGGGAAAAAGGAAGCTACATCAGGAATGTCCTTAGTTAAACGTCCTACAAAATATGGTGGACTTGATTTACGGAATCTTGTGAAGCAAAACCAAGCTTTCTTAATGAAGTTAGGTCATCAATGCATCACTTAGAAGGACCGTTTGTGGGTTCAAATTATAAGGGTTAAATATAATTGGATAGGCGATCTTCCTCGCGCTTTACGTACGTCAAATTGTTTAAGATTATGGCATGATATTAGTGTAATTTGAGAGGAGGTGTATAACAGTGTATGCTGGAATATATGGGATGACAAAGCTATGGATTTTGTATGACACGAGGTTACCTAAAGATGAACCTTTGGTGAAATTCTACTTGGGAAGTGATATTCCAATATCGTGTAAAAGAGCTTCAATGGTGTGTTGGATTAAAATTCAATAATAGTGGGCACATATGTAAAATGTATATTGCTATTATAAAGTTTAACACGTAATTGACCAATTATATTACACATGTTATAGGTATTAAATTATCATGGAATTAAAAGTGTAGATACCATAAGGTGTGTTTATAATTTGATGAGGGGTAGAGTTATAAATACTTAATTGTTGGTTATTAAATCAACTATATAAAGGGGTTATGGTCTCCAAAAATTAAGTTAACTTGCATATCTCTTTTCCCCATCTAAGAGTTGTGTGACAAAAGGTAACCTAACTTCTTGGAAGATCAAACCCTTTGGAAAAACTCTATCGAGATTAATTCAGGTACACTTCCGCATTTAGTTTATTTATTTTATCGTTCTTGATGATTTGACATGTATAGATCTTGGTTTAATATTCATATCGAATATATTTTAATTCTAACATGGTGAACAACTCGGGTCAATAGGATATGCATAAATTAGTTCATCTTGTTCTAGAAAATATTATGCGTCAACATGCTTCTTTGGCAAAAGATATAACAGCATGGAGATGGTATGGCAACCAGGTCTTTATTAACAAACTTGCTTACGAGAAACTTGCTCGGAGTGATGAGTGGGTGGAGAATGATGATTGGTCTTTTATTTGGAGGAAAAATGTACTACAACATGTTCGAACTTTTCTTTGACTAGCAAGAAGTAATCATCTTCTTACAAATTGGGAGAGACTAAAGAGAAATATAGCGAATTTGGACACCTACTTTATTTGTAATTTGGGGGATAAATCGGTGGAACATGCTCTTAGGGATTGTCCTTTTGCTGCTTCAATTTGGCATCGAGTGGTTAGGCAATCGAAATGGTAAGAGTTTCATGCGTTGCCGTGTGATAGTTGGCTTATGGTAAACTTAAGAAATAGACATGATTTCGCTATGGATACAAATGCTTGGGATTTTTTGTTCCCTACAATATGTTGGTAACTTTGGAAGCGTAAGTTTAGTCTTATTATGGATGATGCTTATATTGAATCGTTAGATTTATTGCACAAATGTTTGAAAATGACACTTGATTTTAGTATGAGTAGGAATAATAGATCTGAAAACAATTTTGGATATAGTCAAGGGGTTAGTGAAGGTAACTGACACTGGAGAAAACCAAGTAAGGATTGGGTTAAAGCTAATGCGGATGAGGCATGTAATCTTGCTACAAATGTTGCGGCTGCTGGTGGTGTTATTCGAGATGAGTATGATAATTGGATCTTTGGTTATGCAAGAAGTTTAGAGGCTTATTCTAGCCTTATGGCTGAGTTATGGGCGATTCACAATATTCTTTTCCATGTTTGGCGTCTTGGATTTCGTTGGGTTGAATTAGAAACTGATAGCGTAGAGGTTGAAGGAATTATCGGTGGTACTTCAAGAGCTTTACTTGAAAACTCAATTGTGGAAAACATTCGCGATATGTTACAAAGAAATTGGAATGTGGTAGTGCGTCGTATTTCAAGGGAAGCGAATAAGGTCGCAAATGCTTTGTCTAGTCTTCTGAGAGGTTGTCCCCTTAAGGTTGTTTTATTTGATAGTGCTCCAAGCATTATCAACATGGGAATGATAGTCTTGGGTTGATATCTAATTTGGTTGCTTGTTGATTTTTGGTTTTTATAGATTCTATCAGGTGTACTCTTTTCCCTCATTTAGGTATAAGAGAGTTTTTAATGAGACACTTGGTTGAATCCTCCTTTTTAATAAAAAAAATAAATAAATAAAATAAAACTAAGATTTCTTGGGGAATATACTCAATGAGTGAAGTATAAAACTAAGGTTTCTTCTCATATAAAACTTCATTGAGTTTATTGTAGGATTCTTTTGAGTTTTATACTTTATATGTTTTCTTAGACTTTTATAATATATACGTGAGTGAATAAAATAGATAACTGGATGAGTGACTTACAAAGTTAGGATTTTTTTCGCATATGAAACTTAATTGAGTTTATTGCACTTGAATTCTTGAGTTTTATATTTTAAACTTTTATAATATATATTTGAGCGGATAAAATAGAACTTGACCAAAGAACTTTATACTATGGTTATGAATTCTAATAAAAGCCAAGGAAGTAACAGAAACATTGCAAATACTGGAAGTCGATAAATCAACTAACTGTGATTACAAAGCTTCTTGACTCTGTATAAATGAAAAAACTCAAAAGTAAAGAAAAAAAAAAAAAAACTCCCAATTACAAGAAAATTGTCCAAAGCAAACTATGTAAATATTCTTGACTCTGTATAAATATATATTGGCAATAACACCACTTCTTTTCTTTCTGGTGAATATTCCCATTAACAGCAATCATCTTGAGGGAGATATGGTGATAGTGCTGAATGTGTTGAATGAACTGTTTCTGTTTGAAAATTAACTAAAAATAACCGACAAATTGATGTTTTGCAGACAAACTTGAGTTGAAACCTTTTTCCCAATATGGTGCTCTGGTGTTTTACTAAATGATGGTGCCGACATAGCCGATCCCGGTGATGAAGAAGGTAATGGTTTGCAGGAAGAGGTATATGAAGTAGTTGTTCTTCCCGTGGACGAAATCGTAGCATCCGCAAAGGAAAAGGAATGCCGCGAATCCGAGCTCCAAGGTATTCAATCTGTCGGTAGAACACGAACAAGTTAGATGCATACGGTTCGAAAGTAGTACGACGATTTGATTTAAGAGTGATGATATGTTGTTTACCTATCAGTGAATTTGAATCGAAACTTTCTGAATGGTTTCGTATTGTTCTTGTTCTTAGAAGCATCGGCTGCAGCTTTCTTGACAGCATCTCCTAGTTTCTCGGTGACAACCCATTCGTTGACTCTCCCTGCCTCGAGGAGACCGATAAATGTCGCCTTTGTCCGGTGCAACGACATCACGTTCTCAAACAGGATCCAGTAAAACAATAGGTGGATCGATCTACAAGAGAAATATATACATAAAGAAGATAAAACATAAGTGGAACAATGTAGGTTGATGCTGGCATGGACATACCTCGGAGTTCCGACAGAGTTTAGAATGGTGATGACTGAAGGAATATAAACGGCTCCCCAGATAGGGACTTTAACTTCAGGGACCAAAATGGTTAGGGGAAGAACAACACAGTAAAACATAAATGTGACCATATGAGCAATGATCTTTCGTACGAAGAAAAAGCTGTAGATAACATAGACTTTCTTCCAGAATTTCACTTTCTGAAACAAATTAATCAATGGTGTTAAGATATAAACGGAGAAGTGGACTTTCTAAAGATAATTTTCAGTAAATGTACCTTATTTTGAATGATTTCCCACACCATTTTCCTGAACAGATTTGCAGGGCCGCATGACCATCGATGTTGCTGGAATCGAAACGCCTTGAAAGTACTAGGAAGTTCGCTTTTCACTTGAAGGTCACCGAGATACACGAATTTCCATCCCCTGAGACTAGCTCGGACGGCGAGGTCCATGTCCTCCACGGTGGTTCGATCCTTCCAACCACCGGCCTCGTTAATGGCGGCAATTCTCCAAATACCAGCAGTCCCTGCATTTTGGATCGCACATACATTTTGAAGTGACAAATTAGTGTAAAACTTTATCCTCAAGCAGCCATTGGTAGAACCAAATGAAACAATTAAATCTGTATTATTAATTATGACAATTCTATGACCTTTGCTTACCATTAAAACCAAAGAAAGCATGAGTTGCTGATCCAACTTCCTGTTCCACTTTGAAATGGTAATCCAATGACATCTCCTGCATTCTTGTTAACAAGCATTCATCCGCATTCACTGAAATAAAAACACAAATATTATATTCGTATCAGAATATGTATCGAATAATTACGACAGTAAAGAGGGTACAGACAAAAGAGGAAGCCGTTTAGGCTTTTTTGTCCTCATTTGGTTCAAATTATAATGCAATACGTTTAAATAAAAATATATATATATATATATATATAATGCAATACGTCACACAAAACACGAGAGAGCATCGAAAAGAATAAAATCTATGCAACTCTGACTCTCATGTAATTTAATTAATTTTTCAATAAAAAAATCATTTAATTACTTCCTTGCATCCAAATAAAAAATACGACTGATATTTTAATTTAAAAACAAAAACAAAAATTCTGACTAATAAATATCCAAGTGTCGGCGTAATCCAGTATGGTCCACCACTTAGACACATAGTACTGTCCACATGTTAACTTTACACTGTTTTTACTTGGAAAAGTTAAAACGGCACCTGCAAGCCACTCGGTGGCCCTCTCTTGACCACGAGATCCCTACAATCTGGGTCGTTGAACAAAAGAGCCATTTCCCACCTTTTTGTCTTTTTCAAAATTACAAAATAACCTAGGATGCCAAATGTAATTGAATTTACTAAAAAGAAGTTAAAAAAATAATAGTAAGTATTTAAAAAATAATATTAATAATTTAATAAATTGATTTGAGAAACTAATTAAAACAATGAATTAATATGATTTGTGTAAGTGACAAGTGTTATCATTAGACTAATTGAATAAAATTATTAAAATATAATTTATATAACTGATTTGGGTGTTATGATTTAGATTTTATTAGATATGTAAGATATTTAAAAATTAAATTTAAAATATATTTAAATATTTTTAATAAAATCTATCATACAATGACATCATGTCTTATTTTTATTATTTTTTCTAAAGTTGTCATGCATTAAATATTTTAAATATTAAAAAATTTATAAGGCGACTTACGTGTGACATTTATCCTTCTATTTTAGTGTAACTTTTAAAACAAAACTTACATAAGCTAATATAGATCCAAGGATAATATTCCCCTAATTTCTCCTCTGATCCTATTCTGTATTCCTAAATATGGGTCCCATCAATATGAATGTAGTGGCTTGGAGGGGGATGGGGTCCACACACCCGTGATTGGTGTGTTTCTCTTGTGGATCTACCCTTTAGCCTCCATGCAGTCTGCAACCAATTCCGCCGACAAAAACCTAATTTATATTTCATTTATAATTTTAGATTTATTTATTTATTTTAAAATAAATCATTATTTTTTATATATATTTAATGAATGAATAATTATTAAATATTTATTTAAAATGAATAAATTTTAATTACTTGAGTTATAGATGACGTGATTAATAGAATTCACTTATTAATCCCTCCTATTAACACAACATACACAACATGAAAACTTAAATTAATTAAAAAGTTAAGACCACCGACAGTTTAAGAAAATTAAGCAGCCAAGATAACCAAAGAATCGAAAACATTAATCAAAATTAATGTGATGATTATGGTTTTGGGTTAAGAGTTTTTCTGAAAGCTTTACCAAATCTCCAGCGAGCTTGAACGAGAGCAATGTCGCGGTTGTTGACCAAGAACGGAATGCTCCGTCGGAGAAAATCGGGTTCGGGTCGGAAATCTGCGTCGAAAATGGCGACGTATTCACAGTGTTTAACGTAGCTTCTTTTCAACCCTTCTTTTAAAGCCCCTGCTTTGTACCCGGTCCGGTTTTCCCTTATTTGGTACGTTATGTTTATCCCTTTGCTTGCCCATCTCTGGCACTCTTGCTCGACCATCAACTGCAATAATCATGGAGAATTCAATTCTTGCAGTAAATGAGTTTTCGACTGTTAAAAGAACGAAAAAAAAATTGAATTCACTTTTCCATTCTTTTTTGTTACCTTGATTGCAGGGTCAGTTGAATCATCAAGTACTTGGATGACGAGACGATCGGACGGCCATGAAAGTCCACAAGCAGCTCCAATGGAGATCTTGTAAACCTGTTCCAAGGACAAAAAACACAGAGATAATGAATCGTCTCTGAAACCCAGAAACAGAGGAGACAAGTAGTGAGTTACAGTTACAGACCTCTTTTTCATTAAACATTGGAATTTGGACTAAAACGACCGGGAAATTTGAGCTGCCGAGTTCCATATCGTCTTGAATGAGCTCAAACTTGTAACGCTTCTCTGGTTTTTTCCAGAAAAGCTTGACGAGAATAATGACGATTCCCATGTAAACCCGCTCCATGAAGAGCATTAGCGACATGGCTAAACAAATGTAGACACCGAGTTGCAGCAAAGGGACTATCAATGGCGCTTTGATTAGCTCCCAGATCAAACCGAGTTGGCCCGCTATATCATCTCGCGACACTTGGAACGACTCCGGAATCAGCAGCTTTGGTGAAATTTGAGCCATCGCAGCAAAACTGGATCTTTTTCGTCAAACAAAATATGGTTGAAAATGCCGCGGGGGGTTCACTCTACCACATGGAAGAAATGTTTGATCTTTATTTTATGGAAAACTATCCGGAACAGAATTCAGATCTGCCACTGCTCTCCTCTTAAATCTCTCGTAAAACTTGTGCCGGTCAATGTAGCCGACGTTTTCTTAGTACCACAACCGAAACAAAAATGGGGGCACTGAGAATAGAGAAAGAGACAAACACCGAGAGGGAAAACAGGGCAATGGAAAGATAAAGAATGAGAAAGATAGAGTGTGTTTTTATAGTGAGATTTGATCCTATTTGGGTTTTTTATTTTATAGTATTTCTCGGTTGAAATCGATTAAAATGAGAATAGAGGTCATATCAAAATTATTATAAAATTGAATTTTTGATATATAACATATTTTTTAAAAAGAATTGTAAAAATTTTAATATATATTAATTTTTTATAAAAAATTAAAATTTTCGAAAGTATATAGCAAATATTTTATAAAAAATATAAATTTTTTAATATAAATTAAAAAATTACAATAAAATTCTTATTATTTTTATAATAATTTCATTATAATCTCATTGTAACCTATTTTAAGCCGCCTTAATTTTGTTTTTGAAATATACTTGTTCTGGTGAGCATAACCGTACATTACATTAACTGTTCCAACTAAGGGAGTAAATGTGTACTTTTATTAGTTCAGACAACCTAACAAATTTATAAAAGAATACTATATAAACAATAATACAATTTACAATTAAATACACAAATGCTAAAATGGTAAGAAGCATCTAATATTATAACAAATAGTTTATTTTAAGAAGCATCTTATAATTTCTTATATTAGAGCTCTTAATTTATTTTGATTTCTATATTTTTAAATAGAACAGAGAAGGAATTATTTTGCTTCAGTGGTTAAGGGAACGATTATTGTTCATGAAGGTTACGTGTTTGAGTATTAATATTTACAATACAATGATTATATGGTGATTATCCAATAATTGAGAATATATTCTATAATATATATTACTTGTAATCGCTGTAAATAATTTTTAAAGAATAGACTAGAAGGATTTTATGTCTATAGCAGAATCTAGATTGAGAATTTAAAGAGACAAATTTAAAGTTTTAAAAGATTTGAAGATTTAAATTAAAATATATAAAAATTGAGGGTTTAATTAATTTTTTTAATAATTTTAAGAGATTTAATAATTTTTTAAATTATAAAAAATAATTAAAAATTAAAAGTTAAAATTTAATATTAATATTAATATTAATTTTTTTAAAAAATTAAACAGACCAAATTATGTTGTTTTTTTTTAAATAAAGGTCACATTATAATTTTTTAAAAATTTTAGAATGTCACGCTGCCCCGGTCCTACTACCTTCCACCTTAGGATGTAAAAACAGTTACTTAGATGAGTTTTTGGTCGGGTGTTGTCAGGTCGGGTAAAATCGGATACAAGTTATATCAGGTTGATTTGATGTTTTGACTCGATTCGGGTCGAGTGAGGGTCCATTTCAGGTCGGGTCCTTTTCAGGTCGGGTCCATTTCATGTTAGGTCTATTTCAGGTCGGGTTCAATTTAGGTCAGGTTCAAACGGTCCGGGTCTAAATCAGATAATTGACAAGTTCATTTCAGGTCGGGTAGATTTCAATTCAGTCACATTTCAGGTCGGGTTCATTTCAAGTTAGTTTTATTTCAGGTCGAATTAATTTGGATTTTAAATTCATATTAATTAAAATTATTAAGTTTGAGTTTGGTACAAATAAGTAATTAAGTAAATAATCGATAGACTTTGGGTTGAATGGTTGATCATTCATTTCGAATAATTATTTAATATCTAACATCTTTAATTAGCATGAATCCCATTAAAAATAAATATTACGCGCTAGACTAAACAAAAATTATCATCAAATGATTCATATATTAAAAATTGAGATAAATTACAAAAATTAAAAATTAATAAGGAATAGACATTGGACTATAAAGAATAAAGTTTTAAATTAAAAAGGATAAACATTAATAAAATAAAATATCATCTTATTAAAAACACTAAACTAAATTAGAAAAATAAATAGTAGTCAATTTAAAATAAAAATAAAGTTATAAAGACTAAATTGTAAAAATTATAAATTAATAATAGTTAAATTTGGTAAAAAAAATTTAATTTCAATGTACTTTAATACATTTCAAAAATGTAAATATGAAATTTATACTATATATAGAATTAATACTATATATGGTATGATATTATATATGGAAATATGAAATATATAATATATATTTATGTATGTATATGTATATAATATATAAGTATGTATGTAAGTATATGTATTCTTATATACTATATAGTATACATTAATATATGTATATAATATATAAATATGTATAGATTGTATGTATATTTATATATAAGTATATATATATATATACATTAATATATGTATATTTATATACATAAATATATATATTAGATATATACATTAATATATATTATGTACATAATATATTTTAAAATATATATAATATGCTTAATATATTATACTTTATGTATTAATGTAATATATATAATATATAATATATTTTAATATATATATTATATACTTAAATATATAATAATATATGTATTTAATTAATGTATGTATATTATTAATTCTTTAAGCCCAACATTAATCCCGCAAGCCCAAATTACTAAACTAATTTTCTAAGACCAATTCTTCAATCACTAAACTAATTTCATATGATCAAATTAAAATAATTTTAAAATATATAATCTGATTTTAATTAAATGAGGATCAAATCAAATAAAAAATAAAATTTAAAACCTAATTTTCAAGTGATCATAATCAAACTGAAATAATTGTAAAATAAGGCGTAGAGTGACGCGAGATTCAATTTTTAGGAGCGACCTATATAAAAATATGCGGAATTTTTTACCTGACCTAGAGTAGTGTCAAATGAATATCTAAATCTAATCTTCATTTTTTATATTTTTAATTGATTATATTCAATCAAAGTTTATTATTTGATTATACGTTGCAATAATAATAATAATAATAATCCAAAATTTACTATATATATCAATTCCCTTCAGAATTTTGTTTTTTTTTATTTTTTATATAATAATCAAAATTTATTTCTAATTTTTCCCTTAAAAAATTTTCCCTCTTTTTTATATCCTTAAAAACATTTTACACTAAAAATAAATTAATCTCAAACTGAAAAAATAAGTGGCTTATTTCCCTCCAAAATTTGATCTTTTCACTTTTTTTATCAATTATTTTGATTTAATTTAATGAGTCATAATTTAGATTAATTTAATAAAAATCTATATTTGATTTTAGAATGATTTTAATTATGTTTGTAATTTATGTTTTTATATTTTAATTTATTTTAATTAATCTAAGTTTAATAAATTAATTTAAATTAATTAAATATTAATTGAAAATTATAATTTTTAATAGAATATTAATTTAAAATTATAATTTTTAATGAAATATTATTTTAAAATTATAATTAAAATTAAATACATTAAAAATAAATAAAATAGTAAATAAATTAATTTAATTAAATATGTAATACTAAATTTAAATATTAATCCCTAAATTAATTCTTATATATAATTCTATTTTTAAGACTAATTATATTTATTAATATTTTAAATTCTTCAAATTATAGATATACTTAATTATATGTCATATAAATATTAAGTCTTGTTAATATTAGTTTATGTCAATAACAGGTAGTGTTCAAAACAAGTTATGCCATTTATCAAGTCGGGTTCAAAACAGGTCGGGTAAAATCAGGTCTCGGGTCGATTCATTAGGGTAATATCGGTTATCTGACAGGTCAGACTCGAGTTCAGGTTTGTTTCAGTCGTATGAAAGTCTGGTTTCGGGTCTACAATAACAAGTTGAAATCGGGTTCGGGTCATTCTCGGTCGGATACAGTTCGGGTTCGGTTAATACAGTAATAGGTCCAACTCGGGTTAGGGTCAACAACAGTTGGATCCAAATTGGGTTCGGGTCATTACATCCTCGGGTTAAACCAGGTTCTGAATCGAACAAGTTTCATTCGGGTTTTCAGATCGGGTCAGCTTTTTACATCTCTACTTCCACCACCACTTCATGTTATAGAAAATTAACTAAAAATACTTTTTAAGTTGAAAAATGTTGGTTTTATGGTGTGACATTTTTTTGATATTATACATTTATCTAATTCGAAGTTTAATCTAAATTACTATATTATTGACTATGATATCAAATGACTTTATGATAAGGAATGAGTATTTTACTTGATCCGATTCAACTTAATCGTATTGAATTTTTACATAAAAATTATATTGGAGTCGGATAAGGTCGGATTCTTATTAGGAGTAAGATTAGGTCAAGTTCAAATTTAAGATATTTATTTTTGAGTTTGGATGAGCCAAAAACTCAACTCATGTTCATCTCTATATTATGATCGATTCAAATTAAACTATAATAAAATAGTTATACATGTGACTCTAAAATTCCTACAAAAATATTTAAATCAAAATTTGTAACAACCTGGATTTTAGGATCCGAGGGTTGAGTTAACGCAAATCGTTTAAGCTTCGTCATTTAGGCTTATATGACATTTTGGGTTGTTTTTGGGCTTTGGGCTTGAGAGAGTGAGTTGTTGTTGGGCTAAGGTAATTTTATATTAGGAGTATTTTGGTAATTCTCTAATTGAGAACAAATAGGGGAAGAGTGGTTATTGTGCCACAGATTTTGGGTGAAGATGAGGTTATTTATTGCTTTTTCTCTCTTCTTCCTCTCATCCACATAGAAAGAAAATCTTGGTTAAAAAAATTAACCTTTGAGTATTTAGTTGTGAATCCCGTTTTTGTTCTTAAGGGAAGATTGTAAAGCTATTGGTGATCTATGAAACAAGGTAAAAATGTGTTAGTTTGGTGGAGGAAGGGTTTTGGTGAGATTGAAGAAGAAAGAACGGGAAAAAGGTGATGTTGAGCTTCTTCCTCAATTTTGTTACTGTTTTTAGTACCTAGAAATATGTCACGACCCGAGTTTCGGGACTCGAAGCCGGGTTAACCCGAGGTTGTGGCCCTCGTGTTTGGGCCTTGTGAGTCTTGTTGGGCTTAGTGTTAGTCGGGTGTGTTTGGGCTTGTGTGGATGGTATCTTGGGGGAATTTTGATAAGTTGATAAATGGGAAAAAGGGGGAGAAGGGGGATGTTTTTCTACATATTGCAGAGGATGTGATATCACCCCACTTTATTACCTTTAACCTCTCTTTCTTAGCCATTTTCCTTCCAAATTATCATCACCAAAGTTTGAATCTTGAGTGTTAAAGAGTGGAATCATGTTTTGCTGCTAGTGGGAAGTTTGTTCTGCTTTGGGAGATCTTTCTAGCAAGGTAATCTTTGTTTCATGTGGTGGAGGTAAGGTTTTTGGAGTTTTTGAGGTAAGAACGAGAATAGGTTTGGAGGGTTTTAGGCTGGTCAAGAGCTCGTTTTTGCCTCTTAGAATCGTTTAAAAATAGAGTAGTAACTTGTGGTCATCTTCCTTGTAGTTTGAGAGCAAGGAGAACCATCAAGGAGCTTGGGCAAGGAGAAGTCTTAGGGGAGTTTTTGTGGAGTTCTTCAGCACATTTTGGGAGGTTGGTACACTTCCAAATCCTTTGCATTTCATGTGCATCATCATTCTTGGCATGCTTGATTTGTTTGTGATGGTTTGGTCTAGGATAGAGCCTATGCATGCTTTAATGGTGATATGAATTATGGTTGTTGATATTGGGTAAAATTGGTTAGAAACTCACCTAAACTAATTCAATAATGTAGGAACGTTTTGGGATTGAAAGGTTCGGTTTAAGTTGAGGTTCTTAAGAATTTTAGGTTGCAGACTTGCATTTTCTTGTAGGCGTATCGATACCCTTAGTCTGGGTATTGATATTTTAGAGAGAAAACAAAACCTAGAATGGCAGGCGTTTTGGAACGCCAAGCCAGAGTATCGAAACCAGAATTTCCATTAGCAAATCGTTTCGATACCCCTTGGTAGGTGTTTAGATACCAAAAACTCTAGTAGTATTTCGTTTCGATACCCTATGGTAGGAGTATCGATACGGGTGGGTTTTCTCATGGCTCTTGCTCAGTTGTGTAGCTTAGCGTATCGATAAGCATATGGAGGCATTTCGATATGATGAGCGTTTTGATACCCCTAGTAGATGTATCGATACGAGTAAGTCTCCCTTGGTCATCTTCGAAGCTGTGGTCTAGCATAACGATACGCAATGGAGGTGTATTGATGCCGGGGTGTTTCAATACCCCATAAAGGCATATCGATACCCTTAGGCAATCTACGCAAGTTTTTAAGGGTTGAGTTTGGGTTTTTTATCATTCATGTTATGGGTTGTTTATGTCATAAAAGGATTAATGAAACTTGGATATGGTAATATGGAAATCGATATGATGAAATATTTCTTGCATGCTTAGTCTTGGTTTGGTTGTGGTATTATTTTTTATATGAGATCCTAGGTGGATCACGTTTTGTGGTTGAGTCCTTCTTTGATGGGATCCAGATACCTAGTGAGTGAAAGTGTTGCAACACAATGAAGATAATCCGATGTGAGATTCTGGAGGATGTATTGAAGACCATACGATGTGAGATTTCGGGTGATGACTTTGCTCGATGTGAGATTTTGAGCCCCACTCGATGTGAGATTCTGAGTGAAGACTCTGTGCGAGATTTCGAGTATATTAGCTCGATGTGATATTTCAAGCAGCCTGATATGAGTTTCTAGGCTGGGTGAGTTCCCTACTGTCGGGTTGGTAGTGGGTCTCACCTCTGATTTGTTTACTTTTATGCTTTGGTTGTATTTTCCATATCATATCATTATATTTTTCATTTAGCATGTTTATAATTATGGTTCACTTGAAAACATAGTCAGTAGGTTGTGACCCACTGAGCTTTAGTAGTTCAACATTTTGGAATTTGTTTCCATGCGTAAGTAAATGGACGTTTAGGCGGACGTGATGGAGCATCATCATCTCAAGACTTCATCATTTACCGATTGGTAGAGTATAATTGCTAGATTAGTGGGCTATGTATTCGTAGGACTATTGTTGTAATTGTAACTCTATTTTATTTTAAATTGTTAAGGTCAAATGCTTTTTATTAAACTTGTATTTGGAGCTCCAATGATGTTTTGGATTTGTTAAACTTCTTTGGATTTTAATACCGTTTTAATTTATATCGTATTTAATGGTATGTTTTGGACTTGATTTAAAAAATTTATGGATACGGGTTGGGCTTGTGACCTAAATATGACACTCGGGTCTGGGGTGTTACAAAATATCCCTAACAAATTCTAATTGTTTATTTTAACTTCTCCTTTTAGAGAAAGAGGTAGGTGAATCTTTAAAAGCTTTTAGAAAGCAGAAGACTTGAGGATTGTGGAATCCTTATTTTCAGGTTATTTTTTGCGAGGTTAATACATTATTAAATCTCATATCATTTTACATATCATTTTACTAACTCTTTAATGGCAACTTGTAAATTTGGATTGATAATATCATAAAATTGATAGAAACTCACTCAATAATATCCTAATAACTTGTATTTCTGGGCATGTATACCGATATGGCTAGGGGAACGTATCAGTAAGATAGTACAAATAAGAGCGTCTTGTTAGGAAAGGCGTATCGGTAAGTGAGGGAGTGTATCGATACCCATCGCTTATTTCAAATTATAGTAACGTTTTCGCATATCAGTACGAGGGAGCGTATCGATACTACTGTTATATTGGGTGATAGTACTTAGGCGTACCGATAACCCTATAGGTGTATTAATAATGGCTTAAATTGGTATTGCTATGGGGGTTAAATGTACCAGTATGGGTAGGTATACTTGGTTGTTCGAACCTAAATAGTGTATCGGCACGTCTTGGAGTCGTACCGATACGAGGTGACATTCCATTACCCCTATAAGTTTATCAGTACTCATTGTGTAATCTATCCAAAAATTAGTATTTGAGTTTGGGGGCTCTATAATTTGCAATAAAGGGTCATAAGGGTCTTTAAAGGTTTGAGAGAAACTGATAAATTAACTCCGAATAGGAATAATTGAAATAAGGACTTGGTAAGATTTTGGTAGTTTAAATGTATGATAAAAACTTATAGGGATTCTTGGTGAATTTTTGGTGTTTTGTCCTAATAAGGCCTTGCTATGTACTGATATGTTGCTTAGCATGTTGAGTCCTAGTTGGAGGGGATCTGAATACATAAGAAATAGTATTGCAACACCTTGAAGACTCCCGAATGGAGGATCTTGATGTTATGTGGAAGCGAGCCTCATTACTTTATGATTGTGTTTCTATGTATATGTTGTGTGCGATAGTATATATTTATGATGCCATGTGTTTAGGCAATTATGGTAGAGCCATCGTACCTTGCATGATAACAAATGTTCTGCATTGATTTATTCATGATACCGGCGTGGATCGGGGGAGCACCATTATGGTTGGATTTTTAGCATTGACTTGGTGTTAAAGTACAAATTATTTGAGGTAATGGATTATGTACTTGTAGGGCAATGTATAAATATTTTGTAACTCTTTTCAATATTGGGTTTGAGTTAAATGTTTTTAAAGAATTTTATTAATGGAACTCCGTTTACTCTTTTGAATTAATTGAGCTTTATGTTATTTTTAATGGATGGATTTATGTTTTAAACTTGGACATTAAAAATTTTTAAGTAAAATTTTATAATTTGGGTTTTAAATTAGAGACCCAATATAACATCTAGGTTCAATGTGTTACAATGCACTTTGTGATAGGGCAAAAGAACATATACAATAAGCTTACCTTTGAATTCGTCAAAACTCTAAAAATTAATATAAATATATAAAATTTAATCACAAATAATTATAATTAAGCAAATGAAACTAAAAATATATTAAAATCATATTATAGTGATTTAATAATTTATGGTTTACAAATTAAAGAAAGCATGGTTACTAAAATAGAATTAAATTTTATTTAATATTTATTTTATAATATAAAATAAATATTTTATATTTTGAATATTGAACATAACTTAAAATTAGGGGTGTTCATTATCGAATATCGGATCAGATCCAATTTTTTTACATATTTAGATTTTGGATCGATGATATAGTGATCCTTATCTGATCTGGAAAAAATCTGATATCTGCATATTCGAATATTGGATATTCAAATCGGATAATCAAATATCCGATTATCTAAAAAATATAATTTGGTTATATTAATTTTTCAAATTTGAAGTTTGTATTTATAAAAATTTTAGAATTTCAAATATAATAAACAACAAATTAATAAATACAATAAGATTCACAATTATAAAAGTTTTAATTTTTAATTTTTTTTAAATATAACAAACACTAAATTTTTAAATAGAACAAGATTAAAATTATAAAAATTAAAATTTTTGGATTTTCATATTTTTGGATAATCCAAAACTTGAAATATTGTGATTCGTATCCAATCCGAAAAAATTAAAATTCGGATATCCAATCCAAAAATAAAAATCGAATTAAATATCTGAATTTTCAGATCAGATCAATGGATAATCAGATCAGATAGACCAGATCAAATATTTTTGAACACCCCTATTTAAAACTAACGTATAAGAATTATTAAAGCCGACGAAGTCATTCTAGGAGAGCCAAGTTTGATTACAATAATTATAAAATGTATGTACATTGTCAAAGTATTAAATATTTATAAACATATATTAATTTGTAATTAATTTTAAACTATTCAAAAGAAATTATTAATTATTTTTATTTATTTAAAATAGACTTTTCATATATTTACAAAAGGGTTTGAAATTTAATAAATATCAAAAAATCTTAAAACAAAATAATTTTATTAAAAATATGAAATTAAAAAATCTAAAATTAATATGCAACTCCAAAAATTAGGTAGAATTATTAGGGTCGTAAACGAATTAAACGAACACGAACGAGAATGTGTTCATGTTCGTTCTTTAATTTAAACCGAACAAATGAACGAACATGAACATAAACAAACAAAAATTTTCTTGTTCGTGTTCGTGTTCGTTCGTTAAGGATTATAGCTTGTTTGTGTTTGTTTACGTTCGTTCATTTAAATGATAATACAAACGTAAACGAACGAACATAAATAAATATAAACGAATATAAATAACATATATAATATGCTAAATATTTAATATTTTTAATTAATTCGAATAATTAAGGTAATTGACTGATTTTAAACTGAATTAATCGATAATTAAAATTTAAAAAAACTTTTATTTATTATACAAAACCAAAAATTTAAATGATTAATCATTTTTTTTTGGTTCGATTGGTTAACTCAGTTTAACAGAACAATGAACACTCCTAGCCTATAACAAGGAAGTTTATAACGATTCATAAAATAAGACTTCTCAACTCGAGTAACTCAATTTTTTTTGACTCGATTTGAATGGATCTAATGCTCACCCTTAGACATATGTGAATAAATTTAAACTAACATAAATGAACATAAACGAAAGAACATAAATGAACGAACATAAACGAACATATTACCGAACGTTCACAAACATAAACAAACAAATTGTCGTATGTTCACGGACATAAATGAACGAATGAATTACCCTTTGTTCGTGTTCATTCGTTTAATTAAACGAATGGAAAATCTTGTTCATGTTCATTCGTTGAATAAATAAACGAACATAAACGAACTTCCCATCAAACGGTTTATTGAAGGTTCGGTTCATTTACGGTCCTAAGAGAAAGTAGAAACTAGGGAAGGTTGAAAAATAAGGATTTAAGCGGCAAAATTGGTTGGATATTGCATCCAACTTTTTTATTTTAAAAAGTATCGATGGTCGTATATTATTTCAAGAACTATTGCAATTTTAACAGTGCATTGTTGAGGTCGGGAGGAACACACTCCGACCTCACCAAAATTAAAATAAAAATTGTGAGGGTTGAAGGAAAGCAACCCAACCTCATTCTTATTCGATAAAAAAATAAAAATATTGAAAATCCCATGAAAGCAACCCGACCTCATGGGATTTAAAAAAATGAATTTGGCATGCTTGCAACCCGACATCATGGGGTGATTTTTTTTTTTTGAAAGATCATTATATTATTAGTCATAAATGGCCTCTTCTAGAACCAAAGATTCGATACAACTAGGAAGATAAAAAGAAAAATAAAAGGGGCTATCTAAAGAGAATGCCCAATGAACCAATTTATGAGCAACATGATTTGCTTGTCGATTTACATAAATAACACTAAGGAAAGGATTTGAATGGAGCAATGCATGTGCTTCGTGAGATAAACAACAACCATTGATCTATCGAGACTACTAGCATTAATCTTGTTTACAATGGCCATTGAGTCACCTTCAACAATCACTCTTTGCCAACCATTAGCAGCCGCAAGCTGTAATCCAGCAGCAAAAGTAGACGCCTCTGCAGTTTCAGTCGAATGGGAGCCTTTTATTTAACATTAATTCAGACTTTTTGGGGCAAAGAGTCTGTAATTTAAACAGACTTTATTTCTCGGGTAATGTATGTAAATTGGTAGTGTTTGACTGAAAAAAGTTACAAAATCAAAAAAAATTAAATAATGGTCAGAAAATTTTTATTATAATATTTTTATAAACATTTTAAATTGTGTAGAGATATTAAGTTGGAATTTTAATTTTTTTATTAGATTGTAGGGGTAAAAATCAGAAATGAATTTTATTTTATGTTAAATAAATAAGGTGCATGTTAGTAATAGGAAGAAAATCTGAAATAAAATTTGGTGGTGAAGAAGAAGAAGATAAGCAAAAAGAGGATAAAGAATATCTAAAAAAATTTATAGTAAGTTTCTACATTTTCAATTTGTATATTTTTTTGTTTATTTGTATTTTAAAATTTTTCTTATAGTAGAAAATCGTAGCAATATATTATTGTATTACAATAATTTTGATTTGAAAATGTAATTACTTTTGAACGAACAGATATAATGACCAACGTTTTTATGACCATTATCCGTTATGATGGAGAAATTGTGAAAATTGATATTGGTGTCGTATTTGAATCAGAAAATACTAAAAAGATGAGGTTTTCTAAGAATATTTCTCTTAGTGAGATAAGGCAAGAGATAAAATAAAAAATAGGGGCTGAGAATGTTCGTTTATAGTACCGATAGAAGACCTATGATGATTTTGTTAGATATTCTGCAATAACTCTTAAAGATGATAATGATGTTGGAATTATGATTGTAGAGCATGAATCAATATGTATTCGAAGTGTTGCATTACACGTTGAGTTACTTGAGAGATATAATATTCCGTTTTCTTCCTGAAATGTATATAAAAGTTCTTCTGATATGAGTTTCAGTAGTGCGGTTGAGGACCAACCTTATAGGTTTGGAGACAGCTTTGTTGCGTTGTTGGAAAATAGGACGGAGCGTGAAGTTAGCCCATATGCTTTTTCATAGACATTCTCAAATGTTGAACAGACGATTGATACGAGTGGGTTCGTGGCTACATTCATCATGACTGTTGATCCGATAATTGATACGTGTGGTATTGATGTTGAACATCTCCAAGGGAGATGACGAGAATTGCTTGTTGATTCTAATGAAGAAGAAAAAAAAATCGTAGATCCAAATTTGAGTAGTGATGACCTTGGTGATCAGATTGGTTTGATTGGTAATGAAGGGTTCGTTTTTGCTGGGAATGCTATTACATGGTATGAACCTCCCGTTCATATGAATATAATAGCTTACGATATGATGAGGGCACCTTAATACTCGGTACTATCATAAATATGTTCTGTTTCTTCTGATGATTTATCCGTTAGGATGCAATTTGCAGAGAAAGAAGAAGCTATATTAGCAATTAAAGAATATTTTATTAGAAAACATGTAGACTTTATTGTAAAAGAGTCAAGTCCAAGAGCTTTGTTCATAAAATGTGTTAAATATGGAGAAGATTGTACTTGGAAGATTCGTGTGTCCAAACTTCAAAGAAAAAATTATTGGGAGATAACAAAATTCAGTGGTCATCATACTTGTTTGCGAAATTCCCTCAGCCAAGACCATCGTAAATTAGACTCCGATGTAATAAGCAAATACGTGAGGATGTTAGTGGAAGCAAATCCAAGAGTTTTTGTGTCAACGATTATGACATCCCTTAAGCAACAGTTTGAATATTTGATTGAATATGGTAAGGGTTGATATGAAAGAGATAAGACATTAAAAAAGGTGTACGGTAATTATGAGAAGTTGTACGAGTTACCAACTTTATTGAATGCAATAGTATACTTTATTTCGGGGACTATCATCAGATATAAAACATTTGATGCATGTAACCGTGAAGGTCAACTTATTTAAAGAAAGAAAATCTTTGATAAATTATTTTGGGCGTTCAAGCCATGTATTGAAGGATTTAAATATTGCAAACGTATGGTAAAAGTCGATGGAACATGGCTATAAGGACGTTATAAACATATATTTTTGCTTGTCGTTACACAGGATGGTGATGAAAATATCTTTCCGATTGCCTTTGCAATTTTTGAATCAGAGTCTGCTAATTCTTGAAAATTATTTTTGAGTAATTTGCGCAATCATGTCATACGAGAAGATGATGTTTGCTTGATATCCTATAGAGCAGTGGATATTTTAGCAACAATTGATCGACAAAATAGTGGATGGACCCTCCACATGCTTATCCAGCTTACTGTGTACGACATATTGGCAAGAACGCTATTGAAAAATTTAAAAGCCCCATCTTTGCGGCGCAATTTTAAGCATGTGTATGTATTTTATGTTTTCCATTTTTGTAAGCTAATAATTTTTGATGCTAATAGAATTATCTTATGAAATAGGATATGAACATTTACAACCCAATTCTAAGAGAAAGTTGACAAATTTGGTTATGGAGTACGACGAAGAAACTTGGGAGTGGGCAAATAATATAGAAAGGGAAAGATGGACCCACTCATATGATGAAGGACGATGATACAACCAAATGACAACTAACTTGGTAGAGTGCATAAATGATGTACTAAAAGGAACAAGACATCTCCCAATAACAAGTTTGTTAAGACAAACATACTATAGGTTGGCTATAGTTTAGGTTCAGCAATGCAAGCTATGATAAATAGAGGACAAATGTGGTCTTCCGATCTTGTAAAAATATTGAAGAAAAACGTTGAACCGGCAAGATCAATGATAGTTCACAGGTTCGACCTAAATGGAAAGACTTTTGATGTTGTTTATTCCAAACGCAACAATGAAGGAGGACACCGCCACACATTTCGAGTAAACTTTTAAACAAGATGGTGTCACTGTGGTGAGTTCCAGGCGTAGCGTTATCCTTGTAGGCATGCAACCGCAATATGTATGTCTAAAGGGGTTGACCCTTACAACTTTGCGGATGAATGCTTTAACCTACACAAGATAATAATATTTATAAATTTGAGTTCTCACCTATCAAGAATTCACAATATTGGCTAGCATTAGAGCATGACGAATGACTTTCTAATCGAGCACTTCACAGAGAACCAAAGCGCAGACCTACATCGATTCGTATCCATAGTAGTATGGATCTTCATTATAAATAAGCGGGACAACCAAAGAGATGCAGTAGATATACGAGTATTGGACATTCGAAAAAAATGTTCAAATGGGTTGAATTACATGGCAATGCCACAAAACTTGTAATATGTAACTTGATTATATGTTGAAGTATGTTATTTTCAATATATTGTTTAATATTTTCTATATGTTGATCAATCACATATTTCAAGAATACTAATACTCAAATTTAAATAACCCAAATTGTTAATGATAACAAATAAAATAACGATTTAAATATTAGTAAATAAAATAAATATTTTATACTATATCATCAACCAAAACACTAGAGATGTTTTGATTCTGTAATCTCAACGTATTTTTAAATCGATAATCCTTCTGATAAATCTACAAATATGAAGAATAAAATTTTATAATACAAAATTATAACCTTAAAAATAAAATATTAAAAACTAAAAACTTAAAATTCTCTAAGGCTAGAAAGTTGCTCCCAGAATACTTCTTCTACAATTTTTTTCAAAATTATTTAGATAACAATTATGATATCTCCACCCTATTTAACAACCTCAAAACTTCAATTATTTCATCCACCACCCATTTGACCAATCAATAAAAACACTTACACACTCTCTGCCCGAAAAAATAAAGCTTGAATCAATGACACTCTCTGCTCGAAAAAATAAAGCTTGAATCAACGACACACTCTTTATCCAAAAAATAAAGTCTGAATCAATGACACACTCTCTGTCCTAAAAATTAAATACTTAATCAATGACAGACTCTCTGACCGAAAAATTAAATACTGAATCAATGACATACTCTTTGCCCGGATTTTTTTTTGACTCAATCAATGACAACTCTTTGCCCCAAAAATAAAGTCTGAATCAATTATCCAGTGTCACCAACCATGAGGTCGGGTTGTAAGCATGCCAAATTTATTTTTTTATTTTTTTAAAACCCCATGAGGTCGGGTTGCTTTCAGGGGTTTTCAACATTTTTTATTTTTTTTATCGAATAAGCATGAGGCCGGATTGCTTTTCCTCAGCCCTCACAATTTTTTTAAAATGTTGGTGAGGTCGGATTGTGTTCCTTCCGACCTCAACAATTCACTGTTGAAAGTACAATATTTCTTAAAATAATATCCTACCATCGATACTTTTTAAAATAAAAAAAAGTTGAGTGCAATATTCATCAAATTTTGCTAGGTTTAAGTTGTTGCTTCCGGTAATAAATCATCATCAGATTAATTTGTAAGAATCAAATTATACTAAAGGTGTTCAAATGATTAATTTAGTTAATCGATAAAATTAATTTTTTAAAATTTTATTAATTATTTTTATTAATCATTAACCAAACTATTTATTTTCGAAAATTTTAATAAAATAGAAAAAAAATTATATTAACTTGGTTACCCATTTTTTTTTAAAATTTTTTGGGTAAACTATACAAATGGTCATTAACTATGTTAAATGATATTTTAACCACTGAACTTTAAAAAATTATAAAAATATTATTAAAATATATAATTATTATAAAAAAGATTATTGATTCATTAAATGTTATAAATTATCGATAAAGATTAAAAATTTTAATGAATATTTTTAATAATTTAATAAATTTAATGATCATTTTATGCTATTTTTATAAAGACTATTGACCATTTTATAATTTTAAAAAGTTTAATGACAAAAATAAATATATAAAATATATAATATATAAAAATTTTGCTTAATTCAATTAATTAACCAATTCCGAACCGAATTAACTGATAACCGAAGTTTAAAAATCTATCAACTAATAACCAATCAAACCTAAAATTAAACAATCAAATAATTAAAAAAAATAATTCAATTAATTAATTCCATTAATCAAACTTTTAAATACCCGTACAACAAACTAATTAAAACTGGACCTCCGTTTTTACCCCTTCAATGATTTTACTATTTTTATCCCCCTTTTTAATTAGTTTATAAATCAAAACAGAGAGATGAAATCCGGTTTTGACTTTCAAGACTAAAACAGAGCTCCCATAACTGGTTTAATTATGACTTAAGTCCCTTTATAACAATGAGCATACTAGGGATTTAATTGTGAATTTCAAGTGAACGTGGGTAAAAATACCTTTTCAATCTATTTTTAATATAATATTTTTTTAGTGGATCGAACACTCAAAAATGGCCAAGAAGATGGTGAATTGACACTTTTAAAAATTTTGGGGAAGGTAGGAAAAATTAGAAAAATTGAACACAAGAGATTTATAATGGTTCAAGCTTCGAACAAGTTATACATCCACTACCTTAACTTCCAGTAAGAATTTTCTAACCAATTCACTAAGAATTCAACATTTTTCATGGTTCAAGAGATAAAAGTTACAAACGAATCATTCTTTCCACCCAAATATTGATTCAACCTCACAAGGTTTACAAGAATTGAAAGTGACAATAGAAATATTTCTCTCACAGAAAGATTTTCCCTAAATACAATTTGAACACTCCTCAAACGCAATTACAAAAGGGATTTTGAAAACCCATACATAAAATAAGATTAATATATACAAATATGTAATTTTAACTAACTAAAAACAAACAAAATTAAGTTTTTCGAAAATTACCTTGAGAATGGATTTGGAAGAAATTAGGATTTTCTAAGCACAATCTTTGAATATAACCTTAGCCTTGATGTTTTGATGAAAAAACCTAAAAAAACTTGAATTTTTGTGTGAATATGTTGAGTGATGAAGAGGGTTTATTTATAGTATTTTCGGCTAGGGTTTTTAGAGGAGGAAAAGAAAGTGTTTTAATTAGATTAGGTTTAGAGTTTTAAGCCCTTAAAACATTTTTGCCGCCACGAGTATCGATACACATTGTTGGCGTATCTATACGCAGGTATCAGTACACGAGAACTCTGTTTCGATACGATGTTTTATCGATACATGCTTTCCCTGTATCGAAATCAGGGGTGTATCAAAATGCTTTTGAGACGTTTCGATACCGGATTGCCCTAAAATGTCCTAACGAAGAACTCTAAGAGACGATATTGAAACTGTTCAAGATTGTTTTGATACCACTTAGCTAGACTTTACAGAAAATGCTTCTAAAAGTTTAGAAATGAGTTTCTAAAGCCCACATGTTCATGATAATTTAACAATATTAAAATGCACCATGTAAAAGTTTCCTATGTAATGACCAAAGAGCATTGTTTTAATAGTTTTAATGTCTATTAATTTGCAAGCACATTTATCAAGTAAAATATAAAAACACTTATCACACAATTAATTAATGCTAAAAAAATTATGCTTAAGACCTTTAACTAGTAAGACATTTTTAATAAGTATAGAGGAGTGATTACCAATAAAGCCTATACCCTCAATTTGGCCTTTGGAGTTATCACCAAAAGTTACTACTCCACCACTTTTAAGCTCTAGCTCCTTAAATTGTCTCTTGTCTTTGGTCATATGCCTTGAGCATCCACTATCAAAGTATCAAACATTATGAATTGAAGTTTTGGCCTTGTAACAATGCTTAACCTACAAACATGTAATCAAATTTCGACTTTTGGTACCCAAAATTTTTTGGGTCCATATGAATTAGTTCCCAATGACTTGGTTCCCTTAGGAAGCCAAGTAGCAATATAACAAATATCATTAGGAGTAATAATATCCTTTGAAATCCAAATACTCCTAATCTTTTTACCCTTGTTGTGCTTAGGGAATTTTCCATGTCTATAGTTATAAAAAGTCTTCCAAGCATAATTAGTTCTAGATGATTCACCTTTAAGCACATTATTGAAACTAATCTTGCCTACAAAACTTTCTAAGTCACCAGTTTCTTTTTTGTGATCTTATTTCACTCTATAGAGTAAATTATGTATGCTAAGAATTTTAGATTCTAGTTCCTTTAATTTCTCATCCATTTCTTTCAATTTATTCTCTAGTTCTAAGTTAACCTTAGTTAAGGAATCATTTTCATGTTTTAAGTATAAAACAACATTTTTGTTCTTTTTAGTGATTCCTTATACTCTAACACTAACTCATCATATTCATCTTGCAATTTTTTATATTCATCATTAAGTTCATCGGAAGATAAATCATTGTAAGAGGATTCAAGGGTTACCTTAGGCTCATGTCAAGAGTCATGAGACATAAGTTGTCTACTTCTTGTTCCTCATTGGATGATGAGAACTCACCGCTCTAAGTAGCAACGTAAGTCTTTTGCTTCTTCTTTCTTTCGAACACTTTATTCTTGTATTATGGATAATCAGTTTGAATGTGACCCAGTTTCTTGCATTTATAGAATATGAGTTTATCCTTCCCTTCTTCCTTGATCTTTAACTTAAAATATTTCTTTATTTCAAACCTTCTATTTTGGTTGGTCCTCATAAGACGAGTGAACCACTTGACTACCATAACCAATTTCTCTAGTTTCTCTTCTTCACTTGTGTTTACCTCCTCTTGTGGTATAGAAGCTTTAAGAGCAATTATTTGCTTCTTCTTTTCCATCTTTCGCTTCTCTAGCTTCATCTCATCTTTTTTTCCTTCCCTTCCTTTTTTCATAATCTAGTGGGTAAGAAGAGATCTCACAAGAGCATCAAGCTTCAAGGTCTTGAGATCCTTGGCTTAAATAATAGTGGTTCTCTTGTTATTCTAAGGCTCGAGAATTGAATAGATGAACTTTTGAATGAGTTTATTCTCTAGAATGATTTACCAAAACCTTTAAGTTCGTTGACGATTACTGAGAATCGATCAAACATCTTGGTGATGTCTTCATCCGGCTCCATCTTGAAATTCTCGTAATTGAGATTAAGAAGACCAATTTTGGTCTTCTTGATATCAATTTTGCCTTTATAGGTAGTCTCTAGAGAATCCCAAACTTCCTTTTCACTTTTGCAAGATGACATCTTCGAATAAATGTTCGGGCCAAGTGCACAAAAGAGTATATGCAATGTCTTGTCATAAATTGAATTCTTTCTTCTTTCGTCATCTCGCTTCTATTCTTAAGAAATTATCTATCTCCTTCTCGCTTCATGGGAATGGATTGTTATCTCCATTGAACAAGGGTGACTTCATGATGGATTGTGACTCGTACATATTTTTTCCGGATGTAGATGTCATACTTTGATTGTTGTGATGATCAAAACTTCTTAGGATCTTCTCTTGCGGATGTTAAGCCCTTGAAAATTCTAGCTTTGATATCAATTTTTTAGTGGATCAAACAATCGAAAATGTCCAAGAGGGGGTGAATTGACACTTTTAAAAAAATTTGGAAGATTGGACAAATTGGAAAAATTGAACATAAGAGATTATAGTGGTTCAAGCTTCGAACAAGCTCTACATCCACTACCTTAGCTCCCACTAAAGATTTTCTAATCAATTCACTTAGAATTCAACCTTTTTCACGGTTCTAGGGATAACCGTTACAAACGAATCAATCTTTCTACCCAAAGATTGATTCAACCTCACAAGGTTTACAATAATTGAAAGTGGCAATAGAAATGTTTATCTCACAAAAAAATTTGCCCCAAATATAATTTTAACACTCTATAAACTCAATTAAAAAAAATACAAATGAAGTACAAGAGTAGAGTGTAAGAATTTTGACAATATAGGTGCTTGGAGTTTGATTCAATGCTTGGATGTTTGCTTGAAGATCAATAGTTGTTCTTGCTGCATTAGAAGCTTGTTTTTAAACCCTCTCATTGAATTCTAACCGTTTGGATGGTTGGGATCATCAATATAGCCGTGGAGACGCCTTCTTCTCACCGTAAATGCACTTCTATAATTGTGGTATCGATACTCGGGGAACCTGTATTGAAACGCTACTGAAATAGAAAGAATCATTATGTGCATTTAATAAGGGTTATCGATACTCGAGGTCATGGTGTCGATATGATTTAGTCTTTAAAACAGGGCGTATCGAAAAAACTACAGAGTTGTATCGAAATGATTTAGTTCTGCCAAAAAAGTTATCGAAATGCCTAGAGAGGCGTATCGATACTGGCCAACTAATTTTTATCAAATTAAAATGTTTCGAAACTAAAATTCATAGTTTCAAATGGTATCTAAATGGTCTAAGGTTGTATTGAAACGATTGGGAAAACTTAAGAACGTTCATCGAAAATAAGAACACGATACCAATAAGAACGTTCATCGATACCAATAAGAGTGGTATCAAAACGCCAGAGAAAGTATGAATGTTTTGGCTTTGAAAATGTTTAAGGAAAATGTTTTCGGTTATTGTTTTGACTTAGAAAAAATTTTGACTTTTCAATTTGGTATGACCTTAAAATTTTATTTACAAATTGGTCCTTTAACTTCTTTGTTATATCAAAATCAAATTTAGTTTTACATATTTAAAGCTCGAATCATCTTGTCTCAATGATTAAGGGAACGGTTATTATTCCTAGAAGCCACGGGTTCGAACACTAGTAATGTTAGCATAATGATTGAGCGATCAATGTCCAATGATTAAGAATATACTCTAAAATAGATACTATTATAACCATAATAGCTGATTCACAAAATATATAATATTTAAACAATTTACACTTCCCTCCAACTTTAATCAGATGTTGTTAAACATGTAAGGATGTTTATTTTTTTCCTTCTGGTTTAAACAATTTATTTTTTAATAAAAAATAATTATAAAAAGTTCATTCTTATTTTTTTATTTATTTTTTATTCAGCTACAATGATTATAATAGTATCTGTTTTAGAGTATAAAAAAACTCTCAACCATTAGACATTGATCACTCAATCAATTTGTACTAATATTACTGATGCTCAAACTCATGACCTCTAGGAACAACAACCATTTTTTAACCAGTAAGGTTAGTTCTAATTTATATGGCTTTACTTGTACTAATCATAATTGATTTATATTGTACACTTAGTTTTAGTGAGTGAAACTTTTAATGAGAATTTTTACATACACAAAACTTTTAATTCAAGATCTATTTAAATTATATCAATTTAATTATTATTTAGACCAACTTATTAATTATTTATTTTAAATTATCTTTTTGCTTAATTTATAATCGTCGGCCGTTAGCGATATTTTATAACTAAACCAAATGGAATTTGAAGTATTACGAATGACTTTGAATATTTCACATAAAAAGTCTATTGAATTGATTGATTGCCATCTTAAGTTGATTTTTTCCTTTTTGAATTTAAAGTTTTATTGATTCAACAAATAATTATAATATCTCTGTTTCTTTTAAGAAGCAAGCAGATTACAGTTACTCTGTTACAAAGAAGAAAACAATGCGAAAAATATCTTGTGTTAAATTAGATTTTAATATATTTTATTATTAGAGTTTAATACTCATTAGAATTAGGGTTTTATCTTATATCTATAAATATAAACTTTTAGAGAAAAACAATGTACACAATTCTACTTTGAGAATATAATACAAATCTCTCTTTTTGTCTCTCATCTTTGCTTATGTATTTTATTCTTATTTTTTACATTATTCGTAACACTTTGGATGCTTTGCTATTAGACTCATATGTAATGACAGGAGAAATTAGTGTACTAAATAAGACTTGTCTCAACAAAACAACATAGTTTCCCATCGTAATCAAAACGATGAAGACTACGGGTGAAAGCATAGGGTTAGGTTCATTTGTACTTTTATGCGTAATTTCTCCGAACATAATGCCACTCAAACAGGTGTTTAAGTGCCATCAATTTTCAAAACTAATTGGACGCATTCCATTCAAAAAAAATTGATACAACTTTTTTTAATCAAAATATTTTTTTTATAAATAACCCTTAATTTTTTATTAAATCTATATAAAAATTATAATTACTGGACTTCTTAAAAAGAGATTAAACATATTTTAATACTTCATAAAAACTCGATAACTAAAATTATTGCGAAGAAGATTTTAGGTTTAAGTTTATATTTAATACTCTTGATCTGGATGTTATATTGGGCCTCCGACCCAAAAAAAATTTACAAAATTTCGCATTAAAAAGTTCATTATTCAAAATTCAAAGGTTCAAAGCATAAATCTAAACACTTGAAATAGCATAAAACCTAAAGTAATTCAAAATAATAATAGGAGCTCCATTTATACAAATTATTAAAAGCATTCGACTTAAAATCAAATTTAAAAAAGAGTTACAACATATATATGTCCTACAAGTACATACCCAATATATCAAATGATTATACCCTACCACTAAGTCAATGCTTAAATTCAACTAAGATGGTGTTCCTCCGATCTGTGCCGCCACCTATAGATCTATGAACGGAAATGCATTCCGAACGTTGAGCTATAAAAGCTCAATGGATACACCACCACTTGACCATATATCACACATATCATGAATAAAGTAATACAACACATGTGATATCATGCATGATATGATGACGCTACCATAATCGTCTAAACACATGACATCTAATAACTCCGCAAAAAGGCTATATTTCAAGTCTTTTTACTTAAGTTATTTAATGTCTTTAAGCACATTTAGGATCATTTAGATGCATTTGGGATCATAACATTGCATTTGGTGGTGGTTTATGTCTTGACATTTATGGTGCAGAAATAGGTGCTATATTACGGGAAATGTCGTGCTTTTGGCTGATGTTGTGTAGGTAAAGCAAAGTGGGAAGTAAAGGAAATTTTTCATGGCATTCACAGAAGGATAGCGATGGGAAAATGCTATGGCAAATCTGGAGACCTCATGTGTTGTACTACAAGATAAGAAGATATTTTGAAGGGAGTGCCAATTAGTGCCAATACAGGCTGGCCACAGCCACCTTAGTAGGGGACCACTGTCACCATGTCAGATATTCGCAGAAGGATAACAATGGGAAAATGCCATGGCAAATCTGGAAGACTCATGTGCTGAGCTAGAAGACAACAAGATATTTTGATAAGAGTGCCAACTAGTGCCATTACAGCTAGCCGGGACCATTACAACCTAGCCACAACCACCTCGGTAGGGGGCCACAACCAATATTTCCTAATTGCGAGCCACCTCAGTAAGGGACCACTGTCACCACTGCCAACCCTATAGAAATGCCATCACGTGAATGGGGGCAAAAATGGATTTTCCAGCAAACCCTAGGGTTTCACCCCCCATTTGATAAGACATGGTGACCTTATAAAAGAGAAACCTTTCTACTTGGAAAGAGAGGACCTTTGGAGCATATTTTGAGGCACAAAAGGAGCAAAAAGCGACGGAGGAAAGCTCTCACCTTTCTTCCCCAACCGCCGTCTGAAGGGACATCCGTTGATCGAGCTTGAAGGGAGTGGTGTGCTAGGCACCCGAGAGGGGCTAGCAAGCTAAGGCATCCCATGGTGGTCGAACAAGCTGGCGGTAGCGCGTACCAAGGGTGTCTTCCAACCTTTCCATTTGCTTTATTTTTATTTTATATATTTGAGAGGTTTATGTGGATGATTTAAGGATGGTATTAGTGGTTAATATTTGTTCTTAAACTCTTTCACCCACCATGTGTTAGCTTTAATTGGTGGATGCTTTTGTGGATGATTATCTTTTTCTCTTTATTAATATATAGCCTTCTATGTGTTTGTGTATTTTCTTTGCTCATTGTTGATAATCATTTAAGCATTGTAAGAGGCACGAAAGTGTCACGTGTTTAGGTGCATGCTAGAGCACTCGAAAGAGGCGTAGCTATAGATCCTTAGATCATCCGAAAGGATTTAAGGGAGGATCTACGTGAGAAATGGGTTCTAGACTGCAAATAGAGCCTAGTTGGATCCTAGATCACTCGAAAGAGGCATAGGTGAAGGCTTTAACGACTAAAAGGAGTGTGCTTTGTCGATAGGCTAGTGCTACTTGCGTGACAGGCGAGAATACCATGGCATTTTAGTTTGTCAGGTTCCTATGACTCGAAAGAGCGGGAACACTTTAGAAACCTCTGTCGAGTAGATGTACACCATAGTTGCTATATGTTCGTAGGAGTAAGGTTAAGAAGTCCATAGGAACCTCCACCAATCATTCCCAATAAGGCTCATCAATTGAGAATCATTACGACATATTGCTCACCTGTGTTCTCTTATCTTGATTTTGCCTTGGCATTTACAAAGTGTTCCTCTGTGTCCTTTGTTTCCTCTGTTTTATCTGTTTACTTGCAATCATATTACCATACACTTCACACACCACATTCATACATCTATCGTGCCACCACCATTCATCCCATTTTGCCGTGACATATTTTAGTTGTTTGCATTCTGAAATTGCCATAGCATTTCACCATCACACCTTCATCACACATATCCATTTTCATCTTTTTATATCTTTATCTTTATTTTCCTTTTTTGTTAGTGACACCTTTTTGCCTTGACAAATTTGACTACACACTTTACCCCGATCCTCGAGGGAACGATACTCACTCACTTTTTGTTACTTGCACATATGTGCTCGCATAATTTATAGCACTACACAGCCGAACACCAACATCATGAATGTATATTGTGGCACACAACATATACATAGAAAACACAAGTACAAGGTAGTGAGTCCCACATTCATACATCATCAGAATCCTACACTACAAGTGAGGCCTGCGTCCACACAACATCGGGATCCTCCAATCTCATGCTCGGAATGTCATGTCGAGCATTTTCGAATGAACCTACGTTCACAGAATATTGGGATCCTCAATTCGAGAGTCTTCAGGGTGTTACAACACTATTTTTTGGGTATCCAGATTTCCATCAAACAAGGGGTCAACTAGCTAAGAAACCTATCAGCACACAACAAGAGCCTAGCTAACACATAGCACAAAAAAACCCCATCAAGGATCCCTATGGTTTCTATCATCCCTTTAAACCACCCAAGGTTTATCGTGTCTTTAGTCAAATTATTCATATTCGGGGTTAATTTATCAGTTTTTTAGTTTTAATATTTATTTTCCACCATATATAAGATACCCTAGAACCCAATACCATGAATTATAGAGCCTCGAACTCAAATATTAATTTTTGGACTGATTGCCCAGCGAGTATCGATACACCTATATAGGGTATTGGTACGCCACCTCGTATCGATACGCCCCCAAGATGTACTGATACGCCGTTGCCTTTGAATAACCCAAAAGCACTTAACGAATATTATTCATATTCGGGGCTAAATCACGTATTGGTATCGATTCATACCCGTATCGATAAACCTATTTGGTGTATTGATATTCTTGCCTATTAAACACCAATTCAACTGGTGTACTGGTAATAAAAAAATGTTACTGAAATTTAAAAAAGATGATGGATATTGATACATAGGTAGTTGTACCGTTACGTCTCATATAACTAACCCTCTTAATTACACTAGAATACCGATACACTTCATAGCCGTATCAGTACGTCTATTCAAAAATGCATGTTTACGTCTGAAATTCACCACAAAACTTTTCCCAACCTATCTAGTTGATCCCAAATTCGTTCCTACCAGTTATTGAAATAGTTTAGGGTGTGTTTCTATTAATTTTAAGCCATTAACCGTCTAAAACCATAATTCACAATTAAAGGGTTACTAAGCTACCAATAATCAAACAAGTTGTACACAAGCACTGCAGCTTAATTTCATGAGATGTAAGATAATGTGAGAGTTAGTAATATATTAACTTCATTAAAAACAATCTAGAAACAAAGACTTTCCTCAGCTCAAGCTTCCTCTTTGTCCAAGGACTTTGATGGCTCACCAACTTCTTTCTCTATAAGAAGAAGTTAAACCAACAGTTAAACAATGTTAATGATGTTTCTAGGAGCTATAAACATAAAAAAAACTTATAAGAAAATTCAACAACACCCTTTTCCCGTTCAAGCCTCTTCAACTCACCAAAACTTTCCTCCACCAAACCACCACATATTTATCTTATTTTGTAGACCACACACAGTCCTACAATATTTCCTCAAGCTATAAAACGAAATTGTAACATCCCGGTTTTGGGGTTAGTAGTTTGAGTATTGGTTTGGGGGATTCGATTTGATTCGAATCGAATCGGATTTTTTGGTTCATTAATTTCGGGAAAATTAAAATAATAATAATTTAATCGGACAAGTAATAATTTTGCGGAAAGGTTTAAAAAAATATTAAAATAGTGTTTTAAAGTTAAAGGAATATTATTGAGCCTTAATTTGATTTTTAATTAGGCTTAATTTTGTACTAGTGACTAAATTGTGAATTTTAGAAAAGTTTAGGGGTTTAATTGGTAATTTTTGGAAATTAAGATTTTTAGTGACTAAATTGGAAAGTAAGCCATACTTAGAATCCTTAGAGGGCCATTAACCCAATTTATTTTTAATTAAAGATTATCCACCAAATTTGTTTTAATTAATTTTAATAAAAAGATTATCTTCATTTTCTTTTGTAACTTCTCATTTTCTCATCTCTTCTCCCAAATTTTCTCTCCATTTTCTCTCCATCTTCTTCTCCAATTTTTTTTTAATTACTTTCTGATTTCTTCTTAATTTTCAACAAGATTTGTTTCCTTTTTACTCATCTTTTCATTCTCTACAAAACCTACTCATCAATTTTGCAAAATCAACCTCCATTTTCAAGGAAATCAAGAGAGGATTTCTCATCTTTTTGGTGGATCTAATCTCTAAGGTAAAATTATGATTTCTCAACTTTTTCTAAGGTTCTTTATTGAATTTCCCAAGTATTGTCTTGCTAATCAACAATTGATATTTAATTTTGTGTTTTTAATTCAAGATCTATGAGTTTTATGGTGGTTTTTGTGAAATCTTTTTAGATCTCAATTGATGCTGGAATTATGATGATTTAATTATGATATTATGTCAATTAAATGATTTATTGAGTCTTATAATGATTTAATATCAAATTAATCCCGGAATAATGTAATCGGTGGTGTTTTAAGGTGGTTTTCGGTTGTTTTAGGGGCTGTTTTAAGTGCTCTTCTTTTGATGGAGGTATAAGGATGGTTTGAAAGTGTTTTAGTTCATAATTGAGGTGTATTAGATGTTATATTCATAAGGTTAAGGGCTGATTTTGTTTCGGATGCGTTTCGGCTTAGTTTTCGGTCTTTTCGGCTAGGTTTTCGATAGTTTTGGAGAGGTTTGATGTGGCTGCTGTTTTGAACATGTTATGATGTGCATATGCTCTGTCTTTAATGTTGTATAGGAAGTGCAAGAAGGTTCATAGGTGGCTGGTACGTTGGCGTTGCCATCGGAGCGTCGGCGAAGGCTTGTTTCGCTTGTCGGTGAGTGATTTCGGGTTAAAAGTGTTTCGCAATGGTTCAGTTCTGTTTTGGGGACTATGGAATAGTGTGAACACTTTCCATAGTTTAAGAGTAAGTGATTTAAATGATGTTGATGCATTACCTTAAGTTTTGGTTATTTCGGTAGTGGCTTTTATAAATGATGATTCAATAGGATTTTGGAGTTGCATGCCTTTGATTTTGAGATAATGCATGCATGTGTTAATTGCTGAAAATGCATGGTTAGAAAGGTATCATCATTATTCTCAATATTTTTATAGTGCAATCAATCCTAATGACAATTCATTTGTATTCGTATCTAAGGTTAGTGTCACTAAGCCAATATAATTTCCAATCCTAATGACAATCCTAAACAAGGGTGACTTTGTGTCCGAACGTGCGTGTAGAGCTTGCCTATATGTAAACAAAGGTGACTTTATGTCCGACTGTGCATATAGTTGACCCACACGTAAACAAGGGTGACTTTGTGTCCGACCGTGCGTAGTGGGGGTAACATGTATACAAGGGTGACTATGTGTCCGACCGATGCATGTTGAGACCAAGCGTCTCCAAATATGGAAAAAAGGGATCCGTGTATTCGGTAAGCTTAAAGTTCACAATAAGTGATCACTAGAAAGCCAATATGCAAACATGAAACAATTTGGTATCAATATGCATGACATAAGAAATGATTTGTTTATGTTGATGAGCATGATTTGGTTTCACATATTTCAATTGAGCATGAAGGATGCAAGTATGGCTTTTAAAATGATTTTTAATTTATGCATTGATGATCTTATTTAGAGCTTCCTCACTAAGCATGTCTTGCTTAAGCTCTCTTTTCATCTTTGCAGAAAAATAAGGACATTTGAGGCTACTTTCGGGGCAAGAGGACCAAGGGGAAAAGACCTCACATTTTTGGTATGATTCGGCAAATCAATAGGGGCTCGACAATGTGTAAACCTATCCCTTATGAGAGTGTGTTTTGCTTTGGCTAATGACTTGTAATAAGACCTTATATTGCCTTGATTGTGGTTTGATGAATTGTGATATTGTTTTGGATTGTTTGTAGCATATACATGCATGAATGTTCTTGTTTTTAATCATAACATAGGAAGCATGCCTATAGATAATTTTGGGGTCTTAGATGTTGGTAAATGTGTGCCTAAAATTTGTTCATTATACTTAGGAAGTATGCATATAGTTGAGGGTGATCAATGGATGTGCTTGGATGGGGTTTAAACCAACCAAATTGCCTAATTAGTGATTCTAGACAGGGGGTATCGAAACACCCTCTGGTGGTATCGATACCCCAAGGCAATTTTGGGTGGCATCGAACCATGGTTCAATGTCATTACCTCACTAGACACCAAGGTATCGATACCACCCATGGAGGTATCGATACCCTTGGCTTTCGAAGGCTTAATTAGCCACAACCATGTCATCGTATCGATACCCTGCTTGGTGGTATCGATACCCATGACCAAAAAGGAAAAAATTTAAGTGTTGGAAGCTTGTGCTAAGTCGAATAAACTTCCGCAATCGAATATAGATGCAATGAATAATATTTTGAGTTGTAATATCACCGTGATTCATGATGTTAACTTAATTTCGTATTGGTTAATTAATGTTGGTTATAGTCCCTATGATTTGTGAGCTTTACAATTAGGTCCCTAAACATTAAAACATGAAATTGATGATGCTATAATACTCCGATTGATCTGAATTTTATTGTGAGTATGCTATGCATGTTTAATTGAACTATGGTAGATTGAATTTCTGGTTTATTATTGGAATTAAAACTATTTGCGATTTGGCCCTTATATGTTCATGTGCGAATTGAATGATCTATTGTGGACTGAATGTTTTCATTCTCGTTATGCGTGAACCCGACACACATAGGGAATTAATTATGCATCTAGATAAAAAAAAATATCTGTTTTTAGGGTTGTTTATCGAATCGGACACTCGCGGGTTTGGTTCGATATTCCCCGTGTAACCCGTTAGTGCCGGTTCTGTCTAGGCCGGGATAAGGGGGTTACAAAAATTCTTAATCAACCCAACAAAGCTTGAACCTTTAACCAAACATTCTTCTTAGTTGTGAAAGGAAGAAGATGAGAAAAAGCTTCTAATGACCTATTTTCCTTTTTGTTCTACAGAGAACAATAATCCCTCTTTCCCCTTTTCGTTTTCAATTAGAGGATTACTAAAATGTCCCTATCTAAATCTCATTGGCCCCCCCAAAAAACTTAAAACTCTTAAATCCAAGGTAACAATAGCTCAAAAAGACCTCTAAACTCTAAACAATGAAACTCAAACATTTTAGGTTAACTTAATATTCAGATCTAAAATTTGGATCGTTACGTTAAGAGAATGTAACATTGTTAAATATTTAATAAAAAACTTTGAATGTTTTTATTGTTGTATTCAGTTTGATGAGAGATTAATATATTTTTAGGTTATTAAACTAATAAATAAAATCCAATGTAACACCCCGACCCGGATGTCACATTGGACCGGAGGCCCAAAACCTGTATTTCAAATTTCTTTCGAAAGCCCAACAATTAAAATCCAATTCAAGTCCAAAATATTATTCATAAAATCCATTTAAGTTAAAACGTAAGCCCAAAATAATATAAAGTAACCGGAGCTCCAAAATATTACAAATCATTTAAAACATTCGACCCAATCTAAAATAAACAGAGTTACAAATACATATAGGCTTCGACAAAGTACTAGCCCACTAAATCTAATAAATGTACTCTGACAACACGATCGATGCTGAAATCCAAACCTTGATGGTGCTCCTCGAACTGGCTTCACCTAACCTACGCACGAAAACACATTTCGAACGCTGAGCTACGAAAGCTCAGTGGGTACGCCGAACTCGGCCCAAAATCATGCATATCATAAGTAGTAAAGCAAACCATATAAATATCGTGCATGATATGATGGTCTAGCATGCTTGCCTAACACATGACATAAACAATGCATAATCTCGCACACAGCATATACATGTCACATCACAAATAACACACAAGAGTGAGGCCCGCGTCCACACAGCATCGGGATCCTACACTCAAGATTTAGGTCGCCCTCAAATCCTATGCCCGGAATATTACATCGGATATCTTCGAACGAGGCCGCCCAACGTTCGAAAATAAGGGATGGAGGTCGCCCAACCAATCCCATGCTCGGAATGTTACATCGAACATCTTCGAGTGAGGCCGCCCAACACTTGGAACAAAGTCTTCCATACATCACCTTGAATGTTACATCGGATGGCCTTCGACGTGTTGTAACACTTTTGGATATCCGGATTTCCATCAAACAAGGACTCAATACACACAATTGATCCACCAAGGATCTTTTCATCAAAACATATCAAGACTTAACATAACTTAGTTGTTCGGGGTTTAATATCATCAAACTTGCGTTAAAAATTCATTTCATTACTTATAAGATTCATTAGGATCCACAGTTACCATTAGCGAACCTCAATTCTTCTTAGCAAGGCAAGATTACACCTGGTATCGATACCCTTAGATGGGGTATCGAAACAGGCTGCATCGATATCCACCCAAAGAGGTTATCGCAACACGAGTATCGATACTAACATCGATACCCTTTGACTAACACGAAGGTCAACAAAAGAGAGATTATCCGATTCGATACCAACATCGAACCGAAAATGCCACTGGAAGTATGGTATCGAACCATGGTTCGATACCCCTAGCCAAGAAGCCCATTATTCTCCCAAGGGTATTGATACCGGAGGCCCGTGTATCGATACCCCTTGCACGACTTGTAGGTCTGCTCTTAGAAATTTCAAGGATTCGTTCCCAAACTATTTCTAATCGATTATAAAGTGTTCCTATCAAGTTTTAAGGATGTTTAAAGTGTTTTAACATCATTTTCCAATCATCAATCCCCTTAAGACGAAAATCACCATTAAAGCTTACCAAGCTCATGCAACCAAGCTCACATACAAGTATTTACATGAAATGCATTCTACCATGACAAGAATGATGAAGAGAAGAGTTGGGAGTACCAACCTCAAGCAAACACAGCAAAAACGATCTTCCTTCTTGCTCCTCAAGCTTTCTCCTTGCCTTGTCTTTGAGATGGGGCTTCCACTTCTTTCTCTACAAGGAGGAGATTAAACAAGCAATTAGGCATTGCTTGGTGATGTTTTTAACTCTAAGAAAACATCAAAAACCACAAAACATCCCCCCTAAAACTCTCATTCCCGGATTACACACTTACCCTTTCTTCTTCACCAAACCAAACAACTCTTGCCTTAGATTGTAGATCTCCTTGAGCCTTAGAACTCTCCATCAACCACAAAAAAGAAAAACCAACTTTAACTCTCAAAGATTTCACCTTTTACCTTTCTTTTTCTTGTCTCAAGAATGAAGGATGAAGGGAGAAAAGAGATGAGTAGGGTGATATCACTCTGTAGAGAAAATAATCCCCCAACCTTCTCTTTCATCCTTCTTTGGTAATTACTAGAATACCCTCAGTCCAACAACACAAAAGCCCGACAACCTAGCAAGCCCCAAAGCTTAAGGCCTAAACACCAAAACCTGGGCCCAAAATCGGAGCCCAAACTCTCGGGTTAACCCGACACTCGGATTCAAATCCGGATCATTACAACTCTCCCCTCCTTAAAGACTATTTCGTCCTCGAAATTTACCTGTCAGGAAGAGATGATGATACTGAGCTCTCATGTTCTTCTCCGCTTCCCATGTTGCTTCTTCAATTCCATTGTTTCTCCATAAATCCTTTAACAAAGGTATGCACTTGTTCCGAAGCTCCTTAACTCCTCTATCTAAGATTCCGATAGGACTTTCTTCGTAAGTCAAATCTGCATTGACTTTGATTTCTTCAAGCTGAACCACATGCGAAGGATCGGAACGGTAACGTCTCAACATAGACACTTGGAACACATCGTGTATACGTGCCAACTCTAGAGGTAAAGCTAACCGATAAGCTACCGGTCCAACCCTCTGAAGAACCTCATAGGGCCCGATATACCTTGGACTCAACTTTCCTTTACGACCAAACCTGATGATCCCTTTCCACGGAGAGACCTTGAGAAACACTTTCTCACTATGCTCATACTCGATGTGCTTACGCTTCTTATCCGCATAAGCTTTCTGTCTTTCAAAAGCTTCTTGTAACCTTTCCTTTATGATCTGAACCTTCTCTTCGGTTTCCTTAACAAGCTACGAACCCATTATTTTTCTCTCATTAAGCTCTGTCCAACACAAAGGTGTCCTACACCTACGACCGTACAGGGCCTCAAAAGGAGCCATCTTGATGCTTGACTGATAACTGTTATTGTAAGCAAACTCTACCAATGACAACTGCTCCTCCCAACTACGAGCAAAGTCCACAACACAACACCCAAGCATGTCCTCCAAGATCTGGATGACTCTCTCAGACTGTCCATCGGTCTGAGGATGAAAAGCTGTACTGAAGTGCAACTTCGTGTTTAAAGCCTCGTGGATAGACCTCCACAACCTCACTATGAACCTCGGATCCCTATCCGACATGATCAATATGGGTACACCATGCAACCTCACTATATCCTTGATGTACAACCGAGCCAACTTTTCCAAACTGAAGTCCATCCTTACCGGTAAGAAGTGAGCCGACTTGGTCAACCGGTGAACTATAACCCATATAGCATCATGTTTCCTTAACGTCAACGGTAACCCAGTGACAAAGTCCATGGTCACTCGATCCCACTTCCATTGTGGAATCTGGATGGGCTGAAGCAAACCTGAAGGAACCTGATGTTCCGCTTTCACTTGCTAACATGCCAAACGCTTGGTCACAAACTCTAACATATCTTTTTTCATGCACTACCACCAAAAGAAAGGAGAAAAATCCTGATACATCTTGTTACTACCTCGATGCACAGAAAATGGACTACGGTGAGCTTCCCTCAAGATATGATCCCGTAGATCCTCTAAGGCTGGAACACACAACCGACCCTGAAAGTAAAATAACTCACCATCTCGTACCTCAAAGTCTGACAACTCACCTCTCTGAATAGCCTCTAACTAAGCTACCAACTCCTCGTCTAACACTTATGCCCTCTTTATCTCTTGAACAAGCGTGGGCTCCACATGCAACGCTGGCAACAGACCTCCGTCATCGGTCATCCTCAACCGAGCAAACAAAGCTCGTAAGTCCGACATGGACTTCCGACTCAAAGCATCAGCGACTACATTCGCCTTGCCAGGATGATACTCTATGACATAGTCATAGTCCTTTAACAACTCTATCCACTGACGCTATCTCAAATTCAACTCTTTCTGGGTAAGCAGATACTTTAAACTCTTATGGTCGGTGTAGATGTAGCATTTCTCCCCGTAAAGATAATGCCTTCAGATCTTCAGAGCGAAGATAACCGCCGCTAGCTTAAGATCATGTGTAGGATAGTTCCTCTCATGAGATTTCAACTGCCTCGAGGCGTAAGAAACCACCTTACCCTCTTGCATAAGAACACAACCCAACCTATTCAAGGAAGCATCACTAAACACCACATAATCTTTTCCCGGTTCCGGTTGCATCAAGACCGGTGCCTCTGTAAGATAAGCCTTAAGCTGCTCAAAACTCTATTGTCTCCTCTCATTGCAAACAAACGGAACCCATTTCTGAAGCAACTTTGTCAACGGTGCCGCTATGATCGAAAAACTCTTAACGAACCTCCTGTAGTATCCGGCAAGTCCAAGAAAACTACGGACTTCCGATACGTTCCTTGGTGGTTTCCATTCCACCAAAGCTTAGATTTTCTGGGGATCTTCTTGGATTCCATCCGCTACAACTATGTGACCAAGAAACGCCACCTCAGATAACCATAACTCACACTTACTGAACTTGGCGTACAGACGCATATCCCTCAACACCTCAAGAACAACCCTTAGGTGGGAGTCATGCTCCTCCTCTGAGCGTGAATACACAAAGATGTCATCGATGAACACCACTACAAAATGATCTAGATAGGTCTAAAGGATCCGGTTCGTCAAATCCATAAAAGCTATAGGTGCATTCGTTAGCCCAAACGGCATCACTAAACACTCATAGTGTCTGTACTGAATCCTAAAAGCGATCTTTTGGACATCCTCTTCCACCACGTTCAACTGATAGTACCTCGATCTCAAATCTATCTTAGAAAACACACGGGCACCTCTCAATTGATCAAACAGGTCATCGATCCTAGGCAAGGGATAACGATTCTTGATCATGACCTTATTGAGATGACGGTAGTCGGTGCACATCCTCATCGATCCATCCTTCTTCTTCACAAACAAAACCTATGCTCCCCACGGTGACACACTCGGTTAGATAAAACCCCTCTCAAGCAACTCCTGGATCTGCTGCTTCAACTCCCTTATCTCCGCCGATGCCATACGATACGACGCTATGGAAACAGGTTCCGTACCCAGAAATACCTCTATACGAAACTCTAACTCACGGTCGGGAGGTAAACAAGGCAACTCCCCTGGAAAAACATTGGGATACTCACAAATTATCCTCAAACTCTCTAAAGCTGGACTTTCAACGCTCACATCCACCACGTGAGCTAAGAAAGCCTCATAACTCTGCTGGATCAACCTCTGAGCTGAAAAAGCTGACACAATATTCGACAAACACGGGTTTCTCTCACCCCTCACAAGGAGCTTAGAACCATCAAATACTCAAAGCTTAAAACTCTTAGATCTGCACCCCAAACTTGCGTCGGGTTCGAACAACCAATCCATCCCAAGGATTGCGTCGAACTCCTGAAACTGAAAAACCATAAGATCGACCGGGAAGATAGACCCTTGCACCTCGATCGGACATATCCGATAAACCTTATCCACCATCACATCTAACCCCAACGAACTGGTCACACGGACTCCTACCTCAAGGTCCTCCGTTGGTAACCCCCACTGTTGCGATATCCCACTACGGATATACGAGTGGGTAAATCCCGAGTCCACAAGAACAACTAAAGGAACAGAGAACAAACTGAACGCACCTGAGATCACATCTGTCGCAGTACAATTCTCCTGTGCCCTCACCGTATACTGTCTTGTCGGTGCTCTAGAAATAGACTGAAAGGTTCCTCCTGATGCATGGCTAGCTCCGTCATGCGAGAAACCACGACCCCTCTGGGCCTGAAACACATTCCTCTGAGCCTGACTTGGTGGTAACGTCACAACCTCCGGACAGTCCCTCACAAGGTGATCCGATGATCCACACTGAAAACAAACCCTAGGATTGCCCCAACACTCTCCTTGGTGGGTCCGACCACAACGTCTACAAGTCTGAACACTGACACTCCTTTGTAAACTCTCTGGACCCCTAGCAGATGAAGACACAGATTGTCTCCTACGGCCCACGGACTCTGATCTTTGGTTCGACCTCGAACCCTGATTCAACGCTTCTCTGGTCTGGTTCCAACGACTCCTACTCCTTCCAGAGTGAGACTGAGAGTTACCCGTATGACTTTGACTAGCTCCACCCGAGCCTCCCTGGCCAACAGACGGCCCATAGGTTAAACCCTGAACCTGCTCTAACGACTTGGCACTTGCAGCCAACTCTGAGAACACCTTAGGCGGTGCGGTAGTGAGATAAGACTGAATCTTCTTCCTCAGACCTCTCAAGAACCTATTATATCTCATCTTCTCTATAGCAACAAGCTCTGGAGAATACTGGCTCAACTGAAGAAACTCCTGCTCATAAGCAAAGACCGAACAGTTCCCCTGAACAAAATGGGTAAACCGCTCCCTCAAGGTGTCGATGTGAGTCTCACCCACATACTTACTCTCAAACTCCTCAAGGAAGTCCTCCTACTTTGGACGATGAGGATACCAACCCTGCTCAACTGTCTCCTACCACTCTCTCGCGTTGCCTTTCAGAAGAGACAACACACACGACAGCTTGTCCTCTGACCTCAGCCTCAACTGTCTCATTATCAACCTTGTATCATGCAGCCACTGATCCGCTTGCACGGGATTATCTTGTCCCGTACCAAAGAAGTCTACCGCTCCTTGCCTTCGCACCCTCTCAACCGGTGCCTCACGAGGCGTAGAAGATGGCCTTAGTATAGCTCTCATTATCCTGCGCAGAGTACAGTTCAAATGAGCAAAATAGTTGGCCCCTTTACCAACTGCATCATCCGATGACACCTCCTCATCAGGATCATACTCGTAGTCGGAGTCTCCTCTACGAGAACCCTGGCTTTCCTCCTGATCCCTCACACGTCTCGGCATACTTAACACTTCTGCACGAATAACAACAACAAACAAGAATACACCATCAAAATTTCAGCTTTAAAGAAAGTACGATATCGACTCGTGGGCATGTACTTGTCTAGCACCTATATAACACACTAGACTCCCCTAGGGGCTTCCTAGAACCGACTCAACCTAAGCTCTGATACCACTAAATGTAACACCCCGACCCGAATGTCACATTGGGCCGGAGGCCCAAAACCTGTATTTCAAATTTCTTTCGAAAGCCCAACAATTAAAATCCAATTCAAGTCCAAAATACAATTCATAAAATCCATTTAAGTTAAAACGTAAGGCCAAAATAATATAATATAACCAGAGCTCCAAAATATTACAAATCATTTAAAATATTCGACCCAATCTAAAATAAACAGAGTTACAAATACATATAGGGTTCGACAAATTACTATCCCACTAAATCTAATAAATGTACTCTAACAACACGGTCGATGCTGAAATCCAAACCTTGACGGTGCTCCTCGAACTAGCTTCACCTAACCTACGCACGAAAACACATTTCGAACGCTGAGCTACGAAAGCTCAATGGGTACGCCGAACTCGGCCCAAAATCATGCATATCATAAGTAGTAAAGTAAAGCATATAAATATCGTGCATGATATGTGTCGCGTGTCAAAAGTGCGCGATTAGTGCAAGTGGACACATCGCAAGTAATAAAGTGATAAGTATTATCGTGTATCGTCTCCATAGGGATTGGTATACTTAATATGCCTTCTTCGTCTTCTTGTTCTATAAAAAGAAATAAAATAAAAACACAGGTAATTGTGGTTTTGATGGAACTAAATAAATTTAAATAAATAAACTAAGAATAAAGATGAAATCTGATTAATAGAGAGAGAGGTCAGGATCTAGTTGCGTTGTATTGTGGATTTGATTGACTTGTCTCTGTCCAATGCAATTGTATATCACTGCCTCGGCAGCACTGCAGATTACTGCCTTGGCAGCAACGATACTGTCCGCCGCGGTAATCCCTTGCTCGTGGTTGGACTTTACCAAAGTTCGACAAAGTGTCCTTGGATGACTCTGCTTATCACTAAGTCGAAGTACTTTTGATGACTAGTCCTTGATGATACCTCCCGGCGTGAATCAATTATACTCACCAACCAATCTCACACTTCTTTTAGCCGCTGAAACTCTTAACCTATCCCTAGGACGAGTTAGTATTTCGCGATTGAAACACCGTACTTACCCCTTTCGTGAATCTAACTCTCCCGAGTCTAGATAAATGGATTACTTACAAACTTCTCCTGAGCTTGAATGCAAGAACAAAGAATGGCAAAGGATAAGCAAACCTTTATAGTTTTATTGCATTGAAACAAAGAACAAAGTACAATCTCCTATCACAAATACTAAACAACCTTCACCTAAACCCTAAGAAAGCTTAGAACATAATTTGAGAGAAAGAAAACATTGAATCTTAGGGTAAACTCTTTATGAATCAGCTCTCTAGGTATATCCTTATACATTGGACGGCTAGGTCTTATATAGGCTTGGCCTAGGGCAAACCTTTCCTAAGTAGAATATAACTTGGAGTAGGGAACAAGTCATGTACATAAATAAAATATTTCCAAGTTTAATTCAACTAAGAGGCTTTTCCGCGTGGCCTTATCTTGGGCTTTTCCTCATGCTAACCAGCTCCGATCCATGTGCTTCATGTCCATAAACGTCCCTTGGATTTTTCTCTTCCAATCGCCTACAGTATTGGTTTCTAGCTCTCATCTGCTACCTCGGCATCAGGTCCTACCTCGGCCGTGTTGCTGCCGTGGCACTTGTTTCTCCTGCACAGATGTAAAAATGCATTAAAACTTGCCTTTTCTATAATTATCATCTTTATACTCATAACTTCTAAATATATCATATTAAGTACATGCTTTGGTCCGAGTAGGTGTAAATTCAGTGATTAATGCCCATAAAAGGAGTAAAAAGTGATAGTGAGTTGAGCACTTATCACAACCCCAAACTCGAACTATTGCTTGTCCTCAAGCAATGCAAACCGTCAATTTGCCAAACTCTACTCTCTCTTGGTCTTACGTTTCCATCTATTCTCCCCACCATAACTATGCCTATTCTTTTAGACTTAACATTTCGGCTACCCAAGGGTTTACCTAGAAACAAACTATAAGATTTGGTGAGTGTGTGCGTTTTGGTGGACAAGTTTGATTAAAGGCTTTCTTAGATAAACTCTAAGTTCAAGACAAGTAGAATTGGGTTAAGTGTTCTCTTCTTTTCTAAACAACCAATTCTTGAGCCAATTTCGGGCACCTCAAGGATTGTGTTTTTCTCTTCACAAATTCCTTCTTTCTTTTTGATATTTCTTATAGCATACTAGAGCCAATTTCGGGCACCTCTAGCATGAAGAAGAGTAATTCCTAGAGCCGGTGATAGGCACCTCTAGTCACTTTCCCAAACATCTAAGTCTTTATCACCTAAGTTCATTAAAAGAATTCCTATAATCCAACAAGTCCCAAAAGTGTTTAAAAATTCATCTTATAGAAAGCTTCTAAGTTTTCATCCTTAAGTATCCTAAGGTTAAACCTTCTTAACAGGACCTAATCATGGTAAGGAGAAAGATTTCTATAGCCTTAAAGAATAAACTAAGGCAATATTGATGATAAGCAATGCAAAAGTATATGCAATTGATTCAAGTAAGTCGGGGAGCATGAAAAAATTAAAAAAAAAATTCACTTAAATACTCCCTTTTCTTGGCAGGGCCTCGGCAGTAGATTGTTGCCTCGGCAGTGGCTCTACACCCCCAAACTCGAACCAAGCATTGCCCTCAATGCTTTATATTAGAAGAGAATAGTGGGCAACAAAAATATGAAAGAAATAAGCAGCATATCAAGAAACAAACAACAAATAAAATTGAATATATGAAAATTTAAAGAGACTCCGAAGAGCTGCTTGTAACAATTTTTCTTCGGGGTCGTGCTGCTGATTGCTTCGTTCTTGGTGAGGCCGATGGCTGAGCTTTTGCTTGTCGGGGCGGTTGGACTCTTGTGGGTGGTGTTCGTTGCATTGGAGCATCCACTTCTTCTCCTTCTTCCACGTCGGCAATCTCCTCGGTGATCATGATGTCCGTTCCACCTTCATTTGCTATGGCTGCCCCGTTATGGTGTATGCTTGGCCCGGAAGCGGTTGAGCTCTGATGTACATAGGCGTCTATCTCTGCTGATAGATTGCCCATGATGATGGGGGATCGTTGAGAAGTGCTGAAGACTGCCATCCGCTTTGATGGTCTTCTGCTAGTAGATGATGCTACGGCAGAGTCTGCTGCCCTAGATGGACCGACAGCATGAAACTGTGGTTGAGGGCCCGCGTGGAAGAACGGTCTCGGTCCTCCTGGAGCTGGTGTAGTCTCGGTATAGGGGGCGGCTGTGACAAACATGTTGCTTGAAAATTCTGGAAACTGCACCCCTTGGTCTAAAAAGGCATGGAGCATCATTTGGGCTAATGTGCCGTTAAAGTCTCTTTGATACTCCATGTATCTCTGTTGCCTAAGATCCATTGCTGCCATCCTTTGTAGTATCTCCAGGTACGGGTCTGCTGCGGCAGAGGTGTGGGCAGTGTCTGGCATGTCTTCCGGGTCTACTGCGGCAGAGGTACGGGTCTCCATGTATCTCTTCCAATCGCCTACAGTATTGCTTTCTGGCTCTCAGCTGCTGCCTTGGCATCAGGTCCTGCCTCGGCCGTGTTTCTGCCGTGGCACTTGTTTCTCCTACACAGATGTAAAAATGCAGTAAAACTTGCCTTTTCTGTAATTATCATCTTTATACTCATAACTTCTAAATATATCACATTAAGTACATGCTTTGGTCCGAGTGGGTGTAAATTCAGTGATTAATGCCCATAAAAGGTGTAAAAAGTGATAGTGAGTTGAGCACTTATCAATATGATGGTCTAGCATGCTTACCTAACACATGGCATAAACAATGCATAATCTCGCATACAGCATATACATGTCACATCACAAATAACACACAAGAGTGAGGCCCGCGTCCACAAAACATTGGGATCCTACACTCAAGATTGAGGCCGCCCTCAAATCCTATGCCCGGAATGTTACATCAGACATCTTCGAACGAGGCCACCCAACGTTCGGAAATAAGGGATGGAGGCCGCCCGACCAATCCCATGCTCGGAATGTTACATCGAACATCTTCGAGTGAGGCCGTCCAACACTCGGAATAAAGTCTTCCATACATCACCCGGAATGTTACATCAGATTTCCTTCGACGTGTTGCAACACTTTTGGTATCCGGATTTCCATCAAACAAGGAATCAATACACATAATTGATCCACCTAGGATCTTCTCATCAAAACATATCAAGACTTAACATAACTTAGTTATTCGGGGTTTAATATCATCAGACTTGCGTTAACAATTCATTTCATTACTTATAAGATTCATTAGGACCCATAGTTACCATTAACGAACCTCAATTCTTCTTAGCAAGGCAAGATTACACCTTGTATCGATACCTTTAGATGGGGTATCGAAATAGGTTGCATCGAACCCACCCAAAGAGGTTATCGCAACACGGGTATCGATACTGGCATCGATACCCTTTAACTAACACGAAGGTCAACAAAAGAGAGATTATCCAATTCAATACCAGCATCGAACCGGAAATGCCACTGGAAGGTATGGTATCGAATCATGGTTCGATACCCCTAGCCAAGAAGCCCATTATTCTCCCAAGGGTATCGATACCAGAGGCCCGTGTATCGATACCCCTTACAGGAGTTGCAGGTCTGCACTTAAAAATTTCAAGGATTCGTTCCCAAATTACTTCTAATCGATTATAAAGTGTTCCTATCAAGTTTTAAGGATGTTTAAAGTGTTTTAACATCATTTTCTAATCATCAATCCCCTTAACACGAAAATCACCATTAAAGCTTACCAAGCTCATGCAACCAAGCACACATACAAGTATTTACATGAAATGGATTCTACCATGACAAGAATGATGAAGAGAAGAGTTGGGAGTAACAACCTCAAGCAAACACAGCAAAAACGACCTTTCTTCTTCCTCCTCAAGCTTTCTCCTTGCCTTGCTTTTGAGATGGGGCTTCCACTTCTTTCTCTATAAGGAGGAGATTAAACAAGCAATTAGGCATTTCTTGGTGATGTTTTTAACTCTAAGAAAACATCAAAAACCACAAAACATCCCCCCTAAAACTCTTATTCCCGGATTACACACTCACCCTTTCTTCTTCACCAAACCAAACAACTCTTACCTTTGATTGTAGATCTCCTTGAGCCTTAGAACTCTCCCTCAACCAAAAAAACTGTAACATCCCGGTTTGGGGGCTAGAAGTTTGAGTGTTGGTTAGGGATGTTCGATTCGGGTCGAATCAAATTTCTTGGGTTTGTTATTCTGGGTAAATTAAAATAATAATATTTTAATCGAACAATTAATAAATTTGCGGAAAGGTTTTAAAAATGTTAAAATGGTATTTTAAAGTTAAAAGAATATTATTTGAGCGTTAATTTGATTTAATTAAGCTTAATTTTATACTAGTGACTAAATTGTAAATTTTGGAAAAGTTTAGGGGTTAATTTGTAATTTTCGGAAAATTGGGAATTTTTAGTGACTAAATTGGAAAGTAAGCCAAAGCTTAGAATCCTTAGAGGGCCATTAACCCAATTTATTTTAATTGAAGATTATCCACCAAAATTTGTTTTTAATTAGTAGTTAATTTTATTTTCTTTTTTAACTTCCCATTTTCTCATCTTTTCTCCCAAACTTTCACTCAATTTTCTCTCCAAGATTTATTCAATTACTTGCTATATTCTTAAACATTTTCATCAAGATTTATCTCATTTTATTCATCATTTCATTCTCTACAAAACCTACCCAATTATTTTACAAAATCATCATCCAATTTCAAGGAAAATCAACAGGAGAATTTACATCTTTTTGGTGGTTTGATCTCAAGGTATTTTCCTGATTTCGCTTCATTTCTAAGGTTCTTTATTTGATATTCCCAAGCACTTGGCTTACAATTCATTAATCCTAAATTGATTTCATGTTTTAATTCAAGATTTTGATGTTTTTAAGGAATTTTTAAGAAGTTAGGTTAGATCTATTTCAAGGCTGCAATTAGGATGATTTCTTTATGATATTATGCTAATTAAAATGATTTATTGAGTCTTGTAATAGTTTGACATCATATTAATCCCGGAATAATTGAATCGGTGTTGATTTAAGGTGGTTTTCGGTTCTTTTACGGGTTGTTTTAGGTGCTCTGCTTTTGCTGGAGGTATAAGGATTGTTTGATAGTGTTTTTTAGTTCATAATTGAGGTGGTTTAGGTGTTAGATTTGATAGGTTAGGGGCTGGAGTTGTTTCGGATGTTTTTTGGCTTAGTTATCGGTCTTTTCGGCTTAGTTTTCGGTAGTTTTTTGGAGGTTCAATGTGGCTGTTGTGTTGAGCATGTTTTGATGTGTATATGCTCTGCTTTAATGTTGTATAGGAAGTGCAAGAAGTCACATAAGTGACTGGTGCGTTGGCGTTGCCGTTGAAGCGTCGGCGAAGGCTTGTTTCGCTTGTCGGTGAGTGATTTCGGGTTAAAAGTGTTTCGCAATGGTTCGGTTCTATTTGGGGGATATGGAATAGTGTGAAAACTTTCCATAGCTCAAGAGTAAGTGTTTACAAAGGTTTTTTTTTTCATAATTCCTAAGTATCGGCTATTTGATAATGGCTTTGAAGTATGTGATTTTAAAGAGATTTTGAGAATGCATAACTCGGATTTATAATGTTGCATGCATGTTTTAATTGCTGCAAATGCATGGTTTATAAAGACATTCATGGCTTATGGAAGCATGAAAATGAATTGGAATAGTTTATGGTTATTTACCCTACATTTTATAAAGTCGTTGAGCATGATTTTGGTTCACATGATGAACATATTATGAATGCATTTTGAGCAGCAAGTTAACATGCATGATTGGAATTGATATTGGCTTGGTGACACTAACTTTAGATACGAATACAAATGACATGTCATTAGGATAAGTGCACTATAAAATTATGAGAATAATGATGATGCCTACACGTAAACAAGGGTGACTATGTGTCCGACCGTGCGTGTAGAGCTTGCCTATATGTAAAGAAGGGTGACTTTGTGTCCGACCGTGCATATAGTTGACCCATACGTAAACAAGGATGACTTTGTGTCCAACCGTGCGTAGTGGGGGTAACATGTATACAAGGGTGACTATGTGTCCGACCGATGCATGTTGAGACCAAGCGTCTCTAATTATGATAAGGAATCCGAGTATTCGGTGAGCTTAAGGTTCACATCAAGTTGTCACTAGAATGCCAATATGCATGATACATGAAATGATTTGATTATGATGATGAGCATGATTTAACTTTGCATACTTTGACTTAGCACAAGAGTGCATGAGATGGTTTTAATGTTGCATTGATGAACTTTTTTAGAGCTACCTCACTAAGCATGTTTTGCTTAAGCTCTCTTTTCTCATTCATGTAGAGAAATAAAGGCTATCCGGACAAAATTTGGGGCAAGAGGATTCAAGGGGAAGACTTCTCATATTTTGGTATGATTTGGCAAATAAAAAAGGGCTTGGCATTGTGTAAACCAATTCCTTTAAGTGTGTGATTTGTGTTTGTTAATGAATTGTATTAGCTACTTTTAAGTATGCATTGTTTGTTTGATGAATTGAATGGAATGATGTTAGAATTGTTGAAGCATGTTCAACCATGAATGACTTGTGGTTTTGTGTAGGAATTAGGAAGCATGCCTATAGGTGATATGAGATCTTTGTTGGTTGCAATTAGATGATTAAAATTATTCATTATGTCTAGGAAGAATGCATATAGCTGTGGGGGATCAAAGGATATGTTTGGATAGGGTTAAACCAACTCAAATTGCCTAAATTAGTGATTTGCGCACAGGGGTATCGATACACCCTGTCTTGGTATCGATACCCCAAGGCAATTTTGGACAGCATCGAACCATGGTTCGAAACCAATATAGCTCACTGGACACCAGGGTATCGATATCGTCCAGGGCAGTATCGATACCTCTGGCTATTGGAGGCTCGTTCAGCCACTACCACGTCATGGTATCGATACCATGCTTAGAGGTATCGATACCCATGACCAAAAAGGGAGAATTTAAAGTGTTGGAATTTTGTGTGGTGTCGCTTATCTTCATGTACTCGAATAGGGATGCTATGCATATCATTTTGAGATAAAATTTCACCTTGATGCATGAAAATAACTTAATTTCAAGTTGGTTAATTAAAGTCGGATTTAGAGCCTAGAATTTTAAGGGTTTTACATTTAGGTCCCTAACTAAAGAAACATGAAATTGACGATGTTGTGGTGCTCCGATTGATCTGAAGTTTTTTATGAGGGTTCTATGCATGTTCAATTGAACTTTGTTAGATTGAAATTTCTAGTATGTTGCTCGAATTAAATTATTCACGTTTTAGTCCTTAAATGCTTATGTGCTAATCGAAAGCTCAATTGTGGACCAAATGTTACCATACTAGTTTTGCATGAACCCGACACATATAAGATTATAATTATGCATCTAGTTAAGAAAAAAATATCGGCTTTTCAGGGTTGTTTATCGAATCGGACCTTCGCGGGTTTGATTCGATATTCCCCGTGTAACCCATTAGAGCCGGTTCCGTCTAGGCCGGGATAAGGGGGTTACAAAAACGAAAAACCAACTTAAACTCTCAAAGATTTCACCTTTTATCTTTCTTTTTCTTGTCTCAAGAATGAAGGATGAAGGGAGAAAAGAGATGAGTAGGGTGATATCACTCTGCAGAGAAAATAATCCCCCAACCCTCTCTTTCATTCTTCTTTGGTAATTACCAAAATGCCCTCAGTCCAACAACACAAAAGCCCAACAACTTAGCAAGCCCAAAAGCCTAAGACCTAAACACCAAAACACGGGCCCAAAACCGGAGCCCAAACTCTCGGATCCGAATCTGGGTCGTTACATCCAATGATTAAATTATTAATATATTTATGACATTATTCAAAATGCATCCATATATTTATATTTTATAAAATTGACTATAAAATGGTATTCTAAATTTTTATTTTCTCCTAACTTAACTGATTTTAGTGAAATAGATGATATTTATTTTAAAATCTTAAATTTGGATAAATTTATTTACAAGGTATGTATGTCTTATTATAAGATTAAAAATATAAACTAATACTATCTTATATTAATCACTTTAAAATTATTAATTTTTTTTTACTCTCCTCTAAAATTGAAAAGGTAATGCATACAGTTAATTATGAGAAAATAAATACATGATACAAATTATATTACTCGAACTTAAATTATTTAAAAAAATAACATCATACCTTATAAACAAAAACACAATAAATTCAAAAATTTTAAATATTAAAATAGCTAAAATATAGTTATATCGTCATTTTTACCCAATAAATGTTGCAATATCATATGAATTTACATGGTAACGTGCCCTTGTATCTGAGGATGACAAGATGGGTAAGATGAGCAATTACCGGATCCCTTGGCTAGTGGCTGCCGCATGTCTCTCAAGTGTAGAGCGGTGTGAGCCAGGCTCAGTCTCGTCTCGTCTCTCACCAAAAGAATAATAATTAATAGCAAAGTTATATTTTTATGCACGTGTAAAAAATATTTTATAAAAATATATATTTATAATATAAAATTTTAAATTACTTATATTATAGAGTTTTAAATTAAAAAAAATAAATTTTAAATATAAATCTAAATATTTAACTTAAAAGTCTTTAGTTTATACTATTATATTTTTTAACAATAATATGAATTCATTTTCTAAAAGTCTTTTTTTTTCTCAATTTCTGCCTTAACTTTGGGTAGCGTTTCGCTTTTCTCCGGTCCAAAATGTACAACCATAACCATGTGAAGTCAAAATGAGTTTTTTATTTAAACTTTGCTTTGCTTTGCTTTGTTTGTCCCAAGTCACTGCATCCCTTTCTATGTCAAACATTTATTTTATTTTATTTTAAAGCCATTCTCATCTACTCAATTCACCAAATCAATAAATAATTTCTGCTTAAAAGTCTCTTTGCGTTCCTTCTTTGCCCTTTTTGTGATTTTCAAGCATCGGGGTGACAAAAGTAGATCTCTTCTCAGTGGAACAAACACCAAAAACATTTTAATCTGAGTTTCAATCATTTAAGTCGCATTCTTTAAAATTTCGAGGTATTTAATTTCATTAATTTTTCAAAATATTTATTTTTATATTCTTATTTTGAAAAATTAGATACCAAATAATTTTTATTATTTTTATTTTAAAAATATATTTTCATCCCTATTATCAAAAAAAATGTTTTTTTTACTTTTTAAAAATAAAAATAAAAATTATTTTCTAGCAATGAAAATAAAAAATATTTTATAAAACTAAAGGAAACTTAGTTTTTTTAATCTTGTTTTCGTTTGTTTAAGGAATTGTAATTTTGGAATTCAAATTCCGAAATTTAGGATGTTTGTTTGAAGTAATTGTAAATCTAAAATTTTAATTGTTGTGTTCAATTCATGTAATCTCACACATAGTGAAGTAGTTTGAATTATAATTGACTATTTTTTCTTTGTATTCTTTTATAGTTTGTTTTACCATATTTTTTTCGTAAAATAAATTATATTCTCTTCACCCTAAACCCTAAACTCTAAACCTTAAATCTTAAAAACTCATAAACCCTAAAAACCATAAACTCTAAACCTTGAACATTAAAACCCTAAATCTAAAACCCATAAACCATAAAAACCATAAACTCTAAACCTTAAATCTTAAAAACCCATAAACCATAAAAACCACAAACTCTAAACCTAAAACCTTAAAACCCACAAACCCTAAAAACATAAACTATAAACCTTAAATCTTAAAAATCCATAAACCCTAAAAACTACAAACTATAAACCTAAAAACTTAAAACCCACAAACCCTAAAAACTATAAAATCTAAACCTTAAATATTAAAAACCTATAATCCCTAAAAACCACAAATTTTAAACCTTAAACCTTAAAACCCATAAACCCTAAAAACCATAAAATCTAAACCTTAAATCTTAAAAACCTATAAACCTATAAACCCTAAAAACAATAAACTCTAAACCTTAAAACTTAAAACTTAAAATCTTAAACCCTAAACCTTTAAATCCAAAAAACCTAAAAATCCAAACATTAAAATTAAAAACCTTAAACCCTAAAAATCCATAAAACCTAAACATTAAAATTAAAAACCCTAAACCCTAAACCTTAAAACCCAAAAAACCCAAAAACTCTAAACCTTAACCCTAAGATCATAAAAACCCATAAACCCTAAAAACCACAAACTTTAAACCCTAAACCTTAAAACCCTAAATGTAATGACCCGGTTTTTCTAGGTCAACATCGAGCGTTGACTCGGGCCATGGATCGTCAAGTCGGGTCTCGTGTGGAGCTCGTGGGATCGTTTTGGATCGTGTTGGGCCTCGGTTTTTCTTGTTGGGCCTTTCGAGTTTGTTTTGGGTTTGCTTGTTTGGGCTTGGCTTTTGGTTTTGGGTTGGATGAGGAGATGTTAGTGAAGGGCAAGGGAGTAATTTCCTTGCCCATTCACTCATGACCAGCCCTAGAGAAAAATGAGTCATCTTTTTCACCATCTTTTTGATCCTCTCATTCTTTTTCTCCCAACTCAAAAGAAAAGATGGAAGCTTGTTGTTTTTAAGGAGGAATCTTGTTTTGGTCCTCAGAGGAGAGTTGATCAGCAGCCCACGATCTTCATTTCAAGGTGTTCATCTTTTGGTTTGGAAGAGAAAGGTTTTGAAGCTCAAAATCAGAGTTTAGAGGTAAGAAAAGCTAGGGAGAAGCTCAATCCGGGTTTGTTGCTTGAGGTCAGTACAATCCTGACTCTTACACTTCATTTGCTTCATAAATTCGTGCTTAGATTGATTGTTGGTTATTGAATGCTTGAGATGAGGGGTTTGGGATAGTTAAAACCCTAAAAATGGTGAATTTCGTGTTAAGGTGTTAAATGATTAGAAATTGATGTTAAAACAACCTAAACACCTTTAAGATTGAGTAGAGACACTTTAGGATAGATTAAATTAAGTTTGGGGATGATCCTTAGAAAATATAAAGTGAAACCTGTAGTTTCGTGCAGGGGGTACCGATACACGGGCCACCGATATCGATACCCCTGAGAGGTAATAAGCTGAAAGAGAGGGTGTATCGATATAGGTATCGATACCAAGCCTTCCAGTGGTATAATGGTATCGATGCCGGTATCGAATCCAATCCTCCCCTTTTTCGTTGACTTTGAAAATGGTCAAAGGGTATCGATACCCATGGTTCAATGCCTTCTTTGGGTGGGTATCGAAGCAGGGTGGTCCGATACCCCACATAAGGGTATCGATACCCCTGCGAGAATTCGATAAGTGTGGTATTGTTTGAGGTTCGATAAGGGAATTAAGAGTCCTAATGAATCCTATAAATGATGAAATGAATTATTAACACGAGTTGATGATATTAAACCCCGAACGACTAAATTATGTTAAGTCTTGATATGTTTTGATGTGATGATTCTAGGTGGATCATTTGTGTGTATCTAGTCTTTGTTTGATGGAAATCCGGATATCTTGCAGCCAGTGCGTGGGCACTTGGTTAAGGGGACATGTACTTTGGTCTGGGTGAGCGAGTACGTCCGACGTTTCCACGGGCTATGTGATTTGGATGCGGTTCGAATATATCTTGATGGGCTGTGTGAGCATCAAGCAACTCGATGGGCTATGTGAACTCGAGTAACCTGATAGGCTGTGTGACCTGAGGGGTGGACTGCTTGTGGCTATGTTGTCCAACCCGACGGCTATGTGATCACGGGGACACCCGACGGCTATGTGAGCACAGGTATAGTAGGGCTACGCTTGGCCAGTAGTTATGGATGTTGCACGCATGTGCTTATATCTTGTTATCAGTGGTTAAATGACCTTAATACCCTAAAGCTGTGTGAGTGGGGTAAGGTATATATAACCGATGGGCTGCGTGATCTCGATGTAACTTGATAGAGCTGTGTGATCTCGGTGTAACTCGATGGGCTGTGTGAGACCAAGTAGATAAGCCTGGTATGGCATGTGAATCTTTCTATATATGTTGATATCTTGAGATAGTAACTTGAGAACTCTAGCTAAGGTAGAATAGAGGATGAACCTTAGTATAGAAGCCTTTCTGTGCACTCTTGACTATACTATCTTGCTTGCTCGTTTTATGATGCTTATGAGTTGTTAGAGTTGAAATGTACCACTGAGCTTGTTAGCTCAGTGTGCGGAATTTTGGTTTTTCCGTGCGTAGGTGACAGTTAACTTTGGAGGGGCACATCGAGGAAGGACTTCCCAGTATCGGAGCCGTTTTAAGAGTACAATACTTAATCCTTAGTAGGACTTAATGTATTCATAGGACCTTACCACATATAGAGTTTGTATTTTACTTTTGATTTCATTCTGAGTCGGACGATGTATTTTGAAAATGAGCTCATGTTTTGTAAACACTTTATTATTATATTTTATTTTGATTTACGTGGATTTATGAAACGTGGTATTTTAAGTATTTGAACACGTGCTTTAAAGGATTTTTGATGAGTCGGGTTTTGGGTGACCCGAATGTGGCACTTCGGATCCGGTTTGGGATCGGGGTGTTACATTTAGTGGTATCAGAGCATAGGTTGAGTCGGTTCTAGGAAACTCCGGGGTGGTATAGTTGTCATGGTAAGGTGTCTAGTGAATACAAGTCCCTAAATTTGAGTTGTACTTACAAGACTGGGAATCCTGATTTTTTACCTTGTTTCTTGTGTTTCAGAAAAAAAAAAAAAAGGTTAATGGAAGGTGGAAATGGTAATGATGGGGTAAGTCACATTCGTGACTTTACCGCTGCTCTGTTGCAAGTGGTGCAAGCTATCCCGAGACAATCTAAGACGCCTCGTAAGACACCTGTTGAGAGGCTTCATCGGTATGGGCCTAAGATCTTTGAGGGCTTGGGTGAGGATGACCCGATCAAGGCCGACCAGTGGTTGCGTGACACGCAAAGAATCTTGAAACAAATGAGGGGAACTCCGAAGGATGATCTCGACTGCATTGTTTCCCTCCTAAAGGGTAATGCACACGAATGGTGGGAGACCATCGAGCTTGGGTTAGAACCGGAACTTCCTACTTAGGACATCTTTTTGGAAGAGTTTCGGAAGAAGTACATCAGTGAGGTACACATGGATGAGATGAGAGATCAGTTTCTGCACTTAACCCAAGGAGAGCGGACAGTGTTTGCTTATGAGTAGGAGTTTCTGCGGTTGAGCCGTTATGCTCCGGAATTGATTTCTACCAAGGAGTTAAGGTGTAAGAGGTTTAGACAAGGGCTAAGAGTTGAGCTTCAGGTTCATGTGACAGCGGGTCCACTCGGGACTTTTGCGGAGTTAGCCAACAGTGCGAAGGCTTTAGAAAGGCTTCAAGATGTGACACCTGTTAGGATGGAGATTCCACAGGATTTTGGAGTGGAGACCCAAGACATTATAGGATCTTCTCAGTTTTCATAATGGAATCTTTGTGCTTTGAAGAGTTCGAAGGGGGTTGCTTCTGAACAGTTACGGATGGTTGGTTCAGGCTCTAGACCGAGGACCCGTAGAGGTCCTTTGTCATCTACTCCGGGAGGGAGTACTATTGGATCAGTTGGAACACCGCTTCCACCGGCCTGTGAGCACTGCGGTCGGCATCACCTTGGAGTTTGTTTTCTGCTTCGGAGGGTTTGCTATCGGTGCCGTGAACCAAGGCATATGGTGAAAAATTGCCCAGTTCTAGATGAGAGTGTGTTGAACCAGTCTCCGAGAGTTGCTTCTTCACGACATGTTCAGAGGGTTGCTAGAGGTAGAGCTAGAATGCAATCAGCTTACCATGGTGGGAGAGCTGCGAGATCCACTTCTAGAGTTGATAGACGAATGGTTGTTAGTCATTCGGCTGCTCAGGTTGAAGATGATAGTTTTCTACCGAGGAGTTGTCAGGTAACCGTGTGTTGTCTCAGTTTCAGATGTTGTTTGTTGGCTTGTAAATCTTTTGTTGAGTGTTATGCTAATCTGGGTTGAACATGTGTTAAGTAGAATCTTAAGTAGGTTGAGTTTGAATCATAGTTAGTGTTGTACCTTTTGGTTGAAAGGTCCTTACTGTAGGTGGAGGTTAGGAATGAGAGTAAGAGCTCTTGCGGACTTCTTGTTGTTACTCTCACCTTCCAGTTGTTGTCTGTTGTTTAGATTATCGTTAGGAATGCGAAAGGTAAACAAGGGTTATGAATATGAAGTCTTAAGACCTTAGTTGTTTTGGATCAAGTTTTCGGTGGTATGTATATGAGATCTATTACCTCTTTGGGTAATATCGTACCTAGTGGTAGTGGTTCTGAGAGTTTCTTGCAATGAGGTGTTTTGGGGTTGTAAGGTAGTTGCGGAGGTTAAGAGTTCTAGGTCGTTAGACTTAGAAGTGTTAGGAGTAGGTGGGAGTGCCCTTAGAGAATAGTTGACCTTACCATTGAATCGTGGTTTGGGCTACGAAAGAGGTAAGGTCAAGTTAGTTGCTAGTGGCTATCTTTTAGTAGCTTTGGTTTGGGGTTAAGCTTTGGGGTAACAATGAAAAATTGTTACTTGGTTCTCGAAATCCATGATATCAATGGATCATAGCTTGGCGGTAGCCCGGTAACCTTGTTTAGGAAGAAGGTGGTGTATGTGGTCAAGAAAGGTGTTGTTAAGTGGTGCAGTAGTTTTGGGCAGTTAACATTTATGCTATGAGTAAGCTAGACGTTGACCGTAGGAGTGAATATGGCTAAAGAAGTTGTCAGAGTGTTTGAGTTCTATCAGATGGGCTTGCATGTACTTGTTGAGATCGGGTAAGATATAGTCAAAAAGGAAAGGTTTAGACTCTTGGGAATGAAGTTGCTAGCGTGGTTGTTTTAGAGTTGATAGCTTAACTGCGTAAGAGGATGTGTTGTGGCAATAGTGGTATCTAGTGATGAGTGATGTAGATGTTGGAATCTTGCGTGTTGCAAGTAGTAATTGTCGTGGTGACGACAAGTTGAATAAGCAAAGTGTTAAGTCTTATCTTGTCAAGTTGAGACCAAGGAGATAGGTCGTCAGTTTTTGTTTCTGCATGAACGGTGATTTTAGAGGGGTAAGAAGGTGATTCACGCCCTCGTTTTACCTTGTGGTAGTAGTACATTGGTTTAGTTTGAGACAAGTTTTCGGGTTATTGTAAGGGTGCAAGTGATGGTGGTTAGGTTGTTAGAATCTCTGTGGGAGTTGATCAGTTTTAGTCAGTGTAAGTGTTTGGTTGTTAAAGGTTGGTTGAAGGAAGAATCTCTGTTTTAGGTTGTTCTTAGGAGAGTTGTGTGTAGCTAGACCGCTATGGTTACACCTCCTTACTCCGTTTAAAATTTCGAGGACGAAATTTCTTTAAGGAGGGGAGAGTTGTAACGACCCGGTTTTTCTAGGTCAACATCGAGCGTTGACTCGGGCCATGGATCGTCAAGTCGGGTCTCGTGTGGAGCTCGTGGGATCGTTTTGGATCGTGTTGGGCCTCGATTTTTCTTGTTGGGCCTTTCGGGTTTGTTTTGGGTTTGCTTGTTTAGGCTTGGCTTTTGGTTTTGGGTTGGATGAGGAAATGTTAGTGAAGGGCAAGGGAGTAATTTCCTTGCCCATTCACTCATGACCAGCCCTAGAGAAAAATGAGTCATCTTTTTCACCATCTTTTTGATCCTCTCATTCTTTTTCTCCCAACTCAAAAGAAAAGATGGAAGCTTGTTGTTTTTAAGGAGGAATCTTGTTTTGGTCCTCAAAGGAGAGTTGATCAGCAGCCCACGATCTTCATTTCAAGGTGTTCATCTTTTGGTTTGGAAGAGAAAGGTTTTGAAGCTCAAAATCAAAGTTTAAAGGTAAGAAAAGCTAGGGAGAAGCTCAATCCGGGTTTGTTGCTTGAGGTCAGTACAATCTTGACTCTTACACTTCATGTGCTTCATAAATTCGTGCTTAGCTTGATTGTTGGTTATTGAATGCTTGAGATGGGGGATTTGGGATAGTTAAAACCCTAAAAATGGTGAATTTCGTGTTAAGGTGTTAAATGATTAGAAAATGATGTTAAAATAGCCTAAACACCTTTAAGATTGAGTAGAGACACTTTAGGATCGATTAGATTAAGTTTGGGGATGATCCTTAGAAAATATAAAGTGAAAACTGCAGTTTCGTGCAGGGGGTATCGATACACGGGCCACCGATATCGATACCCCTAAGAGGTAATAAGCTGAAGGAGAAGGGGTATCGATACAAGTATCGATACCAAGCCTTCTAGTGGTATAATGGTATCGATGCCGGTATCGAATTCAATCCTCCCCTTTTTCGTTGACTTTGAAAATGGTCAAAGGGTATCGATACCCGTATCGATACCCATGGTTCGATGCCTTCTTTGGGTGGGTATCAAAGCAGGGCGGTCCGATACCCCACATAAGGGTATCGATACCCCTGTGAGAATTCGACAAGTGTGGTATTGTTTGAGGTTCGATAAAAGAATTAAGAGTCCTAATGAATCCTATAAATGATGAAATGAATTGTTAACACGAGTTGATGATATTAAACCCCGAACGACTAAATTATGTTAAGTCTTGATATGTTTTGATGTGAGGATTCTAGGTGGATCATTTGTGTGTATCGAGTCTTTGTTTGATGGAAATCCGAATATCCTGGAGTCAGTGCGTGGGCACTTGGTTATGGGGACATGTACTTTGGGCTGTGTGAGCGAGTACGTCCGACATGTCCACGGGCTATGTGATTTGGATGCGGTTCGAATATATCTTGATGGGCTGTGTGAGCATCAAGCAACTCGATAGGCTATGTGAACTCGAGTAACTTGATGGGCTGTGTGACCTCAGGGATGGACTGCTTTTGGCTATGTTGATCCAAGTATTTCCCGGAAATATCTGTGGCTATGTTGATCCAGATATGGTCCAACCCGACGGCTATGTGATCACGGGGACACCCGATGGCTATGTGAGCACGGGTATAGTAGGGCTACGCTTGGCCAGTAGTTATGGATGTTGCATGCATGTGTGTATATCTTGTTATCAGTGGTTAAATGACCTTAATACCCTAAAGCTGTGAGAGTTGGGTAAGGTACATATAACCGATGGGCTGCTTGATCTCGATGTAACTTGATAGAGCTGTGTGATCTCGATGTAACTCGATGGGCTGTGTGAGACCGAGTAGATAAGCCTGGTATGGCATGTGAATCTTTCTATATATGTTGATATCTTGACATAGTAACTTGAGAACTCTAGCTAAGGTAGAATAGAGGATGAACCTTTGTATAGAAGCCTTTCTGTGCACTCTTGACTATACTATCTTGCTTGCTCGTTTTATGATGCTTATGAATTGTTAGAGTTGAAATGTACCACTGAGCTTGTTAGCTTAGCGTGCGGAATTGTGGTTTTTCCGTGCGTAGGTGACAGGTAACTTTGGAGGGGCACATCGAGGAAGGACTTCCCAGCATCGGAGCCGTTTTAAGAGTACAGTACTTAATCCTTAGTAGGACTTAATGTATTCGTAGGACCTTACCACATATCGAGTCTGTATTTTACTTTTGATTTCATTCTAAGTCGGACGATGTATTTTGAAAATGAGCTCATGTTTTGTAAACACTTTATTATTATATTTTATTTTGATTTACGTGGATTTATGAAACGTGGTATTTTAAGTATTTGAACACGTGCTTCAAAGGATTTTTGATGAGTCGGGTTTTGGTTGACCCGAATGTGGCACTTCGGATCCGGTTTGGGATCGGGGTGTTACACTAAACCCTAAACCTTTAAACATAAAAACACTAAACCCTAAACCTTAAATCTTAAAAACCCGTAAACCATAAAAACCATAAACTCTAAACCTTAAACCCTAAAATCCATAAAGTCTAACATTAAACATTAAAAGCCTTAAAACCCATAAATCCTAAAAACCACAAACTTTAAACCTTCTACCTTACAACCATAAACCCTAAACCTTTAAACATAAACCCTTGAACCTTAAAACCCTAAACTCTAAATACTAACCTAAAATCCAAACCATAAACCATATATTATAAACCTTAAAACCCCAAGACTCAAAACCCTAAACTCTAAACCTTTCTAACCCTAAATGCTAACATAGACATTAAACTCTAAAACCTACAAACCCTAAACTCTAGACCCTAAAACTCCTAAACACTAAACCCTTTTAAACTCTAAAACGCTATGCCTTAAACCCCAAATTATAAACTATACACCATAAACCCTAAAGACCATAAACCCCAAATATTAAACCTTAAATGCTAACATAAACCATAAACTCTAAACTTTAAACCCTAAATCTTAAAACTTATAAACCTTAAACTCTAACAATCAAGTTATGAAAAATAATTTATACAATTTCATCCAAACACCTTAAAATGGTTTCCGTTTACGAAAAATATAATTTTATTTTTCAGAATTAATTTTTTAAACCAATTTTAAGAAAAATGTAATTATTTTCAAAATTTATTTTCCGAAAATAATTTTTAGTGAAATTTAAAACATATAAATTAAAATTGAATAGAATTGTAATTTATAGAAGAAATCTTTTAGAGTCGGATAGAAAAGATAGGGTAGATATGGGACTCTAAGGCACACCGACTAACCCCAAACTTTGGGGCAGATCTTCATGCATAAATTTCATAGCATTGTACAGTTAGGGTTTATCACAAAAATAACGTGCGCAAAAGTTAGACGTAGCTAACCTACCTTTGATATGATATACGGTGGGAGGTTCATGGAATATGGATCACTCTTGTCTTTCTGCTCGTTAGCCATAAATCATGTCCAGGATGTTCAAAATTATTTAATTTAATTGATGATTTAAAAAATATATATATTAGATAATTTAAGAAAATATCTAATTAGATCGGATTCTTAACCTAGAAACAGTTAGGTCTGGTTTAGATTATTTTTTTATTTATCGGATACCTGATCTAACTCAATACTTTTAATATATATTTTTGTTTTAAATAATATTTTTATTTTAAATTCTTTAATATTTGTATTTAAAAAAAAATTAAATCTCTAAATCATTTCTATATTTATATTATATATATATATATTTCTATAGGCATATACTTAGGGCAAAACGGTGCACATATTGATTCTAATTTTAATGACTTTCGATGTGCATATAATATATATATATATATATTCATATGTGATATACATAATATATCACGTAGAGTTGATAAACTCAACTTGAATATGAAAATTGATAAAGTAATCACTAAAAATTTTGAGTCATTCAAATTTCCATTCCATAACTTGAACTTTATTTTTAAGCATTAATTTAGTTCTAATAAAAAAAAATAAAGATTTTATTTTTTATTTTTTAAATAAATTTATTCGGGGACGTCACCAATAAACATTGATTGTCTCCGTTAAAATTTGATCGTACCCGATAAAGTTGAGCCGTTCCTGGGGCGTCCCCTAGCCGTCCCCGTCTCAGGGACATATAGGGGATGCGGGACGGCCTTGAGGAGGTGTCCCCGTGCTTCATAGGATATGGCTAAGCTATTCTGAACCTCATCATAGAATTGATCACATGTGAATACCATTACAAATTCATATCAAACTATTTTCCCCATGAATTGATCTTTTCGCTATAGTTGTCTTTGGGTGTGATGTAACAATAGAGTAACGGGCATGGTTCATTTTACTTATGCCTTGATTATTCTGCTTAACTTTGATTGTATTTCAGTGTATGATTTACACTTCTAGTGAATATTTTGTCCTTGTTTAGGAATGAACATTTGTTTATCATCGTATATTAGTCCATAGGATTGAATTTGGCAAAATGCCATGACTCATGATAGGCTTCAGCTTTATAGAGGTCATCTAATCTTGGGATCTAAAGGCCAATATTTATCCTGTATTCCGGGACATGATCAAGAGTTGTCTATACTGTGAATTGCTGACTGAGCACACTTGCCTATTAGAGCCTTTTCGGAGAGGACAGAAAAGAGTGTTCCATCTATCAGGATCTTGATACGACTAATCCTTACTGTCACTCCTATAGATTGTAGTATAACAGGTTAAAATCTCATCCGTATAATATGAAAAACAAAGTTTGCACCATGTGAGGTGGCTGATGAAGATTTGGTTCTGGACAATTTGTGTGTTCCAATTGAGGTGCTTTCATTATTGAAGTTGCATTTGAAGGTGAAAAACTCATCTTAAATGCCCTCCTCAAAGTGATATATGAAACAACCCTTTCGGCCACATGCTTGAAATAATGAAGATTGGTTCTGCCAATTGTCATGGGGTCAGAGTTTTGACGCAGGGACAACCACCCCGTGCGGCACCTCAGGCCTCTCACACACCCGAGGTTTAGCCTTAACCATCTCGATGCTTACTGGTTTCGCCCTCCCATGGGCTTATCAGGGAAGCGGGGACAGCTCCCGACCAGTGTGGTGCGCGATCAGCACGTCCATCCGAAGATAGGACGACTGCTCGGCACGTACTACACCCTTAATGCTATCCCGCTCCCAAGAGTTAAGCACAACCAGAAAGCATCTCGCCCGGTCCCGCTTTGCTACGATACACGGACCGTGACAATCTCCCCCACCTGATTCATGCACGCCCTCGTGCATGGGGAGGAAACTCTTTCCCTTCTGGAAAGTAGCCAGGAACTAGTGTGCAATTCTCCCAAACTCGCCCTCTAACTGGGGCCGCCCTCCACTGTTGGGCAAAGGTCTGCTCGCAACCACCTCATGGCCACTCTCGCCACTTAGACAAGGTGTCCCATTGCAGTCTACCTGCAACCACCTCATGGTCACTCGCCACTTAGACAAGGTGTCCCATTGCAGTCTACTTACAACCACCTCATGGCCACTCGCCACTTAGACAAGGTGTCCCATTGCAGCACGACCATCTGGAGAACTTTCGCTGCGGCTTTCTGCCTACCCGTCCTCGTCTCAATCTCTTTTTAGAGGACCCACTTGCGAACACCCCTTCTCTTAGGGTGCGAGCTTCACTTGCTCGTCCACACGACTCGCTCCGCAGTACATGGGGCGCTTGGCAAACTCGACAGCTAGCACATAGCCACGCTCTGATACCATCTGTCACGGGGTCAGAGTTTTGACACAAGGACAACCACCCCGTGTGGCACCTCAGGCCTCTCACACACCCGAGGTTCAGCCTTAACCATCTCGATGCTTACTGGTTTCGCCCTCCCATGGGCTCATCAGGGAAGCGGGGACAGCTCCCGACCAGTGTGGTGCGAGATCAGCACGCCCATCCGAAGATAGGATGGCTGCTCGGCACGTACTACACCCTTAATGCTATCCCGCTCCCAAGAGTTAAGCACAACCAGAAAGCATCTCGCCCGGTCCAGCTTTGCTACGATACACGGACCGTGACACAATCTTTTTTCTGTTGTATAGTGATTCCTTTGTTTAAAACCATGAATTCATGTTGCCTCGATACATTTTCAAATCTCTCTGTATTGCATGGAACCAGATTTGCGTGAACTTCAATTAAATAATTTGTATTCATGAGGAGGCTTATCTGTTGAACTCTGGTAAACTGATTTTTCAGAACTTTGGGTTACCTTCATGTGTGATTTTGGTGTCTGCACTTTTATACCCTTTCCCAGTAAACCTTTGATAAATTTTACATTCAGCATATGTATGGTATACATATCGCATGTTTAGTTTATGATTTGCAGAATTTTAAGATATTGTTGGACTTTTTTTCTTGACTTGATATCATGTTGCTGTAACATTATGGATTGAATTAACAAGGTTACCCTGTTAAGTTTGGATTTCTTGAACATTAACTAATTTCTTTCATGTATTTTCTCAGGGAATAATCTTGGTATCATCTATAATCTTTATGGATGCATGTGGAACCATGTAGCATTCTAAAACTATCCTATTGTCATCTATATTACCATGAATTTATTGAGATGTTTCTTACCATTCTAGCTAGCTATACATGTGTCTTGTCACCAACATCCCCCTTTACTCTTTTGATGAAATCCCACAGATTCTGCTAAAAGCTTAATGCATGGAACTTATGTTTTGCAACCTTTATGCATGGTATTAATGCAGAAATAGTTGTGGATGGTTGGAGGATATTGTTAGACCATTACTATTTATTCATCAGCTCTTATTCCCAAATCTTCTTGCTTTGTGCCACCTCTTACCTTCCCTTTTCCCCCTCTTGAATTGATTCGATAGTTGTAGAAAAACAAGTAATTTGATTTTATATCTTCAGAGATTTGTATTAGTTTTTCATGCACTGTCGGTTATGTTCGGTTCTCTTTGATGTAAAAGAATGGTGTCATGCTAAATAATACTCAAATTTTAAAATAATGGATGAAAGATAAACCAGTCCAAATATTTTTAAAAAGGGCTTTTGGATTTTCGAATTGGTAAGAAACACTTTAAAAATAATTATTTTGAATATGTTATTGTAAATTATATATAAATGATATTTATTTTTTAATATTATAATATATAAATTATATCAGCTTTAATTATCAAAGAAATATAAAAATATTTTATTAATGAATAGATATTTTAATAATTTATGTGTTTTATAAAATTATAATAAAATTTAAAAATTTTGTTATATAAGTTTGTGTAAATTTTAATTATTTTTTTAATTTTAGGTTAGGATTTAGGTAGGAGTTTATTGTGTAGGGTGTAAAATTTAAGATTTATGATTAAAATTTAAATTTTAGGGTTTAGGTTTTAAGTTGAGTGTTAGGTTTTAAAATTTAATTTTTATAATTTTTTTATATAGTTTATGTATAATTCACTTACTCAAATTTCAAACTGAACTAGATATCATTCCACATATATATATATATATAATTTTTAAACTTAAAAATAATTTATTAATTATATAATTATGTCTTTTCAAAAATATTATAAATAAACACAATAATAATTATTTTTTTGTTTGAGTTGAAAAGTACTTTAATATTTTTTTCCCTAAAAATTAGTTATATATCATTGTATTTATTTCTATAAATATTTTTTTCAGCAAAAGCATTTTTGAGAAACAATACTAAACTAGGCCAAGTTTTATTTTTAGCTGTGTTTGAACGGTAAAATCTACTTTTGTATCCAAGAGATTCTAAAAGCAACCAAAAATCTTCAAATAGTAGGTCTTCAAACCGTTATTTACTCACTATTTTAGCACTCAAATTTTAGTTCAGTGAAAGTTGAGCTGGATTTTTCAGCTTTGATAAAATATTAAAGGGTTAGTTTTGAATTAAAAAAAAATAGAAGGGGTTTTATTTAAAATATTTGAAAAAATAAAACATAATAAAATTTTCCAACTTTTATAAGGGTCAAATTAAAAATTTTAAATTTAAAAAAATAACTTTTTTAAAAATTTTTAGTCCTGATTCCCAAAACAATCTTCCCCCCGATTATAAGTATCAAACAATTCTAGATTATGAACCAACACATATCCGATAGGTCGAATAAAGTCATAACTCGTAACATAAAAAAATCTAAGAGTCATATGGTAAACAAAACATATCTTGAATTTGGATGAGTAGGTTTTGATTCCTTAGAGAAAGAAAATATATCATAATATTTTTCACGTTACGGACCGATCGGACCCGTCAAACTAATTTGCGACACTTGCTGAATTCCTTTATTGTAAGAAATTTAACCGAGAAAACAACAGTCAATAAATCAAAGCCATTAATCCATCCATATGATACACCGGAGACCTTTTCCTTGAAGCATTAAATCAAAAGCTTTGTTGATATCCTCTAATCTCACTTGATGCGTTATGAATCCATCCAGATTCAGCTCCTGCATCATGCCAAGCACATCATATACATATACATATACATATACATTAGCTTCTGAAATCTCAAATCAGCATAAAAGTACAAGGCATGGAGTTTGACCTTGTTTAGATATTTTTGAGCAAGCATGGGAATGTCAGATTTGGGTTTAAGTCCTCCAAATAAAGAACCACTCACACTTCTGCCTCTTAGAAGAAAATATGTGTTGACAGGTAATGGCATGGCTTGCTTCTCCACTCCCAATATCACTGTCTTGCCCCAACCCTGACAACAAAAACCAAACATGGAAATCAGATTCTAATCTGTAACCAACAACAAAAATGGACAAAACATTCTAACCTACCGGTCTGGTACAATGGAAAGCATCTTCCATTAGTGAAGCCAAACCAATGCACTCAAAGCTGTAGTCTGCACCACCATCTGTTATTTCCTTAATCACCTGGAAAATCAGTGATTCAGACACTGGTGTAGAATAGAACATGTCCCATTTCCCACTAACTTTATGTTTGTTTGTTTTTTGACTAACCTCACTAACTTTTTTGTCTCCACATGCTGTGGGGTTGATAAAATCAGTGACCCCAAACTTTTTCCCTGTGAATAAAGAAACAGACTGTTCAGCATATGTTTCTGATGCTTAATCAACATGATATGGTCAATACTAATGTTACCAATCTCAAATTTTTCCTCATTCAAATCCACACCAATGATCTTTGATGCTCCACGTAACCTGGCCCCTTCTGCAACCTGATATGAATGAGTGTGCATTATGGTCATGTGTTGGTGTCATTTTTTTCTCAAGGGAAATTGGTTTTTTATTTGGTGTACCGCAAGTCCAACAGCTCCCAGGCCGAAAATGGCGACTGTGGAGCCTTCTTCAATATCTGCCACCTTCCATGCTGCTCCTATCCCTGTCATTGACACCAACATAAGATTAATGGTTAATTGAAGCAGGCGGAAGCAAAGTGTAATCAATGAAAAGTGTTATTGTTGGACATGGAGGTGTTCGGTTTCAGTGGATGTGGGTGAGCCATTAACTTACTATAATTCCCTTTGTTTAACTTACCAGTGGATATTCCACAGCTAAGGAGGCAAGCTTTATCAACAGGGATTTCCTTTGAGATTTTGACAACATTAGCCACATCCACCACTGTATACTCACTGAAGCTGGAAACAAAGAAGAAATGGTGCAAATCCTCCCCATTCATCCCCTTGAATCTACTTGTTGCATCCCTTGGCATTGTAGTCATCACTTTGTAACCAAATATTGAGCATTCATTTCCTTTTTGGGACTTGCAGTTCCTGCATTCTCTGCAATTCGGATGAAACACCAGCACCACCGTATCCCCTTCTTCAACTTCCTCCACATGCGCACCTACACTCTCGACAACTCTTGAAACCACACACAAAAAAGGGACAAATTACAGGCTAAACATAATACAGAACAGGTATAAATGGCTTTAACATTAAACAAGACTATGTGTAAGGTGTGGTTGAATTACCCGACAGCTTCATGCCCAAAAATTCTTGGGAAAACTGCGAATGGTCCCTAGAGGAGAACAAAGTGGTGATCATATTATTTTTCTGAAACAAAACATATGGAAAGATGGAAGTTTGATAAAGAAACTGTGAAGGGAATTACAGTGGATATTTTCCAGAAGGTAATGTCAGAATGACAGAGAGAAGTGCAGAGAATCTTGATCCTAATCTCCCAAGCTTTAGGTGGTTCAACCTCAATTTCCTCTATTAGTAGTGGTTCCCCTGGATTTCTGCAAACTGCAGCTGTTTATATCAAAAAATAAACAAATCAGAGAGACAGGCAAACTAAAAACAGAGAAGAAAAGGTGGAAAAAAAATATAGTTATACAATAAAATATCAATAAAACCTTTGCATCTTATAGCTTTTCCTGCAGTTTTGGAATTTGAGCCACTTTGGTTTTCCATTGTTTCTTGAAACAAGATGAAGAGATGGTAGTAGTTTTCTTGGCTTACACCTACTCCTTCTGCTGCAAATTCTAGCGAGATAGAAGAATCTCCTCTTATAATAACAGTAAGACAATCTTAGTGATTAAGGTTTCCAGTTTATCAGCTGGTATATGATTGTCCACTTACTACTTTGCAGCATCCTTTTAATTATCCAAATCACTATTGCAAGAGGTTGGCGGTTAGGTCTGGAGTGTGGGAATATTATAAAACACGAAATTTAAAATATTATCTAATAATTTAAATTATTATATTTTTATAATATTTTAAATGGATGATCTTAGGATAAGTATCAATATTTATAGACAAGTTTCGATATTTATAAAAAAAATGTTATAGAAAGTTATAAGTTTCGATATTCAGAACTAAGTTTTGATACTTAATCACAAACCTTGTTATAAGAAGTATAACATTTTCGGTTTTAAATTCCATGTAATAATTTTGATCGGTGCTGCACCGTAACCACACCGTGACCCTGCTGCACTTTAGACTCACTCGAGATTTATTCATATTTTTCATTTAGTTAAAATATACTAAAAGGGTATTCTTTTTCGGGTACTCGGTTTTTCTAGTGCTCTAAGTATCGAGTACATGATCTTTCATATATTGATTTTTTCGGCCTTATCTTGTCTCATATATATCGAGTAGCTACTAATCGGGTACCCGGTTCAAATTTTCTTATTTTTAAATTTAAAAATTTTAAAAAATCGATAATAAATACACAAATTTAAAAATTTATATAATACATAACTCAAACACAAAATATAGTGATATAAAATTTGTTTTAAGATATATATATATTAAAATTTATCAACAAAAAAATATTAAGTTTTTTTAATATTGTATTAACAACTTAATGCAAATATTTGTAGATAGATAATTAAATGAGCTGAAATGTATTTTATCCTACTTTAATGTATCAACATTTCCACTATCAAATTTAGTGGTAGAGTAGTAAATGGTTTTATAAAATATTACTTGGGCAGTTGTGCACCAAAACCATTGATGGAAAAATGACAAAATCATAGTGGTGGTCTTGGTCATTTAGGTATCAATAATTATGAATAAGACTAAAAAAATGATAAATTTATTCGAAAAAACCAAAAATATAATTTTATGTGTAGATAATAAATCTCATGGTAATAGATTATTAAAAATAAATTTAATTTATTAATGATTAATTGGTATAACGGGATGAGATGTCAAGTCTCTTAATTAAGTTTAAAATAGGGGTGTTTATGGTAGATTAACCATACCGTTTAATCTAAAACGGTCGGTTAACCATTATAACGGTTATTAAATTTTATTAACCATAACCTAATCATTAAGAAATGGTTAATCGCTACGGTTAACCATTAAGACGCGGTTAATCAACGGTTCGATTATAAGTTAACCTGTAATCTATTATAAATTTTTACCATGTACATTAATTTTTAAAGAATAATATAATTATCTCGTATGATAAATAATATATATTAAAATTTCATAAAAATGCTTAAATAAAGATATTCTAATCATTTACATCATAATTAAAAAAATATTTACATACTATAAAGTTTCAACACAAAACAAAACACACGAGCTTTATAATATTTTAAAATTTACGGCACATAATATTATAATAATACACCATTAAATTTCAAAACATAAAATTTAGCTAAAGTTTTTAAAACAAATGTTTAACTATCATATAACAATCAAAGTTCAAGACATAAAAATCACCACCAAAGTTTAAAAAAATATCCTATACTTTAAAATTTTAAATATATATATATATATAATTTAATAACGGTTAACCTATAGGTTAACCTTTAGTCAAAATTCATAACTGTAACCATTAACTATCATTTTTAACGTTTAGTTAACTAAAACCTTTTAATTTTAACAGTTCGGTTAATTAACCTATAACATATGACGGTTATACCGATTAACGGTTATGGTTAATTTTGAACACCCTTAGTTTAAAGGTTTGAATCTAGATATTATGAATAGAAAAAACTGAATTGGAAAGGTTCTATTATTAATGAGCGCCTACAAAATTCGATCCGTACTAATCAATTAATGAATCAGCTACCCATAATAATATATTATCATATATCTAATACTTTATATCGTAAATCTATCAAATATTTACATGTTTATTCCTTCATTTTTCCTCTACTTACATCTGTTGTATTTCTATCATTTTTACACATTTTATACTTATGTTTGAAGCATGTATATTTCCTTGATTTTTAGCTACCAAAGATCCGAATCTGAAAGGTTGACAGTTATACTGATTCTGGTTGTGTTCAACGTCTTGTTGATTGTTTCAATCAGAATGGAGACCATGGTCGAGGTTGATGCAAATAGTGCAATAGTTTTTCCCTTCAAGAATTCAGATTACTTGAGATTTTAAGGTATTATCGTTGTTATTAATACATCAAAATGTCTTTCGCCTTCTAGTATGAGTAAAATTTCACTTATCCTAAATTTCTTTGAATTCTTATAATTAATTCCGAATCACTCTGATACGAGTAAAAATCTACAGTTGTGACCACAAAAAAATACAAGTACAAGCTTTCTTCATCATTTCTTTCAACTAAGGTCTGAGATTAGTGTATGCTAATCTTTATATCTCAAGCTTCATGAAAAGTAGTCTTTTGGAGGAAAAATAAAGTAACCATTTATGGTGTTTTAGAAGTTCAAGGCTTATGCTCTTCCTTTGGGATTTTAAGGTGTAAATTTGCAGCTAAGATTTTTCTCAATGGTTTATCAAAGTCTTGATTTATTTGTTATGTTTGTCTGGTATGAGAAAGTGTCTTAGGTTCTTTCAAGCTTGAGTTGAGAGAGAAATTGAAGGATCTTCGTTACTATATTTTTGACTCTTTTAATTATTAAAGATCATAAATAATTAATTTATTTGATTTTAAGGATAAGATTACTAATTTTGATTGCTACAAAAGCTTGTCAACCTCTTTAGTGGTCAAATCCGAAATTGATGTTAAAATGATGTAAAGCTTGACACCCTCTTTCGGGGTGTTAGGGTTGATTTTTGAGCTCAAAATTCGAATTCTAAGCTCAAGTATTGATTTTGGATGAACTAGTATTGGTACTCTTTATTTTGAGTGGCTTTTATAGGTGGAATATAAAGAGTGTATTGATACGGGTTAAAAATGTATCAGTATTCCTGTTCTATTAGGATTCTAGTAGAATAAATGTGTATCGATATGCATGAAAGAGTATTAGTACCGGTGAAGTATTGGTACCTAAATCCCTTGTATCAGTATGAGGTTACTGACTAGATTCCATGTTAAAACTGAGTATTAATACGCATAATCGTGTATCGGTATGGGGTTAACAACCAATCCTTTCATGTACAGTTGAGTATTGATACATATATGTGTATCAATACCTATAGTCGTGTATAAGTACTCATAGGTGAATATTGATACTCACCGAGCAATCTTTCTAGGAAGTTACATTTTGAATTCAAGAGTTTTATAATTTAAGGATTATAACCCAATGGGTTTCTAAAGTGGTAAATATGTGAAACCAGTAACAAAAGAGAAAGAAAGAAGATGATGATAATATTCATTAATATAAAAAGGGTGAATTTATACAGGCATAAAAAACATTGTAGAATGAATAACAAATTTCCTAACAGTTTTTCCCTCTTGAAGAAAAGTTAACTATTTTCTAAAGTTGTTAAAAACGAGTTGATAATACAATTGAAAGAATTAAATACGAGTCATTGAATATGGCCTGCCATTCTTTAACATTCTTCATGTTTTTTTTTCTTTTTTCTGCAACTAACTGTGGATAGCTGAGAACACCTAACCTTTTTCGTAGAGCACAAAAATAAAGTGTCGTTGTAGGTTTGGTAAATATGCCCGCAAGTTGACTTTGAGCTGGAACATAGTTAACATGTAGTGTGTCAAACGTGACCTTCTCACGAACAAATTGTAAATCGAGATCAACATGTTTCGTTTTAGTATGCAACACAGGGTTCGCTGCCATGGATACCGTATTGGTATTGTCACACCAAATAACTTGAGGAGATGTCAACTGGATGTGCATGTTACTCAACATTGCTTGTAACCAGATAACTTTCGATGAGGCATCAACGAGGCTACGATACTCAGCTTCAGCAGCAGAGCGAGACACAACTCGTTGCTTCCTAGAACTCCAAGAAATAACATGATCATTGAGAATAACGTAATACCCATTGGTCGATCATCGATCATCAATTTCACTACCCCAATCTGCATCCGAAAATATTATGAGAACCATATCAGCTGATACATAAAGGGCAAACCACATTCCATAATCCAATGTGCCCTTCATATATTGGAGTATTCTCTTAACTGCCCGTCAATGAACATCAGTTGGAGATTGTATGTATTGGGCCACTATGTTAATAGTATAGGATAAATCCGGACGAGTGTGACATAGATACTGAAGGGTTCCTACTATGCTTTGTAACCTTGGACGTCACTCAAGGGATCTTCATCATGTCTACTTAATTTTGGATAAACTATCATAGGTGTAGAAGCATCATTGAACTCAAACAAATCTGTCTTCTGAAGCAACTCACAAGCATACTGCTTCTGACGTAGGAATATACCATGTTTGTGGTGCTTGACTTCAATTCATAGAAAGTAATGAAGACTTCTTAATTCTTTGATCGAAAATTGTGTATGCAAGGTATGAACCACCTATTGTAGATGACTGGATGTGTTTTTAGTAAGAAGTATATCATCAACATATACTACGACATAGGTAATAATTTTAAAAGCAACATAGGTTAAGAGAGAAGGATCAACTTTAGATGCAAGGAAATCAAGATTAACAAGACAACTAGTGAGTTTGATGAACCAGTTTCGAGGAGCTTGGCAGAGCCATAGAGAGATTTTCTGAGCTTACAAACATAAGGAACACCAGCTTCATTTGTCTGAACAAAACCTGAAGGTTGTTGCATGTAAACATCCTCAGTGAGATAACCCTTTAAAAAAATATTGTTAACATCAATTTGTTGTATAGTCCACCTTCGAGTGACAGTGATAGAAAACATCACATTAATAATAGCAAAACGAACCACTGGACTAAAGGTTTCTATAAAATCAAAGCCTGGTATTTGAGTAAAACCTTTTGTCACTAGCTGAGCCTTGAACTTGTTAACTGTGCTATCTGAGTTATGTTTAATTCGGAACAACCATTTGCACCCAATGGCTCGTTTCTTATGAGGTAAAGGAACAAGATCCTAGGTGGATTTGTCAATAAGAGAATTGAATTCTTTTATCACAGCTGTGGTCCATTCTGAGTGTTGTAAAGCTTCATGAACTGAAGTTTTTGTAAAGTTAAATGAATATGATAGAACTTGAGTTTGAAAATACCCACTTTACTTCTGGTGACCATGTGATGAGCATTTTGAGAGGTCTAAGCTGTGACCACTGCTGGTACCCCGACAGTAACTTGGTGGTCAAGAGAAGTAGATATTGGTGTTATTGTTTCTGACTGAGCAGATGTTGCTACCCTCTCATCATTTGGAGTAACAAAAAAATCAGGATCATGTGTAGACTCATATGAAGAGGAAGTAGACACATTCCATTTAACTTGGTCAAAAGGTGTATTCTCCTCAATTGAATCAAGTGTTGTGGCAGAAGATTTGGTTGATTATAACTTATAGGTCTAGTTGTTGTAGCTTGTGAGGACCTGGCTTCCTGAGTAGTAGCACGAGATTGAACAAGTAAATTATCTTATAATTTAGGTTGTACATGTTCCTTAACCTTTGAAACAACATAGGGAAAAATATGCTCGTTAAACACAACATTTCTAAAAATGTAAACCCTTCCTTTAGCATCAAGAAATGGATACCTATGATGGGTAGTTGAATAACCAAGAAAAATGCACTTTGTGGATCAAAAGTTCAACTTATTTATATTGAAAGGTCGTATGCGAGGATAACGTTCACATCCAAAGACCTTCAAAAAAATGTAATCAGTTACTTTTTCAGTGAAAACTTGAAAGGGTAATTGATCCTTAAGTGTTTTTGCGGAAAGACGATTTATCAGGAAAAAAACACTGAGAACAACATATGTCCAATATTTCATGGGCATTGAGGCTTGAACAAGCAACGTAAGAGCAATTTCGACTATATGCCTATGTTTACGTTCCACCACACCATTTTGTTGCGAGGTGTGAGGATAAGTGACCCTATGTTGGATGCCATGCTAAGCAAGAAGAGAGGTGATGGCTTGAAATTCTCCTCCACCATCAGTTTGGATTGCTTTGATGGTAGTAGAGAATTGATTTTTAACAATGGCATGAAATAAAGAAAAGGTTGTTGCTACATCAGATTTGGCTCAAAGTAAATACAACCAACAATAACGAGTGTGCAAATCCACAAACGAGAAATAATATCTATAACCATTCGAAGCAACAGGAGCAAGGCCTCATACATCAACCTCAACAAGCTCAAAAGAAGATGTATACACTGTACTTGAATGTGTAAAAGGAAGAACACTACTTTTTCCTAGTTGGCAAGCAGTATAAAAAATAGTAGTATCCATGGGAACTTGCTTATTCAATACTAGATTAAGTACATCGTGAGAGGGATGACCTAATCGTTGATGTCTTAACTAGTAAGAACTTTGAGATTGGACATTATTATTAGCCATGCATGCTGCTATTTATGATGAATCGATGAATCCAGTGAAGGAATAGAGTCCATCAGTTTAAGTGTCATGCAAGACTAGAATACATGTTCTCTCATCCTTCACACAACAATAATCGGCAAAAAATTCCAGATAAACAATATTATCAACGATGAACTTAGACGCTAATAAAAGATTTTGTGTAATCTTTGGCACATGTAAAACTTGAGTCATATGTAAGCTTCGATTAGAAGTAGCAAAGGTACCATTGCTTATATAAGAAATAGATAATGTGGAGCCATCACCTATATGCACTTTAACCTTACCAGAGTAGGGGTTGGAGGATTGAGTTGGTGGTGCTAAATTTATCACATGATGCGTGGTACCCGAATCTAGAAACCAAGTAATTGTGGATGAACTTGGTAGTGTAGCCAGAAGAGTATTAACCTAAGTATTCTCAGTGTCTAGAATTGGTGTTGCTAGTTCAGGAGCAACTGTTGCAACAAAAGGTTCATAGGGTAAATCAGTGCCTTATGACACAAAGCACGCATTTGTCTGGTTGATCGCCTGAGTTAGTGGTTGTTGAAAAGAGGTGTGCTTATAGTTCCGATCAAAACGATGCCAACAACGATCGGCAAGGTGACCTAATTTGCCACACACCTGACACTGATGAGGAGGACGACCTCTAAACCATCCTCCAATGAAATGAGCTACCCCTCGTCTTCGAATATCATAAGTCTGAGAAGAATTGTCAAAGAATTGAGTGTTTTGGATGCCGATCGACATTCTCAGTGGATCGGCAAGACAAGATTCATCATCCATCAGTAATGAAACAACTCCAGCAACCGTATAGGGATCATAGCTGACCGAAATCACCGCAAAAAAGGGATCATATTCCGAATTAAAGGCATTGAGATTGGTGGTAATATGTTCAACAGATGATATCGGACTGCCATAGAAGGTAAGAAGATCACACACTTCTTTGATTTACATGGTATATCCCCTCATCGAGAGCTCAACTTTTTTTATCGATCGGAGGCGACAATGTAGATGCATAAGTTTGGTGATGGAAAGTTGAGAATATAGGGACACCACCGTCTTTCAGATCAAAGTCGTGGTGTCAGCCCCAACCAGATGAGGAAGGACATCAGTACTCACCGTGGACAAAAGCCATGATGCAAGCGAGCTGTCTTGCTTAAGAAACGACTATAAGCTGAATTCGGAATGAGAGCACCACCTTCATCGAGGAGAGTTTTTGGTGGTGCAGTAATGGATCCATCAAGATATCCTTCAAGTTCATTCCCGCGCATCATTACCAAGACCTACTGCTTCTAGAGAAAAAAAAATTAGTATCATCTAATTGGATGTTGATCCTCTTGTTAGAGAAGGATTGTTTATCCTTGCTAGAGTTATCAACAACATGCACCATACTGAATCAGGAACTAAAATAGACCTCTGATACCATGTGAAACCGGTAACAAGAGAGGAAGAAAGAGGAAGAAGATGATAATATTCATTTATGTAAAAAGGGTGAATTTATACATGCATGGAGAACATTATAGAAGGAATAACAAATTTCCTAACAGGTTTTCCCTCTTGGAGAAAAGCTAACCGTTTTCTAAATTTGTTAAAAATGAGTTGATAATACAACTGATAGAATTGGAACGAGTCATTGAATATGGTCGGCCATTCCTTAACAAAATAAATTGAGAAACCAAGATTTAACATGGTTAAGAATAAATGTATAATAGTTTGATAGTGATGAATTAAAATAACTTTGATGGTTAGAATTATATCTTAGAGCATTTATAATGGCTTGTCTTGGAGTCACTCACCTCTTGAAGAGGTGTAGGAATGCTTGGGCAGCACGTGTTAACTGATGTTATGATAGAGAAATATGAATGTCTTAGAGTCAGTACTATGATACTTATATAAAAGGATGTATACTTCAGGCTAAGTGAACAAGTACATCTGACGTACTCATAGACTGAATAATCATAGTGTAATTAGAAACCTATCGGTGGATATGGTGATCAATCTAGATAAGGTATAAACTCAATAGACTAAGTGAGTTCGCGTAACTTGATATACTGAGTGGCCTCAGGTAAATACTATTTATGAATAATGTGATCCAAGTATGTCTAGGATGTATTTATGGCTATGATAATTCGAATATGGTATATTTAACCTAACCGCTTTGTATAGCTTGTGCATTATATAGATAATATATAAATATATTTATCTATGCTAGGTGATAGCTTGTGCATTTAATTATTGGATGATCAAGGTACGATATGTATTAACTTGATGTGTAGAGTGAGCTTGAGTAACTTAATAAGCTATGTGACCTCGAGTATGACAAAATTTTATGAAAACAAGTAATATTTTTTGTAGATTTAATGATGTCTTCAGATACATGATGTAAGAAATCTAGCTTTTGTAGTCTAGATGATAGCTCATAGATGGTAAAGTCTTATCTATACTCTCTATACTATATTATCTTGAATGTTTATTTTAAGATTATCACGAATTATGATTGAGTAAAAATATATCACTGAGCTTTGTTAGCTTATCATGTAGATATGTTGTTTTTTTCATGCGTAGATTAATTAGTCACCCTTTTGAGGAGCACAACAACGATGATTTCTCATCATCATGTACGCTTTAGAGTATAATACTTGTTATTTTAGTTTCGATTAATGTATTCATATTATCTTATCACTATTGAATCTATAACTTTATTTAAAATATTATTTTGGTATTCGATGTCCATAAACATAGAGATCCTATTTTGTAGACTTATTTATAATAATTGTTTAACTATATGAATTTATATATGATTTGATATTTATAAATGGATAAATTTGTGCTTTATAAATAGAAATTTTGATGAGTAAATTTTGGGTGACTCGAATATAGTACTTCATATCTAGATCAAGATCAGGGTGTTACATGTGAGATAAACTATCAACAGATGTTTTTCCCTATAGCTAAGTTAAAAAATATTAGGGTATTGTTGTCATTGGTTGTGTATGAGAATTATAAATTACATTAGTTAGGCATAAATAATATTTTTAAATGAGAACCTTGTAGAAGAAGTGTATATATAAGTTCTACCAGATTTTGAAGACCACTCAACAAAACAGAGGTTGTGCAAACTGAATAAATTCTTGTATGTCTTGAAATAGTCTTCAAAGATGTGATTCAACCTATTTGACAAAATTGTTGTGATGAATGAATACATACGATGTTAGACATATCACATTTTGTTCAAAAAGATTATACGTATAATAAGAAAACGTTTTTAGTTATCTATGTCGATGATATAATAAGAAAACGTTTTTAGTTATCTATGTAGATTATACATATTCGATGGGATAGTGAACAAGTACATAAATGATCCGAGAGAAGAGTACTTAAAGACAATTAACATGATCCCGAGGTACTTAAAATTCACCTTTGGTTATGGTTTAATTTTCAAGAAAAATCAGGATAGGTCAGTAAAAATCTACATAAACTATAACTAGGCAGGAGACTTAACCATAAAAAAAATCTACAAGTGATTTTGCTTTTTTGTATGGAAAAATTTAGTAACTTAGAAAAATAAGAAGCAAATTGTTGTTTCTAGTAACGGTGTAGAATATGAGTTCAAAGATATGATACTAAAAATTTATGAAATAATGTGATTAGAGAAGTTTCTCATAAAACATAAATTGGATAAGAATCTAAACTTTACACTATTCAGTGACAGTCAATCGATAATAATATTATCAAAAACTCAATTTAACATAATAAATTTAAATACTTTTAAAACTGATAGGTATTTTATCTATGAGAAAATTAACAATGAGTTTATGATGTTGTACTATGTCCCTACAATAGAGCAATTAGTTGATGTTCTAATCAAGGTACACCAAAAGTGACCTTCGACAATTTTATATCTAAGTTTGAGGGTGAGTATTGGTTGGAACAATATTAATATTTAATTTTAGTGTTGTAAATTTTATCTTAATCAATAGTTTAATTGTATAAAAGCTTTATCTTAATTAGCGACAGAGTAATAACTTTAGAGGTAACCTAATTTAATTAAAACTAATGTATTTAGCTTTTAAAAAGAGGAGTCTACCTATATAAATTAATAGAAATGGATAAAATATTTTGATAGAGATTTTTTTACTCTCATATTTTTTTTATTTTCTACAAAAAGCATCGGCGAGTAAATATATGACAAGTTCAAATTTAAAATAATAATTTTTTTAAAGAGTACAACAATATAATGCTAGTATAGGTTGTATACGATATAATTTAATTATTGTAAATATTATTTGCTAATTATCTCTTAAAATTTAAGATTAATTTTAAGGGAATAAAACTCTTATCTCCTAGTATTATCATGTGGTTTTATCTCTTAAAGATGGAGTTCATGTCTCCTAGTTAGATTTAAATTTAAATTAAAGTATTTTGATTATAACATAATTTTTTATATTCAACCTATTTAAGTATTTTATATCAATGCATTAATTAATTCAATATTTTGGAAAAAGAGATTGATAATGGACCTTTATCTTCTTGAAGGTCAATCCAGAGCAATTCCTGGATCTAAGCAATAAAGGCGACGATCTAGGACGATTAAATTTAATGATCATTAAAATAAAATAATAATTATTATTAAGATAATAAAATTAATTTATTTTTATCGTTAAAAGTGGAAGCCTTTAATTTGCAATGGTGAATGGCTTAATGGATTTTAAAATTAAAGTGTTGTTTGTTGTTTTTAATATTTTTAGAAACTTAACTAAAGTGTCGTTAAGAAATTAAAGGGTCCCTTAATTTAAATTTTTTAAGTTTAAATATATTTTTATTATTAAATAAACTTTAAAAATTGTTATTCATAGCCTTTATAATTAATTATGAAATTATTGATATCTAATTAGCTATGTACTAATATATTATAAGATCATAATTAAGATTATAATAATATTTTTTATTATTAAATTAAAAATAAAAAAATTATATACTCCTATAAATAATATTTTTATTGATTTTGTTTTTCACATTTCATTTTTTTCACCAATTCACCTCTTTATTATGTTATTTTTTCACAACTTATTTTGAACTTTTTATTTATAATTTTTGATTCGATATTCTAAGAAGATAAAGATATATTTATTCAAAAAGAAGTGAAACGAAAAGTTTAACTAATTATCTTGCAAGTTTTGAATTCTTACTTAACTTTGTAATTTGATATGAGATTTTATTTATTATTAACAAGGTGAGTAAGAAATTACAATCTAAATCTATGTGCATTAGAACTACAATTAATGAAGTAAAAAATATAATGTTATTCTTTGAAAAATATAAAAGTGAATGCTTTGAGTCTTTGATAGATATTATCAAAAGTCTTACATTTGATATAGATATAGAACTTGCACTACCAATAAAACATCATGTGTATAGAAAAAAAAACAATTTGTTGAGAATAATGATGGAGAAGAAGTATAATCACCCGAGAAATCTTTTACACTCAATTATTTTCTTGGGTTGTTGATTAGTTATAACTTCTTTAAAAAAAGATTTGCACCATTAGAGTTATTTGATAATATTTTTTGAATTTTTATTTGATTTTAAAATATTAAAATTTTTAGATAATGATGAATTTAAAAAAAAAACTTGCACAAACTTTAAGACTTTATTTTCTCAAAACGATTTGTCTAATATTGATGCAGATGATCTTTTTTCAGAATTAAAAGTGTTGCAAGTGACTTTGTCAAATGAGTTAATGCCGGTATTAAAAATTCTCAAGTTTGTCAAAGTTGTGAATTGTTATCCAAATACTTCAATAGCTTATCGAATCCTCTTGACTATGTCGGTGATAGTTGCATCTGTTGAAGTTTTTCGAAGTTTAAGTTGTTGAAAACTTATTTGAGAGCATCAATGTCACAAGAAAGGTCGAATAGTTTTAAGTCATTTTATGTATTGAGAAAAATATGTTAGATTGTATTGATATAAACACTATTATTCGTGATTTTACATCTATAATACTTGTAGAAATTGTTTTATGTAAGTTGTTTGGTGTGTAATAATTTTTTTTGATATTTTCCATTTGATAATTATTGATTATAATAAAAAATAAATTATAAATAAATTAATTTAATTTTAACTCTTTAAATTTAATTTTTTAATACTTATTATTAAGGGTCTTATTTTTAGATTTATCTCGGTTGAGGTTAACCTCATCCCAATGTACAAGTTCACTCAAACAAGCAAATATATGACAAGCTTAAACCTAAAATAATAAATTTCTTTTTGAAGAATATAACCGTACAATACTAGTGTAGGTTATATTTAATTATTATAAATATTATTTGTTAATTATCTCCTAATAATTTAGGATTAATTCTAAAAGAATAAATATTTTATCTCCTACTATTATTTTAAGATTCTTATCTTTTAAGAGATATCTTAATTAGATTTAAATTTAAGTTAAAGTATTTTATAATAAAATTCTTTGTATTCAGCCTATTTAAATGTCTTATATTAATTTATTATTCAATTGAATATTAAGAATTCATTCTTTCTCTACAAAATAATCTATTAATAATTATTTTTTCTTTCTTTCTTTGTTTTGGATGCCTAAAAGAGGACTGCCCTCTCTTTCCTGAAAATAAAAATGCAAGAAAAAGATATGAAGAGATCTCAAGCCAATATAATTAGGGTGCTTGTTGAATTGTTTGCTTGTTTTTATTAAGAATTTATATTCTTGATTTTAAGAAATGGCTGTAAGCTTTTGACTTCTTTATATACAGATGGATTCCCCATTTTTCTGTTCCCCTTTATTTAACTTTTTCACATTATTTCTATGGAAGTAAATGCCTCTAGAACAGGTCCAGATGCATCTGAATACAGCACAAAGGGAAAAGCAAAGATCAAAAGTATTTTTGTTTTCTTTCTGTTTTATTATATAAAACATGAACCACATGCATGTTATGTTTTTTTTTTTTCCAATCAAACATGCATGTTTTGTTTGGTAAAGAAGAATAAGAACAATTTTTTTTATCAATCTAATATCAAACTTCACAGAGTTAAAGAGGGGTAGAAAGGGGGGTCTTTATTTCAATGGTATTGCCAGTATCATGTCTCAGTATTTGTACAGTGTAAGGGTGAAAATTGACCAATTCTAGTTTTATGGGGGAGCATATGATGGTAATGAATAGCAGTCAGACCTTGTATTGAACTTTTCTTTTACTCTTTCCAATTTATATCTGTACATCAATTTACATGGGGGGGTCAACCTACCTTGAGGACTAGCAACCGAATGTCAGAGGCCTTGGAGGGCTTTTTGATCCAATCTCTCGTGCCAGTTCAGACAGCGAATCAAGCTATGGAACCAATCACCTGTTTGGTCAGATTTATTGACAGTTGGTAGGGGGTGTTGGCTCATGGATATTCTGACAGAATGCCCTCGAGAGAGTTGCTGCCTTCTCTTCCCATCGAAAGAAACCCAAGCATTGCTTCGAGCATCGTCAGGGATCTGTGAAACCAACAACAATGTTCCAGTGCTTTATATATTATACATAGAAATTTCTTTCAGACACAAGTAATGTCGCGTTAGCTTTGGAGAGCTCAGACAAATTGTGCCATATTCATAAAATTCAATTAAGCATGGCTGATTCAGTTTGTAAAAAGAAACCCCACAACCATCCATAACCTTTACGAAAAGGATGAGAAGCACTTTCAGGAATACAACTTCGTTTGTGTGTCTCAGCATTTAATCCTTTTAAGCTAATTGAGATTTTAACATCTAATATAGCTATTATTAAAAGCGTTACAGGAAGAAAAAAAAGTGCAAAGAGTCCAAATGGTCAATAGATGGTAATCCCTGGAAAACACAATAGATATTTGACATCAAGAGAAGAAGAGCCACTCAAATTCACACCCACCTACATAAGACAGATAATATGCTGACAAACTAGGACATGCAAATCAAAGAACTAAAATGTATTCTTCCCTTGTCAGCATTTTTCGAAGAGAACAAACCATAATGCACAATAAAACAGTAATGAACTTTTCGAATATATAACATGAGAAATGACTTATCCATTGAAAAAGTAGAATGTTAGTTTGACCGATTAAAGAACAAATGGTAAACTAGTTTAAACCGAAGCATAAGAATTCAACCAGATTCTTATTAGATGAGGGAAAGTTCTAAAATGAACTATGAACCGTATTTTCACATGAATAATTTTATTTTTACCTTCAACTCAAGTTTCGCAGAATCTGGAAGTATGACTGGTCTAAATGAGAGGGAATGTGGGCAGATTGGTGTAAAAAGCATGCAAGGAACATTTGCATGAACCTGCATTTGCAGCATGTTGTTAGTTATAGAATAACCATGATACTCAAAAATGATCCATATAGAATAAACCTCGTATGTATCTCTGAAAACTTGAAAGGACAACCTACCATGGAACCTCCGGCAGCTGTAGAATAAGCAGTACTCCCAGTAGGTGTAGCTATTATGACTCCATCACCTTGGACCTAAAGGCATATTTTTAATTAAACAAAAGCATAGGAAAGTCAAAAAAGATTGAGCACCCCTAAAGCTATATAAGATATAACATTGAAAGGCTAGAATAAACTATCACTTCTGTCTGTAACAACAGGAGTCCAAATTATTTATAATCCACAATGACAGCTAGAACTCACTTTTACATGACAATTGAGGCATAAATTTTCTCTCTTTCCTAGAAAATAATTAACTAACCTTTGTTATAAGTCGGTCATGCTCATAACATTCAACCTTAGAAAGGTATGGATTAGAACCCCGGTCCACAACAACCTCATTCAAGATATCAAATACTTTTCCTGGAACTGCTTTACCATTTCGAAAAATTTCACATCGTAAGCGCATTCTAAGAGTTATATAAACACCATCTGCTGTGTTATTACCCTGGATGACCTGCTTCAAGTCCTCCCTGAAGTCTTCAAACTATATTAATCATAAAAGGTACAAAAAGTTAAACAAATGGGAAATTATGAGGACATCCAATATCCATAACAAAGATTACAAAAACTAACTCACAGCGTGGGAAGTGAGAAATCCAAGAGATCCAAGATTAAATGATACAACAGGTGGTACAGCACCTCTAAATAAATTTGACGCATGCAATATAACCCCATCTCCACCCAAACACACCACAAAATCAACCCTCTCATGAAGATCACTTCACAAGAGCATAGATCAAGCAGGATTCCAATCAGGTTTGAAGAAAACAATATTATCAACTCTATGGCAAAATAAATCACAAAGTACCTGGTATCTTGACTAGAGAAGGTTTGAACAAATCCAAATCCAGGGATTCTAGCAAATATGTCATGGACATCAGGTTCAACAAGGACATTCATGTTCTCTTGATAATGCAAGAAAGAAGCAACCTGCGCATCAAACACAAAACATGCGGTTACAACTGCTATAAATCAAACAAACGACTTTAAGAATGTTTTTTCATTATGCTTTATACTGACTTCCTAGCAGATGTTTCAGCACCTTACCTTCGACAACAAGTCACAAGTTCAAACATAAACATCTCTTCCGACTAATTCCAGCACTAAATACTGAAATCGTTCAAGAAGACCCTAATAAGTGAAACAATTCAAGCATGTAAACTTGAGGGCTAGTCTATATTCTGCATCATAAACATCCCGATAAACTATAAGTGCTGAACCCAGTGTGATTCCGTTTCAGATTATACAACTATATGCAGAGACAGAAATGAAACTTGCAAATTATCAAAGTGCAAGGTGGCAATTATTGGCATTAACAAAGTATCTAACAAATAATATCTTCAAATTCTACCTCTTTAGCTTCTTCCATTAGTTCAGCCCCCAGCTTCTTTAATAGTAATACAGTCTTTGGTGTAGACTTCCACATAAGCATCTGTTGTTGAGTGCTGGGATGAGTGAAGGCCAAGGAGGATTCAGTCACCTTCTCCCTGGTACAAGAGAACCCATCTGTCCGCACTAAAAACATCTCTGCTTTCTTCCTTGACTGCACTCTTACAACACCAGTCGCAGAAGCGCACATATTTCCCTCAATTGACCCCAATTCTTCATCACTTGAATATGTGGAGACCTTACCATTGCTCATCTCACTCTTGCTAGAGGTAGATGTGATGTGCTCACTTAAATTCCCATCTAAAGTTGCAACTTCGGTTACAGTCATGGAATGTTGTTCTCCTTGAAGGGATTTGTTCGCATTTGGGCTACTGGAAGCATAACTAGAACCATTCATATACTCTCCACTGCCAGTGGCAGTGCTCTTATGCCCTTGAATTGGAGTTTTAGAACCAAATTTTCCATTAGAATCTTTTGTCTCTGAAAGCAATGATTCAGTATTAGCATGAACCACCTCACTTCCCCATATTGCTGTGGCAGAAATCTCTCTTGAAACAGGTTTCAATCTTTTTAGCTGACGATTTAAATATGTTTCATGATGGATCTTTTTACTTATAAACCTGGACATCTCTTGTCTTGAGAAAGCATTGCAAGGAGGGATCTGAGCCTTTAGAGGATCAACAGTCTCATAGATGTTAATCACTGCTCCTTCTGCATCTCCAGTCTCATAGATCTTTTTACCTCCATACTCCTTCCTTACTATGGACATAGATAGGCTTTTTCTTGCAATCTGAAACCAAAGATGCAAACCTCTCAACCTGCTCCATTGAAGGTGTAGTTCCAACCTCCACCGGAAATTTTATAAACTCAACTTTCCCACATGAAATAGCATCATCCATAGCTGCTTGATAAAAGTTATCCTTAATAGTCTCTGCCCTTAGATCAACAATGGTTTTAAATCCTCTGTCAATCAACCACTTCAGACCTTCCTCTGTCACTTGACCACCCATCCAGAAAGCTATCTCAGAATCTTTAGACTCTAACTGTTCTTTAGAGAAGGACAAGCAAACAGGTTGCCAATTTGCAAACAAAGTATGGCATGGATTGTCTTCCTTGCGAGGGAAACCCAAATCATAACAAGCATTTTTCAACCTTTGCAGCTTCCTCCAGACATGCAGACTTCGGTAATCATCAGGTGTCAAATAGTTCTCAAGAGCAACATGTAAGCTCTCACAGCACCTCTTCATCTCACTCCTGAAAAGTGCAAGTGGCAGACGCTTATCCTCCATCACACTTACATCCGCTGCACGAAAAGTATTCATAATTGAGACTCTTCCAGAAAGAACATCTTCTCTCCCTTTATTCAGAAGAGATAGCAAGCAACCGAGCACAGACACAATTTTATCCTCTACCAGTGGTTTTTCCTCTAGCGTCAAATCATATGAAACACTACATTCTCCAGTCACTGGATTGCATAAAGTGTCCATCAAAGCAGCATGTAGCCTTTCAGCTGCTCTAAAAATTCTACAATAAGCCTCAACTTCTGCAATATCACCAGGAACTGGACCGATCCAACGTAACTGTGAGACATCGTGCGACTGGACTGTCTTTTAATCCAAATAAAGCAGTGTCAGGTAATGCAAGAAAGTATATATCTCCTCTTTAAAAAAGTACACATCAAAGGATCAGGGCCAAAAATTAACGTCTGCTGCATCAAGAAAGAAGAAAAACCCAGGCACCCATCGATCCCGTTTAAAACATATTAAAAAGCAACACCAATTTATTGAAGGTATCGTCCCAAAGAACGACTAAAACATTATCATGGTCCAATTACAATGTCTAAATTCAGTGTAGACGAAACCCAAAATCATATTTAAAAAAAATATTAGTACAAACAAATTGGATAACATCAAAAACACAGTAAACTTGAAACTGAAATGAAACGACAAAGAACCCATGCGAGAGGGAAGTGAGAGAGAATAAACCTGAGAATCCAATCCCAGATTTACAGAGAAAGACTTGGATAGTTCCGCCTTCACTAAAAGCTTCAGCCTTTTCCTTACCACCCCTTTCCGCTTCAACCCAAACCGAAAAGCCCTCCTCTCTCCATCGATTCTGAAGGGCGACAAAAATCCGGCCGCCGAAGACAACATACTCAAACCGATGATGGCCACGTGGCGCACACAGATAGTCCTTCCAACATAGGGGAAGTTCCAATATTTGATTCTGTTTTTTTTTTCTTTTCTTATTTAAATTTTGAAAGCATTTATTATCATGGAAACCGAGAAAGAATTCATTGTTGTGAAGGAGGAAAATGTTGAGATTTTGGATTGCATGCATCTCCCGGTGGTTCTGAATTCTGATGCTTTCTTGTTCCATTTAAAGAAATAAGGGTAAATTTCACGTATAGTCTTCCTACTATAAGGTTGGTATTAAAATGGTCATAATATTTTGAAAAGCGTCAAATACATCGATTAATTATTAAAATAATATCAAAATAGTCACCGTTAAAAATTAACGGACTGATAACGTGACAATTAAAATTAAAATAAAATAATTACATATTTATTCTCTGTCATTTAACTATTTTTATAATAAAATCGTCTAATCAGATAGTGACACGTGTCACCACCTGATTAAAAGAAAAAAATAAAATCTTATAAGATGTTTTTCAAGGGAGTTGAACCCATGACCTATAACATGCTTTTCAAGAGAGTACCAAATCTTTTTTTAATATCCAAATATTTTTATTCGTATTTTTAATATCAAATATTATGTTTATTTTTTATTAAAATTAGATTTGAACCATTTATGTTATATTTACTCTATTCTACTTTATTAAAAGGTATATGTTAAATATATATTATTGGGACTTTTATCACAAAATTCATCTTTGTTTAATGGTTGAGGTGTTGCCCACCCATACTCAAGCATGTAGAAGGATTTTGTTTTCTTCCCTTTAAATAATTATATTATTTTATTATAACAAAATTAGGATTAAATTAAAAATATATGAATGACAAGGAGTAAATTTATAATTATTTTAATTTATTTTTAACTGTCACGTCATCAGTCCGTTAATTTTCAATGGTCGATAACTATTTTGATACCATTTTAATAGTTGACTGGTGTATTTGACGCTTTTTAAAGTATTGTGGCCATTTCGATACTAACCTCATAGTATAGTGATTATCTATGTAATTTACCCAAGAAATAAATATTGTTTATTTATTTTATTTTTTAAATTTATAACGTGATCGAAAAATCTTATAAATATTATTATTTGAATTTTTATCATAATATTATATTTAAAATTTTATTTTTTTTAAAATTTATTAATTCCACAATAAAAGTGAAGTTGAATTTATTAAAATTCGAATTTAAATAATGATTTATTTTTTTAATTAAAAAAAAATAAAATTAAAAGTGAGCGACTCCGACATTAAATAATAAAAAAACACTAAAATTAATGACAAGATACTCTGATTTTAAATAATGTTTTATTTTTTTAATTTGATTATTGTTCATAATAAATTCAACTATATTGATACTGTTTAAAATATAATATTTTGAGAAATAAAATAATTTATATTATATTTAAAAATAATAATATTTAAGTCATTTGGCCGATTTCTTCAGCTAAATTTCTTTCCTTTTTTAAATCACATTTAATAAATTATACATTCATACTGGTTTTAAGGCTTAATTAAATGTTGAAAATATTTTTTACCGAAAGTTTCACTTAAATAATAAATGTTGACCGGTGTATTTGACGCTTTTTACAGTATTATGATCATTTTGATATCAACCTTATAGTATAGTGACTATCTATGTGATTTACCTAAAAAATAAATACTCTTTATTTTTTTATTTTTTTTAATTTATAATGTGATCGAAAAATCTTATAAATATTATTATTTGAATTTTTTATCATAATACTATATTTAAAATTTTATTTTTTAAAAATTTTATTAATTACACAATAAAAATGAATTTGAATTTATTAGAATTCGGATTTAAATAATGATTTATTTTTTTGAATTAAAAAATTAAAATTAGAAGCTAGTGACTTAGACATTAAATAATAAAAAACACTAAAGTCAATGACAAGATACTCTGATTTTAAATAATGTTTTATTTTTTTTAATTTGATTATTGTTTATAATAAGATTCTAATAAATTCGACTATATTGATATTGTTTAAAATATAATATTTTGAGAAATAAAATGATTTGTATTATATTTAAAAATAATATTTAAGTCATTAGGCCGATTTCTTTAGCTACATTTCTTTCCTTTTTAAATCACATTTAATAAATTACACATTCATACTGGTTTTAAGGCTTAATTAAATGTTGAAAATATTTTTTATTAAAAGTTTCACCTAAATAATAAATGTTGAAATTATTTTTTATGTATTTAATATTTTTTATCAAAATATATATTTAACATCTACACCGTTATTATTTCAAGTGTTTAGTATTTTATTTTATTAATATTTTTAGGTTAATTTGTTCAAAAAAATTATCAATTAGTCATTGTTAAATATATAATTTTGATTTTTAATTTTAAATTATTTTATTTAAAAATCTAAAATTTTTAAATTTTTAAAAAAAAAATCATAAATGCTCTTAACTCCTAAAAACCCTAAATACACAAAACATAAAATAAAAAGTAAATAGTCTGCCGTCGAAATAAGATCTTCTCTTTTGGGTCCTTCAAAGAGAAAAACGTCTCACTTAGATTCAAACAATAACTTTAAACTTCGACATGATAACTCAAACCGGTAACTGTTATAGCTTAAACTAACATGGTTAATGTAATAGAGTCTCTTACACAACCATATCAGATGTCATGATCCGGATTTCGGATCCGAGTGTCGAGTTAACCTAGAGTATTTGAGATTCGTTGATTGGGACTTAGGGGTCTTTTGGGCCATTGTTAGGCTTTAGGCTCGTGTGTTTTAAGTAGGTTGTTGGGCCAAGAAGGTTTAAATGAGGGGCATTTTGATAATCATTTAATTGAAGACAAAAAGGGGGAGTGAGTAAGTTTTCTGCAGAGTTTTGGGAGAAGGTGAGGTCATTCTTTTTTTTTTCTTTTCTTGATTTCTTCCTTCACCCTTACAATAGAAGAAAAAACTTGTTAAAGGTTGAATCTTTTAGAGTTTTATTGGGAATTCTGTTTTGGGTGTTGAGTGAAGGTTTTAGAGTAGCAAGAGGTCTACAAGTTAAGTTAAAGATGTTTTAGTTTTGTGTAAAAATGGGTTTTAGTGTATGGGTTGTGACAAGAACGAGAATGAAGGGTTTGGGAGCTTCAATCTTAGTTTGCTAGTATCTTTGAGTTCTGAAAATCTTCCCTAATGGTGTCTAATTATTGGTTTGACTCCTCCTTGTAGAGAAAGAGGTTGAAGAGTCCTCAAAGAGCTTTGGGAATAAGAAAGCTTCAAGTGAAGGGGAATCCTTGGTTACAACTGGTTTTTCTTAAGGTTGATACTCTACTAAATCCCTAGCATTATACATCTCATGAAATTAGGCTTGATACATGCATGAAGATTGCTTGATTGCTATGGTAGCTTAATGTCACGGACTTAATTCTCTCAAACTAATCCGTGCGACTAACATGTCCCGATCGATGTTAGCAAGCCTTGCTTACATGCAACCTGGTGGCTAAAAAAAGAAAGACAAGAGAAGGCAAAGGAATTTGAAAGGAAGCTTTTGTATTAAGCTTAAGAGAATATGTACAAGAATGCTCAACTTCTCAGGTTGTGTACAAAATGAAGGGGGTGGCCCTATTTATAGGCTCCCACCTCCTGAATGGACGGTTAGGATTTACTTGATCGGACGACTCATATGTTGCCTCCTAAAATATCTACTAGGATCTATACTATTCTAGAGATTTCTACATTATCCTATACATGTCTACAACTATCTACAATGTTTTGGAGAACTCTAGAGACTTCCAGAGTAGTCATGATCTTTCTAAGGTCTTCCAGGGTCTTCTAGAACATTCTTGATCCTTCTAGAATGTTCTAGATGTTTCCAGCATCTTCTTCGTCCTTCTAGAATGTTCTAGAACCTTCTAGAATCATCTAGTCTTCTAGAATCTTCTAAGACCTTCTAGACGTGTCTAGATCTTGGTGGAACCTTCTGGAACATTCTAGAGCGTGATGGAATCCTTGACATTGATGTAGGCCATTCTAGGTCATTCTGGAAGCTTCCTTGGTGCATGGATTCCTCAAGAATGCCCAAGGATGATTAATTAACCTTATTATTGCTAGCGGGTTGTGACATTCTCCCCCACCTAAGCTCGTGACGCCCTCGTCGCGTCTTCATGAAATTGTTGGTGTTCTTCCTTAGACTCTCAACTTGCTTTCGTTTTAGTTTAGACGTGATTTTATGATCCACCTTTCCCCTTGGTGGTAGCCTCCTTCGCAACTTTGGAGGTTTAACATTCTTGAATTCTTCAAGCTCTTTTATCTGAAGTGATGAAATTACTTTAGCATTAGGCTTGGTGGCCCTGATGGTTGGTACCACACAAGCTTGATGACCCTCCGTGATGCACAAAGAGTTGGCATATGGCATCGGAATGGCTTTAGCCTTGTCGAAGAAATCAACACCTAGGACGAGCTTGTAGTTGTCCATCGAGGCTACGGTGAAGTCTAATTGGCCAGACCATGTCCCTACATTGATCTTGACCCCTCGCATGATGCCTTGAATGGGTGATACGGCATAGTTAACTGCATTGATGGATCCTTCGCCCTTTGTGTCTTTAAGGCCAAGCCTTTTGGCTTCATCAAGAGAAATGAAGTTGTGGGACGCACCTGTGTCAAGCATGGCCCTTGACGCCTTTCCATTGATGGTAACGTCCACATATAGCAACCCCTTGGCTTCGGTCTTCGGGGTGGATTGCATCACGTTCAGAAGTTGCATGGATCCCATTTGTGCATCGGGTTCAGACTCCTCGACATCACTATCTTCACGATGTTTTGCTAAGAGAGAGCTAAGTGCTTGCCTTTGTGGGCACTCTCGACCCCAATGATAACCATCACAAATGAAGCACTTACTTGGTGGTGATCGTTTAGTGCCTCGAGCTTCTTGAGATCTATCCTTGGTCTTGCCTTTCCATGAGGACGAGTCCTTGGATTTGCTTGAGCGATCCTCATGGTAACCATCTTTACGAGGGCTCTTGTCTCTCCAACCCATGGCTTGATTACTCTTCCCATCCTTCGGCTTGGATGTGGGCTCCTTATGGATAGAATAGTCAATTAAGCTTTCGGCTACGGCAATGGCATCGGCAAGGGTTTGTACTCCCCGACGCCTTAACTCGACTTTTGCCCATTGTTGGAGTCCATCCATAAAATTAAAGAGCGAATCTTTCTTGGAGAGATCAGAGATCTCGAGCACTAAGTTGGTGAATTCCTTGACATAGTCATGGATGCTCCCCGATTGCTTGAGCCTTGGCAAACGAGCTCGGGCCTCATCTTCGGCGTTCTCCAGATAGAACTGCCTTTTAAGTTCTCGTTTAAAGTCGTCAAAAGTGGCAATGGTGCAAGTACCTTTTTCAACGTCTAAACGCCTTCTCCTCCACCAAAGCATGGCAGTGTCGGTGAGGTACAAAGTTACGGTTTGAACCTTGGTTGTCTCGTCCACGATTCCGACAACGCAAAGGTATTGCTCTAGCCCTCACAAGAAGTTATCTACTTCTTTAGCGTTGCGTGTCCCCGAGAAAGTTTTTGGCTTGGGCACTTCGACCCTTCTAGCCTCATAAGTGGTGCTTGGCCCGGCAGCCATCGCACGTTTGCACAAGGCTACATCGCCTTGTAGGGCCACGACTTTACCCCGCATGTTGTCTAGCTCTTGTTCAAGAGAAGTACGTACCTTTGAGAGCTCATCCATGAGAAGGTCGCGGACATTACCTATCTCCGCGAGCATGGTTTTCTCTAACTTGAGCATCACGGCCCTCATAGCCGTGTGGATCTCGGCATCCTCCGCCTCAAGGTCTTCTACTCTTTCTTGAAGGTCGTCCACATGGGCACCCATGCCCCCAACGCTTTCCTCTACATGAGTTAAGCGTGTCTCAATGCTAGAGAGGATGTCCCTTGACTTAGCCCGTGGCCTTGCCATCGTGGGATCGACATCCTCCTCACGCCCTCATTGCTCTTGCGTGATCTCGGCCTCGATCGAGCTAGCAACTTGGTTTTTTCCAGTCTTGGCCATGTCCCAAAAGCGATCATAACACGCTCTGATACCAACTATCATGGACTTAATTCTCTCAAACTAATCCGTGCGACACTAACACGTCCCGATCGATGTTAGAAAGCCTTGCTTACATGCAACCTGGTGGCTAAACAAAGAAAGACAAGAGAAGGCAAAGGAATTTGAAAGGAAACTTTTGTATTAAGCTTAAGAGAATGTGTACAAGAGTGCTCAACTTCTCAGGTTGTGTACAAAATGAAGGGGGTGGCCCTATTTATAGGCTCTCACCTCCTCAATGGACGGTTAGGATTTACTTGATCGGACGGCTCATATGTTGCCTCCTAAAATATCTACTAGGATCTATACTATTCTAGAGATTTCTACATTATCCTATACATGTCTACAACTATCTACAATGTTCTAGAGAACTCTAGAGACTTCCAGAGTAGTCATGATCTTTCTAGGGTCTTTCAGGGTCTTCTAGAACATTCTTGATCCTTCTAGAATGTTCTAGATGTTTCCAGCATCTTCTTCGTCCTTCTAGAATGTTCTAGAACCTTCTAGAATCATCTAGTCTTCTAGAATCTTCTAAGACCTTCTAGACGTGTCTAGATCTTGGTGGAACCTTCTGGAACCTTCTGGAGCGTGATGGAATCCTTAACATGGATGTAGGTCATTCTAGGTCATTTTGAAAGCTTCCTTGGTGCATGGATTCCTCAAGAATGCCCAAGGATGATTTATTAACCTCATTGTTGCTAGCAGGTTGTGACATTAAGGACCCTTAAATGGCATAATTGTGATTGGTGGATGAATTGTTGTAAATTGGGTAGAAACACATCATATACTACCTTAATAACTTGTAGGAATAATATGAGGATCAACAATCTCGTTTGGGCAAGGGAAATAGGAAGATTAAGAATCCAGACATGTATTTTCGTGCAGGCATACCGATATGGGGTGGGAGCGTATCGGTACGCTAGAGTAGTTTAGGAGGCTAAACATAAGGGGCGTATCAATATGACAACCCGTGTACCGATACACCATGTTTATTTCAAATTCCGGTAACATTTTTCGGTATCGATACGCAAGGGCGTAACGGTACCACTATTACATTGGATTTTAGTATACAAACATATCGGTACGCTATATAGGTGTATCAATACGGGCTTAGATCGATACCAGTACGGGACTACCCGTATCGATACGTGTAGGTATTTTGGGTTGTTCTAAGCTAAGTAATTTAGTGTATCGGTACGATATTGAGGCATATCAATATTGGGGGTGTACCGATAACCCAAATAGGCGTATAGATGCTCATTGGGCAATCTGTCCAAAAATTTGAGATTGTGTTTAGGGGTCCTATAATTCGGGGAAAAGGTCCTAAGGGGCTCCTAAGGTGGAAAATGAATATTAAAGCTAAGAAACTGATATTTTAACCTCGTTTATCGTATAATTGACTAATTACTCGATAAATGATGGGTAATTAAATGGTGATAGTAAAATAGGGAATTAGTGAACTTTATATGTGTTGTGTGGTAATTTAGGAACCTTGTTATGCGTTGATTGGTTGCTTATTATATGGATATTATATGGTGGGATACGAATACCCTATATATATATGAGATATTGTGTGGATTTCTCTTGGTGTGTAATGTTGTGTGCCGGAATATACATGCATATTATCATGTGGTTACGCGGATATGGTAGCGTCATTGGGTCGAGGTTGTTACATTTAGTGGTATCAAAGCTTAAGTTTAGTCGGTTCTAGAAAGTCTCCGAAGGATTCTAATATGATATATAAGTGTTAGATAAGTACATGTCCATGAGTCGAAGTCGTACTTGTTTAAATATAGAAATTTTGATGTTGTGGTCTTATTTGCTTGTTGCATGAGAAATAAATCATTTCGAAAAATGAAGAAATGATTTAGACTTAAATACTGAAAACTTGATAGTGTGATTTTGTTTGTTGCACGAAAAATGAATCTTGTGTTAGATTTGAGCTATTCAACCCCTTGGACTATGTTCAAACCTTAGTAAGTGAAGATTTAGGTTGTATAAGCTTGAAAACTTACAATTTGTATTAAGAGTGTGTAGAAATAATGTTTTGATATAATAATTGAAAAATAGTTTTGGACAAATTGAAAAGATTTCAAAAATGGTTCTTATGTCCAAGCTACTTAAAAACATAATTAAGATGTTTTTAAGAGATTTTTAAATATGTTTTAAATGATTTAAAGAAACCAAAGAAGTGTTTTTAACCCAGGTGTTTCGATACACCTTCAAGGTGTTTCGATACCTGTTCTTCAATGACATGTTTTCAAAGGCAAAATCACAGTGGTATCAATATCTTTTCACCACTGTGAGGTTTGGTTTCGAACCTTGTTTCGATACACCCCTAACGGTCAAAGCGATTTTATAAAAAAAACCAACGGCTAGGAGCAGTATCGATACTGGTATCGATACCAGTTTATAAATGCAGGTCAACGGCTATTTTCCAAAGAGGGTGTTTTGATACTAGTGTCAGGGGTATCGATACCTCCAGCACCAGAAGAGGAAATAAGGCTTGAAATCAGCTTCAAACGGCTTCAAACCAATCACAACGGTCACCAACGGCTAGAAGCTCACTTGGGATGATAAAAGGAAGCCTCAAGCATCAAGAGAAGACTAATGCTTCATTGTAAACAACATTATGATTCAAGAAATGTCTTAGAGCTTAATTCTCATCCTTTGGGTAGACAAAACACTTGTGAGCTCAATTGTCAATGTATGCTCAAGTGTATTAGGATTGGGTGAGTGTTTTAGATTGCAAACATTAGCCTTGTTAGAAGGATTAAACAAGTTTGCTAAGTTTTCTTTGTTTGAGTGAATTCCCAAAGTTCGGGTTTTGAACTTTGGATGCTTGGTTCAGTTTTGAATCAAGGTTTGTAAGGTTAGCCCTTTTGCCTCAAAAGGTTGAATTCTTAGTGAATTTGGGAAATCCTTAGTGGGAAGCTAAGGTAGTGGATGTAGGCTTGGCCGAACTACTATAAATCTTTGTGTTTTATTGTTCAATTTTTGCTTCCATACAAATCCACCCAAATTAACTACTTCTCCACCACTTGGCGAGTTTAATCGGTTATTTATCGAGCATCTTCAAGCCCAAAAATTGGTATTAGAGCGAGGCTCAATCAAGAGGGATTAACACCCTATTAAGAAGATCCGGTGACCTCGACCAATTACCGATCAATCGACAACTCATGGCGCAATCCATTGACAAGCCACCTTTCTTTGACGGGTCTAACTACTCCTAATGGAAGATAAGGATGAAGTATTTCATCAACTCAAGAGACTACAAGCTATGAGATATAGTGGAAGAAGGACCATTTGTGCCAAAGGGAACAAAGGCGGAATGGAGCGTGGAAGATCGCAAGAAGATGGTGCTTAATTCCAAGGCTTTGCACATTCTTGTTTGTGCATTCCATCCAAGCATCTATGAGAAGATATCTTCTTGTGAGAGTGTCAAGGAAGTTTGGGACAAGCTAGAAGTTACATACGAGGGAACAAACGAAGTAAAGGAGACCAAGATCGGACTCCTCAACCAAGAGTATGAGAACTTTAAGATGAATCCGGAAGAGGACATAGCGAAAATGTTCGATCGATTCTCCACCATCACTAATGGACTTAGAGGATATGGAGAGATCATTCCGGAAGAAAAGCTTGTTCGTAAGCTTATCTATTCCTTTCCCGAGTCATGGGACTCGAAAAGGACCACCATCATCGAAGCCAAAAATCTCAAGAATCTAAAGCTTGATAAACTCATGGGACCCCTCATCACACATCAAATTATGATGAAAGGAAGACAAGAGGAGAAGAAGAAGAAAGAGATTAGATTGATGGGGAAGAAGAAGGTCCAAGAGCTTGGTGTAAATGTCAACATCGTTGCTCTCAAATCCTCCAAGTGCATCCACTTAGAAGATTCAAGTGAGGAGGATAGTGAAGAAGATGAAGAGCTTGCCCAACTCTTCATTGACTTTGATCAATTCATGAGAAACAAAAGTAAAAAATCTTCAAAGCACGAATCAAAGAAGAAGATGAAGGACTCTCACAAGTCTATCATGAGGGGATAATCTTCAAAGAAACAAGCATATGTGGCTACTTGAAGTGATGGGGACTCCACCGAAAATGAAGAAGCCAACCTATGCTTGATGGCCCTCAATGAGGGGGAGGTAGCTTCTAACTCTCAAACTATAGATTCTTATTCATTTGATGAGTTGCAAGAAGCTTATGATAAATTGGTTTTTGATTTCAAAATTACATTTTTAAAGAAAAAGAAATTGATTTCAAAGTTGAAAATTGAAAATGATTTACTTTTGAAAACCAATTTGGAGTTTAAAGTAAAAATGAGAGATTTTGAGCTTAAAGTTTTCGATTTACAAAATTTGCTTCAAAAGATGGAAAAAGATCATCAAGTTTTTTTATATGATCTTAAAAAGGAAAAAGATTTGATTTCCAAAGAACTTCAAAAGAAAAATGATTTGAGAAAATTAATTTTTACATGAGACAATCTAGTGCCCCTAGATTTGTGAACGGAAAATGTTTTAGAAGTGTTTGGGTCCTAAAAGGACTAATCACTTCAAACAAAAAGGATGAAATTGAAAAATGGATTTCTAAGGGGACTAAATTATGTGCTACTAACGTTAAAGGATCCAAAGCAATTTGGATACCAAAAATTACTTGATTGTTTCATTTTATGTGTGATGGAGGTATGAGCATCAAAGTGCAAGATTAAGGGGGAGCTTCATACACACAAGATGGACACTTGAAAAAGGAAGGCTTCACATCCTCCCTTGAGTTCAAGTGTGGTAAAATCTAGTTTTTAGCTTTAATTTTTGTTTATCTTTTGTTTAAACTAGATTATCATAATTGTTAAACTAACACTTAGTGATGCCTTGAGTAAGGGGGAGTCTTTTGTTTTCACAAACTAAGTTTTGATAATTTGATTTTAAAACAATTGACATTTTAAAATTCTCCTATGTTATGAGGTTTAAAGATTTTCAAACTTGGTTTGAACCATTTTTTATATAACAAAAAGGGGGAGAATGTTGTGAAAAATTGATTTTTCAAATAGTTTATTAAGTAAGGGGAGCTTTAATGCTTTTGAGTCATTATTCTCTTATTCAAAGTTTTATTTCACAAAGGGGGAGCAATCTCAAAAATAATTTTTTAAGTTGGTTTTATTATATCAAAAAGGGGAGATTGTAGAACTAATGTTTTGATATAATAATTGAAAAATAGTTTTGGACAAATTGAAAAGATTTCAAAAATGGTTCTTATATCCAAACTACTTGAAAACATATTTAAGATATTTTTGAGAGATTTTTAAATATGTTTTAAATGATTTAAAGAAATCAAAGAAGTGTTTTTAACCTAGGTGTTTCGATACACCTTCAAGGTGTTTCGATACCTGTTCTTCAATGACATGTTTTCAAAGACAAAATCTCAGTGGTATTGATATCAGTATCGATACCTTTTTACCACTGTGAGGTTTGGTTTCGAACCTTGTTTCAATACACCCCCAACGGTCAAGATGATTTTATGATAAAACCCAACGGCTAGGAGCGGTATCGATACTGGTATCGATACTAGTTCGTAAATGCAGGTCAACGGTTATTTCCCAAAGAAGGTGTTTCGATACTAGTGTAAGGGGTATCGATACCTCCAGCACCAGAAGAGGAAATAAGCCTTGAAATTAGCTCCAAACGGCTCCAAATCAATCCCAACGGTCACCAACGGCTAGAAGCTCACTTGGGATGATAAAAGGAAGCATCAAGCATCAAGAGAAGACTAATGTTTCATTGTAAACAACATTATGATTCAAGAAATGTCTCAGAGCTTAATTCTTATCCTTTGGGTAGACAAAACACTTGTGAGCTCAATTGTCAATGTATTCTCAAGTGTATTAGGATTGGGTGAGTGTTTTAGATTGCAAACATTAGACTTGTTAGAAGGATTAAACAAGTTTACTAAGTTTTCTTTGTTTGAGTGAATTCCCAAAGTTCGGGTTTTGAACTTTGGATGCTTGGTTCGGTTTTGAATCAAGGTTTGTAAGGTTAGCCCTTTTGCCTCAAAAGGTTGAATTCTAAGTGAATTTGGGAAATCCTTAGTGGGAACCTAAGGTAGTGGATGTACGCTTGGCCGAACCACTATAAATCTTTGTGTTTTATTGTCCAATTTTTGCTTCCACACAAATCCACCCAAATTAACCACTTCTCCACCACTTGGCGAGTTTAATCAGTTATTCATCGAGCATCTTCAAACCCAACAGAGTGAAAGATGAAAGTTTTAAATTTTACCTCTATTAAAAATAAAGGTTAATTTCTTTATTATTTTATTTAATCTTTAAAATGGAAGAGATAATGTGATATCATTTTTTTCGCTCTTTTTATCTTATCATTTTTTTTATCATTCTCTCTTAACCCCTCATAGCCAATAAATTTAAAAATACAAACTTTCTAATACAGACTCATCAACCAAGATTTAAAATTCATGGATCCTTAATCTCCATTGCAAGAGTTTCATGAAAAGTACATTTTCAAGCAAAATAGGTAAGTTCCCCATTAATAAGTTATTGAAAGATTTAGGGTTTTAAGGCTTTTTACGCATTTCTTTCATTTTAAATTTGTATCTAAGTGTATCCCTAGTTACTATCTCAAGTTTAGTTTCATTTTTCTTGTTGATGTGGCAAAATTATATAATTTAGGGGTTTTTTGGAGCTTAAAATTAAAATCTTTTGTTGGGAGCTTGATTTTAAGGTGTTTTGGGTAGTATATGAATGGATCTCGATTTAGCGATTAAAGTAATGATTTTAAAGTTGGGTATATTGTTAGATAACTCTTTTAAACCTATAAATACCTTAGAAAGCTTAAATAATTATTTGGGGTAGATTGGATGTGTTTAGATATAAAGAGTAATTTTTGAGCCTTAGAAAAATAATATTAGGCTCGAGTATTAGTACCGGATGAACTGGTATCGATACAAGGTGTTTTTATCATAATCAAAAGCAAATTGCGCTTGCATAAAGATTCTATATTCAAGCAATACCGAAACGAGACCTTAAATATCAACATAGTCGATCTAGTACCGATACTAGCATGACTTTCTAAGATTCTAGTATCTAATTTCGACATCGGTGAACATAGTAGAATAATGATATCTAAGTCTTAAGTATCGATATGGTTCATCCAATATCAATATAGATAAACCTTGTTGAATTCTAGTAATGCCTTTTCATATCAATATATGTTTGGGAATATTGGTACCTAAGAGTAGAGATGAGCAAAACTCGACTCGAAAAAACAGAATAATTCAACTCAACTCGAGGCAAAAATACTCGATTCGTTGACTCGACTCGAAATTTCATAAACTCGACTCAAAAAATTTCAAACAAAGTTTGAGTTGTAAAATGAAAATTTGAATAACTTGAATAACTCAAAATTTTTAGTAATTAAAGAAGTTATTTTTAAGTTTGAGTCGAGTCTCTCAATTTTTTATGATATTTGTATATTGAAATATAAAAAATAAGAAAATAGTATCATATATAAAAAATATAAATAAATATATATACATATTTGATATTATTAGAGAAAATCGTTTAAATTAAAATCAAATCGTATTATAACATGATAAATAATTATAATTAAATTTTTATAGGAACTCGAAAATTTGACCCGACTCGAATTTCTTAAACTAGAATCGAATCGAAAAAAATTTAAATAAAGTTTGAGTTGTAAAATATGACTCGTAAACTCTAATAACTCGAAATTTTTTGACTTGACTTAATCGAATACTCACCCCTATTTAAGATCTGTATCTATTGGAAATCTGCCCAAAAATATTTGTTTTAAATTCGTGAGCTTTATAATATGTTTCCTATGACCTAATGGGCTCCTAACGTGATAAAATGAAATGTAAAACTGAAAAACTAATTTTATTTTTCTTTATGAGTAGAATATATAATATTTTGGTAACTAGAAATGGATGACTCATAATATTGTTAGAAATTGTAGGGTCTGATATATTAATGTGTGTGTTCTATTTGGGCTTTTGTTAGCTAAGAAACATTGATTAATGAGATAATATGGATTACTAGAGACAATTAACGAGAATAATTATGTACTTCACCGTAATGTATTAACCACTTAGTAATATAAAATAGGATGAGTTTATAAGGGGCGTCAAACACCGTTGAACATCGTTAATGTTGAATACCGTTGAACATTATTAAATTAATTTATAAAGAATAAAAATATAAAGGACTAATCATACAATTATTAATAATATGTTAAGTTTATCACTTTTTTTTATTAATTACATACTAAATTCTTAAAATTTTAAATTTTTATTAATTAATTTAATAGTATTCAACTATATTCAATATTAATAGTATTTAAGTGTTTTTGAGACACGTAAAATTTTTCTATAAAATAAGTTAGTGATGACGATTAACAATGATAGAAGATCCTTAAGTGTGTTATTTATATGCCAAAAGGTATTATTTGATAGAATCTTTGATCGATGAAATCCAAATACCTAATATGAGTATTACAACACCATCATCATAGATATCAAATGTATGTTCTTGACGCTATGTTGCACTAGATCTTATCATGTACTATTTGCACATTTCACTATCTCAATCAAATTTAAACATTTGATTTTATTTTGCAAAATATATCGAACAAAAACATTCTAGTTTCAATAAAAATGAATCCAAATAAAACTAAGAAAAATCCCAAACCAAGAAGGGCATGGATATTCAAAGACAACCACAGATATGAAGGTATTGACTAAGAGAAGTATGAAAGGAAAAGCATTGATTTGCATGCCAAACCTTCAGGATCATGTTTCCACCAAAGAAATCATCCCTCACTACTCAGATTTTGTAATAAATATACAAAGGATAAGCCAAGGAAAGTAGAAAATTCAAGAGTTATCACAAATATGCAAAGATATACTTACGACGATCGAAATCAGAAACCGGAAAAGCAACTACCTCACAGCTCATTTACAGGAAAGGACGACGCCCTCGATACTTTCAGATCTGCATCTTCAACATGAGACCTATGATAAGGCCAAAGAAATATCTCCAAATTGCTTGTATCTTTACAGGGGAACGAAAAGAAAACAGTAGAAATAAAAGGCCAAGAAATTATACTCCATCTCCTCTACATGTCGGAACACCACCCAAACAGTTAGTCCTCCAACCAAACCCCAAGTACATGAACACACTAAAAGATATGTCTCCATCAGAATACCTCAATTTCCCATAAAGCAAGAAATTCCATAATAACTGAATATATAACTACCATAATAGAGCTGGTTGAGGGAGAACCGCAACCCACGACAAAATTTTGAACAGTCCGGTCCCTGGAGATAAAAAAAAAAGTCCAAGCATTTCATGAGTCCAGGAATCAGATATTTCTGGAAAACGTGATTCTAGATAGATGCATCAATTTCCTTTCCATGATCCTCCTCGCGAATACTCCTCTTAAACCTTCGTAACCATATGTCATAATCCATAGGATAAGGAGTTCCACACAAACTGTCAACATAATCGGCAAATGCTTTCAATACGGTTGATACATCACCCAATTTCTGCTGAATCAATCTCCTAGACCATGACGTCTCTCTCCACTTTAGTTCCCCTTCAACAGAATCAAGATCAGGGAAAGCACCTCCACAGGCAAAATAGAGCATGTAAACCAGACTCTCGGCATCCGATGCTGAGCACAACTTTCCCTCCTGTAAAGCATAAGTAGATGAAAAATGAAGGTTCATTGCAGGGCGGTCCCTATCTTCCAAAATAGCATGTCCCCAACCAATAAGAACAAAATAAGGATGGCTTTCACCAGATCTTACACAGATCACATTTTCTGGCCGAATGTCTCCATGCCTAATGCCTTCTGAAGAGGCAGTAGAAAGTGCGGATAAACAGTCAAGACAACACCTGATAGCCTCATCCACACCAAAATTACCTTCACTTACCATATCAGCAACAGTTTCACCAACCGGGCTGGTCACAAGAATTGGGGTGCCGCACCAAGGATGATCACAGTTTCCGCCTGAACTAGGTCTCTGACACTGACCAGGATGAATAATCCTACCAGATGCATTCAATTGTGGCAGATATTTGCTAGATAGGCCTTTCTGTTTCATAATAGTCAATACTTTTGTTTGTCTCTGAACTAGATACCACATATTCATATCTTCCCATGCTGGTTCCAGCTGGGAAGGATGGGAACCAACATAGAGAAAGAGAGACTTTCCTGGATCTTCAACTGGCGATGCAATGTAATAAGGAAGCTCACCATTACTTCTGATTTGGTTAATCTGATAACCTCTTTCGCAGTTTGAATCATCCAACCATAATACAGATCCTACTTCCAGCTTCAGCGAATCAGACTCAAGTTTAATAGAATCATCCCGAACTTCAACAATTTCGGGAGAGACACCATGCTGCTGGAACTTAAATAAACTACTCCCATTCACTCTCGTATCCCCCAGTTGCCTTTCCAGTCTCCTTGTTTGGAGGCGACAACCATGATCAGCAGCTAAATCTTCAATGGAGTGCTTAGGCAGGCCAGCAAATTGCATAATACAGTGAAAAGTTGCAAAACTTACCTGCAAAGCACCAATATCTCCCCAATTGGCATTTCCAAGCTTGTTCCAGATCCTATCAACTGGAGATACAGCAATTTTGGCATGCCTTTGTATCCACTCAGCAGCACACTTGTAGACATTATTCACATCAAAATCCATTTTATTTACATCTCCTTCAACTTTAACAACACACCCATATTGAGAATCAACAAGAACAATGTAGACAAAATTTGAACCAAGAGAAAAATTCTGTTTGCTTAGGCTTCTTGATATGAGCATGCGCAAGGCATAGAAAAGTGCCTCACCTAGGACAAGTAGAGAAGGCTGTTGTTCGCTTTCCACAGCAAGGCTTTGGATATCAGGCCTCAAAAGAGCCAGTTCAAGAAGATTGTCCCACTTTCCATGAGGATGTCTCACGTTCTTAAGCAATACACCAGAAGCACAGAGACTTCCAAGTCTCCCACTAGCTATTGCGTTATTGGCCTGGTGAAATTTTAAATTTTCTTTGTAAAGGCATGCAATAGTGAAAGGCATTGGTTCATCTTGACTCCAAAATGCCTCCCACAAGCCCTTTACAGTGGCATGTAAAAAATCTTCAACAGCAAGATAAGCAGTTGCTTCAGCAGAATCAGAGGTTGAAGCATAAACAGCATTTGGCATCCGAATAAGCTGTTGGAATGAAACCCCTTCCAAAGCATAGTCAAATTTTTGGAGCTCTATCAACTCAAAAGGGACATCAAAGGCAGGCTTCAATGGTGCTGACTTAGCATATAATGATTGAAACCAATCTTCAAGAGTTGAAGTAAAAGTTTCACAATCAATAAATCTGTACAAAAATTCCTTGCGATTACGAGACTTACTGCCAGAGGACACAGTAGACCTTTTAGTACCAGACCCAACTGATTCTTGGTCTGGGGACCCACCTGTCAAACATGACACTTATAATAGATAAGCTGACAATTAAGACAAGTGAAAATAAAACGTACCAAAATAGTATCCAAAACAAAGAGAACAAGACTTATTACAAGTTTACAAATAAAATAGGGTGTAGTTAAAGGTTCAGAATCTTTTGAATTTAATCTTTAGTTCAAAAGTCAAGACCCTATATGAAACAGAATATATATAAACTAAGGCATTTCATGCTGAGGACAAGAAGATGACACGACGCACACTCCAAAATCAACCAGTACATGAATATACAGTCCTTAACTGAAACAATCCATTTGATGTATTCCTTATAAGGAAATAAGATTTACTACGCCTCCCAACATTTTATCCCAGCCATTTGCCCCACTTGCTGTGCAAAAATCTATTGCTTCAACTTTGAAGTTTTCCACTTTCTGTGGCAAAAATCTATTGCTTCAACTTTGAAGTTTTAACATGCATTTATGAACAATTAATCCAGTTTGGCAGATGTGTTGTCCAATAAGCTTTTGCCACATCATGTGGAATAAAAAGTTGTAACAAAAGTTTTGGAGCAAGTAAATCCACTTCCCTAACAATCTCAAAAGAAAGACTTCAGATGTTAACTGAAATTTAAATTGTCAAAACAAAAAATTCATTTCCTAAATCCCATTATCTTAATGATTGAAAGCTACCTTAAACGTCAGAAAAAATATCCTTTCAATTTGCATCACATAAAAAATTAAGCCCAATATATCAGAGAAAGTCCATATCATAAATAAATAATATAAGCTCAGAAAACAAAGATTGTTTCCTCTAAACAACCATTTAGTTACATCTCTAAGAAAATTGTCCAACTGCTCCAACAAGTTAATGGATTTATATGGTAAGTAGAATAAATAGAAAAGAAAAGAATGAAAATGAAAAATGTAACAGAACTCGAATACAATCAAAGTTTCAATTTCTACCTGTCAGTATTTTATAGCTTCTATCTTACTGCTCTGGAAATCATTTTTGTTTCACTTAAAACATGTCACATAAATTTATTGGACATAGAGTTTCATCCAAGATACACAGTCAGGATGTTGTAGAATAATCATAAAACAAAATTAATATAATAAATGTGCATTATGGGGGCTTGTGAATGTCATTATGCCTTCACAATTCTATTAACCCATATACATGTCCTCTCAAGCTGACCATTTTAATTAAAAGCATATGGAAGTACACAAACCAGAAGTTATTCTTATGGAAGAAATGCAATGCCCAAATGACCAGGGTACAAGTATATTCAAGGAGCTAAAATTCCCACAGATGGAACATCTCTCCATATATTAGAGTAATTTGGAGAATAGAAGAAAAAAATGATGTCTACTATAAAGAAGGATTTTATCTCCTTGATCTATGACTCAAAATTTCAGCTTATAAAGTTGCAGATATGAAGAATGGATCACACCACCAATTGTATCCACCATCACTCAGTAATCGGCATTGTAACTTCACTTTATTTTATTAAATCTTGGTCAGATCTCTGTATATTGCAAAAATTTGTTCCAAGTTTAACCAATGCAATGGCTTCAAAAAATTCATATAAACCAAAACAATGGTGTTCAAGAGAAAGAACACAAACATTCAAACTTCAATAAGACAGAAACAAAACACGACACTGAGTGTTTTAGGTCAATAGACACATCATTTGTGGTCTTGTACACCAAACACCCAAAGAGAAAATAATAAATAGCAATGCCAAATTGCCAATATAGTGACATAATGAGTTAAAATTGATTACCATGTTATCCTAAGAAAGGTTAACCAGCACAAATCCCTATCTAACATGGAATTGCATCCAGAAACAGCTTTTCACAAAAAAGGGCTGCTGTCATTGGATTAAGCAAACTATTTACAGTAGGAAAACCCATTCTCTTAAAAGGTCCATGGCAAGGTGCAAACAAGAAATGCGGCAAAACAGATGTTATGGCTATTGATATCACCTTCTGGGCTTTTGGTGCTAATACCCCAGAGCAGTTCCAGACAGACCAAAGGAAAGAGTGAAGACTAAAAAGGGTCAAACTATACAGTCAGGGTCAACAATCGATTTAGATACAATAACTATGACCTGGAGGTCAAGAATATAACTCAATTTTTGTTATATTCAGTACCTAGGTTACGGATTGAACATACCTTACATTTCCCCAAATTTCCTTTCCACGATTACAAAAAAAAAAGTTCATATAACAAGAAAGCAGCACGCGTTAAGTGAAAGGAACAGATAATTCAAAGCATGTCTTCATAAATATCTAAATAAAGAATGAAAGAGGGGGAAAATCAAAGACTTGGTGAAGTAAATATAGTCAAAAGCGATGAGCGGAGACATAGATGAGAGAGTTTAGGGTTTAAATTTAGAGGAAGAAAAAGAATATACCTTCCATACCTTCAGAATTCAGATCTCTCTCTCTCTCTCTCTCTCTCTCACAGTGACGCCCTTCCTTCCTTCTCAGTCCAAAGAGGACTACCCTGCCGTCTGTTTCTATTTCTGTTTCTTTTCTATAAATATATTTTCTTTTCTTTTCTTATTTGATTGGCAATACAAAGAATCTCCTTAAATTTCACATTTTCAAAAAAATTAATCCTTAATATTTATGTATAAATTTTAATATATATAAATTCTAAAATATAAAAATTGTAAAATTACTAAAAGAATTAAATTTTATAAAAATATTGTGCATGAAGTCGTGTCATGGTTTCTAGATGATTAACAATAATTAGACTGGATTAGTTTTTTTAAATTGCTGACGTCAACTTATTTTAGGTTAAGGCTGGAATTCTCTCTCTCTTAGTTTTATACTTTCTTTGTCTATTTTTATGTTACATGTTGATTTTTTTTATAGAGTTTTAAAAAATATATATTATATGATGCGAAATAATTAAAATAATATGTTTGTATATTTAGAAAATTAATAAATAACTGAATGTATATTAAAAAATTGATTAAGTGTTTTAATATGACAGGAGATAATTTAAAAACCCAAAAGTGACACTAATCAGTGACGTATTTATATTTTGTATAGGATGGATATGAATAGGGGTGAGCGTTCGAGCGAGTTGAGTCGATTTGAGTTAAAAAAATTTTGAGTTATTCGAGTTGAGTTATCATATTTTATAATTTGAAATTTTTTTGAAATTTTTTCGATTCGAGTCGATTTTAGCGAGTTTGAGTTCGAGTCGATTCGATTTTTCGATTTATGTATAAATTTTAATTATACTATTTATAATACTATAATATAGTTTGATTGTAATTTAAACGGTTTTTTCTTTAAATTTACATACATATTTCTTCATATTATTTTTTATATGTGTAAAAAAAGATTTTAAATTATTATTATCATCAATCAAATATCTTAGGTATGAATATGTCAATTTATTAAATTACAGGTTTTACTAATAACTTCCTTTTTATCTAGGTAAGACTAAGACTAGATAAAAAATAATGATAAATTAAATACAAAAATTAAAAAACAAATAACATAATATAAAAGATACAAACAAATATTTTATTAAATAAAATAAAAAAATGAATCTAGAACGTGATTAGATTATAAAAAAGAAAATTAAAATGTAAAAAAAAAGAAAGGACTGAAAATAAAATTACATGGGTTAAATGTGCAATTAACCTTTATAATTATTACAATTTTGAGTTATTCGATTTCTATTTTTATAAATTGAACTTAATTTGAAATTTTTTCGAGTCGATTCGATTTTATGAAATTTCGAATCAAGTTAAAACGAGTCGAGTATTTTCACCTCGATTCGAGTCGAGAAATTCGATTTTTTCAAGTCGAGTCGAGTTTTGCTCACCCCCAGATATGAGATTATCTTAAACTTTTTAAATTTATATATTTATCCTTAATTTTTATGAATCAATCCTTACATTTTTATAATATCTAAGGTTCATATCTACCCTAAAATTTTAAAATTTTATACGTGATTAACCTCAAATAAATTTTTAAATCTATTTCTGATACTAGTACTAAAAGTAATAATAATTATCATATATTTTATTTTTTAATTATGTTTAAAACGTTTTAATAAAACATATGGTAATAGATATTTCACTTTCTCATAAAAAATTAATAAAAATACCTTATAAATGTCTCTCTTTTATGCGATTAAATGATAAGGATAAAGTTAAAATTTGAAGTTAAAAAAATAAAAAAATATAAATAATTAAATTTTTTTAAAAAATAGATAAAAAATAAAAAAAATAATTTTTTCAGGGACATAGAGGAATCGTTCTGTCACTGTCAACAATCATGTTAAAAAAATATCCTTATTAATTATGTAAAAATAAGGGGTAAACTATTGCGCTAGTCATTTTCGTTTACCCTCAGTACACTTTTAGTTATTGATTTTGAAAAACGAACAGTAAGGTCACTATAGTTTTCAGAGCGTAAAGTTTTGGTCACTCTGATTTTAAGTATCGTTAAATATTGATGAAAAGATGATCTGACACAATAAAAAATAATAAATTACTTAAATAATCCTTAAACTATTATTATACTTTTATTTCATCTTTAATTTGACTCTCAAAAATTTAAAACTTTATATTTTTACCATCTTCCCCTAATAAAACCTAATCCAACCAGATATGTTGTCTGCTCTAATACTTTTTTCTACTGAATCATTTCCAAATTGCAGAAAAGAGACTCCAAAATCAGTTGTTCCAACTCATTCGACTGATTTTCTACGAAAAATTTTATTCTCAACTTTCTTGTGGTCATCGTTCATTCATATGTTGCATCCCAAAAGGAGTTAACAGATTTTATTATCTGCACTTCATCTTCTTTTTTCTTTTCATTCACAATTTTCACTACATTCCCACGACATTATACATCAAACTACCTTTTTTTTGAAATTATACTTCTACAGATACATACACATCAGATTTTTAGCAATTACAAATTACCTAACAACAAAAGTTTTTGATGGACATAAGTAGGCTTCGCCATATAAGGATATGTTGATAAATAAATAAAGTTTAGAAAACGTCATTATTAAAAAAATTATTACTTGAATTCCCCAAAATGGTTAAAAATGAGGGTTTTTAAACAGATGAGCTATATTTAAGAGGAGGAAAATGAGTATTATGAATATGCCAATGATTGGTGCAAAATTCTACTCATGATATATATTCCATGGCATTGGTTTTTGTGTTGGCATCTGTAGTAAACTCTTTTTATACATTTATTCCTCATCTTTTTCATTTGGAATCATAAACCAAACACTTACAAGTCGTGTTTTAGTCTCCGTTTCGATTTTTAAGTTCAATTTTTTCGGTAAGAAGATCAATGATGATGATGGAGGCAAGGAACAACTGGTTGGATTGATCTCAAATGGTGGCCAACCTGTTGCCGTGCAACTCTTCGCAACGGACAACCACTACTTTCTAAAGTCATACTGAATCAAGGAACTTTCATCTTTTCATTCATGGATTATCGACATTCAAGATATGGAACTACATATCTTTACTTTAGGTACTTCAAAACTTTTATTGATCTATATAAAGTATATTCATTGTTGATAGGGGGTTTGGTTGTGGTAACTTGAACTTTCATCTTGCCTTTTTGTCATCTTTGTTTTCTTTGTTCGTGTTGCTTGTGTTAGAATGTTACTCTTGAATGTGGTATTTTTTGTATTAGAAAGCTTGTAATTGTTGCCAGACTTATTCATCTCCATTAGCTTTCTTAACAGAAAGATTTTGTAACACCTTCAACACGGCGTCACATTGGGCCTCCGGTTCAAAATCCATATCAAAAATTTCAAATTGAAAGCCCAAGATCAATAGTTTCAAGTCTAAAAAAACATAAGTCTATCAAATTTAAACCGAGTTATAGTCAACAAATCCAAACGTAAAGGAACTCCATAATACAAATCCATTTAAAACGTTCAACTCGAGACAATTTAAATAAGAGTTACAATTAAATATAGTTTCATACAAGTACATGGCCCATTACATCTAGTAAAAGTACTCAAACTACAAGTCGATGCTGAAACCAACCACGATGATGCTTCTCCGATCCAAGCTTTCCTTAACCTACGCACAAAAATACATTTTGAAACATTGAGCTACAGAAGCATAGTGGGTACTCTACCAACCGGTTCACATCATACATAACATAAATAAGCTTATGAGGTATGAAATGATGTCATGGCATGAGTACGATGGCATTACCATATCCGTCTAAACACAGGACATCATGCATGCATAATTATCGGCACATAACATATGCATGTCAAGAGAAATCCATATAGGGTGTCCATAATACCTCGTAATAGTATAGTAGTAGGGGACCCATCAACACTAAGCAAGGTCCGTGGCATGTCACTCCATATAATATCCACTAAGGAACCCAACAACACTAAGCAAGATCCTAGTTGGTCTTCTACATAGTATATCATCGGTAACCCATCAACACTAAACAAGGTTACTAGCTTATCATATCTTATAATAGTATAGCTTTAGGATACCCATCAACACTAAGCAAGGTTCCTAGTAATCCATATAACTCATGTGTATCACACAGAACCCTTAATAGTTTTAATTATGGAACCCCCAAACTCAAACCTTAAAAACTTGGGCAAAATGCCCAGGGGTATCGATACGCTTATAGGACGGTATCAGAACGATCAATATCAAAAGGTTTCTTTTGCGTTTCTATACGCTAGGCGATGACTTAATACCCAGGAAACATATCCGTGTCGATACTCCTATATGGAGTATCGAAACACACAATATCGATATGTCTCCTTCGCGCATCGATACGCTAAGCTAAATAGCTTAGCAAAACCTAAAGAAAAACCCCTCCGTATCAATATACCTACATGGAGTATCGATACACACCCATGTTTCGATACGTCCCTAAGGAGGTAACAAAATGATTTGCTACTAAAAGTTTTGGTATTGAAACACAAGCTGAGCGTTCTGAAACGCTTGCTAATCTCACACTTATTTTTCTCTCTAGGGTATCGATACGCCTACCAAGAGTATCGATACACGTGCACGAAAATACAGATTTGGACTCTCAAAATGCTTGTAACTCTACCCCAAACTTAAACTATTCAATCCTAAGTCATTCCTACACCCTAAGGGGATAACTCTAAGCATATTTAAACCCTAAAAACAAAGGTTCAACAATATTACAATCTACCATTAATGAGCATTTTAAGCTCACAAACACATCAAGCAAGTATCAATATGCAACCATGCCTAAAACTATGAAATTCATGATGTTTAGGAGTTGGAGGAGTATCAACCTTAAGCAAAAAGCATAAGAACCACGTTCTTTTCTTCCACTTCAAGTTTTTTCCTTACCAAGGCTCCTAGAGGGTTCTCCAACTTGTTTCTCTACAAGAAGAAGATAAGCATCCTATCAGACCTTCCTTGAGAAAACTTCCAAAACTTAAAAAAATTAAGAAACCAAGATTTAATCTTCCCAACAACCCAATCCCGAACTACACCTTCCACCTCTCTAAAACACCTCTTCCACCAAACCAAACAAAACCTTGTTTTATAAATCACTACCAGCCCTACAACTTCTTCAGCTCCAAAACGAAAAAAACAAAGATCAAACCTTTAGACAAACTTCCACTTGTGTTGTAAAAGAAAAAAGATGGGAGAAAAACTTTAAAACTCATGACCTCATTCTCTACAGCCTCATAAAAACCCCTAAACCCCTTCTTTATTAATTTATTTATACATTTACTAAAATACCCTTATCCTAAATTCTTAACGCTCAAAACCACTCAAAGTCACAAGCCCAAAAGAGTTGGAGAAAAAGGGGTTTTAAATTTGAAAGCCACGTGATTTTTTCAATTGTATATAATTTTTGTGGGTCCATTGTAATAAATTTTATAATATTTAGAATTTATATAATTATTATGGGAAGTTTTTTTATGAATGTTTTATTAATTTATATTTTTATATTAATTTTTTATTAGGATTTTTTTATTATTATAACAATTATTATAATTAAAGTTAGTATTTTTAATATCAATTGTTTATGTATTTTTCTTTGAATTATTTATTTTCTTATAATTTTTTTATTTTATAAATATAAGATTAAATGAATGATTAGATTTAAATTTATTATCTGATATATTTAAGTTAAATTCGAATTTAGAGAATGATTTAATCTTTGAAGATGTTAACAATATTTAATTTGTATTTTTAATGTTGATCTACACTTTGTTGTTTGAGATTTGATTCTTTAATATTGTAGTATGTTTAAAAATTTTATTTTCTAATTTACTATGAAATATGAACTTAAATAATTATTTATGAATTTTTTTTATCTATTTATAATTTTAAATTTATTTTATATGTTGTACCCTTGTTGTCGTTTCTCATTCCCGTCCCCGTATCCGAATCGGTGCAACGTAGGCTGCAACATCTATAAGGTTTAACAGGCAAGAGTAATTTCATCCTCACTACTACCGTCATCTTGTGTAGCCACCATTATCATTGCTCCCTTTGCCTTTGTTCTTGAAAGGTTTCCTCTTCTTCTCAAACCCAAGACCACGGTATCTCATGGATCCACGTCCACCAGTCCTCACCTTCTTTCTTTCCATTGCTTTATGCAGGAAAATCAGGCCAAGAATGACCCTTCCTATCTTCCTCAGGATGGTGACTCTTGGTTTCCTCGTGTAATGCACTGGAAACACTAAATCCATTGTGTTCTTTCTCGCCATTATGTTTCATCAATATTAATAAACATATGTCCAGTATTTTAGCTTGTAGCCCACAACGAGGACGTGCATATTGCTGTTATTGAAATGGAAATGGAAATTCATGCTTTGATTTTGCAGGCCAGTGCTTGACCAGAACCTATACTATCTGGGGATGAAGCACACAACTGCAACATGTTCATCGACTTTATATGTGCACATACTAGTTGTTGACTTTATCTACCGGAACACTTGGCGTGAAATCTGACAGTTACTCAATTACTCTATGATACTTGAAACGAGACCTCTCTTTCTTTTGTGATGTCTATTTAATGTGTCCCCCTTCATGACATCATGTTGAACCATCGTTTAATATGTTTCCAATCAGGTTAGAGAAGATAAATTTGAACAAGATAAGCAGTGTAGCAAAGATCATTTGAACATCAATCACTGTGGCAGGGGCAATGGTTATGACATTGTAGAAAGGTCTCATTGTTGATTTCATCAAATCGGGAGACGTAGAACATCATGGGACCAACACTGAATCTGCCCATAAACACTGGGTTACCTGTACCATAATGGTTCTGGTCAAGTTACTTCATTTTGCAATTGAGTCAAAACAAATTCAGATTTTGTTTTAAACAACATCTTCCAAAGCTAATCGTTCGGATATGGTTTCTTCTGGTTCAGTCCTTCACGTTGAACAAGTACCCCTCGGAGCTCATCAGTCATCAGTGCTGCTCTAGGAACCATTGTTTTAGCAGAAAAAAGTCCACCTTACATGAATCCCATTCACCACATAAGGAGGCTTTCGAGACTGCATTTGGGTAATGAGAAATCCAAGAATTTGATTAATTTCGAGTATGATTTTTATTAAATTAATTTGTGGTAATAAGGACAATATGATCAATTTTGTAATTCAGAGACTTATATTTATTTCTCTATTTTGGACGTATTTCATTTACTGTTTTAGACTGGTATATTAATATTTTAAAACTGTTTAATTGTTTTTAAAAAATTTCATATAACCATTAAAAATTTATTTTACTTTTTACTAAAAAGAGCATATTTGGAGTGACTAAATGACAAGAGAGGTGTCACAAGTGAAATTAGCGATGTAAAAAATTAACCCAACCTGAAAATTCGACTGAAACTTATTCGAGTCAGAATCTAGTTTGATCCGGTGATGTAATGATCCGAACCTAATTTGTATCCAACTGTTGTTGACCCGAACCCGAGTTAGACATGTTACTGTAGTAATCGAACCTGAACTGTATCCGACCGAAAATGACTCGAACCCGATTTCAACATGTTACTGCGGACCCGAAACCCGACCTGCATCCGATTGAAACAAACCCGGACCCGAGTCTGACCTGGCAAATAACTGATATTACCCGACTGAATCGACCCGAGATCTGATTTTACCCGACCTGTTTTGAACCCGACCTGATAAATGACCCGACTTGTTTTGAATCCGACCTGTTATTGACTTGAACTAATATTAACAAGACTTAATATTTACATGACATATAATTAAGTATATCAATAATTTGATGGATTTAAAATATTAATAAATATAATTAATCTTAAAAAAGTAGACACGAGAATTAATTTAGGGATTAATATTTAAATTTAGTATTACATATTTAATTAAATTAATTTATTTACTATTTTATTTAGTTTTAATGCATTTAATTTTAATTATAATTTTAAAACAATATTTCATTAAAAATTATAATTTTAAATTAATATTTAATTAAGTTAAATTAATTTATTAAACATAGATTAATTAAACTAAATTAAATATAAAAAAAATAAATTACAATCATAATTAAAAGAATTCTAAAATCAAATATAGATTTTTTTAATTAATCTAAATTATAACTCAATTAAATTAAACCAAAATAATTGATAAAAAAGAGTGAAAAGATCAAATTTTGGTGAGAAAAAAGCTACTTATTTTTTAAGTTTGAGATTAATTTATATTTAATGTAAAAATTTTGGAGGGAATAAAAAAAGGGAAAATTTTGGAGGAAAATAATTAGAAATAAATTTTGATTATTATATAAAAAGAGGGAAAACAAAATTTTAGAGGGAATTAATATACATAGTAAATTTTAGAGGGAATTAATATATATAGTAAATTTTAGAGGATTATTATTATTATAACATATAATCAAATAATAAATTTTAATTAAATATAATCAATTAAAAATATAAAAAATGAGATTATATTTAAATATTCATTTTACACTACTCTAGGTTAGTTAAAAAATTTTGCATATTTTTATATAGGTCGCGCTTAAAAAATCGAATCTCGTGTCGCTCTACACATTATTTTACAATTATTTCAATTTGATTATGATCACTTAAAAATTAAGTTTTAAATTTTATTTTTTATTCGATTTTATCCTCTTTTAATTAAAATCAGATTATATATTTTAAAATTGTTTCAATTTGATTATAGGGAATTAGTTTAGTGATTGAAGAATTGGTCTTAGAGAACTAATCTAGTGATTTGGGCTTAAGGGATTAGTGTTAGGCCTAAAGAATTAATAATATACATTCATTAATTATATATATATATTAATTTATAAACAAATTAAACACGTATATTAATATACATTTAAGTATATTATATATATAATATTATATATATTAAAGTATATTATATATTACATATAATACATAAAATATAATATATGTAAGTATATTATATATATATATATTAAACTATATTATATATACTATCTACATATATATTATATGCTTATATACATCTAGTATGTTATATAGAGTATAGTATATATTAATATATAGGATGAGTCTATAATGAGTGTCGAACACCGCTGAACATCGTTGATGTTGAACACTGTTGAACATTATTAAATTAATTTATAAAGAACAAAAATCTAAAGGACTAATTATACAATTACTAATTATATGTTGAGTTTATCACTCTTTTATTAATTACATACTGAGTCTCTGTGATTTTAAATTTTTATTAATTAATTTAATGATGTTCAACAATACTCAACATTAGTGGTGTTCAGCAGTTTTCGACGCCCGTTGTAGAATTTTCCTAATATATATTATGCATATAGTATATAAGTGTGTGTGTATATATATATATATATATATATATATATATATATATATATATATATATATATATATATATATACTTATATATTATATATAAATACATACATACATATTATATATTTTTTATATATAGTATTATACATTTCATATTTTCATATATAGTATCATATCATATATTATAGTATAAATTCTATATATAGAATATATTTTATATGTAGTATAAATTCTATATATAATATAAATTTCATATATAGAATACATTCTAGATTTAGTATAAATTCCATATAAAAAATATATTTCATATATAGTATAAATTTCATATTTACATTTTAAAAATGTATTAAACTATATTAAATAGGTATAAATTATAATATATTAAAGTACGTTAAAATTAAATTTTTTACCGAATTTAACTATTATTAATTTATAATTTTTGCAATATAGTCCTTACAACTTTATCTTTATTTTAAATTGATTACTATTTATTTTTCTAATTTAGTTTAATGTTTTTAATAAGATGATATTTTATTTTATTAATGTTTATTCTTTTTAATTTAAAACTTTATTCTTTTTAGTCCAATGTTTATTCCTTATTAATTTTTAATTTTTGTAATTTATCTCAATTTTTAAGATATGAATTATTTGATGATATTTTTGTTTAGTATTTATTTTTAATGGATTCATGTTAATTAAAGACGTTAGATATTAAATAATTAATTCAAAATGAATGATCAACCATTCAACCCAAAGTCTATCGGTTATTTACTTAATTACTTATTTGTACCAAACTCAAACATAATTTTAATTAATATGAATTTAAAACCCGAATTAATTCGACCTGAAATGCAACCGACTTGAAATGAACCCGACCTGAAATCTACCCGACCTGAAATGAACCTATCAATTATCTGATTTGGACCCAAACAGTTTGAACTCGGACTGAAATGAACCCGACATGAAATGAACCTGTCAATTATCTGATTTGGACCCGAACAGTTTGAACTCGAACTGAAATGAACCCGACCTGAAATGAACCTACACTTGACTCGAATTGATTCAAAACATCAAATCAGCCTGAAATAACCTGTATCCGATTTTACCTGATCTGATAATAGCCGACCTTAAACTCATCCGAGTAACTATTTTTACATCCTAAGTGAAACAAATGTAGTGTCGGTGGTGGTGAGTGAAATGAAGTGAGCTTCCAAGGGGTAGTTGCGCCTGTGGGGCATCATCATCTTCGTTCATTTAGTAGCCCACTCCTTCCCCGGTTAGTCCATCACAAAAAACAAATCATGAAAATGATTTTTTTTTCTCCTTTAAGTTTCATCCACCTTCGTAAATACTCTTGCTAAAAAATAAACGGTTGATCATAAAATATACTTCATATTAATAAGAATGAAACTCCTGATCTTATAATTAAGAGATATGATAAGCAACCATCGTCCATCGAGAAAATGATATTTTTTGATACATTGAATTTGATTGGGAGCATTTCTATGAACCAAAATAAAATGGGAATTCAGAGCAATGTTTACATTATGGAGTACACACATTTATTTCTGAGTGAAAATAAAATGGTATTCCACCAGAGTTCAAAATATTACACTCCTAATCTAGTTCAACACCTTCATCAACAACAACATACAAAGACAAGTCATTCTTCCATTCCCTACTTGTGTCTCATTATATGTTGGACACAAGTATCCGACATGAATGCTATGAAAAAAATGAAGAGATCAAATAACATGGAAGAAGAGGGAAGGAGGAGGGCACACCAGGCAAACAAACTCTCATCCAACACCTACTGTAAGCAGTGAGCAATGTCATTGAAAGAATGAAAGGAAACAAAAGAATATACAAGGAGGTGTTAAAAGCTTTGGAAGTAATGAAGTTAATCAAAGCTTGATGAACGGCTCCATCGACCCTTGAGGTAGTCCTCTAATGATACGGATTGCTCGATGCTGCTCATGGAGACCGAGTCTTCCTCGACATCGAGCAATGCTAGACTAAGATGAGATTGAAGGTTTGACTGAGGAAAAGCTTCATCGTCAAATGTATCGTATCCTTCCGAGGCATTCACTTGTAGTCTTGCCCACTTGGTTACATCAGCATCACCATGTAGGAGCTTCACAACCTTTGGCAATAACATAAAAAAACAATTTATAATCCCATTTTTACGGCGAAGTGCAGTTAGAATCATTCGACCACCCTTAAAAGATCAAAGATGGCTTACAACGCTCATTTGCGGTCGAGCCCGAGGGGCACGCCTAATACAAAGTGTGGCAGCAAGAACCATCCTCTCCATCTGGTCACCATCAGAGCCATCAGCCAAGCTTGGGTCTAAAAGTTGGGAAAACTTCCCACCACTTAATATTGGCTTCGCCTGGACATGGTCAAATTTTTATTTTAGATACGAACTAAAAGATGGATCGAAGAAATGATACGAGTCAAATGGCCTAGGCAGAAAGGACTTACCCACATGACCAAACTCTCTTGGCCTTTCGGACAGTCACTGCTTATTGGTTTTCTTCCAGAAAGTAGCTCCAGCAGCACGACCCCAAATGCATAAACATCAATTTTTTCGTTTACTTTACCATACATGAAGTACTCAGGAGCCAGATAGCTGGATGAAAATGGTAAAATCATTAATTTACAATTGGTTTAGGTAATGGATGAAGCAAGGATTGTGAGACGGTCTCTACTTCGATTTTTTGTATTGTAAGAAAACAAGTCTCTTAGTACTTTTCATGTCTGTTCATTATATTACACCCTTTGAATAAATGAACACAAATAGAAACTAGTAAGGTAGACCATCTTGAAATGAAAATTACATACCCAAAGGTCCCTGCAACATCAGTGCAGGTTATATGCGAAGAAGTCGTTGATGCCCATTTAGCAAGTCCGAAATCTGAGAGCTGCATAAACCAGGCAAAAATGAAGGAACATGGAAATTTTATTATCACATTCGAAACCAATATATATATATATACCAAAAAACTGAAAGATACCTGAGGTTCAAAATCATCAGATAGTAATATGTTTGAAGATTTAACATCCCTGTGGATCACGGCATGGCCGCTGTTAGTATGAAGATAATCCAAGGCCTCTGCCACCCCAATTGCAACATTGTATCTTTCATTCCAACCAAAGGTATTAGGATCCTTCTTATTACCTGAATTAAAAATAAGCAACTTCAGAAACTAGTTTATGATATAAAAAAACATAATTATAAGATCCGAATCTCTTTTCCGATGTTGAATGCTTACCATGAAGGTTTTCTTCCAGGCTTCCTCTTGATAAGAAATCATAAACCAAGAGAACATTTTTATCCTCATAGCAGAATCCCAAGAGGGAAATAATATTCTTATGATGCAATGTAGTAATAATCTCGATTTCTAGTACAAACTCCTTCAATACTTCTTCAGAAGGCTTTAGGATTTTCATGGCGAGTTCCTTGCCATCTTGAAGGCAACCCTTATAAACCTTACTGCTGCCTCCTTTCCCAATCAAATTATCTGCAAAAGAAACCAGCAAATAGAGAAGCTTTTCAAGAGGAAGTAAAAGTAAATTGTTGCAGAGGATTGATGAATAGAAAACATACTGGCCAAGAAATTTGATGTTGCTGAAACAAGTTCTTGGTACTTGAATAATCTGCAAGTTGCAGAGTATTTCTCATGAAGACCCTCCAATTCTTTTGGCAGCTTGTTTGAGTTGTCATCAGGAGAAAGTCGAGCAATGGCATTCTCTTTACCAACTGGAAGAATTGCACCACTTTCTTCATTGAAATTAGAGGACTTAGATTCAATTTCATCACACCCTTCTTGTTTCTGATCTGAATTGGTTATCGAAAGAGTTCGCCTAGAGGGCAATCGCATCAACCAATGAACCACAGATATCTGCCTCAAGGAAGACCGGTCATGAACTTGCTGTTGTCGATCTGATAAAATCGCTCGGCGAAGTAAAGGCCACCCGGGTCTGATTTCAGGCAATTGTTTGATCAACGTGGAAATCGAACTCGATTCAGACTCAGCCTTTTGCACTGGCACTATAGCCAAGGATATCTCTTCTTCATTAGCATCATCACCACAACTTGACTCATTTGCAGACTGGTGAAAAGAATTGTGCACCAATAACATATTTCCAGATCCACAAACTAAGCAATTTTTCTTTCCATCATTCTCAACGTTACCTGAAATAGTTTTCAATAAGACCTGGTGGAATCTCTTGTCCTTGGATTCATCAGAATTCATTTTGGTCACAGGCTCGGCAATGGCTATTCCTTCACTTCGTACTTTCGAACTCATGGTCAATGTTCTCGTTCAATGAAGCACATTAAGCAAGCTATTTCGTTTCTGATCTTCATATCCTATGAAAGAAAACAAGACAAAGATTTTCCTTAAAATACACTAAAATCTTATATGCAATCCAACAACTTGACAGGCAAAACAAAATCATTACCTTGAGAACCAAAGGTGGTCCCTGGAGAGCCCTCTCTCTGGAACACAACTTTGCCATTATTAACAGCAAGAACAGAACAATACTTGGTTAGTTTCTTAGCACAGTACTTAGCTACGGACGTCGATGATCGAAATTTATGGATTTTGGCTGCAGCTCCAACTATAAGCTTCGTTGCAGAATAAGATTTTGCTTCTCTCACTAAAATTTTGGAAATTGAAGAACCTCTGCATATCTTAAGTTTGAGATCCACCTGCAAGATGATCACCCCAAAACCAAAATCTTTCTTATGTCCTAAATTTGACATGGGAAATGTTTAATCAATTGTTCTTTGCAATGTAGATATGGCTAAGTTGAACATGCAGGGAAAGATCAGCTTTCCCATTTCTGATTTTCCTTCACTTTCCAATTAACCAAACAGAAAAAATGAAAATGAAAAATGAGATTAACAAATTTATCAACCAAAAAAAAGAAGTAAATAGCTACTAAAAAGGGGAAAAAGTACAACAAAAAGAAGAAGTACAAGTAGATCATGAAGCAAAACCTGTTTCAAATTGCAGAAGCCTTCATAAACAGCAAGAACAGAGTCGAACGCTTTGACAAGCGATAAAAGTGAAGATTTTCCATCTCGATCTACAATTTCTACATAAACACAAAAAATCTCATTTTAATAAACCAGTCAAAAATCCGAACCCCATAAATATTTTCAAAAGAAAAATAAAATAAAATCCAGAAATATGAAAAAAAATGGAACCCCAAAACATTTGACTGACCATCGTTACCAAGAACATGAAGAGCAATGACACAGTCACCAGGCAGAGCCACCTTAACCAAAGCCCATGTCAAAAGCTCTCTACTTGGCGAATCAAACTTTACCCCAACAACAACCACCCCTCCACCACCACCACCACCACAAGCAGTTGAGTTCTTGTCTCCGACAAAACCATTTTGCACCATTTTCATTTCAGCTTTTTTTTTTTCTGTCTCCAACAGATTCAGTTCCGGAGCAGCTGTCCGTCCTTGTCTTGACCAAAGTGCAGGCTCATGTTAATATATATAAAGGGAAGTGTTAGGTTGTCAGGGAAGATAGAAGAGAGGCAGTGCTTGTGTGCTTTTTTTAGGCTTAACCGTCAGTTTGGTTGCTTTTCAAGTTCGCCAACCAGACAAGAAAGAGACGGAATGAAGGAGATGACTTTCCATAAACACAAACCCAGTTTTTGCAAGTTGAATTTATTCAACAATTGATTTGCTTAATTTATTTCCATTATTTATTAATAACTATAGGAAAAATTAATTGAATTTATCCCTAATTAATTAAATTAAAATATATCATATATTTTTTTCCTATCATATTTACCTATAAGCATTATTCAAATCATCTAATTTAATGTCTTTAATTTAAAAAATTAAAAAATATTACCAAAGATTTTTTTGTCATCTTTCTCTTTGTTTTTTAAATTTTTTCTCAATTAATTTTTTCTTTTTTTAATATAGATTTAAGGTTCAGGGTTAGGGGTTATGTTTAGAGTTTAGGTTTAAGGTTTAGGGTTTATGTTTTAGGGTTAGGGGTTAGAAAAAAATTAAAAAATTTTAATAATAAAGAGGAAGACAACATTAAAAATCTTTGATAATATTTTTTTAAATGAAAGATATTAATGTAGATAATTTAGATGATTCTTATGTATAAATATGATATATAAAAAATATATGACGTGTCTTAATTTTATTGATTGAGATTATATCCTAAATGGTGGAACGAATTCATATAATAATTTCTATTCATAGATTTTAAACCATAATCAATTCATTAAATGTATTCCATAAATAATCATTAAATCGTGTATGGGCACTAAAATGCTAAAGACCCAAGCTTTTCATCATAATGCGGAAAAAGCACCTAATTTTATTTTCTTTCTTTTTCATCCTTTATTAAAATTTCAAGACACTTTAAAGAATGGGTTATTTTCTTTTAGAAAGGGAAGGGAGGGGGAGAATTCAAAATTTTATTGTAAAATAGTATACTTATTGATAAAAAGTAGTATTATTTTAAAATTTTACAATTTAAAATAAAATATTATAAAGTATTTTATTTATATTTGAATAAAAAAAATTCTACAACGAGCGTCGAACACCGCTAGACATTAATGTTGAATACACTGCTGAATATTATTAAATTAATTTATAAAAATTAAAATCTCAGAGGCTCAGTATATAATTAATAAAAGAGTGATAAACTCAACATAAAATTAGTAATTGCATGATTAATATTTTAGATTTTTATTATTTATAAATTAATTTAATAATATTCAGAGGTATTCAAAATTAATGATGTTCAGTGGTGTTTGACGTCCGTTGTAGACTCATTCATTTGAATATCATAGTACTCATTTGGATGGATTCGATTGAGATTATCTTCTATTCATATTATTCTGAGTTTATATATTTTTTAATTCTTTTATATTTAAATCATTTGAATTCAGATTAGTAAAATATAAAATTACAATACTCCTAAGTCCGTCACTGAATATACTATGTATCATATTACTAATGAGAAATGAATTACATATGTATTACTTATTACTCATCGTATTTATCTATCTATCTATATATTATTATTTAATTTATAATTCGTATATTATATAATGTTACATTACGTATATTATAAATGTACTTACTAAAAAATAGATTATAATGTATGTAATTAACTGAATAACTATGTTATTATATCGCATTAAGAATCTCATTGTAATGGGTGAAAAATCAATTATCTTATTATATATGAGACTAAGAAAGTAATTATTTTTATTTTATAATTATACGTAAGATGCGATTGATCAAGTAATTTATTGTGTTTTTTGAATACTATACAAATGGAGTAAGTAAATATGTCGTAAGTAATAAATGATAAATATCAAATTTTATTTTCTTAAAAATTATAGATTGAGGTAAAATAATCTAAGTTTGAATGCATGTGAAATCTAACCAATTCAATATTTAAATTTAAATATAAATATTATCATATGTGATAAAAGATCATTTTTTAAAAATTAAATAAATTCTATTTTATAAATATAATAATTTTCTCTTTTCTCTTTATCTATAGTAAAATTCCATTTAAATCTAAGTATTCAGATTTTTGTAGTGGAAGTTTCTGAGACAAGATTAGATTTAGTTTTCCTTTTTCATGGGGCAGACTAAGATTTTTCCTCTTGCATGGGTCAGCATGGACGGTGCATAAATGTTTCTTAGAATTATAAATTTAACGTTTAAATTTATATAATATATATATCAAATAGGAACAATAAATTATAATATATATTAATGGTCGAGAAATATCTGACTGAAATTTGTTTAAATTTTTTATTAGGTGATTACTTATAGATAAATGAACATGATTATTTGAATAACGGATGACATGATAAATAAGGTTATAATATAATTTCTCTAATTAAACTCTTAAATTAATAAATTAAATCAATAAGCCTTTTAGCCAACATTAATTATTGAGTCTAACGTTTTTATTAGTTGGTACAACATGTCGTGTCTCAATATTATCACTTGACATTTTGAAAATTCTTTATTTTATTTAAAATTTTCTTTAAAATTCCTAAGAATTATAAAAACTTATAAAAAAATATTTAAAAAAATCTATAAATACCGTACGATAAAACTAATAAAACGTATGTTAAAATTTAATAGTTAAAATTGATTCAAAGATATCATTGATTCAATGTATTAGTTCAAGAGCTTAATTTGGTGGAAAAAAAAGAGATTAATTGATTTTTTTTTTCAAAAGTTCAAAGACTTCTTACACCTTTAAACCAATAAAATATAAAATTATTTTTTTTGTTGACATGTCATTTTGTCAAATAATTTTAAATTATTTTTTATTAATTAACTAACAATTTATATCCGTAAAGAGATCATTCTACCTAAATATAAAACATAAAACTTAAATTACTTCAAAGAATTATGAGATAAATTGCTTATTCAATCAAATGTTATAAATATTTTTTAATATTATTTTTTTTATCTTGATTTTTTTTAAAAAATAAATGATCGTGCTGATAGTTAAACCATCCATCTTCATGGTAATGGCTTTTTCACCCGATTTGTTTAAGTGTATTTATCAAAGTTGTGTTGATTCCAAACCAATACCCACTTTACCATGATGTTTTGAACCACTGAAACAAGGTTGGGTCCAGGGTTGATGGGGTTCTCGCACAAGTTCAAACAAACCAAAGTGGATAAAACTTCAACATCTGAAACAGACAACATTGTGTACTTATTCCGGACGTAAAAAGTTGACTCGACTTGAAAATCTGATTGAAACTCGTTCGAGTTAAAATCTGGTTTGACCTGAGGATGTAATGACTCAAACCCGATCTATATCCGACAGTTGTTGATCCGAACCCGAGTTGGACCTGTTACTATAGTAATCGAACCTGAACTGTATCCGACCAAGAATGACCCGAACCCGATTTTAACCTGTTACAGTTGACCCGAAACCCGACCTGCATCCGACTGAAACCCCCCCGACTAAAACTCGTTTGAGTCAAAATCTGGTTTGAGATTAATTTACTTTTAATATAAAAATTTTGGAGGGAAGTAATATACATAGTAAATTTTAGAGAGAATTAATATATATAGTAAATTTTCGATTATTATTATTATTATTATTATAACATATAATCAAATAATAAACTTTGATTAAATATAATCAATTAAAAATATAAAAAAGGAGATTAAATTTAAATATTCATTTGACACTACTCTAGGTCAGGTAAAAAAATTCCGCATATTTTTATATAGGTCGCGCCTAAAAAATCGAATCTCGTGCTGCTCTACACCTTATTTTATAATTATTTCAATTTGATTATAATCACTCAAAAATTAAGTTTTAAATTTTATTTTTTATTAGATTTGATCCTCATTTAATGAAAATCAGATTATATATTTTAAAATTGTTTCAATTTGATCATAGAGAATTAGTTTAGTTATTGGAAAATTGGTCTTAAAGAACTAATTTAGTGATTTGGGCTTAAGGGATTAGTGTTAGGCTTAAAGAATTAATAATATATATATACATTAATTTATAAACAAATTAAATACATAAAGTATAATACCATATATAATAGTATAAATTATATATATATAATATATTTTATATATAGTATAAATTTTATATTTATATTTTTATAATGTATTAAACTATATTAAATAGGCATGAATTATAATATATTAAACTATATTAAAATTAAAATTTTTACTGAATTTAATTATTATTAATTTATAATTTTTATAATATAGTCCTTACAACTTTAGTTTTATTTTAAATTGACTATTATTTGTTTTTCTAATTTAGTTTTGTATTTTTAATAAGATGATATTTTATTTTATTAATGTTTATCCTTTTGAATTTAAAACTTTATTGTTTCTAGTTCAATGTTTATTCCTTATTAATTTTTAATTTTTATAATTTATCTCAATTTTTAAGATATGAATCATTTGATGATATTTTTGTTTAGTCTAGTACGTAATATTTATTTTTAATTGATTCATGCTAGTTAAAGACGTTAGATTTAAATAATTAATTCGAAATGAATGATCAACCATTCAACCCAAAGTCTATTAGTTATTTACTTAATTACTTATTTGTACCAAACTCAAACATAATTTTAATTAATATGAATTAAAAACCTAAATTAATTTGACATGAAATAAAACCGACTTGAAATGAACCCAACCTAAAATGCAACCGAACTGAAATGAACTCGTCCTGAAATCTACTCGACCTGAAATGAACCTGTCAATTATCTGATTTGGACCCGAACCGTTTGAACCCGACCTGAAATGAATCCGACTTGAAATGAACCTGACCTGAAATAGACCCGACCTGAAATGGACCCGACCTGAAAAGGACCTGACCTAAAATGGACCCGTACCCGACTCGAATCGAATTAAAATATCAAATCAACCTGAAATGACCTGTATCTGATTTTACCCGACTTGACAGTACTTGAAACTCATCCGAGTAACTGTTTTTACATCCCTATTCTTTGGACACAAAGCCATGCCTTAGGAACGAGAAATTATATCATGAACCCTTTTCATCACGTCATTTGTGGTCACAACCAATTAAATTCATACATTTAATATTTTTTAAGGTGAATCATCATCTCTTTCCTACTTGTAACAGGTGAGTGGGTAGATATCAGACGATTACTTAAAGATGAACGGACCTGATTACATGGACCACGGATAAAGTGGTGGAAAGGGTCCATGATATAATCTCTCCTCAAGAACATACATAATGTAAGAAAAACAACACAAATATATAATTCCGTATCATAAATTTTATGGTGAATGTCATACAACAATATAAAAATATAAATTATTAATTATTATTACGTGATATAGGATCGTAATGGTTAATTAAAATATATAATTAAATAACAATATTTGTTGATCTAATAGATGAGGTGTTAGGTCTCATAAGTATAGTTAGAGGTTTAGATCTTGACATTGAGAATGAAAAAAATTTAGGAGGATCGTTTCTATATTATACCTTGGGTGAGGCTCGATGGCACATAACCTCGAAAACATACACTCGGGGTGAGATCCGGTCTCAATGAGCCTCAGATCAAGCACCCAACACTTGTAGTCTGAGATCACACAACATCAAAATGCATATAAAGAATTTGCATAGTATCTCATTAGCACACAACAAGGACTCTACTGTCACACAACACACAACGACTCGATCCACCAAAATCTTATAGTTACTATCATCAAGTATATTACAAGGCTTTACTAAAATATTAGATCAATTTTATCCATACACGAGCTTAAAATACTAATTTCTTAGTTTTACAATTCATTTTATCCATTAAGATACCCTTGGACATTTAACTTTGAATTATTGAATCTCCAAAATCAAAACAAATTTTATTGGACAAACTGCTCTGCGTGTATCGATATAACCCTATGAGTATCGGTACACTCTAATGGGTACCGATATTTCTTTTCTAATGGTTCTTTTCGAGTATTGGCACCGATCCGGATCCAAAGTATTATATTTGGGTCACCCAAAACCCGACACAAAATTTTTTTCCTTTAAAACACGTGTTTTGAAATATCTAAAATGTTACATTTCATAAATCCACGTAGATCAAAATAAAATAAAAGTATTTACAAAATAGGAGCTCATTTTCAAAATACATCAACCGACTCAAATAAAATTCAAAATAAAGATACAAACTCGATTTGTGGTAAGGTCTTATGAATACAATAAGTCGAAACTAAAATGTCAAGTATTGCACTCTTTCACAACTCCGATGCTGAGAAGTCCTCCATGATGTGATCCTCCAAATCTATATGTCCCCTACGCATGGAAAACACTATAATTCCGCACGTTGAACTAACAAAGTTCAGTGGTACATTTCTACTCTATCGCAGTTCATGAATATCATAAAACAAACATGCATGATAAGGTAGTCAAGATTGTAGAGGCTTCTAAAATAAGGTTCATCTTATAGCCTATCTTAGCTAAAGTTCTCAAATATTTATCTCAAGGCAACGTTATATAGGAAGATTAAATTTCGTTACAGGCTTACATATTTAATTTAACATAGTTTATCAAGTTACTTGAGTTCACACAGCCTATCGAGTTATAAGTTTCATACCCTAACACATAGCTCTCGGGTATAAAATTTATAATCCAGTAGTCTATACAATGTACATATTTGCACACAATATCCATACCTATTGGCCAACATAGCCCTACTTTACCCGTGCTCACCTAGTTGTCGAGTTACTAGGTCACATAAGATTCTCATTAGATTTATTCCATTAACTAAAGCCTCATAAATACGTTGATTTTTCATCAGTACATAGCATGACTCCATAATTATATATCTTTTTGTATATATATATACAAAAAGATATGGTGGAAGAGAGATTGACACTACTATAACCACCTAAACACATGGTAATATGCATGAAAAATTCATAGCAATTTCATAGCATTCATAACAATCAAATCACATATATACCATAGATGAGTGTGTCTTGAGTCACTAAGCCTCATAACTTACACTCTCTCATACCTTGGGTTTGTCCGGAGTCACTGATCATTGAACCTTACACCCTCAAATACCTTGAGTGTGTGTAGAGTCACTGAGCATCAGACTTCACACTCCCACATACCTTGAGTGTTTCCGGAGTCAGGGAGCATCAGACCTCACACTTTCACATACAAATGGTCTAGAGTCACTAAGAATTGGAAGCCACTCTTGGGTATTTGGATCCCATTGCAACAATCTCATGATTATCAAGCATTTATATAAATATTCCATACAAGTTCACATATCCAAATCAAGACATTTCAAGGCATTATATTCATATTTATCTTCTTAGGTCATATACGTAGCCAAAATTTCAATTTCTCGGTTTTAGTATTTATTTTAGGCTTAAAGGAACCCACCAAGGCTATTAACAAAAATTATTGATCCTCCGAACTCGAAGGCTAAAACTTTGACATATTAGATTGTGCATACCGATACGCCTATAGGGAGTATCGAAACGCCACTCACTTGTACTATTACTCTTCCATCGAGTACCGATACCTGAAACACCTCGAATGGTTTGATTATTTTTCCTCTAAACCCTTACCAATACACCAAACCATTGTATCGTTACCCGGTTCTGATACGCCCCTAGCTACGTATCGATACTCGAAGTCATCTTCAACCAGTGGAACAGTGTAACCAATACACTCTCTCGTATCGGTATACGAAGACGATTCTGAAATTTAAAACTTGTTATGGGTATCGGTACGCTCCCTAGTGTATCAATACTCCTCTCAGAAATAACTTCCCAAATATACCATATTGTACTGATACGCCCTATAGTTGTACTAGTATGCCTACCTAGAAATAAAGGTCTGATTTTGGATTTCAACTAGAAATCCCTCTTAACCTATATAGTTAAGTCCATAATCATTCCTAAAAGTTATGTGGAGTACAAAGGGTGAGTTACTATCAATTTTAAACTCTTAGAACGTTTTAATCTTGATTAGTCATTAAAGATGGTTTCAAGCATTCAAACATGGCAACTATTCAATCCAACCATAAAGCAAGCAAAATAATCATCCTATGAGGCTCATGAAATATAGGAGTCAGAAATATATTAACCTTAAGCAAGCAAAACTCGAATTAACAACAACCAAGCTTCTCTTCACCCCCAAACCTTGTTCTTGAGCTTCAAAACCCCTTCTCCATCAAACCAACATATGTACCTTAAAAAAAGATCTTGAGTTGTTGATAAAATCTTTCTTGATGAGCGAAATGTGATTCTCCCTCAGCAACAATAAGCTTTCATCTTTAACTTTGACTCAAGAAGAAAAAGGAAAAAATAAAGAATGAGAGAGATAATAGCCAAAATTCCCCCTCTTTTTGCAGAAACAATAAGAGATTGACAGCTTAGCCTCCTTAGAGGAATTACCACCTTACACTTCATTAATATTTCATCATTCAACACAACTCAAAAGCCAAGCCTATCATCCAATCCCACTGACACTGAAAGCCCAACAAGACAAAATTGAGGCCCAACACGATCCAACAAGCTTGAACACTTGACCCAACTTGATGATTCATGGCTCGAGTCAACGTCTGATATTGACTTGAAAACCGAATCATTACAAATACACCCTTCATAAAATAACTAAGTAAGGAAGCTTGTTGCACATGAGTAATAATATGGGTTTATCCTATACCAATATTCAAGCCCAAAACTCTATTTTTAGAGCTAAAAAATCCCTTCTTCTAACCCTAAAACCTTAAATCAAAGCTCCATGATGATCCGATCAATTATGTGAAGTATATTAAGTGGTTTCCTATTATTTTTACACCATTTAAACATCAACTTTATAAATTATCATTAAAAGGTCTAAGCTCGCATTCAATCCACAAACAACAAATCAATCAACATTGATTAGTTTTATAATTCCCATAAACATACAAGAGTTAATAGTATACTAACATTTAATGTTGTTGTAAAAAGAATCCTTAAAGACCACCCCTTCAAACCTTCTTCTTTCTTAGATCTTTGGACTCTTTCACTACAAGAAGGGTAGTATATCATGTTACAAGATTGTTGGAGGATTAGAAGATTTAGAAACACAACTTAAACCAGGAAAATGGCTCTCAACACCCTGTTCTTATTCACCGCTTTGAATCCTTAACAAAATCTCATCATCTATCAAACTTTGTGATTTTTACCTTAAATTAGATCTTTAGGTATTGGTCAACTTTTCCTAAAAAACAAATCCAATTTTTTTGCCTAAAATATCAAAGTCTTAGCTTTTACGTGGTCATTCAAATGAGGAGATGAGCGAAAAAGGAAGAGCAACTAGAGGGAGACAAGAAGAGCTCACCTCTTCAATAACTCAATTAACCTTAGATTCTTCTTCTAAACCCAAATCACTATCTCAAAACTCAATCCAATAACCTCAAACAAGCCAAACAAGTCCCACAATAAGGCCCAAGACGCGGATTCTACGTCTTGGATTAATCTGATCAATAGATTCTAAAATTCATATCATTATAAAATATGTTAAAATTATATATTTTTTGTTTTAGACGTGTAATGTTTATACTACTACTACTTTAGGTGTGTAACATTTTATTTTGTTAATATTTTAAAGTTGACATGTTAAATAAAATTTATTATCCATTCATTGCTTGACACGTGATTGGTTTTTAATTTTTTTATAATTTAAAATTTTAAACCTAATTTCTAAAAAACTCTCATTTTTTTCAAAATAACCCCAAATCTTCTACCTTCATTAACACTAAGTTGACGTCAGCAACAACGAAATTTCTTCCTCTCTCTAAAAGAGTCGTAAAACTTTATCGCCGTTCAATACATGAAATTTGTTTCATATTTATCGTTCAACGTTTAATTGGTATCTTATTCGTTGATTTGTGACAATAAAAGAGTGGATTAATTGGTAGTAAGGTTCTGATGATAGAAATGATGGCGATGGTGTTTGATTTGATAATGATAGACAGGGGAGGAGTTAGAAAATTATTTAAGGGGTGTCATTTTTTAGATTTATATTTAAGGGATGTCAATTATTTATAAATTGGTGTTATTTATTTATTTTTTTAAAAATTATATATATAAATCATATGAAAAGAGGTGGACCAAAAAATTTTGGGGTGTTATTTGACCACCCTTTACAAAGGGTGGCTCCGCCCATGATGATAGAGGATGAATTTAAAGATTTAGGGTTAGGGATACGGAGGATTTATAAAAGAATGAAATTTTTTTGAGAGAATTAAAATTAAAAAATCTATATCATATATCATGTATTGATTAATTTAAAAAATCATAAAATTTAATGAAATAAAACTTTAAACATATTTTTTAATAAATAAAAGCTTTAGATATCTAAAGTAAAAAAATATAATTTGGATAAAAAATCAATGAAGCCTATGTTTTACTAGATAAAAAAATTGATAAACTTTAACTTGCATATAAAGTTATACCCCAAATAATTTATTTTAATCTAATTTAAAATATGATTGATTATCTATCCTTTTCTATATTTATTATTATTTTATTACAATTATATGGAGCTATTGTTTATAATTATAATTGAATTTTAATCTATACTTAATTGGTTTAGTGGGATGAGACGTTATGTCCTTTAAACATTATTCAAAGTTTTAATTCTAGTGTTGTGAGTAGAGAGAAGTGGCTTCAAAGAGTTGCCCCATAATGAGGTTTCGTAAACTCTGATTTGAATTAATTGATCAATAAGTCAGATACTTATAATTAAAAAATCTTAATTATACATATATTTAAAAAATAAAAATTTTATTTAATAAAATGAACTTTTTTAGTACTCTTTTAGTATTTTATTCTTTTAATTTTGCTAAAGAATATCATATTTTTTAAATCCTCTCCTCATCCTATTAAGTCGTTTTTCAATGGCTCCTGTTTCACGTAACTAACTCTGTTGTTGTTTATTAAAGTAAATGAAACTTGTATTGTCAGTTGTTGAGGTTGTTTTGTATCACAAAGACATTGAATCTGAGAGCCAGAGGTGTACAAATTAATTTAGGAAGAGCTTAGACTTAGACATCAATGCCTGCAGGTTAAGTAAGCAATCGAATTTGCTGCTACAAACCGGGCAAGGATAAGGCTTAAGAGTCAACTCAGTACACATAATTAGGCGTCTCTTCAATTGGGGACAATGAAACAAGTTAGACACGGTTGGGTTTGTAAGCATTAAACGAGCATAAACGCAGTAGAAAAAGGATCGAAATAAATACCTTTAGCCATTGTCAAAACCTTATGCCAAATGAGATGTGGTTGCACCACCGTCGAGCTCTTCGGAACACCGTGGTAACGCCTCGAACCACCGTAAAATATAGAAACTCGGATACAAAATAACTGAAAACGCCAAGATCTTCTAAGCACTCGAGAACCTCACTAGATAGAATTCTTTATGCAAAATGAATTGCTTTAATTCTTGGTGCTTAGGAACCTTGTGCCAATGGGTATTTATAGGAGTGATTTACCATCAAAATCACTCCAATTGGACATAAATACCCCTCAATTACACGGCGTGATGGCCCTCAACCGAACCCAAAATGCTGAACGTGGGTTATTTTCTTTTCACATTTCCGTTAGTGGAAACGTGCATGGAAATGGTTCAATGAACCACAACCGGTTTGTTATACAACCAACATTCTCCCACTTGGTTCGTATTGTCCGTGAAAACTTAAAGTTAAAACATCATGTATGAATCATGGCGATATTTTCTCTCATGATTGAGTTATATCTTCCATGTATCACAATACATTAAGTTTTAACGTTTTAGCCCATATACTTAATGAATAAACCCAATGTTTATTCTAGGTCTAAACTTTAGTGATATCTCTCGAAACAACTTAACGTGTACACAACATAAATGAGAAATATCAAACTTTATTAGAGTTTCAACAGAATTGTTCATACAATGAAAAATTACAAAGTAGGAACAAGTCCCATAGTGAAAATATGATCCTTAAATTTATGTGGTGGCATGCCCTTAGTCAAAGGATCAACTAACATTTGCTCAGTGTTAATGTGCTCAATGACCACTTTCTTTTCTTTAACACGTTCCCTTATGGCTAGATACTTAATGTCGATGTGTTTACTTCGACTTCCACTTCTGTTGTTCTTAACCATAAAGACAACAGCTAAATTGTCACAATATATCCTTAATGGCCTAGAGATTGAGTCCACAAGTCTAAGCCCAGAAATGAAACTCTTTAACCATATTCCATGTGAGGTAGACTCAAAACATGAAACGAACTCGGCCTCCATAGTGGAAGTAGCAGTCAAAGTCTGCTTAATGCTCCTCCAAGATATAGCTCCGCCGGCAAACATAAATATGTAACCTGATGTTGATTTACGTGAATCAACACAACCAGCAAAGTCTGAATCGGAGTAGCCAATCACCTCCAAATGGTCGGAACGTCTATATGTAAGCATATATTCTTTTGTCCCTTAGAGGTATCTCAAAACCTTCTTTGCAGCTTTCCAGTGGTCTATACCTGGATTACTCTAATATCTTCCCAACATCCTAACGACAAATGCAATGTCAGGTCTTGTACAGACTTGAGCATACATTAGGCTTCCAACAACAGAAGCATATGGAATGTTTTTCATTTGCTCTTTCTCAAATTCGTTCTTCGGGCATTGGTTCAAATTGAACTTATCACCCTTCACGATAGGAGCAACACTAGGTGAACAATCTTTCATCCGAAATCTTTCTAAAACTTTGTTGATATAGGTTTCTTGAGATAAACCTAAGATACCTTTATGTCTATCACGATGAATCTTAATGCCAATGACATAAGAAGCTTCACCCATATCTTTCATATCAAAGTTTTGAGAAAGAAATTGTTTCACCTCATGTAGCATACCCTTGTCATTCGTTGCAAGTAAAATGTCATCCACATATAGGATAAGGAAACAAATTTTACTCCCACTGACCTTCTGGTATGTACACTGATCCATGATATTCTCAACAAAACCAAATGAAGAGATAACTTCATGAAACTTTAAATACCATTAGCGGGAGGCTTGTTTCAATCCATATATAGATTTCTTTAACTTGCAAACTAAGCGATCACCATCACTAGAGGAAAATCCTTCAGGTTGTTTCATGTATACCTCTTCCTCTAGATCACCATTAAGAAAGGCAGTTTTCACATCCATTTGTTGTAACTCAAGGTCAAATTGAGCTACTAATGCTAACACAATGCGTAAGGAATCTTTCTTAGATACTGGACTAAAAGTCTCAGTGTAATCGATTCCTTCTCGCTGAGTGAATCCTTTAGCAACGAGTCTTGCTTTATATCTCTCTATGTTGCCTTTTGAGTCTCTTTTTGTTTTGAAGACCCATTTACATCCGATGGTAATAAGTGCTCAACACACTATCACTTTATACTCCTTTTATCGGCATTTATCACCAAATAATCACCCACTTGAACCAATGCATGTGTTTAATGTGATATATTTAGAAGTTATACTTAAATAGATAATATTTATAGAAAAAGACACGTTTTACTGCGTTTTCATATCTGTGCAGGAGAACCAGTGCCGCGACAGAGACACGGCCGAGGCAGGACCTGATGCCGAGGCAGCAGCAGGAAGACAGGAAGCAAAGTGATAGGCGATGAAAAGACAAAAATCCAAGGAACGTGTCTGGACTTGAAGCCCATGATTCGGAGCTGGCTAGCACAAGGAAAAGCCCAAAGGAAGACCACGCGGGAAAGCCCCCTTAGCCGAATTCAAACTTGGAAATATATTATTATTATGTACTTGACTTGTTCCCTACTCCAAGTTGTATTCTACTTAGGAAAGGTTTGCCCTAGGTCTAGCCTATATAAAGACCTACCCACCCAATGTATCATGGAGCGAAATACCTAGGGAGAGCCGACTTCTACTCTTGTTTCTTTCCTCTCCATCATGTTCTAAAACCTTCATAGGTTTTAGGTGAAGGTTGTAAAGTATTTGTGAGAGGAGATTGTACTTTATCTTTCATTCAATGCAATAAGAATTATCAAGGTTTGCTTATCCTGTGTTATTCCTTGTTCTTGCATTCAAGCCCGGGAGGGAAGTTTGTAAGTAATCCATTTATCTAAGCTCGGGAGAGTTATATTTACGAAAGGGGTAAGTACGGTGTTTCAATCACGAAATACTAACTCGGCCTAGGGATAGGTTAAGAGTTTCAGCGGCTAAAAGAAGTGTGAGATTGGTTGGTGAGTATAATTGGTTCACGCCGGGAGGTATCATCAAGGACTAGTCATCAACAACACTTTGACTTAGGGATAAGCGGAGTCATTCAAGGACACTTTGCCTTACTTTGGTAAGGTCTGCCCACGAGCAAGGGATTGCCGCGGCAGACAGCGTTATCGCTGCGCAGGCAGTAAACTGTAGTGCTGCCAAGGCAGAGATATACGATTGCATTGGATAAAGACAAGTCAATCAAGTCCACAATACAATACAACTGGATCCTGGCCCATCTCTCTCTCTAATATTTCGACTCTTTTATTTTTATTCAATTACCTTAGTTTAAATAAATCACACCCATTCACTTGTGTTTTTATTTTCTACATAGCAAGAAGATAAATAAGGCATATTGAGTATACCAGTCCCTGAGGAGACGATAACTCGATAATATACTTATCACTTATTACTTGCGATGTGTCCACTTGCACTGAACGCGCACTTTTGACACGCGACAGATGGCTTTTACACCATCAGGCAACGACACAAGATCCTAAACTTCGTTGCTCTTCATAGAATTCATCTCATCTTTCATAGCATCATACCATAAATTTGATTCATTGCAGCTCATGGCACTTGAAAATGACTCAGGGTCATTTTCATCTCCAACATTATAGTCAGATTCTTGTAAATACACAAAATAGTCACTAGAAATTGCTGATTTTCTTTCTCTAATAGATCTTCTTAATGTTGAACCAACATTCTCTTGTGGATCATGTTGTTCAACTGGTTGTTCAATAATTTCTGGATTTCTTGAACACCTTGATCTATTGGAGTATTTTCAGCAGCTTGTGGAACTTCATTGATTGGTTGTTCAACACCCAATTGGGCTTGAGGGGTGTTATATATGATAACCAATTTCTCACTTGAAGTGGATGGTTGATCTATGGGTATTGAATTCCGAGACAGATCACTCCCACTAATTGAGTCATTCTCAAGAAATTTTGCATTTCTTGATTCCACAATTCTAGTGCTATTAGATGGACAATAGAATCTGTAACCTTTGGACTTTTCGGCATATCCAATGAAATACCCACTAATAGTCCTTAGGTCCAGTTTCTTTTCCTGTGAGTTATAAATTCTCACTTCAGACGGGCATCCTCATACGCGTATATGTCGCAAACTCGGTTTCCAACCTTTGAATAACTCAAAAGGTGTCTTTGAGATAGCCTTGGTTGGGACCCGGTTTAATATATACACAGCCGTCTTAAGAGCTTCAACCCATAAAGACTTAGGTAGCTTAGAGCTACTAAGCATACTTTGCACCATGTCCATTAAAGTTCGGTTTCTTCTTTCCGCAACACCATTTTGATCAGGCGAGCCTGGCATGGTGTATTGGGCAACTATACCGTTGTCTTGAAGAAACTTCGCAAATGGACCATGTGCTTGTCCATGTTCTGTGTATCTACCATAATATTCACCACCTCTATCCGTTCTCACAATATTTATTTGCTTACCGCATTGTTTCTCTACTTCAGCCTTGAAAACCTTAAAGGCTTCTAATGCTTCACTTTTATGATGAAGCATGTAGAGATACATGTATCGTGAGTAATCGTCTATGAAAGTGATGAAGTATTTATGACCTTGCACATCCATATCTGGGCAACAGATATCAGAATGGATGATTTCCAATATGGTCGAACTCCTCTTGGCACCTTTCTTTGACTTGTTAGTCTACTTACCCTTAATGCAGTCTACACAAGTATCAAAATCAGCAAAATCTAAGGTATTGAGTACCCCATCATTTACTAATCTTTTAATCCTTTCAATGGAGATATGTCCTAATATCCGATGCCATAAAGTAGAGGAATCTTCATTTATAACACAAAGCTTAGTACCAGTTTGAATGTGCATAACATTATGAGTGACATTATTTTGTAAATCAATAGAGTAAAGACCATCACATAAAATTCTATTTCCAACAATTTCTGATTTATAAAATAAATTAAAACCAACATTCGAAAAATTAAAACAATACCCCAAGGATACAAGTCTTGAAACAGAAATTAAATTTCTTGAAAAACTAGGAATATAGAAAGTCTTTTTTAAAATTAAAACAAAGCCACTACTAAGCACTAATTCACAGGTCCTAATAGCTTCCACATGCGATTGCATCTTGTTTCCTGAATAGATGTATCCCTCAGCTCCCATTGGTTCCCTCGGGTTTTTTAATCCCTGTAAGGAATTTGAGACATGGATTATAGAACCAGAATCAATCCACCATGTGTTATAATTAACATCAACCATATTTGACCCAAAGCAAACAAGTGAGATTGATTTACCTTTCTTTTCAAGACAGCCCTTATACTTGACACAATCCTTATTCATGTGTCCCTTCTTTTTACAGAAGAAACACGTGGACTCTTTCTTGATGTCAGCTTGGGGTTGCATTTTAGCTTTCCCCTTTTGCTTGGCTTGGACTGAATTCTTTCCTTGAGTAACCGTCAGTGCACTCTCTCCCATATCTAGTATAAGCCTACCCTCTTCTTGATCACACATGGTCAAAAGATCATCAATAAACCATTTATCTTTATGTGTGTTATAAGAGATCTTAAATGACCCATATTGAGGAGGAAGAGTGTTCAATATATAGTGCACCAGGAAAGATTCAGACATTTCAACCTCAAGTGCCTTAAGTCGAGCTGTCAAATCTCGCATCTTATTGATGTGATCACGCACACCTCTCACCGTAGTGAGCCTTAGAGATGTGAACTTCATAATTAAGGTGCTGGCTAATGACTTTTGAGAAGTCTGAAATTGTTTCTCTATAGCCTTTAGTAGCTCTTAGATATTCTCATAATGCTCAATTGAGCCACGAACATCAGCAAGAACCTTTCTCTTAATGAACATAATGCTTAAGCGATTAGATCGCTCTCACGTTTCATATAGAGCAAGATAAACCTGATTGCTGGTGTCACTGACATGTGGCTCAGGTTTCCTTATAGCATAGTCAATATCCATACACCCTAATTGAAGAAGAATACCTTCCTTCCAGAACTTAAAGTTCTCACTAGTTAATTCAGGGATATTTACTCTATTATCAGAGATATTCACAGGTAATAATGCTGCAAAATAAATTGACATACATGCTTAATATAAATTTGAGGCATAACAAAAGCTATAATTTACCAATGCAAATTATAGAAATAATGAATCTAGTGACATAAAAATTACCTGTGGGCTAAATTTTTAATTCGATTAGATTCATTTGATAGAATATTTTCTATCCTTTATGTAAAAATTATTAAATTCATTTTTATAACTCCTGTGGGTAATTATAAAAATTCGTCTAATAATTTTTACCTTGATGTTAAAGAATTTAATATCTAAGCTTTCTGTATGTGATTTTTAACCTTAGTAATTTTATTTAACTAAAGATGCTGTGGCTAGTCTTTAACTAAATAAAATTAAGAAAATCACTTAGCTAGATATTAACCCTAAACTTTATTTAAAATGTTGCTTGTCATTATGCAACGTTTTATGTCTAGTCTTTATGAGATCCTTATAATAATTTTATTTAATTAAAGTTGTTGTGGCTAATTCTCTAATTAAATAAATTATTTAGATCCCTAGACATATTCTAAAGTTTTATTGCTAAAGCTTTATGCAATAAGTCTTAAGGTTTATGTACCTAATTTTATGTATATAACTAAGTTATAACATATCCTAATTTAGGTACATATTATATATTAATTTCTAAAATTTATTTAAGTAAAAATAAATTAATAAATTTTAGAAATTAATCTTGTAGTTTTAAACAAAGGTTCTGCAACACAATTTTTCTCAAAATTTCAAAACTTAAAGATCAAAAAGACATTCTAATTTTGAGAAAAATTAACATGACAAGGCAGAGATTTAACCTTGCTCACATACCAAATGTAAGCATTAAACGAGCATAAACGCAGCGGAAAAAGGATCGAAATAAATACCTCCAGCCATTGTCAAAACATTATGCCAAATGGGATGTGATTGCACCACCGTCGAGCTCGTCGGACCACCGTGGTAACGCCTCGAACCACCGTAAAATATAGAAACTCAGCTACAAAATAACTGAAAACGCCAAGATCTTCTAAGCACTCGAGAACCTCACTAGATGGAATTCTTTATGCAAAATGAATTGCTTTAATTCTTGGTGCTTAGGAACCTTGTGCCAATGGGTATTTATAAGAGTGATTTACCATCAAAATCACTCCAATTGGACATAAATGCCCCTCAATTACACGGCGTGATGGCCCTCAACCGAACCCAAAATGCTGAACGTGGGTGATTTTCTTTACACATTTCCGTTAGTGGAAACGTGCATGGAAATGGTTCAATGAACCACAACCGGTTGGTTATACAACCAACAGGGTTCTCTTCGGAGTTGTAGTACTCACAACGTTTCAGAAATTTATTTGAGGATAAGTATATATAAAATTTTAAAATTTCAGGGTAAATAAAAATCTTAAATATTATAAAAAAATATAAGAATTAATTTATAATAATTGAGAAAATTAAGGATAAATATGTATATTTTGAAAAATTCAAAGTGAGTCTGTGCTCATCCTACAACAAGGGTGGATCCGCTATTGAGTCCTCAAGCGTCGGTTTGGGATAAACGACCATTGGTTAAAATTTTAAATTTTGATTTCTCCGAAACGACTACTTAAACATTAAAATAAGTGGACTAGTCCGTAAAGAGTCAAAACAAAAAATTATTTAGATTTATTTTGATCAATAAACGATTATTTATCAAGACCACCACAGTCACTAACCCAACCTTAATTTTATCATAATATTCTCTTATGTATGCGTATAGAGTTGCCTATTATAATGAATATTGTGTGTTAATTGAAATTTATTAATTAATCGAGTGATAAATATCTTTTTAATGTTTATATTATCAAATTTTATATGAATTTAAATTTCGATATTTATCTTAACAATGTAAAAATCTCTTTATTTAATAAAAAATATTATGCACTAATTGATTAATGTTGAAGAAAATATTGAAAGAATTTAGGCTGAGAAAAAAGTGCATGAGCAAAATAAAACTATCCTAAGCTAATTTGTAACACTAAACTGAAAATAAAAAGAAAATATATTTTCGATATATAAATTCGAAAGAGTATAGAGTAAATGTGTAATATATGTTAGTATGTATATTATAAGAGTATATTTGATTATTTTTATTTATTTTTATTATGTTTTAAAAAGTATGATCTTATTAGGGGAATATATGTTCGAATATTGGATCGATCTTATCAAAAAAAATTAAAAAATTTAATTTTCAGATCATTAAAATAATAAATTTTATCTTATCTAATAAAATTATATATTTAATCTTTTAAATATTAAATATTTATATCATATATTTAATTTTTTGAATTATTAGTAATAAACTTATTTTTAAAAATAAATAATTATAATGATGATAATAATAATAATAGTAATAATAATAATAATAAGTAATAAAATAATAGTAATAGTAAAAAAGTAATACTCCAATATTACAAAATATCTATGCAATGAAAATAATAAAATAATCATAATAAAATAGTGGATAATATAATATAAAATATTGATAAGTATAATAATAAAAAAGTATACCAAGTACAAAAAATAATTGCGGTGTATTATAATAATAAAATAAATATATTATAACAATAAATATACAATGCAATAAATAAATAAATAACATGTTGAGGGTCAAATTGAGTAAAATAGAAGTTCAAAGGGTCAAAATAAAAAATAAATATACGAAATTAGACTACAAATAAATGAGAAAGGACCAAGATAATAATTAACCCTGATTTACAACATATTTTTTCAAAATTTTGATAATTCAAAATTAGAATTTAAGTGATTATATCTGATGTATTTTCTTTTCCAGATGCTCACCTAAAATATCAAAAAATATTTAAATTTTTAAATCAAATCATTGAATAAACAAATAGATTTTTTTTTGCATACCCCTATGTATGATATAAGTAAATCGAAATAATCCAAATATGTGTAATCATTAATAAAAACAAAGACATTGGCTAAATTCAAAAAATAAATGCATAATAAAATCTAAAACTAGTTAAAAATTTAAGAATATATGTGAGTCAATATTAATTTTTAATATTTTTAAATTATTTAAGAGTTTTAATTAAGATTATTATTCTATACATCGACAGTGGAAACTAAAAATTTTCACAAACACCTTAGTTTTTGGGTTTAAGAGTTTATTTTAGGGTATAGAAATTTAGAATTTAAGATTACAGATTAGAATTTATGTTTTAGAATTAAAATTTAGGGTTTATAGGTTAAGATTAAATTTTATGATAATATAGTGATACTTTAAGTTTTAATCTATAAACCTTAAACTATAAATTTCAACTGCTATCCTAAAATTCAAAACTCATACTCTTAAACTATACACCATAAATTATAAACTTTAAAACTAAAATATTTATAAAATTTTTTAATTTCTACCGTCTGTATATCAAATACTTATCTATTTAATTATTGCAAAGCCATTTTAGGCACCAAAGTGACTGAAATTAAATTCTTTCTTCTCTTTGACTTCAGCTCAAACACATTTAATTTCTTTGGTTTCAGATCAGAGATGTCAGAGTAAGAGCACCCAAACTTGATTCAAACATTTGGTTTATATATGATATGTTTTATTATTAATTTTATGAAATTATCTAGACATGTCTTGTTGTTGTCCAAATTAGTTTAGATGATAGATATGCAATGGAGGTCCATAACATTTGGTTGGTTATGTGTCACACTTTAATGGAGGGGAAAAAATGACATTTATTGTTGGCTAACTAAAGGTAGGTAGAGGTCTTTGTCCATGCATGTGAAAATGGAGATATTTTTTAAATTTGGGATGAAAAATACTACAAATATTAATTCACTTCTCATAAAAATACCAAAATTACATGCACGAGCCTTCTAGCTCAAGTGATTAATGAAACGATTGTTGTTTCTAAAGGTCACAGGTTTGAGTACCAGTAATTATAGTAAAGTGATTAAACGATCAATGTTAAATAGTTAAATGATGTATAACTTTTGTTTACATAATTTTAAAATTATTTTAATCAGATTTAAGTGATATATTTTATTATATTTTATAACTCTAAATTTATTATCGTCGTGATTTTAATATCAATCAGGATTTGATTTGGTACAAACGAGCGTTTATCTACCCTTTAATACCTAAACGACAATTAAAAAATTTAGTTTTTTTCTGATACCCGTTTACAAACCAACGATCGCTTCCTACTTTAATAACAAAGGAAATCTTAATAAAAAGGCATTATGGTACGACAGGTTTCACACATGTTTCGTATTTCTAATTAAATCTATAATTTGATCTATGTTTATTGTTAATCTTCGTTCAATATATATTTGGTAATAAGGATGGACCTAGGGTTACAACTATACACCTAAAATTTTTAAATTTTCCCATATTTTATATATTTTTGTATTTTTTATTGATAATCTAATATTATACCTTTTAAATTTTTATAATTTTATATTTTTTATACTTCTAATATATTTTTTTGTAGTTTCTACTCTTTATATAAAATTTTGGGTTCATCACGCTTGATAACGAAAGTTTAAGATTTTGTAAGAAAATAAAACAATGAAATTTGTATTTTTTTTAAAGTATCATAATTTCATTTTCCCACTAGATTTTCTTCTTCGGGATCCAAACATAGGTTCAAGTTAAAGTACATGAATATGGGCTTTCTTAATACATGTTTTTGGGTTATAGAAATATAGATTTTGATTAATTTGTATTTGGAACAGTAAGTGGGGAAGTTTGGTAATAAATAAATATGGGCTTTCTTATTATGAGTTTTTAAATAGAGTGAGTTTAAATATAATTATTTTAAGGTTATATGTATTTTATGTATTGTAATTTCTATAAAAATAAAGATTTTATATTCGACGTATTTACGGTGAAACTAAATATTTTTACGAGTGTTTTAGTTATAGTATGTAAAGTTTACAAGTTTAGACGTAAGAGTTTAAAATTTATGGGTAATGATTAGAATTTAAAGATTTAGGGTTAAGATTTAAGGTTTAAATTTTAGGGTAATATTTGAGAATTTAAGTTTTAACTTATAATCTTTAAATTTTATTCACAATCACTAGATTTTAAACTACTAAAACCAAACCCTAAAACTAAGACGCATGTGAAAATTAAAAGTTTTTACAATTAACGTACCACATAATTATCCTAAAATTAATAGTCTTAATCTAATCTTAATCCATTTGTATATTACTTTTAAAATTTTGTTAGATTGGCTATAATTCTATCGGATAAGAGACGGAATTATGTATATTCTGGAAAGGACTCTTTCTCCTCTTAATTTTTTTGGTATAATAATATTTGAGATCCCTATTAATTTAAATAACAATCAAATAAGATTTTTGTCCCTCTTATTTTTTATATTTTAAAGCTTAAAAAACCTTTAGGCCTTCTGATGTTTAATACTAGCTCCGTCTTTGATCTAAATGATTACTTGACATTAACACTTTTGTTGGCTCATGACACTAAGAAGACCACTGAGCCAAATGTGCACGTTGAAGAGTCTGGTAGCAGCACCACAAGCACCTCATCTGGTTCAAAGGCGACCCAGGTGGCGAGCCCTTCCCTATTGATCAGTATCTGCCGGTTGAATCAAGTCAGTAGGTCTGCATCCCCCAGGGAATTCAGTACTTTGAACCAAAAGAAGCAATTCATATTAGGCCATGTAAACTGACCAGTTGTGAGAATCCAATACCCCTTGGTATGAATCACAACCCCCACTAAACCCTTGGGTCGCAACCACAGTTATTCCGGTAGGCTTGTTTTCCCAAGAGCAATGGCAATGAACTTTTGTAACTCTAAAAAATGGAAGTCCACGTGTCCTTCATTGGATCAGTTATGAACACCTTGATCATGAGAGTATGCCGCTGATCATGCCCAAATTGAGCAGCCTGATTCTGATGCAGACTTTGACCCATTACATTCACCGTATGTTCCTAAGGTGTCATTGCGGCCGAGTACAAATGCTGCGCCAGTGCTAGTAAGTTTCTAGATATGTAGTACAAATGTCACCTTTGGAGCCTGATAAATTGATGAAAAAAAAAATCAGCGGCTAGAGAAGATGAAATGTCCAATGATCCAATGGGAGCCAAAGAAACTAAACAGTTGCTGCCATTCATTTCTCCTCCATTATCGGCAGCATCAATCGCTGCAAGACCAACTGATCCACCTGCTACTTCGAGGCCAATGTAGACCTACACAATGTTTTAGCTGCTTCTCAGGCAGCTGCTAAACTGCCGAACTGCATGCTCCTTCGGCTGCAAGCTAGTATCGGCGCTGAGAAACATTTTAATGATGATGCTGATGCTTTATATGCACTCCCTTCAAGATCAACAGGAGCATGTACACCGGAGATCAGACACAGCAGATGTTCCTTGGATCCAATGCTTCTTTTAAAGATAATTCCCATACTAGTCACTATCAAGGGAAATCATTCTGGCTGTTCATCTCATTTTTAGGCCTTTCCGATGGAGCAGACTTGAATAATAAAATATGGTGATAATCTTTATATTATTGCAAGGAAACAAGGTCACTAAATTTCCTAGTACTTACCTAACTTTAGGCTGATTGGGAAATACAAGTTCAACACTTCAAAAGAATATGCTAGCATATGAGAAAAGATAATGGAGAAATGAGCAGAAACACCCAAATACACGATGTTTCTGCTCCAATCTTTTGGATATGTCTTGACAATGAGAAACAGAGGATAGCCCTTGCGATTACATAAGAGGTATACAAAAGTTTAGAACGTGCAAGCTATAAAATTCCATGCATGGGAACCCAATACCTATTTGGCATGTAACTGTATACAAAAAATACGAGGAATTAAACTAGGAGTAGAAGACGTGCAAAGAAGGGTTAGACTGACTGCCAAAGGAGGAACTACCTGGAAACATCATGGCTCAATCAAACTGCAGGAGAAAGATAAAGATTGCACCTCAACAAAGCCGACTCACATAACATGCGCAATGTAGTGAATACAATGCGGACTGGGCTTTTGCATGGGGGACATAAATCAGGATACGATCATCAAATAAAAAAAAGTTACCTTGAAAAAATAACTAGTAAAAACTTTCCCTCTTGACTGTAGCCATGCCATGGTCACCTTGGACCAGATAACTCCACAGCATGCAGATTGTCGGTTGAGTCCACGATCCAATCAGAATTAGGATGAGGGACAAGTTCGACCTCCTGCCTTAGAACTTCAACCTTTTGCCACTCATCCCACCTCTCAACCAGCCCATCGCCTTCAAGCATTCTAACTACTTCTGACATCTTTGGCCGGTCCATTGGGGAACCTTGTGTGCACAGCAAAGCAACCTGGATCAACTGCTCTACCTCGGTATCTACATAGTTGGTCTGGAGATCAGGATCAACTAGTAACTCCAGCTTCTTCTCCTTAAGAAGCCCTTTGACCTGAAAAAGAAAAATGGATCAACCAACTCGGCCAGTGTGAAACAAACCATGAATCCTTAAGAAGATTCCGAAAACACCAGTTTTCATTTTGGAATCCATAGGTAAAACTAGTTCTTGTCATCCTTAGCAACTTCACTTCCTTTTTATATAGCTGCTGCATTGCAGTACAAGCATATATACATCTTCCATTGTTTTCTCAACTTCTGAAAGATACATTTCTCTTGAATACAACTTAGTTGATTTTACTGTCACATGGCATCCAAACTATATCAATCTGACAGTTTAACATATCCCCAGGGTCAAGAAATGAATAATAATGGGAATCAGGCAGTTATCAAGGAAGCAATTGAAAAATGGATGGATTAACGGTCAAGGAGATAAGAATCAAGAATATTGTAAACAGATCAGTTAAATGAAGACCACGGTAGCAAAAATATTAAACATATGCATACCCAATCAAGCAACATGACATCATCATCATTTGCAAGCCGAGCAAGATCAAAGGCCCGCTGTCCAGTGATAAGCTCCAGAAGCATTATGCCATAGCCAAAAACATCAGTTTTCTCTGAAGATTTCCCGGTAGAGAGATACTCAGGAGCAATATGACCAATTGTTCCACGTACAGCAGTAGTTACATGGGTATCCTTGTAGTCCATAAGTTTAGCCAACCCAAAGTCACCAACCACTGCTTCAAACTCCTCATCCAACAAAATATTTGCAGCTTTTACATCACGATGAATGATCTTTGGGTCACAGTGATCATGCAAATAAGAAAGACCTCTAGCAGATCCCAATGCTATTCTCTTCCGTGTTGGCCAATCAAGTGGAGGTTGTGATGGAGAACGTTCTATAAGATAGTGAGAAAACAAGTAAATAAAGTCCAGGCAGAAAGTAATGCTAGATGTTAACAGATTAAAAATCAATTGGTTGTAACAACTTCAACAAGTTAAAAGACCCACCACCTGCTCTAAGTAAAACCAAGGAATTAGACCACTAAAACTGGTTGCCTTTACCTCTCAGACATGATGCAACACTCCCATTAGCCATGTAAGGATAAACAAGTAACCGTTCAGTTGGTGTCATAC